>CM072785.1:9686909-10936909 GCA_036983795.1 Megachile lagopoda | reverse complement strand
AATCAAGGTTCCCAACGATCCTTTTCGTTACTTTCTTTCACAACTAGGCAAGAAACTTTCTTATCAACGATATTACATTCCTTCGTCGTGTTGTCATTGGCGTAAATAGGACTTTTGTCTAGGGTGTTTTACCTAGGGAGTCGCAGAGTGTGATTGAGGGTTTGGAAATTTTTTAATTTGAAATTTGAGGAGTTTGGGAGTTGGGGATTTGGAGATTTGGAGATTTGGAAATTTGAAGATTTGGTACTTTGAGAGTTTGGGGAATTGAGGATTCACAAATTTAAGAGTCTGAAGATTTGCTAACTTGGAGATTTAAGAATTTATAAATCTGGAAACTTAGGGATTTTAAAACTTTGAAGACTTGAATTTTTAAACATTGCTAAACTTCTAATATGAAGTATCCCAAGTCCTACATCCTTGAAGGAAAACAAAAAAATATTTTGAGAACCCCTCCTAGTTTCTACCTAATTACGCCAATGCATATTATCCTAACTAGACTCGCTTTCACGGTTATTCTGCGAAATCGCTGTGTGCTCAAAACGATGCATCATGAATGTCGTGTACATCATTTTTCTAACTCACGACCGAATGTTCTAATTAAAGATGAACACGCGTGTAAGGCACATCGTTATTTTCTCCTTTAAATCACAATTACGATAAAAATAGACGTGTATGCGTTGAATGTTCGAGTCTAACTTTCAGGATACTGGAAGCACTATTCGGTTTTACAAATAAATATATAGGTTCTGCGATGAAGAGGCAAAAGGATGAACAAAGACTGAAAGAATATTTCTACTTAAAGAATATATATGATACATGTGTATATAAAAAACAATTCTGTCTAAGAACGTATTCTTACGGATTAAAAAAGATCCATGCTACTAGGTGCTTATTAAAAATAATAAAAAGTGTTTCAAAAAGAACGAATGTCGAACCTTCCAGTCCTTGTGTCACTTTGAACTCTGTGGAATATCTTGAAGCAACGGAATGGTTTCGAATACAAGAACTATTGAATAATAAAAAAAAAAATCGTACAAGACTATGTTCTATTGATTCGTTCATAAAAATGATCAGATGGTGAATATGTTTCTCGCGTAAGTAGAATTTGGTCCCAACATGGAATTACCCTCTAGTTGCTTAAATGCGAAACGATGCAAGGCACTCACTCGGTGTGAAAGTTTAAGTTCGAATTTAATTGAATCCTTCGCTGTACCCTTTCAAAAGGAAGAATGGACGATCTGTGTATGACAAATAATCTCTACGTTTCGGTTGCCAATTCATTTAGTTTGTCGTTTAAAGGAGCTCTACAATTAACGTTAAAATTAGGGTAGGTCTTCAGGGTCGAGAGAACCGTAGAGGAGGAAAAGAATTTGGGGATAATTTAGATTTAGACATAAACCTAAGCCTAAGGAGAATGTAAAGGAACTTCAAGTGTAGGAGAACCCTAGGAGTTCAGAATTTTAAAGGAACCCAGAGTCTAAGATGATCTTAGAGAAAATTGCAGAAATATTGTAGAATCTAGGTATATCTAGGTATAAACATGGACAGACAAGGTGAGTGGTAGTATTTCCCTTACCCAACAACGACATACAAACTTGCACTTAGAGAAGTATATTAATTTCCCAATGTGAAAATTTGATTCGAAGAGTCCCTTAAAAGACAAAGTTGCAAAATTGGCATCGAAATCTCGACTCCGAGAACGTTTCTTATCGATTGCACGCGATGGAAGGAATCGTCGGTTCTTCCTTTTCCTTATTTTTTTGTTTCCAGAGGTTCTGGGTTAGATCGAGTGTATCGCTTCGAATGTGTCGCTGTTTTTTTGTCTGCGCCACTTTCTTCGTTCGAAGCGTTTCGATCAAAGTGGCCTGACCACCGAAGAGACAAAGTCGAGGTGAAACGAACACGACGACGGCACGCAGGCAGAGTATAAAGAAAGCATTTTAAATCTGCGCCGGCTCCACGTAGTTCGCGGGCAACATGCCGTGTCGTCCTGTACGCTGAACCAGCCCCGTCATCCAGCCTTCGTCGATGGCCGTGCAGTTCACGATCAGATCACCGTCGCAGAAGCTCACCTCGTCCAGGTCCTGGGCCTCGTAATCGTACATCGCTCTGTACACTCTCTGCAAACGGAATTGTCAAATTTTCTTATGGTTCGCTTAGGTAACCCACATACATACGAAAGTCATTTAACATGCTTATGTGAATGTGGGGCTAATTCATTTCTTTTCAGAAAATTTCTGGTTGTACGAAACCGAGTATAGGAAATTCAATGAGATTAAATATAAGAAATTAGATGTTTGATCAGAATGGACTTGCTTCACTTTCATTTCTCTCATATGGTAAAAAGGAGTTGAAGTAATGTAGAAACAATGATGTAGGAACATCATCAGACTCTAGGAAGTCTAGAATCCCAATATCTAATTTAAAAAAATTTTAAACCTAGCCTAGAATGTCCAGAATCCCAATCTTGTATGTTTTAGAAGTTTAAACCTAGGTAAATAATCTTAAGTCTAAAACTTCGTATTTAAAAAAATTCTAAGACTAAGTAACCTAAGAAGTCTAAAATTCGAACCTGAAATTTCGCAAACTTCTGAACTTGACTAATATAGAAAAAGCCCCATAACTTGATAATGGTAGAATTTTAAAATGCCACATGTGAGAACTTCAAAAAAACTTACTCCAACATTGGCCGGTGGTGGAGGAGGCGGTTGATGCTGTGGAACGTGATTGTTGTTCGTGGCCGGCGTCAACGATCCATAGTATTCGTTCACGGGGTCAATATCTGCCACCGAACCAATCTTTCTGGTAGGTGGATTCGTCACTAGAATTATTCAAACGGTTCTTGAAAAATGAACATCGACATCTACTAGCTAGTTACAACTTGAACACCGGTGTTTAACACAATATATGCATACAACATAAAAATGGTGAATGGTAACAAATCGGAAGTGGTTACGAGTGAATTGACGCGGTCGGTGAGTTGGCAACAGTACAAATGCAACACGCGTTCGCACAAAACAGAAATACTTTCTGACCAGCCACCGTTAACAGCTTTCCCGATTACATATACATTTTTGCACAAAATGAAACGTTCCACGCGATGCGTTCGCGATAATACCAAAATGTATCAAAACAGCTTATAATACCTTTATAATAATTTACCACCTTACGATCGTATAATGTAATTAGAGGGAATACTTCCACTTGAAAAATGTGTATGTGCATACTTATGTTTTAAACATTAAACTTTCCTTGAAATATGTGTATTGTATTTTTTGTGAAAGTATTTTGTCAAAAGTAAACACATTTCTAACGAGATATGTATAAAATAATTCTAATTTCTTAACAGCTCAAGTAAATTGTCTGACAAAATTTTTATTCAAATTCAACCCTGAAGAGATACAAAAATTTCAAGTCTGCCACAGAGGTTAATTTTAATTCTTGACTCCACTTGAGATATGCGACTTTTCCTTTATTGCACTTTTTTTATAACTAGTTATCAAAGACTGGAGTTATAGTCTACATATGGAACTATTACCACAGTAAATTTCTTTGAGATCCGTGAGGACCAGGAAACTTTATTAACCCCTTAACCTACTGGTGTCACTCGTGGACAGTTGGAATGTAAACTCGTAGTTTCGGGTTCAATTCTAATTATAATCTGTATAATCAAGGATCACTGAATGTATAGTGTACCTAACATTTTAAATTTCTGCAGTTTTCAGCTGTGAATGACCAACTGCCTAAAAAATTGTAGGTTAAGGGTTAAGATAAAATTGATAGCTAGAATCTACAAGGTTTACCAGCACGGAACAAGTATAATTAGGTACATGTGTAGATGGTACACGTGTAGTGGGTACATATAAGTTTTTCGGAGGAAAGGTAAATGTAATTTTCTGGGGTGAACTCACCTGGTCCCTTGTCGCTCGTATAAATCACAGTTGTGGCCGCTTGCCTGGCGGAATAAGGGCTCGGCCTTGCCTCGCTAAGGGGATCGTAATCGGCGATCCTACCTGGTGTCCTTTGCACCGGCGAGTTCGCAGTTCTCGCGACCGGTGGATTCGCGTTCACGCCCGATGTAGGCGCGAGTGTACCGTCCGTGTACTCTATGCACTCTAAATACACAAAGCGATATTCTCGATGATCTCCGCATCTAACCGCTCCTACACCTCTCGCATCGATGATCAACTTACGATCAACGCTACATCATTTTCAAACCTACCAAGCTTAAAATACTCTGACCAAAGTTCTGTCTAGATGATACAACGCTGAAAGTTTGCAATGTGAAAGCGAAAAGCAATTTGTGGCGACATTATGACAACTTCTATACGATGGATTCGAATTTGACATCGATGTCTCAGAGCTTTCGAGTTACTCTAATGTTAGGGTAATTAGATACTTCGAGGTGCGATGCTTGTTAGCACTGTTCCATGTTAGCAAGGCTACGTAGCTGAAAGTGTGTTACAGTTGTGATACGAAGTAATTGGATATTTCAGAAATGCTACAAGGAGCCATAACGATGCTGTGTAAATATTTGCACTCTGTCATTACTTATGTACTATAACTTTAATTTAGATTTAGAGTCTGTATATGGCCATTTTGCAAAGTCATATTTCAAAAACTTCAGGACTCTCAAACTTTTTAGAGTTCAAATATAATTCAAGTTGACTCAAAACTTTCTGTCTACTTGTGATATTTATGTTCATATAATATAAACTACTTATATATATTATATAAATTGCTTCTCATATATGTAGATGAGAAATGTTCATCCAATGTTTACTAGTCATTGAATGTTAGTGTCACAATTTCTAGAAAGGCGATTAAAAAATAACAGTAGCGAATTAGTGTAGTAGAAGATGCATAATTTCCGTCCACCTGGCGCACCATGCCGCAAACATTGAAAAACGACAAAGAGACGCGGCACCATAGGAATGTAAAAGGGCACGCGTGAAACGAGAGGATAACCTTTGACTTACCAATTTGTTCACCGTTCTCGCCGGTCATCGTCCTCTTCTGCTCCATGATCGCCTTCTTCTGAAGTTCGCCGTGGTACGCGACGTTCGAGATGATCTTGCTGTTCTGCTTGATTCTCAGTGTCTCCGGATCATCCGCCACCTGGGTGAACTTGCCCTTTGCCTTCTCGAACTCTGCGTGGTACTTCACGTTACTTTGAATCTTCGTGTTCTCCGCGATACGTTTTAGTTCCGGTGTCTCCGCCATTGTGGTCGCCTTCGCCTTCGGTATGTGTCTGCAATTAAACGAATTAGTCATTAGAAAGGTTTTAGTACCTTTTGGGACTGTAGCACATCTTAAGTTTCAGTTTTCAAATTTCTAGTTTTGAGTTCAGCAAATTTCGGTTTTTGCTAGTATGAAATATCTGAAATTTTAATATTGCAAAATCTGACTCCTGTTTTTAACACTGAGGATATTAACCTCTGACTGGTTTTGCACACTTTAATGTTGCAAAATATTCTACACCCTTATTTTCAATATTACAAGATGACCTAAACCCTAGTTTTTAACATTGTAAAATATCTAACCTAATCTAACCCCTATTACTAATAGGGTTTTACAAATTTATAATATTGTAAATTATCTTAATCGCTCATCGTCAGTCCTTGAACTCCTATTTTTAATGCCGTAAAATATCTTAAAACCCTATGTTTATATTTTGCAAACTATTGAAAAGTCATGAAATTTGAACTGCGAGACTAAGATTTTTATTTTCATTATTGCCTATACTTCCCACACGGAATTAGCAGACTTGATCCTGAAAGATACGTCAATTAATTTAATTAACGTGATGCGTCATTGATTGCATCAGGAATACAGTAACTCTGCTATTTTAACAATTTAAAGTTAATTATATGTCCAATAGTCGGTGCATCGACGCGTTAAGCGAGTGCTAGTGGATAATTTAATAGCTGAAAGAGTAGCAGTAAGTAAATAGATAGGGATCTCGCATGCCATCTAACACGCGTTGCGAACCTTCAAGGAAATTCTTCATCGACCATTTCCTCTGCGAAGGAAACATGGAAATTGTGGTGAATAAAAGTTTCTAGGGAACCGACAAGCGGTCGATGACGCCAACGCTTATCACGGACATCCTTTGCGAGCCACATTGATAATGACATCAGAGAACGAAGAGAACATGAATACGTAAACCGTGAGTAATTAAGAATAAATTTTAAATGATCTTGTTGACCGTTGAGTCAACGATGGAATCACTAGATTGGTTCAAATGAAAAATTGTGTGGACATTAATACTCAAAGGTGGCTAATGCTAAATAAAGAACTTTTACCGATACCATCTGATACAAGAAATATTTTTTAATATGAACAGCATTTTATAGAGACACAGTCGTTAAAAATTGTATAATTCAGAATAAGAATTATTATGAAATTCGCTTTTTCATTCCTATATTGCACAGAGCAAAGAGAATTGCGTAAGCATATTACACAGATCGGTGAATTCAGATTGAATGTAGAAAGAAAGTCTGCGAGAATAATGAAGATACTGGGTGTTCCAAAAAGATTGTGCAACATGAAATAAAAACATCGAGCAATCATTTTTTTACCAGATATCTTTCAAAGAAATGTTCAGTAAACTTGTACTCGAAGACCTGTTCCAACTTATCACAAAACAATAGAAAATCGAAAAATGCTGTATCACCTCAATTTTTATCTCGCTAATCGACTTCTCACGTGGATAATCACACGTGGACGCGTCTTAACTATCCCTAGATCTTGATTAGGCTCGTATCGATTTGAACAGCCTGTTAAACGTTTCTATCTGGCCCCGTTCGCCATCCATTAGCCATCGAATTAGCCGAGGATATCGATTACTATGCTCTTCGACTCGTTACTTTCCATTTCGACTGGTTCGATCGCTGAACAATCGGAATATTGCATCAAAAGCGATTTCCTCGTTGCTCGCGAGTCAGATATGAATGCTCGGATTCCTCGTCACGCCGTCTGAACTTTCGAACAAATTTTTCTCACCGCAACTACAGCTGATCCAGAAAGCGTAATTAGCTCCGTATTGTTGGAAACGTGATTTTTCCTTCTTTTTTTCTGAGCGTATGCGCATTGATTACGCGTTTATCGCGTCGTCTCGCTTCCATTTCCTCCGTTAATTAATATGCCGCACCTCCGACAACGACCTTATAATTCCATTCCTGCTCGATCCGCTAACGTGCAACGCTTTGCCATTGTGCAACCATAAAATAGCTTCTATTTCCTCGTTGCGCAGGGAAGAGTTTCATGAGTTATCGGCACACGAGTTAACGCTGAATCGATGTCAATTAATTTAGGATTTTTAACGTTGCGTAAAATTAAGTAGAAAATTTGTAACCGAGCTGGATTTGATTGTTAAAAGATGGAAAAAGGAAATGAAATTATAAAAATATACATATGTATGATTTTGGAAGATGAATCATGCAAATATAAAATATCTCTACATGTCCGAATTTTTATATTTTTAAAATTGAGAATGCTTCAGTATCTAAACAAACTTTTACCTTAATATACAGGAAAGTAAATTTGTTTAAAGTGTTGTGTTTCTGTCTAAATTTAGGACCTAGGAATTTTTTGACTTTGAATCTTTGGAATTTTAGAATTTTATCGGAATATGTAAAAAGTATGAGTTAATATAGCGCTTATAAGAAAATGGAACGAATTATCTAAAGCATGTAAAGTATGCAGAATGTATTAAGAGAAAACATTGAATCACCTGGAGAAAACATCTGATAAAAACATATTTGCATAAAAATTCGAAGTCTGGTTATGATAATGAAATTAATGCATCATAGAATGTATAAACAGTATTATTTTTAGATTACATACGTATCTGGCAATGTATGACAAACAAAGATAAGGTCAAATTATCGCAGAACGTTATAACATTTTTAAGACGATTTTTACCGAAGAGTGAAATACGATATAAAACTTCACCGAAAATCGCAATCCGCGGCAATAAATTAGATAATCTTTGTGCAATGTCTCAGAATAACAAAAATGTGTTTATAGGTTGTTGCGGTATTCGTCGATAAATCCGATATAAAACTCAAAAATTGCGAACATGCGCGATATTACGTCAGCGATCGTGAATGCGTCGAGAGGAACGCCTAAAAATGGTAATGAGCTTATTGAAAAATTTCCGAAATGGAAATATTCAACTTGACCTATTTGCAACAATTTACGTAAGTGAGAAAGATAAGGATCTAATAGGAGACCTCGACTCGACTGAAGGCTCCATTCCATCGCGGTAGATTTATAGATCCTCTGAGTCACGGATTGCTCAAAGATAGCATCGTATCCAGCGTTCGGTATGTGCAGCCATTTCTTCGGAATAAAACTCTAAAACTCGCTGAAAAAATCCTAGCTACCATTTTATTCTATCAATTTCTTGAAGAATCACTTCCATAAAATTACATAAAGTGCACACTGGTTGTTTGACACCTATTCACATATGTGCCAGTATTTGTTTTTTTTTTACAAAAAAAATTACTGGACAAAACGTCTACTTTAATGATGGGTCTCATTTGTTGAATTTTGATTAGTTAACAATCTCAATTTTGTAGAATTTAGTACGGTTTCAAGCACAAACGGATGTCAATTACCCAGCACTTCAAGGGTTAATACTGTAACTAATATTATTATACAATCTGTTGTGTGTTGATGTCCAAAATTTGGAACAATTTCTGGTGGAACTCAGGTGCAAGTGCATTATGGCAAGAAACACGATCGCACGAATCGATAAATCACGCGTTCGCTATCGCATCTCGTAAATAGTCCGCAATCGAAAGAAGCATTCGTTGACAAGTACTAGATAGGTTCTATCAGCGAGGAGATAACTATGCGCAATATTTCCAGGAGGGTAAAAAAGATCGAGCTTATCGTGAAAAAAACGCGAAAGATGTCTAATGTTCATGCTTCGCACGTT
The DNA here is from genome assembly GCA_036983795.1 of Megachile lagopoda. Classification (NCBI taxonomy): domain Eukaryota; kingdom Metazoa; phylum Arthropoda; class Insecta; order Hymenoptera; family Megachilidae; genus Megachile; species Megachile lagopoda. The sequence goes on along the minus strand of CM072785.1, from coordinate 10,927,962 downwards.
CGAACAAGTCGTTAATTCTGTCTTCTGTTTCGCAAGAAAATTGATTATAATTACGCAGGATGATAAATCGATCGTAAGTTACGCTTCGATCGCGGCTCATTGAATTTTCCTACTGGCCGTGTCTATTTGATAAGTATCGTATGCAAAACCGCATAAGAATGTGACGAGGGTTCAAGTGTATCTGCGACACCGTTCACGAGCGACCGGCAACTCGACGATTAGTCATTGCATTAGCACGCGTGAATAAATTATATTCGATCGTTTTATGAATCACTCGGTTCACTATTCCCTTGATTTTCTAGGCGTAATCGGAAAAAAACACTCAGAGGGAAATTTGATTTGATCATTCATCTTCCTATAGGGATTCTCTAAATTCTGGGGTTCTGGAATCCAACTTGGGATCAGATTTTCCTAAATTTCCTTTAGATCTCCTTTACATTTTATCTAGGTTGCTAGAATCTTACACCTTATGTAGAATCCCAGAATTGTAGAAGATAGGTTCAGAATCTCAGAATCCTAGAATCTGGGTTCCAGAGTCTAGACTTTCACAGATTCCTGTAGAATTCAGCCTATCTAGGATTCTTGACCCAATTTAGGATCACTAAGATCTACTAGACTTTACCTAGTTAGATCAACCCTGTATCTTATGTAGGCTGCTAGGATCCTGTAGGTCTGATCTAAGTTCCTGAGATTCCTCTTGAATCCTACTCGGTGCTGTCTATGATTCCATCAAACCGAATCCAAAATTACTAAGCTCTCCTAGGTCCGTGGAATACCTATAGTACCCTTCCAAATCCTAATTAGATCACTAGGATTTCTACAGGGCGTATCTAGACTGCTAGAATTTCCTTCGGGCCTATGTGGAACAATAGGATTAGATTCTGTCTGGAATTTCCTTGACTACTGTAGACCCCATCAGAAGCTTCAAATCCTTTTAGGACCTCTAGGATTCCTCTAGGTCCTGTTCAGGATTCCCCTGTACCCTGTCCTCCTCCAGATTTCCCTACAATTCGCTATTTAAGATTTGCCTGACATTCTCCCAGATCCTATGCAGCACCCACAGTGCTAGACTCCAAGATTCCAATGTGGCTCCAAAATTATCCTAGATCTCCCTTCTGATTCTACAATTCCCCTATGATTATCCTACAGTTCCCCCATGATTGCTACAATTACACCTAGGTTCAATGAACCATTTGTCACTCAACGAGAAGCACCGTCCAACAAAATTTATGTGCAACCGCGATCTGATAGGAAATTGTCCTGTTACCACGATACCGTAAATAGTCGGTTTTCGACGTATATATACGCGGACCATAAGTAAAGGGGTTAGAGGTAGAGGTGCGAAGGCGAGGCGCAGACCTCATGCCAGCAGTGTAATCGAGATTTGTGTCACGAGTTCGTTTTCCATGTACGGCACCCATAACGTTGTCTACCCTGGTAATTGTGCCAGCCGGCTTACGTAACGCGTCGTTACGCGTTGTATACGAATACCATAGGTGTAACTTCGGGCCTTTTGTCGGCCCGATTCACATTGTCAGCTACTCGTTTGACAGCGCGCCAGTCATTACTAGGGTATTTCCTGGCCCCGCGACTCTAGTCGCATTTGCATAAAATTCCCCGTTGAGATGCAACTCGATGACGCGAATTGCTATTGCGACATCCGTGACATTTCAGCAACGCGCCTGGCGTGGCCCTTGTTTTCTCCTCAACCGCTCCTCCGTTCTTTTTTATCCTTTCGGCTACCACTTTTGACTCTTTTTACGTCGCCGGATAATGTTATCGTTCGAGCTGTTACCGCGACTGAATTCCAGTCACGGATTACAAATTCCATTTTTCGGATTGCAAATTTAAACGATTCTGTGCATCAGGATTCGCCTTGTACGCTCAGGTGTAACTTAAGCTTTCTTTGCAATGTTTGGTTTACTTGACATGTATTTTTAACATTTCAACTTACATTACATTTGTACAATTTCAATTTTTCGGCAATGGTTGAAGTATACCAGCGGATAAAGTCTTGTGCAACCACTTTGTATAGATCTTGCAAAATTTAATCTTGACAAAATTTGTTTATTCCTTATTTTTCTTTAAACCCTTGCACTATGATGGGTCAGGTGCGTCAGAACTGACTAACCACAGCTACAATATTAAAACAGATAAAAAAGTTAGTATGTTATGTCAATGTGGTATTATGCAATCGTAGACTATGCAAATTATTAGACTTGAATTCCAAATTGAAATGTACTAAAAATTCGAATAAAATTGATCACAGCAGTACGAGTGCGTCACGAGTCATACAATGCAGGGGGTTAAAGAGATGTACCCATGTGTGAAAACAATTTTGACAAATTTGTCAGTACATACTCCATTGGACTAATCAAGTTTCACCGATATTAATTAAGAAGCCTTTCTCCCATAATTCCCGTGGAATTTCTCCCGTCTGTAGGAACATACGCAGCGTTAATTACGCTAATCAACGCAACTCTCGTTGCGGCAACAACTTCCTAGTGTCGCGTTACATATTCCACGGGCAATTAGTCGCCGGTAATCAGATTCCATTTCGAAAGGTCTCGAATTAACACGTTTCGCGTGAACCGCGTTTCGACTTCGATGTCTCGACGCGAGTCATCAAGAGGACGAGATAAAAAGCGAGAATCTTGTTTCGGCCTTCGTTGGAATTCGAGTAATGCGGTCGAAGTAAGGTTTCGTTCGACGCTGTAGGACGAGGCGGCTACTTTCGAAGCCCATCCGCGACTCGACCGCGGTTACGGAATCCAATAAGACCAGTCTCGGAAAATTTCACCGAGACGTCATTGAAAAAAACGAGAACTTACGTTTGTGGTTCTCCGCGCAGGAAAACATGCTGATACCTGTTTTATTATGCGGTTGCGCTCCTGTAGGATTCGAGACACTTCACTGTTGAAGGAACTGGAAAGGAAATTTTCTTGGAGGCTGTTAGCTAATTTGATTTGAAGATTCTTCATTTTTATGTAAGTTTAGGGGACAAGGAACTGTTGAAAGTAGGATAATACTTTTATGTTTCGAGAAACACTTTAAATGCTAAGTTCTTATAATCGTGTAATGCATAATTTGAAGCTGGAAACGAGGTAGAAGAATAAACGATCACACTAATTCTTAATCTACAGATTTCAAGGGAAGCATCAAATTTTCAGAAACTTGTAAACCTATCGTTTGACCAGTTTGGTTTAGTATCAAAAGTTCAGCTTCAACGAAGAAGACTATAATTAATAGTTACAGTGACTTATAATTATAAATGAAGATAGTTAAGAAAATGGTAGATTTCTCGGACAATTTTAAAACCTTAAGAAAATGTAATAAAAGTGGTATGTCACATCCGATAGTTTAAGCAGTGTCCTGTTCATCCAAGAAGAACGTGTAAAAGGGTGGACGAGTGACACGGGGTTGTAAACCGACTTGTAAGAGCAAGGTATGGTGGGGTTGAGTGCATTGTGGGACAAGGTCGGTTCACCATAGCCGTGCAGTCGGGTCACGCTACGTTGGCCACCCCTTTTACCACTAGCTGTTAAATTGCTTCAAGTTAAAACTGTGCGAGCGACAGACGGCCACACTTCCGGTCCTTTTCTTCATCGGTGCCCGCCGCGGTTCTCACATCGCTCGTTCTGCGCTGTATCGGGAATTGCCTTCGATTTACTTGACAAATTGTGTGTCACTTTTGCGATCGACATCGTTTTTCAATTTTGATCATTTGTAGAGTCGTAGTATTGTGGCTGAATCAATTCTGTTCATTTTTATTAGAATACTGACTTGTCACGTTGTAATACTAACATGTTTGTTACGTTGATATGTCTACATTTTTAATTTCTTACGGAATTATGAATTCTTCGATTCATGACCAATAACAAAATGCAACTGTGAATCAGGTATCTGTGAAGGACACCCTTATCTGAAAGATAATCTTATCTCTCCCTGCCTTAATAACAATGTTGTTAATGCATCTGCAAATTTGTACTTTGAATATCTTCTGTTTAAGAGGCACATATTTGTAACGAGAGTGTGATTTACACTTTGTCTTGGAATGCGTCACGAGATTAATATCATCGAAATAATCGTACGAAAACAGAATTTCAAATAAAATTGCAATAATATTGATGTCGTAATATTAGTATGAACTGCTTCTATATCACTGAAAATGTAAATTGCAAATTGAATTCATGACATTTTTCATCCTGTGAAATAAGATGGTTAACTATGCCTATACCTGTTAATTTTACAAAGGTACTTCTATAACTTTTGCAACTGTTTTCATGTGAACGTGATAATTCACAGGATATTTGATCCTAATTTAATCAAAATCCACGCAAAATATATAACGAGACGCGTAAACGTGTAACAATTACCGTTTTACGGTTCTCGAGTTTCATTTTATTCTCAGTGGCTGGCCGTGTCTCGTTTTACACCGTCGACAGTATTTCAGACTAGAATATCCCTATTAACGCCAAGAATACCTCTATCGAAACGCCGTTGAACGTCCACGAAATAAAGCTAGATTAAACCTAGGCAATTATGCGAGAGCGCGAAATAGCCTGAGGTGAACCGCACGGTCGTATTGCCTCTTCTAAATAGGGAAAAACGAGGCGAAAGGAAGTGACTCATTCGTGGTAAACCAATGACGATCCGACGATGACATCATTTCCCTCGGTCTGAATAAAATTTGGCCGAGCCATAAACATGTATTTGATGATCGTGAAAATAATCGATAGAGCGAGATTTCAGGACACAAATTCACGGTCATCCTTCGAGCCGTTATTCTGACAGATGATGAGGTTTATTGTCGATGAAAAAACAATGACGAGTGTTTCGAGAGATTTTCAAGCGTGGAAATTCCGTAGGCATGAATTGTCTTTATGGTTGTGGAATTGCAACTTTGTGGAATTTAGGGATGCGGGGATTTAGGGGTGTAGGGATTTAGGGATGTAGAGATTTAAGGATGTGGGAATTTAGAGATGTGAGAATTTAGGCATGTAGAGATATAGGGATGTGGGAATTTAGGCATGTAGAAATTTAGGCGTGTAGGAATTTAGGGATGTAGAAAGTTGGGAACATCCAAATTAGGGATTTAAGAATTTAGAAATATCGAAATTAGGAATCTAAAAATTTGGGGTATAGGGATTCAAGAATATAGGAATTTGGCAATGTAGAGATTTGGGGGTCCAAGAATTTAGGGAAAATAGGAATTTAGGGATCTGAGAATTTGAGGATATAGAAACTTGGGGAATACAGAGATTTGGAGATCTAAAAAATCACATATAGAAATTCTCGAATATCGAAATTAGAGTCTGAGAATTTGAGAATATAGGAATTTGGGAAAGAAATGTGGAGATCTAAGAATTCAGGAATACAAGAGATCTAGCAATTAACATAGGAATGTGACAATATAAATATCCTCCACAGAAGTGATCTATTAATCTGACAATACTCCACTAACAATTTCACCTAATTAATGTCAAGTATTTCATATAAAGAGCTATTAATTCTATTTTAAACAACGATCGTCGAAGTTTAATTGAGCCCATTGCGAAACAGCACTAATGACTCGATTGTTCCGCTAATGAATGGCAGTAGAAAAAAAGGAACAGTGACCAAAGTGTTCCGATAATGAAAGACGATAAAAATAGTCGACTATTTGAACGAGTACTATGAGAGAACGGAATAAATGAGAAGGTAGAATCGGTGAAACAAAAGTGGTCGAACACGTGTTACGTTTAGCCATATGATAGTCTGTTTAATTCAACTCGCGTCGCTCAACAACAGAACCCGGAACAAGTGTTCGCGCGCATTTATATAAGCAACAGTACATCCACAATCCAGCAGGGAACCGTTTTGCTTAATTCAAATCGTTTTCGCGGGTCAACGACGTGGGAAACATCTGCTGGCCGGTGAACGGTTCGCTCGCTTCGATGCTCCCCAACGAGAATTCTGGGCGATATTTATGGACAGTGTTATATTTTCGTTAAAACTGAAATACAATGGCAGAAATGCGGTATGCGATGCAAGCAAACAGTATGTATGGTGATACAATGCAACGAGATATTACGTATGGTGATACAATGCAAGGAGATATTACATATGGTGATCAAATGCGAGATGTTACGTGTGGTGATACGCTTGATAGTGCGTGTTGATATTTCACACGTGGTACAATGCAGGATAGTACATATTTGCACTCGAAGTGATACGGACTCACTATTTGGTGAAATATTATACAACTTTAAGTCAGTACTTAATTAAATCTATAATGTTAAATATAGTGAAACAGACATATAGTATTTCACTGAAATAAACAGTTATTAATAATTTCGAATTCATCAAATTTTTCAACTAAAAGGTTTTAAACTTGCCATCTGCCAACAGCAAAAGTGCCTCCAAGAGCAAAGTATTAATACAATGATACAATGCATGATAGTACATGTACCTAACACGTGGTACATTGGGAACACGCGTAGTGATTCAACGCGTGGAAAATACAACGCATAGCAATACAACGCGTGGGGATATAATGTAGCAATTTCAAGTGTGGATGATACAATGTATAAGACATACAACGCGTGATGATCTAATGTGTGGAAAGTACGATTCGTAGAGAATAAGACACGTGGAGAATACAACGCGTAGAGGTCTGATGCGTGGGAAGTCTAATGTGCAGAATATTATTATAATTTAATACGTGCAGAATACAGCGCGTGGAAATTTGATACGTGGAGAATACAGCGCGTGGAAATTTGATACGTGGAGAATACAACGCGTGGAAATTTGATACGTTGAGAATACAACGCGTGGAAATTTGATACGTGGAGAATACAACGCGTAGGAAATTTGATACGTGGAGAATACAACGCGTAGAAACCTGATACGTGGAGAAAACAACGCGTGGAAAATACAGCGTGTAGAAATCGAACGCGTGAAGAATACAACACATGAGAAATTCATCGCGCAGAAATATAACACGTAAAAAGCACAACACGTAGAGAAATATAACGACACCTAAATCGTGGGAAGTCCAACGCAAGGAGAATACAACGTACAGAACACAACGCATGCATAATACAACACACAGAAATCCAACTCGCAGTAAAGCATTGAACTCCATTCATACATCAATGCACCACATCGATACAAATAATTTAACTACCATAATCTACTACATCGAACGATAAATCATCTCCGGCTTTCTTTTTTTATCTTAATTCGATCTACCGCAAGATGAAATTAAACGGTGACATAGATCGCCCCCCAGAAATACAGTTTGCGAGCCACCGATAGGTCAAACCGGGTTGAACGAAGGAGGTCGTCCAGCAGACAACGCGTATATATACGGGCTCATAAAAATTAAATGAACGATGAACAGACGCGAGAAAGGGGGAAGATAAAGAGCAAGGGAAATGATGGCGAGAGATGGACAGAAGCGAGGGGTAGGATACCAGACGAATGAATGAATCTCACGACTCACATGTGTTCTCTTGCTTTGCTTATTCAGTTCAACGTCTGATTCGACGCGCATTGCTGACACATGCACTTGGCTGCCGGGGAATACGAAACGTCGACTGCCTGCTTTCGACGAATACCAAATTTTAATGATTATGATCATCAGAAATTACCTGTATTTTTGGGACACAAATCTCAAGATAAATTGTTACTCATTTTAATTCGGTTAGCAATTTTTGTTATTCTTCTTTCAGGTATATACTTGGTTATTCTGCTTTGAAGTGTATTCAACTATTTGGTTATTCTTCTTTCAAGTAGATCTGTTTGGTTATTCCTTTCAACCATGTCCATTTGGTTATTCTTCTTTGAAGTATATTGATCTGTTTGGTTATTCTTCTTTCAACTATGTCCATCTATTTGGTGGTTCTCCTTTGAACTATATTCATGTATTTGGTGGTTCTTCTTTGAACTATATTCATCTACTTGGTTATTCATCTCTGAAGTATGTCTATGAAGTATGTTACCTAACAGTATCTAGAGTTACACATTTTAATCATAAAGTTGTCTTCATCAAGGTACTATTTTAGAAATTGCAAGATAGTTCCAGGTGAACTAGCTCTGTTGATCAGCAGGTCATCATATAAAGATAACAAGGATTTTGATGATTATATTGCTCGAACTTGATTATTTTGCTTCAACAGCTGTTACTCAACGATACACATGCAGCAATGTCCACTTTCTAGTCAGAAATTAACGCTTCTCAACTTTCTAGACATGTTCCTCCAAATGAAACATCAGAATGTCTACTAAAAATGTTAAGTGTGTCACAATGAACTTTCTGTATATGTCAATGACTTGGATAAACACTCCATTTAGACTCTCTGCAAAATTTGAAATAGAAAACCAACATAAGTTAGCTCGCAGAGTGTGAAGGCCGTGAAGCGACACAGGTTTAATCGCTGCCGGCAAGAAAAAGTTAATTTTGCAACTGACAATGAATTTTGCATTGGGTTCGAGGAGATTGCAATCCGGTTACGCAGCGAATAATTCGCGAGAGCGGTGAAACGTGGATTCGAAACGCGTTGTGGAAAGATTTCGTCATCGCAGATGCTCAATCTGAATACTCCGCGAGTCACCGCTCGGCTTTACGGTAAAACGCTTCGTGCAGATCTCTCGCTTCGCGTGAACCGCAATAAATCGATCGCTCTCGATCGTGAATTAACTTGTCATACGATGGGAAATCGTCCTTATTTCTACATCGAATAAAGGGGCTAAGAAACCGGATTAATCATGCCGAATGTTCAAGGACTGCTTGCGTAATCCTCTTACCTTTCGAGCACTGCAAATGTCTACTTATCTGCAGCAATTATGTAACTACAAATCTTCTGTTTTCGAGCGAATAACATAGAATGGGTCTTGTATCTTTCACTGAAAGGGAATTTTCAAAAATAATTAGGAAGATTGAAAACACGAGTACAAACGTCATGTCAGAAATTATTTGGTGTAAGGTTTTCAATTGAAATTTTTGTCCGCTTTATTTTTGCAGTTAAGCAAAAATAGTTATGTAATATAAAATACTGTTCACTAAATGTATGGAGTGAGTGAAAAAAATAGTAGATGAATTACAGATATTATTAGAGGAATTCTCAAAATTTAGCTCTGATCCTTGTGGAGCTGTTCCAAGATGAAGGTAAATAATTTCTCGATGGAATAATTTTTGTAACAAAGTAATTAGTTTCCCAGGTGAAGCAACCATAATCTCTGAAACGGACCGTATTTTATGAATGTTGAATTAATCGAAACAAGTGGTGTGGAGAAGTAATCACGAAAAAGCGTTTAATCTTGCACGCTCTCTCCTCGGCCTTCCCCTCGAGATAAATTTATTTTAATATACGTCGGTGATAAGAAATTGAGCGGAACTCGGAATCAATTTCAAGGTATCATCCAACGATAATTAGCAAACGCTATTAGCTATCGAACAGGTTGAGAAATTCAAATGAACGGTGTTAGCCTAAAAACGAAATTTATGCATCGGAACACGTCTATATTATCACTTACGAGAAACACCTTCGTGAATCGATTTGTCAGGTAAATCTTGCTACGTTAATTAACAGGTTATTGGAGGATTATAATTTAACGCCGTAACGTTCCCATAATTATTCCGTCGATTTGAGCAAAAATGATCAAACTGATAATCGATTTCCGGGTAATCTTGTTGTGTATCTTGCTACGATAGCTCATTAATCAATAGATAAGATAATATCTTGGAACTGTTCCTATTAATATTTCGATCAGAGCCGTTCGTTATTGCAGGTTATATTCGCTGTAGCACGGAGACTCTAATTATCCCCTTGTATGAGTCAAATTAGACGGGAAAATACCAACAATTTTGTGTCGCCGTCTGAGGCTACTTTAAATTTTCTTTATCTCGTAATTAGGGTAATCGGGTATCTGATCCGACAATTTTCTACTTTAATGCTCGGTGTTGTGTACTTTTATTAACTAGGGACAGGTTGCGAAGTCGCTACTGACCTCATTTTCTTGAGTATACAGTCGGGGAGATTTGAAATTTGAGGTTTCGGAGATTGGGAATTCGGAATTTAGGAATTCGGTATTTAGGAATTTGGAAATTGAGAGTTAGGAACTTGGGAATTCGGAATTTAGGAATTCGGGACTTGAGAATTCGGGACTTGAGAATTCGGAACTTGAGATTTCGAGACTTGAGAATTCGGAACTTGAGAATTCGAGACTTGAGAATTCGGAACTTGAGAATTCGGAATGTAGGAATTCGGGACTTGAGAATTCGGAACTTGAGAATTCGGAATGTAGGAATTTGGGACTTGAGAATTCGGGACTCCAGAATTCGGAATATAAGAATTCGAAATGTAGGAATTCGGAATATAGCAATTCGGAACTTGAGAATTCAAAGTTTTGGAATTCGGAACTTAGGAATTCTAAACTTGAGAAATCTTAATTTGAGAATACGAAGCTTAAAAATTCGGAATTCAAGAGATTTCAAGAATTTACAAATTTCGTACTTCTACCAAGATTAGATTTAAGCTTCTATCTCAACGCGTAAGTAAAATAAATAGTCCACAGATTCCACAGAACTCGCAGTAGCCTTGTTCATACGCCATTTCCTTTGCGCATAACTTTTCCCGCACATTCTGTACTTTAGTTTTAAGTTTCATCGCTTTCACAGTTATTATAGTTAACAAATTACCAAATTGCAATGCAAGCAAAAGAACAAGCAAATCTCTGACACGTCGAATTCCGCGAGAACTGTAAGATAACTCCTGCTTGCGTTGCAGTCAGCTAAAACGAATACAGAAATGTTAAGATTTTTTCCCATGAATTAATCATGGTATCAAAATTTTCTTTCTCACGCGTATAAATTGCTTGACGTCACTATTTCTTTTAGAAGTACTAAAAAACACAAAATATCACTAAAATTAAAATTGCAACTTTCCTGAGTCAACCATAAATGAAATAAAAATTAATTTTAAATATTTGAAAATATCTCCAAGAATTATCATAAATAAAACATTGCACATTGGAAACAAAAATAAAGAAAAACATTTGACTTACGCCTCGCAGTATGGCTGTTTGTTGAACCCCTTGTACGTCCTCATGTTCAGGATCATTCCGCAACCCTGACATTTGAAGCACTGTTTGTGCCATATCTGTAACAAACAAATATCCAGGATTACTTAAAAAACTACCTACGTATCGCGTTCAAGAGCGTAGCCGTGTGGAATCGCGATATTTACACCCACGCGCGAGAAGAAAACTGCGAAAGCTTTTGTTTCGCGAAACAAAAGCGATATAATCGCGTCTACTGCTTTGTTTCATTGTTACTCATCGGTAGCATCTGACGATAACGCGAGCGTCTAGCATCGCAACGCTGTTGTTTTACCTCGAGTATTTATCGTGTGTCGTCGACGATGCACTCTGACCTAACTTACAAGGATTAGGTTCGTTCCTAACGCGATAACGAGGAACATAATCGTTTAATACCGCTCGATAAGGAACAGACCTATCGGTCAACAGATAAAAACATATCGATGTCGCTTGTTAGTCGCATGATACGCACTAATTCCAATTAAATTCATTACTTTCGATTAAATTCGAAAGGGTTCTCAACTATTGTAAGACATAAGTTATGGTTATAATTACCAACATTATCAGTTGGTTAGGTACATGTGAAGTGTATTTTGAGAACAGAAAGATACAATGACATAAAAGTAGCATAAGTAGCACTTATATCAATTTGAGGTCCAACGAAAATTACTGCCTAAACGGCTTATTAATATATTGAACACAAAATGGTTACCGGTTACCAATGACCTGTTTCGGACCTACTAAACTGCTCCACAGTCTGACACATTATAAAGCCAGCATAAGCGATTCTATTGCATCAATTTAAAGCTGAAGGCTTGTGGAAAATGTTCACACGAACCTTCCGTTATTTTGTCCATACAAAATTGTTTTCAGATAACCACCTCTGCAGACTATACATAGAACAATCGATGATTTTCTGACAAGTTCAGGCAGTTTGAAAGCCTCAACTTACATAGTCATTTTCAAAAAATGAATCTTCTAATGGGTACAAAACAAGTGCTATTCCATCAATTTTGCAGGACCTTCAGATCAGATTGCTACAACACAAGTGCTATTTTCTATGAATTTTGCAGGAACTTCACATCTTCACACTGCAATAAAATGAGTGCTATTTTCCATCCATTTTGCAAGAACTTCAGATCAGATTGCTACAACACAAGTGCGATTTTCTATCAATTTTGCAGAATCTTCAGACCAGATTGCTACAAAATAAGAGGGAAAGAAAGAAATAAGAGTAGGCAGATAAAAAAAGGATGAACCAGTGTACCAGTTCGCGGATTGCCAGAAGCAGATTGGCAAGCAAGACACGTTTTGATTTCTAGACGATGCAGGGTCGTCAGTGTCAGTCCGTGAGTCGAGAGCAAGGAATGCAACGTCGAATGCAACGGTACCTTATTTGTATCGTGTCGGCAATGTTAATCGTGCCACGAACTCCGCTAACATTGCCATGGGACCGGTCGAACACGCGACGCACGTGACGCACCATGGATCTCGTAGCATCAATTTAGTCGCAATTAGTTGGACGCGATTAGCGGTAATTACCGTGGTCCCGCTTTCGAATCAACCGAGAAACGGTCACTGGTCACTTTGCTACTGTGCAGAAATGATTCGTGGCAGTTACGATTACGACGGTGACTTCGAATTCAATCGGTTCGGTATCGGCGTGTTATATTTAGAAAGTTGTTGGTAATATTGCTCAACTATCGGTAATTGCCTTTTTATCGGATAACAGTGTTACGTGTTGAGAGGGAGAAAATTCTATGAATAACTGCTGCGGTGATAGGGAACCGATACGGAGAGAAAATTGAGGGAATTTCGACGATTATCCAAACGTTTTAGCAGTCACGAAAAAGGCGACTTCAGTTTTATGCTGACTTCCTCGCGATATTTTCTTGTTCTCAAATTCCTGACTTTTCCTGAATTCACAAGTTTTCAAGTCTCTTCTTTCCAGATTCCTAAATTTCTGAACTCTCAAATCTCTAACTAATCTCCTAAATCCTCAATTCCCCAAATTCTCAAGCTTCTAAATTTCTAATCCCAAAATTTTCTACGTCCTCTCAAAGAAGTCTGTGTCCTCCAACGCAATGACATTGTCTCAACTTCAGCGACAATGAACGTTAACACTAGACATCCTCGGCTAAAGTGGACGTCGAGTATAACGCAAAAGTGACGAGACCAAATGCGTCGAACAAGATGTAACAAGTCGAAGAACGGGCAAGAGACAACGCCATTTGCCGCGACGAATAATTATAACCCTTTGTTGACCGCGATCAACGTTGACTCACATGATCGTGACTCATTTCTCTCTTTCCGGGTGCACACACGAACCATGATAGAGACAGAGAGGAGCCTTCTTCTTCCTCTCGTAGTCGTTCTCCTTAGGATCGACCTTATTCGACATCGGGCAACAGCCTTGCCAATTATCGACCAGAGACGTACGACTAGGACGGCCTTCGGTTATCTCTGGGTCAGCTGGGAAACGGCAAGATCGATGGGACACGACCACTTTGTAGCACGTTTATTAGCGTTGCGCTATTAACAGGCCAAGGAGCCGAGTCAAAGAGTAGAGAAGATAATTAGACGAGGGAAACTTTGATCGTGGAAAGCTTCGAGTTATCGCGGCTGCTGCGAGATTCAACAGAAATATAACTAATCGAGGGAATTATTCCCGGTAATTTTTCTGTTGGCATCTTTCAGCTAAACGTGCCAATAACTCGATCCCTGCTGAGAATGTGGAACCAGAGTTATTCGAATATCTCGTTATGCATCAGTTCTACGACAAAAATACTTATTACGAAATTTATAGCTCAGGAAATTCTCTATAAAAAAGGTCATATGAGTTGTTCTTGTAGGAGTAGCCCCTTTCACGCAAGATGAGTAAGCTTTTGATGAGAACCTGATAGTAACCTGACTTCAGATTTTCGAACGAGTCTGACGATTCAAATGTATTTCCATATAATTCTGTAGCAAAATTACTGATAAATTGAATGTCGAAAGCAGTAAGATACGATTACATGTTTGTGTGCGTGGTTTGCAATTTATGGTTCGTAGGATTGAAATGCACGGGGATATGTATGTTGGTCGACATCCGACTAGGATGACGGCCTTCGGATATCTCTGGGTCAGTTGGGAAACCGCGATCGATGGGACACGATCACTTTATAGCATGAGCTCTGCTTGTGATTCGAATTGCTAATGCCGTTTTCTCAGAACAGCTGGTTGAAGCATTCTGAGATGTTTCCTTGAGATTAATCGTGACCCGGCACCAAACTCTCAATCACAATTTTAATGATTCCAGTAATTCTAATCTACTTTCCTCGTAATACTCGATAGGTGGCTACAAAGTAGCCAGAAGTTGCGCCACGTATTTATTCGTAGATATGCAAGTAATTGTGACTCAATTACAGTTTTCATGATTCTCTGCAATTACTTCTTTCATAGTAAGAAATTAGAGACATGTACTTCTTATTTATAAATATGCAAGTAATTGTTATTCAATGGCAATTAAAATAGCCAGAAATAAAAGATATACAAGTTTGAGAGCTTCGAAGACTGTTATCCACAAATGGGTACATAGAATGAAGATGTAGACATCCAAGTCTTGATCGCTAATTGATCGATCTAATATCGAGATGATGACCCATCATGTAACTTCTGAGTGAAACATAAAACTTTAACTACCTGAAACGCAAAAACAGTGGCAAAAAGAGATCCATACAGGTGTACATGTTTGTCCAACGAAGTTTCTCATCGACAACCTGAAAATTGCGCACTCGATGTGATCCGACTCGATTACTCAATTATGTTTGTATCTGGATTATACAGGCAATATTTACGAACGAATGTAACATTACCAACAGTACTTTCGCTGGGTTTTGGAATGTTCCTTGCCGAAGTTGGACCTTCGTTTCGCAAGATATTTTGCTTATGGCCGCCATGAGTGTTACGCGAAATCTCAAATATGGTCATCGAGCTTTTACTTATATTTCGAGACGAATTTGGAAACGTTAATGAATCAGGCGATATTTGTACTCCAAAATAAGGAATTTTAATGAATTAATTTCTTTGGTGCATAGCGTTTGATGTGGTTGTAGGTTAGGACAGGTTTTAGCTAGTCTTTCTCCATCATTTAAACTTTAAACGGGGAATTAACTCTTCTCCAAAACAGGTGAAGCATCACACGTTACACAATCGCGATTGTGCCGCTGGCAACACAATCGTTCGCGTAATCTCGTTTGTTAAAGGAACGCGGTACAGGAGGTTTCATGAAAGAATGCTGCCAGATTTTCGAATGGCTCAATTCAGAAATTTCTGGGTTTTTAGATCTTCAAATCTTCCAATTTTCAAACTTCCACAATTTCCAAATTCTTCTACTACCACAAACTTCCACGTTTCTAAATGGTCCAACTACTCATATGTGAAGCTCCAAATCTTACAAGTTTGCAAACTTCCAAATCTCCAAATGGTCCAACTTCTAATATTCCAAGTTCCACATTCTTTAACTTTCTCAAATTTCCAAATTCCCAAATGGTCCAACATCTAATGTCGCAATTTAAAAGTCCTTAACTATCACCACCTCCCAAATTTCTGAATGGTCCTTCAAAATAAAGAAATCCCATCGTTGACAAATGTACTCGGACATTTTGTGTGAGATATCCTATGTCAGAATATTTTCTGTGCAGTAGGTCGTCGAAGAAAGTGGCGCCGTGTGAAATTAGATCAGCGTTGGTAAAAGTGCAGGAGGGAATTGTACGTCTGAGCCAAATCAATGTTCGTCGAAAGTGAAAGTATATACCGATAGAGTCACTGGTACTGTAATGACAGCCGAATGATCCTGTGGATGACCTTTGCAATTTTCTAAATATCAAACGCGTTGCACGCGACGAGACGCGTTAATCTTGCATATGTACGAACACCCGGGGAGTATTCGTTAATCTTGGGAATATTTGCAATACTTTTTTCCTGTACTGTCTGGTCATTAATCGTGTTAGTATGTTACTCGTCCCATCTGTTTCGTCACGTAACGCGACGAAGAAGCTAGTTTTTTTCCTGGTAAAAGGTGTCTGGTAATTGTTACTCGTGCACGTAGAATAATTATTCGTGTTTTCGCAACGATCAGTGGGAAACAACCGGATGCCGCATCGTTGGCATAATAGAAATTTCTAATGGCTGAAACCGCGAGCCGGAGGATCCTGGAAAGTAAAAGGACTGTTCCTCTGGAATTTCTTTCGAATTCCGACGTGAATAAAATGTAAAGGAGACTGCTTATGCAACGAGATACAGAGACAAGATACATCTCCCCTGCATCAATTACAATTAGTTTATATATTAGTTAGTCTATTAGCAAGTTTTGTGCACCAATCTATCCAACTTCATTTGATTCCAGTGTTTAAATTAACATGAGTGTTGCGATGCAATTTGAAATTCCATTTTGCTTCAGAGAACTTTGCCTTCAAGGTGGCTGATCGTATTAGAAAATTAAAGAGAAAAGTCTTTCAGCAAATACATTATTAGGTTCCACGAGTCTCGGGTAACATGTTGACTGTCACGGTGGTCAGTGACCGGAACCACGAATTCAATTTAATCAAGTGATTACAAAACAGGAACAGAAAGTGCATACCGAATCCCATTAATACCTTATTGATATAGCAAAAGTCACCAAGCTGCACAATTAAATCACCTACAAATTTATTACACTTCTTAAAACGAAAATTATTTAAACCTCTGAAGTGGTACAGATATAATTCAGCAATATTTTCAAGAGATTATCTGGGCAACATAGTTTTTGACTAATGTAAAAATGTGTCAGTCAGTCAAGTTTGAGTTCGACTTCAGGCGAATGAAACTGTAAAAGGGTAAAAAATATTCGCGTATACAAATGTTTGAAATGGTAGAAATATTTGTTCAATTGTTACTAATATGTTGAGAGCAAAGATACGTTGACTGGTTGAACGTATTTTTGAGTTGCAATGTAGGCGCAACAGGTTGGGAATGACTCCCACCTGTTGCAATCGTATGCCAGACCCACGCAACGAGCAGCCTCAGTCTGGAATTCGATTACAATTTCACCGAACTCTGTTATTCGTGGGGATCACTGTTACGATAAAACCGTACACTACAGTGAAATCAACCTTCTTAATCCTAGTAGAGAAATCAGCCTCCATACATGAGTAAACGTTTGACTAACACCTTATATTTCTGACACGGACAAGATCTCTAAATGTATACTAGAAATCGTGCACGTTTTAGCAATAAGGGACATTATATTTAGTGTAAATGTACAGTTATCGTTTAATGTAGCCCACATATGTGACAACGATAATTTAGTCTACATATGTAGCTATGTTTAATTTAACCTAGATATATAGTGATTGTTATTTAACTTAAAAATGTGACAATTTGAGAATGTGGGGATTGGAAGATGTGACAATTTGAGGGACCTGGAAATGTGACAATTTGTGGGACCTGGAAATGTGACAATTTGAGGGACCTGGAAATGTGACAATTTGTGGGACCTGGAAATGTGACAATTTGAGGGACCTGAAAATGTGATAATTTTAGGATGTAGAAATTTAAGGATTTGAAAGGGTGATAATTTGTGGACCTAGGAACTTAGGGACTTGAAAATGTGGCAATGTGAGAACTTAAGGATTTGAGGATTGAAAATGTGACAACTTGAGGACCTAGGAACTTAGGAACTTGAGAATGTGGCAATTTGAGAACTTAGAAATTTAACTTGAAAATGTGACAATATGGAAACTTAGTAATTTAGAACTGATAACATGGTTATCAGGAAATGAGGGAACCTGGGTTTCAGAAATCCGAAAGCCATCGGAACGTAAGAATTAGAAAAATTGACGATCGAGAGGAAAACGGAAACAGTTTATTTCTCGGTGCAGACGACGTCTTAATTTAATAGCCACGCGCGTAAAAAGCGGAGGAACAATGGTGAGGGTGGTTGAAAGAGAAAAAAAAAAGAGCTGGTAAAGCGGTTCCTCTACGGTTAATGGGACGTGGATTAATTGCGGCAACAGCAGGATGCGTCTGGCGCGTATGCGGGTCGTGTAAATTGAAACAAGACGCTGTTTCGTGTACTGTTCAGTGTATTCGACAGCGGGATCGAATACGCAAAAATAGAACGAACGCCGGTAGGTGCACGGCTTTGAACTCCGGTGAAAGTATCGTGGTAATAAAACGAGCATAAACATTTTGGTTATTAACATAAGGGTTAAATGGTCCACGGCCTCGTGACTCGGGCTTCGTTCGCGGCGCGATAGAGAGGCTGGCCGGATAAAGCGAGAGAAAAAAGAAAGATCGGTAGCGAGAGAAAGACGAAGAGAGAAAGGAGGCTCTGTACGTGCCATTCACAGGAACGGTACAGCGAGCAACCGACGAGAAGACAAGATATGCAGACGGACAGAAAGAGAGAGGAGAAAAATCAGTGAGCACGATAACGGACTATAATCTTACAGAGAAATAATTATTCGCGGTATATCCGATTCTAGTGGTTCGCCTTCGTTCCTGTGTACAACTGAAATCGTTACAAGTTTCACTCTTGCTTCACTCATTTTTTATCCTCGACTCCATTTGGCTACTTAACTACCCGCAATTACCGTAATAACCAATTAGAAAAAACCTCCGTCTCTTCAGGTTCTTCCTTAATCGTCCCTAGCCTCTCCCTAGGCTCCGCTTACAATCCTTCCTCTACGATTTTTCTAGATACAAATTCCTTAATAAACACAATTCTACTCCGATTCAACACCACGTGATCCAAATCGACAGGACTTGCCGAAGGTGCAAGAATCTCTACAGATTCTGTATTGAATCGCTTTAGCATCTGGGTTGTACCTAGAACTTTTGTAGGATGAGCACCCTACAGGGTCTCCTTAGAATTCGCTCAGTACTTTCATAGGTCCTAAGAGTTCTCTGCCCCTAGATCTTCCCTAGGATCTCTGCAGGTTTCACTCAGAAATGTCCAAAAATATTCTTCTGGTAGATAAATTACCTCTGGGTACCCAAAAATTTCGTTTTCTTTAAGAGCCCTCCAGGACCTCGAGCTTTGACCGCGTAAACGAACAAGTAGGCGAAGATAAAAGTGTAGTCCACTAAAAATATATGAATAGAGCAAAGGAAGAGCGGCTGGAGGAGCGTGGAAAGAGAATTTAGAGGAGCAACGTGGAGATCGCGTATCTCGATACGTCCAAATTTAGGAGGCCGAAGTTCTCTTCAGCCTGGCGTGTTCCGGCGTTAGAACGCCGCCTACGTGATTTAAGCCTCGTTAACTCGGGACGAGCGTTAAATAAATCGTGACTGGTATGTATTTCTGTCTATAATACGGTTGGGAACGATCACGGTCTCGAAAATCGTGTGGATCGGTAAGCGAACCAACTGGATGCGCCAATTTACTGTCGCAATAAAACGGAATCGCTACGTTTTTGATGTACATCTTCGTGCACGAAGGTAAAATTAATATCCGGCAGAGAGTGAAACGCTTACGTGCACGGGTAGCACGAGCTTATCGGTATTAATTACGAGAACGACGTTAATTAGGGACGAGTCGAACGGGAAACGATGGAATAGGTTACAAAGAAGCAGCGTCTTCGGAAAAACGTTGGCTCGAGGCCGGAGAACAGAGCGTATCTTGTACGCTGGCGTGGACGGACGAAACGACAGACAATTATGCCGAATGGAACAGGACGTCTCCAAGTAAGCGGAACTAAACGAGAACGGTACATCCTACGATCTGTTCGCAAAAAATCGCCAGCCGTTCTCACAGAAACATAATATTAAGAAAAGGATGTGAGCAACAAAGAAATCTCACCGAATCAACGAATCAATTTGGACAGCATTGATACTTTTGCTAAAGCTAGTGCCCGAAGTCACTGTTGCTAAAGCTAGTCATATGTATTTCGTACTCTTACGCGAAGATATGGTATCGACAAATCTTATCTTTGTATCAGGATTTTTAATATTTAAGGTGAAAAGCAAAGTTCACTTTACAAGATAATTCTGTGACCGTAAAATTATATATTTAGGTTCTGTAATGGATAAATATACGAAAAAGCGACATATGGAGTGTAAGATACTGTGGGATCCAGAATTGAAAATTTTTAATTCATATTTGACCTAAGTAACAAAATGGCGATTCAAGTCAACAATTTCATCGCGATTCAATTTTGTATAAATTCAGTTCGATGAGTTAATTCCATGCAATTCAATTTCACAGGATTCAATTCCACGCGGTTCAATTCGGTAAGTTTCAATTCTATGCAAGTCAATTGACAATATTCAATTCGATCCAATTCGATAGATTTCAATTCCACGGGATACAATTTGACAAGTTTCAGTTCCAAACAATCCAATTCACGTAATTCAATCTTACACGGTTCAATTCCATGGATTTCAATTCTAGTCGATTCAATTTTTAATTCAATTCAATTATACTTGATTCGATTCAATTTTCAAGTCAATTGAATTTTAAAAAAGAATTTTATGAAATGTCTTTCACACAATTGAATTCAACACGACTTGGCATTTTTCATATTCATCAAAATAACCAATAAATTATTTATCAAACATTCTATTTATACACGACCTTAAATTGTTACTGATAAAAATATCATATTCTTAAATAACAACTAACACCAGTTCTACACAGAGACTTAAAAGAATTGCATCAGACTTCATATTTCAAATTACAGAATTTAAACACATTTTGTCATGCATTGACTCTTGTAAATGTGAAGAATAATTTTAGACGCTCATATTCCTTTTATTTATTCATTCTTCTACTTGAATTCGAAAATAAACGTATCGAACGTCGAGTAGCACTAATCTCACGAACAAAATTCAGACATTCTACGAAGTTTCCTCGATCGAGTCAAACAACTTTCATACGGTCGACTTTTCAGCATTTTTAGCAGTTAAGAAGATAATAGCGTGTGTACACAGTGAAACCGGACACACTGTACGTATTACACTTCGCGCAGCGGCGATAAGAAATTAAAGTTTCGAACAATATCATCGAAGTGAAAACATGTGACTTGTGCTATTTCGCAGTACGACCACAGAATTGTACAACTGTACCGCATAATCGTGAATCTTTTCACGGAGAAACCTGAGCGAGATGAAATAAAATCAGTCGGGTTGTTCGGTCTACCGTAGGACGATACTAACCTTGAGGTTTAACGGAATGGAGATTAAGTGAAAGAGAATTTTCTGCAAGGATTTAATCCTGTGACCGTTCGATTGAAACGTCGACGACGGAAAAGAGCACAGAGATCAGAAAATTTCGTTCGATAAACGAGTAAATCGGGAACAGTACCTTGTCGAGGCACTTGAGCTCCTCGATCGGGTAGACCGTTTTCTCGCAGCGGGCGCACGTCTTGCTCATCTTCTGTTTCTTCCTTCTTCTACGTCGTCTTTCTTCTCTTTCCCTCCCGTCTCAGTCGCAGTTCCGCGTATGTATCTTGGCCTCTCTTCTCCACAAAACACTGCGACGAACGTAAAGAACACGTGTAACACTAACGACACATCCGCGCGGTCTTTTGTGTCGGGATGATCGCGGAAAATCGTGACGCTCGAACACGCTTACGCCGTACGATTTATTTACGACAAATCTCGACAACAACAACAACCGTGACTGTGAGAAAAAATGCACGCCAGCGGAAAAGCTCGAACTGCACGGGTGCCACACAGCCGCACCAAACTGCACTGCCCTCTCGTTCTCGTCTAGCTACAAAAACTCCTTGACTGACAGTAATGGTGGGATACTACGTTGCTCAAACGAACAACCAAATATTTCTCTCTCCAAAACTCTTCGACGCCTGCTTCTTTTCCTCGGATAATTTAAACAATTTTTATCGTGACTTCGCAGTACGAGTAAGGGTACAATAAATATTCTTTTCGACGAGAATTCGATTAAAAGTTTCACGAAAGCGGATTCTGAATCGGTCGATAATGCAGAAGTGTTGTTATACCACAGACGATGTGCAGAATAGACTTGTCGTGCAGTGGACATTTTTGTCCCTAGAGGCTGCGCAGTTCTTGTACCATTTTCGTGTCAGAGCGCGACGTTATCGGTTCAGAATAAGGCAATGGCGCCGTAGACGGTAGAAATTATAAACGAGTCAACGTATTAAGCTTTTCTATCGACATTTTATTTTATCCTGTTATTTAACTTATAAAATTAACTTAATATAAAACAGCAGTCTAATAAATGGCGGTATGATTGCGTTATCAAGATCTATAAGATCATTTTTGTCCTTTGAGAAATTGATAGACGAAGCTGAAGTCTTTCTTCGCAAATCCGTGAGACACAATAGTTCTATAGATCTGATGAGCTAAAGAACCTAGAGGAATAGCTGTTTCCGTTTTAATCGCAGCGGATTGAACCAATCCTAAATCTTTACTCATCAAAGCAGCACCGAATCCACCCTGAAAAGATGGAAAATGATGAAAAGATTTATTCAATGACAGTTGTTTAAAGAAATGTGCATTAACTTCATTGTTTAAACAAAAATTACCTCATAATTTTTAGAGCTTGGTACATTGTCGAGTAAACCAGGGACAGGGTTATACAACTCGGAAGACCAACATCTGCCCGTGCTGGAATTAACGATGTCAGCCAGCACCTTCGGATCTAAACCCAACCTGTAACGTGATTAATTTAATGAACCGATTATACTTATCCCGTATTACCGCCATGTCCGTCGCATGTTACTTTTGTCCAAGATGAAACGCCTCGGCTGTGCCAATCATGCTAATTGCCAGAAGCATGTTGTTGCATAATTTTGCAGCTTGTCCCATTCCGACGTCTCCGCAGTGCACTACTCTGGATCCCATTGATTTTAAAAATGACTCTGCAAGCTGGAAATTTTCTTTCGATCCTCCCACCATAAATGTCAACGTACCATTCTTCGCTGCGTTAACACCTAAACCAATATTACATTTATAATAATTTTTACTGGGACATGGGAGCATCCACATAGAGAGAGTGTCAAGATATATCTTAATACATAATTACTGCAAATTTTCTAAGTAAGGAAACAAATATATTTTCAATATTTGTCAATCAATGAATTAGGTCCAGATCTTTTCAGACTTAAATGTTAGTCTTCCCAAAGTTAAATATTAAATGTTTAATTTTTAGTATTGAATATTGGTTTGAATTTATTGATTATTGTTACCTCCCGATACTGGACAATCTACAAAACGAACTCCTAACTCTTCAGCCTTCTTGGCCAATGTTTGTGACACGAATGGATCTATAGTACTGCTATCGATCAAAAGAGTATCCCTTTTTGCTGAACTGAAAGCACGAACAACTACAGAGGAGACTCAAGTACACGTTCTTAATCGATAATGCTATTGATAACACAGAGAGATGCTTCAAGATCGTTGTAGCAACTTGTTGTTTACCTCAACAGACCGTTTTTAATATCGTACACATCGAGCACGTGTTGATTGGAGGGCAACATTGAAACGACCACGTCGACGTCTTTCGCTAACTCAGCAGTGTTCGAGGCTTTGTCTGCGCCAGCTTCGGCCAAATTCGACATAGCTGACTCGTTAACATCGTAGACGACCAATTTATAACCCTATTGTATCGGGACCGAATGAATTAAATTCGATTTTAAAGGATTGCAGCGTTAATTCTAATGAATGGTTACCTTTTTTAGGAGATTTCGCGCCATGTGGCCGCCCATGTTTCCTAGACCGATGAATCCAACTTGGGAGAAACATCGTTTCCCTAAAACACGATTTAAAGAAAATAAATTTTTATTAGAAGGTGCTATAGGTGACGATGCTATATGTGGGAATGTGACATGTAGCGATATAGTGCATGGAAATACTACGCGTGGAAATATTGGAAATGGAAATACTATGCGTGATGATGTACGGCGCGTGGAAATACTATGCGTGGCGATACAACGCGTTGGAATACTATAAGTGGAAATACTACGCGTGGAGGTATACAGCGCATGGAAGTATCACGCGTGGAGATACAGTGCGTGGAAATACCACGCGTGGCGATACAACGCGTGGAAGTACCACAAATGGAAATACCACGCGTGGAAATACCACGCGTGGCGATATACGGCGCGTGGAAGTACTATGCGTGGCGATACAACGCGTTGGAGTACTATAAGTGGAAATACCACGTGTGGAGGTATACAACGCGTGGAAATATCACGCGTGGAGATACAGTGCGTGGAAATACTACGCGTAGCAATACAACGCGTAAGTATTCGACGTGTAGCAACTCAACGCGTGGAGATACAACGCGTTCTAATACACACATGTAGTGACATAACGCATTAAAATACTACTTGTGGCAATACAAGACGTCATAATCACACGTGTAATACAACGCATCAAAGTAATGATATAGTCACCACTTATACAATCCGTAAATATCCGAAGCATAGTAATTAAACTAGTGATCATATAACGCACGTAATTATCACGTAATATACAAGAACATTAAATCACTAGAAAAATAAAACTACCTGCACTAGCTCGAGCAATAAACCTAGTCAATAAATGAAGATCACTCATCGTACAAGAAGCTCAACACGATTCACCAAAGGAAACTGTTCGTTAACTATGAATTTCTATAGTTCGTGATGGCAACCAGCACTAAATCGTAAAGACTGCTGGTTAACGCTAGAATTAAAATATTTCACGTCACTCCTTTTGATAATGCAGAATTATGTTTCACCGATACCCGACGATTAACATTTAATTCGATGGAAATGAAAATCTTCTCGGATACGTAATGTCCATTATGCGACTCGGAACGACATTAAATCGGGCATGGCGACACACGAGCGTTGTTTACCAACGAAATGGCGCTCTTTATCGTACGGGTATTTTTACAGATTCACTGTGTTGAGTAATTTTTTATCGGATAGATAAGTTCTGTTAATTTTATTCTATTAACTGTATCTTGAAGTGGAAGAATAAGTGGTTCTGATGTTGTTAGTAAATAATGTTATATATGAAGATGTTTTCTTCGTTAAGCAATATTAGAATTTAGGAATAAATTCGAAAATTCATGAGTGGAACATTAACGAGGAGTGCAAAGCAGATTATATCGTGCATGATGCATTGCACATCATCAAACGAAACTCGTTAGTTTTTATTACCGGCTGTAATTAAAGAGACCTTGAAAAATGGACATTTTTATAGTACATGAACAATTATTATCACTAAATTGCGGATACTTATACGTTTATAGCACACTAGACCGTGCAAAGGATATGTACTGTGCATGTTAGAAAATGAAATATGATGTTTTAATTTTATACAGAATTTTACACGCAAGGTGCAAAGTATGTTAAATGTTCATAATCACGTGCAAAATATATATTTACGTATATATTCTAATTAATACCTTCTACTTCCTAGTTACAACTTCAACGCACGTTTCTGTACAAAATATAGTCTGTCAAATAAATTTTAAAAAACATTTCCTTAATCAAACTTGTACATCACGATATTTACCTCTTCAGACTAATTCAAAAATATGTACACGTATAACTCAATTTAATTTAAGGTTTATTTTATTTTACATAATATTTATCATCACATCTTTACACATCTTTATAAAACTATAATTTGTATAAAATCTAATACTTCGTATAAAATATAAATTCTTCGAAATTTCAATATCATAATCGTCACACTGCCTCATCAAGGTTAAAAAAATAATGCGTGACAAGAGGGAAGAAACGTACACACATTAACCAGAAATAAAAACAACAGTAACAACATTGTCCAACCATAAAAAAGAACGTTGTCCAGGTATCTAACGATGTCGGCACGATTATCTTCCTGCCAGTAAACCCTTCGTTGATTAATGTTTCAGGCACCGCCAATTAAGCAACAACGATACGAAAGCATAACACTCGAAACCGTGCCAGTAAATTACATTCGACGCGTCAACCACGAGTTATAATTCTGTTTGTACAAGCTTCTTTATTGTCACCCTTATCTGCCAGCAAACTGCACCTTGAACAATTATGTTTGTGCATACTTTATGGCTTAAATTGCATGTATTAACGTGTCTGTATAACCGGGGTACTTGAGTCACACCCTTATATATAACATTCAGAATCTACGAGGTGCAGTTGTGCTATGAACGCGACGCTGTGACTCAGAATTTTTGGCGAACAAGTGCAACCAGTGCGGAATTTTTGTATTTATTGTGGATAGATATTAGGGAATTTGTGGAGTTAGGATTGGAGAGTTTGGGGTTTGAGAATTTGGGGTTTAGGGATTTGGGAAATTGAGAATTTGGGGGTGAGGATTTGGGGAGTTGAGAATTTGGGGGTGTGAGAATTTGGGGGTATGACAATTTTGGGACGTGAGAATTTGAGGGTGTGAGAATTTGGAGGTTTGAGAATTTTGGGATATGAGAATTTGGGGGTGTGAGAATTTAGGGGTGTGAAAATTTGGGGTTTGAGAAGTCTGGGATGTGAGAATTTAGGGGTTTGAGAATTTTGGAATGTGAGAATTTGGGAATTTGAGAATTTGGAGGTGTAAGAATTTGGGAGTATGAGAATTTGGGGGCGTGAGAACTTGGGGGTTAGAGAATTAGAAGGTGTGAGAATTTGAGAATTTAAGAATTAGGAAATGTCGAACTCTGAATGAGAAACCCTACATTATAGCTTTGATAATTTAGCTATTTTAGAATCTGAGAACTCGAGAGTTTTGTAATCTGCTATTTTTCTCACACCTTTAAAATTGAAAGCCTAAATCTTCTCAAGATACATAAACAATCCATGGAACCGAACATGTACAAGACATTTTACACTTTTCTCTCGTTTCTCTTTACGGTAACTGCTAAAAGAAACGACATATTTGTGCCTGAATTCAAATCCTGGATCACAAATGACAATTTCTCGACGATCATTAAATTGTCGTTACCTTATTCAAGATGCTGCAACGTTTTCTTGAGCGGTTAGTAAGCAAAATAAGAGACACTTTTCCATGAAAACACATCGAGTGTATTCTCGAATTCTGTTCAGATTCGATAGAAGATTTGGAAGTACTGTTCAGTCAATTCAGAAGTATCTATCCATACGAGTACCTCTTGAAACGAGACGAATGTGACGGCTACTTCTTGCTGGGATCGAGTGACAACGATGTCATGGAACTTATATCAAAGTGAAATCGAAAATATAACATTATATCAGTTGTCAAATTAAAACAGCAACTTGAGATAACTAAATATGTTTTCAGACAAATGTGTACTCTAAATATACTTTTCTTTTGATAGAATGTCGTTGCAGCCGCAAACTGAAGTTTTGATTATCATAAATAGCGTTGTCTCTAACGATTCGAGTATATTTAACAACTCCATATACAAAGACGCAAACGTGAATATCATTTCTATGTCTGCAACATGGAAGTTATCGGAGAATTATTTAAAGCCTCGAATATTTACTAAGCTTGAAAAGTAACTAAATTAAAATAAATTTAAAATTCGCCAGACGATTGTTCTATGTTTAAAACGAAACCCGATTCTGAAAAAGGTACGAGGACATGGCGCATGATTACAGCAAAATGAATTTCCATGGCAGAGAGGTGCAAGTGTGCAGCATATTTCGACCACCTATGACTTATTTTAATCGCACGATTAATAAAACCATCGGTGGAGTGCAAACTGAAGTTTTCATAACGGATAGTGGTAAATTAAATTGTAAAATTTAATGTTTAAATAATGTTTTCCAACGTTTGAACTTTATTCATATAATACAGATTTGGAAAAAGATGGCGTCGAGATGCAGCTGTTCCTCATCATGGCGGAAAAGTTAAATTTCACCTGGTCGATAAGAAAACCAAAAGGGAACTTTAAGTATGTATAAATCTTAAGATCCATTTTAATTCATAAAATAAATCATTTATCGATTTGCAGATATGGTAGACGAGTCAACGAAACTGTATGGAACGGTGGAATGATAGAAATGTTGCATAAGAAACAGGTACTATGAAACTATGACACGTCGAAATTGTTTGTTCATTGAGTGTTTCTAGGTGGACATGGCGTTTGGTAGTATTTGGCTGACACACGATCAGTATAAATTTATTAACTTGTCAGAAGCGTGGTACCAAGCGTATCTACATTTTTTGGTGCCTCGTCCACGTCGAACGACCAGCTTCTGGGCGCTCGTTAGACCATTTTCAGCAAATGTGTGGTACCTGCTGGTATCAGTAATAATCACTCACAGTCTTTACACGTGGACTCGGGCTTGGGTCGATCCAAAATATCCAAAACGTGTGTGTAATTATATTTCACAAAAATTTACTATTTGAGAACAATATGTAATATGACAACTCGAGAACCAAATTTACTCATGACAAAAGCACTCACATATGTTCAAAACCAGATTAAGAAGACGTCTTAAGATGAACTTGAATTAATCTGGCTCACAAATACAGATAATAAGCAAAGTGAAACGTTGATTTAAATGTTGAGAAAAAATAATGTTGAAAATTTATCAAATAAATTGCCTCTCAATTTAACAATCTCTATCAAGTTTGCGGCTCTTCACTAATTCAAGAGAATGTATTTGTCTATGAAATAGTATACTTGTGTACAACATATTTTGCACAAAGAGTTGAAAGAACCGTGAACCAACTAACACCGTTTCCGATCCGTGTCTTTCAGGCTTCCGAAATTTCCTAATTACCCTGACGGATCTAATTGGCTGTTTGCTGAACAGCACAGTACCGAAAACTATCGCGAACAACAAACTGCAGATACTTCTATGGCAGACCGCCGGTTGGCTAATAATTACCGCTTATTGCAGCAGCCTAGCAGCCAGCCTGGCTGGTTCTGAATACGAGCCCAGGTACTTATACATATTTATATATTACATAGGAAACGTTATCGGTGCGGCTAATTATCGGGAAGCGAAGAAAGAACCCACCATTCTGTGTTGCTTTCAGAATCGATACCATCAAACAATTTCTTGCTGCGAATTTATGGTGGGGAGAGGAGGGTCTACCGCCACCGTTTCGTGATTATTTCGATCTCACGGTCAGATAGGGAGAAATAATGCGTCAATACGTGAAATTGGGTAGTCGTTTTTTAAATAAACAAAGTTACTGTTTGTAGAATCCATATGCGGCGCAGTTACCAAGTAGATACATTAATACGGAGAACAGCACGCAAACGGAAGCGTTAATTAAACGGGGCAATTTCGCGATAATAGGAAAGATCATAGATACATGCTTCTTTCCAGACAACTATGTGACCAACGACGATCTTAAGGTATTAATGCGATGTCGGAGCGAAAATATTTCGGTAATTCGATCGTTTAGAATTACAGGCTGATGAGGCACTCGGTGGGTCACCATTACGCTGCGTTTGCTGTTCAACCCTGGCTTCTGGTGCCCGTAAACAGGGTAAATTACACAGATATTAACACAACCGCTTCAGAACTTGAAAATCAATCATACAGAACTAATCGAGCTATGACTGAAACGATCACTCGAAAAGTTACACAAATCGCGGTAAAATTCACAATTGACAAAGAATAAACGAATCCATTGCTTTCAACAGATGATACGACTTGTGTATTCAACGAAAGAATTCTCGATACAGCGTTACGTCTCTGAAGGAATGTCATTCGTGACACAGACAAACTTTACCGGAAGTGCGACATGCATCATTTTTGTTATTTCTGCCGTAGTTAATACTATGGCTGAGGGAAACTGGAATCACTATCTGGCATTTGCGTAACGTAATTCGTAGGAGAAACAACTATAACCTTCGCGAAGTTCTCGTGGAGCAGGACGGATACGATGGAAGCACGCAAGTGCTCGGATTGACCCCGCTCGGTGCTGGTTTTTCATTGCTTCTAGTTGGGCTGTCGATGTCAACGTTAGTGTTTTATCTGGAGCTCAAGTATGCTGCTCAGGCTCGTAAATCGAACTCAGTCAGTGCCATTCTTCGAGATATTGATAAGAAACGCTAATTTAGATGCAAGGGTAATACTCTGGAATGTTGAGTTCAGTTTTAATAAATAATTTAGAGTAAAATACGTCACATAAGAGGGGTAAAAGTGCATTTCTTTCTAGGTGTAAAAATTTATCACTTATTTATCATGTATGAACTTATCGCGTATTCATGATAATTTATTTTTAATCTTGTTTTGTTGCAACGTTTCGAATACGTTTTATAACACATAATCTTAAAAGTAAAAGTCGCTCTGTACGAACTGTTAATCGATTTTTAATGACTTCAGCGAATCATACTTATAAACTTACATTTTTGACATTCAGTTCGTACGCGTACTCTGATAGTAATATAAACGACAGAAAAGCTGGTAATTTAAATAAAAAATTATCATATCGTATACAAATTTTTATATAATAGTTACCAACAATATAAGTCACGATAAGATAGCATAATTTATTACTTCAGTAAGCATTACTTTATCTTAGTTGCATTAGTTGCTTATTTAACGCAGAAACATCGAAGCAATGAATCGTATTTACCTTTGTAAAATAAATAATTGCTCAAAAAATAAATTCCTTCATCTTCACCTATAAGTTATATTTTCTTGTCTCATAAACTTCTAGTACATTATATATGATTTACAAAGACTGTAACTTTTCTTTTCACTTAAAGTAACACCGTCGATTTTATGAACTGTAACATGCAAAACGGTTACTGTTCAAAGATGATTAGAGAATAATGACGTCAAACGAGTTATGCAAAACTAGGCTTATCTAATAGATCTCGTTTGAAATGTTTTGGAATTTAATCAGTGAGTAGTTTGAAGGTCAATTGACGAATGAATTTAGAAAGCAAATAGCGTTGTCTCAGTAGCAAATAACTATTCCTTGATTACGTAACGTTGCCAGGTTAAACACGTTCGTAGCACGTTAATGACAACACTGATACGTTCACTGGCAATGACTGATCATAGAATATGGAAGGGAAATTCATCTCGCAGCCCGATTTAATGACACTTGAACGAAGTCAGTCAGTCACTGTGCATCGCTTGTTACGGATGGTGCAAGGCTTCCTTCTCGCCATACTGTCACAGTGCAAACTTGCAACGCCCATGTGATCATAAGAACAAGTGTTAACAATTCAACAACGGTTTTAATTTATATTTTTGACAAATTGATTTATATCTAAATAGAAGTTACTGACAAAATTATATTCCAAAAGAAAGTTTATTACCATAAAATTATTTGGAATCAGCGTACACTGTAGTAACTAAAAAAAAATAAAAACGTCAAAACTGCAGGATAAAGATCAGAAACGCGACAGAAGCTGTCAAAAGTAATTGTTCAGCACGCGCTGACCGTTCACGTACAATCTTATAACTGAATGTTTATCTATATCGCGATAACGCCGACCACGTAACTCGGATTTTCATCAAAAATTATACTCGACAATTTGCAGTGCAGGATTCTATTCAGCAACGAACAATGGGAAAGAAAAAGCACATCGATGAACGTGAGTAATGTTTTCCAGTTCCTTACCCTACTCTAATTAATTATCTTGCAGTAATCTTGAGTTATTTTCTGCATACACGGTGAACGTTGTTGTTGCTTCACTCAGGATACATGTACTGAATGTTTGAACATTTCAGTCGTGGTATATGCATTGAATTTCAATACGTATCGCAAGTTTAAAGTTTAATTCATCTCATCTATACTTGATAGTTGCATAGATTTTTAACAAAGTCATCGATAGACTTTTGGAAAAATCATCATCGACTCAATTCTTTTCTCTACAGATTAACACATTGAACTCGAAGATGATAGTGAATTCTTTAAGAGTAGATCAAAGAACTGTATGTTAGTGTTTAAATATTTTATATGTAATTTGAAATAAGGCACGCGATCATTTTGTCAACAAACTAACATGTGCCCTAAATAAAATTTAATGAATTGTTATCAGTTCAACCAGCCACGGTCGACGAGCATTTTAAACTGCTCGTAGAAGACAGGACAATAATCAATTCTGAATTCGTGAAAGTTACACCCGACGACTTGCCAGAATGGTACGACGAAAGATTGTTCAAATTGTAAGTATACACAGATTTAAAATAGACGGAACAGCGATGTACAAACATTCCACTTTCAGAGGACAGGAGTATTACATGGACAACTTACTAGGATTCGGGACTGCAAATTTAGCGGGCCTATTGGCCATATTGGCTGTCCCAGATATATTGGAGGTAATCTTTTCATTGTTACGTTGAATTTTAAGTGGATATGAATATTCTTCGAAATTGCTAAGTCGATTGAGTTGCAAAAACATTACAAAGTTCCCGAACTCTCACAAGTTTTGAAACTTCAAAGTCCCAAAGTCCTAGTGCCCCGAAGCTACAAAGTCTTGAAGTTCCAAAGTTCCAAAATTCTAAAGTCTCGAATTCTTACAAGTTTCGTAACTTCAAGGTCCCAAGGTCCTACTGTCCCAAAGTCTCAAAATTCCGAAACTCTGACCCTTCAACGCTTTAACCAAGGTAATCTCGCATGGCATATTTATCACGCTAGATATTAGAATGAATTTGTATCGCAGATGCTCCTATTCACGAAGAAGAGCAGCACGGTCTGCCTAGCCTACAGACGATTCTCGGAGACGCTGTTGCTCATGTACAAGTTGTACCATGCCGACATGCTCGACCCGAATTCAAAGTGAGTTTCAAGAACGCGTTCCATTAAATTTCACGTGAGAAGTGTTCGCAAAAAAACGGTGAACCGAACCGGTTACACGAACGTACGTATTCACCTTTACCACGTTCAAGGTGGTTCAAGGCGTTGAACGTGATTCGATGGAAACACGCGAGCACCAACAAGAGACGGCACCGGCAGGGTCTTCATGGAATATACCAAAAGGACATGGGTATCACACAGTTCGGCTTCATAGGATACGTGTTGGTGTGTACACGGTTTCTGGGTTTGGATCATGGCACGCAGGAGCAACGAATGGGATACAATCATTTTTGGCGCGTCACGGGTCACCTGTTGGACATTGACGATCGGTAATCAAATGGGTATTAATTTTTTTTTGCTGATGTTTCGCGATAAAAACCTGATTCTTCTTTGTGACGATCAAAGACAGAAGCGGTACTTTGGCGATTTCGAAAGAATTTTTCGATCCCAAAATTTGCAAGTTGCAATGTTTTAAATAAAATTTTGCACCTGTTCAGGATAAATATCTGTAGAAAAACGGTATCAGAGACGACGGAACTATGTAGAAGGATCGTGGACGAAATAATCGCGAAACACATGGACAATGCGGATCCCGATTTTCTGCAACTGGCGTCGAATACAATAAATGGCATGTGGTATGTGGATGTCGGGATAAACGAAACAGCTTTCCTCGATCTCACGTACAAAATGACAGGATTGAAATGTTAGTTAAATGTACATTTTTCATTATCTTCCGTTTGATGCTTTTAATCGTGGTGCGCGAGGTCAAACATATTTGTCTGTTTTAGATAAAAAGCCTCATACGTGGTACTCTTATTTGAATGCAAAGCAACGAGAATTAACATTATACTTGTGCAGTAAGTGACTTAATAGCGTGTCGTGTGGTCTGCTTAACAACCGCAGAAAACGAACGCCTATTTTTTAATCAAAGCTAGATGGACAGAACTTTAAATTATATTACATTTTGCGATGTTTTAAAATAATTTCTACGATTTTATTTATCTAAAAATCTTTTCTCGAAAGATTTAGTAAATTAGTTCGATCCTTAACTTGAGATTATATCAATAAACCTGATTTATTTTGCAGATATTCCTTATATTGGTAAAGTGATACGAGTCACTTACAATTATATATTAATGGTAAGTTATTGGATGCTCGAGCACTACCCTATAATACCCACGATAGCATTTGGTAAAACGAAGGCACAGATTTGTCCATATTCGCAAATGTGATATTTCATAACAAAAACTTTGAATTTAATTTCAAATTAAATTGAACGTATTATTCTATTCTAATTAAATCAAGGTTATCGGGATGAGTAAGATAATCGATAAAACGAAAGTGAACACGTGTAAAATTTTCAATTTATTCGAATTATGAATATATTACGAATAAAATTGCATTAATTATTTCTCGTGTAGTTCTCAATTATAGAACACAATAAAGACCTCCATTACCTATCGTCGATACTAATGGAATCACGCGACGCAGTCAATAGTAATAATTTCGGTCAGTAGAGTTCGCTAGACGTCGCATAAACGGTAATTAAATTAATTATTTAATTGTAACCCAGAACTAATTGAAAGTCTTACAACACGGTCAATCAATTTACATAATATGGAATAATAACGTAACGCTCGAATCTAAACGATTATATTATGACGTATGGCGTATTTTCTCGCTTGAATACAGATTGAAATGCAATGCGATAAAATTGTGTCTTAAAGGGAATATTATATTCTTTTAAAAAATCATGAATTTTACACTTTATTTTATTTTCACCGCTTAATAGTAGAAGACGCACAAGGAGCGTCATTCTGATACTTAATATGCCTAACACCCTCTAAGGATAAACCTACATTTTTCAGTATGCGAACTGACCATTTTTCTCAAAAGAATGACTGTAACAACCGAAAAATCTGAAATTTTTAGGCGGGAAAAAATGTATTAAAATTACTCTAAAAGTGAGAGAAATGGTAAATAGGACATTTAAAGTAAGGAGGGCAGTGCGGGTATCTATGAAATCGTTCGGTACCTTTCATTCTAGAAATCCATCAACAATTTCCCAGTCGTTTCCGAATTAAACGCTTTCAAGCTATTTCCTCCTCCACAGACGGTCGGTGGCCGTCAAAAAATTGGCCATTCTATCTCGCGGCGAGCCTACCTCGATATCCCCCCTCCCTGTCCAGCACCAACGATAATTATCAGTCGCAATTTGTCTGGCACTGTTCCCCGCCGTTCTACTCCACCCACGAATACCGCTCGAATCTCCGTTCGGTTGCTTGCGTTCGTCCATTCGGATCGTGCCATTATCGGATCTTTTTCGACGGCCAACGCCGTCCTGCCTCTCCTTTTTCGCCGCAGGATCGGCAGGATCATTTTTTACGCGAGTCGCGTGATTCCATGTTAGCCAGCATCTTCGATGCGAGCTGGTTAGGAGAGACTTCTCGCGTGAGAAGCGAGTAAAGCCTTCGCACACCTTCGCGCACACCATCTAGGATACACAATACTACCGCAAAACCAATACACGCGTATTATGTGCACACACGCTCGCGAGACGTGCACGAGGTAACGTACGTATACACACCTGCTCGCTTAAGGTGCGTATTCAACGGCAAACGTTTTATAACGTTCAATCTTTTCACGATTCAATTGGAAGTTTGAAATTCTGAAACCTGGAGCCTGAGCACCGAGCTGCAATCCTAACGAGATTTTTATGTGGGGTACTGTCGATTAGAGATACTCTTGGTATCTTATTCATACTTATTTGTATGTAATTTTAATGTCGAAATCTATTGAGGGGGGTTAAGGGATAGGTTGGGTCAGATTAATTATAAACATACGTATAACGTGCAATAATCAAAATAATAGATATTGAAAGTGAGTTATCTAATTCCTGGATGGGTAATGGCAGGTAGAACATCTGTCCCATTTATGATACATATGTTTTCCTAGTTCTGCTGTATGTGGAGGACAAGACTTGTACTTCTTTCAGCGAATAAACATCTGCAATTGTATCTATGGCACTAACCTCAAACAATCTAAGATATTGATTAAGTACACTTAGAATTTACTACGTTTGCCTTTGAAGGATTAACTGATGGTTCATGAATTGTTGTATTAGACATATTAGATATGCAAGTTTTGACGCTCCTGAGGATACAGTCTTTCGATCAAGTGAATATCGCAACCGAAAGCATCGATACTGCTCGCAATTAGAATTCATTCAACCCTAGAACCGTAACGGCGACGTGTCAGACGGCCATACATCATAAAGATTACGCGACTGGAGGATTCCTAGAACGATTCGCGAACAGTTAGCGAACACCGGTGGAGACGCACCTTAACGTACACGTAGGAACGAAGGCGTATGTAACACGGGTCCCGAGTACATAATACACAGCCATATATCCTTCTGTCCCGTAGCTACTCTCCCTCGACCCTGTCGCCTCTCTTCACGGTTCCTCTCCTCGTTCCTTGGCTCACCGGCCCTTCCTCTCCTCTCCCTCTCTCGTTCTCGTTGCCGCAGCCAGAGGAGACTTTCCCCTCTCGTCGTGCACCGCGGCGTCGGTCGTCGGGTCCTCCTCGTCCCCCTTGCCGGCTTGCCACGACC
The DNA here is from genome assembly GCA_036983795.1 of Megachile lagopoda. NCBI lineage: Eukaryota > Metazoa > Arthropoda > Insecta > Hymenoptera > Megachilidae > Megachile > Megachile lagopoda. The sequence goes on along the minus strand of CM072785.1, from coordinate 10,891,577 downwards.
TAAACGAGATGACTCGTCGCGAGAGGACAGAGGAGCGGCGTCAGAGGAGACGCTGCTGCTGCTGCTGCTGCCGCCGTTGCCGCTGCTGAAGAAGGAAGACGAGAAACCCGGCAAAGAAGGAGGGGAATAGGTATCAGAGGCCGTCCAACAGCGGAGAAAGAAGATGGCCCTGCGGCCCTCGTGTTGCACAAAGAAACCCGCGCGTACGCCTCCTAAAGCTCGATCCATACGCGGCCGAGATACGCTGCGAACCGATCACTTTCGTCCTCGTAATTTCAAAGCAATCACGGCTCTGCAATTTGTCAGGCCGTAATTATGCGACAGAATGATTCTGCTGCGATATCGCGATGTACAGGCGATATTTCATAAACTCGGTAGGTGCTGAAGTTAAGGATCGTCCGAAGCATCTAGATCTCGAGGGCTCCTTAGGCCTTGTAGACCTTCCCTAGGTTCTAAGCTTTATGCACACCCTAGGTCTTATGGATCTTCTCTAGGTCCTAAGCTTTACCTAAATCCTGGTCTCTGTTCAGGCCCTAAGCTTTACCTACACTCTACGCTATCCGAAGACCTGAAGTCTTAAAGTTCGGAAATCCCAAAATTTCTAAAGTCTCAACGCTCCGAAATTTTACAATCCCGTCTCAACGACCTAATGTTCCAAAGTATCAAAATTCCGAAGTCTCATGTAAACTTCAAACTCTATAACATCTGAAAATTGCAAACTTCCAGATGTGCAGAGACTCGAAATATCGAGATGCCGAAGTTGAGTTCAAAAATTCCAAAGTGGCGTAGCAGCGAGCATAAACGTGGCACCTCGTCGTTCGAATCGTTTTGTAGCATGATGGGATCGCGAGCCATCGTTACCACCACCATTTTCTTCATCGTCGTCGTGGTCGTTACGTATCGCTTGTTCCTCTTTTTGACTTACCGGAAAGGAGAGGCACGGTTGTCATGCCGGTGACTCGCCTGGTTTTCGCCAGGGATATGGATACACGATGTCTACGTGTAATGGCAGCAAATGGATTACCCCGTAGGTAGACGTACATGTGCTACGGGAGTGCAATGATTCCAAGCAGTTCAACGTTTGTACACGCAGAAAGAGAGTTCTACGAGTCGAGTAATCAACGCAGATTCCATTTGTCTCTGTACGCTTTGCTCGTTACGTCAGCGCCACCTTTCATGCGCGTACCTTTACACCACCGATCTCTTGTAAAATAGATGAAATATCGTGTATCGTATCGCGATATTACTCGCTATCGATGCACAAACACGCGATGCAAAGAAGCTTCAAGTGACACACGATGGTGCACCAAAGAAAATTAAAGCAATATATGATATTGAAAGCACCATAACTTTATGAAATGTGGGTAACTATCAATGGCGATTCGATCATGAGATAAACCTGTTATCCCTATAGTATGAAATGTAGAAGTTCCAATTATGTTATTAAATTTATGCACACAATATTTATCACAAAATCGTTATTTTTTGTTTGCATAGTGCGTACAATAAGTGTGTACATGTAATATAGTACATATTGCATGAACATGTTCCTTGATATTGTCTATGCAAATTTGAATTCTGACTCGAATGTGAACAATGTAAGTACAGATTCAGTATCTCGAAACTAGGAAGACTCGGCTAGTGTGTCAAGGTTGCAAATAAATACGCCCGCGTCTCTCGAAAAACGGATCAATCTTCGTTAATCTTACATGCGATTCATGCGTTACGCAACGACGATATATTACACGTGTATTTGCATCTTTTCGCGGGTATAAGCCACGTAGCAGTGAATGTCTTAATGCCTACTCGATTCTCGAAAATATTTGTCTTCCGTTCAGTCATAAATCCCGTATTTACGACCCCGGTAAACGCCACGAGTTGCCTCGCGCGCGTGTGCGTATATGTGCATGTGGGTGGGTGCAGCCATAGAAAAATGCCCGAGCGAGTATTCGGAACGCGCGCATGCATAAATCATAGATATTCCATTCTTCCGCCAAGCTGCTCGATCGTACTTACTTTCCTCCTTTAACCCTTATGCTTTTTTGACATTGTACCTTAATACTTTTTTACGGAGAGTGTTGGGAAAAATATGAAATGCAAGTCACTTTAATTTAATAACTGCGGATGTTGAAATTTCTGAAATGACTACTTCATTTGTAATATATGATCCTTCTAATTCTGATTGATTCTATTTGATGGCACATATGTGCAGTTCAATAACCGAAAGCAACATATGTGTACATTCTATTTTTCTTGTGTAGTATTCATTCTTTTGGGCTTTTAGCAATGTTAATGATTTAATATAAGTAAAAAAAATTAGATTTTACAAAAAGTCTGGAGGTTAATAAGATTTTTGTTTAATCTTCGTCGTTTAAAGGTGCAATTTAAAGGGACACCCGATACAGTTGCATAAGAAATATTACCGTCCATAAAATGAATCATAGACTGCTATTGGAGTTCAAGTGTCATCCACGTATGATCGTAAAAAAAGTTAAATACCAAGTATTGTAATAAAATCTACACTATACGAGTGCAACATGTGCGAGTTACATCGAGACGAGCCCTGACGAGGTACCAAAAAAATGCGACCACGATTAATGCAAAAAGCGTATACCTTTATACAGATTTTTGGCACGAACGAACGATTATTTACGACGGTCACACCCACCGGTCGCATTAAAATACAGGAAAAGACTTGGTTCGCTAGAGTTCATCTCGTGGAGGGGATACGGTAAATCTTGTCACCGTGTGTTTTTGTTTGTAAGATCGATGTGAAAATGATATTGTCATTGGTGGTAATTATCGGTACAAGGGTTTAAATTAGAAAGGTTACGGAACTGGTCTCGTGCAGAAGCTATTATCCGAGACATTATCTCGCAGGTGTCTGCAGCAACGGAGAAGGCGAGCGACAGAGAAGAAGGCGAGCGACAGAAATTCACGTAGCCCGGCATAAGACGAGAACGTTCCCGGTCGTTTAAGCTTTCGCGAGTCAAGCTGATAGCCAGAGGCATTGCGTACGATCTCCGGCGCGTATCGCATCCACTCGGACGACGCGCCTTTTTTCCCTTCCTCTTCTCGTTCCTGGCTTCAACCTCTCCTCGTCGCCGTCTCCCGGTCCCGCTACTAGCCCCTTCCATCGTCTTCTCGATCCAACGCAGACCTCCCTCTTCTCCCTTTCGCCCTCGCAACGTGTCTCCTGCGATCCCCCCTTTTCCTTTTCTTCTTTCTTTACGCGTCGTGGTTCGCGAGGTACGCGACCGAACCAACGAACGAGCGACTCCTCTCTTTCTCTGGATGGGAAACGACTGTCCGATACTTTCGAGCCGGCGCAACGAGAAACGCGACAAAATGCGACCACCGCACCAAACAGATACTTGCTGCCTGGCTCCACTAATTTTATATCGTTATTTCTTTCGAGTGGACGTTCAGGAACCCGTCCTTCATCCCAAAGGACGCGTTCGTCCTTTGGGAGGAGGTATTTAACGCTCGGGTGCAGGCTTACTTGGGATGAGGACGACTGAAGAGGTGCTCTACTTATTTGTTGTCGATGTGAAGGTCTATAAATTTCTGCATCAAGTTTTCAAATCGTTGAACGTATAAATTTAAGGGCCCAAGTTTCCTATGTCACTAATTTCCTTTGGATGCTTGCAAACGTTAAGTATCGAAAGTTATTCTATAACTTAACTTTGGATACCGAAAATTCTATAACTTAGCCCTAGACTTAGGTACTGAGAACCTTCGGTGATGATTCAAGTATCTCAAATCCTCAAACAATAAGACTTGTCTGTCCAAAGACCCTGAAAAATATAGTAAACAATTCTAGGTATAAAAGATAAGCTCTCTATAAAAAAAACTGTCACAAAAACTGTACAACAGACATGCATCTTTAATTCAATGTGCTAGCATGAAGTCACCATCGACGCATTCCATCCGCGACGGAGTCCATTTTGTCGCGAGCGCTCCGGATCCGTGTTAACGTAAAAATTCTGTCTCGTATTCGAGACAAAAGCCGAAGAAATACAGTCTATAATTAGGATGTAAATTAACGATCGATGGCGATTACCGATTCGACGGTTAATTGACGGACAGTCGCTAATTACGTACGACAACGAGTTAGATGCGAGTTGAGTTTACGTGTTAGTACTCGTTACCGTGGCGTTATGTAATCAAAATAATATGAATGTATTTCAGTAACACAGACAGTTCGTTGATCTTCGAGTGTACGCTATTAATATATCAGGAAGAAATTCTTGGCTACTTAGAAGTCACATCAGTCGAGCACCACGGCGTTCCTTGCCTTCCCCATCGGCGTAAGCATTTCCGTGTGTTGTGTTAACGGATATCGGAGAAACGAGACGGAGTTTAACCCGAAAGGGAATGGCTTTTCTCTTTCTCGGGATAAGAAAACGAGCGTCCGCCAATGCTTTCGAGTCGGCGCGCAACGCTTCGCGACGACCAAAGACGACGAAGACGACGACGACAAAGTGCGAGCAGTTGTAATGAGTTTCCTCGAAGTCCCTCTGTTTCCAAGATTACATCAGAAAAGAGATACAGTTGAATTCGTACGCGTCAGCTTTTTCTTCGTTTTCTCTTACTTCGCTGTCTACCGCCAGATGTAAATAAGGAAACGCGTTGCTATGCAACGGAACTAATTACATGTTATGATAGCTGGACGTGAATAATACATAATACGGATGAGGAACGTGGCAGTGAATCCTATTGCAAAATTATCGCTTCGGTGGTCCTTTCGTTTCATGGAAATAGTTCGGTGCGTCGATCTACGCGCTGCTTAGCCACGCGTTCAAGCTATACGCGCCGAATTAGACGCGCGTCGAATTTCTACGCGCTAAATCTCGACGCGTTGAATTTTCACGTGTCGAATCAGCGTGCGCCAAGTATACACGTGCCAAAATTTCACGCGTCGAATTTCTACGTAGAATATTTACATGCTGAATTTCTACGCGGCGAATTCTCACGCATTGAATGTACACGCGTCAAATTTTTATGCGCAGAATTTCTACGGGTTCAATCTCCACGCATCTAATTTCCACGCGCCGAATTTCTCCGGTATCTCCACGCTCCATATCTCCGCGCGTTACCGGGAAGGTAGACACCCGGTAGATGTCGAAGACCATAGAGTGTTGTTCAGGGGCCAATTAATATAGTTACAGGGAGCAGAGTTCGAGAACATTGGATGTTTTTATTACGATTACGACAGGAAGGTAACGAGGTAACTGCATCAATCTTATTCGCAGTTATCCGTAACAATAATCCACTTATGCCCGGAAGGAAGGAAGGAAGGAAGGAAGAAAGCAAGCAGGAAGTTTCTCTTTGCTTTTCTTAAGAGCGACGTAAATATTTCCATCGATATCGAGATTAACGGATGCAATTACGCACGTGTCTCGTATTTTGCGCAACAACAATTTACTATGTTTGATTTAACCCGTAAACGTTGTCATTGAGAATTGATCGGTTATGATAACGTTACGCTACTAATCTTACTACAACCACTGATAACCTGAATGAATGCATAAATAGTGTTATCAGTTGTTACATCTTTTAGTGGCATTAAAATGAAATTACCGTGGATGAAATTTCAGACATGATGGTCTTTGAGGTTTAAAAGGAGATTTGCACAAGGTGAAATTTCAACCGTGATAGCTTTTAAGGGTTAAATGAAAGTTTCATGAGCTTTGATTCGTTAATATCGTTATGTATTGTACGAAATAATGCAGGGAGGAAGGAATTAGAAGACACCCGTTAGAAACCCTCGACTCTTCTTCCGGAGTTCGCACAAAAGAGCACCAGGCGAAAGCGAAATCAGCAATAACGTAACTTTTAATGTATGCTCGACACTGGCGAATATGTAGATTTTAAGGATGCGTAATTAGAATTCTTTTCTGCGCGTAGAAAGCGACGTTGTCGAGATTTGACAATTGTACTAAACTTGTATTGATTCGGATCTTGATTCGATAATGAAAGTACGATATTTGGATGCGAGCCAAGTAAGAAAGCAACGAAAACAACATTTTTCAAAGCTATCAAGAATGAAACTGTATACACGGTGTTCGAAAACGACTACAACGATCCTGAATTCGTTTGGTATTATGAAGAAATACATAAACGAAAGTAAATATCTTGTATTTCAATGACGAATACTTTAGGTTCATTAATTAATTTCTGTATGTACACGAATTTCATATATCCCCACAATACCAATTTTAAAATATGGTATTACATTTTCGAATTTTCCTTTTACTTTTCGCAAATAACCACATGCGCTTGGTAAACATTATTTTATTTTCGCGTACGTTGTTGTTCGATTACCGAAAAAATACATGAAAATAACGCCTTGTAGCGATCATTAATCAACTTTTGTTCACCATCGCAGTGTAATACAAGCTTTGTCCAAGCACCCTGTATAATCGATGAAAAGAACCCTTCGTAAATTCGTCGCTTGAGTCATGCCATGTAGCCAGAAAAATGTCAGGGTGCATCCAAATGGTACGTACAACCAGTTTAGTGATATACATATATAACGTTACGCTTTATTCCAGCACTCTTGGACTTTGGGACTTTCGAACATGTATATCGTAATCGGATTTTACAAAATTCTAAGGTCTTCAAAGTCAAAGTTTCCAAAATTCTGAAGTACTATAACCTCGGACTTGGAGAATTCTAATATTTCAGTGGTGCAAATTTGAAATGAAGTACAGTTCCAATGTCCTGAAGTCTTAAAATCCAAAATTCTAGGATTGTGTTCTATAACCCCAAAATTTTAGAACCTGAAGGTCTCAAAGTTCTATGGTCGCAACATTCTGGAGGATCTGGTTAAAAACTGTTTCAAAGTTTTCGAAGATTTGCAAAGATGCAAAACCTCAAAATCCCAAAGTCCCAAGATTCAGAGATTCCAAAGATGCAAAAGTTCCAAAGAGCCCACTCATCTCAAAGTCCCATAGTCCCAAAACTCCAAAGTCCTAGCCACGTGGAAAAGTGAAATGGTATTGTGAAGTTCGCATTTGGAAGGAGGTGCATATGGGGGGACGAAAAGGAAGTTGAAAGCGTTTGAAGGCGTCGGTGTCGAGCGTTGGCTGCGAAGCATGGTTCGGGTGGTCGTAAATGCACGGGACACCCGTTAGACTCGGTAGCGAGGGGAGGCGGGCCAGGTGGTCCGTCGGTGCGAATATCCATTATAGATTCGGCGGAGTGTAGCTGTCGTACGATCCGACTCATTTTCCGTGTATTCGTGCGGCGTATATTTCTGGCATCGATGAGAGAAGCAACCGGGTACGGGCTCGGGTACCGTTTGCTAGTGTTGGTAACGATTCGTCTCGCGTTTGTGTTGGTTCGGAGGGACTCGGCTTAGTTCGCGAGGGCGCCTGTGTCGGCGCTCGCGGCGCCACCGGTTCATTCCGCCATCGGCGCCCGCGACGTACGGACGTGAAAAGACGCGAGCACGGCATATCGTTTGGGCGGACAACGTGAAGTTTTTACGAGCAAAACGTTTATTTATATTCGGACACGCGCGCACGTTGAAACGTATCGGTGAACAGGAGAAAACACCGACAAGACGGAAAGAGATATATCGGCTTGGTAAAAAATCGTACAAGTGATTCGAAGCGTGATTCACGGGTAACTTGTGTGAAATTAGTGCGACGAAGAGTCTTCGAGTGAGAGTAGTAGAAAATCCAGAGAGGGGGGCCATCGATTGTCCTTTGTGTGATCGTCGTTTAACGGCTTCTCGTTTCTTCGGGACGCCAGCAGACCCCGGCAGGGACACGAACGAACCAGTCCGAATAGAAATTCGTGGCTTTCTTCGTTCGAGGCCCAAATTGCCAGTTCTACGTCGTGTTTTACCTGCGCGTCCCTCTCGCACACACACAACGAAGGTCTCCCCGTCGAAGGTCTCGTCCCGTGAGTTCGGAGACGTGGAATGATATTACGATTTCGTCGAATCGAAGGTGCAGCCAGGCTGGTTAGGCGCGACGTGACACGCGAACGGAGTACTTGACAACGTTAGGTAAGGGAACGACCACTCACGGATCGACCAGACCAATCGAATAAAAGCGGCTTTTCTCTTTTATCGCGAAGAGGGAAAATTGTATATCTGGTCAGTGAAACGAGAGTTTTTCGGTTGGCAAGTGCGGGGGAAAACGACGAGTATCGGGGAATCCTTGAAATTTCAGCTTGTGACACGGTTGTGCTTCGGTGAATAAAGAAATCGATAGATCGTAAATCGATAGGTGAGACGCGAACGGTCGTTGTTGGTGCTCGTTCTTTATTCGATATATATTGTGTTCATCTGATTCTATTGTACGATCGGAAAGTGCAAGAAGATCCAAGTTTACAGATTCGACACACGAGGAGGGACGATATTCTTCAGGTAAGATATCATTTTTGGATCGTGATTTTGAATAACTGATAGGTTATCCTGTAGATAATGTTTATCGATTCCCTCTAACGATCTATCGATCATTTTGAACTTTTTAATGGAAAACGGATATTATTGACATTTGTGGTTAAAAATTTAAGAGTGTGAAAAGCGGAAGTAACTTTAGAGAAAATAAAGTTTTAAACAAAAATTTAAACCAGCTTTCTGAAAAATGAAATGTAGTAAAAAGTATTAATGAACGCGTGAGTGATTAAAGGTAACCATTAACTTTTCTCGTTCATATTCATTGACTTAGAGAATTATTTATAGGATAACCTGCTACATATCGTTCTTTTTCTGCAGTAATGACATAATTTGCGATTTTTTAATTACTAATATAGAAACGGTTCTTGCTTATATTTTTTTCTACCGTATACCTAAAAGTGAGCACGTGAAAGCAGTTGTTTTTGTATCATGTTTATACGAAGGTAAAACGGTCAGGAACATGTAAACTCGTTTTCTTTAAAATCGTGATTTTTGAGTTATTTCATTATTGCAACAAACGAGCGATATATGCTTTGGTCTTAAATCATGCGGCGAAACGATATTGTTTGTTTGCCAGAAGAGTGACATGTTTTAAAAATCGTCAATTTTGAGAAATCTGCAAAAATGAACTTTAAAAATGTACTATTCTTATATAGAATGGAGGTATCATAAATGCTCAATGAAATTATACTATTTAACAAGATCAATGTCACAAATCAAAATAGTTGTTTTAACCTGTTTCCGATCGAGGAAAAAAGAATTCCTTCCTGAGCATTTAATACAATAATACATAAACATGAGATACATTTTGATCGCACAAATGCAAATACATAAATGTATTTTGTTCTTAATAAAAATATATATTCTGAGAATGATGAAGTGACGATTAATAACAGTATCGTATAATGAATAATAACATACATTCGTATCCAATATTTTATTAGAGGTTCTCAAAACACATGACGATTTGCTGAATTGTAAAAAAATAAACAAATCTCGTCATAACTTTTTGCTACAAAAAAAACTCAACTCTAAAAAATCCTACTTTTATTAAAAATAACTGTGTCACTCTTCTTCCAAATGGACGTGTTTTTCCGAATATCCAATTCCATTGTCCGATTCGCCGATTCGAGTTCGAAACCTCTAAAAGATTAGCATCGATGACGCGCTTGTGTTCGTTGCGATTAACGATTGCCACTCTTCTCCATACGACATTCAAAAATTCCTTCTTTAAAAAAAAAACTACTCGTGTATCCTGATCGTCATTTACGCTTTCTGTGTGAGATTTCGTGGAATCGAAGCTAGAGACAAAGAACTGTGTAGGTTGGAATGCAAATCGAAATTATGGTCCAATCACGCATACAGTGAACCTTTGTTATATTGCAATTTTTACGCATTTTCACGCCAAGTATGCTATTAGGTATCGCTATGATATTTTCACGCATTAGATGCGTTTAATTGCTACTCGGTCAATTTACTTTTATGACATTTCCACGCGTTATATGACCACTCGCTATATCGCCACTTGTTAAATAGCTACACTTCGTATTATCACGTGTTAAATCGCAATGCATAGCGTTTCTACGCGCTATATCACCGCGCGTTATATCGCCACGTGTAGTGTCATCAAGCGTTATGTCACCGCGCGCTATATCACCACGCGTTATATCGCCACGCGCTATATCGCCACGCGCTATATCGCCACGCGCTATATCGCCACCCGTTATATCGCCACGCGCTATATCGCCACCCGTTATATCGCCACGCGCTATATCGCCACGCGTAGTGTAATCACGCGCTATATGACCACGTGTTGTAGTACCACACGCTGTATCACCACGCGTGAAATTCCCATACGTGATTTTCCTACACGTTATATCACCATACTTGATATCACCACGAGTCGAATTGCAACGCGTGATACTTCCACGCGTTTCATAACGAAAACCATTAATTCCAAGAATCTTTCCCCTTACAGCCCTTAACCACAATATTACGTTTATTGTATTTGAAGATAGCAAACATCTCCCGCCGTTTTATTTCACTTTCGGTTTATATCGCATTGTGCGAAAGAGTGTTTTACGTTGTTTGCGAAATAAATAAATAAGAGGTGGATATTCGGTTCGTGGATCGTGGAAATCGAGGTGTACGTTTAAAGCGCAACGGTGACGCAATTTTCGTGCAGGTGCAATTACCACGAGCAATCACGGGTTAACGTCAGCAAAATCGAGAGCCGTCGTCGTAACGGGTCTTCGTTGGTTTCGCGAGCGCGAACGCCGTTTTACCGTTAACGACCTAAATCGACGCGAAGAAACGAGATATATACGCGCTGTTTCGCGACTTCTCGGAGAGAGAGCACTTCTTTTCTTCTGCGTCGAGTGCCGCTTCACTGGGTATCGACGGTCGGACTTCGTTGCCTGGCAAAATTCTCTTCGCTTTTCCGGTTTTTTGATACTGTCAATTCGATAGAGATCGATACGTTTGTTGTTAGACAACATTCCTACTTTCATGCGAACGCGACGTTGGAGTAAAAACCAACATTTCCTCCGTGAAATATCAGGCGTATCAATGATCCATTTCTGCTTTTTACGCGTTAAAAATAATTTGATTCTTAAACACTGTTACATGATATAAGTAGTCATCTCTACTAAGTAAACAAAATTGTACAAAATGTGCAAGAGTAATAAAGGTAAAATTATTCCATCTAATTAAAAGGGTAATGCATTATCAGCGGCACTCGAAAAGCGACGACGAAACGGTGGCCGATCGGATTTTGAAGAGGAATTGGCAGGTGTTCGCGGAACGTTCTAAATTTGTAACCAAATTTACTGTCACGAGATCGTTCGAGGAATCGTATGTACATCGAATCGTACGTGTCTTTATCGATGATAGGTAACCGCTGTAGATAGCAAAGGGAAAAGGGAAGGGAGGATCGGTCAAACGATAACGCAACGGAAGCACGTACAAACGAGATATGTATAGTCTCTCATTCGACCATGCTTAGCTGTGTTCTGGTTTTCTAGCGAAATTACGGCCTCCAGCGCCGTAATCTCGACTCTCGGTGCACCTTACGTTGATGACAAATAGATCGATAACGTTCGAGAAACAGTTATCCCGTCGTTGGCCGGCCGTCGATCGGGTTTTCACGCAGACGCTTTTATTTCCGCGTTTCTTCTCACCGGTCTTTGTATCTTTTCGAGCGTAACTTTGTGGTGAATCTTGGCTACTTTTCTTTGTTCTCTTCGATCGGATACCAATCTCCATCGTAAAATCTCTGCTGAACAAAGGGAAGCTAACTTTTCGTCCACCATTTACTTATAGGTGCGCCCAGTTTCTTTTTTAACCTATGCTGCAATTTATTAGCGGCCAATATTGTCCGGGTACACGGTGCTAGTTTTGTTCGGTTAGCTTTCTGAGGCAGAAAAGTGGGTTGTTGCTCGAGTAATTGCTTAATTCATCGATGAAAGTTTAATAACTGCAGATATTAGTAATGGTCAGTTAATTATCAATTGATTTGGTCCATATATTGTGGACAGACACACGAACTTTATTCCTCTGATTACCGTCTTACATAAGAAATTGCATAAAATCCTTGCAAAATTCACTCGAAAAAAGTAATTAATTGTCTCGATTAGTCTTCTTTTGGCTGTGTTCATTCTGCTTTTACTTTATCGTTGATCTTTGAACGTAGCTCGTTCGACACGATTTTGCTTGCTCCGAAGTTCAGGTATGTAAGTAGAAATTTTGAAGAAGAAAAAAATTGCTCTAATATATTTGATGGTCGTAAATTTTATTTTATTTACCACGAGGTAAATCACTTCGCGTTAGATTTCCACATATTAGATCGCTACACGTTTGATTTCCACGCATTAAATCGCCATGTGTTAGATTTCCACATATTAGATCATCGCATGTTTGATTTCCATGCGTTTGATCGCTGCGCGTTAGATTTCCACATATTAGATCGTCACGCGTGATATTTTCCACATATTAGATCGTCGTGCGTGATATTTTCCACATGTCAGTTCGTTACACGTGGTATTTCCACGCATTAAATTACCACGCGATATTGGGAACTCTGAGAATTGGGAAATTTGAGAATTTTGGGATTTGTAAATTTGGAAATGCAAGGATTGGAAACTTTATATTTGAGGGTTTAAATTGCTACGCGCTGTACCTCGCTCGTTAAATTGCTGCACGTATCTTCACATGTTGTATAACCGTGCGTTACATCGCGTTCAATCCAGATCGAAAGCTAGAATCGAAAAACGAACTCCGAATATAATTGCAACAAAAACCACGCCATACTTTTGCCTGCAAGTGTCAATTAGCTTCGACGCGGCCCACTAATGACCCACGCGGTATAATTTATTAAAATCGTCTAGGCTTACCCACTTCGTTCCTTTCCGTCGAACTCGTCGAATCGATTAATTGGATATCGATGGTTAGCCTACTTATCGTTCCGGAATCATAAAATTTCGCGTTGCACGTCTAAACGATAAACGTGGTCGTTCGAAGATGATAAGCAGACAAAGAGGGCGTATTTTCCGTGCAAGGATCGATAGTCTTATGAAATCGAAACGTGACTAATCACGGAAGAGACTACGGCGTTGCCGTGCCTCGTTGATAGACGCGAGCGTATCCGTACATATGTAAGTTCAGTTGGTCCGCATACGTGTACCGTTTAAACGGCTCGCTGTTGATAATTGGTTGCACGACAATTGCACAGAAACGAGGAAACATTAGATTCAGCGAATGTAAACGACGCGTTAACCCTTCAGTGCTGATGAATCTCGTGACTAACCGGCGTAATCCGTGGAGCGCAATTAGCATACATGAATAAAGAATCTATGAATCCTTTAAGTCGGTTACCGAACGGCTCGTGAATGAATAAATGTTTGTCACTTGGCTGCACGGGCTAATCCTGACTTTACTTTGGAATCGATTCGATTCATGAAATATTGCCAAACCCTTTATGTACCCCTGTTACTTTAAGGTTGCGGTACTATGCGAAGGAATGACTAACTTCGGTATTATTTCTATAATTCTCTAAGACGATATTGCCTGTATTTCAGAATTCTCATTTACTGAAAATTTCAATATTCATTTCAATATTCAACGTCTATTGAGAACTTTGATATTTATTGAAATAGTGACAATATTTGACGTTATGTATTGATCGTGGGATTTCTGAAATTCACTCGAAATTTATTTAATTATTCAAAGCTACATCATGAAGATTAATATACATTATCGATAGTGCTTATCACAAGAAATACATACACATGGTTCATGCTTTGGTAAACGTTGAAATGCCAGAAATATTAATTGAGTTCCTCATTAGAATCGCGAGAGTTAAAATACGAAAAATGACCGCTGAAATGCTGGACAATTTAAATTTACCTTTACACTCTCCCATTTTCCCCGCACTCGATATTGCTCCCTTAAATATTATTTTTCCGGGCGTATAAAATTCTGGCAATGCAAATTCCGTGAAATGTATATCTTTGTTTCGTAAAAACGATTACCACGTGTCCGCGCAAGATAATCGATATTTATAGAGAGCACGTAAGCGAAATTGATAATACATTTTCCGAAATTTCGAAAGAAAGTTACGCGTCCGCGTTGTTTCCGAGGGGTTTTAATCGCAATTACTGAATAAACTTTTCATACAACGTGTCCCGAAAGCTTTTACCATTTTCGATAAATAGCTCGCACTCGTGGCGACCTTGTTTCATCGTTTGGCCCAGTAGTCTACGCGAAACGCGATTTGCAACCGTGTTTTCCAACCACGCGCAGTTTCCTCGAATAACACGTCTCGAGGAAGATTGTTGGCTCGCGATGTTCTCCTAAAATCGATTCGTCTATGACGCGGGCAAGTTGGACCGTCCAGCACACTGTCTTCGGCAAACTTTTGGAAATTCGAAGGTTTGGAAGTCTCCAAGAACGCAAACATACCGTACACAATTCTTAAGGACCACAATTACTTGAAATAATATATTCTAGTTTGACAAATTAAGAGAAGTTAAAATAAGTAACCTGAGAGGAAGTCATTTGACCAGTTTGATAGATGACTATGGCTGAGAAATGTGATATACATGATGCATTTCACAATACTTTTAACGTACGTAGGATCATCTTTATTTTCGCGTATTTACTTACATCGAAGAATAGCTTTTCGGATAATGTTATTATCTGATACGATGTAGAGATAGTACTTATCTCGTAGGTCTACAGCTTCACACTCTTTAGCTACTTCAGGGTCAGAAACTGGTTAGAAAAATTGAGACAATTGCATGATTCACCGTGGATAACATCAAGAACGTCAATCGATTGATATATAGAATAATACCCTTATTTAAGATACATTTACATTAAGGTATACTTATGTCGAAGAATAGCTTTTTGAATAATATACGGCATTTGAAGCAGAGATAGCCAATGAGTATAATTTGAACAGGGTGAAGACCTAGTGGGGGTTAGAAAAACGGTGTTAGGCGATTTGCAGTAGGATCGTCGCGTTTCGAGTAACACGGTGAATCGTCGGATCGCAGTATAGTCTCGAACGCTATAATACCCTTCGTTTCTAACGCGGAACGATTAAGTAACGAGGCGAGCTTGTACGAGTCTCTCGTTCTCCCCGTGCACGAGAATAAATTCACCCTGCACGCCCCGCGTGAGGATCGATACGCACGATTATTTCGGGAACTCGCCCCGTTCGTTCGTTCGTCGACGTGCGAGCGAGTTAGCCGGGCGCGACAAAGAACGAGAACCGTGACAGGGACGGACGACATCCGACGAAGAGAGAGAAAGACCGCGAAACGGAGAAAGAAACGGCACGAAAGAGGACACAGAACAAGCAGAAGATAGAAAGAAAGGGGAGGCGCCGCGCGTTGGAGAAAAAGAGGGGTAAAAAGGAGTCGGAACGAGCCCGTGGAGAGAGAGAGAGACGGTGAACAGGGACCCTTTTTGCCGCCCCTGGAACGAAGGCTGTGTGCAGAAGAGGCTCGGGGAAAGGTCGAGCTAGCACGTAACGTCTCGTCGTCGTCGTCGTATTGCGCGCGAACGTTGAACGTTTTTCAACGACGACTAGGACGATCGATTTCCATCGAAAACGTGGACAACCACGGCACACAGCAACGCTGGGTCGGGCTCGCTCTCTGTTCGCGAAACGAGTTCATTCGACAGAGAGTCCCACGATACCACGAGGCCGCGTTGCGTGACCGAACACGAACGAAGCCCCGTCAGTAATAAGCGGCTGAGAATCGTTCCAGCCGTATATACGCCACTCTTTTTCCCTTAACGTACACTCGCCTGAAATGTAGGACTCGACCAGGACTCCTATACGCCCGGATACACCCCATCAATTTGTCTCATTTCCACAAATTTCAAATTTATAATCCTCAATTTCCCGATTCTTCAATCTTCAAATACGTTCAGAAGACATTCTGTATCTATCAGAGCCAATTTCCAACATTCTGAACTTTCAAATCACAAAGCATGTAAATTATAAGTTCTCAAATTTTCCAACACCCAAATCTCTTAATTTACAAGCCTTTAATCTTCAACGTTGTAAATGTCCAAACCTTTATGTTCCAAATTTCAATATGCCCAAATTCTTAATTTCTACATTCCTAGACCTTTAAATTCCTAAATTTCCAAATTTTTAAGTGCCTAAAGTTCCAAACTATAAACCTGGAAATTCGCCAACAAAAAATGATGCGTCTCTTTCTCTCATGCCAGAATTTTCCGTATAGAAGTCTGCCATGCTCGGCGGTGTACAGCGAAATACGTTCGACGTAACCTCGATCAATTTACGGGGCGTCGTAGGCAGATAGAAAATTATGCTCGATACCTGCGCCGTTTAAACGACAACGAGACACGGTACGACTCCCTTCCACAACATCGCCAATACGTTTCGTATTATACGAATTATATCGCCACGTAGTCGTTAACATCAGCTTTCACAGATTTTGCAAAGAACTTTTAACCCGTCAGATTTACCTTCTCTTTCGATTCGTAAATCTGATTATCTAGATAGCTTTCTGAGGCTGTCGTTTAATACTCTATACAGGGTGTCTCAACATTGATGGTACATATTTTAATTTAATTGTTATTATGTACCTTCACATTCATACTATAAAAAGAACAGAATAGTAATCATATTAAGGTATAATTATACTCGTGCTATAGAACGTGAGAAGTTGCAGTGATGTATTTAAAATTGCAAATCATGTATCATGTAGTTTAGTTTATGTATCATAAATTTAGATAACATTCTATATTGTATTGTGGAATAAAAACAGAGAATTATCGGTATTAAAACGAATAGTAACGAGTAACAAATGGATAATAAACGAAAACGAATAGTAGTGCTAAATTGTCGATTATCAGGAAGTGAATATGCACATATTACAGTAGAGTGGACGATATATCGTGGAGCTACTGTTCTCTTCGGTGATGACAGAGGCGTGAACAAAACCGTTCTCGCAAAATATTCAGGGTAATTGCATCGCTGGAAAATATACAGATAATACGCATCGTTTTTCCACGTTGAACGATCAAACACGTGTCTGTCCGTCTATACATGTGCCTGTACGTGTTCTCTGTATTTTTAACTATCCTGTTCGTACCAAGCCGTCTCTATCTATCTCGCTCCTGTTCGTGATCGCACGCGCATCTGCGAAGTGTTCTTTTTTCTTTCCACGGGACAAAGACACGAAACATTATCGTTGGTCGATATTCGTGGCAGCACCGGTCGTTAGATCCGCTTCGGCGTTGCTCCTCGGTGTGACACACGGAAACGTGTGCGCTCTCCTCTCGACCATTTCCGTGACGTGATTCTCGTGAACGTGTGCTTCTTCGACAAAACTGGATATGCACCGGGAAACATCCTTTTAACGAAACTCATTTGAGCAATGACATTCTGAAACGGACGGCGATTAAAGGTATATTTTTATTCGATAGACAAGGATTATGTGCATTCAGAACTGTAATTGAAATTTTCTTTTCTTAAGATTAAATAAAATTTTTATAGATGGGTATGTTTGGGGTAAATTAAATTTTCCAGATCTTTGAGTTGGCATTTAAAAATTTTCAAATTCCGATTATTCTTTAAGTTATAAATTCTGAAATGCAACTTCTCAAATTTTAAAGTTTCAAAGCACGAAATTTCCAAGCTCCAAATCCCAAATTTGCAAATTCTCGAATTTCCATTGAATTTCTCGAAGATCGGAAAATTCGAAGACGACAGAAATTGGTCGGCGCGTTTGCGTGTTAACGCGAAAGTCGTTAAGAAACCCGATCCGCGTCTTACCTGCACTCTCGTTATATTTTCCTGCATCTGTATCGCGCGGTAACGACCACAGTCCCCCGTTGGATTTCT
The DNA here is from genome assembly GCA_036983795.1 of Megachile lagopoda. Lineage (NCBI taxonomy): Eukaryota > Metazoa > Arthropoda > Insecta > Hymenoptera > Megachilidae > Megachile > Megachile lagopoda. The sequence continues at coordinate 10,873,776 of CM072785.1, read as the reverse complement.
AGTTGATTTTTTTTGTCGTGGCGTCGCGGCGAAGAACCCTTGCGCGTTTTTTCGCGGGACATTGTTCGCGACGCGCGTTTTGTCCGCACGTCAGCCATCACGGTGTATTGTATTCATTGTTTAGAGGCCGTTGGAGCTCTCTCGGCCGGGAAGACGAAGAGAAGGGCAACGCGCGGCTAAGCTCGTCGCCGTAACGGAGTCCGTAGGAAAGGAAAACTCACCGTTCGCCGGCTTCTAGACGGCACTGGGCTTTCTTTCTTCTTTTCTCCCCCCTGCCTCTCTCTCTTGTTGGCTTGCACGAAATCGCGTGACGCTCCGACGGTACCCGCGTACAAATGTCGCCTCCTTCTTGATCGCGACGTTCCGTGATCGCAGCTGTTCCTCCTTTTTATGCGGTTCCTCGGGAAATTCGATTGCCGAGCGGCTCGGTGAAATCGAGAGGAAAACCACCGAACGACGAAACAAGAAACTGCGCTACGTCGAGCAGCGATACGGTGTCGGACAGAGAGAGATCGAAAGGAAAGAGAATAAAGTGGGAATACAAAGAGCGAACGTGGAGGTACGCATGGATGTAGCGTGCACGGACGAGCATTCGGCCCACTCGGAGTAGGACAAAGGGCAAGTGCGAGACAGAGAAGCAAGCAAAGGACGGAGAAGAGAAAACTGGAAAGGATGCGTCCGATTCGCCTGTGATCGAACGTGGGTCTGCTTTTGGTGCGTGGGTGAAAGAGTTGTGTGTTGAGGAAATTGACGGAGGAAGAGGAAAAGCGAACGGTTCGAGGCGACTCGCTTCCGGCGGACGACTAAGGTACTGAAATTTCATTATCAAATTAGTAGTTCTTCTATCCGGCGGAGAGTTGCCTGTATCGATCACTTTATTTGCCGTTAATTAACGTAAACAATATCTAATTATACAGTTACGAAACGAGCAACATCACTTCTGACAAGATTTTCACGTTATCTATTTTGTACGAGCTGCAAATTATACTCAGTTTTCATTAATCAAATAGTCTATCTCTAGTCAATTCTTACGACTTTTTACGTTCCTTTAAAATTATAATTTCATTTGCTTCAAGAATCACATATGATTTCTACATATGATGAATCCAAACATGTGTTGAGTTCGTAAATACATCACAAGTTCATAGATCACGTGTGAATATCTCCTCTTCAATATCCCTAGAATCTAGAACCTAACACCTGATACGAATATCGTAATCTTATCATAAACCTAATCTAGCATAAGACAACGTAAGCATAATCCAAAGTTTTAGATCTTAAAATGCCCAACTTGCCCAGGATTCAAGTATCAATCAAAATTAACTTGTGAATATAGTCAGCTTGATAATGAAACAAGTAGCAAAGAATAAGTTGTGTACGATTTAGGCAACTCTCCCGAATGTCCTTGGCAATCGACTGGCTAGATTAGGCGAGGTTTTGTGTCACGAAACTAGAACAATTGATGACAGGAGTTGCTTACCGGTATTCGTAACTTTGTGTTCAAGTTATAAATGCCTGTCCCCCATGTAAAATGTATCAGCACGGTGCAAATTAGCAAAGTTGCTTTCCGAGAGCGTGCCGCTACAGGGAATTCAAATTAGGAAAGCATTTACATCGTTTAAAGCGATTACTTCCGAACGTGAATGCAGATTTCGGTAATGACGCGTTTAACGGTTAATTATGACGAATTTCGTTATTCCGACGGTCTCGGAACTATTAATTGTTGGGTTAATCGCGGTTCTCGTAGGGTGCGTGTCGCGTGACGGAACTAGCCGCATCATCGATCGGCAATTTAATCTTTTCGAAGGGTGTATGTAAAGACAGATCGAAAATGTGCTATTAGTTTCAAAGAAAATTGTTATTTCAATTTGTAGAGCACTTCTGTTACATACAGAAACCAAGATTTCTCCGTACAGCAAAGTATTTGAGGTTATGTTCGTAATGTATGATCAGATCACAGCCTTTCGTTAGAACGCACCACTCCACATGAACGGACTCGTGTCAAGCGACTTAGTCAAACACCTTTTATAAAGTTTTTGATTTTTCCAAAAGTTGAGAGAACGTAAAACTTGTTCATAAAAGTTGGATTGACACTCGATCGCTGTCCAGATGATTAACGAGGCTCGTAGCGAAAGAGCGGAGATAAGAAATTTGAAGGGAGAATCTAAATTTTATTCGCTCGTTGGATGGAATTCTTGCGTAGAGAAACGTCGGTCGTAAAAGCTCGAGTTACAACGACGACTATCGTAGAGAGAATAGTTATACGGTTACGAGAGATTCAAAAGTTTTCCGTTTACCGTTAGTAATCCTGAGGACCGCCTCTGTTAGGGTCGTTCTCGGCGTCGAGTGACCGTAGGCTGTTTTAGTACGTGCCATTAGACCGTGCAATCCGTAGCCCGGGTATTCCAGACCGATAAAATCCCGAACGAAATAGCAGGTTATTTAACCGGTAAAATAATCGTTTTTAAACAAGCGTCTACTTCATCCCCGGCTTAAAACCTCCGCTACGTTTTAGCCGTCTGCCGAGTTGTACAGTGGGGTGCCCGTCTAATTAAATAATCCGTACTATTATCCGTAATTCTTCGACTATAATAACCCGGTGTAAACTGTTTTGATGAATACGCTGAAACGTTAGACGTTTCGGTCCAAAAACGATTTAAATGACAATGACCCAGCCGAGTCAAGTCCTCCGTTCAACTGTACTCCGACCGCTACTCGTTCTCGCTATTATGCTAATGAGACGCATTGTCGGCAATCATGGCGGTCTTCGTTCTTTCGCTCGGTGAACGTCTTGTCCGCTGCTCTTGGGACGCTTCTAACGTTTTCAAATTTTTATCCCTTTCAATTCCCTGATTTCGAAATTTTCACATATCTCCACACTTTGCAAATTTTTAAACGCTCCGATTCTCTGAACACTAGTAATTATCAAAGTCTCCATACCCCTAAATTTCCCAATTTCTAAGTTAAATCTCGAAATCGCCAAATTTCTCAGATGTTGAGACCCCTGAAAATCTCCAAGTCCACACAAATGCCTAAATCCCAAACCTCCAGCTCTCTACATCCCCATATTTCCGAATTCTGAACTTCACAACCCCCGAAATCCTCAAACCCCTAATGTCCAAAACTTTCAGATTTTCTATATCTCCCACAAATGTAACACCCTAAGCTGCATGTTATCTGTCGATTTAACAAATAAATAATTGAATTTAACTTCATCGCCGTGACAGAATGAGTGTTCGTCCATCGAACGTCGAATTCGTTCTTTTTTTCGCGAAAAAAAAAATCGGAAAAAACGCGGGTGTAACGTGTTTCGCGGAATTCGTTTTGTTTGCAGCGATGCCATTCATTCTTTCTCTTTTTTTTTCATATTTATTGCGTAATGCTTGAAATTTTTGTTACGGCTCGTAGTCACGTTGGTCGTTACACGGTAGCACCCGTTCGAAAATCCCCGATTATATCGACGTCGTTATTCACGACGACACGCGACAGTTGCGTTGTCGCTCGTTACGTCTCCGGCTGTCCCTGATTTTTAGAAATTTAGAATTTTCACGCTTTTCCTGTCTCCTGCTCTTGTTTTTTTTTCTCCCTGCAGCTACGTTCATAAAGGACTTTTGTCCTTACCCGGAGGGTGGATTAACAAAATGTTACCGTGATTTTGAGAGAGAGGTTTTAATCTTTTCCGAGGTCCGCATTGCGATGTAATAGTAAAAATAATAAGAGTTCGTGAAATACTTTAAATTTGGAATTTGAAGGATTGAAATATTTCACGAACTTGATTTTTGTGAAATGGTATTCTATATCTTCTTATCCTCTGCATTTTAGTATTTACTCCTGCAAATATATCACTTTGTAGATTACTTGATGGAAGGATTATAAGTAGTACGTAAAATTGTATTCGAATTATATCACATATACAATATGGTAAAATTACATCAGACATGCAATATGTAATCTTGCACACGATTGTGATTACAGAGTTTATCATTTACTCCTCTTTTAAAAATGTGAATTTGTGAATTATTAGTTGGACCATAAAAATAAAAGTTGACTGGTATGAGCATATACACACATCTTCAGTCATGAAATGAGAGGTAGAGTTGATTACTCGCGTATGCCAACACCTGATCCATTTAGTAGAATAGCTATCATCAAGATTGCATCGTAAACAAAAGAGCCAGTCGCCAGAAGCGATTATTATTCAAAAGTTGGTTAACGCATGGTAATTTTGCAAAGAGTATTCGAAATGTTTCGCCGATGCGAACATTTCCTGCGCCCGACCGAAGTATCTCCGTGTTTGCACGTATTTTTTCCGATCCGTTCCGCAAAATCCGTAGTGTGCAGTTTTTATTTCCAGCGCGTTTAAAAACAGTACGAACGTGCTGACGGCGCGCAAACTATTTCACGCAACGAGGAATAAATTGACGCGCGCGAATGATCGCGCGGAGCGTGTTCCTAGAACACGACGCTTTCGAGGAAAAATGTTTTTTTTTTTTCTCTTAACGGAGGCCTTTTCCGTGCACGGTTACGGACGATATGGCGAGCCAAGTGCGCGTCGCTTGTACCCACCGTGATAATCGAATTCTCGTAACGCTTAACGATGTCTATCGACTCATTACGACATTAGATGTCGCCCCTCGCGCAGAAAGGGGAGAAACGCGTTTACACCGAAGCTGTCGCGTGATCGATACCAGCCTGACTGATCAACTACCGCGTTATATACGTGTACGCCAACCTACCGACTCGCTTTACGTGCCCTAAAAAACTAACAACCGACTTCTACTTGGCCACGTAACTCGCCAGAGAAATCATTTTGTTTGACGGTTTCTTAGGCGACAGGCCTGCCTGATCCTAGATTGCGGAAATGAATGTGGCTACGTTTGTCTGCTGACTTCCTTCTGGAACTTACTAGACTTCAATCGAGAAGTTTACGAGTATCTAGGTTAGGCTCTCGCTTTACAATTTCTAGATTTCTTATAGGTTTCATATGCAAATATCAAGATTACTTTATTAGGTCGTTGTTATTTAGGATTTCTGAGATTCTCTAGGTTCCTTAGGCGTCCTAGGGACATTTGAGGTCTTTCTTAGGGGTTCTAATGACTTATAAGGTTTTTCTCAGAGTTCTTGAATAACTGCAAGGTTACTAGAGTCCTTAGGATCCATGGTGGTTCCATAGAATTTCCCTGGGCTTCTGCGGGATTTTAGAAACTAGGTTGTTCCATAGAGAATATTTAAATTTGAAGACTTAGAAATTTGGAAATTGAAGAGTTGTGGAATTATGTAATTTGTTGTAAAATTGTACAATTTGCAAATTAAAGAATTAAAACATTCTACGATTTAGAAGTTTGAAAATTGTATATATTACAAATTTAAAAACGTAGAAAATTTCGAGTCCACCTTTTCCCCCAAAATTAAAAGCGATATGCTGCATCTCTTCAAAATGTATCCTGATTGCACTCGCCATTGCGCGCAAGTGCTATTACTATCGTGCTCGTACAATTACTATCATCAGCAATGTTTTTCCTGCGTACCCAACGGAAAATCAATAATCGTGAGATCGCGTGTGGGGTACAGACATCAGCAGCCATTCGCGTGTATCATTGGAAATCATTTAAAATAATGATTATTTGAGGCATACGTTGACCTTGCCGCTGGTACGACGCGTTTCAAGATATCGCTGACGGATATTACACGGTACAATGGAACAATAGTGCGACGAGTGTGAGATCGTGATCGTGCACCTACGGAAAGCTATAATAAACGAGAATGTATTTAGCAACGCGACTTGTCGGCCACGAATCACGGCGAAACGTACACGTGAGTTTGGTGAAACGTGGATGACGATGGTGGTGGGCGTTGTTGGGTCAGTGGTCGGGGTGACAACGTTAAAGGGTGAGAAAGAGAAACAGGATCCGAAGCGACAATGGAATTCAGAATTATTAATGCTCGGTTGAATTAATCGCTTTGAAAGTACGTTAATGTCCTTGCGGACACCGTAATCTATTAAGATTAATTAATTATACGCCGATTATTTTTATATTTCTCCCTTTTTTTTTTAAGAGAAGAGATAGGCGAAAGAGAATTTATTTGAAATACAAGAATGCGATGAATTTCGATGCAATAAAGGTTTTATGTTCACCATTCGATTTGACTCGGTTATTGTTTGTCGCGATAACGCTTCGTGCTCGCGGAATTCGTTTCGTGTACGACAAGTTTTTTCGTTCTTGATGAGACGAGAAACGAGCGAACAGGAAGTCAAAGTGCAGTTAACGCGAGTAATTAACGTACACTCGTTTCTCTACATTTTAGCGGTTGCACGGAGTATCTTTCCTTTCGTGTCCGCCTTGTTTTGCTCGTACATTGTAAGCTTATCGACGGATCGAGCAAACTTGAAATTTATTTCGAAAAGATTTTACAGCCAACTTGAATAGGTATTACACTATCGTTTATCAGCGAATTATCGCTCGATCGCAAATCTTGATTATCAAAGTGAGAATATCGTTAAGTTGCGTGAAAATTACTCGGAAGAACACGATTGTGTTTCCGTTTTACAATGTCTTCTGCCATCATTTGACTGTTCAACGAAGTTAAATCGTAATTCAAACTCCATGAAACTATCCATGCGGATAAAGGTTAATTACCCCGCGAAGAATAGATTACACAAAAGATAAATAATGCACACATAATTTGATAAATTGTGTGGTAAGAGGTAAACCTAGTTATCCAGTCATTCTGGTAATCAATTAATTGTTATAATCATGGTGCTACTGTATCATAAATCCAGCGAGGGATTCTCATAATGTCCAACGTAACGAAGACAGTGCTTAGAGATCGTGGCGTTTATCTAATTATCATATAATCTCTATGTATAATACCGGTCACGCGATCGAAAAGAACAATTTCATTCGCTCAACCTGTGTAATTATCGGCGAACCTCGAAACTGGAGCGATTTAATTTCTCCGCCCGTGTCGAGACGGATGAGCACGATAACGGAGCCGTTCGTTTGTTGTTCAAAAGTGATACACGCATCAGATTACGACGCTAGCTAGACCAATTATTCGTTTCACGACACCCACCCAACCTACACCTATGCACAATGCCACGTTTGTATTATTCCCTTTGGCCGTTTCTCAGACTCTCGTCTGTACAAGGCGTACGAAAGGCAATGATCATGACTTACACAAGATATTCTCTTTGCCACGTTGAATGAGCAGCAAAAAGAATACGGCTACTTCGCTCGAAAAGTTTATTTATTAACAATTTCATAGTCGGTAAGTTTGTCGGAATGCTGGGGATCGTTAGCATTTATTATTAATAGACTGAGAATATTAATGCATTCATGATATAACAGCGTGAACATAAACGTAACATAAATCATATGATCCGTAGACTATGGACTTCATAAATTACACGATATGTTTATCGTGATCAAACATTATAACCGTTTGTTATTAACAATTATTACCAACTGTTTATCATTAACAGTTAGTATAAACGTAATAAGGTTATAAGATATGTTATTAACTGGTAAATGGACGAAACAAAGAGCGGAAGTCATCAACCTACTTAACCTTCTTGAGGGTCCTTGAATGACCGTTGCGGTTAAGGTTTTGCAGAAATATTCGTATTATCGAGGAATTGTCATTGTACAAGGGAATTACTTTTTGCTCACCCTGTACGTACCTGCTCGCACGCGATTCCATATAAGAAGGTCGACGGTAACGCCTAACGTGCCTCCTGAAACTCGATACATGTGTGGCACGGATTCATGCCACACGAGCGGCCACACGAACGCGCTCACACTATCGCATAAACGTTCTTACCTCGCGTCTTTGTACAAGCTCGATCACACACGCACACGCTGGGCACAAATACGTGCGTGTCAGTGAGATCCTAGTTCGCTGGCAGCTGCCTCGAAAAAAAAAACCGAAAGCCGTTCTTTTGCGGCCCTCCAAAAGATATCCTGGCCCTCCGTGCTGCTATTCAACCTTCGAAAACGGAAGAATACGAGGAGCGTTTGTCTTCTTGCTCCGTTTCGATGCGTGACAGCCGGATATTGGAACGTGTTGAATGCGTGCAAGATTTACGGGACTAGCGAACATCGGGAAATATTTGTAGACGCAACGATTTGAGGGTAATTTTTATTTTGGAGGAAGTTGAATTGGGGATTTCAGTAATGTGTGGAGAGTTGGAATTGATTTTTGGGATTGGAAGTATGAGACAACATAGGGAAATGCAACGCGTTGGAGTATGCGTCGGAATGCAGCACGTGGAGATATGTATGACAATATAGCGCGTGGAAATACCATGCGTGAGGATACAGCGCGTGGAGGTACCACGTGTGAGATTACAACGCGTGGATGTACTGCGCATGAGAATACAACACATGGAGACATTACGCGCGAGAGTACAGCGCGTGGAGATATCAAGCATGAGATTACATCGCGTGCAAATACCACGCATGATAGTTCAATGCGTGGAGATACTACGTCTGAGAATATTACGCGTGGAGATACTGCGTGTGAGAATACTAGGCGTGTGAGAATACCACGTGGAGATATAGCACGTGAAAATACAGCAGATACTACATGTTACAGTACCACACTGTAATAGCTGTGACAAATACATTGCGTGGAGGTACGCGTGGTAATTGCAACGTACAATACAACGCGTGGCCATCTAATACGTAGTTATACGACACAGACAACATACTTGATATTACAAAGCGCGGTATTATAATATAATACAGTTCTAACAAAAGAATACTATTTATAGTCAGGCTAAGTTCGAAAACGAATGTTATAAACTAGCAAGTAGAACTCGAACTTGAGAAGCTAAGAATTGATAGCAACTTCTAGTTTTCAAAATTGTTTCTATGTATTGCAGAAAGTTGGTCGCTCGATAACAGAGCGGAAAAGCATCGAACGCAAAAGCGTAACCGCAAAGCAAGCTAGAACCGTGTATAACTGGCGGTTTTGCGGATCGTTTCGTAGATAAAATACGGTTGAGGACGTTGCGAACGCAAAGGAGGAAAAAAAAGTCAAGCAAGGACCGACGTTAATTACGACATATCAAGCGTTGAACCGTCGAGACTGACTAATGTTGCTATTCAGAATTTCTGTGTTGTATCGGGGGCCTCTCGCGGCTCTTTTCCCCATTGAAACGACTCCGTTTTTCCTGTTCTCATTTTATTCGACCAGCTCCCTTGTTATTGATTAATGTATTCGGTATTCCGGATCAACGATGCGCCGGCTTTTCTCTTTATTCCGTTTCCGCTTCGCTTCCCCTTTTCTTCTTCCTCAATCTTATCGATTGTTCTACTCTTAACTGGCCATTATCTTCTTCTACGCTACGTTGCTTCGCTTTGAGGCAAGTTTAAACATCTGTTTATTCAAACTACTCCGTGTGAATTTCCTGATTAGTATCTTAAATCGTTTTATTCGATTCCGAGGGATGTTTGAATCGCTCTTAACGTCCGTCTATGAAACGTGATAGATGAGTCCTTTACGCTGGTTGCACCACAGAATACATTCTCTTATTATATCTCTTTCAAATTTAAAGTTGTTGCCTGCGGTGCATTATAAATATACTCATTACTGATACGAAAAGATTGTACTTACCGATTACTAGCTTAAAATTTTATTTTTAGCCAGTGCACTTCAAACACGAATATAGTTACTATAGTTTGATTTAAATTTCGCAGAGTATGAAAATACAATTATGCAACATTTCTGTATGTACCCGAGGAAAGAAGTGTAGTTACTTTTAGAAGCGCAGTACGGTACTTTTAGACACCGAGTGTGCACCGCGGTTTCCATTCATAATCGCTCAGCAGACATTTGCAACCCTCGGCATCGAAGTTAATCTAATTACCCTATTGGAGGGCCGCCATACATCACGGAAGAAACTCTCGTCGCGCTCGAGCCTCCGTTATCTTATCGGACTCCTCTTGTGACACACATAAGTTCCGTTCGCGATCATTGATCGGCAGCTTATCTCATCGGTTCTTATAAATCGGACCGCGTCGCGTCGTCGTGGAGGCTCCTCCGTTCGGCGACACGAGGGGACGCTTGGCAAACTTCGATCCGCGTAACGTCGTCGGTGCTGTGTGGCTCGTCGGTGTTGGGTATCATCGTTCTCGGCTCGTCCGCGGTACTCTCGAGTCTTCTCTTCGGGTTGGCTTGTAAAAACGCAGGCATTTCGCTCGGGTTCTTGGTCGTTGCGCGAGGGACCAGCTCGAGAAAGCGAGAGGAAGAGAGGAGGAACATCGACTCTGCGAGGAGATGACGACGCAGTCCTGATCTCTCTTCTTCTTCTTCTTCGGCGGCCGTCTTTCTTCCGCGGATGGATCTCCTTCTCGCGCTCACCGGGCTCTGCTCTTCGCTCGTTCTGTAATCTGTACGGCACGGAGGGCCGCGATTGGACCGCGGGAGGGGTCGTTTGTGGGAAGGGACGACGAACGAAAGATAGAGAAAGACGCGGCTGGGATTCGAGAGCGAGGAAAAGGGACGCTGGGATGACGGCAGAAGAGGAGGAGGAGGAGGAGGAGAGGGAGGGTGTTACCGTCGCATTTCAGAGAGGACTTTAGCGCTCTGGATGGAGGTAGACTAGCTCGGCGAGCACGGCAGACAGAGAAAGAGTAACGCGAAAGGCTGAAGACGAGGAAGGAGAGAGAGAAGTTAGCGAACGACCGAGAGAGAGAAACGTGTGGCAAGAGGGATCCACAGAACCGACACGTCTCTCTGGCTATGCTGTGTATGCCGGCAGGCTACCCTGCTTCGCATTGCCTCCATCTTTCTCGCGCGTGTTCCTGTTCGCGTTTCAGCTCGTTCCACCTTCTGTGTTCCTGTCTCGCTCTCGCTCTCTCTGTCTCTCTGTCTGCCGCTCGTGCCGTTCTCGTTCGATCTCTGTCGGTCGTCGCTGCCTCTGGTCTCTCCTGGTTCCTCTCCTCGTGCTCGTTCGTTCAATACTCTGTGAGAGAGTGAGGTAGGGGGCCGGGAGGAGAGACGGTTACGAGGGGAGGTAGAGGCCAGAGGAAGAGAAGCGGCAGCTCTCTCGCGCAAAACCCGACGGACTCACGGAACACGATTCCATCGTTGGTTGGTGGGCTACGGATGGTTTGTTCGCACGATCGAAACCAGCCCGGCCAAAGGAGAGCCAACTGCGAGGACAGGGAGGAACGGAGGCCCCGGCTAGCTGATACGGAATGGAACCGCGATCGCTCGAAACGCCGCGACGCCAACTCCGCAGTATCGTTTCTAAATAGTTGACAACCGAGGCTACCGGCGGCTAATGTGGTTTCTAGGTCGATGCCCTGTCACGCCGGACACACTTGTCCGACCAATGTGCTCCGAATATCTTATGGTGCGTGCGTTCTTTGGTGTTCGGCATCTCGATCGCGTCCCGATCCTCCAACTTTCGATGCGACCGTACAGAGAACTGTACGACAATCCTCGGTTGCCTCTCCTCTCTTTCCGATATGTAACTCGATGGAATTCCGCTTTTGTTATTTCCGAGATGCGTGCGAAGCTGGCCGCCTTCAGGTGTCAAACTCAACTTTTCTGGTAGAGCGCGCAGTTTCTGTATGTACGCGGATGCAACGTATGTTCCGCATCCTTGCGTTGATTAGCGCGGTACGTGTGGTCGTGAAGGGAAATCGTGTGTTAGGTCAGAATAGGAGACGATAGAAACCCTTTGATTTAGAACGGCACCTGCAGACACACAACTAATTGAACTTGCTGATTGCTTAGTCTGGTGACCAGTATGCTGGGTGTCCACCCGCATTACTATTTTCATAAATATCGGTTGGAATTAATCGACAGGGAATATATTCGACTGACATGTTCTTATTAACAAGGGAGATTGTTGTAATCTCTGGAACATATTGATCCTTAATGTTTTATCTTGCATGATAAATTAATATCATTATCCTCAACATTGTCAATCGTTCGTATGTACTACATCGTGTACCAACGTATCGAAAATTTCATACTGTTTGCGATATCGACGGTGCAAAACTATAAACATTTTTCGCGGGGAATAACAATGTGGTCACGTAAAAACATTTCGCCCGTGGAACATTCTATGTATCAATGTACATACGTATGTGTATCGTAGCTTCGAGGGCATTGTTCGATAGGTACACGGTGTGTATCGTCGCGAGGACTCTGCATCAGCGTTCGCCACCGTGAAAAAGAGAATAGAGAATCCATTCGACGACTCGTCCGGCTCGGTTCCACGGTTACGCGAGGCTCGATGATGTATCGTTAAACAAAAAGCACTCGCTCGTGTTTGTATACGGAAGTACCTTAGCGGAGAACTCCGGTACCGGTGTGCACGCAGGCCGAGTTCAGTCAAGTAACCAGCGTAAAGTCGTTGCTTCGCCGACTACCTGTCCGTCTTTCTCCTTCCTCTCTCTTTCTTTTCGCGCATTTCTCTCGACGTACGCTCCCCAACGCTATAAACGCCTCGCATACCTCCACGTATTCACCGTATACGGTATACGCTATACACTAACGCTCAAAAGTATTTAATAGATCCTATGCAGATCCTAGGGAAATTTTGAAATTCCAGAACCTAAGAGCGATTCAGAGACATCGCAAATTCCATTTGGATTGTGGGAAGATTGGAACCTAGGGACATTCTACGGTAAATCGGTTCTGGGCAGATCTGAGATCTTAGGATGAACTTCAGGAGATTCCATACAGAGCAGAGTCTTAAGAAAAACCCAAAATAGATCCCAAAGTACATTAGATTCTTTAGGAAAATCATAGAATTCTAAGTAGAATGCAAGTAGATCCCAGGGAAGACCTATAGAAAACCTAACGGAATCCTAAACAGAACCATGGAAGGTCCTGAGAAGGGGGCTAGAGAGATTTTGGGAACCTCAGGATAAACCTAACTTGGACATACTTGTCCAAACGAAAGCTCCTTAGCTCTTAGACTTTGAAACGGTGATTATGTTCAGTTAATTACTGAAAAGAAGCGTTTGATCGAACATAGGGTGAAATACTTTTGAGCGGTGGCGTGTATGTTCGCGCATTTACCTATCCGAGAGTCGTGACCTCCGGTGATCGATACAGAGTGCCGCTCATTTGCCACGAGCTGGAACGACTACTACTACTACAACTGCTAGTGGCTGTGGTCTCTCTTTCGCTCTTTCGTTTCGCCAACGAACCACCCGTTCGCTCTTTGTATCTTCGCTTCTCTCGCCCTCTTTCGCGGCCGGTGACGATCTTCCAACCGACACTCGACGAATAATTAGGACGGGTTCTCGTTGTTAGCATGGAGATTCGTCGGCGAGGTTCACTTTCTCTCGCTCGCACCACGATTTTCCTCTTTTCGTCCTCGTTCGACCGAACGGAGTTTGGCGTGTACAGCGAGGCAGAGAGAAAAAAAGGAATCCAGAAGGAACGACGAAAAGACAAAACGACAGAAAGATGCTGGACGAGGCGAACGACGAGGAGCGAGAGGGAGTGGAAATGGAAGGGGTAAGATCGTACCGAGTTTCGGATAAAATTCACCGTGCGGTCGAACCCGTTCTCCCGTCTCTGTCTCTCGTTCGTTTGCCGAGCATCCTCGTTACCCCATCGGTTTCTCTCTATAGACCTGCTGCTATCGCCGACTCTCTTCATCGCATCGTGAAACGCGTTGCTCTTCGTGGCAAAAGGGACTCGTGTGCACTCGTTCCTTCACCTCGCTCTCGGGAGCGTGCGTTTTTTTCCAACTCGTTTCTCAGGTATTCCGCCGCTCTTAACGGCCGACTCCGAGCGGAGAGAAGACCAGAGAGAGAGAGAAAGTCACGAGAGAGAAACCTCGCCTCTCCTTCCCCCTATTAATTTTCCGCGATTCGTTTTGTTCCCGGAGAACCATCCGTGAGAAACGTTATCGTTATCCGTTCCTCGCTAATTCTTGATATTCTTCAAGTTCAATCCGATCGATCGGCACGATGATTAATAAAACGGTGAGACAGAAAGGAGGTAGCTGTTTGCCCGCTCGAAATCCAAAGGTACGTTCTTTGCGAGCGGCATAAACGCTCGGCAAGAACCATTGTACCGAACTCGTATCCGCGAAACGAGAATTATATCTTACGAGCAACACGCAACGAGTTTCCTTGGCTCGCTGTTTGATAGCGTCGTATAAACGCGGCGTCGTTTATGCACCGTGGCTCGTGCAAGGTCACCAGCATCGTCTTGCTCGATCTCACAATCGACTCGTCGACCATAATTCCGCAAGAGATGCGTTTAGGCCGACATTAATTGTCGATCGCTCCTAATGCCTTCTTTTGCTCTTTTTACCTTCTCTTCTTGCCAACGCATTGTCCTCTTCGGAATTGAAAAAATCAGTACGCTTACACGATCTTGTTGGAACGGATGATCTGTTATATTATTAGAGCGGTGTGCGCGAAATAACTTTTCGAGAAGGGTTAATCGAGATGTATCGCTGGAGATATTGAGCGAAAGGATTAATGGTCACTTCTGCTATAATTCTACAACGGTTGATGTATTGGCCACATAATAATCAAACTCGTGACTGTGTACTCATAAAATGCGAGTTTATTGGAGTCTCAACCATTATAGAAAGTTCTCCAGATGTTCCTAGACCCTTAATCCCCGGATCTCTTGATCTCTACAACCCCAGGTTTTCAGATCTCTTATTTCTGGGATATTGCTCTATATATCTAGATTTCTACATTACTGTATGTAACTTGTAATGGGATTGTGATCAATCCCTATTATTCCCCGTTTTCCTATTTTGCAATAATAAATGAAACCTGTCGAAGTATAGTTCGATATCACTAGAAACGGACTTAGAATTTATCGGTTATTTATCGCGCTGATTATCGATCGGTTCTTTCCTGTATTATTGACCACCGTTGCCGGCGAGTAGAACCGTTACGCGGCAATGCATCGCGAATCAAGTTCAGTGTTATCGAGAGATTGATCGATCGTCCGTTCGAGGTTCAAGGATCACGATTATTACTGTTAATCGTGAAAATACCACCCCTCGATGGGGAGGGGGAGAGAAAGATCGAAGGTAGAGATCGAGTGCATACGTTTCGGATAAAAAGCTCGATACCGGAGGAGTGTGGAATTCCGAGCGTGCGCGAGATAATCTGCCTCCCGCGAGATTTATAGCGCGATATCGCGAATTTATTACCGGTGTCGTCGATTATGCACACTCGCGCGTAAAATGGTGAAACGGTAGGAAAATGGTCGAACGGGTAGAGAAGAAGCGGGTCAGCGAACGATACGAAACGGCATCTGATAAACGAGCGGGAACGAGGAACAAGAGAGGGGTAGCGAGTTTCGTGAGCGTAAGAAAACGAGGCGATATAGAAGGTGGGAGAGCATCCGGATGCTCCAGAAAACGGTTAACAGAGATCCTCTCTCGATCGCAGATACAAAGACGTTTGTCCCGATATGATCCTTGTCGTCACGCTATCTCCATCGTTTCGTCAAATTATTCCATTGTTGCTATGTATAGTTACTGATTTAAATTTATAGCTACTTACAAGTGGAAATCTTCGTACAAAATTTAATTAAAATTGTATAGAGTCAAATTTTTCCATGTAGGGTCTTGGTTTCAATCAAATAGACTTGCAGTGTTAAAGTACACCTAACTTTCGTTGACATGATCTGATGTGATTTCGTTACTACGACTTTTATTAATAAAACGTGTATTTTGTTATACTTTCAACAGTGACAAAAGTATACAGAAATTCTGTGGTTCATAATTTTCTGTACATGGTCGATGCAATTATGCAATTCTTATCAAAATTCCTGTACTTTGTGCTTTCCTCAATAGTTATCAGTTTGCACCGCGGATTTTTTGGATTATTTTCATCGCGTTAAGCGAAACAAACGGGGAAGAAAATTAAAAATGAACGACGTGAAGGGTTGATAAAAGAAATTTCAGCGATGCATTTATCAATGACGGAATGATGAAAGAGAAAAAGCTGAGAACAAAGTTCGGCATGGTGGTGGTATTCGTGGCTCGTTCTTCGAGGTTGCATAATACAGCGTCGTAATGAAGTTGTGCTTATAAATAGTTAAGCGATCACGAGGTTCAACTTCATTCATAAATCGCGGGAGTTTGCTACAACGCGAATCGTATTTCATTTCCCGACGATCGAGCGTTCATTAACGCGTCGAGGGTCACCTGTGGCCTGGATCTAACACCGAAATTCTCCGAAGTAACAAATACAATAACAATTTTAATATTTAGCATAATACCGAAACATTATAATAACAACAGCATATGAATAGCAAGCAGAACAGCAAGTAAAACGTTATAATAGCAAAGCAGGAATTATAATAGCGTTTAATTTGAAAAACAAAACAAGCTATCTTTTTTTAATATTCCCCAAAGGTGAGTCGTTACGTAAATCGAATACGTTCGCTGCAACAATCGGCGAACGTTTTATAATTGGACACTCCAGTTTTCCTAAACGTTAATTAGTTTTATTTACCTTTGCAATCCGCGCGATAATTCCGGCACGCGGATCCCGCGAGGGCATTAAATCGCGAATTTCACTGCGAAAACGCGTTCATGGAAAAGTGACCAACTCTCGTTGCGTCGACTGGAAGATGAAGTTTTGTTATTACACCAATCGGTGGCTCGTAAATCGCGTACACGGTGATTCACGATTATACATGTATCGTAAATCATCGGTGGTCAACACGGAATTTTCAAATTACCGTACAATGCATATAATCGCGACATGGTGCCAACGATGCTGCTAACCCCTCAAAAAAGGACGTTAGAAATCAACTCTTCCCAAAAAAGAAAACAATTCGTTACTTCAGAATGCACAAAATAGATATGCATGTTTCTTTAAAATTTTCTTTGTTAAAAATGTTTCTTTCAAATTTTTGTGCAATTAAACTGAAAAGGAATTTAAAGTCGATTTCGGTAAGGCAGTATATCTATGGTGTACCGATTCGAAATGAAGATTTTTCTAAATTTATCGCCCGTGTCGTGTGATTGGTGGCTTTTCATTTGATCCTCGAGATATGACGGCGTTATACGAAAACGTCCTCGATGACGTTTCGTCGCGTGCTATCCGGCAAAGTTGTAAATCATCCGAACAATGAACCCGGCCAGTAAACGTCCCACCTGGACGTAATTTATTTCCATAGAAGAACGATAATTAGTCGCGATGCGAGGCGTTTCGTCATGGAACTGTGTATCGTTTGTGATTTTTGTAACGCAAGATCGAGGGTGGATTGGCTAGCCTGCGTGTATCGATTTATCATTGTGGCTAGGCGAAAGGGAACAATTCGTAGGAAACATTCATCATCTCCCGTTGCCTTTCGATAGATTGCACCGATAGCGACGGGTGATGAATGTTTAGGTATCGATGCGAATAATTCGATTCGCAGAGGCGACGAATTAATTAATGAGTACGCCGCGATACTTAACTCGCGTTGGTGGCAACGAGTCGATGTGGTTTTATGGAGCGTGGGAGGTTCTTGGAAAAGTGGCGATATACGGAGAGGTCTCCGTTTGTCACATATTCCGTATGTTGTACACGTGGTCTTTCTTACGTTTTGCAAATTTGGGAACTTAAGAATTGGGGAATTTGTGAATTTTAGAATTAGACACCCATCAGTAGATTGGAGACTTTAAGATTTAGGGATTTGGGAAGTTATTAAAATTTGAGATGTAGGAATTGGGGATTTGGATATTATTAAAAATTCGACAATTTGGGAATATCGAGAAAGTGAAAATTGTCGGAGCTATGAATTTAACAATTTGTACATTGAAAAATTCGATGTATTTGTGCAATCTAAAAATTTAGTAATCGTAAAATTTGTAGTTTTGAAAATTTAAACAGTTTACACGACCATCCGTACCAATCCGCTGACCAGATCAATAGTTTTCATACGGTCTCCCTTAAAAAAGCCAATTGCCGATGTTTACAGTAATTACCTATTACTGGTTGTGTACCCCAAACAACCAAACAAAACCACATCGACGAGCCTACGTGTATCCAAAACGCGCGTGCTCTCGCTAAACGCATTTTGCTCTCTCTTTCCCTCGTTAAGTACCTATTCAGAACGCACGCGTGCACGTCGTCGACTAACACGCGTGCACCGCACGCCGACCATTCGTCGTTAAAGTCGTATGTACACTAATCCAAACGCGGTCGAGCGTGTGCACCGTGCGCGTGTACACATTGCCTGCGATATGTGTGTGTGTGTGGTGAAGTATAAAGAGCCACTGCAGGAACAGAAGCGGCGACGACCCGACGATGGTAACGACGAGTAAACATACGAGCGGCTCGGAGCGACAGAGAGAGAGTATCTATGAAACGAGAATGGCCATTGCGAGAAGAAGAGACGAAGAAAGAGAACGTTCTTCGTATTCTCTCGTTCTGCTGGAACAGGGTACATACCTAACTTGGGTCATACCGGCACGAACGCGATAAGTGTTCCTATCGGACCTCGAAAACCAAAGGGGGAAACGAGTCGTGGAATCCGAGCCGGGGTGGTCCTCGAACACACAGAGACAAATTTGGTCGATAATTAAAGATCGTTTTTTACCCGAGGTCCGAACCTTACCCGCGATTATTTTCTTGCGATATCACTCGTCGGGCTAATCGCTCCCATCGTTTCTCTTTTTCCTTATCGATTCTTCCCTTATTTCTCTTCTTTTTACCGTTTGCAACAATAAAGGTTGTCGCCCGCTTAATGGCACAGCATTCGATTCTCGTAATTCTATGTACTTCACGGATAATAATACAGCATCAATACTTGCATACTTTAATAATACGAACGCTGTGAATACGATATCGATTCGATGTTCAGATGCTCCAAGCGACAACCCTTGAACTTCGTGCAACACGCATTTTTCATTACTTTGAGATGTCTGACACGTATCATTTACCATATGTACCAAGATATCATTTAATTTGTGGCACGAATGATTTCGTACACTCCCATTATACTGCTACCTTTGAATTCTGACACGGTCATCATAGAACACGATCCACATCGGAGATCTTTGGTAATGTCAACAAGTTTTCGGTCAACGCAATTCCTGTTTGACATAGTCTCCATGATTTCGCACATAATCCCGTTCATATGTAATTCCATTGTACACGTTCGTTAAAGGATATCGACTTTTAATTCGCGTTTCAGCGACGAATTAAAAGGCACGCGCTGAGATAGGTTTCGAAGCGTGGAGTCCACATGCGTTCGTATCGCGAATCACGGACATGTGACACTCACAGGTCTATCAGAAGATCGTATCGTCTGACTTTACATGTTCTCCTACCTAGAAAGTCATCTCTCATCGCGGTCGAGCTTCGGTACACGTATCCGCGTATGTACGTGTGCATACGTTTCGCTTGTATTACCGATGTACGTATGTATCTCGTGCGGTTGGTTCAGGATATACCCTGAACTGTGCCGGTACGAATGAGACGAGAGAGAGGAGGAGAGAGGACAGGATGAACAGGTATTACGCGTAGGACGGAATTTTTTAAATGTGTCACAGCAAAAATGATTTAATCGGTGGTGAACTTTGCTCGAGTTATCTAAGCAAATCGATGAGAATTCAAGTACCTCATGATGAAGCATATACTTTTCGCACCTGGTTTACTATAAACTTGGAATATGATAATTTCAATTCTTGGACAAAGGTGTACTTTCGGAATGGGTTATCGAGTCGTAACTCGAAACGATTACTTACTGATTTGCATGTTTTTAATCAAAATTTATAACCTCCTTGCGATTGAAATTTTAATCGCTGTTTCTTTTGTACGCGTTACGGGGTCTGTAGAGAGATAAGTGAAAAGGGTAAAGTGGAAAAAGGCGGCGTAGCAGGGAGAGATTCGGTAGACTTTCACGAGCTTTCGAGGATGGAGCAATCTTCCTCTAGGGAGAAGTAACGCGGTGGAAGGATGATCGACCTTGAGCAAGGTGATCTGAGATCGATCGCTGCTCGCTCCAATCCTGCGGAATGACGTAGGTGGAGCAGGTCGATGGAAATTTGCCTTTTCTTGCCAGTCTTTTTGCGGTTCGTCTGGTTTCTGCCGTGTTGTTACTCTTCGTGTTCTTTTTCTTCTCTGATATTCTTCAAGTTGCACGCGACAATCAATATCACTACTCCTGTATTTCTTATATAAATACATTTACTTCTACCACATTCGTATCCTTGGGTCTCCACATTTTTGAATTCAATATTTCTCTCAATTTTTCCCAGCTTATAATTTAGTAATCTATTTGTCTTACAAGAAAGGTAAAATAAATTCAGCTCGTTCCGAGCAATCCGTATTTCGTTTAAGATTCAATGACAAATCGAGGATATTTTGCGCCTAGGATTCAGCTAGATTGCCATAATCAATCAGAATCACCTTTGATCCAACGTTGTTGCGTTTAATGAGAGAGGAAATGGAGGGACGGGAAATTCCAATTAAAAAGAATACATTTTGCGCGTATTTCACGCGACCGGCTTAAACGTCAGGCTGTCTACGTTACGTAACAATAACAGCCTCCAATTTTACACAGTATAGATCCCGCCATTTTATTATTACATTTTTTTTTATTTTTTATTTCAACCATCCAATGTTACGCAACGGTGTACCGCGTGACGCAAAGTGCCGCGTTACAAGAGGCATTTAAATCGTGATGTATCGCGTCGCCGCGAATCGGTATCACGACACGCGACCTACACAAACACAAAGCTGAATCTTATCAGTCGTGTTCGAGCACTCGGGCACCGGACACGCGAGCTACGTCACTTCTCCAGCCACAGAAACGTATTCGTGGAAAGCTTAAAAACCGAGAGCCTCCGACGGTGATAGATCATTTTGGATATACACATATATGCCGATAAAGTTTAATTCGCTCTGCATGTTATTCGAAAGTTTCGAGGGTCTTGGGAGTTTCCGAAGTCTTCGAGATATATTTCAATTGACTTGTTCGAAGTTGAAGGAATTTTATGGAACTTAAATTCTTGAAGCATTTAATACTTAATTGTGGGACTGTCACCTTGCGAACTTGTGGATTAGAGTAGGACGCTTAATACAAATTATTGTATTCATAGTGCTCTTATCCTATGGTCTTATCAGATCCTCCAAAACTTTGAAGCAATAGTGATTAAATCGTTTCGATATTCTCTGACAACTCGTTAGGTGAATGTACACATCAATCCATGTACACACATATGTTCAACATGTACAATTTTGGACAGTTTCTTAAAGCATCCTAAATCAAGAGTATGAACACATTGAACCAATCTGTAATTCTTGATCCACTTGAAAATCCGCGAGCTCAATTCTGAGACAATTAGCTCCTCGAGCGAAAATTTGATAACTCGAAGACGATACAGTTTCTCAAAGTTGGCCACAGTTTAATTAATTGGTAATTTCGAAGTGATTCACGGCAGATCGAACCACTCGAAACTCGGCAACAGTATCGTCCGAGAGTAGCAATCTCTCATCGTGGAGCATTTCGAAAGCAAAATTCCACGACCGGAGTCCATCGAGTACCCCTACCGTTTTACCTGCGTCCAGGTTAACCCGAAGTATCCCGAGGGTTAATTATACCGCCGCTAGGGGGAAAATATTTCATCATCCATCGTTGGAATATCCGTTCGCGTAGAAGACCCACCTACCGGTACCGAGATCCCCGCTAAGGTGACTATACGGTGACCGCTGTTGCTTTGAAACTCGGTTCGCCGAAGGGCAACGTGATTCATGATTGCCAACGATGATTCACAGCTTCGTCGTGACGTTTCCTCGTTCGGACGCGTAGAAACGTAGCGGCTGGTGAGAGGAAATGTCGTTGTGCTCCTTTTCCTTCGTGGCTGATCCTCGCTCGTGCACGAGAACGTTTTCAACGATGCTGCTTCGCTCTTGTAACCATTATCCGCATCGGGCTTCGATCTCTCCCTGATTTCTCCGATTTTTCAGCTTATTTTACTTGTACTTATGAATTAAGGCGAATTCGGATGAATTAAGGTCCACGATAGTTTGGACACTGCTCAGTTAAGCATATTTTGTTCATTAGCTAACATCTTGTGTCGAGACTGAGACTATAGTGGAACTATACTGAGACTGTATCAAGACTTTTAAGACTGTGTTGAGACCCTATCGAGACTCCTAAATCACCTTGTACAAGCAGATATCGTATAACGTTACATTTACGACATATTACATTAGACTATCAATTAAAGTATGTATAGTATTATTTCAAACCTTAATTACGATTTCAACGAAACTTGTACAGTCTGTTGATGAATAGAGTTTGCAATGGTTATACAGTACGCAATTCATCTACAACATTGTTCAACGGTACTGAAAGGGTTAGAGATGTTCACCGTCCGAGCATCGTTAACCTCCTATTTTAACGCAGTGATTCACTCGGTGATCGTGGAAAATTAGAGGGAACTATACACATGTACGTAGAGAGTTACATCGATGAAAAAAGAAACAACGACCGAATTCCACGGTTAACGCGCAAAACGTCCGCTGCCTTTTACGGCAGAGGTTTAATTGTCGCATTCTTCTAATTTGCAGGAGTAATTAATCGAACCTTAACCACGTACGCGTCCTTCTATTTCTACGCGTCGGTTTACTTTTCTGGCTTGCCTTACGCTATTTTCGCCTAGGCTTTCGGTTTTGTGCACGGTTATTGCAGGTTGGACGTTGGCCCAGAATTTCGATAACACGCTCGTGAAATAAATCCGAGTTCGACCACGGTGTCGTGTTACGAAAGATTCCTTCGATTCATCTTCTTGCGATTACAGAATTACTGTTTGATGAGTGCATTAGTTTAGCGGATGCTCGGACATAAGGAAACTTTCATTGGGGCAAAGTTTATCTTAAGGGATGAGACCTAACTCTATGTGCAAGCATATTTGAAACTGAAGATGTTTCAGGTCGTTTAAGACATTTTATTTTGTAGTGTAAGAAATGTCTGAAAAATTTCTGGTATAGGGTCATGAGTCATTATTTAAGAAATAATTAGTGCATTACAGAGAAATTTGCAAAAGTAAATACACATGAATATTCGAAATTGAAGTTTAACAATAATTTCAACCAGATGCTTAAAAATCAGTACTGTACTTGATACCGAATCAGTATTGTTCGACCAAAAATCAGTGTAAATAGTTATCGCAGGCTTAAATCAAAAATGATTCGACACTGTATGGAGGGTTAAGAAACGCGTGCAATTGCGTATATCCCGAGAAAAAATGCGAACGTTAAACATATAACGTACGTTGGAGCGCAACGACGAGAGGAAAACGCGATCGTTAGAGCGAACTAACTGGCTTACTTAACGATCATTTTATTTTCAAACGCTGCTTTCACCTGTCGCTATTAACTTCGATGATGTTTCCACCGTTCCTTAACGAGCACTACCAGCGGCAAATATTGATTGGTGTATTTTTTATCTCTCTTTCTGTCTCCAATTAAAATATTAAGCGTATGTGGAGGTAAGCAACCGTTTTCAGGTCACAAATCGTCGCTAACTCGAACCGAAAACAAAACTCCTACTGGGTGTCCCAAAATTATGGTACAAGCCGGATTCCATGTGTAAAATTAAGTCGGAAAAAGGAGATAATATTTTTTCAGGGAGGGGTGTTTGAAAATATTTATCAAATAGATACTTGCGTATAGGAAAGAGACTTATTGAAAAGTTGAAATTTAATAAGTAATGTTCTTTAAATACTTTATCAGTATTCTGAACGACAATGTTGATCAATCCAGAATTTAGAAATTGTACATTGAGGAGTTCCGAATTCCACAGATTTCAAAGTTGCAGAGTTGAAATGGGTGATACAGCGAGTTACCAGTGACCCAGGCACTATGGTAAGGCTTTTACACGCTCGGTATTTATCCTTGCCCGGTGTAATTGAATTAACGAGCAGGGTCTAATTTCGGAAAATTAATAATGTCGACCCGTTACCGATATTCGACGTACGCTGCGTACAGCGGCGCAAGTCGAAACAAAGGTTAATGACGTCTTGATGCAAAGAGCAAACGATACGGGGCGATGTCGCCGGAAAGCAACGCGGGGTAATGAAATTACAGTAAATAAGCAAGAAAGAGAGGCAAGAAGCCGGTGCGAGCAATGCGCGCCACGGGTCCTGGGTAATTTCGCTCGAAATTGGCGAGAGTCCCTGGCCAAGTATCGTTCGGAAGCCATTTTCGCGTAGCTTCGTTTCGTCGTCTCTTTGGCATCTCCTTTTGGTCCGCGGCACTCTACCTGTCTCGCTCCCGCCGTTTTCAACGATCCTCGCCTCTCCTTACGCGGCCGACCTTTTTCCATCTTTCTCTCTTCTCCGGCGCGTATCTCCGTTGCCTTTGGTAGCCGGACTGCAGGTGTCTGCTCGCGCGGATCTCTATCTTTCTCTGTCGGGGCCGTGTTTCCCAAAGCGTTTCGCGAGCGTGCAAAAGAGGACGGCGAAAGAGCGGCGAGATACAAAGGAGCGAGCGAGCGAGCGAGATCGTGGCCACGGTGAAAGGAGAAGGGTTGCGAGGAGAAAAGAGAGGGGTTGTTGGAGGCGCTTCGGGTAAAAACGTAGCGCGCTGCGATGGTGTCGTTGCTCGTGGACCGTGGCCGAAGAACGCCGAGTCGACTCGACTCGACTCCGACTACGACTCGTCTCCGAGGCTCAACCCTTCGTATATACGCCTTCGTTTTTCCTGCTCTACCGAGCAAAAGGGGAAAAAAAGCCGAGCCGAGCCGAACAACCCGACGACGAACGTTATCCCGACTCTCCAGACAACGAGATGGGAGGAAACGCTACGGGGATTTATCGAAATTCGACCACGCCATGCTTGTAGAAACCGAGAGACAATAGCGTTTCGATGTCACTGCAGGATTCTACTTTAGGTGAAAATGATGGACCCGTTTTGTTACGATAACTCGAGTTTAACGGTTCAAGTTCGACCCTAGTTGCTCAGGGTATTTTGCACTAATTGGTACCTCCAACTAAATATAGTGTTCAATATAGAAGGTTCTATATAGAGGTTTATTTCTATAGGTGGGTCATTATGAACTGGCAGTGCGAACCGTGGTAAGGTTCGGTTATATAATGGGTGGCGATATGATTGGCCATACGGCCTTAATGTTTAAGGACGCGATGCACACTGATTTGATGTCTGATCTGGCACGTAACGACCTATCACGTGGCCATATAACGCATATTTCTACCATCCGTGGTGATATAACACGTGTTAATCTGATGCGTGACTGTACCGCGTATCGTAATCCGAGACGCGGTGATACTACACAAGGTAATCTGATACGTGATGATCTAACGTATGACGATTTAACCCGTGGCAATCTGGCGCGTGGCGATCTAACCCGTGGAAATTCGACCCATGGCGATCTAACGCGTAAAAGTTTGACGCGTGGAAATTAGGCACTTGGTAATCTAACAGGTAATCTAATTTGTGACAATTTAGCGTGTGACCATATAACACGTGATAATCTGACGCGCAGCTGTTCCTATTCACGGTAATTCCGTCTAACGCGTAATAATCTGATGCGCGAAGACCAAACGATAATTTGACGCGTGGCAATGTAACGCGTGGTCATAAACCGTGTTTATCGTTTCCCAGGTAGTCGTAAACAAAGGTGTTCAATGTCGTTTTCCTTAAAACGGTGGATTCGTGATAAACGTTCAGCTTCGCCGTGAGGTCGCGGCTAAAGAATGCAGCCTCGACTCGTTCAGCGTCTCCTCCTCTCGCTCTGTTCCTGTTCCTCTTTCTCGTCGTTTCTTTGGTCGTCGTATTATATCGTCGACCGAGGGCTACCGACAAGAACCAGAAACGTCGAGCCGAAAAACCGTTCGAGTCTTGTTGCTCCGTCGTTTCCTAAAACTCGACTTTGTTCGCCTAATCGCTTTCAGCTGCCCCGAAAGACGACTCGGAACAGGTGAAAAATAGACGGAGGAATTTCTGATAAGCCCGGTGTTCTTGAAATTATTCACAGTTAAACGAAACTCATCGACAAAGCCGTTATTTATGAACCGTGACCGGAAAACATTTCAAGCAAGTCGCTCTTTCTTCTTTCCGTTTCGCCGTGGAGGGAGATTTCGGTGGGAGAAACGAGGACGCAAAGTGTCTTTTATCGAGCTGAAACACTCTCCCCTCTTCTTGTACCTTTTTCCCATTTTACTCCTTCGATTCCTCTCGATGAATCGACATTATCACGCGACCCTGGCGTTAACTTTCTGGAATTCCGTTTGCGAAACGTCGATTCTCCGTGCGTTCGCGCGCGTAACGTAATCGGTATTCCAAAAGGGAGTTGACTTTTCGGTAATGGTCCCAAATAGAAGGTTCCCTGATAATACGTTGGTTGTTTTTGGTAATCGGACCTCGGAACAAGGGGAGATTTCATAATTCTCTCATCTCTATTCATCGTTTAATCGTTTTACTTCGATTTGAGACACGTTAATGCCATGCCTGCACGACATCAGGGCCCCTCAAAACCTACTATTTTGCGGATTCCGCGATAGCGTAATTATGTAATTATACGCCGGTTACACGACGCGTTCAATTACGGTTACCGAATATATGTACACGCGTACGTGCATCGGAGATTGGAGAAAATGTTTTCCATCGATGGAAAAGCGAAGAGAGCCGGATATATCGAGCCGAGTACGCTTCCTTTGTGAATTGAATTATCTCCCGCGTTACGAATAATTGCGTTTTCCTAGCGTATACACAACACGGTACCTCCGCATAGCCATTATCAAACATATCGCTCAATTAATATCACGATGTCTTAATAATTTGCACAATCTCTTTCCCTCGGTACGCCTAATTGCAACGTCAGTTAACGGATCCCGTCTCTCGCGTCTGCTACGGTTCCGCTTCCTCTCCTAAGACATGATTAATGCCGCGTTACGGATACCACCGCTGATACGTTTTACCAGACCGCGAATGTCGATCTATTATGCGGTGAAAGAAAATTATTCGACTACGCTCGCAACCTATCTCGATCAATTCACGCTGCCTCGAGCGCGTTTATCGACGTTTATGGACATCGAATCGATGATCACCTTGCGTGTGAAATTTAATGGCTGTTAGGATAAGCGATTCGTTTCAATTTTTTATTGCACTACTGTACCTTTACGAGTTAAGTCGTCATATTTATGATACGATATGCGGGGAAATATGTAGCGTGGGGATACAGCGTGTGAGAATATGACGCGTGGAGATACGGTGTATGACAACGTGTAACAAGTACTACGAGTGGAAATGTGGCGCGTGGCAGTATCACGTGTGGAAACACGGCTCGTGGTAGTACTACGCGTGAAGATACAGCGTGTGATAGTATGACATGTGGAAATACGGCTCGTGACAGTACCACGCGTGGAAATACAGAGCGTGGCAACGCGACGCGTGGATATACGGCGCGTGGCAGTACAACGCGTGGAAATATGGTACGTGAGAGTACGACGCGTGGAAATATGGTGCGTGACAGTACGACGCATAGAAATACGGTGTGTGACAGTACCATGCGTCGGAATTTGGTACATGACGGTACCACGCGTGGAAATTCGGTGCGTGACAGTACGATACATAACAATTTATCGCACGAAGATACTATATGTGACAATACCACGGTTAGTAACATAACATATGGCTATCTATCGCATGGCGCTACCTCATGTTTAACTTTCGGTTTCGTAGAACAAGCCCAATAGACAAATTTCTCTCCATCAACCCTATAAATAGTATCCCACACACACTTTCATGATTCATAGAAATCACAGCCATCGAGATTGTTAGCCGCAAATCGAGAAAGGGATGATACCACCCTTTAATTTAGACGCAAACTCCTCGAGCAGTAAGTTCCTCGCGATGTCGCCTGTTTCTCGCGGTGGGTCATTCGGTTATTTATGGCCTGGTAGTTGCCAGCAGCGGCAGGGTTCGATGGCGGGCGACGAGGGGTTGGTAACGTAGCAGCAGCAGCAGCAGGCCAGTGCTACGCTTTGAAGCGACGGAAAGGGGAGGGTGGCGATTTCAGGGAGGTGGCAGAGGCTGACTCTTTACGTGTGTGCACGAACGAGAGCCAGAAAGAGAACGTTCAACGAACGAACGAACGAGTAGAGGGAGAGTTGGCCAAGCTTGTACACAGCGTGTGTAGTGAAGTCTATAAAGGAACGCTTTATTGATCTCAGTTTGAACGCACGCTAGGATACCGATATAGTTCCCTGCTCGCTAGAACTCCACAGACTCTCTGAATAAGGGGAGTTCTTGAGATACAGGGTGTGTCTGATGGCCGGCGGTACGATTTCTTCGCGAACGCTCGGATAATGGCGAGCCGAGACCGGGTTGTCGTCATCCTGTGGCTCTGCGTGACTGGCTCCCTCCGAGAATCGTAAAAATTATGCTAGCTCGCCTTACCGTGCCTTGTTTCGATCACGTGCCTCACTATCGTCAGACTAGCCTCGATCGATCACGCGTAGTTCAGCAATTTCCGCGATTTTGATCCTGCATACTCGAGACGAGTACAACACACCTGATGGACACTTAAGATTTTCCATAATTAATAGTAGAAAGAAAGTGAACTTTGAATATCGGAATCCGCAAGATACATAAATCATATAATTTCAGCGACCTGCAATTCACAGTTCAACAAAGTTTTCATCACGATATTCACATTGCGCCAGATGATAAAACGTCGAATTTCTAATATTCCTCAGACGATCAGCATTCTGATATCTTAACAAGGTACAAGAACAAGTGTCAGCGAAATGTATCAACTTGTATGCTGCAGCATAGTTAGGTAACCATATAAGGGATCTTTTATTAGGTAGAAAAGGTATAGATCCAGAGAATCGTTCGTCTTTCTTGAGGTCGATGCGTAGCCGCGCGTGGTACCGTTCTCCTCGTTCGCGTTCTGGAAATACACGCTAGTTACCCGAGGCTAGATTTACTTTCGGATCAGCAATCGTACAGAATCGGAATGTCGGTGAGCAGTGACTCGTGATCAATAAGGGACTTTGCTGCTGTTCGTTGCACCGAAGGGGACAACTGGAATCGATCGAGTGCTCGATATAAAAGGGGGGGTTGGGAGGAGGAAGAGGTAGGTTCGTGTAAGCCGTCTCAGCCGATTCTTTTTCGACGTTTCCACGATCGTCGGCCATCTTCCGATCGGCATTATACTGCAGCAAGAGTACGTAAAACGGTCGGGTTGTCGATAGAAGGAATCGATTACTGGACGTTCGAGTACGCTGCTAGATGGCCTACACCGTACCAGTCACCTGTAATTGGGGCCGTGAGTTTAGCTCCGTTAAACAATTAAAGAAGGATGGAACATTCGCGGTTTATGGTTGTATATTGCAAATTTAAGGTATTCGAATTTATCATCGCCACTTTGGGCTGTTGAAATATTGCAATTAGGATTGATTATTGCAATTCTTCAATTTGGAGTATTGGAATGTTGGAATACTTCAGTTTAGGATATTCCATCTTTGGATATTAGAATGTTGGGATACTCTAACTTGCGGAATTAGGATATTGTCCTAATCTAGGATATAATTTCTAATTTGTAAGGCTAGAATTTTGGGATATTCCAACTTAGGGTGCTAGAATACTGAGAAACACCAACTAGGAATATTAGATTTTTGTGATATTTTAACTTAGAATGTTACAATATTAAATATTGTACCCACTCAACCTGCTAGAACAAGTTCTACCTTAAAATATCAGTGTTACAATATTCCAACCTGTAATATTAAACATTCCAATATTCCAACTTCCAATACTAAATATTCCAGTATACTTGGGTTACTTAATTTTCCAATATTCCACTTTGCAATAATTTTCCAATTTTACCACAACACTTAATTTTCCAAGTCCTCGAATACTAAATATTTCACTAACCACCTTTCAATATTAAACATCGCAACCATCCAACGTAAAACGTTAAATATTGCTCTGCTTCCTGAGAAATATTAAGTACGTCTGTTTTGATCAGTCCACTCTTTAATTCACCTTCTCGAGACCCATTTTACAGCAGAGGTTTCCTTTCAAAAGACACACCGTTCTCTTGTTCATTGAGCAGTAAATTTATTTGTAAAGTTTGAGTTGAAGTTTCAGTCGGGTTGGTACACTTTCCTTGACGCTGATTGGAGGTGCACGAAGGCACCGTTTCTGTAAATAACTAACATTTGCATCGTTCGTGGTTAGCCGCAACGATCTTCTGATGGTCTTTGAAAGCTGTTCGAAACCCCTTCCTTTTAACGCCATCGCTGCGCACCTGTCTCTCCTCTTGCGTTGCCCTTCTTTTTGACCTTTCTCCGGCCAACCAGACACCATATTCATTTCTACACTTTTTTATTTTGCAATAAAAAGCGTTATAGAGACTCTTAAGGAGTTTTGTGCTGATTTACGTTTCGGTGATGATTTCTTGATATTCTGTGGGTTTTTGTGGGTTGGACATCTTCATACTTTCTTGGAACCACTACATTTGCAGATTTTTATATTCTTATATTTCCAAGTTCGTAGATTCTCAGATTCGCAATAAATTTCTTAAATTCTCAAACTCCCAAATCTCAAATTTTCATATTCGCAAATGTGGACATCCTCGAATCCCACATTAAATTCCTGCATATCCAGATTCTCAAAATTACCTACTAGCCTACCTATCCCAATTACCAATCCTAAAATTAGGAGATTAAAAAATTTGAAACGTTGACCCTTGCCAGTTGTAATCGCATCGCGCTTAATTACAGGGGGTTGAAAGAATTCTCTCTGCTCGTTATAATTACGTAACGATACACATTCGCCGAGTTCAGGTACGTAACCTTTGAGAAGTGTAGCACGAAACGGTCGGATTTAACGGGATTCCAGTAATTTTTGCCCGATTGCTCTAGGTCCGACATTAGAAGAGGCCAAAGGCGAGCTGGCGAGCATTCGAGAGCGATTTCATCGGCGTCGTGGGACGTTGCCAGCGTGATACGCTCGAATTACCCGCGGTGTATTTCGTTTCTTACCCGCGAACAAAAAGCGTTGCTCGGCTTCGGCCAGCTCGACGTTATTTCGCAAGCGTATCACGCGTGTGACGCCGTAAGAAACGCACTTTCGATACCTAGACTCTGTGTTTAGCTCGCTGTAAAAGAGGAACGTTCGTGCCTCGCGAGCATAATTACTCACTTTGTTCGATGGAAATGGCGTTGTGTTCGTTTCTTCTACCAGCTGGAACTGTCGCGTTCTCCTAGGAAAAATCTATACATTGTTCCGCTTTATCGACGATAATCTCGCTGATATCTGCTCGTTGATAACGGTATTTCCAATATCCAACTGGTTACTCGGTTCTAAATTCTTACGATTTCGTTCTCTTTGAAATTGCCGAGAATATTTAGATAATGGATTATTTAAATTTATCACTTGATCGTTTTTAAGTCTTGGTAGTCACGGTTTTATGCAATCACTTTCGTCTTATTACGTTTTCATTACGTACAGCTTATGTATTACATGTATTACGTATTGCACAGGAAATCATTGACGGATTCAGTGATAATGAAATTTGAACGTTAACTAGTTAATTTTTTTCAACTGTTAACTTTCAAACGCAGTCATATATTAGGTATGTAATATCCACAGCTATTTTGGTGTCGTGTTAAAACTCTCGATATTTCCTTGTACGATTAGTTACGATGTTCACTGGTATGTTAATGAGTTTGTAATAAAACGAATTTGCGCGAAATTTGCAGACGTGAAATATAATCGAGAAATACATTAATCGAGTAAAGTATTAGCATAAGGATGACGAAGAATAAACTAGGAAAGTAATTACAGCGAAAAGGAACTGAAAGGGGTGACACCTATTTTGTTCCAAGCTCGCGTTACGAATAACGCCTGGCACAGAAGCGTTTCACGGAGTCTGACGAGTTGTGTGTCTTTGACCCTTGCAAGCTTTGACCATGACACGATATAAACGAGCCGACATCAACGCTTATTATTGTGTCATGAAGGTTCGTATGACGCGTTAGAACGTTGCCGATGGCGTTGTGGAAAAAGATTCCGTGCCCAGCGTTAATGTTGCATTAATTTCGTTAGGGTGGCGAGCGAAGAACGCGTATATTTTAAACAAACGACTGCGAAACGATAACGTTTTATATAACAGCTAATTCCTGGGGAATTACCAGCGACAGCTTGCGCTCATTATGAATTAATAATTTATTCGTGACGACCCCTTATCGTATCGGAAAGCAATTGTCGCGGCTGAAACAAAAGCCACTCTTTTTGCGCGCGATTGGTCGACTGTTTTATTCCGCTTATGATTGCACAATTGCGATGAATTCAGTCTCTTCGAATTCTCGATTTTTGAGGTTAGCAATTTTCGAAGTTCTAAATTTCTACATTTCCAAATCTAAATTTCAAAAGTTCTGAATTTTCGAATCATCAGATTTCTATACGTCCGAATTTTAAAATTGCAAAATTTCAAAATCTCGAAATTACCACGTTCCGAAATTTCCGAATTCTTAGACCTCCGAATTCCTCAATTTTCAGATGTGTACATCCCCGAATTTCTAAATTTCCAGATTTGCAATTCCCCAAATTTCTAAACTTTCAGATTTGCAAATCCCCAAATTTCAAAATTTCTGAATTCTCAAACTGCGAAATCCCCAAATCTCCGAATTCTTCGTCTGAACCCTAAATCCCAGATCCGAGCGAAACCACCTAATCCTGATTTCTTCGCATAACTCGATCGTCACAGCATCCTTCCTCAAATATTCCTCGCGAAACACGGTGTATCCCCTCGGGAAGGTCGCGTATTTTGTCTCATAATTAACAGCTGTCTAAGAGGTGATAAAGGACTGGAAGGGTTGAAAACTGTGCCGGTATGTGGTTAAACCTTTAAATTGGGGTTTCTTGCAGGCAAGCAAGCTTGATATACAGTGGAACGGTGGAACGTGGGCCACGATAAAAATAAATTACGCGATATTTCTTTTCCGCTCTTCTCCACAGGGACATTACATAGCGTATATACACATACACCGATATGTGTACGCGCGTACATATAACTTGCGGGGGTGGATTTCTCGGGTAACAAATTCTTTATCACCAGGACATTGTCGTACGTTTTATTTCGGTGTCAGTGGAGCAAATCAATGGGCGAACATTAAAAACGACGCCACGAGGGAAATGGCAAAGGGTCATCCATATATTTCTGTTTATTCGATGCGTGACATGTTTTCCTTCCTTTTTGTATATCGTTCGTGCAAAATCGTTAACGCGTTCCAATTCGCCGACTCACCAGATGCGTCTTGTATATTGATTATCGATGATGACGCACCTTGTGCGTCTTGCAGTATACATTACACACCAATCAAGTGCGCTTTGAACTTCTTGTATACATTGAACTTTAATGATGACTTTGTGTGTCCTGTAATATGTATTGAACCTTACTGATGACGCACATGGTGCGTCTCGTAACATACATTGTCTCAAGTATGACTATCCTAGTGTATGCTAGGTATCCTAGGTATGCGTTTACTCAGGTGGTGTACTCTGTAACATACATTGTACCTTAATGACATAAACACTTTCACGTTTGATCCATCCAAAAAACAAATCACGCGAAGCAATTATTACACAGATCGTTCAGCAGAAATCATGATCGTTTTCTCTCGAATTTGCTCAGTCCACAATCGGAATTAATATTCGATGAGAAAAAGTGGTCGCGGCTGAAACTGCCGCTTCAGAGACGAGAAGCACTCGGTGGTAATTACACGCGGAAATTTGTAATAAAAAAAAAAGCGATCGAAAAAGAGGAGGCAGGTTCATTCGGGGGAAAGTAGGGTAAGAGTTGGAAGCGGGAGCAATTACTCAATCGCGTCGAAATTCATCGCGCGAATGCGTTGACTGTTTATCAGCTTTTTAATGAGACGTTTCGATGCCGCGTCGCGATTACTTTATTGCCGGCATTATCATATATTAATATGCCCCGCTAACGATCGGAAAACAAATCGACGGCCACGCGATTATGCGCTCATGAAAGTGATCTACGCGCGAGCGGTATGCTCGCGCACGCGTGCGAAACCTGATTGCGCCCGGTGAACAACAAACGATTTGACCGATATTATACCGTTGATGTATATACGTGTAGCATAACTATGATTACACGTGTACGATGCACGATCATATTCATTCATACTAAGTCGCATACACTCGCGAAACGGAAACGATATGTACATACATATGTATTATACATGTATTGCGGCCCGCAATCGATTCATCCCACCGCTTTTGGACCAGGCTCGATCAAACATAAACTGGACTGTCATCATTCGATCATCGTCCTATCTATATACATCATTTATTTAACACTAGTGGCAAAAATAAAAAAAAAATTTTCTTCATGACTTTATTTCATTTTTATTGTATACAAACAACTTAACAATTTAGCAGCGACAACATTTCTTTCTTCCTTTACTCTTCTGTTATAGTTATTGATCAAACTTCATTAACAGGATATATCTTCGAAATGAGTCAACTGTTTTAAACTTAAACCAATTACAATGAGTTAAAAAACAATTATGAGCAGATAAATGCTTTCAAAAATAAATCTATCGGCACACTTTATATACGACGACCCAATATCAAATTAATTAATTCTGTATGCTCTATTTCGCGTAACTAACGATCTTCACAACGTATCGACGTTCAGTTCGGAACTCTCCAGATCATTATCCTCGCCTCGATCCGTACCATCGACGTCTTATCTTCCTATCGACATTATTTTCCTCGACAAGCAGTCTCGCTACTGT
This sequence comes from Megachile lagopoda, assembly GCA_036983795.1. NCBI lineage: Eukaryota > Metazoa > Arthropoda > Insecta > Hymenoptera > Megachilidae > Megachile > Megachile lagopoda. Next base: position 10,839,026 of record CM072785.1, on the reverse strand, counting down.
CCATCATTTTCTCGTACCAATTAGCGAGACTCCTTTATCCGGCGCATCGAAACTTTCGGTGCTCTTGACAACCAAAGAGAAGAATGCGAGACAAAGGGACGCGGCACTTTCAGGCACCGTTCTTCCGGTACAACAGCAATCCGGAATGCCTTCAAACGACGTCCATCTTCAGTGTATCGGTACAGTTATGGCCATATCTTTCCTTACACTTGAAGGTTTATTCGGACATCGATGGCCCGAATATGCAGCTGTTATTATTTCATCGAATATTAAAATGGTAGGGAAATCTATCGTGTCTAAAATATAAACTCTTTATTTGAAGGAATGACGTTCTTTAAATAAGTGCGATAGTAGGGATTTATGGATAGCAGAGATTAGGAGTCTAAGAACATAAGAATATGGAGATCTAAATATGGGTAGAGATTTAAGAGATTAGGAATACAGAGATGTTGGAGTAATTACAGATATAAAGGGATAATGTAGGCGCATAAGAGATGTGAGGTGTCCAGAGATCTAGGGACATAGGGATCCTACAGTCTCCATACAACGCACTCGTGTTCGGTTTGATAGTAGCTGTGAACCGATCGAAGCTTAATCCCGCCACAAACGTCATCCTTCCGGAAAACCCTCATTATCAGCAGAACAACAAGGACCGATGGAAAATAGTGAGAAAACAGTATCGATTCGCGGTTCGACAGCGCGCTGGTCGCAAACTCGGGTCCACGTTCAGTCCGTGGATGTATAAATGGACCTTAAGCTCGCGTTCCATCCCCCGATACACCAATTCCACCCAGGCCGCTTCGCGATGGAACGTGAACTCGGCTCGGAGCCTTTCTCGTGTCTCGTACACGCGAGGCAGAACGCGAGCGAGCGTGGATCGGTTAGTCGGAGAGGAGGAGCAACGACGGAGCGAAAGAAAGAAGAAAAAGCGGCGGATCGCGGGAAAGAGCGAGACGGATAGAGGGCAGGGAATACGTCGAGCAGGAGGAACCGGGCCGCGGAGCGTATATACACGCGCGAGAAAAAGAGGTGCTCTGACACACATACACGCGCGGATACTTGGACACAGAGAACGGAGGACGCAGAACGAGAACCGATGCGGCTGTCGCGATGAAGAAGAGTGGACGGGGGCAGGGAAAGAGGGAGAAGCGGGAGCGGGTTGGGTCGGTGGAGTGTCAGAGAACGAACCCGGGACAGGCTGATAGAGAGAGAGGGTCAGGAGAGAAAGAGAGAGAGAACGAGAAGAGTGATCCAGGCGGTCGGTACGGACGCGGAAAAGAGAGGGTAGTCGTTAAAGGAGAAAGACCGCGAAAGGGAAGGACGAAGAACGAAGCGGGATCCGAGAGGAACCGGGCGTAAAGCGAGAGAGGATCGAGTAGTACGTGCACCGAACGAAGAAACCTCGTGAAAGAGGGATCGAGGGCGCGAGCGAGAAAGAAGCACACAGAGAACCGGAGGGACACGGCCAGATAGAACTCCGAGCCTCGAAGAGTAGTAGCGCGTGCTCGCAAACTCAGCCCAGCACCTCTCGCACCGTGTGTCTCTCCCCGCACCCGCCGCTCGCTCTCCCTTTGCCGCCCACCGACGACTGCTTCGCTCCTATGCTCTAACTGTACAGGGTGTCCCAACGAACCTCGAACAATTGCCCACCGGGGGATGATTCCTTCTCGAAAAATGAATCGAAGGTGTCGGCTCGAGTCTTTGCCCATGAGATCTCGTTTTCGAGCGAAACGACTTTGCAAACTTGCTCGAGCGAGTTTCGGCTTGATGTATCCTCGCGATTAAGTGCAACCCAATTTGCTTGCTACGTATTGACCCATATGAGGGTTAGTGTAGCAACCGTTCAGAATGTGGATCATGTATGCGGTTGTCGTGCTTTATAGCGGAAATTGTTATGTACTTGTAGCGCGTTAAGTGTATTTTACACTTCTTCAAATTCAGGTTCTCTACTTTGAGCAAGTTTCCTTAAGGAGCTCGGTGCAAAAGGAGCACACGCTGCAACACTAATTTTTTTTTTACTACATGTTACACCTTGTTGATGGGCCAAAAAATCAATGTAGCTACAAGGTGTACCACTGTTCCATTAAGACCGTCATTTAATAAGACCTCATCAAAAATAATGAAGGGGTGTGAGAAACCAGACCGTGCCGGCCTTGTTCGAACGCAAACACGAGCAGTTCGCTCGGAAACGAAGCCACGTACGGAAACCCTACGTTCCATAGTTTCGAGTAATTTTTCTAGGAAAAATCATCCCCTGATCGATTGCGTTTACGAGGATAGCTGGTACACCCTGTATAGGTAGTTTCGTCTCTCGGCCCCGCAGCGCGTCGTCCGCTTAACCAACCTCGTCCCAGCTCGCCTCGTCCTCCGCTTCTATCTCGGTCCGCTACGCTTCTCCCGGTCCACCCACCGACCCACGAAACCGCTCGTTCCCGCGCCGACTCACCCCACGGTATATACACCGCCAGCTCTTTCCCTATTACCCGCCTGTGCACCTTTCTCTCTCGTCGTTCGTTTACGCGTCTTCTTTCTCCGTGCCACACAGAAAGAGTCCTTTCCTCTTCGGTTCTCTTCCACCTTCCGACCGATTCCCCCCTGGCTCTCTCTTACCTCCCCTTCAACTCGCGACCTCTCTCCGTGTCACCGTTCGGCTACGTTTGCACGTCAGGGTAAAGTTTCGTTTCTATATTAGCGCACCGTTAACGTATCTACGCAGCGAATGCATCCTTTCAGTATGTCCATCTAGCAAGAGAGTGCTTTCAACGATAGTTTTGCGCTGTAATTCTTGATTATATCTTATCCAATCAGAATTATGCTTCTCAACAAGAGTAATAGAATTATATAATTCGTGAATATTGTGCCTCGCTAGGTCACATTGTTGCTAACGATTTTGGATAACACGATGACTAGTTTAGATCTACACAGTGGTGACCCAGAATTACGAAAGGTGAAAAGGAAATCTGGGAAATGCCAAATTTGAAACTTTGAAAACTGATGGAAAGAAAATCGTATCGGTACACTTAGGCGTCAGTCATTCGCGAAGAGGGACACGATCGTCAGTGGGTTAAATTAAGCCTTCAGTCATAGATTCCGCGAAATGTGCGAGCGCTAAAGTGTTAATTCAATGAGAGTTAAGTATATGAACTATGGACCATAAAGTGCCTATCGTGTTGTTAATAAAAACAAGGCAAGTTGAACTATAAAGCGCCTCTCAAAACCTGACTGCTTGTCACTCATCTTGCGACATGTGATCTGGAGTGTTTAAAAATGTATTAATTAAAGATAGCGAGTGTATCGATACAGAGTGCAATCAACTATTAGGTCTTCAAAGATAAGTGACAAATGATCGTAGGTGGTCATATGTAACTATAGAGGTATGCATAGGTATTCGTATATGCTCATAGGTATTCACATGTGATCATGGGTGTTCAGAGGTCTTTATAGGTACTTATAGATGCTCGTAGGTGTACATAGGTGCTCATAAGTGTTGAATTCATAGGTGTTGAGGTTTAGGAATTCGCTGATGAACCGGAGGTAGCAGGAAGAAGAGAAGCTCAGTTTGTTGCATTTTGATCAACGCAACGTTCATAATCACTGGCATAGATGTAGTCTGTTGTCTGGTATGGGATCTCCGTCGTCGTTAGTGCGTGGTTGTGTGTACGTGCGTGTGTACGAGTCCCGTCGCGCGCCTCCAACGTAGCGCCGCGACGGCTAGAACGACGAGCTTTATATTATCGTCGCTCCCGGCGATGCCGCGCGTAGCACGGGGAACCAGTAGCGGTAGCGGCCGCCTGGATCTCCTCTCCTCTCGCATAGCAGAGGTAAACGAGAAAGAGAAAGAGAGGGAAGAGAGAACGCGGAGAGTCTGGAATTTTGCGCAGCTCTGCGGGTCTCGATGGCTGGGAATATGGGTATTATCGGTGGGATGCTTTTTGAAAGCTGTGGCTCGTTTGGCCCTCCTTTCTCCTCCTCCTTTCGCCTTCCACCTCCTACTACTACTAGCACTACTACTACTACTCTGCTGGCCTGCTCTGCTCCGCTCTTCTAGAAGGTTGTAATTATTTACGCGCGCGCGCCTGTATGTGTGTGTGTGTAGGCGTGTTACGCGGTTCCGTAGCTCCATACAAAAGTAACGCTGTCGGGCATGCGGCAAATCGACGCTTCGCTGAATCGAGAATCGACCCCGTGGGTGTACGTGTGCACATGTACACTCGCGCATTGCTAAACGAGATTTGACGGGCACAGGGAAAGGCGCAATGTTTTTTTTTTTTTTTTGAAAATGCGATTACTATACGTGGAATAGAGTCGCTATCGATTATCGATATGTCATCGATATCTTATCGATATTTAACGGTATATCGATAACTTCATTCGGATGTCGAAAGCTAGCAGAGTTTCTAAGGATGGAGGGTAAAGATTTTATCGCTCAAATGTTTTAGATTAGATGTTATCGTTCAAATTTACCAGATTACATTGGGCTAGGTGAGGTTGAATCAAGTTAAACTTGATTAGGTTACGTTAAATATTACCAATTACAGGATTAGATTAGATGAGATTGAATTAAGATAAACATTGCTAAGTTATGTATTAGATCATATTCGGTTACGATATGTTAACAATTAAATGAAAAGATTTTTCATGATATTCGAATGATATTTGGTTCTATTTCCTGGCAATACTTCTACACGAACGACATAGTCTCAGTACCGAAAACTTGAACAACCCCCAAGTAATAAAGCGCGTTCTAAGAAGCATCGTTAACCTAACCGGATACTTTAGGAAACCTTAAAATCGCGGGACATACCGTGAGCACTATAAATAAGACAGAGCACGTACATACGTGTCCGCGTGTGTTCGTACATACTTAAACGCGTGTACAGACATGTTTGCGCAGCATGTGTGGAGAGGCGAACGCTAATTGTGGAAATTACTCTCGCTCGGAGGTTTCGAGTACTTTTGAAAGCGTTCCGCGGGAACGCGGCGCTAAACGCGGACGCCGCAAACATTAAATAGAAGTTCGGTTTGAACGCGATCCACTGACAGCCAGGATTTAGGCGAACAGTTACATCGTGTTTGCGCTCTTTCTTCTTCATTTCCCGCATCATACTTGCATGAATTTTACTTGGATAGGTCAAACGCACGATAGTGGAGCCTCTCGTTCGATTTCACCAGAGATGCGTGAACGAGCGTATTGTGCTCCATTCTTGGGAACGTGCTTCCGTACAAGACTGTCATCTTATTGTATCATTATCTGTGGAGAAAATGGGTCGTATGTATGTCGAATGATAAAAGAGAGGACAAGATTGCTGTTGTGTGGCATGCGATATATTGCCATAGGTAAATCGCTGTGAGTAGATTTTTACTTGGTAGATTTCTGTGCGTTTAATCATCGTTTAGATCATCACGGGTTTAGAATTTCTACGTGCTGAATTTCCACACGTTATATCGCCACGCGCCGGATTCGTATGTGTCGAATTTCCACGCGTTATATTGCCACATGCTAAATGTCCACGCGTTATATTGCCATGCGCCGAGTTTCCACGCGTTATATTGCCACGCGCCGAATTCCTACGCGCCAAGTTTCCATGCGTTATATTGCCACGCGCCGAGTTTGCACGCGTTATATTGCCACGCGTTGAATTCCTTCGCGCCGAATTCGTACGCGCCGAATTTCCACGCGTTATATCGTCACACGTCGAATTTCTGCTCTCCGAGTTCCTACGTGTTAAATCACCACGCGCCGAATTTCCACGCGTTATATCGCCACATGCCGAATTACCACTCATCGAATTACTACGCGTCAAGTAGTCACGTTTTATATCGCCACACAGGGTATCACCGGCGCATATATAGAGCATATTTGGTGATACTCGTGATCAATTCGCAATCGCGCGATCGAATTAGTTTATCAGATGTTCCTGGATGGATACTTAACACGTTGCCGCGTTGAACTCGCGATAACGGTTTTCCATGGTTCGTTTGTTGCGTGTAAATCAGCCGTTCCGTGGCCGCGTATAATTTGTACGTTATACGTTCGATGCTGCTCGGCAACCCTTTCTATGACTACCGTTTCATCGTTCGTCGGCACACGTGCACGTACATGTAGGTTAGGTTAGGTTCGTGCACTCGCACATTAACCGGGAACCCCTTCTTTAGCTGACAGTAGTACCTCGTTATCATCTGTGCGAGAAAACCCGATTGATGTCGTTTCACGCACCAACGATCGTTCCGGATTTCGAATCGATGCGAAATATACGGAGGGTTGAAAACGTGGTACGGGTTAGAATCAATGATGGAACGTTTTATTCGACTTTTTCACGTCTATAGAGTTTTTTTTTTATTAAAAATATATGCACCAATTGAGGGATTTAAGGCGAAGTTTTTAGACTATTCAATCTGCGTTTGCAGTTTATTATTTTTCGATAATGGAAGCTGCGTGCATAAGGATTACGCGATGTATTCGAATATTAATTATTGAATCCGGGATAATCGTGCGTTTATATATCGTAGTTTGCAAATGTCCGTCTATAAAGTATAATAGAGATTCGTGGTCCGTAGATTACGCGATTTATGCACACTTCACGGAATACGATACGTCATAAATGCGTGAGCGTTCGCTGTTTGATAATCGGTTCTTGGTCGGTTCAAAATGTAATTTTTGCTTTTGTCGATTACAGGCGACGTTTACGATGACAAGGTGTCGGGTAAACAGAAGCGAATGAGCGACCTACACGTCATATTACCAGGTATTTATATTCCTTCCTTACTATTAAATTGATTATTTCGAAAGCTGCATTTCGGAGTCGTATTATTTTACGTTTACGATTCTGTAATCCTTTCTAAACGACAATCTGTCATTTCTATCGCTCTCTCTATATATTTATGTTTACGATAAAACACTTTTCTAAAAACGCATGCAATAATACTCGATTTATAAAATGCAGGCTCTCTCTATAGAAAAAGATTTGCGAAAAGTTAATAGTGATCACATTAGTAACTATAATAAAAAGAAATCAAATTTCTATCGCAATTTAACGTTTACAAACTTGATCTATCTAAATAATAACACTTCGGTATTAATTTTTTAAATTAATACATTGCATTATATTTGTAGTTTCATTTTTTACACAGGTCTATCTAAACAATCCCATGAACCATATTCTGATTCACAGATACGAACGAAGTGTTTCATAATTAAGTAAAAAATCCGAGAATCTCGAACATATTGATGGGAATAAAAGACCTCTCGACGCGTATATCCGTCGTAATAAAGTTTCGCGCAATGTTTTCGCCTTCTCAACTCTCGACCGTATTCTCCGCGTTCGAAGGAGGAATAATGGGCATATAACCGCGTATTACGTTTCACACATGCGTCGAACTCCCATGAGTCGAATAATTTGTCGCGCGATGACGTCAGCGGACAGTTGTGTCTCTTAGGCGGCACCAAGGCGGCGTACTTATTTACCTGTGTACTCGTTGATTGCCGGTGTGCGCATGCTGCACCTTGCGCATGGAAATACATACCTGATCGAGGAGAGGGTGCTCGCCAGCTCGATGGAATGAGTCAACCCGAAGCGTTGCATTTCTTCGACTACTCTGCCTCCTTCCTCTCGATCCAACATTTCACTTCTATCTCTCTTCCTCCTTTTTCGATGCTTTATATTCCCTTTATATTGTTAGACACCTTTGAACAACTTTTTATACTATTTTATTTAAACTTGGTGTCATGAAGTCTTGAATGTATCCTAGGGAGGTTCTACAGGAAGTTTTAGAAATAACGTGGAGAAATTATAGTGTGGATGCTTGAGAAATGAGGGACAAATTTTAACGTGGGGTGATTCGGTGTGTAAATGGGTAGTATTTTGATGGGTAGGAATTCGGTGCGTGGTAACTGCGTGATAATTTGACGTGTGAGGATGCATAGGTAATTCAACCCTCAGAAATTTAGTGTTTAGCAATTTGACGCGTGGTGATTCAGCGCGTAGCTAATTCTGCGCGTGGTACTTCGGCGCGCAGCTAGTTCTGCGTATGGTAGTTCAATGCGTAGTAATTCGACGCGTGGTAGTTCAACGCGTAATAATTCGACTCGTGGTAATTCGGTGCGTGGTAGTTCGACGCGTGCTAGTTCGGAACATAATTAATTCTGCACGTGGTTGTTTAGTAATTCGACGAGTAGTTTGGTACATAGTTCGATGCGTGGTAACTCGGTGCGATGCTTCGACACATGGTAGTTCGACGCGTGGTAACTGAACGTAATAAATTCTACGTACTGTAGTTGATCACGTAGTAATTCCACGCGTGGTAATTCGATGAGTCCTAATTCGTCGTGTAATTTGTTGCGTAGTAGTTTAACACATAGTAGCACGTGCAGTAATTCGTTTTATAGCGATTTTAACGCGTGGTAATTTAACACATATTAAGTACATGGTAATTCGATGCGTGGAAATTCATCATGTAACTTACTAATACGTGGTATTTTGGCGATATAACGTGTGGTATGTTCTAATCAATAGCATAGTAATTCAACGCGACGCAATTTACCGCGTGATGTAATGATGTAACGCGTAATTTTTAATGTAGCGTTACGTGATCTACTGCCTGGTGAACAAACGCGTGGCTATGTAACGCACTACCCAGAATGAAATTTTCCAGTTATTTTTCAAATCGAATTTATGGAAAAGATAAGGCGTTCCAAGTAGGAAGTTAAACGATTCGTAGGGAGAGGCGTAAAGTATTTTATGGTTACTGTAAATTTTATCGGTTTATATCTCTACTGTCTTCGTTAGTCGTATTAATACAAGGTGATCTCCGACCGAGAGTGTGCGAAAGCGGTGCACCGTGGTATTTTAATGAACGTATATCGCGCTCGTTTCCGCGATAGCATGATTAATAAAATGGCTCGAATCGTTTCGTTAAACCCGTTGCTCGGATCTGAAATAGTTCGATTGATCGTGCGAACTCTCGGCGCGATTACTATTTTCATCGTTGCGATTTGATTGCAGAAGTTACGTGTAACCCGGCGTTGATCTTCCGTTTCATCGGAACGGATGCAAGAAATGCTAATGCCACGATTTTTTTGCGATTCGAACCTCGCATTTATAAGTTTGCTCCTTTTTCGATCATCATAATCGACTCGCGCGATCTTGTCTTTATTACTTAGAACGCTGACATGAGTGATCATGAACGATTATAGGGGCAATTAAGATTATCAATCATCTTTCGAAACCAAAAAGTATCTAGCTCGTGACTACTTATCGTTTCACGTTTGAAGGGAACTTTTTATCGATCCCTTTCCTCCTAGCATCGTATATTATCTTCGTGTTTGAAATCTTGTCTTCATTTTCATATTTTAATTAATCAAACGAACCATGCAATTTGATGCGATTAACCGTCATATGTATATGTAACATTATGCGCTTTTACTTTTGTTACTTTTGTTGCAACGCCGATGTTTCACTTCCTACATAACATAAATCCCATTCCTGTTTACCTTTTTCCTTTGCGTCTTCCATCTCTGTCTCGTCGCGCAGCGCGCTTCAACGAGGATTTTAAAATTCGCGCCCCGTGCGCGTCACCGTCCGACTCGACGCGACGTGAATCGGTAACTCGCGTTCTTTTTCGAATATGTATTCCAGGATGAGATAAAAGCCGAAAGCATGAGTCACGACCGTTCTTCTCGGCGGTTCTTAGCCTCCGGGTAAATCCGGTATTACGGCTTTGCGTAACGTCCAACGATACCAGATCGCGCTTTCGAATGTCGTCGTCGTTACCCGTCATTGGCGACTTCCTTTCTTTCTTTATTTTTTACCAAAGATTAATGTTGCTACTCTGCTTAATTTCGCGATATTAACCACGGCGATAGGCCGATATTACTCGTAGTTTAACGTGATTGGCCATATGACGCGTTATGGATTATCGTGTGGCGATATTACACGTTATGGATTATCATATGGTGATGTGACGCGCGGTAGACTATCGTATATGACTAGCATAGAGATTCAGTGTGTGGTACTACGCGTGGTGATACAGTGAGTGGTGATACAATGCATGTGTGATTCCACGTGTGATGGTACAACGCATGGTGATACGTAGTGATAAAACGTGTGATACTTTTAAGTACAAGCTCTACATATTCCATATATGGCGATATTACGCGTAGCGGTATCATATGAGGTGACTTAACGCATGATACCACATGTGCTCATATGTGTACCAATACCACGCGATTCTACACATGTGCAATACTATGTACAATGCATGGTGATACATGTGCTGATATGTGTACCAATACCAATTCTACACATATGCAATACTGTGTGATGATTTTTCCATGCGTGAAATTGCAATATGTGGAAATCCAACGCGTGGAAATTCAACACATAGAAATTCCACGTGGTACTTGAACCTACAGAGCTTGAATGCAATTCTAATTCATGGTACTCGAATGCGTGAAACTCCAAAGAGCTCGGAACTTTAATTCGAAGAACGAGCACGATTTCCAATATGTAGAACTCGACCTATAATTCGAATTCGTAGTCCTCGTGACACTCGTATTCGCATTTGAAGCTCGAATTTGTCGAACTTTCGAACGTGTAGAAGAGCAACTCGAGCTGTAAGTCGAGTGGGAGGAAACGCGAAATGCCGTAAGACGTGGCGATATAATAATCTAGCGTGATCGGGTCTTGATTTATTCTCATGGCGCAGAGGGTGGTTGAGAGGGCACGAACGTTGCAATATAGCGAAAGTCGCTAACGTGGCTGAACTCCAGCAGCGTAAGGCAGTTTTTAAATCGTGGTTAGTTTAAAAACGAGTAAGCGGGGCCAGCGTAGCGTTAGAAGGCGTATAGAGGCGAGGCAGAGCGGAATCGCGTTGCGGACGCACGAAACGGCGTTAGCTGCGCACGCCACCGTCTCCGCCGGAAATTATGCCAGCTACTCCGTTTCTCTACGTTCGGTGTAAACGAACCGAGGTAACGCCGGCCGGCCAACGTCGACTCCGACCATACCAGTGCGGAACACGCCCCCAGGAACTGCGTTTCTCGTGGGCGACGGCCTGAAATATCGAGCGCCTTGGCCACGTACTTACATACAGACACACACACACACACACTCGCGCGAAAACGATGGAACCCGACTGTCCGGACAGAAAGAGAGAACCAGCCGTTCGGTTGGCAGCGGCTTCGAAAACGAGAAGGAAACAGGCAATCGGACAGGTTCGACGGGGAAGAAGGAATGATCGAGAGAGAGACCGTGATAAAGAGAGAGAGCAGAAAGGAAACGAGAAGAGAGACAGACGTTCAAAGGGATAATTTTCCATCCTTCTGTGACCCTCGTTCGGTTAGGGAAAATCTCGAGCCGGGAATACGCTTTCCCGTTAACTCCGCACGACGCCTCTTGGCCAACAGTATCCGAAAACTACGCTTCAACGTTTACCCGATTCTGTGGTTGCCTCGCTCGCTTGCCTGTTCGCTCGCTTGCTCGCTTCCTCGCTCGCTTGCCTACCTGCTGACGAGCGTTTCTTGCGAAACGGTACGCAGTTTCAGCGCGACGAGTCGCCGCGACTGTGGACGCGCCGATGCCACTCGGTTTTGTCCTCGCGATTAATACCAAGTAGCCTTAGCCGCTGTTCTTTCTTTGTTCCGGGGGTGCACGGTGAGTTCAGCCCTTCTTTTCTATCAAAACTCACGAATTTACTTCGAACGCGATAGATTCTGGTCGTTGTTGCATTAGGTTACGTTCTTGGATTGGCAAGTTATTTCGTTTTGTCGGTTTATTCATGTGCCTTCCTTGACACGTACGCGGCCTTGCAGTTTAAGGTATCAACACCACCGAGCACAATGCAGTTTTTTATCTTTTAAGCATACGTGGACCGATGGTAATGTTACATCGTTCGAAGCAAGATTGTTTACGCCGTAAGGTTTGAAAGCGAGCTTTCGGTTTGAGAAATTTTACAAATATTTGAATAATCGTTCTACAGGCATAGTTATAGAACAGTGATTCTACACAGTTCTCTGTTGAAAACACAAGTAGCATGTATGAGTTACATATGATCGAGTATCTTCGTAAACGACAAAACTTTTGGCCAATGCAGTATTCATGTTCGGATCTTTTGTCAGTGTCGGTGCCTGTAGGCGTTTGCAGAATTTCGCCTGTCATGTGCTGTGGGCGCCTTTAGGCGTCCAATTAATTTTGCTAATCATACAGTATCATCGCTTTCGAATTTCCGATACAAATCGGTTCGTATAAGTACTTTGTTAATTAACCATTTAGTAAAAGAACAGTCAGCTTGTAATATAACAATACCAAGTAATTATGATAAACGGCAGTTATAACTTAGTTTATAAATTCTCAATATTACACGAGAGACTGTTTGTTGCATTATATTTATAATTGAATAAATGAGTACGCGAGTTCATTGGATAACAATTCTCTAAATGCAATTCCCGTCTTTTCTCCTCGCAACGATCGTTGTACTATTTATCAATGAATATGTGTCATAGCTACGGAACTGTCTGGAGATTGACGTTCCAAAAGCGAGTTAATTTGCAATTGTTGCTGCCCGTTCTTTCGTTTGTGAGTTGAATTATTTAACTTATATAAATGCAGATGCATATCTTTCATCGCGAGTGCTTTTATTTTCGACGCAATCTCCACCGCATCACTCGCGTGTGATTGACGCTTGAATTTTTATTGCAATCCGTCATCCGTGTTTAATCAGAGCTGCTCATATAAATTACTTGGAATTATAGGCAATGGATATAATATAATATCGTGAAAATAGCAGATAAGATTTATTAAAAAGAAAGATACAGATAAGGACTGAAAACTTCCACTGCATCGCTTCTAGAAACGAGAGTTAAGAACGAAGGCTGCAGAGGAAAGGATTAAACACGATATTATCGGTAGTCCGTTCGAAATTATGTTAACGTAGTGACTATTTATAATTTGTGGTCATAATCGTGCAACTCGAATGGACAATTCAATGCTTGGAACTCGAATGGACGAAAATTCAGCAAATGAAAGTAGTGTGGAACTCTAATGTGTAAAACTCGAATGTATAGACCTGTGGAACTCAAATATGTAAGATTCAATATATGAAATTCTCATGTATGAAACTCTGATGCGTAAAAATGCAATGTGTGAAAGTTGAATGCATGAAAATTCAATGTGTGAAACCCTAATGCGTGAAAATTCAATGCGTGAAACTTGCATGCGTGAAAATTCAGCGTGTAAAACTAAAATGCGTGAAAATTCAGTGTCTAAAACTTACATGCGCGATAATTGAATGCGTGGAACTCGCGTATGTGGAACTCGAACTCATGGAAGTTGAATAGATGAAAATTCAGCGAATGGAACTGGAATGAGTGGAACTCAAATGCATAAAAATTCAATGCATGAAACTTAAATGCGTGGAACCGAAGTCGTAGAACTCAAAGGTGCAAAAATCCATCGAATGCAAAACAAATGCGTGAAGAACTCGAAGCTCTTCAACGCGTAAAACTTGAATTGGTGCAAATTCAACATGCAGCACACTCGAGTATATAGAAATCCAACACAGGGAATACTAGTGAAAATACAACTCGCATAATCTGACATTTAGCAAAATAATTGTGCATCTCTTTGTTTCGATAAACAACCTTATCAATTCGACGGTAGAATATATGTGAGCAATAATCGTCGTTTGGAGAGTTAACCGGTGAAATGAAGTTAGCGATTATCGTTTATTGTTCGAGCAACGTGGCCGAAGGAGATTCGAAATCAGAAAGTTTCTTTTAAACGGCGGTTCACGTACACGCGTAACATGGTCACGAAGTTCGTGCAGGGATAGAAAGGGTGGACGATGGCTTGGAGCGTGGGAGAAAATTAGATGCCGGTCGGAAAAGAGGGAAGAAAAACAACGGTCGTGAAGTTTCGAGGGATAATTTTCCGCCTTCGTTGGCTGGCGGCTACGCGACGAGAAAATCCGGTATCCTGGGAGCGTGCTGCCGCTTGCGCACGCAGCTTTTATAGTTTCTTAGCGTGGAAACGCTTTTGCCGTTCAACGTAGGTTGACGCATCTATTATCGAACCACGGTGCACACACAGGGTATTAGGCTCGTTTTGTCAGCAATTTAATCAACGTGCCACGAAAACCTGTTATTAAAGGGTTATTAAGTTCCAACGTGTAACATTGCCAAGCGCGCACGGACAATCTGTAATTTAGAAAAATATTCATTGCGGTAATTGATCTACAAAATGCAAAGCGCATGTTCCTCTACTAATGTGTTTTACATTTTTAATAACACATTCTGCTTCATTTTCGAACATCTGATTGTAAACTTTGATGTGTTGCACCATTTTACTTCTTAATTCTTTACTAGAACATTAAGTTTTGGTTCAAAGATCGTAACAAACTTTTATTTTATGTGTACTCATCTTTGTAAGATGTTACGGCCCTAACTTGCTTCTTAATTTTTTAATAGAACATTAAATTTTAATTCATGTTCAGACATCTTGGTAAACTTTCATATTACGTATATTCATCTTTGTCTGTAAAATAACACTCCTACTTTACTCTTTAATTTTTTAATAAAATGTTACAGCTCCAATTTCTAAGTACTTAAAAGAAAAACATACTTTTTAAACTCTTCGATGTCCTTTGGTTTTCTTAAAAACAAAAAATCCAATTTTAATCTTGCCAAAAATTGAATATCTTGCTTTAAAATGACGAGGCTATTAAAATGAAACACGGACACGATTTATGAATCAGAATCTCGGAATCTTTTTATTCCGTTCGTCTCGCGGAACTCGTTCCTTCTGATTTCAACCTCTAAGCCGCATTATTACTCGCGGTTAAGAGGGAGTCGCGTTAAAAAGTCGGCTTGAATTTTGATTTGAACATTTCCCCGAGCGGAATTAACGCTAACGAGTCGGTGAAAATTACACCGGCCAATTCCGCCCATTTCACGTATTATTAACACGAACTTACAGATCGCGCGAATTTTTGCACGTCGCGTTGCGAGCGTCGAATTCAAAAAATTATTCCCTCGCGTACCGAAAGAGGAATTTTTACGAAAATTCGTGCTCTCGTACATTTTGACAATTTTTCTTGATAGATTATGGTCCATACTCGGTTGAACACGTACATTATTACAAAACTGTTTAAACATTTTAACAGCTCAGGTAATTATTTTATACGTGGTACACTTTTGCACTTGATGTCTCACACCAAACTCGAGACTTTCTATGAATATGAAAAATTGTACAGGAAAAGTTGTACAGAAAGTCGAATTATAGTCTGTGTTACCATAAGTTAGAGATCGTTTTTGCTGGATTACAATAAAAGTATATTTTACCCGACGAATTTGTTTCTATACGTCATGACGTCATCTGTGGAAGACGATTTTATATCGTGGAGCAGTATTTGGCCGTTTCCGAAGGTAATAATTCGTGTAAAATCACGCTGTGTCCTCGGAATCGTCCCGATCCGCGTTGGTACCCTTTTTCGTCGAAGAGGGCAGCCTTAAGCAGTAATTCGGCGGTGGAGAATGCAAAAGACGAGTCACGGCGCAGCGAGGAAGACGCGATAAAAGAAAAAGGCGACGATCCGCGAAAAGCAAAAAGATGAGCGAGAAGAGAACGGAGAAGGAGAATAATTCGATGCAGACGAAAGAGAAGAAGAAGAAGAAGAAGAAGACGATTCTTTTGAGCCTCAGCCAAGTTTTGTGGCCTGTTGGCCGGCTCGTGGAATCCAGTCGCAAGCGATTTCTCGTCTCTGCGCCTTTTAACCGTGGTACGTGTCGTGTTTGTGTGTACACGTGCAAGCGTATGCTCGAGAAAGAGGAGAAAGGTGGGAGTGGGAGAGACGACCGGTGACAGAGAAGATGCAAGGTGCAGGAAAGAGAAGGAGAGAGGAGAGAGGAGAAAATCGTACACGTTTATTACACGCTGTCCCTTGGATCGCGCCACGGCCGCTGGCAAGACGTTCCATTAACGTCCCTCGGTACCTACGCAATTATTATACTTCCTTGTGTCAGCGCAGTTTTAATCACGCTATGCTTTCCACCGCTCCTTTTCTGATACCTATCTTCGACAGCGAAATTTGGTTTAATGATTAGGATACGCGATCATCGCGTATTACCGATTCATATCGCTTGTCATTAAGCGAGAATTAAATTATGGCTTTGTCGTATGCCTCTCTTTACGTATTTGGTTCCGGATCGCGGTTTCGGAATTTCAGAGGTTAAATCCTTTCGATTGGTACGCCAGGTTTCAGTTTTTGGATTGGCGAGCTTCTGAAGTTTCTGCTTTTCGAATTTTGGGAATTTGGGAATTTGGGGATTTAGAAATTTGGAAGTTTTGAGAATTTAGGGATTTGGAAATTTGGGGTTTTGAGAATTTAGGGATTCGGAGATTGGGGAATTGAGGAATTTGGGAATTTGGGAATTTGGGAATTTGGGAATTTGAGAATTTGGGAATTTGGAAATTCGGGAGATTTCAGAATTTGGAGATTTGGGAATTGAGGATTGAGAATTTGAGAATTTAGGCACTTGGGAATTTGGGAATCCTCGAATTTCGAGATTTGGAGATTTGGGGGTTGCAAAATTGGGGAAATTGGGGAATTGAGAGTTTCGGATTTTAAGAATTCGGGAATTTGCAAATGTGGGATTTCGAGAGTTAGGGAATTCGGAAATTTGGAACTTGGAAACTTGACAATTTGAGAATTTCGAGATTTGGATTTCGAAAATGTGCTAATTTGGAAAATTAGGAATTGAGAAATTCAGAAGTTTATTAGTTCCAAAATTTATTCCCATTAAAGTCGGACTGGGTCGAACCCCAGATTTGTTATCCGCAGTTCAACCACACTTATTTTATACACTCTCACCGACTCTTGCCCTCGTAATCTCTTTCTTCCACAAACTCTGCACCCGCCACAAGATGAATTCTAGATATTCATAGAAGCAACTTTTCTCGTGTCTCTAATTGAAGTTAATGATCGAACAATATCACTCCTCGAAAATATATACGAAAATCGGAATATGCTTTTAGGTCGAATCACATTTCTTTCGGTATGACCCATCTCACAACGAGCGAGTATGCATCGTCTATATCTTCACATCCTTTTGTTCTCACAATGATCACCTCCCCGTAAAATATCCTCTTTAAGTATAACGATATGAAAGTCTATGCCCTTTAAACGCCAAAGTTTCATCAATGGAAACAGTGAGCACGATGAAGACTGGAAAAAAGCAGGTTCCAGGAAGCTCGTAAAAAAAACCCATAAAAAGCATGTCATTCTCTTGTCTTGAGCGTCGGTGATAGAAAAAGGATAAAAAACTGGACTCCGCGAAGCGCCGGATCAGATAAAGAAACCGGTAAAAAAAAACAATGTTGGCGTAGTCTGCAAACCATTGTCGTAAGTATCCTATTTTTCTGTATTCCGTGCGAAACTGCTCGATCGATAAAGCAAGACCATTCTTTACCGTGACGAAGCCCATGTATTTATACCATTAGCATAACGTATCGTAACTTTGAAAAGAACATGGCATATGTATATTTGTGTGCATCTCATTCATCGTCGCGTCTCATTCTCGTTTGCTGCGCGCTGCTTAGACGAGTTTCGAGAAGATAGCATCGCTCGATTCCCGGAACAATTACTTTCCTCGTTAATTGTCGCTACGTAGTTCTAAATGTGTGTCCAAAAGATTGCACGAAGATGGTTTAAAGATCAGAAGTCTACGTTGCAAGTATATGCTTATGATTTATGTTCATTCAACGCTTAAATTACCGAAACAGTCAGGTGACTGCTGCATTTCGAATTTACAATTTAACCCCTTATGATTTTTTTCAGCGCCAGAGCGATATAATTATTGTAGAATGTCCAAATGTTAGGGATGTCATTGATCATTGGTTGGAATTAAAATTATCGTGGTGAAAATATGAGTAAGATCTGTCATGTTTCAACAGTTGCTGTGAAGCAGGATATAAGGCAAGGGCCTTTCTTAACCCATTGCACAATGATTTATTTGTAAGGTGCGTCAGTCAGAACTAACCAATCGCAGCTACAATATTAAAACAGACAAAGAAAGTTGAAATGTTATGTCAGTCCTGTATTCAGCAATTCCTGACTATGCAAATTATAACTGGACTTGGACATCAGATTGAAGTGTATTCAAAATTCGAGTAAGATTTGTCACAATTGAAGTGCGAGTGCGTCACGAGTCCGACTCGTCAAAATGATGCAAGGGGTTAAAATCTGCGTTCATTTTCAAGATAAAAATGTGTGCGGTCTTATGTTTCTTCGTTTGTATTTCAGCTAGATTTTTAATTTCCAACTGCTCATTACAGTTAAGATATTCGAACGGTAGCTAATTACGTTAAGAAAGGAGAGAAGCCGTATATCAAAATATTGTAATATTCGTCCGAGTTAAAAATGGCGTAGAGGCCTTAATCACGGTTAATGCAGGCACCGTTTACACGCAACGCTTTCAGCGGATAACGCCGAGAGATGCAATAACTGTCGTTGAAACAGAAGAAACTGTCGTGCGCGAGAAGCGCGTACAGGTGTAATTAATATATCGGGGATCGACCGGAGGCGAATGGTGTTTCCCTTGCGCAAGAAACTCGTAAATACCGTGCACGCGAGCAGAAAACCGCGATTACCGTTGTAACTTTTCTTCCAACGTGAAATGCAGATATTCGAGAGATTACATGGTAGACGAGCCAGCTAGCACGCTACCGGTGGAACGGGGCTTTCCCGCTGTGGCATAAGTTTCCTTTAAACCGTTCGCGGCTTATGGCCGGACGATCCCAGGCCACTCGCAATTTTCTAGTTTCTATTTCGCTTTTAAAGGTTGCTACGATCTTTGTGATCGCGGTTCGACGATCAAACGGCGCAATTCAATCGGTCGCATCCAATTAAATGATAATATAACGCGTTGAATGCCGCGGTGGAAATGCCTGCAAGAATGCCACGTTGAAATCGCACATATTTAGAGATCTAACGATCTAGGAATTCTGACTTATCGAGATATAGGAATGTTGGGCTGTGGGATGTATTTCAAAGATCTAGGGACATTGAGATGAGCAGATATCGGGATATGGGAAGGTTTAGACATCTAGGGATGTGGAAAGGTTCAGAGATCTAGGATTATAGGAAGAAACATATCGTCAGGGACGTAGGGCCCTAGGGATATAGGTATTTAGGAATATGTGCATGTTCTTAGATCCCTATATCCCTAGATTCCTGTGTCTCTTCACTTGCCTTCTCGTTACAAATTCCAAAATACAGAATTTTTATTTACTCCCTTCTCATCGTTTCAACACATACCGATCATAGCTTAAATCAAAACAAAAAGATTCTCCACGTTAGTTAACTTTTTCGATCGCAAATGTATTCCTGGAAAAAAATTCATTTACTGAGTTCCTTGAATTAAATTATAATTTTATTTTCTGAGAACGTCTACAATAAAATTGACCGAATACATCAGGCATTTATTTAGCATGTCCTTATATGAGGACACCACGACTGAAAGGCTTAACCCTTTGCACTCCTTAATTTCTTTTACCTAATTTACAAAACATATCAAGGAAGGGGTTGTCGATAAAATGTATTGCATTTTTCATTTATTATAAGTAGTAAATAAGTGAAAACATATATATTCAATCACTCTAATTATCTGAATTATAAGATCCAGAAGAAATGTACGATCCATTATATGGTCCAAAATAATCTACGTATTCAAAAAGATATAAAGTTCAAGTTAAAAAAAGTCAGTAATTAAAATAAAGAAAAATGAAAATAAATGATATTTGAATCGTTTCATATTTGAAAACGCATTCGATACGCGTCGAAGAAAAGCTCGTTGGCCGAACCGCCGCAAACATGTCCGACGCTTCACCGTCCACGCGAGCACACACGCACGCACATTCTCTCGCCGGCACGCACGCGATTACGAGAGCCACCGCTCGGTTAGCTCGCCGCTAAACTGCAGCTGCACTTATGCGCTCGACGACTTCGCCGGTTGCCGCGGCGTTTCCGCATTGTCCGCCATTCTTTCGTCGCTTTTTTGTCTGCCCGTGAGTCGCGCTCGATCGACGATTTCTCGCCCTCGTGCCGTTCCCGACCTATTGTGTTACGAGATACGTGCCGATTTCCTGAATGAATTTCCAGCCGACCTGCATTATTCAACGGGCCACGCTTCTCTGCCTGCGACCTGGTTGCTTCTAGCTCCTCGCGCAAAATACGCGATAAAACTCCAACGAGTTATCTGCAATGTTACCTTCTTTCCGTCTTTCTTTACAGGCTTCAAACAGATACGAAGCTCTGATTGATTATTGCCTTATGTTGCATTTCTTTGTATTCGAGATTAAATCAAGGCTAATGGGGCAATATTATTGGGTGAAGGTCTCTGATTTGGTGATTTTAGAGGATTTTTGGGGATTTGGAAATTTGGGGGTGGGAGATCTAGGAACTTAGGAGATCTACTTGAGAGATCTAGGAACTTAGGAGATGTTAAAATTTGAAATCGCTCAATTCAATAACCAATGTGGGCTTGAGTTTACCTGACTCAGTGACTTCATCGATGATTTCCAATAAAACTTGCTGTTCCAAAGTCGAGGTCAGAAAACCTACACTTTCGTGATATCCAATTACATAAGCACGTTGTCAAGAAATTGCAGCAGAAGTACACTATTGAAGCAACGATTCTTAACGATACGAAACAAACGTAATCCAGCCGTTATCGATCTATCTTATCACATTTCGTGGAGTCGATTAAATCGCGCTGTCAGGAAACGGAGTCATCCAGTGGAGAATACCGATGAGCAACAGCGCATAAAACCGTCTTTCCTTACGTCGTCCGCTTTCAGTATATTACCGTACGACGACGCGTTTCGCGAATTCCTCGAGCTCGTCTCGGAACAACGATCGAGAAACGTCCGTTCGAACGATCGGCCATCGTGAATTAATCGGTCCAGCCCGAAGTGGAAAAACTGTTCCGAGGTGGAACGTTGCATTTGTATGCAAATCCGGTGTTTCCATTATCATTCACTGTCAACGATTAGAGAGGCGTGCAACGGCGAGAAAGTACGCGGAGAGCGTGTCCGTTCGCCATCGAGCTCTCCTCTCCTCTCCGATCTCCGAGCGTGTTGGACGCGTGGAACATCGCGGTAAAATTTGTCCAAGGCTTTTTCTCCATGCTCCTGTTTACCCGTATAATACCGATCGTACGTTCTCGACGGGTTTCTTCGCGAGTCAGCTCGAAATTATTCCAGCGGATCGGAGTAGGCGAGATAACGAGCGGTGTGCCCCGTTGACGTCATTCTCGTTCGCTGACATCAGCTGCGCTTGTGAACAGGTACGTGACGTATTGTTGATCGATTCGGTCCACGTTAACCATTGCACCGGGACATATCCGCTGTCCCCTTGCGATTTCGCCGATAGGCCGATTTCGCTAAGAAATTTGATTGGCGTTTTGCTTATCGGAACCGTGCGCCGCGATTAACACCAATTGCAGATGAAATTTCCACCGAACTCGCGATTTAATTCCGCAATTTTCATACCTCTTGCTTCGGAACTTTCACATTTTCAATCAGACTTTAGGGTTTTTTGTCAAAATTTTACTTTTCCGATCTCTAGATTTCTGAATTTACCAGATAGTGAACGATTTCTGTCACTTCTATTGTGGGACTAGAATATTCTAGGGCTTTAGCGTAGAAAGGTGCTGTCGGGTCTTTATACAAAATCCAATTGCGACCTCACACCTTATATTTGGAAGTAATGAACACTGACTTTCATACAAAATTGTGTTCTGTCACAGCTGTCTTGTGATTTGGTGCTAAAGACAATTTCTATTAAATATTCGACTGTTATCTTGCTGTTCAGCTCTCTGCCTTGTGATTCAATAGCTACTATGTAATTTCTACAAAAAATTATGCTTATGATACAATTTTGAACTTTTATATTACGATATTAGGTAACACGTCCCACAACAAATTTTACTGTATTAATCTTTCAAACTCTGTATCCATACATTTTTAAATTTTAGAATTTGATCTCTGTAAAAGCTCCGATGACCCTTTTACTCTTTCAACTTCATGATTACGCAGCGATATCTATCGGAAAATGCTTTTCTATCAACGACAAATCCTTTCGTATAGGTGTGATTCATGATGCCACGTTGAATAGATGAAACTGTTTCTTCTGCTATGCGATGTTACGCGTTTGCAAGAGATGCTAGATAACGCTCGGAACAAAAGTAAAAACAGCTTAACAAAAAAGCTTGGTCGGTTTTTTCATTCGTAACGTTCCATTCATTCGCAACACGCATCCATTTAGATCGTTCAGCGTATCGAAACCGTGAATCATGTTTTCTAATCCACCTACATTAAACGTTTCGTTTTTTTTTTAGAAACAGTAGGATTTGAAATCGTGTTGAACACGAGTGAAGTATAGAAACACCGATCGAAACTGTAATATTTATTGGAAACGGTGTACCGTAAACTCCATTGAATCTAATATTAACTGTATCTGTGTGCGATTATCGCTGTAATCAAAATTTCAACATCAATTTTTGTATCGGAACATCTTACATGATTTAGTAGCTATCGATATCCAATATTTACACGTTGCAACGTTGTATCGTTTTAATCTAGTTTTTCAATTTGCAAGTTTTGGAATTCTGGATCTTTTATAGAATTTTGGGATTTGGGAATTTGGGGAATTGGGAATTTGGGGAATTGGGAAATTGGGGAATTGGGGATTTGGAAATTTGGGGAATTGGGAATTTGGGAAATTGGAGAATTGGGAATTTGGGGAATTGGGAAATTGGGAAATTGGGGAATTAGAGAATTGGGAATTTGGAGAATTGGGAATTTGGGGAATTGGGGATTGGGAAATTTGGGGAATTGGGAATTTGGGAAATTGGAGAATTGGGAATTGGGAAATTGGGGAATTGGAGAATTGGGAATTTGGGGATTTAGGAAATTGGGGATTGTGAATTTGGAGAATTTGGGGGTTCCGGACTTTGAGAATTTGAGAACGTGCGAATTTGGAAATTTGGGATTTCAAGGATTAGGTATTTGGAAATTTTGGAACTTGGAATCTTGGAAATTTGGGACTTCAAGAATTTGGAAAGTTGAGAACTCGGTAACTAATATTTACACAAGTTGCAACGTTGTATCATTTTACGCGTGAAAATTCCCACAGATTTAAAAATATTGTAAAAGATAATTATTCCGTTCGACACGAAGACCGATTATACTTTTCCTCGGAGTCTGCAGGCATTCTATTTCTCGGAGCGTCAGGTTATTTTTACGAGAGTGTTCAGAGCGAGTTAAACGTGTTTACAAGCTAGATAGTTGCTCCTCGGAGCGTAGGGCTTCTCGCAACGGTTTACCATGCGAACGGGTTTCAATGAATTATCGTACGAACATTGATGAACACATTACGTTTCTACTCTTTCTTCCTCGTTTCCCGTAAAACGAACACCGATTTTAGTACAAATTTTAAAGGTGAAAAAGAACGACATCGTCGCCGTTTTTAACGCGAATCGAGTAGTTGACAAGTTAGGTATAAAATTTGTGAATGCTATACAATATGGAATCGATATAAACGGCCGTTCAACTTTTATGGCGTGGATTTGTTTTTTTGAAAAACTAGGAAAAACCACGGCAATTTTCAAGGAAGTTTTTCGTATAATTTCTCCTGTAAAAGGTGAAATTTATTCGAGCAAACAACGTTTATTTCTGGATTAAACGAGGATAATGGTAGTAAAATTTTTTCAACAGGAATTTATATCGGTGGCCGAGCGTATATATAATTGTTCACGCACGATCATTTACGTTCGTTTAATTTGTTTATTCGACGCCGACAACAGGTGTATGTGTACAAATCGCGGAAGTGATTTATATAAGTTGTACAAATATAACGGCGGTGGCGCTCCGTAAATTTACATTTATTTAATATCGAATACATCCAGGACGAATCTGCATATTAATATTTACCCACGGTATCCGAGCTCGCCCGACTGTTTTATTGCGCGGCCATTAATAAACGGTCGCGATGTTAAAGAATTTAGTGATATCGGTAATGGAGATATTGTAATTTGAAGCGGATCGATGAAACCGCTGCCGTGTGTTTTCATTGTCGCCTTCCTGCAAAATATTTGCTTTTTCATCTCTCCCTCGCTTCTCTTTCTATTTTTCTCAATTAAACGTCACACGCTACGTTTCCGTTATTTGCACGATTCGCGTTTAATATCCCGCGTTAAACAATGTTTAAAAGCCGAACAAGAACAATACGATTTCGTTTCGTTACGATGCAACGGGACGCAAAGGATCCTCGATTTCTTTTTCCATCGACGTTTCTTTCCACGCTTCCGGAAGACAGGACTCGCTTCGACGACTCTGCGTTACGCCCGGTGATCACCTCTCGACGTCGTCGACGAGGACGAATCGTCGTGAACGTTTGGCATTCAGACGGTAATCGATTCGTGGCCAAAAGAGAAGAGAGAGAGAGGAGAAAATGGGACCGCCGTTTTAATCGCCCTCTCGCGTTTTCTTTATAGATTTCCTCCTACCCGTCTTCTACAGCACCCTCACCCTCTTCGATAATAACTCTCCGCTCGTGCAACCCTCGTTCCTTTCTGTTCCTTCTGTTTCGATCAATGAAGGGTCTTTCTCTTTGTTGAATTAACATTTTAATGCTCGCTCTCACGTATTCGTAACGTCGATGTTTAACTCTTTATTTTATCGCTGTTTCTGCACCTTGCATGCCACGTCATTCTTTTTTATTATTCCATTGTATTTACGGTAGACATGTGAGCCAACTGATGCTTACTCGAATCGATACGAATATAATCATATTCTTGGGTATCTGGGTTTAGAGATTTCCATTCATTACGGACACTTCTACATCTCTACACTTCCACATCTTTCAATCCTATTACTCTGTCTGTAGGATCTTCCGTTTGCAGATTTATATATCAGATCTCTGAATTCTTATACTCTTATATTTCCAGATCGCCTCGTACCCAAATCCTTAAATCCTCAAACTTCTGGTCTCCTAAATTTCTAAATCTCCAAATATCTAAATCCCATAGATCCTTAGGTCGACATAGATAGTTTTAGATTAAACCTAACTCTAGAACCTCTCTTCTAAACCTCTAATTTACCCATGTCCACAATATTCATAGATGAAGTATTCCTAGATGCTTGACTTCCCTAATACATCCACATTCTTAATTAATAGTAACGCTATTATCTGCTTATAAATTTCAGTCAACGATCGTAGAGGTCTCCGAACCGCGTTAAAAGCGTGTGTTCGAATGTTTCGCGATTTCTCCGCGCAATCGAGTAGAATCGATCTCTCGGATTGTGGTCGTCGGTCTTTGTCGGGAAATCGTGGATAGCTTTGTCGTGGTATATACGTTCGAGCGGAGTCATCTCGGTCTTGATTTTAAAGGGGCATGACGTCAGTGATCCCAGCGTGGGCCGACCTCTCTCTTTCTGCGGCTGGTTCGATCGTGGAACGAGGACTGGCCTGGCAAAGCCTCCGGCCAGCTGTCGCCTCGCGATCCTTTCCATATAACGATCCTTTCCTTCGCTCTCGACATTTTTCATATAGACTGCGTCTCGACTTTCTACCGACTGGAAGGAAGCCCCGCTCGAAAAGACTCGCAGAGAGAGAGACGGAGAGAGAAAGAGAAAGACAAACGACACGACACGCCGTGTGCCGTAACGAATTTTAGTCGAGCGCATCCCGTGCTCCCGCGGACGTGGCCGGAAAGAGAAGCAAGGATTTCTCGTCATGAAATCCAAAATCGAGAATACGCCTCGGGAATGATCGTTGGCTGCTTCGTGCTAACACGATTTCAGGTACGATCCGTTTCTTTGTTTGCTACTACCTTTTCGCAGGATTAGCTGGTCTTTTGTTGCCGAGAGAAAGTTTCTTGTCAGACTTTGGGACTTTACTGCTTTCAAATTTTGCAGTCTTTTACAGTTTAGAATTTCTGCCAAATCAATATTTATGATCAACGTTGCAAATCAACATTCTACATCAATGTTTCGCGTCAATTGTACAAATCAATATTCCACATCAATGTTTCACATCAATTGTCCAAATCGTTATTTTACATCACTAGTCCAAATCAATATTCTAAATCAATGTATCAAATTAATGTACAAAAGCAATGTTTCACGTCAATATTCAAAGCTGTGTTCTACATCAATATACCAGATTAATATACGAAACCAATGTACCAACTCAGCGTACCAAATCAATGTACCAAACCAATGTTTCACATCAATGTTTCAAATCAATGTACCAAATTAATGTACCTGACCAATGTACCAACTCAATGTACCAAGTCAACGTACTCAAATCAATGTTTCACATCAATGTTTCAAATCAATGTACCAAATTAATGTACCAGACCAATGTACCAACTGAGTGTACCAAGTCAACGTACTCAAACCAATGTCTCACATCAGTGTCTCAAATTAATATTCTAAATCACTGTACCAAAATAATGCACCAAACGAATGTACCAATTGAGTATACCGAATCAATGTACACAAACCAATGTTTCACATCGGTATTTCAAACTAATATCAGTGTACCAAATCCATGTACCAACTGAGTGTACCAAATCACTGCACCAAAGTTTGGCATCAATATTTCGAATCAACGTGTCAGTGTAACCTAACCAATGTACCAGTGTACATTGGTAAATGCACCACGTTCGTTCCCACAAACAAATAAATAAACGAAGCAGCATGTAAACGGAGTCAACATAATGATGCAACGTGGTAATACAGTAATTACAAGCAGTGCGAGCGTGTGCGTTGTAGTCGGCATTGTGTGCGGAGGATATATCGCGGTTTTATCGACTTCCTGTGCAGCGGCGTACTCTGAAAAAGACTTAGCTGCAGTTAGTCGAAATACAACGAAAGCGGCACACCGTGGCGTCGCTCTTTGTGTACGAGTGGCCTCTCTAAACATCGGTTCGGTTATAGAGCCGCTTCGCGTGCTAATTTCTTCCTGGTCTACGCGCCTAATGATATCGTTCGACCCTATCAATTATCGTCTCCTGGTGGTTTTCCCGTCGGTGGGCGAAGAGCAAAGGTTCTGGTCGTGACCTTTCGCTTTTTCGTCCATCGTTTTCTGCTACGTTCACTGTGCCGCTCGAAAGCTAATTATCTTGGGTCTCGCAAACTACAACATGGTGTCTTGCATCTGAAGTTTAGATCTCTTTAGGTTCGATCACGATGCTTCACTAGGGGACGATGATTGACAGGTGATATGCTCGTTTCTTGGGGCTCGTTTCCATGTGTTCAAAGATGTTCTTGTGATTCAAGCTTTCAATTTAAGGTTCGATACGAGTGTTGGTATCTGTTTATTTGTGTTATGAAGATTTCTATGCTAATGTCTAGTTGGGGGTATAGGGATTTGTGGATACTGAAATTTGTGTATGTAGGGATTCTTGATTAGAAGGATTTGGGGATGTGAGGATTTGATGATATGTGAATTTGGGATAATAGGAATTTGGAAATTTAAGGATCTGACGATGTGGAGATTTGGATCTTCGCTGATTTCGGGTCCTACGAATTTTTGGACCTAATTTGGGAGTCTAGGAATTCCAGGATATAGGAATTCGGAGATGTAGAAATTTGGGACTCAAGAAATTCGAAGACATAGTTGGGGATGTAGAAATTCGGGGTTATAAGGATTAGAAGATCTAGAGATTCACTAACTTAGGAATTTGGGGTTCTAGGAATTTGTAATTTAGGTATTCGAAATCTTGATATTTAAGATCTTAGAATTTGGATCTTGAACGATTTGAGAATCCACAGATTTGCACCTACGGTTAATTGGAAACTTAGGGAATTGGACCTGTGGTAATTTAGAAATCTAGGGGTTTTAACCTATGGTTATTTGGAAATCTAGGGATTTAGACCTATGGTCCTTTAGAAATCTGGGGATTTGTATCTATAGTAGTTTGAAGATCCAAAGATTTGAACCTATGATACTTCTAAGATGTCAACCACCGTTAATAATTTGACAGTCTACCCAACTAATTAGAAATACATACTCCAATTAATTACGATACTCGAAGTCTAGATGTATTAAAGGAAATTCCTCGTCGTTCAATTAAAATCCGAAGACTTTTCACGGGAAAAGGTTTTCTCGCAGCGAGAGTCGGCGCGCGCGCCAGGAGTTTTGCCAACGAAAAAAAGAGTCGCACTATCGACCCGACCTATGTTCGATATTTAGGACGAGGCTGACCGGCTGCTGCCAAATTTTTTTCCTCTTCCTACCGTTAGTATATTTCCGGGTAAACGTCGTTGCGACGCATTCAGCCAACCGCGTTCATCCTTTCGAGAAATCGCGTGTGTATCCAGCGAATGTACAGGCTGTTTCCAAATTAAACGATCAAACCGTGCCAGCGTGTTCCGCGAATCTCGTTAACGATAAGAAACCTCGTTTTCCAGGCGAGCCTCTGGATCCACGAATTTGCATTTCTATTTTTTACGAAGACGAAATTCGATTATTCAATTAACTCGACATCGTTTTCTGTATCAATTATTAATTTGTAATTGCAGTACTTTATTATATGCTGTCTGAAAATTGCTCCTGTTCATTGAATGTTTTTACGCGTAATTTACCAATCAAATGATTATGATCATTCCGAGTAAACGTGTCATAATTATTCCGGTATATCGTAATTAACAGCGAACGATAATTAGCCGTTTCCGATGGATACATCGATATCAATCTAGATGAACGATTTAAGAAAACTCAATAATTAATTAGACTCGCTACATATGCTAATATTTATACGTATCTTGTTGACATGTTATAATGTCTTCCATTTTTATGTACTGTGGAATCAGATTCGGTATAGACCGAATAATGAAGAATAATCTTCTCGCGATATTAATCATCGAATTCGCAAGCTGTTCGTAAAGATGTGAGATTGCGAGTGAAGTGGGAAGAGAAGCGTCCAGAACCGCGACGACTATTCGAAAATAGTTCCGGTTCTGTTTCGTTGACAGTCGACTGCGTTTTCGGCCGCGTCTCGAATCCGTGGTTCTATCGATCCATCGTAACCGGGAACCCTTCTAACTTATTTAAGGTATCTCGATTTCCCTATCGACGTTGTGTATTCTAGTCGCGGCGACGAATACTATCCTGTCCAGCCGCAGTGGAAATAGAATACCGGTTGAATGGCATTTGGCGATAGCGATCGGGTCTAATGGAGTGGAAATTCCGAATTAGAACGTCGATCAATCGCCTGTGTCGTCCGTTTGTCCATCCTCGCTCATTAGCCGAGATTTTATGCTGTACATCGACGTCTTCCCTTGATAATCGCTCGAGATGGATGTTGCGAACGATAAAAGCCACTATTTTATTCGACGCTTCTGATCGATGTACGTTTGGTAGATTGAAACGTTACTTGGTATGAGCTGAGACTTTTGTTATATGTTAATTCGAGAATACGGGAGAAGTCGCGAGAAGACGCTTTGGAATTCTTACGCTCACTTACCGCGACCGAGCTGAACCGCGTCGCAGATCCCAAAATAATTCGCACGGCTAGAGAGGACGCTGTTTCTGTCTTTACGTAACGATTTCGCGTCCTGCAACAATTGATCGCTTCGTGTTCGCAATGGAATTCTAGAATTTTTTAACTGTTCTACCATGGAATATTAATAACGCTGATATAATTATGATACAACGAGTGCTAACATTCACTACCGCTAGATCTGATTGCATTGATATGAATCCTCGTATTCCCCAATTTACGGCGGTAATCTCGTCATCGCGAACCCTTTCATTCGATGTTTTATAGAATAGTGGAAGAGGGAAATGTTATTGAAAGTTCCACTTACCTATATAACGTGAATAACCGTACACGTACAATATCCCAAAGGACAGCGGTACGTAATTAACCGATAAACGAAACGCAGAGTAATTGAAGCTTCCTAATCAAGCGAATTATCCCGTGTCGAGTTGTTCGACGGTAACAGAACGAAAAATTAGTTGCGGCTCATCGATATGCCGGACGATAATGGTACCTTTCAGCTTGGCGATTGCCTCGATACTTTGGCATTGTATAAACACGGCTAGCAACGGGTTCGACTAATTAAGCTTAATTACGGTCACCCAAACCATTAATTAATTTGTCGCTGTTGCACCTGCCCAGAGAATACCTATACCACAATCGCGTATTCGCAGATCATTTTAAAAACCATGCGACTATTATCATCAATTTCTTTAGTGTCATCGTTATCTCTACAAGATTGATCGCCCTAATTAAACGGAGTTAATTGCTGTTTCCCTTTTAGCATTCTGATGCAGCTTTCCGAAATATAAATTAGGTCGCCGTGGCTTAAGTTCTTGCGTTATCGATCGATTCAGGTTAGATCGCCGTGCGTTTGATTTCTATCAGAGATTACGAGACCAAGTTACCACGCGTTAAATTGCCACGCTAGAAATTGATATTTGCCGAATACCAGATATTAGAATTACTAGGCAACGAATTATTATGCGGAGAATTATTTCGCATTGAATTACCACGCATTGGAGTACCACGCGCAGAGTTACTACGCATCGGAGTACCATGCGCCGAATTACTGCGCATTAGAGTACCACGCGCAGAATTACTGCGCATTGGAGTACCATGCGCCGAATTGTCACGCGCCAAATTACTATGCGTTGGTCTACCACGCGCCAAATTACTACCCGTTGGATTCCCACGCGCCGAATACGCATTAGACTACCACGCGTCGAATTACTGCGCTTTGGACTACCACGCACCGAATTAGTATGCGTTGAACTACCATGCGCCAAATTGTCACGCGTTGATCTACCACGCGTCGAATTAGCACGCGCCGAGCCACTATTCGCTGAATTGCTAAGCTCTGTATTACCACGAGTCGAATTACTGCGCTCCGAATTACCAATCTTCAAATAACCCCGCTGAATTACCACTCGTTACATCACCTCTCGAATTCCATCACATCACATATCATCTCGTACTAAATTTGAACGCATTAAACAGCGATACTCTTCAAATCTCCACGCGTTCAATTTCCCAACATTGCATATTATATCGCCACCCGATACATTCAAATGCTTGAAAAGAACAATTCTTCCCCGAAAATCGACTAGAATACTAACTAAACATCGCAGAAATTGTGTTCGATCGATCCTTTCTTCCACCGTAGCTCTCTCTCGTTCTGTTCGTTAGCTCTCGCTTTCAGGTTCATCCGTTGGCCATGTAATTCGTATTCGACGGCAGTTGTATCCCGGATCGCCTGCAGCTCCAACGAACGAACGAACGAACGAGAACGTGTCCCTATGTGTTGCCAGCACGTCGGATAGTTAGTCGATGATGTCGGACGGCTAATGCGCCGGAGGAAGTATCGACGTATCCGCTCTCCATCGCGAGCCCCTTGCACGTGTTTTCCACCACCCCTACGTTCTTGCAATTTTAGAAGCGTGTGCAATGTTGGATGGTGGTTCCCGTGTCGTCTGGATGGCTGTGGTTCCCGACATCGTCTCCTCTCTTTCGCTCGGTATCGAGATCGACGACGAACCGATGAGACTCGACGACCAGAGACGCGGGGATGCTTCCGAACACATCGGGGTGGCTTTGTTTCAACCGCCTCGTTCAACCAGACCGGGTTTTCACGATACACCCCTTGCTCGCTGCCGAGATTATACACGGTGTACTAGCAATATGCGGGATACGCTCTATGGAATTTATATAGCGGGTTTGCAACTGTTTTCGATTATTCGCTCAAAGTGACGGGGGGTTCTCGAATCTTGAAGTAATGGAATAATTATTGGCAAATTTTGTCTGAAGGTTTATTAGCAAATTTTATCTCAAGATTTGTATTGTCTTGATCTTGAAATCTGAAGATTTGGATGCATTAACTTGCATTGCAATATCGTGACACACTCGTGACGCACCGTATAATTCATGTGACAAACTAGACTTATATTTTCATCGCAACTGAATTTTGAAGCTCAATTTTAAAAACGTATACATTCAGATTTGCCAAATTCTAAAATTTAATAACTTCAAAACATCAAAGTTCATAAATTTAAAAACTCCTGAGTCCCACAATTGAAAAATTTCAATTCCAAAACCTCAAAATCTTCCAAAGTCCCAAGCTGAGTGCCTAAAGTACCAAGATCCCAAAATCCCAAAATCCGAAAGCCTTAAAATTCTGCAACTGCAAAATTCCCATATCTTAAGGACCCAACAGTTCCAAAGCACCAAACTCCGAAAGTTCCATAATTCCATAAGTCCAAGTCTGGAAGTAGTTTCCAATATTTTCCTTGTCTCGCGTTCGGAGAATCTCTGACATAATACATCGCGTACGAAATAAGCGATCAGATAATCGTCTGGTTGGATGCATTATCGCCGGTTCTGTCCAGATGCAACGGGGTCAAAGACCTGGATGAAGCTGTACGGTCGTTGCAGGTCCAGCGACGTGTGGTAAGTCGTAGATGCACGAACGGCTACGATCGGGTCGTCGTGAATATTCGCATCGGGAGATATCACCGGCGTGCTCTGTCAAACTGCCACTCGCGTCGAGACGAGGAAAAACTATTTTCACCCTGGCTTTCCCCGAGGAGGATCGATACGCGCTATTTGCCGCAAGTCATCTCGATCCCCTGTCGTTGTATTTTTAATTCGTTCCACTAATTCGTCGGTGGCCGAGAGCCACGGATCGTTAGACGATCCATGCTGGATGAAAATATCGCCAACTAAACGGTGGATGAACGGCTCTAGGAAATTCAATTCCACAGAATCCAATTCGTTATTTTCCAGGAGGTTTGGAAACGAGTTATACGATAGTTGAATTATAGCATTGAATCTTTCACGTTTTTATCCGTGTCTTGGAATTTTTTAATTTCAGGATTTGGGGAATAAGGATTTGGGAACTTGGGGAATTTGGGGACTAGAGATTTGGAAATTTAAGGATTTGGGGTTCACGAATTTGGTGATTTTGAGATTTGGCACATTGTGGTTTTCGAACTAGGGATTTCTTACTTAGGTACTCATAGCCCTAGTAGGCTCCTAGTTAGGTGATAGTTAGGCTCCTGGAAATTTAGGACATAGTGATACACAGGTTTGGGGATTTGATGATTTCGAAATTTGGTAGTTTGGCAATTCGTGAGTTTATACACAAAAGATTTGAAAACGTGTCAATATCCGAGAAGTCATGAAACTCGGTAGTCACGAGATCGAAGTTTGTCCGATCTCTGAAGAGGCTGTCCCTAATTCGTAAGAGCCTACGTTCGAAATGTAGGAACACAGGGAACATGGCGTTGTTTGAAAATCCGAAAGATGGTCCATGAAGCGAATCGGTTGGTCGATTGAATCGAGCGCGTTAAGAATCGTTTGGAACGTGGTCGGATGGCCGGAGAGGGCAGGCTGCTGGCGAGGAGGTATCGATCGCGGTGCGGCCTCCAATTTCACGCGATACCAAAGGCAGATAGCAGCGTGGCGAGGCGAAGAGAAGGGAAACGCTCGGTGGACGTGCTCAAAACGCCGTTTAGGAGCCTTAAACCCGGCATGGCTCGGCCCGGCCCCACCCCTGGATCTATCCAGTTCGCCAAACGTCGGTTGTTTTTGTTCGCGCGTTGCACCATGCTCCGAAACCCCCTCAATCGCTCTCACATGCACATGCAGACACACACGTACACATAGAGAGCACATATCGAGCTCGCGTGGAACAGCGGCAGAGGACGAGCGAGCGATCTACGTGTCCCGACGCAGTGGCAGGACCCTCGTCGTCGCGGTCGTCAGCAAACCGGGGGAGGTTGGGACACGGCAGGGGTTTGAAGGGGCCACGACAATGCCCCACCCCGTGTTCCGCTATCGATCTGTCGCAACGAAAGTCGAGATACCGGCCTGAAAGTATCAGCTGGACGGATAAGCCTGAATTATATTCCGCTGCTGCTCTGACTCTTCTCGTTTTGTCCACCATTCGAGAGAACGAGCCGTGCAGTCGCTTCGCCGCGTTGTAAACGGGTTCTTGTACTTATGGGGGTAGCATGGCTACGGTTCCTTGTTTCCGTTCCGTTCGAGTTTGAACCGTCATCGCGATTATTGGATGTTCAAGGCTAGGCTTTAGGCAGTTGGCCGTATTTGTGAGAACACGGGCTCGTCTTATCTCTTATCTTTCCGACTCTAATCGTAGGCGTACTTCAGAACTTGTAAATCGTACTTTACCCATGCATGGTCATCTATGATCAGGTTAATCTTCGGTAGATTTTTTATGAAACCGGTGAGTGTTCAGGTTTTGGAAGACATAGTAAGTATCATTGTTCCTTATGTCAGCCGTTTTGTATAAAAAATTTCAATGTATCTTTTATGTGGTCATTTTCACTATACTCTAATTTTCAAATTGATATAAGTGCCATTTTGTAATACTTTTATGTCATGAAATTGCCTGACTGTAGATTTGAACGTTGGTCACTCTTTGTTAGAAGTGATCAGCCATTTTGTATCAGATACTGCATCCTTTATGTGGTTATCTTTGCCTTCAAACTTTAACTTCAAGCTATAAATTAACGTATGCTGTATTACGATAATGCCATTAAACCTCGTTAAACTTTATTTACTTGCTAATTTCCTGCAATTGGTCAGTCATTTTATACTAAACGCGTTAAAGAATCCTTTGTGTGATCATCTCCGCAAACCTTCAAGCTTCACACTGATGTGTCATAAGTGCTATATTGCGATACTTTTATGTCATCAGATCTTGTTTGACTTTTAATGCTCTCAAATCGATCATGTAACTTAAGAGCAGTTAAACTATACCACGAATGGGACTTTGAGGTAAAATTCTGTTTCAAAAGGCATTTTGTAAATCGTACATTGAAAAGGGAAAAATGATAATAGAGATTAATGGCTCGCTCGACACAGTGATTGACACCGCGTACCGATAATTGTTACCCAGCAGTTTTACATTAATCCGTGAATGTGTTGTATTAGCATGGAATTGATAGCTTTTGAGAAAGTTGGTGATAAAAGTGATCGTTCGCCGTAATTGGCACTCGTATTCCCTGCATTCGTCATCAGAGACATCTATTAGATTGGCGGGAAATAAATGGTCGATCAACGTTCTTATATGTGACACGTTATGATTCAGATACTATTTGCATATATCAATCAAAATAAAAACGTCTATTCACTGACGTCCATATATATTCGATCCAGTATTTTGCACGTTTTATATAATTTACCATACAAAATATATTTATCTTAAAAGACTGATACGTTTATCTTAAAATTATAGGTGTTCAGAGTGATTACCGTCAACATCGATTTAATATCTTTGTTATCAATGCTTTGCTTAATATTCAAAGCAATTGAGGATTGTATCCTAACAAGTTATTCTTTGACGCATTCCTTTATTAATATTTTCAATAATAGGTTTGCTAATAATATGTTTGCTAAAGTTTTAAAGATATCCCCAGTGAAATAAAGTGGCACAAAAGGCTTAAATAACACTCAGACATTTTATCCATAATTAAGCGTTGAAAGAGCAACCTCAACAGGTCTAAAACTAAACTAAATTGTCTTCATATATTAAACTAAATACACTGTCATCATATTTTCCGCGGAATAAAAGGTTCTGGGAGTGGAAGAGAACTTTACGTACTTGAAGGAAACAAATGGTTGTTTGTAAGAGACGCACACGCGTGTCGTCGAGTGGAAATAAGAACCTATATTCTGGAATGATCGAAACGAGGCTACCGTTTTCAGCGAGGCCGGATGATCGAAACGATCGTCGAGGCTCGTTGAAAGCATCGAAAGCGTAATCGAGCGTCGTGGCGCAGAGACAGCTGCGCGAGTCCGAGCGTATAGCCGAAGCGTGTAGGACGTTATGGAATCGACTTTCACGAGCAAAACACGTCCCTAGCGAGCCTACATACATACGTTCACGCGTGAACAAACCGGAGCCTCGAGCGAGAGCACACCGCCATATATACCTGCATGCATGCTCGATTCTTTTTTGGTTCACAGACACTGACATTTCTGCTTTTGCGCGAAGAGGCGCGATAAATACGTGCACCGATGGCATTTCGCGTTCTCCGGCGAAAGTTCAGTAGCTTCGTTTATACGCGGCTCGTTTTATTATAAGAAGCGGTGTTTCGTTATTCCGTGGAACAGGAAGTTTCGTTAACTGCGGGAAAATGAGTTAAACCGTCGAACGTTTAGAACCTAATCATGGTAATTCATCCGATTGCAAGGGTATATTCACATTGTTACATTTAACGATCTAGGTATTTTTAGAGTTGGTATTGTATTGATATTCGGTCATTAAGAGCTGAAACCTCTGCGGGTATTAAAATTAGCAAATTAATTATGAATCTTGATATTGATTAGCAGGTTAGGGAAATACAAGACCAACTTCAGAATTGAACATGCTCCTCACACGGTGCTCGTTTACTAAAACCATGAAATAACTTGGAATTCAAATTTGCTGAGCTATTAGCATAAAAACAAGAATTCATTCTTGAATGATAAAATGTGCGTCCACAGAGGTGTTCATTCTTGTACAACCTCTAAACAGAGTTATAGTGTGTCAGAACAAATTTCTCCTAAAACAAGTGAAAAAGGAGGATGACAATTTTTGAGTAAAGTTATGGGAGACAAATGAGCGATCCGCTGCCGAACTCTCGGGCAATAACAGTTTGAAAATTGGACATTTTCGGGCGTATTTTACGAAATGCCGTATAGTTCGCGGGGAATGAAAATAAATCAGAGTCAGTGTACGAGCACTGTCGAGAAAAATCAGAGTGCAAAAGATTAACAGGGAAATAATGAATGGTCGTGTTCGAAAACAGAGCGGCGCTAACGCACGGTGCGGCAGGATGAAATACGGGGATGGAAAAGGAGCTGTCGGTATTTCGCTAATTAGTGTATAATTAAATTAATGACGCGTGCGAGCGAAACACGCGCATAGTCGCGGCGCGAATGGAAGCGTAACGCGTCGGAGGACGCCGGGCGTTATCCGATTGTCGCGGATTTTCGTGACGTTCGCCAACTTCGTTGCCAGCGTATAATCCGATACGAAAAATCACGCAAATTAATAGTAATGGAGTTACGAAGCCGGCCTGGCGGTGTCCCGTGTGCCGTGGAATTAAAAACATATCGCGGCCAATGTAATTACGTGCGAGTTGACTCGCATGAAACTAATATAAGAGCGGGAAAAATAGGAGATAAACACGGAAACGAAGGATTAATATATGTTCGAAGAGATCCACATAAAACGAAAAGGACATCAAGCTTTTGCGTTATTTCTTTTGCCGCGAAGAAATTATGCAAAGGTAAACGTTCAACACTCCGGTGATCTGTTTTTTCCGAGTTTCCTCTCGCAGAAATTATTTCGATTAAAATTCATTTTCTCCTTATTTTCTTCTTCTACTAACTGTTTCAGAATTCTGGAAATTTGAGTGTCCGACCTGTAGAAATTTTTCAATAGGAAAATTTGAGTATCTGAAACCCTACAACTTTCAGAACAGAAAAATTTGTGTATCTGAAGCTGTATAAATTTGGGAACAGGAAAATTTGAGTATCTGAAACCGTAGAAATCTTCGAACAAAAGAATTGAATATCCAAAATCACAGAAATTTGAGAACAGGAATATTTGAATTCGAGAGCGTTCGAGAGCAGTAAAACTCTTGTCAGATGACAATCAATTGAAAGTTTTTGCTCGGCGATTTGTCTGCAGAGCATGATTTAATTATTTCCCCCGACAAAGTTTCTTTTCTCGAAAATGAAACGTGAAATCCTCGCGCAGAGGCACGCGAACTCGGCCGCATTCGCAGGCAGAAGTTTCGGCATTAGTTTAGCC
This sequence comes from Megachile lagopoda, assembly GCA_036983795.1. Lineage (NCBI taxonomy): Eukaryota > Metazoa > Arthropoda > Insecta > Hymenoptera > Megachilidae > Megachile > Megachile lagopoda. Next base: position 10,801,161 of record CM072785.1, on the reverse strand, counting down.
AACTTCATATTATGTACCGTACATAGGGTAACAAGTTCGCGTGCGACGCTTAGGCAAGCCAAACAGTTCTCGAAGAAATTGTAAGAATAAAGTGCAGTTGCGGAAAGTCTACCCTTTCCATTTTCATTCACTCTCTCTTTCATCGTCGAGCCTCTGCTTTGTTTTCCTCCTTTTTTTTTTATTTTTCTCGCTTTCCACGAGTTTCCAGTGGAAACTCATGGATCGTAGTACATAGATCGACCTCGGATTAAGCTGTTATGAGGAGTACGATGTATTTTATCGCCGGATCATCTGAAAGTGTTATCTTTATGGATTCGAGGACGTTATCATTCATTTTATCTTTTCGAACTGTCAAGCATTGGATGTAGCGAGGTTAAGATTCTTAATTTATATACTATTGAATCGGTAGGAAAATATACTTGCTAATATTGGACATTTAATCCAATCGTCTATCTAAATTCCGTTGACACGACAGAGATTTAAATACATCTAACAAGTCGATAAAGTTAATTGTTTCTTTTTATACCAAAACCGTCTTGTTTGCAGTCGATTACAGTTGTCGATACGAGTCACCACATTTCAGATAAAAATATTTAATTGTGTTAAGACGAATCGATGTGAAGTTTAGTCGAAAATAGTAATTGCCACTGTTCGTCAAAGGGTAGAACCCTCATACGAAGATGCTTGTATTTCTTTGCTTTTTGAAATATGAACCGCAACGATTTGTTTCGAAGGCAAAAAGTAAGTATTCACGAAAATGTGGATGTTGGGAAAGCAGTCGATATTCTAGGATAGAAACGCGATTTAAGCCCAGAGATTCGAGAAGAAGCGTATCCGCGATGTGGAACGTAGCTTGGGTCTCGTCTTCGATCGTTCTACCCTATCCAGGTAACCGATTGCGTCACGACGCTTGAAATACGTTCAGCCGATTACATGGAAGTCGAGTGGAATCCGTCCGTAGCCGGAAGACAAAGAAGGCTGCTCCCAGAGCCCTCGATCCATGAAAACTCGAGACCCGTGTTCAAGGCCTGCGTATATGGAACGACTTCTAATCGCTCGCGACCCAGCCATCGATAAAATAACGGACCTAACAGTATGCTAAAATCGTGTTTTTCCCTGCGGAAGCTCCCACAGTTCCTGCAGAATCCCTGTAACTCGAATCTTTCGATGGAGCAATGATAGACAACGATGATTCGACATTAATCGTAAAAATTAACGCGATCTTCGTTCGCAATTTATGGAGCCATTTCTTCGTATTTATGGACTTATTCGTAAATTTATGGGCCATCGGATGTGAGAATGGCATTCAAATTAGTAAATGAAATCTTGAGCTTACGTTATCTATTTCGAAACGAATACTGCATAAAGCTATTACCTTGTTCATTTATCAATTAGCGACTCCTGATAGGTAGCATGAAAAATGAATGACTATTACCAATGCAAAGTACCTAACCGACGACGATTAAACTTTCACATTCTGACTCTACGGTGCACTTCGACTCACAATGAAGACGTTATTAACCATTAATCAGATTATCCGTTACAATATTATTACCGCAATCCGTTCGGATCACCATTTCTAGAAAATATACGACGTAGCGTGTTCCGATCGATCGATCGATCCTCTCCTTTCTCTCGATGGAAAATGTGGGACAGTCCGTGCGTTTACGGTGAAAAAGAGAGGGTCGGAACCCGTATACAAAGGGGAGAGAAAGGATGGCGAAAGACGTGTCTCGCTGCCGAGAAGGGCAACAACGGGCTGATTTATAGGCAATACCGAACAGCCGTTTTCACTGCGTAACTTCCGCCGGTTTCGTTCCATCTTGACACGGATGGAACACGAGTTTCCGGTTTTTAATCGAGCGGACGATTCCTAGCGTTTCTTCGCTGCTTTGTGAAAGTACTATTGAAATTAATTGAATGTACTTTATATTTTTGGGAATTTAGGAAGAATTCAAGCATGTGAGGACTTGGAAATTTTGAAATATAGGATTTAGAGATTTTGATATTTAAGGATTTCGAAATGTAGATCTCTATATTTAAGAATTTGGGAAGTTAGGGAAGTAGATATTTAGGGATTAGAAAATTTAGAGTTTGGATAGTTAAAAACTTATATAGGGTGTGAATATCTAGACCTTCTTCTCGATTTCTAATATCCTTCACATGTCTTCCTTTCATTACATTGCTATTTTCTCTAAAAAAGACTACTCCTAGAAAATCTACCCCCTCAGAAAACTACCCCCGTAATTCTCCCCATATCTCAGAACATTCTCGAGCGATAAGAATTGTATCGTCGAGAAGCTGCCAGAGAATGTCTGTTCGAGAAAAGGCGAGTGTAAACGGAGCTCTCGATCGTTCTCCGGCGACACGAGCGAAATGTGGGCCGTGCGACTCTTGAGAACTGGAACGTGCGTACAGGTGCGAAACCTCGTCGCGTTTAAATCCGCAGCCCACATGGGTTTTCCTTCGAGTCTTCGTTCTTTTTCTTCTTTTAATCGATTCGTTGAATTTTCAAGCGCCGTTGGCTCCGCCGTCTTTAGCCACGCTTGCTCGATTCCTGCCCGATAATTATTTTTAATTGCTGACCGATGATGATATACCTCTCGGACTCCGAGTCTCCTTTATCCTTGGCCGTTCCATGTGCGTCATACTCCAACAAAATCCAATCGATCAACGACGTTCCGTTCTGTTGCCGTTTAATTGCAACGAAAATCACCGCGAAACTCTCTTCCTTTTTACGATCGTTATAAATAATTTCTCGTGGTTCATTCCTGTGAAACGCTTCGTAATCAAAATCTGTGTACGTGTTTCTCGAAGTTCAATGCATTTACGACGAAAGAATCGCTTGAAAATTCCCCTGAAATTCGTTCCAACCCAATACCCTAATCGGAGCAGGTTAAAAAAGCTGACCGGCTAGAAAATCTGTACAGCCATCAATTTCGTTCCTTTTCTTCTTTTTTTATCATAACTTCGAAACAAAGTTGGCCGACCGAGAGCCGTAAGTATAGAGAGCGAATAAGAAGAACAAGAAGGAATAGAGACCGAGGGTAAGGCGTTGTTGTGTTTCGCGAAAATGGTCGATTAAAACTTTGAGGTCGGCCATTAGCCTTCACCCACATTGCTCAATCGCGAGCACTCGAGACGATTACGCTAAGACGTGTCCGATTGCTGCTTGAAGGTGTTGCTCGTGGAATTAATTCGTACTTATTACGGTGATTGCTTAAGCACCTCGATAATATCGTATTCTTCAGAGGCCAACTGTTACGAATCGTTGCTCGTCCGTTTAAAATAAACTGTGAGGGATACGGCTTAATAATTGACTCCTGGATATGAATTATGCAGTATTCTTTTATGAGAGATGGTATTGTCTTATGGCCACGCGTTAGATCGCTAGTATCACGCGTAACTATCACTACGTATCTCCATGCGTTTTATCGCCACGTATGCATTTTATCGCCATATATTAGCATCACCGTGCGTTGTAACAACGTGTTTTACATCGTCATGGTCCATAAAGCCTCGCATTGTATCGCCACGTGTTAGTGTAACCGTTGTATCACGACACGTCAGTATAACTACCTGTTGTATCACCGCGCGTGAATATAGCCGCGCGTTGTATCGCCACGTATTACTATAACCACGCGTTGTATCACGACGCGTCAATACGAATATGTGTTGTATCGCTACATGTCAGTATATCCACTCGTTGTATCACTACTGCAAGTATGCGTTATATCACCACATAGTATCACCACGTGTTGGTATACTCGTATCATCACATATCGTATCGCCATGCGTTAGTACCACTACATATTTCACCACCATGTGTATCATAGTATAGCCACGCATTACTATAGTCACACATTATATCGCCACGCGTTTCATTTCCAAGCGAGTCATTTTAAAGCGCTTCAATCCCACGCGATCCAAATTGTTTTCAGTTCAATTTCATACGAGTTATTTCTACATATATCAACTCCACTGCCACGGTTTATACCGTCAGGCATCAAATAGAATCAGCGTCGCCCGAAATAGAAGAGAAAATTTAAAAAACAAATTTAAAAAATACCACGTGTTTGACGGGCGACCTTGGCAGCGAAAAAAAGGGAGGGAGATAGTGAGGTTTACAAAATCAAGGAAAATCGAGGCTGGAACACCGAATCGAGGCTCGAAAAGCCACTCTCGAGGAAGACACTGACCCAGATACCCGTATACATGGGGAAGGTCGTGTGTAAACACACATGTACACGCATCAGACCTATATGCACTCGTACATACGTTCGGATGAATAACGTAGCCGTGATACACGTGTGTTTGTACACACGTACATACATGGTAGGGACACACGTGTGTGTCTCTACTCACACAATGGTCAGGCACATAAAATAGAGGGGTTATGTATTTTCTTCGGTCTCTCGCTCACGAGAGCCCATTTGCTTGCCTCTTACCTCCATGTATTCGTGCGTTTCCCATTTACGTGCATGTGTATATACGTGAACACACGCGTCGCCTCTTTCCCTGCTCGTCGATTACGTGTACACGTTTGCGCGCGAGCGTGTGTACGTGTGCACTAGTGTGTACCCTTGTGGCATAAGCCGCAGCGATGGGCTCAACACGCTTGCGAAATGTATTGAATCGTTTTGTATTTTGTTTGATCGAGTGGACTCTGTATCGTTGAGATTTTTATGGCTAGAGAATTGGTTCGTTGATTTATTGACCCGGAGCCTTTGTTGACCCAGCATATGATTTAGAGTCTAAATTTAACGTCGGAGTAAATGCTGTCTAACGTCTTGCTATTTTTACGTCGAATATTATACATATGCCAATATTGACATGATTTTCTTCTCTGCTGTTTTCTTTCAATTTTTCTCAATGTATTCGATGTTAGAAAAAGATTAAACTTGCGTAGATTCATATTTTATTTATCATAAATGAATAGCAACTACCTTGAAAGAGATTTAAAATCATTAATTGTACACAAGAAGGATGGAATCATTAATCATTCTAGATGATAAATCATACGCAAGAAACATTGAATTTAAAAAACCATATGTACATATGTATGCCGATTTTACAAAACATTTATCAAAGGTGTTCAAATTTGACGAAAAACTCAGCATACATGAAACGACAAAAAGACAATGCTGCAAGATGTGACCTTGTCAACAGGCTGTTCGGAAAAGTAAAAATTGCACGAAAAAGGAAGTGACTAGTGGTAGCCATCGCTAGGTGAAAGTACATGGTCACAGGTACACGTGCGCGGGCGCATTTACATGCGGTCCTTTAATAGGCACACGTGCGCGACGGTGTGCGTAAGTCGGCCTTTACATTTATGAATGGAATTGTAGTAGTGACGGGCGCTGCACGTACGTGCGTAAAGTTATATTGATGACTCAGCCTCTGTCTCTCGTTGCACTCGCGCGATACATTACGCTCATTCTCCCCGGGAACGTTGAACCAACCCCCCTCTCAACATTACCCCCACCCTTGTGCATCTTTGTTTTCCTCTTACAGATGCAACAGCGTTATTTTTCATCTTTCGTCCTCTTCTCTCTCTCTACTCCATTATCGTCCCCTTGCGAACAATTTTTTATTTTTGTGCGGAAATTAATTTACTTTATATTTATTCACGGATGCGAATTTTATGCGAATATATTTTATTTTTATATACACGAGTGAATTTCACATTTATATGCGGTGTGAATACATTTTATGTGTGCATACAGAAGCGGATGCATTTTTTGTATATAAAAAGGGATTTATTGTGATTTCACTTTTTGTGGATGTTTTATCCCAATTATATTAGGGAATAACAATTGTTGATAGAGGGAATTTCTTGATAGTTTAAGGTTTCAAAGTTCGCAATTTCAAATACATTGTAATTCCAACAGTTTCATTTACATACATCGACTTTTCAATACATTATTACAAGTAAATATGTTCCGAATTACGTCGTGTTTGGTCTCATTTTACTCAGAAAAATGTCACAAACCGACCAGAAAAAGTTTGGTAACACAAAAGTCAAAAATAAGGAAGTTTTACGTTTGCATTGGTATTGTCTCACGGATGTACCGGATCACGTTACACCTCTCGAGCTTCCGCGAGTCTCGAGGATCTTCCCCCCACCGGGGGATCATTTTTTCGCGTAGATCGCAAACCGCGAACTTGCTACCGCGGCCACTAGGTGGCCAGCCGCGAATTGTCGTTCTCCCAATTACAATGGACCCCCGCGACTATTAATACAGGACCGCGAGATGGAAAAGGCGGCCACGACTCCGCTTAGCGTATATGGTTAAGATCTATATGCAGAAAGCGGAAGACATGCTCCCATTTTTGATGTTAGGGAATAGCAAGTACAGGCTTGCTGTTCCCTAAGTCCCATATTTCCCCCCTCTACTGACCCATGTATGGAAAGCATTCTACTGCTGACCACCGATGATAACTATGTCCTGCGCCCTGCTTAATAATCCCACCGTGGTGACATCCCGATGGAAGCTTCCAAGTCACAGTCCCTGGTTGTCCCTGACCCAATAGAGCGCTCTATACCCCTGACTGTCCCATGCCCCACCCTGAATGCCCCACACCAGCAACTACTTGTTCAAGACCAGGACAAGATAGTTGCATACCCCTAAATGTCCCACACCCATAAATGCTCCTCTACACCAGCAACTACTTGCTCAAGACCAGGGCAAGATAGTTGCATACCCCTAAATGTCCCACACCCATGAATGCTCCACACCAACTATACTTGTCCAAGACCAGGACAAGATAGTTGCATACCCCTAAATGTCCCACACCCATAAATGCTCCACACAAACTACTTGTCCAAGACCCAGGACAAGGTAGTCGTCCCATACCCCTAAATGGTCCCATAGCCATAAATAACCCCCCACACAAACTAATTGTCCAAGCCAAGCGAAGGAGTGGTCCTATACTCCTGAATGTCCCACAACCCTAAATGTCCCACACCAACAAATATTATACAAGACTCCTTAATGCCCCATATTCACGAATGCCCAATACCAACTAATTGTTCAAGAATGCATAACCCTAAATGCCCCACATCCCAAAAAGTTCCACATCACTGATTGTCCAAGATCCAATTGAGTGCTCTAGGGCAGTGCTTCTCTAAAATGACATTAATTAAGTTTTCTTTATTTGTTGGATGACGCAAGCTGACCTATTTTTGAAACATTTTTTTTAAATACCCTCTAGCATAAATATCATTCCGATGGTTTATCGATTTTGCTTTCACGCGAACACCGATGATAGGGGTATTTTTACGAATAATTCTCCGGGCGACAATTTACCTCCCAAAATTGCCATTCGCAGAAAAAACGGCCGTTCGAAAGACTAATTGCATAAATGCACGTTTAAATCCCGTTCGAGAACAAACTACTTTCGTTCATATTCCTCGATGTTTGTACACTGCTGGCCAAAAGTTTGAAATATACTTCTCTCGACGTATGCAGCGGTTTTTTATTTATGACGATAAGTCCGTTGATTTATATTGAATAATCCAAAGTCTTCTGCATTTATGTACTGCTTAGAAGAAAGAGGCATTAGCATATTTGTATAATACATATAACCTGAACTGAAAGTGTACTCAGGTTCGTAACGACGTTTTAACGACATAAGACAATCGAGAGAACATGAATTACGTAAATGAAGGAAAATATTTTTATGGAGAAACTTGATTTGGTATATCTTTTTTAGAAAAATCTAATCGATTGTTTCGACAGAGAATTTAAACTTTTGTCCGACAGTGTATGTATACCTGCGGCCACGCATTATCGTATTTTTCACGTAACGCGTTCGTGTACAGCAGAACCGACTCGAATTTGCATACCGTATGAATAATGCATAATGCCTGTAACAGTAACAAACGCCTTAAATTACCGTAACACTCGAATGTACTAGATAACTGATACTAATAACAATTAATCCCTCCTACGCTTTCTTCTTGTCTTGATGCCTTTATGAATTATCGTTATCGTTCCTTTCCATCTAAACCAGCTCGAATCATCTAACGATCGTTAAATCATCTCGCGTTCAATGAAATTATTCTCAAAGATCTGTCAACCTAAATAAACACACTCTGCGCGTATCGATACTTCGGTTCAAATTTCACATAATTCGAGTTTCTCATGAAAACGAGGCAGAATGTTACGTTTAAATTTCCAGCGTCAGAGGCATGTCGTCTAAGGGTTAATTACTCCGAGCAAGCACGTAATCTAAACCCCATAACACAACAAATGCTGGAGAAACTTCAGTCCACCATTGTCGAAACTTTGTTTCGCATTCTCCCTTGTAGCTCAAGATTGTCACCTTCTAATTATCTCGAACCTTTCATTCAAGTTTTGTTCCTCGAACTTTGCAAGAATTCACGAGCAATTAGCTTTACTTGTCATTAATATCGAACAAGTTGAACAAAGAAATTACTATACTATAGATTAGATAATTTTGAATAAACGTACAATTTTTGTCACTTGGAATTGCTCTAGGTCAGTTGATTCGGCGTCGTTATCTATAGAAGATAAGAGCACGGTTAAATTAATGACGGTCTGATAACCTTCGTCGTCGAAATCTTCGATCCATGCGATACGTATGGATCATTTCGAATGGCGAGAAGTCGCAAAAGGAGGGGCCAATTAATTAAACAACCGCATCCGTGCGATCTTTTTCCTCGTCTAGACGCGATCGAACTCGCAGCGCAGCCCCGGCGTGTCCCGGATCGCCGTTTCAATTAACGCAAATGAGTTAGTTCAGTGATTTGATTAGCAGAGTACTCGACTTCCTATTGCTTTTCTTCGCGATATGAACTCGTGTGACGAGACCGTGGGCTACAAACGGTGAATGTTTCACCGCTACCCCCTCCCTAATTTATTCGTTTCCTATTCGTCTTTTATTAAGTTCCGTAAATGCACGGCTCGGAATCAACAGAACTGGTATAATTATTTTCGGAATAAGGAATCACCGAGTTCAGGCTCGATCCGCATCACGCGAGTTATCCTGACGGGTTTTAATGCGATTCGAGGAGGAATCAGGATGAAAATAATTTCTAACGAATCAACATTTACGGTAACGAATAACATCCGAACATTCGCGTTTCCTCGTTCACGTGTATATTCCCGCGCACGGCAGAAAATTACACGCTCGTAAACGTGTTTAATAACCTCGCTCCGCGTTTAAATTTCTGTACGTGTGCTCTGGAACGGTGTATAGTGTGTCGTGGGTGTCGGACGGTTTCGATTCGAGCCAACAACGAAGTGGCGCAAAATCCGTCGTGATCCTCGTTGAAGGGTCCCGGAAGCGTGAATCGCGAACGTGTGTTTGCGAAATTCCCGGGGATTTCTTGTCGGTCGTCGCCGTCGCCGAGAAATTACAGCCCTTTCGCGTAAATTCGTTACGTGACGGTACATCGGCTTCCAATCTCCAACCTCTGCTATACTAATTTCGTTAATGCGACGAAATTTGGATCCTAGCCAGACCGCGATTAGGTACCTGTCTTTGGTACACAATTCGACTTCAGTCAATTCCAGTTTTGGTACCGCGCGAATCAATTCGATTAGACGCGAGTCACTTCGATATTGTTCGACGTCACACAATCAGATTTCGCATATTTTAATTCCACGCGCGTCGAAACTCTTAGCGTTCGATAAGCAAAAATCATCGATGTTTGGTAGAAATTTTGAACGGTCGACGAAACGTAGATGACAGACGCCGTGGCTAGAGTAATATTGATTTCGTATTAACGAACGCCGATACGTGGACGTTCTCCCGTTTGTTGCGCGACGACCATAGCCGGCCTTCGACAAATATTACCCTCGCTCGTTTCCACTTCGAAATCAATTTACTCGTTTTGCGGTATTACTTTCATCCGCCGATGATGGAGAAAAGGAGGGAAAGAGGGAGTATCGTCGCGTCGATACGTACGGGGTTTGGGGACGATTTTGTGTTTCGTAGGCCGTTAACGAGCTGTAAGTTTGGAACCGCCATTTAGGAGACCGCAGACGAATTGTTTCCTAGAAATTCCGTCGTTTGCGTGCGAAATTTGCTGGAAGAATAACTTTCTTAGTTTTTTATACTGCAACTTTCAGTTGTAACGGTCAAATTGGTAAATTGTTTGATCAAGGTTTACAATTTCTGGATTCGCACATTCGTAAATGGCTAAATTCGCATCTTTTGGAAAATCTATGTTTTACGTTCTCAAATTTTGTGATTTTCCAAGTTCTCAAATCTCCAAATCCTCATACCTCACATACACACATCTTTAAATTCTCACATCCTCAAATTCCCACACCCTCAAATTCCCACAACCAACACATCCCCAAGTTCACACATTCCCAAATCCACACATCCCCAAGTCCACACGTCCCCAAGTCCACACATCCCCAAATCCACAGATTCCCAAATCCACACATCTCCTAGTCCCCATACTTGCGATCTCCACATTCCCAAATTTAGCAATCTTCAAATTCGAAAATTCTCAAATCCGTGCATCCCCAAATTAATCACTCAACGTTGCTGCGAATACTTACAATCCAACATAATCAAGCTGTATCGTATCAATTGATTGATTCGGAAAACGCACATAAAACACAAGGCGATTCGAAGACGCGAATGGTACCGCGAAATAATAATAAACAAATTATTTATTTAGCAGTTATCTCGATGATTGCAGTAGAGATATCGCGTACTGCGAAAGGGTCGCGAACGAACGCGGTATAATGAGATTCTCGTAGCGATAAACCGCTAAATACAGAAATACACGCGCACATAAACGATTCGGTCAGTATGCAAATTCGAGCGAGATTTTCATAATTGCCGCGTGTTTGCATCCTAATTGCCTGTGTGGCTATTGATGTAAGAAGTTCTCGTTCGACGAGATACTAATGGAAACTCGTATTTCTCTGTTTCAGGTGTGATGGAGCCTCGTGGAGCCGGCTTTTACTATGAGCTGAGGCCTCGTAATTAATCGTGAGTATCTTGCTCTTACACCCATAAAATAATCTCGCTTCGTCGGTTGTTTGAATACACGTCTCCGATTATCTCATAAAGCAACGTCCTTTGATAAAAACTAGTGTGTTATACATAACTGTATGTATGCTCCTTATATCAGTTTATAAACAAATGTTGAAAAAAATGTTCAGGTTTCAGAATGTTTGAAGAAGCAAATATTGTTACTATTTACTGCTGATTTATTTGTAAAATTCTTCATTACACTTTTAGGAAGCACTTTAGATATGAACTCTTGTTATATTGCCATTCCTGTACGAATGATCCAAGGGTAGGATAACGTTGAATACATTTCTCTTTGTACTTTGTTGTACTTTGTTATATTATTATCACCTCATCTGCAACAAACGGCAATATAGTGAGATTCTACAGCAGTATTCAACAATTTTCAAATAAATTTTATCTGTTCATATATTTAACGCGACGTTCAGCGAAGTCACGAAAAGCGACGAAAGTGTTGAAAGGGTGGGTTAGGAGATGTTTAATTAAACGAAAGACGTGACGAGTCTCGAGATTCATTAAAAAAAAGGTAGAATTTTATGTACCTTCTTGACGTTTACTTACGGAGGGAGATTTTACGCAACGACGATACGTCGTTGCACGTTTTATGTGTTATGGAAGGTTTAAGAGAGATGGGAGAGTCAAGGTCCCTGGTCCCGTGGATCCAAGTTCACGTGGATCGCAAACGTCCAACTAAACAGCCTTTCTCTTTACCCTTGAATTATGTAGCATTGAACTGTACCGTGTAATTAACGGCGGTGCACCGTGGCATTGGTCGAACAATACGACTAGTCGGAACTATTTAAATCCCCAGGATTTCCCGTTATCGTTCCGAGATGTATGAGTCTTAGGCTTGAAAAGATATCGCGTATTGTGTTAGATAACGATCGACGATCCTTTAACGTTTGGAAATTTGGGGAGTAGGGGTTGACAATTCGGGGAGTTGGGAAGTGACGATAAAAATTGGGGAATTTGAGAGTTGATGAATTTGAGAATTGGGGGCTTGGGAATTTGGAAAGTTTAGAATTGGGGGATGTGAGTATTAAAAATTTCGGAATTGGGGTTTTAAAATCTGGAAATATGGCACTGGGAATTCAGGAATTCGTGGATATGGAAATTTGGGGTTGTGAGTATTCGGGGATTTGGGAATTTGAGCACTTTGGAATATGAAAGTTTGGAAATTGAGAAATTTGTTGATATGGAAATTTGGAGTTGTGGGTTTGGGAATTTGGGACTAAAACTTGGAAATTTAGAAACTGGACATACAAATTAGGTCTGAATTCGTGATTTGGTACATTTGGTAATCGGCAAATTTTGTGGTTATTTGATCATTCCTGAAGTTGGAACTTGTGTATATAGAAATGTGCAAATAGAGAAGTGTAAAGCACATTTATCAATACAACAATGATGAGTTACCAAAATCCACAAAGCTAAACAAATACCTATATCATATGTACCGAAACAGCATCCCAAAAGCTGAGCCAAAGCTCGTTCTCAAAGAACGAAAACAAAATGGATGATTTCCGACGTTGTGGGATCAGTCATGCGTTCGATTGGTCATAATCGCAGGTAACCCGATCCAGGTGACCGTTGAGCAGAATCGAACGCAGTACGCACACACGCACAACAGCAGCGCGTAGAGTTGAAAGCGTACGAAAGTCCCTGTTAGCGACGTTCTGTGTCCTATAGCATCCATATAACCGTCGTATTCGTGGCTGTTAGGGGTGGAGGAGGCGAACAGAGAAAGATGGAGATGCCACGATAGCTAAACGATAGAGAAAGACAGTGGTAGAACGTAGGAGAGAGAGAAGTCGAGGGATGGTTTTGCTCTGGTGGCTCTGTATTGATTGCTACTCCTCCTCCACCACCTCCTGCGACCATATCTCTCGTTCTCTCTTTTTCCTCGCTGGATCTCGCCTTGCTTCTCCTCTCTTCGTTGCTTGTACTGGGTGGCTCTGCTAAAGCGATACAAAAAAATTGCTCGGTGAAATAGCGAGAAAATTTTTGCGGAAACATTTTCATGGTAGGGTCGACAATGGGGTTCTTAAGAAATCGCTAACGCGTTTATTGGGGACCGTCGGGTGAAACAAGAGCAAATATTAATAACTCGTCAAGTGCGACGCTACATATCGAATTTATGGGCTAATCAAGTGATCCAAAGAGTTCGTGTATGGTGTAGTGACGAGGCGCCAGAGATGCACGGAGATTTAGAGTCTTCAAATTTTAGATATTTACGAATATTTTTGTACAATGAGGTATTCTGTACATATTGTACAATGTTATATCATATATCTTTACAATGTCACACTTGTTTTATGTATTGATGTACACACTTGATGTATCATGTGATTAGAAAATGTTATATAGTATTATACGTATGTGTATGTTATACAGAGTTATTAAATATACATATGCAATATACATATGTAATACATGTAATACAAATATGTAATTATATTAATAATGTATATATCATACAAAGATGTGTTACACATACGCATATTGCATATGTCCAACGATGTTACACTTGCTTAAATGTTTGTACAATGTATATTTGAGATGACTTTAACACGGACACCCTGTATATTTCTCCTTTTACGCGTACCTGTCTTTTTCCCCTCTCTCCCATCGTTTTTCTGGCTGTTCATCTCCGTCCCTCTCTCTCTCGCACAGCCACCCCGTCTACACGTTACCCCGTATACGGTGCCGTTCGTTTGTCCCTCTGTTTCCTCCCCGTTCCTCGTGGATCGTAACGCAAGCGTCGGTTCTGCTCCGCTCCGCTTCGCTCAGCGAAACCATCAAGATCCGTGGTCCTCGTTGCCGTCGCCTGGGTATATGTATATCCTCCTACCCCTGCAAGCCGCCGGCCAAGTCCGCCTGTAATTGACGCTGATGCGAGAGCGGACGGGAGCTTGCAAAAGCGGAAGCGTACAACAATTGATTCTGACTGTGGATTCTCCTGGCGCGGTGCTTGAAATTTCAGAGTTTAGGAGAGGGTTTGGAGATTTCAGAATTTCGCGATGCGTTTGGAAACTTTGAGAGCTGGTGTGTTGAGAGTTTGGGGATGTGCAAATTTGGAATTTGGGAATTTGGAAATTTGGAGGATTTGGTGATTTGGAGAGTTGGGGTTTGGGAATTTGGGAATATAGACATTTGCAAATTTAGGTATTTGGGAATGTAGAAATTTGGGATTTTGGGAATTTGGGATATGTGAAAGGGGGTTTGAGGATTTGGAGATTTGGAGATTTGGGGTTTAGGAATTTGTGAATGTAGAACTTTGGGGTTTTGGGAATTTGGGAATGTGGAAAGGGGGTTCGAGGATTTGGAGATCTGAGAATTTAGAGCTTTAGGAAACTAAAGATGTAGAAATTCGGAAATTTAGAAATTTGGGGATTTGAGAATTGGTACTTCGAACATTCAGAAACAAGGAATGGAGAGAGAATCTAAAAATTCATCATTTTGACAATAGTTTGAAAATATCGAGCACCTTAAAATTCACGAGTTGAAACGAAGAAATTACCGAGTGCATGCAAGTCTTCCTAAAAAAAGAAGCCTGACAAATTGCCCCACTAACTGGAAGAGACACAAGGGCTCAGGTTTCGTGTATTCAGTAGCAGCTTCATTTTCAGACAAATTGAACTTACTATACCGATCGGTTCTAAGTTAAACAAAGATTCAAGACTCCCCACGGTAATCGGTCATCTATTGGAAAACGATATTGTGTCAACACACGTACATACTATATATAAACTTGCATACGCGTATATACGTACGGTAGATATTTCTCCGTTATTCGATTTATCCTCTCCTCATCCCACTCTTTTACGAATACACCGATGCTGCACGTGTATACAGCGTCGCAGGAATATTTGAAACGAAGCAAACAGTATTTAGCCGGGTTAAGATCAGTCATAATTTAACGTCGACGGCAGAAGGTAACGTTTCTTGACAGCAGCCACCTCTAAATTGACACCTGTCAACGTCACCTGGCCGGAACGAGTATTCGAGTCGCGTGTGCATCGATGACACCATGAAACAATATCGTTCTACTCGTATTGATTGATCGTGTTTGCCTATCGACGGGTTCTCTCCTCCGCGTTATTGTAGATTTTTCCGGTAATTGTTAGAAACGTTTCGTTTTTGCATGGAAAAATTTTCAATCGTTTTTTTTCAACCTGTCAATCTACCGGAAATATGGAGACTTTGTAATTGCGACTGTGGAATTTATGAAGTTTTCAAATTCGTATTTTCTTCCATTTTTGAATGTGGGGTTGGGTTGGATTTTTTTTAGGAATTTTGCGGTTTTCGAACTTTCAGAGTTTTGGAGATTTTTTGTATTTTTAAACTTCAGCATTTCTGAACATTTTAAGTGTAGTATTGTGAAATTTTTGAGCTTAGAGACACTTCAATTTTGCAGTGTCCGAATGTTGACACAGTAAGACCTTGTAATTTTAAAACTTTGTAAGAATTAATATAAAGAAATTGTTCAAGTTTTTTAACACATTTACCTTCAAATATCTTATATCTGCAATATATACCTGCAAACATAGCACAGTATTTAAAACTATACGTCATACAAATCCTCCAAGTATTAAACGTTACCTGCACAATAAAATCAAAATTGTCCTCAACACTATTTGTAGCAATTTACGGAAACTCAAAAAGTTGTCGAGGATTTCGATAAAAATTCCAACAAAAACCTGGAGCTCGATGCTCTACGCAGTGCAACATTTCGACGCGAGCAAAGGATAGAAATCGACAAATAAATGCGGTCTTGATTAAACAATTGATATATACAAATAAAGTACAAATGATTATGCAAATAACTGACGATGGAGTTTATCGCGTGCACCGTTAAAATAATATTCGCTTTGTGCACGCGTATCGGGAGTATAAAATTTTAATGCGTATAAAATCATTAACAGACGAATACGTATTGTTCTCACCTGCGAAATTTATCTTTCTCTCCTCGTATACGGGGAGAACAATTACATTATTCTACTATATTTTTCGCGGTTATTGTTTGCCATCGAAAATGTTTATTTTACCGTAAAGAAAACAAAAAGGTAACCAAGTTTCGTCCGTTGTTCGATTCAATATTTATTTCAAAAAATTGTTACATAAACACAATGGAGAGATATCGTAGTTAAATTTACCGTGAATAAAAGTGCTATATGTATATACGTGGATGTATATGTTTTATACCTTTTCCCCGTCGAAAAATATTCTTCATAAAGAGGAATTGATATTCTCATAAATGGTCAAAGATGATACACCTAGAGACGAGTCAATCATAAAAGGAGCAAAGTTTTGTCTTTGAACCAGGAAAACTTTCATAGTCCTGTCTGGGTCACTATGCTCGCAATAACCGATAAACTTTTCACGATGCACAAACGAAAAAGAAAAGGGCGTCCCTCTTCCCTCTTCTTGCCAACGTGTTCACCAAGATATACGGGGACACAACCCCTGTATCTATTTCCATATTATTGTTGCATGCTAGCCCAGTCACATTCGTCGCAAGCTACATTTTTTTTCCTGCCCTCTTTTCTTAGTTCCATATTGAATACAAATTTTACTTAAGATCAAACTTCGTTAATGATTATCCTCATTTAAAATTTCTTATTTCCAGTTATCTTGCTGGTATGTTCAGAACTTTCACTTGAAGTCATTTTTTATAATAATCAAGTTTGGTACAGGGAAGTCTTGATATTTTCCTGCGCTAGGGGCTGTAGATTACTAATGGGTAATGTCTGCTAAAGCTCGGGCACTGAGCACGGTGGGAATTACGAGTTCAAGATTGATAGAAATTGTAAGTTTATAAATATGGAGGTTGTGAGTTTGAAAATTTGAGACATTTAGGAATTTCGAAACTTGCACATATGCGAGTACGGGGATTTACGTTGTGAAAATTGCGATTTTCTGTTCGCGTACTTTACATGGATATCCGTATTGTGATGCTCCCACTTGCCCATATATGCCCTAACATACCGAATCCAATGCAAGCCTAACGTATTCGATGAAGAGTCATTTGCAACGTTAGTAGCAATCGCTCGGTGCTCCCTGTGCCATTCTGGCGTCCGTCAATCGCTAAAAATTCGGCGTTCAGAGGGTCCACAATATTCCAGGGATACTCGTTTCGTGCGAGGAATACCAAAGTCGTGGAGCGTGTACGAGCGTCGAATTCCCGGCAGTCGAGAGGAGGAATATCGAGAAAGAGAGGGTCCGTCCGGGCGCAATGGTAGTCGCTTTTCAGCCGCGCGGGCACTTGGAGGAGCTCGTAAATTGGCGAGAGGAGACGAATAAGAAGGAGCAAGAGACTTCGGTCAACGCGAGACGGAGAGGAGAGACAGAAGAGAGTTCGCGACGAGAGGGGGTTTCGAGAAGAAGAAAGAGAAGTAAAAGGAACCCAGAAGAACCAACCCAGCAGCTACGAGCATCGATTTCTCGAGCGGTGTCACGCTTCTTCGAGCAGGAAAAAGTTGCCGCTACGAGTACACGCGCCGGGAGAGCAGAAAAATTGCTGCACAGAGGCTAATTACGCTTAGCGATTCTGAATTTTCTTTTGTACAGAATCGCTGGAAAGATCGGCAGTCGATTTAGGGAAACTGCCTGTTTATCCACTCTTATCCACTGCTTTGCGCGGTATAAGTTTCTGTTACTAAGATGTCCTTATTAAAAATCATAAATAAAGCGATTGGAAAAAGTCTGAAACCTAAGCAACAGCTAAACGTAGGAAAAATTTGAACATAAAGATGTAGACCTAAGGAAAGACTCTCAAGAACTTAGAACCTGGAAAAGGACAAAGGTAGACGTAGAGGATAAGTTGGAACTATGAGCTCTACATTTAGAGCTTATTTTGAAAGTATAAACTTAGACTAGAAATGTCTGTATACAGTAAATCTGAACAATTTGATTACTCGTACATCGTAGAGTACATATACCTTCATGTACATAGCAAGACCAGTACATACCAAGACCTTCATGTTACCAGCACCTTCGAGTATAGCGAAAGAGTAAATCTTGCCAAACTTGGAGAAACGGCGTATCATCGTTGATCGGTGTAATATCCATAAAGAATAATTTTGCAGAATGAAGCATACTCGTTAGCGAGGCACGATACGCGAGAAGCAGTAAGTAGGTATAGCAGCGTGTATGTATGTATATGATAATATAACGGTGCCAGTGGCTGTGCGGTGTCTAGCCTAGTAGCACCAGCCTAACCTGACTCAACGTTGTATTATATTTATACAACAGCTGGCTGGTGGAGGTAGGGGGAGTGTGCCAGTCAGCTGATTGAAGCGCTGGAGGGGAAACGTTCGAGAGGGGAGAACGACCTTTATTTAAAGCGCTCGAGGAAGCCTTTCTTCGACTGGTAAACAGTCATCGAATGAACATGCGAGACACCGAGACGTGCTTACGTATGCGCGTGACTGAAATATTAACCGTGGATTTTTATGGCTCCCTTCTCTTTCTCGCGCGTTCGATATCGAATCGGACGATGATAAAACGAGTTACCCGCGTCAGCGTATTAACATAATTAACCGGAATCCAGACGGTTACGTGGACTCGACGATTTTCTTTTCCTTCGCCGCGAATCCTGTTGCGACGCTTTTTCCCCGTCTACAGAGATATCGCGACCTTATTCTTTCCGAGAACTCCGTGTTCAGATCGAGAAACGAGGACGCCAATGATCATTTTCCTCGTCGCGCGGCTTTCAACCGTTTATGTAACGCGTGCGGTCGTTTCGTTAACTCACTTTTGTTTAAACACTTTTTGTTCGGGATTTGGCAGTTTCACGATTTAGGTATTGTGACAAAATTTGGCAATTTGTGGGTTGGGTAATTTAGTAGCTTCAGGATTATTTGATAAGTTAAAGATGTATGGGTTTGATCATTTGAAAGTCTAGAAATTTAGAAATTTTAAAATGTCATCTCCAAAAATAGTATGTACTAGAAGATCATTGTAAAACAGAAAATAATGATACATGTGGGGTTGAAATAGTATACCAATTTGATCTCATCAATAATGGGTATACATTAAATTCGTCGGAGAACATAGTACTACACAAAACTATTCCCGAAACGGTGTAGATGATTAACCCGAACCGCCCGACAATCTGCTGGGAGCACTACCGAGTGGGTCAAAGACGGCCATACGATTCCAATATCGAGCACGTTTCCCAGAATTTCCATCTGGCTGCACGCAGCCGACTGATCGTATCCGAAAGCACCCTCGTGTCCCTCAAAATCGGTCCCACCCTTAAAATCCCGATAACACATATCCATCTTGAAAACTCAGCCCCTAATCAGCGACCCTCGATCATGCAACCCCCTAAGAAGAAGGTTCACGCTAGCCAGAGCTCTATTACTCGGTTTCCCAGAGGGTTTCTCCCCTCCGTCACGAGGTACCATCAGTTTTACCGGGAAAAATGTTCACCTCCCTCCTCCGCGTTACAACGTCCCTTATAGCAGAGAGTGTACAAAGTTAACGGATCTAACGAAACGCTGATGCACGTTTTCAGGGGACTGGCATGGAGAAGGAGAACTCCGCATCGGGCGGAGGTGGCGGGGGCGGTGGAGGTGGCGGAGGAGGCGAAGCAGCGGCCACGGCGACTCCAGGCGCCACCTCCGCCTCCGAGAAACTCCAGGCGGACCAGGCCAATCCGTTGCTCGATCCAACTGCGCTGTTCGGCGGTAAGCCAATTTTTCTTCCCACTTTCTGTTTTTCTACCCTTATTTTGCTTCCTATCACCGACCGGAATTTCCTACGTGGAACTCCGGAATTACTATGCGTTACCACCCACCACCCGCCGTATCTTCACGCGCGCAGTTAGCGTGAGTGGAGGTATCGGTCTCCGTCATAGTACCGCATTTTCTTATGAAAACTTAATTGTACGGTGGTATTTTTATGCGGATGTGTGTGATGACTCGATCACTGTTACCAATAACAAATTATAGAATATGGCAGTTGAGAAATTTAGAAGTTGAGAATATTAGAAATTGGGAAATGGGTACATTGAAAAAGTGGAGAACTTTGGCTGATAAATTGGGGAATCGGGGAAATTAAATTTGTCAAACTCGGTAAGTTAGTAAACCTGAGAACTGCTAATTATCATCTACCAGCTCGAAATCCTCATCGAAAGAAGATTGAACGAAACAATGGGATAGATCAATCGGACTATTACTTCCGAAAGTTTCAGACCTTGAACAACCATTGACCTCAGTTTACACGTAAAGCAACTTCCACATCCAGGCTGTTCTTTCAGCAAGCCTCTCGTTTCCTGTTCGCGTTCACCCAAGACCCCTTCTAACGCTATTTTTTTCAAAGAAGTCGAAGCTAGCACACTCCGTATTATATATATGTGTATATACATGTTCTTAGTGATGGAGCTCGAGAACGAAGTGCACTGTTCAGCCACTTACTTTAATTAGCACTACTTGCACGTTTGCAATCGAGCCCTTCAGTTGGTTAGCCTTTTCTCCAACGATTCGAGGATCCTTCTGACGTTGTTCTCCTTTTTTCTCGGGCGTTGCTCGAACGATCAGACGACACAGTCCGCGATACACGCCGGTTTAAACCGTATTTCATTCGAGTATTTACTTTAAACGATTTCATAGCGGACCACCGTTTGCTTCTCGAGGACTACCTCCTCGGAGCTAACTTTCTAGATTCGTCGCGGTGCTATTAACTAATTAAAGCTAGCGATGTTACAGCTCCCGACCGTCTTCATTAACCATATTTAACTTGAGAATGTCAACCGGGCAAGGTTATTATTCCTAGCAGCGGGACCGTTTGTTCGGATAGGATTAAAATTCAACTTTTAAGACCAGGTGTTTTAACAGTTCGTAAAGTCGTGTATGGAATTTCGTGGGCGCACTTGCTTCATTTGTAACTTTAACGCGATTTTTAAAGTTTTAGCGCTTTTTAACGATTTGAAGCGGGGCATGAGATCATTGTACGTGGAATTGCAACGTATAGACATTCGGAGCGTGGAATTATGGTATTTGCAATTCCGATGCGAGGAAGTACGACTCATAGTCAATTATGATACGTAGAATCACGGTGCACGGAATTACAGCGCGTGAAGTTACTACGCGTGAGACTATGGCGCGTTGAATTACAGCACGTGGAATTACCACGCAAAGACTTTTAGAACTTACACGCGTAGAATTACAGCGCACCAAATGATGGCGCGTAGAGTTACTACGCGTGGTACTAGGGAACGTGGAATTGCAGTGCCTAGGCCTATGGTCCATGGAATTACGACGCGTGGAATTACTCCGCGGGGAACTATGGCACGTAGAATTTCCACGCATATGGAACTGCAGCGCGCCAAATTACAACGCGTGCAACTATGGCCCTCAGAATTACGGTGCGTAGAACCCTGCAGCGTTGAGTACCTACGTATCGTGTTGCAACGCGGTAGATCATCACGCGTAAAATTTCCACGCGTGAAGTTGCAGAGCGTCGAGCTATCATCCGTAGAATAACAACGTAAAATAACATTCGTAACCTCTCGAAGCAACGAACTCCGTCGTAACGAAAGGGTTGAACAGTACTTGTATGATTGCCTGTTTCCTATTTCGATCATTGAGAAACAGTTGTTTCTGTAACCGATAGTCAAGAGCCCAATCATACCCTGAAGCGGAGAACGTCGCGATTTTTCGTACGGTAGCAATCAGCGTATCCCAGACTGTGTTTTCTTTCGCGCTTCGATTGCACCAATCGAATCGATCTTCCGTTCCCGTTACATCCACCACTTGTCTCGTTAATTACTGAATCGGTATAGCAGTTCCTCTCCCAATTTCAGTATTCCTCCTTTCATCGATCGTCAACCGTGCATCTCGATTTGGATAATAATAATGTTCGCGAAGGATCCTGGTTCTATCCGGCAATTGAACCGATCTATCTCCAATTATAGTTCGATAAAAAAGTAACCGGAGACTCTAGCGGAGCACAGACATCCCGGTATCCGTTTCGAAAGGAAACGAGAACATCGTAGAGAGCCAGGGTTTGAGAAGGTTGTCTTCTCGGACTGTTCCATCGTTCTGAATGGGATTTCGTTTATTTCGTTGCTTCACCTCCGACCTCTCGCGTTTCGCTGGACCTCTCTTCCAGAACTGGTCGTGTCTCTCTCTCCTGTCTTTTCAAGCAAATCCTCTCGAGCGTGTTACCGTCTCCGTTCCTCTCGCCACTGCACATCCCAGCCCCGGTTTCTTTCTCTATCTCGGCTCGAGTCGGGTTAAATTCGTGGCGCTTTGGGGACGCAAGAACGGACAGACACGACGAAACGTTTCTCCGGCCATCCCTCTCGCCATCATCCCCGTTTCGCTCTCTTTTTCTCTCTTTCCCTCGCTGCAATTCCCGTGCCCACGATCTATCCTGTCTTTCTCTCTTTCTCTCGCTCTCTGCCGGTTCTGTATATTTATTGATTGCCACCTCACCTCGCCTACCATGGCCTCGGTCTGCGGCAGTTTCCCCTTCCTTCAACGAGTCCCTCGTCCCAGGCTCGTTCTGCAGCAAGCAGCACCGCCAACGAACGCCAGCATCGTGCTACGCCACCAAGAGAATCTCTATCTTTCTCTTTTCCTCTCGCCTCGGCACGTTCATCTTCGTTTCTGTCTCTCTTACGCTCGTTCGCCTCGTTGCTGACTAACTCCCTGTCCCGTTCTCTGCTCACGATTTTCTACCGTCCTCTTTGTCTCTCCCTCTCTCTGTTTCACTTTGTCGGGAGAGAAGCTGCCTCTCGCGCTTTTACCTCCTACGCTCGATACAAACTCGTTGGACGAGCCAGAGTTTTCGTTTGAAACTACCCTCCGGGGTGAGCACCGTGGCCCGACACCGAAGCTTCCTTCTTCTACCGATACAGTTTCCTTTTCCCGCTTTTTTCTCCGCCTGCTACGGATTCTTTGATGGACTGCTCCCGGATGATGTAAGGAAGGTGCGTGGAATTATACCGGGGTCGTTGCAAACGGTGATACAAAAGTATCTTTGTCCAGTCGCTTGATAATCCCCTGCATTCGGGGCTCCAAGGAAATATTCTCCCTAAGACGGAGATTTTTCACATTCTTTATATAACATATTATCTTCTGAAATGAAACATTTTCATATTTTGATTCTCTTAAACGTAGACCCTAACTATTATTTCATTACTCTTATCCTACACTTTATCAACATTCTTTTTATGGACAATAGTTTGAGTTCCCAGGAAACATTAGCGAAACGCTTCGAATATTCGCTTACAATTTCATAGAAAGTGTATTAAGAACGAATTAGTTCAATAATTTGATACTTTGCCCTACTTCCCAATACGAATAATGACTTCGTAGAAGCATTATCCCGTTAAGCAGAATGCTTCCATGGCACAAGTATCGTAGCCCGACAGAAATTATTTTCTGTACCAAGAAAGATCGAGAAACGCCTTAACGACGAAGAGGAGGAAATAAAAAAAGCATCAGCTTCTCCGGATCTCGTTTATAACGTCGCGTTGTGCGTTGGACTCACCCGGCGAAGTGGCGCTTCTATTTCCCGCGAACGACGCGTGGGACGACGAGGTTTGCAGCTTTCGTTTGAAGCTCCCCAGCTTCTTTTTCCTCGTCAACGTCATCTGTGTCGTCGTCATTACCCAAGCTTGACGGAACAACGCGACCGCGCGTTTCTCCTTGCATTTTCCAAGAAACTCGATGGAATCTTGTTTAGCTCTACTCGTTACCGATGTGACATTCGTATATTAATTTCGGGAAACCTGTTCAACTTGCCAAACTACTGCATACGTACACGAGTTTACTGATTGTTGCGGGACGTTAAACCTTTTAGGACCGACTATCGAACTGAAAAATATGACCAATTAATAGATAAATGTGGACTTTATTGTTCGACATGATAAATACTATACTAGGCTTATAATTTTACAAGTACTCATTTTATATTTTAATACTTGTCGGTCAGAAACGTGTTAAAAACTTAGGTCATGTCTATATAATATTTCTATCATTTTTCCATAGCATGTTAATGACGAATGAAAGTTTGCATTTTGAATTCGCTTTCTCGGTTTCTAATTCCGCGTGTTCTCGGATACCGCTTTTACTAGATATCCGACGATCGATGGAAACTTGCTGTTCCCCTCGATGCTGAGTTTCGTTTGAAAGTGTCGTCTGGTATTTTCTTCAGACTCTGCCCGCTTCCTCCGCTTCCGCTTCCTTTTGCAGCGGCGTCGTTATGCGTTACGCTTAAAGAATCAAGGCAACGAACGCGTTCGAGGAAGTGGATGAGACGTTGGTTTCAACTTAGAAACTGGAGCTGTGTTTCTCTCGGATTGGAGCTGTATACTATTTCCCTATTTTACGGTCTTATTATATTATTTGACAAACTTGTTATCTTACAGAGCGCAGTTTATTTGAAAAAAATTAATTATTCTAATGGAATGTTCATGTACGTCATTGATCATGACGTATACATCTATATGTCATTGTGTATACACATACTAACACGTATGCGTTATTGAATAATTTATCAGTTACAATGCATAATTTTTAATTTTCATAGTTACCTGAATTAATGCGTGAATTACCTGATAGGTATAAATAAGTTTCTTATTATTATATTAAGTTACAAAGCAATTAGCAAATTGTTGACGTATTCTATAGAAAAAGAATAAAGTTCAGAGCGTTGGAGCATCATATGCACCGTAATGTTCAATTTTATATCACAGACAGGCATAAACAGAATTCAAAAATTCCTTCTCGACTCGCGAACTCCTATCGTACATATTTTCAACGTTTCCTGAACGTTGTATCGCGTTTTACGGTCGCAGACGAACCACGCAATTCCCGCTAGAGCCTCGTAATCGCTTCAAAGTTTCCATCGCAGGCGACGCATCGTTGAAACTGCTTCTCTCTGTTTGAAGCGGACTCGAGCGTGGGCGAGAGCGTGCGCACAAGCGGACGGAATCGAGCGTGACATTTGGTCAGCGGACAAGGGACACTCTCGCATGTTCCAGCTCACGAACATAACTCTGAAATTTTCAATATTCGAACCATCTGTTCGAATAATTCGGATATCGTCGGATATGGACTCCGACGATATTCGGATATTATATTGAGATATATAAATATTTGAACATTCGTGTATGTTAATTTCGGATTCTATTTGCATTGGAATATTTGGGTTTGGGCACGCGTTTTGTTGACTTGGGTTACTGTGATAATGGCTTTTAGTGCCACGAGTTGATATGCGTTAAATAGCTATGCGCTGCTATTGTTGTGTGTTGTATTTATTGGTGTCATTATTCTACGCTTTGTATCTCCACGCGCCGTAATTTCACGCGTTAGTATCGCCACGCGTTGTATTTCCACGCGCCATAATTCTACGCGTTGGTATCCCACGCGCCGTAATTCCACGTGTTAGTATCGCCACGCGTTAGTATCGCCACGCGTTGTATTTCCACGCGCCATAATTCTACGCGCTGATATTTCACGCGTCGTAATTCCACGCGTAGATATTGCCACGTGCCGTAATTCTACGACCGAAATTCCACGCATTAGTATCCTCACGCGTTGTAATACTACGCGTCATAACTCCATGCGTTGTATCTCCACGCGTTGGTATCGCCACGCGTTGTATTTCCACGCGCCATAATTCTACGCGTTGATATCTCACGCACCGTAATTCCACGCGTAGATATTGCTACGTGCCGTAATTCCACGCATTAGTATCCTCACGCGTTGTAATACCACGCGTCGTAACTCAACGCGCCGTAACTCCACGCGTCGTAATGCCCCGCGCAGTAGTTTCACGCGTTGTATTTTAAGTACGACACGAAGAAACGTGTATAAGTGTGAATAGATCGCGACCCATGCATGTTCCTCTCTTTCATGCGAGTAACTGCTCTCTCTTGTATCCTCATGTATCCCCTTCTATCCTCTCCCGTCCGGTTTCCCCTTCATTTTCTCTCGAACATCTCTCGACATACTCGTTTGCTACTCTAATTTTCTTCTCCGAGCTTTTCCTCGTTTTGCAAGTCCACGTACAGATGCACTCGTCGTCCCTGTTTTTCGCGTTTCATACGAATTTGCCTTTTTCTCTATGTTGCTCGTTTCGAATGCTTTTATTCTCACCCGGCAGAGAGTTTCTTCGTTAATTTCTTCTTTAGTCCTCTTCAATGGAAATTCATATTCCCGAGGCCATGTTTTTACCTGTTTCTCCCTCGTCGACGTGTTTTTAGCATCAAGTTGCTTTTTTCCTTTTTATTCCCCCCTTTCCTAGTTTTTACAATTTTTCGCACACCTTCGCTTTCGTTTCACTTTCGTTCCGCTGCCCCTCTTTTTCCCCTCATTTTCGCTGCTCTTCTTTCGCATTAGTCTTCAACCGTCTCTTAGTATTTATTGTCGTAGACTGTTGCGAACATTCGGGTATTCGATGCATTCAGGTATTGAAGTTTTAAAACTTGCACTTCTTTATGACGCTTGCAACTTTGTAAATTTGGGTGCTTGAGGGTTGAAGTACGTGAAACGTAATATAATTCTGCATCGGGAAGTGTTTGAAAATGTGAGAACTTGGGGACTTGGAAATTATAAAAATGGAAAATTTGGGAACGTGAGAATTTGGAAAATCGAGACTTTGAGAACTTAAAAATCAGTGAATGCAAGAATTAAAAAATTTAAGAATGTTAGGAACGTAGAAAAATTAAGAAAAGTTCCACGTATTCAAACAGAGACGGGTCTCGAACGTTCATCTTCTCCATTTTCTCTTCGATTTTCCCTCTTTCACTTTTCGGTAACCGCAACCCCATTACGATCTCCATTGTAATTTCTTTCTTGCTCGTTTTTCAAATCTCCCCGTTCTCGGTTTTACCTCATTTTCTTGGGTGTCCCTGTTACCTTCCGCGATCCCTTTCCTCCCATTTCTCACTTTTTTCATTCTTCCTACCCTTCTTCCCGCGAAATTTTACCCTCATCCCACTCCAGGATCCTTTCTCCCTCGATTCGAGCCGTGCAACGTGTGTGGCTTGATAAATGCGTTAGGCGTGCCTCGAATTCGATATAACGCTCGAAGATGTTCGATAAGAAAAAGACACTTTGTACGATAATAACGGACGGTAAAATACGTTAGAAAGTACTTTTTATCTTTTCGAAGTTGGTTAAATTCCCTAAACGAACCGGGAATAAAAACCCTCATCCACGTGTAACATCTCTTAAAAAAACGTATTTCTTTTAATCAATAAATTCAACCCCCAATATTTTTCAAGTTGTCCACGTGAAGTTGTATAGCGACGGTATAGCAAATATTTTCTTAAAAAACAGTTATCGGTATTAAATTCATTACATAATGAACGCTGAATCCCTTGGGGAAATAATGGTATAAAATAAAAACGAAATATCAATCGAATCCCTAAATGTGGCCAGGCTAGCAGCCCTTTTAAACATTGAACCGTTGAATTATGGAGCGCGGTAATCCGCCGGAAGTTTCTCTTCGTGGGGAGATTACGTAGGTAAGAGCGATTCGCGATGGTCTGCCTCGGATGCGAGCTGCATAATGCAGCCTGTGACTTCGGAAACGTTAACTCCGGTTTCCCTCGAAATTTCAGGACCCTCGCCGTGGCTTCACCACGTTCATGTAAAAGTCAAATTATTTCTTTACTATTAACAAGCTTTTTAGATACTCGTTGACCTATTAATAGCCTGGGTACCAACACGGAGCCTATTAATCGCCCTTTCATAGAATATTCTTCCACTTTTCAGATCTTTTTGTCGAGGTCTACTGTTACTATTCGTTTGTTATACAGAGCTCTGTTACTGTATAGCAAGCTCTTTGCGGTTTGTAATCTTTTAGCAGATTAAGATGTTTGGCTTGATATTTGAAAATATTTTTGTGAAACGACGTGTCATACGATATTATGACACAGTGTTTCTATAATCGTGGAAAGAGTTCTTGTCTGAAAGGTAACTGCTTATATTTATTTGTCAAGTGCGTCAGTATGTCCATGAATATATTAGAACGAATAAGGAATGTAAAAATCTGTCAATATTCAGTGATTCTTCACTATACAAGTTACAATTGAACGTCCAATCCTAATAAAAATTCGACACGTATCAACCAAACCGCGAGTGTGTCACATGTGGACGCAAGTGCGTCACCAGTCAAACTCATCAAACGTGGTGGATTAGACACTAAAATGAACCACAAACGTACCAAATTTTCTAACGATCACTTGATTTATCATTTGGTCTGTCATCCACACAGATCGCAATGTCTTCCATGTTCAGTCTTGCAAGCCCCGATTATCAACACGCGTCCGTCAGGTGTCGTACACGCTCTGCAGGAGCAGTATCGCAATTAGCGACGTTAAGCGTAATTCACGGGTTCCCATGGCCGGTGGATGAATCCACAATTACCGCGAACGGCCGGTGCCTTTATTACTTCGTCAAGCTGATCCTATGTTTATAACGAAGTTAGCCGACGTCTTGGCTCGATTATGTCGAAAGAAGGGAGCCCGTGCGACGTCGCTTCGTTAACGAGAAATTAATTATCACCGAAGACCCAGAGTTTAGACACCGATCCACCCTATCCGACTCGATACCCGTTCTTCCGTGTGTTCGGATTTCTCTCCAGCGGTTTGCGGGAAAACGAAGCAAAAATGAGAGGGTGAAGACGCACTCAAGGTTCGAGTAGACGATCTTCGTTCCCGGTGCTTTGGTCGTCGCGTAAACGAAATTAAAGCGATTTGGAGAGGAGCCAGCCATCGCGGCGACGGTCGCGCGCGCGCCAACCCTCGAAGCATTCCGATCCCTCGATCGATCCTCTTCCTCGAGGGACAGGATACACACGTACGCTCTCGGCTCTCCACGAGCCAAGGCTGAATCACGATTGGCCGGTTATAAGCGGAAACGTCGACGTTAAGGTGTGAAACCTGTCGAGGGGTTGCGAGTAAAGGGTGGATGGGACGGTGTCGATACAAGCTTGACGTATGCTCGTCTTTTCAGGCTTTGAGTAATGATGTAACGTCCTGTTACCTGCTCAGCTTCGCGTTTAGAATGATTATGCTGATTTTTAACACGTTTTTGAGATCGCTTCGGATCGGTATCGAAATCTGTCATGTTAGATTGTTGTGTTGGGACATGAATTCATATGAAGCCGCGTTTTATTGCGGTGATGTGGCTACATATGATGTGTACGTTGATGTGCCCACAAGTTGATATATGGGTACGTTGATATGGCTGTTCACAGGAAATGTTAATAGCGCATCGATATGATTGCGTTATGTGACTGTGTCGATGTGACTACCAGATTTTAGTACGCGTTGATATACTCGCGTTGTATTGCCTTGTGTTCATATCGCCACTCATTGATACACTACTCGATAATATTGCTACAGAACGTAATTCCACGGACTGTAACTTTATAAGCTGTAATTCTACACACTACAATTGCACGCGCCATAATTCCACACGTAGTAAGTCCACGCGTTGTAATTCTACGAGTAATTCCACACACCCTAACTCCACGCGTCGAAATTTCACGAAATAATTTAGCTACGTCGTAATTCCACACACCGTATCCTCACGCGCCATAATTCTACGCATTATAGCTCTACGCGCCATAACTCCATGCATTATAGTTCTACGCGCCATAACTCCACGCGTTATAGTTCTACGCGCCATAACTCCACGCACCGCAATTTTATGCGTCGTATAACTTTACTTGTTTTAATCCCACGTACCGTTATTCTACGCGCCAAAATTCTACGCACCGTAACTCCACGCGCCATAACTCTACGCACCGTAATTCTACGCGCCATAGTTCCACGCGCTGCAACTCTACGCACTGTAGTTTTATACGCCGTAATTCCACGCGCTATAATTCTACGCGCCGTAATTCCACGCGCCGTAACGCCACGCACCGTAATTCTGCGCGCCATAGTTCCACGCGCCGTAATTCCACGCGCTATAATTCTACGTGCCGTAATTCCACCCGCCATAATTCGACGCGTTGCAACTCTACACATCGTATTTCTATGTGCCGTAATTCCACGCGCCATAATTCTACGCGCTGTAACTCCACCCACCACAATTCTACGCACCATAACTCCACGCGTCGTAACCCCACGCTCCGTAACTTCACGCGTCGTAATCCCACGCCGCGTAACTGCACGTGTTAAACGACTAAACATTGCATGACAACGTGTTATATCGCCACGCGCGAATGCATCTATTTGAATCGTGAACGTGACACGAGGTAGTTCGTGAGAAAACTGGCATGATTACGCGATAGTTTTATTTGTATCGCGCAATGAATACGAAAAACAAATAGGTAGTATATCGTCGCGTCGTGTTAAATTTCGTATCTTTCATTCGGTCGCGTTTCCACGCCGTACGATTCGCGTCGTTCCGTGCCACGCCGTTGGTCCGAGCTATTTTCTTCTCGGCACGTTCCTCTCGTCGAGACTGCAAGAGAGATAAAGAGGAAACGAACAAAAAAATGAAAGATCCCCGCTCGTATATTCTGTGCCCCTAAAATAGCAGCTAGAGGTTACGTTACCCTGTTCCGCAATAGTTTCTTCTTACTTCTCGCTTGTAAAATTTAACGAATTTTTAAGAAATCTTTGTAAAAAGAAATCAGTCGTAATCTTCATAAATTACTTTTCTCGAGTTTAATTTATTTATCGAGAATGCACAAGAACAGAATGAAAAATTACGTTTAAACGATTATATTGTTACACGTCCGATAACAAGATGTAACTTAATAATAAGAATCGAATGCAAAGAGGGACACAGGGATCGCTGCATCGAGCAAAACCAATTAATAAGTACGCTTCATAGAAATCGCGTAAACGTTTAACATTCGCCAGCTGCGATTGTTCGAGAGGCATTATACATTAAAACGAGCGAAATCAGGGACAATCCCGATTTCCGTCGTGGCGAGCAAAAGCAAGAGCCATTCGTAATTCCACGGCCCCTTTCCGTCGCGTTCTCATCATCCCCCTGGTGCCACGGCTATATACGTTTCTCTCCCTCTCTCGAAACCCTCTCTGGCCTAGCTCCAACCCCCACTGGCCAGAACGGCGATCGATTTAATAACACGGCCATTTTCCTGGCTCACGGACCAAACACATTCTCCGTGACGACGCTTCTACGATCTGCACCGTGTTCTCCTGCATAGGTTGTTTAGTTTCTCTTGCCTGTTCGCTCGCTGATTTTGCCTCATACACGCGAGATTTGTTGTTCGCCGAGGGTGGTCGATTCAACACCCACCACCCTGCAATCTTGTTATCTGTTAGATCCGCTTCTGTTTCTCGTTAAAGACAGTTTTCCTTTTTAATAGGCGGTTATGCGGAGCTGTTGACCAGTTAGATTTGACGAGTACGTCGCGAAAAAACTGACGACTTAGCTGGCTGGTTAACTTGGTTTTCATGAGAAAATTTTTAAGTTCCCCTTTTGGATTCTCTTTTTCATTGTTAAAGAATATTTGAATGTGTGAATATAGATTTGAACGGAGATTTAATTAGGTATCAGTTGATTAACATTCACGATTAAATTTCTGTATAATTAAGAATTGAGTTGTAAGGGTTAACAAAACGATTCTGTAATTGGACATTAAAGTTTAATTATGAATCCGCAGTTGTCAGCGTAAAGATCAAAAGTTAATTTTAATCGAGAGCTTTTACAATTACCGATTAATTATGAATCGTTGAGTGAATCTGCTTTTGAGCCAGAATGAGGGCTTAATTTTCTATTGAATCGCGTATAAGTGAAGATTAGAAATTATTTTTTAATTCAATCGTTTATGATTGATGACTATAAATATCTTTTAATTCAGTTTCCTATAATTAAAGATTAAAACTATGTTTTCACTCAGTTGCTTATGATTAATGATCGAAATTATTTCTTAATTCAATGCCTTATAATTAATGATTAAAACCGAGTTTTCAATTCAGTCACTTCCAATTAAAGATTAGTACTAGTTTTTAAATTTAGTTGCTTATAATTAATGTTTAAATTCAATGACTTATAATTAAAGATAAAAATTACTTTTTTAATTCAATCGCTGATTTTCGAATATTAAATACGTTGTTTAATTTAATTGCTTATAACTGATTAAAATTAATTTTTCAGTACAATCTGATTTCACTTAACCTAATATCATGTGTGACTAAAAATTTTAACAAAAACAATAATTTATAATAGAAAAATCTACCTACCAGCAAACCGAATGCAAACAAAACAAAAAACTCCATCCGAAAAATGTCGAAATTCTTCGAAACTTTTTGTGCAAAACTGTAGAAGCAGATTATGTCGCGTCTAGCGATTGATTTGGCTGGCAAACGAACACGTACGACCGGTATCAAAGTTATATTCGATAGCAAAGCGGAAATAAATCGCGGTCGCCGCGGCAGATGGCTTTTACACCGCCATAAAATCGACTGGCCCGTGCCTGGCCTGGCTGAATCTGTCTTGGAATAAATATCAGCTTTGCGTGTACGCGCGATTCCCGCTTGCAATAACCGGTGACTCTGCGTGGCGGACGTTTATTGCGCGATTTTAACGATTTTAACGGCGGAGAGCTTTCGGCGTGGTCATCGATTAGCGGAAAAACAATGCCCGTGTCCCGACTGGGGGAGGTCCTTTATTAACGTGCTCCGAAAAACAGGAAATTACCGACGCGTCGTGACTGTCGCTTACAATTGTCGCTTACGATGTCACTTTGCGAATAAGGAGAAAATTAACACATTACAATTTCACTCGTTATTCAGTCGCAAATATGATTGAAGGATAGAATTGATCAGAGTACATTGTTGTTCTAGTTAGAAGCATATTTTAATTAGTAGATGCTAGTCCGAGTTCTCATTCTATATCGGTACGCTTCGAGTTCGATGAGTTCCATATTTAACACTTTGACTGTCATATGTGACAAATCACCATATAGATCTACCACCTATATTAAGAATTTGTCATACCTAATGCATACTTGTATCAACTACTTGGTACTATGAAAATGTAAAACAAGATAGTGTGACTATATTTGGTAAGATATGCTATAATTGAATTTAGTAGAAATGAAAATACTACCTCATTTTCAACTGTTTCATGTGGCGGTCAATGGGTTAAAGCATTTCAAATTCGAAGCCAAATTCCAAAATTGATATATTGCAAGTTCGAGGCGCTCCACATTCGATTAGTCCCAAATTCGAAGCATTCCAAGTTTGAAGCGTCCCAAACTCGAAATGTCTCGAGTTCTCAGCAAGTAGAATTCGCAATATCCCGAGATCTCAGCGCTGGCAATACGGAATATTCCGAGTTCAAATCGTACCAAAATTGATATATTGCAAGTTCGAGGCGCTCCACATTCGATTAGTCCCAAATTCGAAGCATTCCAAGTTTGAAGCATCCAAACTCGAAATGTCCCAAGTTCTCAGCGCCCCCAATTCGGCATATTCCGAGTTCGTGGCGCCCCAAATTCGATTAGTTCCAAATTGGAAATGTGCTGAATTCAAACCATCCCAAATTCGAAATGTGCCGAGTTCTCAGGGCCCCCAATTAGGAATATCCCGAGTTCGAATCGTTCTAAAATTGAAATATTCCGAGTTCGAGACGCCCCAAATTTGATTAGTCCCAAATTCGAAACGCCCAGAGTTCGAAATGTCCCAAATTCGAAATATCTCGAATTCTTAGCGTCCCAAATTCGAAATATCCCGAATTCTCAGCGCCCAAATTCTAAATATCCCGAATTCTCAGCATCCAAATTCGAATTATCCCGAATTCTCAGCAGCCCCAATTCAAAATATTCCAAACTCAAAGCGTCCCGAATTCGAAACGCGCCAAATTCGAAATATCCCAAATTCTCAGCGTCCCAAAATGCAAATATTCCAAACTCAAAGCCTTCCACCCTTAAAACATTTAAAACTGTAAACGTTCCAACTGTGAAACATACAAAAGACACGTCCAAAACCATAAATAAAAATTCGTTAACCATTCGTTAACCTAAATTTGAAGAGCGAATCGATAAAACAATAATTATATTATACGAAGTATAGCAAAGAGTACGGTTTTGAAATGTGGACAGGTTTAATGTTCTAATTCCCTGGTCGGTCAGTCGCTGGAATAATGAATTGCTATTAAAGCATCAACGTTAAAGAGGAAAGCACGAAATGACTGAAACTTGAGTTCATCGTTGGTAAACTAATTAGGGAAAGAAATTTGTGACTGCATTAAAAGTTGATCGAGAGAACCGTATATTTCATGGAACGAAGAGAGATGATAGGGCGGCTGATACAGTAGGGTGTAATTTGAAAATAAATGATCGAAGTCGAGCGACGTTTCGTGCAATTTGTGCAATTATTTATTAACGAACCACCCTTTGCGATCTATTATCATTAGTTTTACCTAGTTTAATGACGCAATTATACGTGAATTGTTGTTCCATTTGTGCGTATCTTTAATAGCGATATCGTGATTAAGCTGTGCGATTACATTTTTAATTGATAGTTTAACAATTTTATAAATTTTCTGATTTTTAGAGTCAAGGATTTGGGAATTTGGACATTTTTTGTTTGGAGAGTTTTGAATAATTGGATTTGTAAATTTGGACGCTTCCGAGTTCTCAAATTTCCTAATTGGGAGGTTCCAGAGTTCTCAGATTTCCAAATTCTCAGATGTCCAAATTTGGACATTTCCGAGTTCTCAAATTTCCAAATTGGGACGTCCCGAATTCTCAAATTTCCAAATTGGGACGTCCCGAATTCTCAAATTTCCAGATTGGAACGTCCCGAATTCTCAGATTTCCAAATTGGGACGTCCCGAATTCTCAGATTTCCGAATTCTGAAATTTCCAAATCGGGACGTCCTGAAATCTCAAATCTCCAAATTCGGATTACCCCAAATTCCCAAATTTCGTTCGCACTTCCCCAAATTCCTAATTTCCCATATTTCTACATCTCTAAATTCCCAAACCCCCAAATTTCCAACTCTCCATTCCTAAACTCCCAAATTCCTACGCCTCCTAATTATAAATTTTTCCAACTTCCCAAAGCCAATACTCTCAAATTCCCAATTCCTCCAATTTCCAAATTACAAAATCCCAAACTACTCACTCCCCACTTCCCTACATCCTCCTTAAATCTGCCTCCCATCTAAATTATCAACACATACACCAAAATCCTCATAAATCTCATTCCTCCACCTCTCCAATCTCGACAAACTAATACACTAATCTCCCAAAAAATGTGCGGTTAGCAAATTATTTAGACACCCTGTAGATGCAGCTAGAGCACATTATGCAGCTGCTCAGTCGGTGAAGTAGTCGTATAAGCGAGTCGAGGGTTCAACGACCGGTATAAATTAAAGCGGCGCTTGGATTTCAATGCCACGGCCTTGCTCAAGGCCACGGTACTCGTAGAAAATCAACGGTACATTTGCGGTCGCGTTTGCAACAATATAAATTGTACAATCACGCGTACAAACGACGGTAAGCAAATTTTCGACCGATTATCGTATCGATTTCGCGGCTTGAGCGAACCGCGAATTAAAGCTGATACGATTAATGCCGATTTCTTTTTTTCTTTTCGAATAATTTCCTCCGTTTAATTGTTATAAACGATTTGAGCGATGGTCGCGATAATCCACGCGGCGAATTTTCCGGCAATTTTTTTTTTTATTGACAATATTCGTGGTTTAGCGTTTAATTGTTTGACGAAATGTTCGCGGGGCATATTTTTCCGAACGCGAATGATACGATCGATTAGCGAGCACGTGAAAATAAAAACCGCTGGAAATAAAGGTAGAGTAACCTCTACAAATGAACAGCAAATTATATGTTCGTTCTTTTTATATGAGAGTACTTATGAAACTTTACGAGGACGTATTTAAACTTTATAATAACCTCTTTAATCAATTGATTCCAGGCTGTTGAGCTCGAAAAGCGACTATAAAATACATTGGTAAACTAGGATTATAACGAATTCCTTGTTCTAAAAACCTGTTTATTAACATCTCGATAAGGCAAATTATTACAGAAATTATTCGATGATATTAAAGCTGAGTTGCATCGAGATTAGCGTACTAAATTGCAGTTCAATCGTTAAAAGTTTCGCGTAATTTTATGATATAAAAGTATCGCAAAATAGGACTTATGAAATATCAATTTAAAGCTTAAGTATGACTACATAAACGTTTCGTTAATATTCGCATTACAAAATGGTTGACTCAGACTAAAGAGTTCTTGAGTACTAATCTGTAAAATTAATTAATTACACTTTATGTTACGAATATTACCAAAACACAGTAATTGAACTTTAAATCGATATACAATAATTTTACTATGCCGTCATGAAATTTCGTCAGACATCCAAAATTTTCGTATACAACCTGCAAGAAAACAGCAATGAAAAATTCGTTTACAGTAAAGTTGAACCAGCAGAAAATGGAGACTGATAAATTATCGAGTAAAACAGGATGCAAACGGCAAGTACTTCCTCGAGTCGAACTGTAAACGCATTCAGCGTAATTGAAGAAATTACACGCGTCGAAGGACGTACCCGATCGTTAATCACCGGTAGCGAGGGAATATAATAAAAATCGTTGGCAGTTCATGAAAATTAGAAAGTATCAACGGCGTGGAGCGTTGAATTTTTACAGCGTGCCCGTCGTAGTCCGAGGCAGTACATTATCATAACGAGTTTCTCGGGTTGTTCAACAGTTTTATTTCGCTTCCTTTTCGTTCTGGTTGCGCCGCGAGCCAGCCCGAAGACGCGACTTAACGCTTTAATTATTTGCCCGGCTCGATAACACCGTTCACCGGTCTTCTGATAATCCTAATTAACGGCGTAACGAAGACGGTTTAATTGGTGGTGCGCGCACACCGGCAGCGTTAATTGTTATTGCGGGAAAACGATATCATCGTCAGGATCTGTTCGATTCTCGATAACGATGCGTGTAATCTAATGATTTTTAAAATCTGGGTTGGGATACATTTCGACCGAGTTTACCGGCGAAAACTGTAATCTTCTCAGTGCAGCCCTTCACGGTTTCAGGATTTATGCAGTTTTACACTTTGGAACTTTGGAAATTTGCTGTTTCGGGGATTTGGAGACATGGAAGTGTGGAACTTTGTCATTCTGAGGTTTTGGGTCCTTGGAATTTTAAGATTTTGAGACTTTGGGTCCTTGGAATTTTAGGATTTTGAGACTCTGAGGCTTTGTGGGTCTTTGGAATTTTAGAATTTTTAGAGTCTGAGGATTTTGGTCCTTGGAATTTTAGAATTTTTAGATTTGAAGGTTTGGGTCCTTGGAATTTTAAAATTCTTGAGCTTCCAGTCTTTGGGACTTTGAAGTTCATGATCTTTGAACATTTGGAATTTTTTAATTTGGGGGTGCTAAGATATTCAAATTTAGGAATACTGGAACTTTAGGACATTGGAATTCTTTAATTTCACCTTGCAACTTTGGAGTTATATATTTTAGAAACTTGCAAGCTTTGAAATTTGAGTAATTCATTATTTTGTAAGACTTCAGAATTCACCATTTTGTGAGGCATCAGGATTCACCATTTTGTGAGGCATCAGAATTCGCCATTTTGTGAGGCTTCAGAATTCATCATCCTATGAGACTCCATAACTTTAGAATTTTAGAATTTTCAGACATCAAGATCTATTCTATAAATCCATTTATAAATTCAATTATAAAATTTATATATTATAATCAATCGTAAATGAATTTTTACTATAATAACAGATGTCACCACTAAGTTACACATCATTATTATG
The DNA here is from genome assembly GCA_036983795.1 of Megachile lagopoda. Classification (NCBI taxonomy): domain Eukaryota; kingdom Metazoa; phylum Arthropoda; class Insecta; order Hymenoptera; family Megachilidae; genus Megachile; species Megachile lagopoda. Next base: position 10,763,388 of record CM072785.1, on the reverse strand, counting down.
AACCATGAATTGTTAAAATTTACTTCAGCTGTAAAATTTACTTACTACAATAACTCATGAATTTTATTACAGTAAATCTACTATAGTAACAGATATCACTACTAACTTACAGCACATCATTAACCATGAACAATTAAAATTTAATTTCATCCTCTTTTATCAATCGAAATGTCACAGATGTACGTTGAATGTCACCTATATGCAACTGGATAATTGATTGACAATAGATGCGCGTCAACGTGACGTTATCAGCGTGTATTCGAAAAAGAAAAACAGACACATGAGTCTTGTTATCAGACACGTGTAATTGAACATCGACGATTTGGTTTTGATTGCAGCATATTGGCCTCGGGGCGACAGCGCAGCTTCGTCGCTATTCGGTGGAATGCCGGGTGGATATGGGTTGGGGGCCCATCATTTGCCATCGGCTTATGCCATCCTGGGCCGTGGAGGATCTGCTCCTGGTTTTGGGGGCCATACACCGGCGTCTGCACCACCGCCACCCCCGTACTCCCATAGCAGTCTTGGCACCCTGAGCGTGGCTGCCAGTCAAGCTGCGAGTTTAGGTAATCCTTTGTCTTCCATTTATAACTTTACATTCACCTCATAGTTACTTTATTATTATTTCTTGAACAAACTTTTACTTTGTTTGTTTTTCATTGACTGGTTCTCTTGTTTTTATTATAAAGTGATTCTTATGTGATTGTAAAGTGATTCTCGTGTCAAAGTGATTCGTGTTTATTATAAAGGTTACAGTAAATGAGGAATCCTTATGAAGTGTAGGAGAATTCGATTACTTAAAAGTATCACGAAAGAGCACTTTACATCAATTTAAAGCTTGAAGTCTATTGAAAGCAACTACACAAACACTTCACTGATATTTTCATTATATTGATTGTCATTTATAACATGATTCATTTAGAAACATGTTTAAGATGTTTATTTCAACAGAGTCCAACCATTTTACGCTACAAATAACAATAAAATGTGGATGTAGACCTTATTGTAAGTCTCTGAAGTTGAGATTGATACGTGCCATTTAGTCATACTTTTGTGTTATCAAATCTTGTCAGGCTCTCCATGTTTCTAAAACAGTCACATCGTGACCTAAGATCGGATAGTTTGTACTTGAAATATTGGATGATTTATAAGGACCGTGGAAACTGAATTTTTCTGAACGATTGCAGGCATCAATCCCGCCAGTGCAGCATGGTGGACGATGGCCTCGCATTTGGCAGCACAGGACTATCTCGCGAGGCTACAAGGAGCTGCAAGTCTTTCTGGATTTCCGCCTGGTGCCGAGAGCCTGCTGCCACCTTATCCTGCCTCTTTACTTAATCCCCCGTCCCTTTCGTCTCACAAGTCCAGTAAGTGTAAGTATGACAAATTTGTTACTGAATGAAATCTTAGCGAAGAAATTTTCTTGTTCACGAAACCAAAATGTCATGTGCCAAATCTATAAACATGACAGTTCGAAAGAACTTAAACTAGGAATTGTTGCTACGTAACAGTAAACTTGTACTTGAAAGAGTACACGTTGAATGCTGTTGACGTAAACAAATGAAGAGATTTCTAAGATATCTCGAGAATTAGAAAGAGTTTCGTTAAGAAAGAAATTTTAAATCTAAGAATGATCGGTTGACTAAATCTGTATACAAAGGTAGCGTGTAAGAACTTTAAGGAACTTTTCGTGACGATTTTCTTAACCAGCCAAATTCTGTTACGGAAAACCAAAAGCTAAGTCAAGCAAGAGTCACAAGACGACGGCAGCCAGCAGCGGTAGCTCGACGACGCCGAGCATGACAAGCAGCAGTTTGCCGGTGTCGACTCAAGCACCGCCGGTCACGTCCTCTCATCACAGTACCTCGGTCAGCAGCACGCAAAATTCGCAAACGAACGTCGTCAGGTACGAGATTCACTGCGCGTTCAAACGTGTGCAACCTCGTTAAATCGATTTTTTATTTTCCCTCCATTATTTTTAACAGACGCGCCTAGCGTCCTCAGTGCACTTACGTTTTGCCATTAATTATTTTTCCACGCTTGCCGATACTTGCAGTTCTGCGAAAGAGGGCAGGTGAGAGATTGTTAAGAATAAACGAAAAAAATACGTACACACATACACACACACACTAAACCGGATAAAATGAACCGAAACACACGAGATGTTCCAACGACGCGATATCGATTTTTGTTGTTCGCAGTTTCGCCCGGTGAATTCATCCGTTGCTCGTTCATTTAAATTTCATACGGTGCTCGTGTAACCGTGTAATTTCGTTGTTATGACTGCTCGATGGCCCTTAGCGTAGGCGTCGTTTTAAACAATTTGTCTCTTTAACTAGTTGACCCCCTCCTATGCAACGTTCGACACGGTTGTGAGGAAAAAAAATGATAAACAGCGCGTTCGTCAACCCTTCCAGGACGTGGAACAAATTTGTTATCGGCTTTTTAGAAGGTCAATATATTTCCTTCATATTTAATCCCTTGTCGGCTTCTTTTTTTAACGAGGATTTTTAAAATAGACCTCTCAGGATTTTTAGTACTGAGGGTTGTAGACACTCGATACACGAAATAAACCAAATTATCTAATATAATCGATATAACCATTATTAACTATCATCTAATATAACCATTGAATATCAAGTTAGATCAGTATTAGGTTAGAATGTCATTTCAAGTCTTGGAAGGGAACGACAGATGAATGTAAATGACAATTAGTAAAGCAATAGATTGAAGTATGTATCGTTTCATTTAGCGATCCTAGCAGTATATTGGGAGGTGTGCGACTGCCTCCCGACACGGAGATCATCAAGTACACTTCGAGTATAGTCGGTCCGAAGGTTCCTGGGACAACGAACCGCGGAAGGAAGAAGACCATATCCTTAGACACGCCGAGTGTCAGTGTACATCCACCACCTAGTGTACCTGCTCTCTCTGCTCATCAGACGAACACCACCACGACGTCGTTGATGATGGAACCCAGGAAATACAATCGCACGGCGGTAATTATCACTTTTGTTTCAGGTATGAGGGTAAATAGTGCAGTTAGTCTGATTCTTGTACAACATGCACTCCTATCGTGTCTTGAAATGGGAGGTTTCATTAAATTGATCAAACATCTGTTTCGTTCTTTTACTATTTTTTTATGATAACATTCATGTATCAGTTGTATCAAGTCTACCCATGAATTCGTGTAACTTTTTGTATGATAAAACTGGAATCCTTTATTGCAAATGAAATTTAGAAGTTGCATTAACAGTTGATCAAATATGATGCTGTTGAAAATATGCTGATATTATTTGAAAGTATCTCATAAGTACCTACGTATGGACTGACCTAATATGTACTTACACAAGTATTTTAAACAGTTACACAAGTAAATCTATAGCTTGTATAGCTTTCTGTTTGACCCAATTAATGTGTATGTATATTATCTATGCGCAGAATTGAACGTTTTCGAAAAATTTGACTTTCACCTTCTGACTTTTGACGAAACTCGGCTCGTAACATTTTGTCGGTTTCCTTTTAGACCGAGTCGAACGACTACAGGGAGCCAGTGGATCGTGTAGAAGTGATCAAATTGCCAGCGCATTCTACCAACGGTTCCGTTCTACCGGCACCTACGTCCTACACAACCACCACGAATGCTAACAACACGAACGACTCGGATGCACCGTTGAATCTCTCCCTGAAGCCCTCGACGACGAGCAGTAGCTCGCCAATTTCTGGTAGTCAACCGCTCAGTCAGCTCAGTAATTTAAGCCAGTCGTTACTTGCCTCTGACCGAACGTGTAAGTGTACTTTAATCAGCCACTTTTAATTCGTCTCACTTGTTGCACAACTTGTTACAATTCGAGCTTTAGCAGACAGCTATATTCGTATCGTTTCAGACTGATCTTGAAATTTCCTTTTCGTACACTATACAAACATAACTGACAAACATGTCTTCGTATCAAACGACTTCCATCGTATTCTTTGCAAGTCACATCTTCACTTCTACGTACTTAAAGTGACTTTTCCAAACGCAAATCTGTAAAATCGCCCTGAGCACAAATTTCAGTTCCATCAACTGATGCCAATTTGCAAGTCTATGTAATTTATTATTTATGGAGTGTCGTACTGGTTTTGCAAATGGCAGCGAGACGAAAGCCCGGGCCGAAGCCGCGAAGAGTGCCCCAGAACTCGGTGCCGGTGCCAGCATCGCCAAGTCCATCGTTGGCGCAGTTATTCGCCGCTGCGGATTCGCCCCAACGGCCAAGTAGCGGAAGCGAGGAAAGCGAGAGTGCTAGCACGACCCATCACAAAGATGGTCGACCGAGGAACCTGGGACGTGGCGTGTCCAAACCGAAGAAGAACACCGTCGCCTCGTTGCTGGCTCAAAGCAGAGCCCTAGGGATTAAACCTACGCCCACCTTGGACCCTAGCGTGCCATTGTCTCACCAGGTCTCGCTATTGAGGTCGAACATTCTGGCTGCACAGCTGCACGCCACCGCCACGGGTCAAGGGGACGATAAAAATCAGGTAAAGTCTCTTTTCGACACGATCCTCGATTAACCTAGGCGATGCTGTCCGATGGAGCACTCGTTTTCACTCCTCTGGTATATACAATTTGGTAGAGATTTGTGTAAAGTTCACTTTGGTATAAAATTAGGATAGAGTCCATTTTGATATAAGATTGCTTCATTTTGAATTAAGCTAACAAAGTCCATCTTGATGTAAGCTAATAGAGTCCATTTTGGTGCCTCATTGATTCAAGTAACTTTTCTATCTGGACCTTAATATATAATTTTCTAAATGTAGCTTCAAGATCATATTCTGCCGATTTTCAAACTGTTGATACTTCATGTGCCGTTTGAAGCTATTGGTCATAATTTGTTTACAACTTCATGTTACCAATATACTTGAAGTTGTTTGACGTAATTTTGATTATCTGCCTTATACATTTACGTCAATAATGATCGAAGAAGGTAATACTTACCGTCAACCTGAACATGAAATCCATTGTGTACACGTCTATTGAAAACGTCCAAGTACATCACATAATTGAAGAAGGTTTTCAACAGCTTCGAGTAACAGGAAGCATTCAGAGAGTAACGAGATCAATAATGAGACGTCTATAGACACGTCTTGAGGTACAATGTAGTACATTTTGAGTAGTACAGGTACATTCGTTAGATGTTAAGGAAGTTTCGAATTTAAAATCTATCACTGATCTAAAATCCGCAACAAGTAGAAAAGCAAACCAGTTGTGCTATAAAGCGATGGTACTCCGATGGACAGCATCGCTCCACATATTTATCTGTTTCATTTGCAAGTTCATTTTCGTTGAATCTTCGTGTAATTTTATTTTGAGACAATTTGATTTGGTTTGTAATCGAGCAACGAGAGAAGCCAAGAAGACAGCCGCAAAGGATGAAGCAGATCGATCGATTAGTTTTGCTTTTTTTCACTTATGATTTTCCACTAAAACCATGCTCCCTATATAGCGGTCTTTGCAGGAGAAGATGAAGAACAAACTGCTGGAGGCGTCCGGCGAGGAAAGCAACATGGACGTGACCAGCGAAAGTGGAAGTAACACGGATGTTGTGACCGACACCGACGACGACAACGTGGACGGCGTATCCAGCGCGAAGAGGAGAAAGGTGAAGCCCAGCGAGAGGGATCTACAGGTTCCTCTGGAACGTGGCTGGAAACGGGAGACTGTCATCAAGGGATTAGGGAAGTCGGGAGTGATAAAGGGTGACGTGTCTTATTACAGCCCTTGCGGAAAGACGTTCAGGAGCAGTCCGGATTTGGCGAAGGTTAGTGTCTTCCGGCCACCTTGATACACTAAATTGGACGAGATTCAACATTTAACCCTTTCGAGCACGATCAACTTCACCTTTTACGGTCCATTTATTCTGCGCAATATATTTGTCGGTCAAATTTTGCTGGAACCTTCGTGTTAGATTGGACAATAAATTTGTGTTACTTTTCATTTACGATTACTTGAAAGTAGACGTAACTTGACTTGATTCGATAGAGTTGTATATTCTCTAATTCGTGTATCACTAGATCCCATCGTTAGATGCTTATGTAGTCATATCTCTCTAGATTACCATATTGTCAGATCTCTGTATCCATGGGTGCCTATACTATATCTAGGTCTTCATATTCTCCGGTTCATATGTACGTAGATCCCTATGTACCCCGATTTCTATATGCCTAGATCCCTATATCCCCCCGACGTATATGTTCCCACCAGATATCTCCTGATCTCTATATCCACCAATCCCTATATATCCCCGCCAGATATCTCCCGATCCCCACGTCACCAAATATCCAAATCCACATGAAATAGTAAAAGTAGCGAATTCTACCATATGTGAAACCACTTAGCATTAGTCAAAGAACCTAACTACAATTCTAATCCACGTAAAAGTGCCAAGAAACGAAAGAGATAATGTGGGGTGGTTTTTCGTGTTCTTTTTTTAATAACGAGTGGTTTTGAACACTTCCAGTTCTTGGAGCAACAGAATCCACCCGAGCTGACTACCGCGAACTTTTCCTTCTCGTCTCGTCCTCTGGTGGGCGAGTTCCTGCAGCCGACAATGGGCTTAGCGGAGGCGGAATTCGTTAGGTTGGGTGCACAGGAAGTGGCGAGAAGATTGGAGGAGCTGAGAGCCGCGGGTGGTTTCAGGGACGCGAGAACAAACAATCAGTATGAAAGGGAGAAGCTCGCGTACGCGAAGAAACTCGCGAAGGAAGAAGCACAGCGACACAAGGAGCAGGCTAGGTGAGTCGGAAAACCTGGCTCGACGTCGAAATTCATTTTCTAATTCTATTATGTCGAACATGATCTAAAATACGTATCTTCCTGAGCTCATTTTTCATTAAGGCTCGTTGGAACAAAGAAACATTCAGTTTGAAAAATATCGATAAAGTGTTTATACAGTTATTTGGACTTTTAGATTTAAACTGATATCATAAGTACTGAAGTACCTTTGTGAAATTTTGTCTGCATAGGTTTGAAAATTGATCGTTTGTTGTAACGGGCAGTCAGCCATTTTGTATTAATGGTGTTCATGAAACGTTTATGCAGTCACTTTTAGCAGACTTTAAGCTTTAAATTGATGCGATACAAGTACTATTTTGCAACGCTTTTATGTCATGAAATTTTGTTCGATTTTATAGGTTTCAAGCGTGCTTATTGTTTGTTGTAATTGGCGAAGGGCCATTTTGTGTTAAAAATATTCGTGAAACGTTTATTTTCATTAATCTTTGAGCTTCACGTTGATGTAATATAAATACTATTTTGCGATACTTTTATGTCATGAAATGATAAACTGAAAAGTATATTTGAATACACTAATATTGTAACAGTAACTATATTTATTGTAATTGCCCATGAATAATTTTATAAAAATACAAATAAAGCGTTTACACAGTCGAATATTAAGCTTTGAATCGGTACAGTATGCACCTTCGCGATACTTTTCTGTCACGAATCGTCAAGGAATTGTACGGTTGTTGTAGGCTGATCAAGGAACAGGAAAAATCGGAGAGACAGGAAGCAGTGAGACGAGAACGAGAAATTCGAAATCAGCAGTTGCTCGAGGTAAGTTGACGCTCTTCTATTCGCCGTGTTATTTCCTTTTCACGTTTTGTCTCGATTCTCGTTGTTTCATTCACAAGGAATCTGTTCTTTTACTCTATTTGGGATACCTATTACATTTTTTATTTTTAATTATTTTTTGTATTTTGTCCACCTGTCGTGCGTGTCGCATGCTCTCTGTGTGTGTCGTATTTATATTATACATATATATATATATATATATATATATATATACATATATATATTATCTATATCTATATACGTATATGATGTATATACATCTATTTGTACATTTTATATATATACATATATACATATATACATATATACATATACTCTTCAAGTGGATATTCTTGTAACCAGATACTTTTTTATATACTCGCATATGTGAACCTCCCGGCCCCTTGAAAGCACCCGTTACGAATCCGAAAACCAACGAAAACGTCCCAGGACACACGAAAACCAAAAATCCCCCTGAAACCACCCCATAGACAACCAAGAATCGCTAGCAATAGTGACAGGAGAACCCAAGCATGTCCTCCTAAAGTCTCTTTCTCCGAATGACACCACCCAACCCTTCTCACCTTTAGCCTCCAACAATTTTAGTTTTGTGTACGTTCTTTTTCGTTTCCTTCCCACGTCAGTGATTCGAACGTGTTTTTTTAGCCGTGTAACGGAGATCGTTTTTTATTTTGTGGCTGCATCTCGCTTCCGGGTCCTCCACTCGGCGAGAACCGACCCGAAAATCATTTGGATTTCTCCATGAGATCTCTGATGAATCGTGCAGCTTTCATAGAGAGAGAATGCTGAGAGAATGATTGATCGACGAGAGAAAGAATATAGCGTTAAAGAGATCAAAATTTAAGATGACGTCGATGAATCGCAGTGCACATTTATTAGATGTTTCAAATATTTTACGAACAAAGCTGGATCTTCCCCTCTTTATTTACAAAATTATTAATTTTATAAAAATTGAACTTGTATGCAATTATGTCTGTAGCTCAGAAAGTTGGGAATTGAAGAAATTCAGGAATTTACGAATCGAGCTTCAAATGAAGTTGAATTTTATAATGTAGAATATTAAGAAACTAAATGAAGTTGAGTTAAAGAATTAAGCTGTATTAGTTGTACGGTCATATAGTTTACTTTTGTCACTTACCACTATTTAATACACAAATAATTTTCTAGAAAAGTGCTCGGTTTTGTTCGTTAGTATCTTGTATCTTGAGAAATCGACGTCACCTTTTGAAGCTTTGTCAGTGAAAAACAATGAAAATCCTATTGCTCGAGATATGTATAGTGTGTAATGTGTGAACTGGACGCCTAGATTCCGGTTGCTTTTTTTGTGTGTGTACGCTGTGTAGACAGTCACAAGAGTATAGATCGGTTATTGTCGTGGCATATAGTTATGTCCTCGCCTGATTTCCATAGATTGACGGCGAATGATCTTGTGAGAACTTAGATTGATCGATTTAGAACCGCACATTAGATATGTGTGATTGCTCTTCAAGGACAGATGTACCTCCTGGTGGATCTTTGCATCTTGAACCTTTCGATCGTGTGCTCTTCGAATTCTTCCGATTCGCAAAATCTCCAGTGTTACAAATGAATCGGAGAGCGCAAGATTAAGAGAAAAAAAACAGAGGAGATACACGAGTTGTCGTCCGGAAAACTTCTCGCGACGACGAACAGCGAGACAAATCGATCATGAGATCTCGACGAAGATTTTCAATGGTGCTCGAGGATTTTTCCGTGACGAGACCGATTCGACGAAGTAGATAAACGCGAGCGTAGAAAACTTGAATAGTCCATCCATTGTGATAGTTCTCCAAAGTTACCTGATACAGTACGGAAACGTCCCTTCGTCCGAACGAGACACATACCCATCCCTTTTACCAACAACCACCGCCCCTTATTTTTTCACTCACTGTCACTCGTGTTCGCTCATTCATCCCTTCGCATTCACTTGCATCCACCCTCACACGCACTCGTACATCACATACGCGAACCACCCGTCCAGCCGTTTTTTTGAAAAAAAAAAAAATGAAAAAAAAAAAAACATACACGCAACAACACAGGCCGTGCAGGGTGAGACGTTAGAGGGAAGAACGTCAATGGAGAATGAAAACGAGAAAAAGATACTGAAATACGTAGATGTAGAAGTTTGGTTGATAAAACTAGACTGGGACTGGCGCGACCTAGGGATGCCCATTTACAATCGTATAATCGATCTTAATCGATCACATGTGGATTTAAGCACATTTTCTTCTTTTCAACGCGTGTTGACACTACTGCAATTTTGGATCGTTATGGGTTGTTTAGCTCTGCTATTTTAAGTTACTTTTAAGGTGTTTTAATTTCTGGGTGTCATTGGTCAACTTTGACCGCCAACTATACCTTGTTTCGTGTTTTGAGTAATGCATAAAAATATAAATAATTTTAGGTATACTATTGTACAAGTAATATGTGCTGTCATGATGCTACTTATACAAAATAAAAATGTTGACTTGAAAATTATTCATTATGTTCAGAAGTTTGATTCCATTCAAGGCAATTGCTCTTAATTTTCGAAAATCTGAAATTCATTCGAAACTTCTGTCTTGAGGTTATTTTAAATAATGGGAACTTTGAAATCGTCGTATATTATCATTTAAAGCGAAAAGGTGTAAATTTGACTGAAGTTACCAAGATAATATCTGATGGTGATCAGCTTTCTAAATGATTCGAAGACAACCTTGATCGTCGCGATAAATCGTATAGCATCGCATTTGTATCCACTTTCAAAGAGCCCATGTGCGACGCGTGAGGCAATCATCGTACAAGAGACACTATGGCGACTAAGAAACCGTTTGTAAGTAACTTAAAATGGCGGAGCGTAATGACTCAGCGTATATAAAGAAAGAGGATAGAATTGGTGTGTGGAGCCCCATTGTTTGTTCTTGTAACTTTCAGTTCGAAAAAGAGTCGGGCAATGCTCTCTCTCGAGATCCATACCCAGAGGTACATAGCAAACCACCTATCACAACCACCACGTTCACCACAACCATAACCACTGTCCACCCAAGCTCTAAGCAATTGTCGAACGTCCTCGAACGTAACGAGCCGAGGGTGTCACTCGCGCACGACCACCACCCGACACGTAGCGAACCGTCGATTAACACGATCGATTATTGGGCATCCCTAAACCTACAAACGCAGGGTCGAAAGCGGCTAGCGTTCACGATCAAGCAGAAAATGAAGATCATCCAAGAGATCGAACGCGGTAAGAGCAAGAGCGACGTGGCGCGCGAGCTGGGTCTGGCTAGCAGCACGGTGGCCACCATCTGGAAGAATCGGGAGAGCATCGCCGAGAGCTGGAGGAACCGAGACATGATGCAACAGCACACCGATCGCGAAGAGGAGACGAAAAAGTCCGCGCTATCGTCGTCCGCCGCTTCGAACTTGGTCTCCGTGACGTCGCTGGTGACCAACACGGTGCTCAGCACCACGAGCACCGCCAACACCAACAATAGCACCTTGCCGGCCGTCGTGGTGGCACCTCCGCAGGTGCAAGTGGTACCTCCACTGCCACCGCCACCACCGCCACTACCATTGACGACAACCACCTCCACGACGGTCGTGCCCTCGGCCTCGCAACCGACGCTGCCATCCACAACTATCTCCAGCACATCGTCCACCGGCACCACAACCACCACCACAGCCGTCAACAACGTCGGCTTGGACAATACCCAGCAGGCCCAGACCCAGACGCAAAGTCAGGAGATTCTGGAGGTAAGATGTCGTATGACCGCCTCCCTCTCGACTTCATCCACCTACGTTCCACTCAACCCGAACCTTGCGATGTTTTCTCGATTTCCCGCCGATTTGTCGGACCAACGAGTTCTCCTTTTTTGGGGGGTGTACTCGAGAGGATCGTGGAGGAGCAATTTTTCCACGAAATTGGGCTTCGACATGGTAGGTGCACACGGAAAGTTAGGATACTGGCGAGCGATGGATTTCATGGTTAAGATCGAGGCGTGATGGGATTAAGTAGGTTGCGAGTACATTCGGGTGCTACGGAGGCTTGCTTTGGCTAAGGGTAAGTTAGAGCGGAAGCCCGTCTTCGATGTTTGTGGGAGAATTTCGGAGATTTTGAGGACATTCTATCCTGATAACCTATAGAGATCCAAGAATTTCCTTGTTTCCACTACTCAAGGTTATTATATTCCTAAATAACCTAGGACGATCTAGCCCCTGGGAAGAGCCTAACTTGAAACCGTCTAGAAAACATAGACTAATGCGAACAGTGGAACATTCCTACACCCTTCCCCTAACCAAAGGAAGCCTAAATTACACTTGATTGTACAGTAAATCATATCTTACAAGTATTCGAATCCTGTAAATAGAAATTTGATCGTAAGAATCGAACTACATGCCAAACTTGACCCCATCACCACAAACTTCTACGTTTAAATCCATCTTTCCGCACATAAATCGAATCTTCCTCGATTAATATTCTAAAATTCCGTCTGTCTACTGTCGAGTTACCTTCGAAGCTCGATTCGGTTCAAAAACAGCTCCTCGGGGATTCACCCCGTCAGGATTCGTAGATCCACCCGGCTCAAATAGTGCTTCGAGTACTGTAAATTCTTTGCAGGACAAACCACGAGTGTTTCTCATGCAAAGAAGCATTACGGAAGTAACTCGATCGTTTAACACGAAACTATTCCCTCGAAACGCAACGGACTTCCTCGATTCGAAGAATTTCGTTGGAACGAGAACACCTTTCAGCCTGGTGGTACATTCTGCGAATCCATAGTCCATTAGTTGCATCCGTCGATTAATTGCTTCCAAGGAATCTACTGACTCACATTTGCCTTTACAATCGATCCCCCATCGCGAGTTAAGCGCACTCTACGGATCCTACATCGTCATTAAACTCTCCCCCGAAGCCCCCCTCTTCATCGGATTCATGTTCACTAACGAACGTTATCGTCGTCCTTGCGATTCGTTGGTACACCCATGCTCTGTCTGTTCCCGTATCCTCACTTCTGTATTTTCATCCGATTCCGACACGGGGATCGTGAGACGAAGGAGCTGTCGAGGTAAGACTACGATTGCCTGGTTTTCTATTATTGTCCTACCAACCCCCCTTTTTCTTTTCATTTTTTTACTTTCTCACTCGACAAACCGTGTTACCCCTCGACTCCCATAATTTCGACCTTGACCCCCGGCATCGATAGATTAAGATTCACGATGAGACGACCCAGAGGTAAGATTATATACGTATCAATCAATCGTCTCGTCTTCTTTTTTTTTTTTTTACTTTTTTTTTATTTAATTTTCTTTGACTTCGGTGTGCGTGATCGTACTTCTATTAACGTTCAAACCGCGATCGACGTCTCGAATCTTTTTTCGTTATAAGTCCTCTTTTTAGTTTAATTTTTTCCTCTGTCGGGACTATGATTTCTTTTGGTTCGAATTCATTTCTCAGATCAGGTTCTTCGGCTTCTGTCTTTCGTTTCTTCCTGGTAGTCGCTCTGCATTCTAAAATCTCGGTCATCACCGAACGATCGTTTCCTTTCGGCTCTTCGAACATGTTCGATTATTTGCACGGATATTTTTTTGCGTTTCGTTGAAGAAAATATCGTGTACGTGGAGATTAACGCGTTGAATGTTGCTGTGAATGTGGTCCTGTAAGTGCGGTTATAGTTCATTCTCGTTATATTGCCGTGGGGAGTGTAGGCACGAAAATTAGGATTTAGGTTTTGGGATTTGGAGATTTGAAGATTTAGAGATTTGAGAATTTGAGTATTTGAGGATTTGAAGATTTGGGAATATGACAAATAGACAACTTGAGGAACTTTCTTTTGAGCTTTGAACGTTTGGAATATAGGAAATTTCGGTATTTGAGAATACCATAATTTGAAGAGTTAGGGACTTAAGAATTTAAGTATTTGGTAACTTATCGTGAAGTTTGAAAATCGGAATTTTAGGAATTTAAATATTTCAATAATTTAAAATATGAAAAGATTCAAAAGTTTAGAAAATACAGCGTATAGCAATCTAACCCACAATATCCGCAACATTCAAAGTGTTAACGCAATCAGAAAATTCTGCGAGATAGCAATTATGAATTTTTCACGGTCGAGTACGTGTTGAAATTTCACGATAACTTTTCCGCGAAAAGTGTTCCACCTTTTCTGAAGGAAAGACTGTTATAGCTCGAGGTACGAACGATACACGAGCACCAGTAGTTCGCCACATTAACACCTTTGTGCATCACGTAGCGATCGAATGGACGAGGACACGCCACACGATACACACACATAGGACCCAGACACACCGAGTGATAATATTATAGTATCGATGTCCCTGATGGCACACGCCAAATTGAGTTTGTTTTTCTTCTCTCTTTTTTGATTACAAAACGCAATAAAGTGCGGGAAAATGTAGTTGGTGTCGCTGATACGCAGAGTGATTCGTGTGAAGCGACGGTTGTCCTGAATATTTAACAAGTTTGCCATTTATATAACAGTCTGGTTTAAAAGGTTTCGTAGCAAAATCTAAGATGCACGCAACAAAATTATTTGAAAAAATATGGAAAATTTAAGCATGATTGAAAAATCAGATAAAAATTGTACATCGCTATGTAGAATTGACAGAAATATAAGTAACAAAAATTCAGAATGATCGCAAACTTTATCGTTTGTGTTTGAAAAAATCCCAGAACAATAGTATACCATTTAGTACGATTCATAAAATTGAATTTGGTAAATTTCGAGACCCAGAACACAGGAACAACTTTTCCACCTACACACACATATCGTAGTATACCTAGCGAATTTACGAGAATAAAACGTTGATAACGACTATTGCAATGCTATCCTGTGCCTAGCTTCTCCTGTCACTATACAAAGAAATAACAGCTAGCTACATGATTATTATCTCCAGCATGGCGATATTTCTTTTTTTTTAATTCATTTTTATTTCCAATTTTCACGCGTTCTATCCGATTATCAAGTACCGCTTCCCGAGCAGATCAAAACGCTTTTTCTTTATCCTCTCGCTCTGTTCTCTTCCTGCTCCCTATTTTATTTTTCATTTAATTTGTCTCGAGGCCGAGAAAGTATATACAACATACCACTCTCGTTATTATCACGATTTACTGATTGTTATTGTTACGTATTTTAAGCAGCTGATTTAACCCTAGGAAGTTGGTACCTGGCCATTTCTGACCCATAGCAAATTTATTATTATATAAATTTTCGATTTCTGAAGCAGTTGTTAAAAATGTTATTTGTCATTGTTGTAGTATTGGAGAAATTTAATATTTTATGGATATACATACATTCTTTTATTTATCTATGTATATAAAATATTAACCGAATTTTGATTACCTGAACTATGGGTCAGAAGTGACCCAGCAGAGGGTATCCTGTATCCGTACAGGTGACATTCTTACCAAAAGACACTGTTTCAAATCAGCTTCAACGATTAATATTTTCTACACTGATCACAATATGTGCATATCATAAGGCGAGTATATTTGCTTGGCTCCTGCATGACATTCTTCATCTTCTTCTTTTCCACTCTATACAATTTTTATGAATCGCTTCGTTTTTTCTCTATTGTACTCGAATTCTAAACGATATGTCTTTTTTACCATATGTACAAAGAATATAAACAACATGGTGGTGGTTCCTATCTTATTAATACATATATCATTCTATATATTTATACGTATACATATTTTTCTATTAAATATATCGTACAACTTTTTATATATGTATATTTCGTAATTGTCTATATTTTCTCTGGTAGTTGGGTGACAAGCTTTTCAGTTGCAGTTCCACGAGTTTCACTTTTCACTGTTTTCACCCTTTTGCTATATTATTTTTGTCGAAGACGCGTCGTCGATTTGTTCTACACTTTGCTTGGCTGCTTTTCTATTTCTCTCTCGACGTTATATCTGTATTATATTCACGAGATTTTATACGATAGCATGACTTTTTTGGGTTACTTTTTATGGTGGTGGGGATTCACGTGTTCCGCCGACTCGAAGAACACATTTTTGTTTTAATTCAACACGTGCTTTCCTTTGTTGATCGAATCGTTCGATCTTGAATATCTAAGAAGACACGTTTCGATTATTGTTGATTAAAGTTAGGCTCACACGTTTTCCCTTGTTTTGCTGATAATATTAAAAGTCAATTGATAGAATGCTTAGGCGAACGAATACGAAGGAAAAATAAATTTGACGCTAATTCTCGGTTATCACGTTCTTTTCCCTTCACGAACACGCTTTTGTTGAAGATATTCGTTAGACGTAGAGATCCTAGGAGCTTATGTCGCTTTATACACGGCCTTCGAGTAAAACGGACAATCATATCGTGAAAGGAAACGTGAATTATATTGAAATTCGCGAACGGTGTCGAGAAGGGAAACCGATCAGGACAAATTTTTCTGATAACAGTTTTTGTATATATTTTCTTCATTTCTTCATTTTTTTATTGATTGATTTGACAGATTTTACACGATGATGCTTACACGATGATAAAGCTGGATCATTTTTAGCTTCTCGAACCTTTCTTCATTGTACAAATATTTGAATTCCAGAACAATATTGACTTTTAAGTTACGAAGAAATACGTTTCTATTCTGAAGTCACAGAACGTCTATTACATTGTAATTAATTATTAAAAAATATGAAGTTGCTCGACTTAAATAATTAATATTGTTAAAGATTAATTTCATAAATCCTGTGTTATTTGAAGATCTTAATTTCGATGTAATTGTGAATCTGTAATTCATTTTGTCAGATAATTCTAATGTTGGAAGTCTCTTAATGAATTTAATTCCTGTGACATAACTTAAAGGACGAATTTCTTAAAATTCTCTCTAGAATAACATTAAAATGTACTTTTTTACAAGTGTCTAATTAAATAAAACAACTTCGAAGTACTAAAATTGAATATTTCCGCCGACCACAGGTCCGCCATTTTGAGAACCTAGAGTTCGCTTCATTCTGCAAATTTTGCGAGTGTTCAAATGATAATATTAAACAGAAAGTTGTACAGAAAGGTTCGGAATCAGGTTTATTTATCGTGCAAAAGCTAATTATTAAAAAGGAGTTATTAAAACCGAGTGCCATAATGGCGAAGGTCGAAATCGAGGCTCCCTTGAACGATTGTAGCGAAAGAAAACGAAAAGAAAAGGCAGAAAGATCATTGTGTAAAGCTTTTCATGATCCATCTGAAAAAATTCTGACGGATGAGAGTGACGTGTGTATATGGCGTGTGCGCAGGCTCGGAAAAAACGGCAGGAAGAGGTGGAGAAGATACGACTGGAAGAGCAACAACGGAAGCAACAGGTAAATCCTAAAATCGTTGTTACACGCCGTATGCTTTCTATTTCTCTCTCTGTCTGGTACAATTTGTTGTATGAACTCTGTTTTACATTATACTCTCTCTCCTCTCTCTCTCTCTCTCTCTGGTTCTCGTTGTTACATAAAAATCTCGTCGACTCCGTGATAAATATTATTCAACGATGAAACAACTTCTGGCTCGTTATTTAATTGTTATCTTCCACGGTGCAATTAAGCGACACCTGTTGTCTTTTCACGCGATTCCGATTTAAATCATTTACTCGTTACACTACTAAGGAATGCCTTTAAGCTTTCTTTGTCTTTGTGCGATAGAGTTGTCGATTAATATTATGGGTTTCTATAATCTTACATAATTAAGAGATTTCAATGATATTGTTCATGTGTAGTATATTTGAAGAATCAGATATTGTTTATATATGTTTTTGAAGAATCGAATAATATACCTGGAGTACTCTGAGAGTTTTGAGAATTGTTAAAATATCAGTGTGATTATAGCTAGATTAATTGTATGGAATATTCGGTATACAGAACTAGAGATACAGGGTTGTAAGGGTCTCTAGAGATGTAGGGGCATGGGAACCTAGGAGTATAGGGAACGAGGGATATGAAGATTTAAGAGTATAGGAATCTGAAGATGTAGAGATCTAGGAGTGTAGGGATCTGGGGATGTAGAGATTTAGGGGTAGTCCAAATTCTTAAATCTCTAAATTCACAAATCTCCAAATTCTCAAATCTCCAAATTCTCAAATCTCCGAATTCACAAATCTCCAAATTCTTAAATCCCAAATTCACAAATCTCTAAATTCTAAAATTCCCAAATCCTCAAATACCTAAATCCCTATATCTCTATATCCCTAAATGCCATAATACTTCAATTTCCAAATCCTCAAATTGCAAAATTTCCAAATCCCCAATTCCCAAACTACCACAATTCAGAAACTTGAGGAACCTAGGGATACACAGGTGCCTAGGGACCCAGGAACTTAGAAATATAGATCCGAATAAAGCTCACGCACATGCAATATCACTTTACCATAAATGAAAGACTACTTAAAGTTGAGAAGTCGAAGTTGAAAACTTGCGAAGTTTACGAAGTTATACTCTTGAATTGTAAAGTTAAGGTTACGAAGTAGAAGTTAGGGACTTGAAAACTTGTGAACTAGCGAAGCTATAAAAGTACAGTTTCGAAATTGTGAATTGTCAGATGAATGCTTAGAAGTTCAACTTCGAAAGTAATGAAGTGTCGATATTAATTGGAACTAATATCTGCAAACTTGACGAGATATAATATAATCAAATTTTGCAATAAAGTAATTATAACACGAAAAATATAAAATAACGAAGGTACAACATGGTAAAGTTTTACAATAAAAAAGTGATAAAATAACGAAAGATACAATACAAAAATACGCATATAAAATAGCAAGGTAATAAAATTTCGCAATAAAATAATTATAAAATAACGAAAGTACAAAATAACAATGCAAATATAAAATAACGAAGAGATTAGAAAAGATTTCTCAAAACTTTCAGCGTACATCCACGTATATAAAACAGAATGCATTAATAATGCCTCGTTCGATACGATCGATGTTAGACCCATGAATAATCCTTCGTCGGTAGTTTTCACAAGGGCGATAATGAATCCGGAAAACTGACCACGAGTATTTTCTCTGATTTCCCAGGAACGAGAACTGAAGCGACAGCAAGCAGTCATGATGAAGGAACAGGTGAGTGCTAATCGATTATGATCCACCATATTGTCCCCTCCTTCCGACTGTCATTGGCTGTAGAAACTTAGACGGTGTGCGTGTGTGTGTTATCTTTCGTAGAAATTAGCCATCGTTTCATTTTGATCTTCGCATACGCTTTACAATTCATCTCGTATATTACACTCATACGCGAGAATCATTCGGATTATTCGGCTGATCACTTCGATTATACATATCTTACATTCATTTAGCTTTTGTACTTGATATTTTGTCTATATACTTTTACCATTATTTTTTGCTAGATTTGTAGTTATGTTTCGCGCAAGCATTTACGACGGTGAGGAGACTATTGATCTGTTTTTCAAAAATATTTCTTCGATATCGATACACTTGCTATGGAGCATTCTGTTTACGCGTTTGCGTTCCATTTCTTTAAGTGATGGGCATTTGGAATTCTTTTGTTGCAAATTTTGCAAGTCGTGGCAACATTTTGGACGACTTTCGGTTCAACATTGAGTAAGTTTTGGATTCATAGCGGACTTTCGCTGTAGGAACTTTATTTTGAGAATTTAAAGAATTGAAAATTGGAAAGTTTAGAAATCTGGGACTTACATTTGGGAATTTGAGAGATAGGATACTTGGTTGTTTAGAAATTTGGAGCTGGTACTTTGAAAATTTGGCCAACTGCGAATTAGGGTCTTCTGAAAATTTGCATTTACCAATTTAGACATGTAAGAAATCGAAAATTTAGAAAATTGCAAATGTAGAAATCTAGGAACTTGGGAATTTGAAAATGTAGAGAGAGAATTTGAAAATTTGTCAATGTGAGAAATCGAGAATTTACGAAATTGGTAATGTAAAAATTTGGAAACTTGGGAGTTGAAGATACAGAAATTAGAAAATTTAAAATTTGGAAATATAGAAATCAGAAAATTTGAGTACTCACAAATGTGGAAATTAAAAAATTTGAAAACTCACAAATGTAGAAATTTGAAAATTTGAAAACCTACAAATGTAGAAATTAAAAAATGCAAATACCTCCTGTGGTTCAAAGACTTACTTGCGCCTAACGCATGGGAATCCAAATAAAAATAGAGAAATAATAAAAATTCCCATCAGCAACAATCCAAACGATACAGCGAAAGTGCACTATGACCAAAAGTAATTACCCATCGCTAATGAATCTAATTTACTCGGTAGCTCTCCGATTTGGTTAATTTTTCTACGGGTGTGAGTTTGGTCTTGAAGTAGCAGAGCATAAAGTAGAACAGTTACGAAACACTCTTGTCAAATATTCATGACAGGAATCGTCTATTCTTTCGGTTCGTTTCTCTGCAACAATGATAGACGAGATCTAAGAAATGAGAGCGAGATATGCTGTTTAGTTTTTGATCGTGTAGAAGTAGTTTG
The DNA here is from genome assembly GCA_036983795.1 of Megachile lagopoda. Classification (NCBI taxonomy): domain Eukaryota; kingdom Metazoa; phylum Arthropoda; class Insecta; order Hymenoptera; family Megachilidae; genus Megachile; species Megachile lagopoda. Next base: position 10,743,308 of record CM072785.1, on the reverse strand, counting down.
AGCACTGGTGGACTGTGGATGTGTTTTGTGCCGCAGATGTACATGCAGGAGCTCACCAAGCAGCGCGAGATGCTCTACACCGTCGAGCTGGTATGTCTCATACCTAAATCTAAGTTTAATACAAACATGAACCAAGAATCACTAAAACAAAACACGAAACGAATCGAATTTCACGAACTTTCAATTTCGTCAATTCCATCATCTTTTCTCTCGTCGAAAACAAATTTTTTGTCGAACGAAAATGGACGGTATTTTATTATTTATTCATTCGAGGTGCTATATCTATCGACGGTTCATTATGAACGATCGACTACGAGGAATTGCGGATATTGGACGACGTGTTGAAAGTTGTGTTGTCAAAGTTCGGTTGTGAATCGATAGTTGAAACTAATCTGCACCCGTCAGCTTCGTCGATTTCTCGCGGATTTATGTGTACACGTTTATTTGAACATTTTCTTCGAGCAATCGACGTTCGCTGTGTTGGACGACACATTTGCTGCGCGAGTAACGCTAATGCGTATATACAGGGTGGCAGGAAAGGGAGGTTCAGTTTTACCTTTTTTGAGGATGAGAAATAGGTGTGTAAGTACAGAGCTGTGTATTCATTTCTTATTTATGGAACTTGCTATTTTTAAATTGTCAAATGTCTATATTTCCAAATTGCTGAATTCATCAAATTTTAAATTGTCTTCTCAATTTTTAAATTTCACTAACTTCTAAAAGAAAGAAATAGTTCCCACGATTCTATAACACCCATTTTACATGATATATCATGAACAATTCATGTTCATATTTTACAAAATAAAAAAAGCTACACTTTATTTTCATCCTCAAAAAAGAAAAATACTACCAAAGTTTCCTATTACCCTGAATGCAAGATGTCCAAGAAACTAACCATACACTAAATTTGATAACTCATTTCAAATAAAAAAGGTTACATTATTTAAAATGACGTATCAAATAGGTTGCGAATTAGCAACCCTGTACATACTGCTTTGTCGAGAAATCCACTAACCAGTCCCTCGGTGACACAACCATCTCTGTTCAGTCATTCGATGATAAGTCATTTGCACACAGCGTAGGCGCTTTATCCACGCTTTTGTTCACGCCTTCGAAACTGTACGTGTCTCTCGAAGAATTATAAACTAGATAAATAAACATATTAATCGCTGTGCGAACATCGATGCACAGTAATCGACCGAAGACATTTTAATCGTAGCCTGAAACATTGCACAGTGTGGTTGGGTAAATAACAGTTGCACGGTGTTCCGAACGAAACAAGTCTCGAATCTCTTCGTTTATTTAATTTTTTTTTTCGTGTCGGGTCGTAGACTTTTCTGGAACGGTCGTAGAGTTTGTCGTAGCCCGTGCGTGTCAGAAGTTGTGCTTTCCAACGGGATTTACGAGATTTCTTTGTCGATGCTGCTGCATGAACATTGTCCACGATCCTTTCGTTTCGTCTCGTTCAAACTTGCGGACTGTCTTTAGGAGAGGGAGAGAAGGAGACAACATATGACGTTGGTACGTGCCCTCGAAAATCGTCGGAAGATGGAGGAAAGGGAGAAGAAACGGATAGAGGCAAGGGCCGAAAGAATCGCGACGAAAGAGAAACGGGCTGAACAGAGGAAGATGGAGATGGAACTCATCGAGCAGATCAGGAAACCCGTCGAAGATATGGAATTAACAGGTATGCAAATACACGTGTATGAAACCCTCTTTTGTTTTTATAAAAGTTGTTATTTTTATCGCGCGGTTGTTTCGTTACAGATCATAGACCACTGCCAGAAATTAAACGAATACCCGGTCTCAAGTTGTCCGGTCAAGCATTCGCGGACATTGTTATGGTGTTCGAGTTTCTGCATAATTTTGGAGAGACTTTAGGCTTTGGTGAGACAATATTTATTATTGTCTTCCGTGTGATTCATTATATTATCGTTATCGAGTCGAGATTTGATCTTCTCAAGTGATTTAATAAGTTTGGATGTAGTATGTCTCATAAGACTTGAAATGTAAGAGTAGAGTCTCGTTGTGTTGCCATGGTCAGTGCTATAGGAGCGGGAAATTCTATAATGGGTAATACCGGGTTGGACAAAATGGTTTCTCCTATGATATCGCAGAAGATTTCGGTATACAACACGTCGTAATTCAACGCGTAATAACTCCACGCGTGGTAATTCAACGCGTAGTAACTCCACGCGTAGTAATTCATCACATGATAATTCAATGCGTGATAATTCAACGTGTAGTAATTCCACGCGTGGTAATTCAACGCATAGTGATCCCAGGCGTGGTAATTCAGAGCGTAGTAATTCAGCGGTTAGTAACTCCATGCGTGCTAACTCCACGCATGATAATTCAATGCGTGGTATCCTAACGCGTGGTAACTTAGCACACGGTCTTCTAGCATATAGCGACCTAACGCGTGGTAATTCACCTTCTGATTCAACACACAACATTGGCAATATAACAAGAACCTACTCTCTACAATTCCCCGATAATAAGTCCATTAAAAATATTCCTATACTATACCCAAATAACTTCATCTCTCAAATATTGCGTTCAAATAAAAAACCAAATGTGTACTACCACAACTAATAAAATTCAACATGATTAGACATGGACTCCCTCCCGAGTCTAAAGAGTCTCCAGCTAGCTCTGCTCAACGACGAGGAAGCGGAAGAAGAGATGTTGTCGGTGATGACGCACTTACTGGTGTGCGCCATCGAGGACCCAGGAATTCCACAACCTGCTAGACACACCACAGGATTAGGCCAAAGCCTACGACAAGCTGACATAACGCACGCAAACATCAGCGAAGTGCTACGAATCTATTTGTACGCGAATGCTACCGGCGAGGTGAAAGCGTTGACCGGGGTCTGTCTAGAACGAGAACGCGACAAGAAGTTCGCCGATCATCATCAGAACGGTGGAGATTACGCTTCGACCTGTTCAGGAAAGAACGCTCAGTTCTATGAACATCTGCACAACAACGAAACCTGGAGGATGTCTGAGAGGTTGAGGGATAAGCCGTTCTTGGCTCTGAATCCAACGCACAAGGCGCAGATGCTCGCGTTCCTCTGCAACGAGCTGTTGCAGAACAAGGCTGTGATCAGGCAGATCGAAGGGAGCTTGGAGACGGTGGCACAACTCAGGAAGGAGAGATTCGTTTTGGATACTAAGATCAGAAAGTGAGTCTTCTGTGGCTCAAAATAAAGTTGTTCATATATACTGATTTATCTCATTTTCTTACTCATACTCATTTTCTGAGATTCAAATTATTGATCTTTTGCGTAGGCTCAGACAATTGCATAGTAGAAAGGTGCGTATGGAAGCAGTCGGTGTGATCGTGAACAAGACCGGAGACACTATTACCATCGAGAAGAAGGAAGTCGACGAGGAAGGTAACACCACATCGACGGCAGTGGGAACAACGCCTACTCCCGATGAGATTCATCACGAGGACGAGGTTGAGGACATGTCTGAGAACGAGAGCGAAGGAACTCAGCCTGAGGAGGTAGATTTTTGTAGATTAGTATATGCGTTGAGTTAGTAGACAGGAGATAGAGAACCTATCTTAATACAGTAACTTAAAAATTTAGGAATATTCCCCACATAACACAGACACATATCACTATTTTAATGTATAGATTATATGAAAGTATATTTTCAACTGTTACCACAGGAGGAAGACAAGAATCTGTCCGGCGAAGAGCTCGGCAAAAAATTGGACAAACTATTGAAGCAATCGGAGGAACAGCTGCAGAAATTGAACAGCTCTTCGAAGCAACTACGAGCGCACATATTTGGCCAGGACAGGTACTGGAGAAGGTACTGGGAGTTGGCCTGCGCTGGTGGTATCTTCGTGGAGGCCATGGAGAGCGCTGAACCGGAAATCATAGAGCTCCAGGCTGAACTAGATGAAAAGTACAAAAACATGCCGGTGGAAGAAACGAAGTCAGAGGCGAATCAAGAAGAGAGCAAGTCGAATGCTGAGAATCGAGAGAACGAGGCTCCGAATGATGTCAAAGAGGAGAAGAAATATAACTCGAACGAACAAGAAGAGGACGTGAAACCTTTGCTGGATAAAACGAAATCCGAAGTGGAGGATGTGAACTGCAAGAAGGAACTTGTGCAAAATTGTGGCTCGGAGAATTCGACGAACGTGAAAGAAGAGAAGAAGGTTGATGTGGATGGTTCGATGACGGACGCTAAGACGAACGTCACTTCCGAAGAAATTAAACAGGAAACAGAAGTTGTGAACATGGATGTGGACATGAAGGAGGACACGAAGAAAGAGCACGAGGAGATGGACGAAGAGATGAAGCCTAATGTGAAGATGATGGAGGATAAAATCGTTGAGACGATTCCGAATGGCGACAAGTTCAATCACGTTAACAATCTTCATAATGGAAAGGAATTGAACGGCACATTTATTTCCAGTAAGTTCTTCGTTCATTTTTATTGATGTAGTAATGTTTGATAGATGTAGACATTGTTGAAATGAACTTTCAATTAGTACATTTGGAACTTATTTAGGACTTTTATTTCAAGTTAAGAAGTTTATAACATTATTGTCGTCTAATGAATTACAGATAACAGCAACGAGTTCAACTGGTTTTCGATTCTACCGCGAGAAACCTGCGACACTCCAGGACCGAGTACCAAACAGATATTTGGAATAGCTGAACCCACCGAGTTGAGAATACCAATATTCCCTCCACCGGCTAGTCCAAATTACGACAGATGCGATAGTCCAGCACCTTTGATCCTGACCCAAGACGAGGCAGCGCAGCTGGAGTATCTGAAAGTACACGGTCTACCTCCTCCGGGAGAAGCTAAACCAGTACCAAATGGTAAATAATCGAAATTAGAACGTCGAAATTCTCTAGCCTTGATCCAGCAATTCAATCGACCAATTTTTCTTCCTACACCAATTCTGCGAGACACATTAACACACTCAATAATCGTTAACACATTATATGTTCAGATCTGCGATACGGTTGGTGGAGAATAACAGACGTCGACACGTTTCAAGAACTGTTAGAACACCTTCATTCCCGCGGTGTTCGCGAGAAGGAATTAAAACGTACAACCTGGGCGACCATGGAATCCTTCCTGGCCGTCACAGGTAGAATCAACGTAGACCCCGGCAACCTAACTGCCACCGAACTGAAATCTACACCCGACGATCCCGATACACCGATCCCGCAACCGGATAACCCTGAGGACTGGAGCGAGCAAGTTGCGTTACGCGTGGACGCGCAACTTTTGGAACAGGTCGAGGCTCTCGAGGACAAGGTCGCCAATGCCAGCATGCAGGTCAAAGGCTGGAAGCTACCTCCACGGGCGGGCACCGAGGAGGCTGAAGAAATTGAGAAATTGAACGAGATGGAGAAAGTGAGCGCTGTCGAACAAGCGCGACAAAGGTTACTGTCTTTGGAAGCTGCGATAGAGAGGAGATACTTGAAACCACCGTTAGGCGTTTGGTAAGGCTATGGTTGTGTTTATAGGTATACAGGATGCCTCAAAAAAGAGGTATAGGTATCACTTGCATATTTCATTACATAAGTATACATCACCAGATATCGTCACATCATTGTATATCAAATCACCAAACACTCCATCATCAGATACCCTGTCTAGACTCCTAATTTTTTGAGGCAACCCGTATGACACTTAATCATCAAATATCAGTTAATTTTAACAACATTCATGTTGAATTACAGTACGGGCGATCCAAATTTGGCAGCCCTAAAGGCTGAACAGGCGGCGGCTGCAAACGCAAACTCGAGTAATTCGGATCAGAGCAATCAGACACCGATGCCGCCGGAGGAAACGACTCCAAGAGGTCTGAACAACTGGCGAGAAGCAACAGCACGAGCTCACACATCGGCTCAGCTCGCCATGGCACTGTACATGCTGGAGGCCAGCATCGCCTGGGACAAGAGCATCATGAAGGCTGTGAGTCTAACACCAGCTAGAAACTCGGTCTGCGTCAAGCTACGAAACCGCTGCGTCTCACTCAAAGCTACCACTCAGTACAAACAGCTATTGACTACTTCTCAGGCCTCTGTGGGTATTCGCACTAACTTTACTAACCGAAACTTATCCTCTACCTCACACTGTGGAATCTCTTTTTCTTCTGTCCTTCCTGTACTGGGTGTACACTGTAACGCTTTGTAGGATTTTTTTGACATTAACAACGATGTAATAGAAAATTATTCGGTTGTATCGGGTGAACTTATTGGTATAGATGGGGGCCAGGATGAACTTCATCCTTATAAAAGAACTGCACTTCATAAGTAGCTTTATGGAGTGTTGTCCCATGTGTTCCATATTCTGAATTTAGAATTCGCTTTCAATTTTAAAAATTTCAAGTTCACGTGTTCTCCATTTGAACAATTTTACTTCCGTATCACATCGTTGCAAATGACTCAAAAATCATGCAAAATGTTAAAGTAAGCATTCTGTGTACAGTGAACCACAGAGAGCATATCGCTTTCTATGATGATGGCAACCAGAGAAAAATTTCTTGAAGAAATGTCTGCAAACGAAATAACAAAGGGATTTTTGATAAATTCGTTGTAATCTTTACGATGTGCGAGTAATGCGGCAATTCTTTTCATAAAAATTGTACGATTAACAGAGAACTAACAGCATTCATGCAACTTAAATGGTGGTTAGAGTTTAACGTAACGGTAGCATGCAACAAAATATGCCGCTTATCGTCTACTAATTTTTATTCCTTTGACGCTTCGTATTTTCCTTTTCTGTAGGGTTATTTGTTTGGTTATATTATGATACATACTCTCTGAACGATAATATGTTATCATTTTAATGCAATCCTGTTCAGACATTTCATTTACTCGTCACAATTTTAATACGCCTGTTCGGGTGATAACACGGGAACTAAGTATGCACTTTGAAATATAAATTCCGTTCCAATTTGTCAAATTAATCCTGAACCTATGAGCTTTTATCTCCTATTTATCAATTATTATATACTTTGCATATTAACGTTTATCGTATCGTTGGTTTCTTTTAATTTCAAACGCTTGAGCGATATGATGCAAAATCTTTAATACTTTAACGACTGCTGTGATTATGATAAAAATGACAATGCGCGGTCGTCAAAGTGTTGAGATTAAATCGTCTCCAACTTTCTGAATTTTAAGACAGAAAGTTTTCCTTCTTCTGTTACAGAACTGTCAGTTCTGTCACAGTGGAGATAACGAAGACAAGCTGCTACTGTGTGATGGTTGTGATCGCGGCTATCATACTTACTGTTTCCGTCCAAAAATGGAAAACATTCCTGATGGTGACTGGTAAGCAGTTTGCACCTTGAAACACACAGGACAATTTGAACAATGTTCTACAATTGGACAATCTTAAATCGTGTTCCAGGTATTGTCACGAGTGCATGAACAAAGCAACAGGGGAACGAAATTGCTTGGTATGCGGAAAAAGAGTTGGCAAAAACTTAGTGCTATGTGAACTCTGTCCACGGGCTTATCATACCGACTGCCATAATCCTGTTATGCCAAAAGTGAGTGATCATTCTGAAGTTAGATTACATTGCTGATATAATTCTGGGCGCCATGACTGCACACTAAAGTTTTGAACTGAACGTACTTCGGCGTAAACACATATATGATTATCATTTGACATGTGTGTTGATAATTATTATTTACAAATTTATGAAATTAAAGCAAACTTTAGTTTTGTCAAAATAAATTCAGAGAATTTCTTATTTTTGTAAGCCTATTCATGGCAGTATAACGAGATCCCGCTGCGTCTTTAAGAGTTCATACGTTCCATCGGAGTCAACATAATCGCAATCAAGTATACGGATATCTCTAACTTGTTCACATTGTTATACTTACAGATGCCAAGGGGAAAATGGTATTGTTCTAATTGCCACAGTAAACAACCAAAGAAGAGAAATAGTAGTCGAAGGAGTCATACCAAAGGAGGAGGCACCAGAGAAAGTGAAAGTTCTGATCATCCACCAGCTAGGTGATTACGTTAACAAAAAACAAAAACCAAACATTGTCAACTCGCTGATTTAACAACGTTTCGTAACGAAGTACAGTAGAAACTCAGATAAGCTACGAAACGATGATTCAATAACATTCAACAGCAACGTGTAAAACCGATGAACAAACTAATAATTTCTGATCGAATAAGAAAGCATAAACTTTTAGACAAACGAACGAACACCGCTTCTAATGCGATTATTATCATACCGACTTACATCCTCGGCCCGTGTCAAAAATACACTCGTCGATAATTGTTGTAAGGAAATATTCGCATCATACAGGGTGTTCCACGATAGGTTATAACTATACAAAAATAAATCTACACGATAAAAAGCAATCGTCAATAAAATAGGTTTGTCTTCGTTCGAGCGATTATTTTCTACCTCCTGTGAAACGTGTTGTTGTCGGGTCCCCTTCTCGTCGGGGGACACCCTGTACCATTTTGTACAGCGTGTCACGATCATCGACTATAATAACGGGATGGGTATTTTGATTGCTCGACGCTTCGAAAGAGCAAACGGCGAGAGAGAATAAAAAGCGAGACATAATAATATAAACACGAAAGACAAAGAGTCAGAAAGATGAGATAAATATGTTCGATCGAGAACAACGCGCGTGTGTGTGTGTAATAATGTGCGTGTGGCCGGTCTCAAGCAGAAAAACACGCTGTCGAGTCGTATTCGTCCAGAAGCTTAATAAAAATGACGGACAATACCTCGTGCGAAAAGCGAAAGCTAATGGTGCAAATAATTTCTGTTGTTTTGCGTCGCAGTCCAACGCCGTCAACGGCATCGAACACGCACGTAGAGGACGTCAGTTCGTCGGAACCGGCAACGCCTACCGCCTCGCCGAGGAAGGAGGGCAACAATAGGACGCTCACGAAGAAACAACAACGAGAGCTGGCTCCTTGTAAGGTGCTACTCGAACAGTTGGAGCAACAGGACGAGGCCTGGCCGTTCCTTTTGCCGGTGAACACCAAACAGTTTCCGACCTACAAGAAAATTATTAAAACACCCATGGATCTCAGTACGATCAAGAAGAAATTGCAGGACTCCGTGTAAGTTACACGCGTACCACCGACTGCTAGTTAATTGAACGTATTCTATTTAGAAATGCCTCTTTCCCTAAAAAAAATAAAAAAAACGGTAAAAAAAATGCATACAAAATCATCTAAGATCTCTAGAAACGCTCTAACTTGATCGTCACAGCTTCAAATCTGAAACATAAAAAAATAAAAACCATTGGAATTATGAATATGTTCCAAAGAAGTGCTTCTCGATACACAGGTACAAGTCTCGCGATGAGTTTTGCGCCGATGTCAGACAGATGTTCATCAACTGCGAGGTATTCAACGAGGACGACAGTCCCGTGGGGAAGGCTGGACACGGGATGCGCAGTTTCTTCGAAATGCGTTGGACCGAGATTACAGGCGCGCCACCCCCACATCCGCAAACGCATAGCTGAGGTTCGGTCCGTTCTCGTAACACCTGCAACAGTTTTGCCCACTTCTATTACTAGGAGCCTAGTGTGGCTCTAGGAGAGATCGCTCGAGAGAGAGAGATTTCGTTCGAAGAGACTATAATGAGAAGGCGACACCCGTTTTCCCCGCTGCACGTTTGTTGGCCTCGTTCTAGCGGCCGACAGGACATCTTCGATTCTGATAGTTATTAATAAAAGGAAATAAAATGCGGATACATCTTCGTGCGCGTCGTTACGAGCGTTCTGTTCATTCGCCTTCTCCTCAGACTTCTTTGTTTCCGTTTCTCGCCGTAACCGACGCTCGCGTGGACTCTTCTCGCATCCTTTACATGCGTACACGAACATAGATACATACACTTATAATACTCGAAACGGTACGACGAATATTTTCAACGGCTTCGTACTTCTCTTTTTTCCAGTTACGTTTTAGCGACGAGTTTTTACATTATGTTCGTCGAAACTCGGAGTTTAATACTGCGAAGATCGTGCGCGTAGGGTAACGGAAATAGGCACCGGAAGCTGTCACGATAGATTAACTGTTTGTGATTCGGGGAGCTTCGTTGAAAGTCGGCGCGCATTAATTGATTATTGTGTTTTGGATAGTTGTTCCGCGTCTTATTCGTTCGTAGTCTTCGACCTCATCCACCCCCCTTCGAGTTATTAATTACGAATACACACAAATGCAGATGGTCACTGTACTTACCAAGTAAATTTTTGCCTAAGCGAACACGAGATGTAATTTGCGATTGTATTATACAGGCTTAGCGCCGAGCCGTCGGCAAAAGAAATATTTTGCAAGATAATGAATGTGAAAAAGCAGAGGTATACATATATAAATATATAAATATAAATATAAATGTATAAATATGAATATAGTGTACATGTATACTATATAGATAGTCACGTCACACGCGAACATTCGAACACTCACATGTAACATCTTTGCCCATTTATGAATGAAAATAACATCAGTACGATAATAAAGGGTAACATTTGCTGTAAAGTAAGATGCAACAGGATGCAAGATGACATACGAAGTCAATCTTCCAGTTAAGGACGGAGTTGATGCCATTCCACGGATTCATTACCCTTCATTTTCTTTTCTCTCTTTTTTTTTCTTTTTAATTCGCTTGATTACTTATTTATTTATGATCGAACAGAGAAGCTAGATAAAGATGTTCGATAACTCGACGTGAATCTTGAGAAAGGATTCAGAAAACTTTGGAGATTCTTGCATGTAGGTTTGGAATGTTGTTTCTGTAATTAGAAACGGGGTAATATGTGTTTCTAAGTTTAAGATTAATTATTATTCCATGTCGAAAATGAATTTCCTAGCAGACGGTATTATACAATTAATGAAATTATCGAATTAAGCGAAATTTGTAAAAAAATTCGAATATGTATATATCTTATACATACATGTATTCTTCAATCATCTCGATTGTTTAACAGTCTTTTCGAATAATTGTGTGTGAGCATTTTCGACACTTTTTTTAATTCGCGCTTGAAATTAACGCTGTAACGAAGATTCGAATATCTTGTTTCGAAGCAATATCTAAGAAATTCAATTTAACATTATGGTGTGTTCATCGTGTACGTTGAATGGCAATTCGCTTTTAACGCGTAGCCACGAATAATTGAAAGGAAAAAGGCAAGGTAGGCAGGCCAACGAACGATTGTGTTTTTCGTTTCTCGAAATTAAAGGAAAACAGTTTTAATCCTTCATGTTGCGTAGTTGAGCGTTTAACTACGGATGCAAAGCGCAGGAGAATTTCGTCGAATTTTATCCGCGTCGAGTTCCAAGCGATAGGATCTCGTTGTTTGATTGTTCGAAGTAGCACGCGCGCGAGTTTTTTAATGCGATGTTCGATTTCGATCTAGAATTATAAGCAATGTGTAATAATCTCACGCAGTGTACCCCGATGAGGTGACGATGATTCGACTTTAAGGCATACTTTTTAAACGAACGAAATATATATGTATATCGTGCGTCAGGGCGTTGTTAGAGCCATGCTACCATGTATGGACGATGATGGCGATGATAACGATGATCTAGGATGATGGTGGTGTCGGTAGTGATTCTTTGGATTAATATTGATAAGCCGCGGTACCTTCGTAAGTGTGACCATCGCGCGAACGATAATACGATTTAAAAAAAAAAACACGAATAAAACGTTAACAATATCTTGTTTTTTATGTAATTGATGTACATTATTGCTCGTAATAGCGTTTAGCTATGTAATAACGAAGATTCAAGTGGAATTAGGGAGAGCGTGTGAGGGAGAGACAGAGAAGAGAGCGGGAGAGATTAAATGGTTCGGCCGTAGTGATATGTGCTAAACATTCGTAGTATGTAAAAGTATTAGCTAGATTATAAAATGCCGCGTGAAACGATTACGATGTAAAAGATGATTCGAGAGAGATGTGCGGGGTGCGGCTGGGACACGAAATGGATGTACCGTCGTCCTGACGTCGATCCAAGAACGATCAGATCGGTAAGATCGTAACGAGTAAAAGCGCGCGTGTTTTCTATTTCAATTCGTATCTCTTGATTTGCAGACACGGCAGCGATACGTGTACACAGACGATGTTAGAGTTTGCGGAACTCGGGGCAAAAATCGACATCGTTTCGGAAATTTGGAAGTTTTTCAATTTGGAGGTTTGGAAATTTAAGTTTCTAAACTTAACGTTGAAAACCTTGTGAATTTCTAAATTGGAAAAATTAAAAAATTCGAAGTGCCTCGTTTGCCCAATGGTAACGGTGGTCCTGTTTATACATGGTTATTCACATAATTGATCGTATACTTATGTGCAAATTGCCAATAAAATGAATACAAACGTACATATTTGTAAGCAATAATGCTCGATTTTGTGAGTTGCTATGTACAGTGCTCCACGATGAAATCGCCAAACACAAATGTAATGCCGGCCACCCACAAGATAATGTATTGTGAAAATGATAGATAAGATTTGGTGAATATAGAAATACTACCGAATGAAATTCTCAGTATCTTCATTGTGGTAGTTGCTATGTTAAATTTATAGTATCGGCCGTCAACGGCCCTCGTGGCATCGTTGTAGAATAGCTTTCATTGACCGCATCCTTCTAATACCATCGAGATCATTTCTAATGTTAACAGAAGTTCATCAATATTTATTATCAACTGTTCGTGTAGACCTTCCATTTAAATACACCCTCGATTCATACAACCCCATAAGTCGAATGACCTACGAGGATCGTCCCATAGATCCATACCTCCATGCAATAGAATTGACCCATTGTTCGTATAACATTTTTTATTCTAAATGACCTGCCAATGCTGGTAAAGTTTGTTGATTTCACCGCAGGAGTGAGAACATTTTTCTTCTTATTTATATTCCTGCAAAACAATGAAAGGCATACACTTTTATTTACTTTGTATTCACCCTGTGACAATCGTTAGTTTTCGTAATGATAGATAATCGATAATACGTTATTATGATTTAATATAAAGCGCAATGTCGGGGCATTTCACGATCTTACTGAACGTTCTTAGGATATACGTCAACACGAGCGTACATGTGAGAAACATTATACGTGTACGTTAACTTTATGCACGCCTTGCACCCTCGTATATATATATATTATAATCGATGCGTTAGACATCTCATACATTCAGACACACCACCACCAACCAACAACAAGAACAACAAGAACAAGAACAAATAATTTTTTAAGATTCAATTATTATTTAAATAGTACAGTTACATTGTTAGTATGAATAACGACGCTTTTTATACGAATTTTAGTTTTTAACGTCGATCTTATGATATATTATATGGTATAATGATAATGACAATGGTAATAACAATAACGATAAATGATATCGATAATGGAAAACAGATTATTAAAGAGAAATGGAAAAAATATGCGCAAATGAGAAATGGCGAGAGAGAGAAAAATACGTGAGAATGAGCGAGAGAAAGAATTAATCGAAAGAAAGACACAAAAGAGAGTGTGTGTGTTTAAGTTAGATGATTGTCTATAGTATAAACGAAGGCATACGTTAGGTATGCCTCGATGCTATTTAAACAGACTTAATTAATGTATTGCAAATGAATTAATAAAGTGTAAGCGAAGCGTGTATCTGTACAGTGAAATTATTTTTTTCTCTGTTATTTGAATCGCTCGAATTTCACGAAATCTTTCTTTTCCAACTTACATTTCTCACCGATTTTTATGCTTTTTATCCATTCCAAAATGTTTTTCTTTACATAAACCTGTCGATTATGCGTTAAATCCTTTCACCAGCGAGAGCAAAACTTACACGGATTGAAATTTACCGCGATGTCGGCCATGCTGTTGTCATTCCTGCTATCTCGCTCAAAAGCATTGCTTATCTCTGTCACGGTGGACTGTGAACGTATTTGTGCGTACATGTCGCATGACTACAGTATTCGTACCGGTGAGAGGTTAAAAACGCTTTAACGTACTTAATGTTTCTGGTTTTACATTGTTATTCGCGCGTGTACATAAATTTTCGAAACAGCATGCGATGACGACTCTTAGCTACGTTCGAAGATCTGGCAGTAAGTAAATTTTCAAGTATTCTTTTGATTCCATTGGCAACGGAGTACAATGTCAACGAGCTCCAATGAAAGCTCACTAAACAAATGACGAATTGTAGTAACAACGTCGATGCATATTTTAATCCGAAGTGTTCCAAATGTTGGTCCAATTTAATTATCGGTTATTCTATAGCCAAAACACCTACACTTTGGAATTTTTAATTTCGAAACTTCAGGAATTTTAGAATTCTTTTGAAATTTCGGAACTTTGGGACTTAAAAGTATTGAAATAGCCGTATCTTGGGGCCTTGAAAAGCATGTATCTGTATTACAAGCAAGTAAACCGCGAAAAATTATCGTTTTCGAAAATGAATAAAAGTTAATGAGGTCCTGCTGTAAACGCTTCTTTGTATTTGTTGCTTCCTGTTATTTAACAAATGTTTTATTTACATTTCGTTGTATTTTCAGGAATTCTACAGCTATTACAAGCATATAAGCACAATGCTTGCAATAATCTCCGATTATTCTTGCGGAGCGAGTCGAGCTTTGTACCGAAGCGGGTGCTTATCGTGAAAAAATTGTCGCGATACCATTTCGAAAAATTGCGAGAACCAGATTTGAATGAGGAGCAATTAAAAATGAAGTTGCAGGAAAGAGGATCTGATTATGAACTAATGATGGCTAGTCATATTGCAACCATTGCTGTTAAAGATGAAGTAATTAAGTATTTGAAGAAAATGAATATAGAGTACAAAGTAATAAACAGGTATAATTTATATTAAATTAAATAATCATTTAGTGAATCGCTAAATTTTATTAATTGAACGCGATTGCTTCTTACAGGGCAAATCTTGATGTGGCGAATTTTGATTGGGCCGATTTAATTCTTCCGATTGGCGGTGATGGCACGTTCTTATTAGCAGCAAATTTAATATGTGATAACAAAAAACCTATAATAGGTATTAATTCATTTCCCGAAAGATCCGAAGGTTTTCTGTTATTACCACCAAAATACACCAAAAGAATACCCGAAATTTTTGAAATGTTAAAGGCCGGCCATTATAATGTATTAATGAGACGAAGAATTCGGACGACAATTAGTGGTGATGATATTTGGAACCCACCTTTTCACGCGCACGAAAAGGGTCGTGTTACAGGTTGCGAAAAGTAATGCAATTAAATGTAATTCTTACGTCCTTTTATATTTAAACTGTGTATATATATTGCAAAATATTCTCTAATATTTACAGATTTTATATGGAGGACTTAAAGAAAGGAGCAGCTAATTTACCTAAAGAAAGACGTCTACCTTGGTTAGCGCTAAACGAAGTAAGACTCAGTCTACTTCAGCGACCAAATGGACCTCTATATTACAAATTACTAATGCAATTCGACTTCTTTTAATATCATTAGGTTTTTGTAGCGGAGATACTATCGGCTAGAACAAGTGCTTTGTTCATAAAGGTTGATGATGAACCCGAGTATCGTCTTGTGAAAAGCTCTGGGTTATGCGTAAGCACAGGAACAGGATCAACATCTTGGTATAAATCTATAAATAGCGTTAATCCACAAATAGTACACGAGATATTGAACCTTGTAGACAAAAATGGACAATTCAGCAATGAGCAAATTGACAAAATTTGTTCTACCTTTAACCAAAGTCTACACGTTAATGCTGGTACATATATTGTTTTAGTATAAAAACATGAATGTAACCAAGTTTTCTTTATTAAATTTTTATACATGTTTCAGACGAATTAAAAATATGTTATGCTATAAGAGATATGATAGTAACCAATGTATGGCCGATCCCAAAGACAATGCAAACCCGTGGGTTCTGTAATAAATTAACAGTAAGATCACAGTGTTATGATGCCGGTTTAGTTGTGGACGGCGGTATAGCCGTACCGTTTAACTTTGGAACTACAGCAGTATTGGAAACTTATCCCGAAGATTCTTTACGATCATTGACTCTTCCTGCTTGAAAGATACTACCAGTGAAGCAATTATTAATACTTTTTTACCTCACAGTTATTTGATACTTTAAAAAGGCCATAATTTAATGATTGCATTTACTTCACTTTAAAGATTACTACAATTTTATTGAGGACGATGCACTACTGTACAAGATGTATTAAAATATGTTATCTGAAGTGGAAATAACAGAATCTGTATAATAGTTTTGTATAATATAAATGAAACATTATAATAATGTATTCTACCAAAATAAAAGTCAGGATTATTGTTTCTAATCCGTTTTTTTTTTAGTGTATAACTTAATTGTAAGTGCTTTAGTAGGCCCAAAATATTTGCAAAGATTAGGATATCTCCTAATCATATACTTGTAATCATAAAACGAACTTGAAGATGGCACCACGTACACTTTTGTTGAATGGCGCCGCCGCCTTTCAGAAGCAAACTTGCACGAAATTCATGTAGATACAGTATACTTTCTTTGTGTTTGGTCTTGTTACATTGAACAATCGCGATATTTGTTGTGCTTTTTAAAATCTTTATTTTTTTGTAATATCGTTCCTCACGGGATGATGCGCGAGAGCAACGTATTGATAACTCACCCTTTACCAGCACAATTGGATTTATGAGGATACATAGAACCTAAACGGTAAACAAAAGTCATCAATTCATTACACTTTTTTATAACTACAAGACTTCTTTATGCTTAATACTTATTGAGATGCACAAGCATGTATATTATATAGAAGATTTTTTAGCAAAAATTACTGAGAATTATTGTAGAAGCAATTAAAAGAATTTTATGCTAAATGAAAATGAAGCATTTCAGTAAATTTTTAGGTTAGAATGTCATTAATTGTCAGTTGAAGGATACGTTGTGAGGAGGTCCATCATTATCAATGTATTATCATTGATTTTTATGAATTCATGTTAGATCATTCGTATAAATATCGATAGAAGATATCGATATAGAAAACTTTGTACAGATTTACACACCGTAATCGTAATGCCTATATTTTGAAAAGACATTAGTAGGCGTAAGGCCATCGACCGTATCAGCTGTTGCATTTCGTACACTTTGCAAACTTATAGACATTTCTTTTGTTTATAAAAAACATAATTTATATTTATAATGCGTGATGTATTGTTTTTATCAATGCATATTACTTCAGGAAATGTTTCATTAAATGACTGAATACTGCTGTTAATTCGTCGCTAAAATAATTTTATTATTTATCCTACAATAGTTTCTTACGTGTTAAATATATGAATAAAATGGTACACATCTCTTTGTAACAGTTCCTTTATTCATGATTATTTATTTAAACATAAAATCCTTGCACAATCTTTTTTGTTCGAACGTTAGTAACCCTGAATGATCGCTTATCGATGCACATATATTTACATACTAACGATTAAGTCTCTGATTCTCACATAAATCGAATTCATTCAGATATTTCTCGTGCTCGGGAACTAATCAAATTTCCACTTTTCCATTTTCCTTATCTTTCATTTCAGTTATTTCTGGAAAAGTGTCCGCGATAATCTTGTAATTCTTTGTTAGTATGTGTCATACAATTGATCTACTATTGTCATAAAATTAATCTACTTGTACATTGACGCATCCGCGTTTTATTGCATACCTATTGCATACACGTAACAATTCAATCCCTTATGCAGGTCATCTATTACATTGAAAATGTAAGATCTTTGTTTTATATTACAATTTATTTATCATACTGTTTGCGATAATACAAGTCGTTATAGCATCATGGAAAAATAATAACTTAATAACATTAACAATATTTCGAATATCAATACTTACACCAAAACTTATATCACTACTAAACTAACTGAAGCCATTGGAATAATAGAAATGTAAGGAGACAAGGGTCTAAGGATATCAGCATGTAGGAATGTGGGGTTGTAAGGATATCAGAATGTAGGGGTATCAGGTTACAAGAATATTGAGATCAAGATGTATACATATAGATACAGAGATTTCGATGTATTGGTATATAGGAAATGAAGATAAAAAATCGCAAAACGTAAATACACAATGCAATCGTTCGCAGCGTCAAAAGAAAGAACTCGCGATAATTGGCCTGTTTTCGTAACAATAAGTATCGTGCGCGTAATGTTACTCTTTCGACGATTATAGAGTAATTACTAACCGTGTTTGAGTGTTATTTTTCAGGTCACCGTCTTCGCGGATATCAAAGTCGGGCTGGTAAAATGGCAGATGACGAGAGGCAAATTAGAGCGGCCGCGGAGACATTATTGACCGGATCTATTAACTCCCAAAGGAGTTCATATACTCATCAGTCTGTAACTCGAACTCCGGATTTCATGCTTAGCGAGGATCTTATCGCGGGTGCAATGCAAAACGGGAGGATGTCGAATGTCAGACGTTTCTTTTGCCTCTTCGTCACCTTCGATCTTCTGCTCACTTTTCTCATGTGGCTCATTTGTACGATGGTAAAAATCCTATACTTGATTATCGTTTTTAAGTTAACAGGTACAACGTTTATCTTCGTACTTAATCGTGGTCATATTTTTAGATCGCTGGCGAGAGTTTGGAGTCCGCTTTTATGAATCAAGTAGTCCACTATCACATAAAAACCTCTTTGTTCGATATAGTGGTAAGTATTTGGTGTAAGGTTGCTCGAGAAATGATTCGCGATAATTATTTCATCGTGTTCGTCGTGAACAGAGATTTTACGGATTTCATCTTCTCAGATGGCAGCGATTTGCAGGTTCACGGTGCTGTTGCTTTTCTACGCGTTACTTCATTTGGACCATTGGATCATCGTAGCTGTAAGTGGCCCGGTATCGTTAAAATATTCGAATATCACTTATTATAGCGATGTTTGTTTGTAGTTGACGACTGCTACGACGTGTGCGTTCTCGATCGCCAAAGTGTTTCTTTTCGATGTAAGTTTCAAATTATCGAATTAAATTTTATTAACAAATTTATTATTTTACAACTTTTTGTTGTTTGTAGTGGTCGGTATGCACTCAACCAGTATTTCAAGTTCTTCTTATCCTCATATCCTTTGTGCTGTCTTGGGTGGAAGCTTGGTTCTTCGATATTCGCGTGTTACCTCAAGAGACTCAAGCTAGAAATTGGATAAGACGTATGATACGTGATTGTATTTTATAGGAAAACACTCGATATGTCTTCTGGAAGTAAATGGAAGATTGATATTGACTTTAGATTTCGGGGGCAATGAAAGAGAACCGCTCTTACGAGGCGTTACGTCGGAAACACGGCAATACACCAGCATCGAGCCTTCCGCAGGTACCTTCTTTACCCCTATGGATTCACCAGATCATTCTGATGAAGAGAATGAAAGTTCAAGAAGAATAGGGAGTTCTAGGGGTTTATCAAAAGGGGTAGAGCCGTTCGGTTCTAAACCTCTGCCCAAACTCACGCCAGAGATGGTACGCGAAAATTTGTATTCAATCGTTTACGGGAATATTTTAAGGAGACAGCGATGGACTTATCAATCTCGTTTTTATAAGCAATTCTCAATTATGTTTAGATAGAGGATTACAAAAGGAAAGCTAATGTGTTAGTACAGGATTGCCATGATTTGTTGCAATCTGAAGATTGGCAAATCGAAAATATATTGTCCAATGGTGATATTATCTTTTATATAGACCGTCCTAAAGAAGGAAGAATTTTAAAGATAGTAGTAAGTTTGCAATGTTATTCTATAAGTTTCTTTTTAATATTCTGTTACCATCATTTGACATGTTCTTTTCAGGGAATAATTGATGCCCCCGCTAGTATACTTGCCGACCAATTATTTAATGACATTGAATCGTTACCATCGTGGAATAAACTTGTTTCAGAATCGAAAAAGTTACAGGTAACATTTCATTTGAAATATGTACATTCGGGTGCAATATATGTTTTTCTTGATTAAAGAGAGTGTAGGAGAAGTGGTCATTTACTATTGGCCTAATGGGAGCCTAGAGTGAACCTAGTGCTTTCTTTCCTCCATTTCATATTAATTAGGAAAAGCCTTCGTTGCACGCGATCATACAATAATTAAAGTGATTTATTTCCGCGTATTTTTTGATCAGCATATTGACGAAAATACGGATATTATTTACCAAGCAACGAATCCTCATGGCGGAGGTATTATTGGCGCACGGGATTTCGTTATTTTAAGACACCGTACACAGTATGGCAATTATTATATTAGCAGTGGTACATCGGTGCCTTTTCCTTTACCACATCGTAGTAATTTTGTTAGGTAAGATTTAGACAAAACCGTAGAAGTTATGCTATATTATAAAATAATATTTTTGGAATGCTTTTTAAAGGGCTGAAAACAATATAAGTTGTTGGGCCTCAGAAGAAATACTTAACGAAGAGAATAAATGTCGATTCACATGGATTACTAATACAAATTTGAAAGGCTGGCTACCGCAAAAGATTGTAGACAAATCGATGTCTACGGCACTGGAAGATTTCATGTCTTATGTAAGGAAATATGTGGACGAAATGCAAAGATCATTCACTTAGGTGTAACACTTGTTTCCATAATCGGTCAATCGAGCCAGGGTCTTTCATAATCATCCTATGTATTCATGCAATCGAAATCGATTTCAATTTTTTACGGAGTTTCCAACAATTTGAGAGGAACACAATACCAAATATAAAATCATAACATGGTGTCTCTGTAAATTTTTTCCGTGGGTTGTGCATTATGTGTAAACGCAGAAAAAGTCTGTGTTTGTTTCGTATTGGAGAATTAACAGACTGATAAAAAAAAGGAAAAAGACTTTTTTACACGCTTTGTATTTCATAAACAGAAAATTTTCAAATATAGAGACACGTATCGTTAACTAGCATTTTCTATCAAAAGTGTATTTTAAATTAGTAGAGGCATTTTGAACTGGTGAAACACAACTGGGAAGAGAACCACATTTTGTGATCACCTTACCAACAAAACGTGATATGAGTTTTGTATTGCTTCTTTATGAATGCTTAGAGAGGAATTTTATTATAATAAAACACAACAAATGTTTCCATTACATTCTGCTTGAAATATTGATAATAATTGTGGCATTTAAATGTTTTATTCTTCTATGCAACTTTCCTCTTATCGTTCGCTACAGTCTTTGTTCCTAATATAAAAATGTTTATTTTCGAATGTAAAATAATGTTAGGAAAAAGTGATTTTTATTATATAAATACGTTCTTTAATACATCTACTTAGTTGATTATCCCAGTTTTAGAGAACTTCCATTTAGATACATGTATATCAATGTGTATAAGTGTTTTATGCTTAACACAAATTGTTACTTCACTACATGTTCCAGCAAGTTGAATTATTGTATTCATGACATAGATTCCATTGCTATGAAACACTCGATCATATTTAATTATGTTATAGGTTTAATTATAAAATTATTATGATACCATGTACAAAGCTATGTTGAAGAAAAGTACCAAATAATTAAAAGAAAAAAAGATATCATATAAAATGAATAGATAGCTATATAAATAATTCAACACCAAGAATGTACTAAAACGTAATTTTTTATGTTTGTATATACTATTAGCGTTTTAACAAGAATGTTTGTTTAATATGTTTCACATAAGATAAATAAAATATGCAAAAATTAAAACTTCTAAAAATTACTATATAATACTTGAGAATAATTGTTTTTATTTCTTTAATATGTACAATTACATATTAAATATTCTTCATTAGTTCTTAACTTATCCACCATATAATATTTGATATGATATAATCAATGTACATACATTTTAGTACTGTAAATCGATAAAAATGTCATTTTCATGATTGCTCAGCGTACGACATTAAAATAGCTTTTATATTCATAGAATAATACTAAAATTTATTTTCTATTTTAAGCTAATACTATACAGATGTGAACATTTAAGTTCTCGATCTTATTCATTACAATTACCTTACTTCTATTATATTTCTTCGTACTTGTATATTATTGCATGATTCGCTAGTCACGTTTTATTTTTCATTTGTTAGTACATTAATTTCGATAAAATAAGTTACGTAGATAATTTTCGAATTTATAGGAAATGCGAGTGAATTGCAATTTTGAACAACGATAAAATTGATATGTATCGAAAATCGATTAAAATGTACCTAATTTTATAAAAATGGCCTAAATAAAAAAGATTGCTTGTAAATTGTCGATATTAATCATCAATAAATTATTAAAATACCTACGTGATTCCATTGATCTCTTTTATGGAACTGTACGACAAATTGAAACTTTTCTATTTGGTTTTGTTTGTATTACAATTCGTACCTTGTAAACGGAAGCGTAACGCGGACATGATGGATATGTACGAGTTAATTTATCGTGCGATTCTCAACACGTATTCACCGTATCTTTGTGTACGAAATACACATATTTATGTATACTGTATTAGTACATAAATGTGTTGATTCGTATCTGCACTGCAGAATATGGTATTTCACAATAGCTACGTCTACAATTTATTTCTACGAGTGTTTGGTTTTTTAACAATCAAACTGTTTGTGATACTCGAGTTACGAACGCAGCAATATAATTGCAATTTCAGAGAGAGACTTCGTTTTATATCACGTTTCAATCTTTATCTTGCGCAATTTTACGGGAAGGTAAACAATTCGTTGGTTCAGTGAAATGTTATACTCTATAAAAATCCATTGGTACCAAAAAATGAACAAATTAAAAAGTTGGATACATATAAAGAAAATAGATATTCATCCCTTAGAAGTCGTTGAAAAGTAAAGATACAATCATTTCAATTTTATTTATGTCAAAAGTTTATAAAAATTTGTTTAATATTTCCTTCCATAAGACAATGGAGACTTCAGGCAACCAATTGTCAGTACTTCATGATTCTCACGACCAATATGATCAATATTTCCGTAACGCCCATAAATATTAAGAAACTTGAACTACTGGCAATGGATCACCTGAAATCTTTGGAAATGTGAAAAATGTACCAGTTCTATAATTTTCAAGTTCTCGAGGTGGCGACAAAACACGATCGAATGGTTCCCATTCAGGTAGAATAAACGACACTTACCTTGAAATCTCGAGGTATCAAAGAAGCAATTTGTAAACGGGAACCAATTACCGTGCTGGGAAGTCGTTTCCCGAGTAAAGGGAAAAGAAACCGTCTAATAAACGAGGAAGTTGTTAAATTATTCACTGCGATGCGCACGCATTAAACCTCCGATACGGAATCGGTAGGCCAGTGCCGTAGAACAGGTGGCGCTAGTGATGGAGCCACAACCGAAAACCGTGATGGGCAGTCAGTCGGTCTCGCGCCTCACGCGTGTGTACGTCGGTGAACGTGTTCGTCTATCGCGTTCGTACGTCGTGTGTCGCGATTGCATTATATCAGTTTTAAAAACGACTGTCAACGATTGTTGTGACGAGAACTCGACATTTGCTCCGTTGTACGTGGCTGCGATTTGCATCTCGACGGAGCGACACCGGTCCACAACGATGCCGGAAACGTAAGGGACGCTCCGGAGCGTCAACGAAGGGCTGATGCAGAAATGGTGAGTTTGATTAATTATTCTTACTACTTTTTTAATTCCTCTTCGCGAGTTTTAAACTTCGTTAATTCCGGTTTTTGACCCTTGTACTTAATTGGTTACCATTGACCGGCACCCTTTTTGTGATAGATTCACAAGCGTGTGCGATCTTAGTGTCGATTATTTTTATGGAACGATAGTTTTGACAGTCGATTAGTTTCATGCTGTCGTAGTTTATAATGCGATTCAATTTACTATAAAATTCTATTAAATATCTGTGTATTTTTTATAATTAAGAATGGGTAACATTTCTTATCTATTTTGTAACGTTCACAATTGATTGCAACGTTTTTGTTTTAATGAACAGTTTTTGTTATAAAATTTTACAAAATTGCAAATAATTTTTGGTGAAGTACATTTTTAAAATTGAAGGAATTTTGATATTGTTGCCGAAAGGATACAACGTTGGAGAACGTGTGCAGGATGTTTTTGGTACCGACGGTTTTTTGACCTCGATAAGTGTTCGATTCGAAAATCAAACGAAACAGACATTCGATAAATCTCCACTTGTAACTTCCGCTATTCCTTTCTGGTTTATGCGCCTCGAGACTTATCGAGGTCGCGCTTTCGATATCTATCTCTGATCCTTCGGTGCGATCCTTTTGACCTTCGACCTTCCGAATCGAATGAATACGCATATTACGAATATCTGTACACGTTATCTATGCATGTAACATATCAAGTCTTCATATTATAAAATGAAATACATTTTAAAATTAAAATGATAGAAAAGAACTTTGCTTAAATTAAACAGTACACGTTGCTAACACGTTGCCTGCCATGTTGACCGCCGCCTCAAACGTAATGTAAACGAATAATTAAAAAAACATTGCTGTTCGAAATTGTATTACTATTGTATTAGCAAAACCACAAACGAAGAATTTAAATTCGAAAATGAATTATTTGTATCTCGAACGGAAACCGCACATTAAAATTTCAGTACGTCTGACTACACACAGTCCGCTTTCACTGCGGCGCTGAACCTGTTACGAGCGTAATGAAATAAAATTTTCTCTTCAGAGAGTGAGAACAATAAAGAAAATTTCTAAATGCTTAAACAGGAATTGTGGTACGATTTCCTCTCTTATTCTTAACAAAGACAGGATTTTGCGGTTTCGAATGCATTATCGTCGGAATAGTAACATCCTCTTTTTTTGTACGTGCAC
Source organism: Megachile lagopoda (assembly GCA_036983795.1). Taxonomy (NCBI): domain Eukaryota; kingdom Metazoa; phylum Arthropoda; class Insecta; order Hymenoptera; family Megachilidae; genus Megachile; species Megachile lagopoda. The sequence continues at coordinate 10,718,501 of CM072785.1, read as the reverse complement.
TTCCGCTTTGAGGTAACTTTGTTGGAAACTAGTTCCTGTCGTCTTTTCCTCTTGAAGGAAGTTTGAACGTCGAGAAGGAAAAGTTTTTCGTTCGTGTTCGTTTTAACGAATCCCGGCGCAGTTTAGGCTTCGAACATTTTTTTAGGTAATTATACCCCTCGCAGAAAGTATAATCTTTCTCTACCCGTTAATTCTAATCGATGCACTTCGCAGGTCCTTTATCTCGAGGGTCAAAGAAATCAATTAACTTTCGAAAGTTTTTCGAAGCGCAGGAAAGTTTGCCAAAATCGAAGATTCTTTAAGATTCATAAATTAAAGGGGAAAAAAAAGGCACACAATGTTTCTCGTTTTCGTTGAATAAAATTTACCTAAACAGACACGAAGATTTATGAAACGTCCTGATACGTTTCAACAGGTTGTTGATTCGCTCCCCTGTTTTTCTTCCCCTAAATCATCGAAGAAGAATACGCACTAAAATCCCTTTCCGCCTCACCCCAATTTCCGTATGACGATATTGTTTCTATTCCGGAATTGCCGTGGTTTATATCGCCGGGCTACCGGGAACAGGAATAAATGTAGACGCTCGAAAGGAGCGTGATACGATGTTAGCTAATTTTAGCGATTTTACGAGCGTTTTGCGATAAAATGAAATTCATGGGAAACCGAGGTGACGACTGACTTCGTAGTTACGGCCGTTTGTTCGCGTTAAATTATCGTGCCACGTTGTTCACTTCAACTTGTATCGAACCTCCACCTTTTCGTCTCTTGTACACAAAATTTCTACCCATCTTTTTAATATTCTCGTGAATTGAAACCGTAATTTCTTTAGTTGTCGCGTTGTAATTCTACGTATAGTAATTCAGCGCTTAGTAACTCCACGCGTGGTAATTCTAATGCGTAGTGATCCCACGCGTTGTAATTCTACGCATAGTAATTCAGCGCTTAGTAACTCCACGCGTAGTAATTCAGCGCTACGTACTTTCACGCGTGGTAATTCCAATGCGTGGTGATCCCACGCATCATAATTCTACGCGTGGTAATTCTGCGCTTAGTAACTCCACGCGTGGTAATTCAACGCTTCGTAACTGCACGCGTGGTAATTCTAATGCGTAGTGATCCCACGCGTTGTAATTCTACGCATAGTAATTCAAGGCTTAGTGTCTCCACGTGCTGCAATTCAACGCTCAGTATCTCCACGCGTGCTACTTCACCGCTTAGAAACCCCACGCGTGATAATTCATCGTGCACACACATGTAATTCAACGCGTTCAATAGGTAACAAATCTTAAAACTCATGAAAACATTCAATGCATCCATACCTAAGTGATATTTGCAAATCTTCCAAGAATGTCTTTAACTAAAAACTGAAATCATCTGAAAAATAAATCATCCCCAGAAATCCTGCAATCGGTAATTCGCTATTCGAATCGATAAGTGGACCATAAACACTACGCTAATGAAATGTATGTATTTAAAGAGGCATAACGGAAGTTGTTTTCGCGATTAATCCAAAGCTTGACGGAAGTCCAGCCGAGGGATCAAAGACTTAAGGGAGCACAAAAAGAGTACAAGTCGAATAAAAAATTTTATGTACTTTCCCAACGTCTCTAATCCTTTGAGTCGCCTGTTATGCTGTCGTCTTCAAAGCAATCTTTACGTGTATCTTCCACTGTATCTCCTCCCTTTTCTTCTCGTCGCTCGTAAATCCTATTGGTAGCTTTTGCACCCGCGCTGTTTTACTGCTATTTCGAATTTCTTCGTTTATATAGTGCTCTTTTTTCGTTTCTTTTTAATTCCCGTCATGGCTTGTCTCTTTATTAACATACGGCTCCCGCTGCAATTCATTCCGGCATTCTTTTAATCGCCGGATACGAAATCCACGGAAAATGGGGGATTGCTTTATTATGCGTTTTGTAACGATTATTGCCTGTTTTATAAGAACTTATTCGTGTCATAACGATTATTACCTGTTTTATAACGACTATTATTTATTTTATAACAATTGTATTGTCACCCGTTTCATAACCACTGTTTTATAAAACTGTTTTGTGAAACGACTAAAATTGTTCATTGTTCGAGTATTAAAAATGTAAACAAATCTGAAATAATCTTTGAGCGATAGAATTTCAAACGAAGTTTTAAAGCAATTATTTTTTATACGTGCCATCCGAAGCGGTTAGCAAATCCTCTGGGAATGAAGGGTAGTTGAAAATTTCCTGTTGGGGCTGTAAAGAAGTTTTTTAACATTGCCCCCAATTTCCCTTCCCTTTCGTACGTTCTTTGTCTTTCTCCCTTTGTGACATTTTTTCTCTTTTCCCTTTTCCACTGTTTTCCCTCAACATCATCCCCTCACGAAGGTCAGCGTAGGCTGGTTACCATAGCGACACGCAAGTTCGGCTTGTGTCGCCCATTTTCATCCCTTTTCCATGTGTTCAACGCGCGAAAACACGCCTCGTGACCAAGAACCACAGCGAACAGAGAATTGTGTCCGTGGTGGTCGTAGAAAGTTTTAAAGACCCCGGTATCCGGGACTTAATTGACATTCGGAATGCGAGTTTGCGAAAGTACAATGTATTCTCGAGAAAATGCATTCAAATTATACACTGCCGCGTTTTTAATTGAATTCAGAATTTCGCTATGTGCTTTGTCTGAACTTATATCGTGGGACGTTTTGGCAAAGGCATAGGGAAGTTTTTATGAATGTGGTATTGAATTTTGGGGGTGGACTGTAATACAGCGTATGAGATCGTGTGGTTTGACACATGTTAATTCGATGTGTGGTGATCCAAGATGTGATAGTTCAATTTGTAGTAATTCCACAAGCGGTAATTCAACACGTAGAAATCCCATACGTGATGATCCAACGTGTGGTAATTCAACGCTTAGTAACTTCACGTGTGGTACTTCAGCGCTTACTAACTCCACGCGTGGTAATTCAACGCTTAGTAACTCCACGCGTGGTAATTCAACGCTCCGAACCTTCACGCGTGGTAATTCTAATGTGTGGTAATCCCACGCATCGTAATTCTAATGTGTGGTAATCCCACGCATCGTAATTCTACGCGTGGTGATCCCACGCGTTGTAATTCTACGCGTGGTAATTCAACGCGTCGTAACTCCACGCGTAGTAATTCAACGCGTCGTAACTCCACGCGTGGTAATTCTAATGCGTAGTGATCCCGCGCATCGTAAGTCTACGCGTGGTAACTCTAATACGTGGTGATTCCACGCGTTGTAATTCTACGCATGGTAATTCAAGGCTTAGTGACTCCACGCGTAGTAATTCAACGCTCAGTATCTCCACGCGTGCTACTTCACCGCTTAGAAACCCCACGCGTGATAATTCAACGTGCTCACACGTGTAACTCAACGCGTATTAATTGAACTCGCGACGATCCCAAGCGTGTAATCCAACGCGTGTTAATTCAACGCTTGTTAATTCAAAGCTTCGTAATTGAATACGTAGTGATTCAACACGTGGTAATCTAGAGCGTGACAATACGTAACCCCCAAGTATAACACGTGGTAATACAATGCGTGATGATTGCGTCATAATACCCATCATCAACATTTTTATTTTCAGCGTTTCTATCAAAGTTTTTCTTCGTTCTATCAAAATGCTCCGTCTCTGTGATCAATTCAAAATCGCGGCTATGTTTATTTGCGAACGGAAAGAAGACGTGTGTTGGACGTTCAGTACACGAAGCGGATTTAATTTGCGGCTCGAATGAACGGCAGGTTTTGTTCCGTGATCGATGTCAATCCAGCCACGATGTTCGGTTTGTTTTTGCAACGATCTTGCTTTCGACATAATTGTTTTTTCCTTTTTAATCTTGTCTGTCAGTTCGAGCACGTTCCAGAGTTTTAAATTTAGGGAATCGATATTCGATTTAGAACTTGAAAATTTAGAAATGTATTTTCAGAATTTGAAAACTTGGAGAACTTAGAAATCTAAAAGTATGACAATTTAGACATTGAAAAAATGATAAAAAATTTAGAATTTCGATCCATCATTAATTACACTCCTAAATGTAGTGAATTTAAGTTCACGAAGACACAAATATTCAGGAAAAGGTTTGCTAAGAAAGTGAACAATCTTTATAGCCTCCTTAATTGGCACATGTTGTTCACATGTGTTACAATTAGCGTTAATTTGACGGACAAGCAGTATAACCGTCAACCAGGTTGAGGTATCGCGAAAGTTAAGGTCAGTTTAATCCCCAGTGACCACCCATTGACACGTCCAGACACACGGAACAAGTTGAAAGTTAGCAGGACAGCAGGCGACGACAGTGACTTGGCTCGAATGCTCGTTTCTACAGGTGGTCGTTTGGCATTCACGATGTCAATGGCTCGTGCTCGAATATACTCGCGACAGCCTCGTTACGAAACTCTTGGCAAGTGCACGCGTGAGATACGAAACATAGCCTTGTAAAAAGCTCCTGGCGCCGCGTTAATGATTCTAACGAAAAACGCCACTGAGTTCCAGACCGTCGCTCAAAAGATGACACACGGAAAGAAAATTCACGGCGTTCACTCGCTAACAAAACGGAGCTGCACAAAGGGCTTTAGTTTCGTTGTCAAGTGTTATTCATGTGTGACTCGTATGTTGTTTGTGCTCTACACGGTTTCTCTAATTTATACATTTTGAGTTGGAGTTTGGACTTTGGAGTTTGTGTTGAAGTTTTTGGACACGTTCTTAGATTTGTGAATTCGAGGGTTTTGGGAGTTCTGAGGTTTATTAAATTAATTACTTTGAATTTTGTAAAGTTCTACATTTGTAAATTTATAATTTTGCGAAGTTCTACATTACCAAATTTCTATCGCCTCAAAATTCCACATTATCGACTTTCTAAGTTCTGACATCTCTCCTCGAGGCTCCACATTTCAAAATTTCCAAATCCCCAAGTAACTGACATTTCCAAATTTCTAATCTTGAAGTTGTACAAATTTAATTTCCAATATGTCGAAAGTTCTATATGTTCAAATTCCCGAACTCTCGAACTCCCTTTCTAAATTCTGTACCTTTAACTCCTCACCTGCTTACCATGCACAGCTATGCCCTTCAGCTGAGCACCTCATCTGCCCATAATTAATATAGATCTCACAAACAAGTCATACTATCGTTCTCAACCATGTACCAAATTAATTTCTATCTATCTTTACGAGAACTGTTTATTTCTTCGGTGAAAGTAGTATGAGTCCACCATAAGTCAGACACCGCGTCCTCCATATCTTTATCGAATCTCTCGCAAATCGGATTGTTCATTACTTCCGAAATTGACTATAAATTCGATATCGACGACAATATAGGTATTTTGGAATCGATTGTCTCGTTCTAAACGTTTTAGATTGCATCGCGTAGATTTTTCTCTGAAACTTTGCCAGACACGTTATTTGCCCGTTTCCCTGGGTCGTATTTATTCGCTGTCGGCGCTGTTGTGTTTTCCCGTGTTATCTCGAACGTACGTTGAAAACGATCGTGATCTCGATTGACGAATCGAACACGTGTCCTTCGATTCACGCGTCTCACGCGAGACGGGCTCGATTGTCGGAATATTTCTCGTGTCAAATTAAATGGAATTTCATCTACGGAAAAATTCATCGGATTCCTGATCGAATTCTGCTATTTTTGAAAACGCAGTGTGGAACTGAAACAATGCGGATCTCTTTCTTCTTTGACATTTTAATTAAATTGATGCGTTTCGATAATCGTGCACATGTGGATGAGATATTACTCGATCGTTTTTGACTTGTTTGGTATACATGACGAGTTAATTCGCTTGATCTATTCTCAGCAAGTATTGGCAATAAATCTTCATGTTGAGAAGTGGGTATACTTATCTTAAGAAAACATATAATACATATCTGGTGCACAAGACCAAAGTGCTAATGTTAATTTATTATAAAAATGTTAACACAACAATGACCCAATGATAAAGAATTATCTTATTGAAAAGTCAGACATCCACTATTAAATTTTTATCTCACTGCTGTACTTCACTGAATGTGTTACCTTCTTTAATTATAGATAACGATGATCGAAATGATTCCAGATAATAATTATCAAAATGGCTCCAGCTAATAATGATCGAAAATAGACGAATAACGATGAAAAATAATATAGTTGTACGGTGAAATCGTTATTGAAAACGTTCTAGATATTCAGGAAAGTCCGTCAGTATCCGAAATAAGTTTGACCAGTGTAAATACGATTCTCTATGTTTTTTGACGCTAGAAAATGTTGTCATAACTAATGTCGAATAGGTTCGCGAGTGGCCGTGCCAAAAAGCGGCCTGATAGCGTGCTTCTGTTAGTCATTTATCGCGGAAGTTTATCTCATAACATCTTTAAAGCTGTCGTAGTACGGTTACACTGGCGAGTACCGCAATAAGCTGCATTTTCCTGGGTCCTCCAGCGATCTAAATCGTCGGTTGCCAAGATATTAGTTCGAAAGTTAATTTTATCGTATCCCACGTGCTCTGCCTTTCGTATTTTCAGACACTGCACCGTCGGCAGAGATAAATAACGAACGAAGAAATTGCAAAATGAACCGTTGCCGTTATTTCTCGTCTACGCTGTCGAATCACTTCCCAGCAATTTTTATCGCCGGAACGGTATTATATCAGAAAATAAATATAGGTTCATTCGTTTATTGCTAAATGCTCCGAGCTTTTATTACGGGTACATTCTGAAACCTGAAGAATTTCTTTTCTGGGGTAGGTATACTAGTCTATGGGGTTGAAAAAGTTTGGGTAATATTGGTTTCATGGAGACGTCTCGCGTTACTCAGCCACGCGTTGCATTTCTGTATCAAGCTTTCATGTGTAGAGTTTATCACGCATCGAATTTCTCATGTGTCGTGTCACCTACATGTCGAATTTCCACGCTTTGAATTTCCCACGCACCGAATTTTCCACGCGTCGAATTTCCTTCGCGCCGGATTTCCCACGCGCCAATTTTCGACGTGTCGAATTTCCATGCTTTGAATTTCTCACGTGCCAAATTTCTGCGCGTTGAATTTTCCACGCGCCAAAATTCCCATGCGTCAAGTTTCCTACGTGCCGAATCTTCCACGCGTCGGATTTCCTACGCGCCGAATTTCCACGCGTCGAATCTCTACGCGCCCAATTTTCCACGCTTTGAATTTCCCACGCGCCGAATTTTCCAAGCGCCAAATTTCCACGCGTCGATTTTCCACGCTTTGAATTTCCTACGCGCCGAATTTTCCACGCTTTGAATTTCCCACGCACCGAATTTTCCAAGCGCCAAGTTTCCACGCGTCGAATTTCCCACCCGCCGAATTTCCACGCGTCGAATTTTCCACGCTTTGAATTTCCCACGCGCCGAATTTCCACGCTTTGAATTTCCCATGCGCCGAATTTCCACGCTTTGAACTTCCTATGCGCCGAATTTTCACGCGCCGAAATTTCCACGCATCGAATTTTCCATGCGCCAAATTTCCCCGCGCCAATTCTTACAAGCACTGAATCTCCACGCGTCATATTACCATATTAATTGCTTATTACCAATTCCAAAAGTTCGCTCTCACAATCATGAACCACGGCCATATAACCAAAGCCACTACACTTCCCAACAAAAACAACCGTTCCTTGAATTAATTCTAAAAATTAAATCACCATACTTCCCTCATTACTCGATCTCTCATTTCATTCTCAGTTCGCGGCATAAACGATTCAGCGCACACTAACGCGTTCACTTATGAAATATCGTGTGGCCGTTGTACAAGGCATGATTTATACAAACGATCCAGTCCCCGTCACAATCGCGGTACAATCAAATACCGATTCGATATCTTTCGAGCAGGTTAATCGTAACCGGTGTTCAGGTCCGTAGGTACAATCGATCCGTGACGGTGCACCGGTTGTGCCTAATTGTAAATCAAGCCAAAACGTTTGATTCGCATTTGTATGCCACGTCGCAGCCGGTCGACAATGGTGGTACTTAAATTGCTCTTGGTGGATTGGAAATACATTGTGCCACATTTTATTGATTCCCTCGTGGTGTCGATTATGCGCCATCGACTAAGCGTATTTGATTCTGATAGACCAGAATACATTCGATTGCGGTTATTAACACTTTGTCCAACGGTGTCGTGTTGTGATTTTAATACGTGGTTTTACACTTCATCGTGCTTCATTCACATTCTGTGTACTTCGGAAATTTAATTTTGATTATTTCTAAGAAAAGATTGTTCATTAAGAGATTATTGTTGATTATTTCTTTAGGAGACGTATTTTGATACTGTCTTATGTGATCGAACATTTGTATTGAAGATTAAAGTTGAATTTTAAAAATTCTTTTGAATCTATGTTAATTTGTGCTGGTAATGAAGCGTGTATACAAGTGATGAGTGTAAATTTACAAGAGTATCATAAATTGATAATCACAACAGTTATTACGTGTTGTATAACGTGTACATTAACTCTTCCTACAATAACTCAGTCTCGACATCTTTGATCTTGCATCTTTGATCACAAATGAAGAAAGTAACAGTAGATAATATTCATGATTATTCACCAAAGAATATAACAATGGATAATACAGAAGAGAAGTGTTTTAATAGTTTCATTGATAATAAAGTATGTAAATAGTTGATGTTTGTCAAAGTGCAAGAATTTCGTGGAGTATTTGCAATGGGACTTAGCGAAGGGTGAAACTCGATTTCAATCGATATCCTGATCGTACAATCGTTCCTTGTCGAAGTCAGGAGTGTTCCCAAGCCTTATTCAAAAATTCCCTCGGCTACGAGGTCTCGAAGAGATAATTTTATTCGATTTACGGAGGCGGTACGAAGCTTCCGTCACCGTAAGATTTTAAGTGGCCACTCAGACCGGCCACTCCACCTCGGCGACGTTTCATCGTCGATTGCAAGGCTCTTCGCCTTTATGCAGATACCGGATAAAATTAGATGCAACTTTGAGAACCATAAAAATATTGTTCCTTATTGTAAAAGTCTAAACTTACGATTACATGAAACACGTAAGCCACATTTAACACGTAAGGCACGTTACATGTGTGTCCACATGTGGTCACTCTTAGGTAGTGTCCTAAAATTGTCCTAGAAAGGACTTTTAAGATTTATTAAAACTATAAAGTGTTATATTGTAAAGTGTAAAAAACTATAAATGTTCTGTGAATGAATTTTTGTAAGGTACATTGTTCAGAATTTTGCAGAGATAACGAAGGGAGTGTAAAGAAGGATGATAATGTTCTACCTTAATACAAGCTGTTTTTGCAGAGAGTCTGAGAGGCTACAGTCAGAGTTCTATTTATTTATTGTTCAAAGAGTGTTCGAACAAAAACGTGATTTCATCGTTCACTAGTTGAAGCATCATTAAGTTACTACGTCGCTATCCTTTCTTTTACGTCTGCGAGTCAGTTCTGAATCCTTAGGGGACGATGTAGACGTTCTCTAGACATTCGAGTATCTGTAGTTTTTTACTCGAAGGTGTGAAAAACCTTTGAAACTTTGCAGAGATGATTACGAAAGTAAATATGCGAAAATGTAAGTAAGCGAGAATAGGTTTAAACTTGTAATATGCAAGCAGAACACGTATGAAAGAACCTCTGGGTCAGTGAAAGCGGTATATCTTGTGGTTGGGGTCCTTTATCCTGCGGTCTTATGGCTATTGCAAGCTTGAAATAAGGTCATGTAGCTTAGAACAGTCAGAATTCTGTAGAATTATAACATTTCCGGCATATAGTTCTTTTTAAGGCTTTTTGTGCTCTGAATGTACGTGGGCTATTGTGGAGATTGCGGGAACTAACGCTATGAAAGGTTGGCTGCTGCGAGAATCGTGCTAAAAATGAAATCAATAAAATCAGCCGATTAATGCTAATTGAAATTTAAAACTGTTGACACGTAATTTCTTTTTCTAACGGAGAAAAAACTCTTGAATTTATAACGTTATTAAATATGAATTAATTAAACGTGAAATTGTGCATCAAAAAGTGGATATAGAATTGAAAAGCAGTATTCGATAAGTAATTCCTATGAATATCATGAATATAAAACCAGCCTATTATTATTACTATGGTGTTAACCCAGCTTACAGAATATCACGAATGCTTCTGGTAATTAATAATCGTTGAGTAAATACGAAATATTCTATCAGTAATTAACAAATTCTCCGAACAGTAAACATTCCATAATCAACAAACCCCCTGTTCAGCAAATACGGAATATACAGCCTTGGACGAAAAGAGAGCTTAACATAATCGAAGATCGACTTCAACTTAGCGATTGACCAGAATCGTACAGTTTCTTGTCGATACGAGTGTTGGTTCGAGGAAATCTCGATCGATCGTTTTGCATCGCGTGGGACGCGATATGGATAGCGTTGAGGGGGCGGGGATAAATGGATACAAGTGGATTTGCGAGGAAATTTACTCGGAAGAGCGGTGTGTTGACGAGTTACGAGGATATCGGCCGATGGGATGAAACGCGTTACGGTGATGGAAGGGAATCGTCGAGTTACGGTTATTGGAATTGATGCGTAGATGTTTACCGCCTACTTCCTCCGTCTGTTCCCACTTCCTTATTATTTTCATCGTTGCTTTTGCTCATTGTCGCCTGCTTACTTCCTCACTTGTGCTTCTGCTGGAGAGCTAGTTTATGAATCCATTGCACGGTTGCGAGCCAACGCGTCGACGGTCGCAGTGAAAATCCACGTATATGGCCAGACTGATATACGAATACTTTCTACCATCTTCACGATAATAGTAGCAATTCAAAGGGATGGTCTCTTTGGACAATTGTACATAAGTCAACACATCTGTTCTTGTTTGATAACTCGTCATCTTCTTTTAAGTCTTGGTCATTTTATAGAATGGGAAATCCAAGTACGATCATGATAAAAACTTAATATCTCAGAAACTATTATTTCCAGAATATAATTTTCCATCGATAACTTATGCGTTTATTAATTTTGAAGTTATCTACATAAACAGTTTCATAAGAGAATTTATCAGGATCAAGAAATGGAGAGCAGTATTATTTCCATAAAAGAATTTTGAAATTCTTCTCATACTTTTAATAGAATATCCCATGGAAAGTTTCTTAGTTACTTCATTGAAAATACGCAGCTGCAATTCTTCTTACTTTAAAGTAACTTCACTGAACGCGTCACAAACAAATACCATAAACCATCTATAAATAATCCCAGGAGAATAAGTCTAGGGAGTTCGCACAGGGACATCAATTCTTTTCTTCTTCTTCCGCGGTTTCCACAATTCCTGCGGTCTTCGACGAACTGTATTGGAAGTTGAAAACTATTTTGCAGTTGAATCGAATCTTGGTCGATAAGTCGAGTCCCTCGATGGCTTCGATTTGTTGTTGCCAATAAGAAGTTTATCCCGTGGGATCGAACATTATCATTCCATAACATGAAGACTTTGTCCTCCTTCGAAATATTTAAGAACCTGTTTCAAAAGTTTGCTTTCAACTTTTATTACTTTACACGCTGTTGACTGCCGCGATAAAAGTGAATATTTTCTCTAAGATTTTTACACTTGCCACGCGATGTATTGCCACGTTAGATTTCTGGATGATAGATTTATATTCGTTAGATCGCTGCGCGTTAGATTTCTACATGCTAGATTTTTTCGCGTTAGATTTCTACCCGTTAGATTTTTACCCGTCAGGTTTTCACACGTTAGATTTCTACCCGTCAGGTTTCCACACATTAGATTTCTGCATGTCAGGTTTCTGCGCGTTAGATTTTCACGTGTTAGATTTCTGCGCGGTAGATTTCTACCCGTTAGATTACTGCACACCAGATTTCTACCCGTCAGATTCTCACACGTTAGATTTATGCTCATTAGAGTTCTACACGTTAGATTTTCACACGTTAGATTTCTACCCGTCAGGTTTCCACACATTAGATTTCTGCACGTCAGGTTTCTACGCGGTAGATTTTCACATGTTAGATATCTACCTGATCAATCTCCACGCGTTGGAGCGTGAAATATTAAGTTTCTCCCCATTGTACACCCACATTTCAAGGTTTTACACATTGTATTCCAATGCATTAAGCTTCTACGCATTGCGTCCCAACCCATTAGGCTTCTACATATTGTATCCCAACGCATCCAGCTGCTACGCATTGTATTTCCACGCATTCTAGTTCTACGTATTATATGATTACGTTTAATACTACCACGCATTGAAGAATCAAGTTTCATTGATCTGTAGTTCTAAAAGTTCTGCATTCTTCTACCTCCGCTCATAGCAGTCTAGCGAGAGTGGATTGTATATTACCCTGCAAGTTAACAGTTATTGGAAACTGTGATAACTTTACGTAATTTCGTCGATGGCCGAGCTAATCGTAAACCGTTTAAGTGCTTCTCATCGCACTAGGAGGAAAACGTTAATTCCCTGTTACGATCCACATTGGTTATGTTAATCGCGTAATGGCGATCGTATCTACAGGAATCTTCTCCCATCTTGAAACTATAAAAACTCGCTATAAGATTTAATAGTAAATTTTGAAACAGCCAATCGAAATAGAAAGAAGAATCGCTTCAAACATATTTGGGATTTAATATCTACTCGATGTAATTAAATATCGTGATACAAGTTTCACTTTGAATTACGGAACACGAAATTTCTCGAGTCGAATGCTTGATTTCGAAGCGGGTAACCATTACAGAGAACCACACAGGCGCTGCTATGATTACGTCGACCGTAATTAATTATCATGCAATAATTAACGCGTTGTAGTGGTCTACGGTGAAGCTTATCGATACTCGTCCCCGTTGTCTCTCGGTAATAAAGAGGCATCCCGTTGTTTAAACGATGTTTAAGGAAAACTTCCGACGACTAATGAACCTGCATTGTGCCCCGAAGCTTCCCTCAAGTTCAATAGAATTCACGGACCGCGGGAAAAAATTTATCGGGATAATTAGCCGCTTGGAATCTCGTCATTTTCTCCACGATGTTTTTCGTAATTAAATCCTCGTGGTCGCCGAGCTACTTTCAAATAGTAGAACTTTGTGCATTTTCAAATTTACGACACTTTAAAGTTTCGGATGCAATTTCCGGGTTTGGAGTTGGAACATCGAACTAATCCGATGTTTGAAGGTTAGGAGGAGTAGAAGTTTTTTAATTTTTTTAATTTGATGCATTTTTCATTTTCAGATATAGAATTCTTAGGTTTGTACACTTTCAAACTTGCAATTTTTTAAATTCTCAAATCTAGAACTCAAATCTAGAAGAAATCTTCTTCAAATTCAGAAATCATCAGAAATCTGGCAGCCTTTAAATGTGCATTCTTCTAAATTTTGTTATCTACTAATTTTTACGCATGGAGGTAAATAAATGACCAAGTCTAGAACAATAAAATTTTGGCAGTCTCGAGATTTGGGACGTTCCAAACGATCGATTCCCATAATATCGACTAAAAATTAAAATGGCATTGTCTCGGTTATATACCCGGTACAGTATTAAGTAAGCCAAGAAACCGTGTTCGAATCTTTCCTTTCCGGTGGCGTTGTAGGTCCTTTAATCGCCGTTCCGCCGATTAACCCGAAAGTTTCGAGGCAAACGATAAGCCCGAGGAAAGTTTCGAGGGCATTCACGGGAACGAATCGGCTCGAAACGAAAAGGATTCCGGTTATATTCGAAAAGTGGAATGCCGCGAAGTGATGCATGACGGCGACACGTTAATTCCCGCCAGAGATTCGAGTCAATCGAGCCGTGACGATATAATTCGATCGAAGCGAACACCACGAGCTTTCCTCTATCGTTGTCTGTCGTACAGTAACTAATGCAATCGGCCGACAGTCTCATCGCGGAGATAGCTTGCGTCACTTTAACGAGCTTCCAGCATCGAGTAACGAAACTTCCATGGGGATTTAGGTGGAGGATGTAACCTCTGCTTCGTGCCGCTAATAATGCGGTTCCCATGTCATATTCTGCCGTATCGTTTGACACCGCGTTCGAACGCTTTGGAGACCTTACGTCGATCAATCGACGCTTTATATGTTATATACACCGAGGATTATATAATCGAATAGCGTATCATAAATATACAGGAGCATTCGTGCAACTCATGCGTGGCAATTTAATGAGGGATTTGGGGATCTCACATGATTCGAAGATTTATGGGGATTTCAAGATCTGAAGATTTGGGGATTTCAAATTTTGGGTGTACGAAATTAGAGATGTAGTAAGCCGGAATCTAGGGATTTTTGTATACATGACTTGGAAATCTTAGTCTTTCCGAGACTGATATTTCGGAATCTAGGGAATGTTGAATATATTTCAGTATATAGGAATTTTATGATATAAGGATATCGACATACATATAGGGATTTCGATATACATATAGACATTTTGGTATAGGTTAGAATATAAACATGTATGGTTGTAATATTTCCCCTTGATCAACGAGCCGACCCCATTGTCCTACCCGATCTATAAAATAACATTTCCTGTTTCTTAAACGGAGCTCTTATTTCTTCTTGAACTACTATTAAATGCTAGATCGATATCCGATTGCAATGATTAATCGAAGTTGAAGAGGAAAGCTGATTCACTTTGAATCAGTGAATATTCTCGTAGCCGTAACTCCATGACTTACAGCTCGTTAGGAAGTTGTTCGTATCATGTTCGAGATTGGCTTGCGTGAAGTTTGATTGCTTCGGAAGTTCTCGTACGGGTGGCTTAGTTTACACGTGGTTTCGTGCAGAATCAGCTGTGTGGCCAGGTGACCACGTTTCCGTTTCTTGTATTCGTGTGAAGCACGTTTTTGTCGGACGATGTACGCGTTGAAACGCGGAAAATCCTTGAAACTGAAAGTTCAAAGTCGTTTTCACGGTAAATCCTGTTACCATAAACGGGCATAGATTAAACACGTAGCAAGTTTTACGATATAATCTCGGGAGTGTACCGTCGCGCGACGTTTATGCATTTTGTTGTATACCCCTAGGACTTACTTCGCAATAAACTGCACAAGTGCTGTCCAAGTTTAAACTTCGGAGCTTACCGAGCTCCTCCGATTCTGTCTACGTCACTTTTCTTCGAGATCCACGAATTGTTTCGCGGCTTACCCGAACAATTTCTATAGTTTTAAATCTTACTCTGTAACTTCGAGATCTATTTGCTGACTGTGGGACCAAGATTGTCCGTGGATAAAGCTTTTGCATTATTCTTCTTTTGTACTATTCTTGTATCAGCAGCCATTTAGAAGACAAGTTAAGAAATTATTAACGTCATTGAAATTTTGATTTACCGAGAAAATTAGAACGTGGATTATGTCTAGTTGGATCTGAAATTCACCAAGTCTAACTTCCAATACTGTTTTATCAAAATGACCGTCCGTTCGCTCTCTTTCGGTTCATTGTTCCGCCCCGACAAAAGCAGTACCGTCGAAAAGAAGAGAAAAGTAGACAATCCACGGAGCAGCTAAGAAGCAAAATCTCGTCTTGCCGGAAAACGTATTCGACGGGGGAAAAAAAGCTTCTTGTATCCGGTTCCCGTTTCTAATTACACCTGTTTGTACGATCCCTTTGTGGCCCCTTTAATTAATTTCTTTGGCTCGCATTGTTCCGCGTCGTATCTAACTACGATTAATCATTCATTCGGCCGCAACACGCCGTTCGTGGTTTCCGTTTAAATATTAATCAGGTTTGCTGTGCTCCGTGAAGGATTATGAGCCAGAATGTTTGAGCTCGCTGTTGGGAATAGGTCATTCTGTTTCGGAATTGTACGAAATTCTCTGTTAGACGTTCACTGCCTCGGGCGTGTTACCGGGATTTTGTGTGGGCCAGGTGTTTTGGAGCGTGAAATGTTTACGAACATGAAATTTTGCCAATTGGATTCTACTGCAACGGCAATTGATACGCGATTGTAGAGACGATATTCTGTACCATATTTATAATTTAAGGGAAGATATGTGGAGGACTTGGAGGACTCTGGGAATTTCTTTAGATGAGGAGATATGTGAAGGTGCAAGTATTTCTATGTTTCATATTCTGAAATTTTTAAGTTTTCAAGGTCTCAAGTTCTCAAGTCCTTAAGTCCTCAAATTTTCAAATCCTCAAGTTCTCAAGTTCTATACTATATCGCCACGCGTTGTATTGCCACGTCCGCAAAGTACAACGCATTATTTTACCATGTGTCGAACTACTACGCATTGTATATTTCCACGCGTCCCACTCTACTACATATTCTATTACCACGTACTAATCGTTATATAATTAAATAATTAAATCGCTATATATCGCCGTACGATCCGAACTACTACTCATTGTATCGTCACTTGTCGAACTACGCGTTGTATCACAGTACGTTGAAATCTTACACATTGTATTACCGTACGTTGAAATCTCACGCGTCGTATCGCCACATACGCTTCTCGACCACCTCAATATATTGCCAAATCACAAAACTGTAACAAGCTACAAAGATACACATAAATAACTAGTAAATTAAACTTCATCGAAGTGTTAATCACCTAATCGGTAAAATACACGACTGATATCTCTCACACACACATTTATCGAATATAACGTATTCCTCGCCCAATATTACGTGTTTGCCCATACTTAACGACACGAAACCTTCGTCGCAGAACGTTTACTCGCGCTCCCAGATCACCTAGTATCAGACTACACCAATCAAAGTGCACCTCGCAGCGGATAAACACTCGGAAACTGAATCAACTCGCGAAATCGCAAGCTGTATAACGCGTGCACGTCATTCTTGATCGCATATGCATACACTGTTACTCTATACTTATAGTATATACAGAGTGTCCCAATTTCCTGGAGCCAAACATTAACATATTCTATTATTTCAATGAAACATTTATCTTATACAATTATTTATATTATGTTTCTATCAATTTTATTTATGGAACCAGTTTTACAAAACTCACTATATGTTACATCGTGAAAGTTTAATAAAGAGTTTAATATGTGCTAAATTTTAGTTTATAACGTCTTCAAAAGTTAATACAAAATTTGTTTATTTCTATATATGGCAAAGTTTGACGATAAAAAATGGAACACCCAGTATATCTCGTCGATGCATCAAACGCACTCGCTGGAGGCGTACATACGTCAAAATTCCAAACAACGTGTGCGACGAAGCGTTTTTCCGAAACTTCCACGTCCGTTCGATCTAGGATGTCTACGAGCCATTACGCTTGATTCTCTGTGTTTCTTGTTCGCCACGCTCGAGAAAAGATTCTCTCGACGTATCGCAACCATGGAAGGACAAACGAAGCTACATACGCAATTTCTCGACGTTTGGCATCGGGCCAGCGCGAATTTTCTTCGTGGTTCTAGCCATGTAATGATCCGAACTTGCGACGCTTATGGTCGAATCGTATTTGCGATTGGAATTCCAGACTTCTTTCGGTAAGTATGACGGAGCATAACGACCGTTTTAAGCCCTTATTACATCATTCTCGTTTAACGACGTAGGAATTTTGGATAGTGCGTTCTTTTTATATTCAATTAGTAACTCGTCGCGTGGCAATATAACGCGTAGCAATTTAATAACGTATAGCGTTTCATTGCGTAAAAATTTAACTCGTGAAATGTACTACATGGAAATCTATAGCGTGGTTAGCGCGTGAAAACTATCATGTAAATCTTCAAATCGCTATATCCCTAAGTTTCTATATCCTTACCTATTTCCTTGCATCCCCATATCAAAATAAAAATGCCAGAATGTGGAAGAAAAATTCGAAATCGTTTTCGTAACCTTGGATAATGAAAGAAATGTTAGCCTAACCGATGTAAGGAATGTTGTAAGGAATGATATTCCAGTTATTTTTATCTGAGGCATTAGACGTGTCCGTTGTAACGTTACGCACATGAGACGCAGGGAATATTCAGGCTGTCCAATTAGATGATGAAGAGCCAGCCAAACGGTACATCATTTTATTCCCAGCACCGTGGGTAAACAATCCCGAAGGAGAATTATAAATCTCGCTAATTGCGTTCGTACGGACGTGCCACGGGCTAAATGATACACCACGGGCTGGCGATATTTCACGAAACAGCCGCACAGTAATCGGTCTGCCTCCGAATTAACTTCGATGACCATGCTTCTACAATTCGAATTCGCGCGTTTCAAACTTGGTTGGAATCGAAATCGGGTTCGTACCTAAATTCAGGATTTAGACGATGGCTCGGTGTTTCGTTTGATAACAGAATACTGTTATCTTTGACACGAGCAGGCAATCTTTAACACGTTAGATTGACACAGTGGGGATGTAACTAGTTATTAATTTAATTTAATTCTTAAAAATTCTCAGATTGCTACATTACAGTATTGGTATAATGTGAAGTTCCACTATCAATTCCATCGTGTAAAATTGACGGCGCTGAATGAAAATTTAAATTAATACGCGTCTTCATTTTTTTAAAGTTTCTTCGTTTTTACAGTTGCTCTGAGACATCATTTTTCGGTAGCATTCGCAAGAATTTATCTTTCTCTAGCTAACTGGCGCGTGGGTGAAGATAATTCGTAAATATACCCGTTCACCGACATTTTCATAAATCCATTTTGCGTCCGGGACTGATATCGCGAAAAACCAGGAAAATGAAAAATGTTGTAAATCCACTTGATCGACGATTATACGGTGCACCGTGTTACGTGATCGTGGTTTTTATATCGCGCTCCGGTTACGCCTAGTACTAGCCTTTTAGAAAAAGGGAAATCGCTTTTTAAGTAAATTATCGATCGCTCTGTAAAAATGCAATAACGCGTCATCGTTGTAATGGAATAGATTTTGCATTCCCTATTGACTATGATAGTCTATTGTATGGTCTATACCTATTTATCTGACCTACTAGTTCATTGATCTAACCTAGATTTACTCCATTTAGTATTCTAGTATTTAATCTATGATTTTCAAGATTAGTTCGAGTTTAATATGTAGCATATTTAGGAGTTTTGTAATTTATTAGATAGTCTAACAAATCTAGCAGTCTCAATATTTAGTACAGATATAGTTGAACTAGTCCATATACTAATCTAGTAACATAAACAGTCTAATAATTAATCAATTTGTTCATCAATCTGATTTACTATGTATAATAATCAATTCATCTAGTATTCCAAAAGTCTGATTGACTACTTGTAACTACCTTAAAAAGTATTTGTTAATTTACTAAGTTATTTACGTTACTAAATAACTTTATCATGATAATAGTATTATTAATCATGATTACTTTATTGACTGTGACTATGAAACATAATTTTTTGTAACAAGTTCTCAAAGTAATTTTTAGTTAAATGTTAGCGAATAGAATTTCGTACAATACTAGCAGTATCAAAATGTAAGTTGTCAATGGTGCACAGAAAATCGAGTCACGTTACAAAACGTCGGGATGCGAGCACCGAGCTAGCGTCTGATTAGAGCACAATAACGGCTTCCCCGCGATGCAGCTTTTGTGTTACAAATACACGCACGGAAACAATGGTGTATAAACAATGGCAATATTCACGCAAGACCTGACGCCGATTGCGCACGGAGAAGTTTCGCGTTTACTTACATACACGACTAACGATCGACGTAAAACAGTAAATTGAGGGTAAATAGACCGCTGAAATATTTTTGGACCTAACAAAACGGAAGATACCGAACCGTCAAGGATGACGTAAAACTACTTTCAGAAATGACGGTGTGTTCTAGCTTTATCTCTCTTGCTGGAAATTTAACCTGGCTTCTTTTTTTATACTTCATTAAAAACTATACGTTTATCTGCATGCCTCGGGAAATATACTCTTCTCGTTATTTTATCATGCGTTTTTATGCCTAACGAGATGTTATTAAGAGGATTATAGCAAAAGTGTTCTGATTATTTAACGATAGAATTGAGAATTTATTGATAGTTATGTTTTTGTATAGTTATCTATTACTATGCGATGTACTGCCAGAAGCTTTTGTACGCGTTAAATTTTCCACACGCTAGATTTTCCATGCATTAGATTTTCCATGTGTTAGATCTTCTATGCGTTAGATATCTGCGCGTTGGATATCCGCGCGTTGGATATCTGCGTGTTGTACTTCAACGCGTTATATTCCAAATTCTCAAACTCAAATATACTATGTGTTAATGCAGTATTCTTAATATTTCACTGACAGTAAATATTAAGAACTCTGAAATATCGATTGATTATCTGAAATTTCCATTACACGTATAAATTTTATTTAGGATAAAATCTTGAAGAAGAAATGAGTCAAACCGTTGCAGTAGTATAAACGTTGTAAGAAATTACTCCACAAAGATCAGATTTCACTACGTGGGACGTTACACAGCAGGACGTTCTAAAGCGAGACGTTATAAAACTCCTCGTAAACAGCTACAATTTCCGTAAAAATACTGCTAACTAACTAGGAAAGAATTCGTTTTATTTCCAAGACTGCCGTTCTCATAGTCCCGTCTCGTAGAGGCAAGACGAGACAAGAGTAGACGAAACGAGACAAAACGAAAAGGAACAGATGAAAACATTAGATCGAACGTGCCCGGTTTAACTCGACGCGAGAAAAGCACATAGGAGAGGGTGAGAAAAGAAGTTTCCTCGTGGAGATAAACGTGTCCCAGCCGAATATCTACTTCCTCTCGGAACATCCCTTATCTGTTTCCCTTCATCGTTCGACGACGATTCTCGTACTTTCTCTCCCTTCTCGGCCTTCTTTCTCGATATTGTCGTGTACCACGATTTCTTTTTTTTTCTCTCTCTACCGGTTGGCCAATTTTGGAGGAGGTCCCTCGTGATTTCCCATTTGCCCGCTGAAGATTGAAACTCTGGACCCGCTAGAACCGTTCGTGGCGATAAACGGATCGACTAAGTCCGATCCAGAGGAAGTCGTTTGCAGTGACGCGATAAAAAAATAAGTGCAAGGATGCTTCGACGTCCTCGTTACCGCTTGATAAATGAGCATTTGATATCGCTATTAAGTGACACTTCGGCCATTTTGTGCTTGTTCATTTAACTTTTGCTCTCGTGATCTCTGGTTTCAAAGGGTATTTTTGTACGAACGGTTCAGAGTTTTGCTGAACTGTTCTGCTGTTTTTTTATTTTTACCGCTCTGTTTTTATTTTGCCACTATTTTGTTAGGTTTTTTATTGTTTTACTATTCTGTTTTACTGCTGTGTTATTGTACTTTGTTAGTTTAATACTGTACTATTTTATTCTTTTATTGTTTTAGTGTGTCTGTATTTTATTACCCTACTTTTTCACTATTCCACTGTTTTATTATTCTACTACCTTGTTATTTTATAATTTTATTAGTACATCTTTACTATTCCACCATTTTACACTTGTTAAATTTTTATCATTTTTACCATTTTACTATTTCTTCAAAATTACCACTTTTACCATTTTACGATTTTATTACAGAATTATGCTGTACCTCATTACCTCTCTGATATAACATTAAATTATTCTCTTATACTAATACTATATTCCTTTGTTTCATTCACTTCACTGCATTGTACCACCACTCCATTTCAAACAAACGGGTTTTATCAAAATTAAATTAAAAAATTATTCTTCAACATTGTTAATAATCCACATTATCTGTAAGCCGTACAGGTAGTTCTCCGAGCTAGTCACAGTGTTAACGAGTTCGTGAAACTTTGAACGACCATAGAGGATTTCACTAATGCATGCGGAGTGAGTCTTTGAGCTTGTCTTTACGCTACTAATTGCAGTCCATTAAAACCTAAAGACGGAAGAATTGGTCCACAAATTTGTGTTACACCGCTCGAATTCGCATTTACTCAGCTTTCGTAAACAAACGAAGACTTTAAATGTCTTTCTGCCAACGGTGGATCATTTGCAGACTGACAAATTGACACTTAGGTGGGTGTCGAAAAAATTTTGATGAGATTCTGTCGTAAAGCGTCGATGGCGCGTGACGAATGCGAACAATGCGCAATCGAAGGCAGCTGTAAAGGTTAAGGGAGAACGTACAAGCCTTGAATATCGAACTCCCCTTTCTCCACTCGTATAGAAACGAGGACGGTTTCGACTGTGAATTATATCGCGAGAAACATTTTTCATGTTACTTCGCTGAAGTCTTCGAACACTTATCGTAAACTTCCAATGCAGTTCATTCAAGTATTCAAATCAAAACTGTTATTTTGATATCAGAATTCAAGCAGTAAATATATAAATTATCCGAATTATTTGAATATGCTACTTAAATTGCAAATTTGAATGTCACCGATGATTAAGCAGAAAATTCGAACATAAATATTTGAACTATGACATCCTGAATGAAGAGGAAAATTATAACCAAATCAAAGTAATCTGGGATTATGATTATGCTGCTTGATTGCCCTGTCATAAAAACGTTTCACTGTTTCATCAGCATAATTTCCCCAGCGAATCGAGGACGCATTAATATAGACGTGTGCTCCTCGATGACGTCTGTTTGATCTGTCATCCGCTGGTACCACGAATTATTAACCATGATGACCGGTTTTTAATTGGATAGTCGCTGAAACGGAATGTGTTGCGAACAAACAGAGCATGACGTATCCCACATGTTGAAGCGTTGTGTTGTTGCTCTGGAACCGAGTCATTAATAGTACGACTAGGAACCTTGTAAGAGTACATATCTAAAAACGTTTCATTATCTTTTTTATTAGCATTCGATTAAAAGAAACGTAGGACCATCTATCATTGCTGGACTGCGGATGTTTATGTATAGTCTGCAAAATAAACATAAATCATGTAATCTGTGGATCTCTAGAATACGTGATTTATTTATACTTTGCAACCTCGATATATCGTAAGTGCATAAACATCCGCAGTCCGCTCATTACTGGCATTTTTATCTTTACTATCGCGTCACACGATCTTAAATTGTATGTTATTGATAATATTGTAAACTAAATGTTGTTGATACGATAATTTTGTAAATTAAATGCTGTTATTCGTGGTCCAAGTATGGCCGAATGTTAGAATACATGTTTGTTCTGTATACACGATATGGCTGTACATAAGACGAGAATGCGTTTCTTTATCGAACGCCTTTTTCGTCGTTCTTTTGTATTTCGTTTAGGAACACATTCGCGATGATATCGCTGTGCATTGTCTGAAATCGAGAATCGATTTCGCGGTATTATCATTCTTGGATGCTGGAACGCGTAGTCTGACGATATTCGGCGCCAAGGATCCACCGGTATTCGTTGCATCAACATCGTAATTCGTTCACGTTTGTTCGACAACGACGATACATTCGCGGCGATATTTCTAAATCCCGCGGACGTCTTGCAAAGTCTGCGATGGAACGAAGATCATGGTAGCGATTCGAAAAAGAACGATCTCGATTTGTATCCGTACATGGGTTCGTTTATATTCGCACATATTGCATCCGCTGTCGGTACCAAATCTAGTTTCCGCAAGGAAAATACGGAAACGGATTGATCTTGCACTGTTCAATTTTGGGGGATTTTTGAGGACTTTATTTGGAGATGTGCTGGAATTTGGGGAGATTGCGATGGGGGAGCAAATTTAAGAATTCAGGGTAGGAATTTGGGGGTATAGTAATTTGGGAACGTAGAAAATTGGGGACGTAGGAATTTAGAGACGTAGGAATTTGGAGGATATAGGAATTTGGGGACGTAGGAATTTGGGAGATATAGGAATTTAAGGACGTTGTAATTTGGGGACGTAGGAATTTGGGGAGGTAAAAATTTGGGGACGTAGGAATTTGGGGGATATAGAAATTTGGGGATGTAGGAATTTGGGGAGGTAAAAATTTTGGGACGTAGGAATTTGGGGACGTAGGAATTTGGGGGATATAGAAATTTGGGGACGTAGGAATTTTGGGAATATAGAAATTTGGGGACGTAGGAATTTGGGGAGGTAGAAATTGGGGGAGGTAGAAATTTGGGAACGTGAGAATTTGGAGACGTAGGATTTTGGGTATGTAGAGTCTTGGGGACCTAGGACTTTGGGGATGTAGAGCTTTGGGAGCATAGAATTCAGGGAACATAGGAATTTGGAGTCGTAAGATTTCGAAAATTTTGAAATTTTGAAACCAGAAGATTTGCAAATATAGAAATTTGATAACCTACAAAATCCAGCAATTCAAAAATGAAAATTTGCAAGTATATAAACTTTGAAAACTTGACAACCTAGAAGACAACCCTCTGAAAATTCGACACCTCGAGCATGTATAAATTTGAAAACATGTAACGTCAAACAAAACGCCCGGTTAAAGTTATACCGACGATGAGTTCGCCTTCTTCTGCCTTTTCAAAAACACGATAAACATTCCAGTTGGAAAGAATTCAAGAGAAACGATCGAAAATATGGGCTCGTGAAGGGAAGTTGAAGATGTGTTCTTTCGCCGAGAGGATTTAAAATTTCGTAGCTAAAGTCTCTGTAGTCTCAGTTTTAAAGCACATCTATTCACGGAGGGAGGGCGAGAGGGTATACTATTTGAGAAAATATTCAGAGCCTCGAGTGTGTGTCGTCTAACGGAACCCTTGAGAAAATTCTCGTGCACTTCTGAAAGCACTTTTTCGTCCATGCCGATATTTCATAGCCGCGAATATTTCAGCATTCTCCTGTAACGTGGAATCGTAGAATTTTCGGGTATATTTGTTCTAGGTTATTGTTTTAGGCCGCAGATTATCTACCGTTCAAAAATATTTGTTATCGTAACATAAATAATCTGATAAGCTGGACGATAAAGTACATAACATCCACTTGTAATTTTAAAACAGGCAATCGTATTTAGTTCGAGCTAAGGAAATTAGTTTTATGAAATTTGATCTTTGGGTTTTCGAGTTTGGGTACCTGGTTTAAAAGTTAGAATTGATGTGGTTTATATTTAAGTTACGTTTGAGGTAAACTCGAATTAAGTATGAATTAGTATTCAATTTTAATATAAGTTAGTACAATTTGTCCAGTCCTGAAAACTTCTGTCATTTCTAAATAAGGCAGTAATACATTTATGAAACAAATTTAAATTATAATCAGCTGTGTACTTTTATCAGTTTAACAAAGTCAAAATCAAGAATATTTACTAGATACCATAACCTAAAAAGTGAAGATATGCACATAGACATTCCGATTTCTAGAGCAACATTAACTCCGACTCGGGTCGTTTTCGAATATTCTGTAATCGTTAAGACCCGAATGGCATTAGCGTCTCGGTATAATTACGCTTATTTAGTTGCGCAAACGAGAACGAACCTCTTTGATTTAACGAGCGAAAGGACTTCGGCTTTCGCTCTCGAAACGTCGGCTACCGGTGAGAATTAGCAATTTATAACGTAACCGGTTGACAAAGTGATTCCCAGGAAACTGCAGTCGGAAACAGAAAGGAAGGATCGCAATGGAAAAGCGAGTCCTTGATTTTGTCACGGCTAGATGCCGGCTGAAACGCGTTTCAGACGGTTAGTACGTATTGATTCCTTCCTGGCATCCTCGCCCTCTCTGCTGGAAAAGCATCCTTTACCCCTCTAGGATCTTCCTTAAACCCTCTCCCACCTTTATCAGACAGCCTTTCCTTTGATGTTGCCGTGCCTCGATGCATAACGAGACTTCCGGCAGCTCGTACGCTTAAAAAGATTTCGCGTGAAAAGGACAGCGCTAGGTGTTACCTGGATATTTTCTCGTTTCTCGGGAGAAACCAACGTTTCCGGGTAACGAAGGAAATTGTTATGTAACCGTGCTCCTTTTCTCTTCGATCTCGTTCCTCTTTGTCTTTCACTGACGTCTCTTTTAACACCGACAATGTGTTTCCTTTGTTCCATTTCTTCATTTCGTTTTCCTACCGTATTGTAGCGCTGCTGGTTTCTTTACGGAACACTGGCGATATAGGGTGGAACGAAATTGCTTCTATGATCAGTTTTGAGAATTTCCACATTTTTTGTAACTGGGGATTTGAGGATTTGGAGATTTGTGGATTTGGAGATTTGGGGATTTGGGAAATGTGTGGACTTTGGGGACTTGAGGTTCTAGGAATTTGGGGATTTTGTGGTTTAGGGGTTTGAAGATTTCACGATTTAGGAATTGGGAGATTTAGGGACTTGGGGTTTTGGGAATTTGGAGATTTAGTGGTTTAAGGGATTTGAGGATTTCACGATTTAGGAATTGGGAGTTGGGATTTGAGAAATGTGAGGACTTTCGGGACTTGGGGTTTTGGGAATTTAAGGATCTTGTGGTTTAAGAATTTGAGAATTTCACAATTTAGGAATTTGGAGAATTAGGGATTTGAGATATATGAGAACTGTGGGAATTTGAAGATTTAGGAAATTTTGAGAATTTGAGGATTAGGGAATTTCGCGATTACGCCATTGGTGGTTTAAGGATTTAGCGAATTCAGAAATTTGGTGATGTGACAATTTTGTAATCTTTGGTTCTTGAGTAATTTCAACATTTGGAAATTTGAGAATTTATGAAGTTTAGGAAAGTTGAGAATTTTGGAAATTTAGAATGTTTGAGGATTTAAAGATTTTTTAAATTTGAGGAATTTGAGTACTTTGAGTCTTGAGAAGTATAATTTAAGTGTTTGAAACTTTGGAAGAATTAAAAGATTTGAAACTCGTGTTTATTATAACATTTGACCCTGTGAACATTCAGAAACTTAAAAATTGAAAAATTTAGAAATATAAGAATTTATTAATGCACAAATAGTCGAATAAATTGCGCAAAAATTGTTCTGATCCTCCAACAATTGAAATCGTAAGTTTACGACCAGATATACATCACGTCTGACTACTCGTTGACTAATACTACTTGCAGCGCTCCGGTCACATATTATGGATTTCCAAATTTAATACGACGATTATCGGTATATAAACAGCCTGATTAAACATGCACACTATATAATATATCATGAGCTCTATCAAAGATCAATATCCTAATTTATCCCAACAATTATTAACAATTTCATGGGTACACAAACTACTCTCTTGTTTAGATTTCAATAAACTCACCAAATGAAATACACAAACGGAACATCTTCCGGTACAATTATCACGATAAAATTGCTTTGAACTCAAAACTTTACTACAGCTGTTCAAAGGCACAAAGATATAGTTTGAAATTATTCATCGTTGACACCGCGCGAATATAAACGTACACAAAATTATTTTATTGAAAACTTTGAAAGGGTGGTTTTTTGTTTTATGACAGCTTTGTCGGGCGATATTCGCGGCGAAATGAAGAGAATCATCGTTTGTCCACGTGGTGAATTTATATTTCAATTTCAGTTGGCGCGGAACGTTTCAAAAATAAGTAAGTCTCCGCTCGTCAAAGACCGAGCAAGAAATCTCTAATGCAGCGACGAGCAGCCGCGATACTCGAATTGCGATCACGTAGACAATTTGAATTTCAGATTCGAGTTAGTTATTGCCTGCCATATTATGCATTATCCAATTTTTGTTCTGCGAAAAGAAGCGGCTTAGTCAAGTGTTTTCAGTGAAAAGTCGACTAAAAATCAAATCCTCCTTTTAATACGTGTTCCTGAGACAACTCAGACTTACTCTTAACCGTATACTCTCTTGATAGTACTCTCGCTATATGGATGGTATAATACAAAATAGAACGAGACTATTGTTCAGATCTCCGTAAAAGATAACGTTCCAATAAGCGAAATAACTATCAACGTTTTTCATTCGTAAACGTTATTGCGATATGAGTTGCATCATCTCGAGAGCATCATCAGGATGAAGCGGATCCGAGATCAAGGGAAATAAAAGGCAACAGCGATAAACAAGTTGCAAAACGATAGGAATCGCGGCAAAGCGAGAAACGAGAGGGCCGGTTGGATTAAGAACGTAAAAGAAACAGTCCGTTGAACGGGACGGATAAATGAGAGCAGAAAAGGCAAGTAAAAGAAGCGGGGTGGGTGGATAGCGAGCATTTAATTAAAAACGAAGGGCGTGAGCCTCTCCTCTTGGATGTCGTCAGAGCGAACGTACGAGAACGAGCGGAATTTATTTGCCAGCGTGAAAGTTCCAATGCACGATCCACGGACAAATTTCAGCCGAGACGTTATTCGGCTCGTTTCGAGTGCTAGCACGTTGCCAAAATGTGTGCAGATCGCCGTTACGGGACGGAATGAAAAATTCGCTCGAAAAGTAAGGACACGCTCGCTTATGAACGAATTACTGGAATTACTGTCACGCTGATATACTCCGTTCAATCTCGATAATGACGTACGGTGGTAACTCTTTTGATGTTCAATTTTCCCGGCGATTTATTTAGCGCTTGTGTAGATTGCACAACTCTTTGAGGTTCAAATTTCCTTTTGTCTAGCATTTTGTGCATGGTACACTTCGATAAGTTGTTTATATGTTAAATACAATGCATTTTTTTACATTTGTAGTAACAAATTCTGTGCAGTCGTGACGCACTCATGACGCAGTCGTGACGCACTCGTGATGCACTCATTTCGCACTTATAACGCACTCATGACACAGTCGTGACGCACTCGTACTTCGTGATCAATTTTCCTTGAATTTTTGACGCACCTGACAAATAAATGATAGTGCAAGAGGTTAAAATCGTGTGCCTCAAAGAGTTAACTGTCCACTGGACTCGTGGAAAACTTAGCTTAGAAAGATTCAATCTACGGAAAATTCGACACGTGAAAAACGTAAGATCGTTGTACAGGTACCTGAAACTCTAAGCGTAAAAATTTGACACGTGGGAAACGAGTGGAACTGATCGCATGTAAATACGAGGCACGAAAAATTCCCTCGACGATCACATATTAAAATAGAAATTTTCCACCGTACGTCATTTTGCATTACCATCCACGTGCCTTTTGACTCATAAAAGCGTAATGTTCTCCGTCGGAAAGATTCTAATGGATTTTCCGTAATCCGGCAAATTTTAATTTCATCCAGCGAACAGCGCATCCATCCTTTCGTCTACCCCTATTTCTTCGCTGCTCCCCACGGATAAAACCTTTGTCCGTTAGACGCTATTTTCTGCATTTACGTTACAATGGCCCCCGTAGACCCATAGAACAGTTCTATAGAACGCGTTCAACCGCGAAATCATTCACGGTTATTCGATTGTTCCGGCAACGGAGCCGAAACACTGAATCTTTGTTATCGGGCAGCGAGCACATCACTCCGTCAGGTTTGTAATCATGGCACGACGCCTCAGGTGTTATCGCGTCTTCGTTAATCCGACTAATAGCAGTTTATTAACGGCCATTACCTATCGCACAGCGTTCCTCGAGCTTCCGAAGTGGTTCCTCTTGATGCGAATCGCGATATCGCGTCGATGTTTTGCAGAGACGAGACCTTTTTACGACGGTCGCCGTCCTCACAGCTACTCGTCCGCCATCTTAACACTTACCGGGCCAATGTCGCCATAGGGGTGACACGGTACTTTCATTTGTACGGTAGATTTTATTATATTTCAGTTTTGCTAAAAAAGTAAATACCTTCACTTTTATACTTGATATAAAAATGTTTAGTGTACAGTTTCTCTTCGGATGAAAAACTGAAACTTGAAAAACAGGGGTTGAAAAGTGAACTTGAGAATAAGTAGACATGAAATATTTCTGGTATTTTTATTTAAGAGTTGACATATTTATTCCCAACATTTGAGATACGACTCTGTCATATTTTCTCCTTTTATTAAAATTCTGAATTCTCATCCCCTTGTATCTGTACAAAGTCGATAAATCCCTTTTTCATCGTCATCGAAGCTGATATAATACTTTAATGATAATCAGCCTCATCAGAAAAAGAAGAAATTACCAGAGTATCCAGTTTGTCTGGTCGGTGCACTCTCTACTTTAATTGGAGTGCCAAGATACTTGCGTTGAGAGACCATTTAGCAACAATAGAACAGTAGACATCGTATTGGCCACTCTGTGTAATGATCCTACCATCGATGAAACCTATTTCATTTTATTTCCTCTATCTAATTGAGATTCGTTATCTCTAATTGCTTTCAATGATTATCTAATAAGCGAATAGATTTTCATGTAAAATCTTGGTCCTTCATTTTGAAATACGTGTTGTAACTTCGTTTTTTATCTTAAATTAAGAATATTAAAGATATGATCTTGATAATAATCTCTAATGTAATGACCGCGCAAGATAGGTGGATCGATAAATTTTTTAACGACCCCTGTCATGCGAGGTGGCTCTTCAGGTGATCGTTACTTCCTTATCTAGATTAATTAGTACCTATGAACGGCTTTTTGATCTGTAAAAAGATATACTGTCTCATAGGGGAGTGTGGGGGAAATTCGGGAGGTTGAAAGATTCGTGTGTGGCAAATTCGGGACGCTGGAAATTTAGCGCGTGGGAAATTCGGGACTTTGGAAATTCGATACGTGGAAAATTCGACGCGTGGGAAATTCGGGACTTGGACAATTCGGGACGTTGGAAATTCGAGACGTGAGAAATTCGATACGTAAAAAATTCGACGCGTAAGAAAATCAGGTCGTTAGAAATTTGACACGTGGGAAATTCGGAACGTCAAAAATTCGACACGTGGAAAATTCAAGACGTCAGAAATTCAATACATGAAAAATTCAGGACGTCAGAAATTCAACGCGTGGAAAATTCAGCGCGTGGCAAATTCGACACAAGGTATATTCGAAGCCTGAGAAATTCGACGCTTGGGAAATTCGGGATGTTAGAAATTCGACGCGTGAGTAATTCTTAATGTTGGACTTCCGTCGTGTCAAAAATTCTACGCAATAGAATTTTAGCACGTGAAAAATTCGACGTATAAAGAATTCTACTCTTGAGAATTTCGGAACGTTAGAAATTTAATCCATGAAAAGTTGAATTCGTACATAATTCGATCCACAGAAAACTCATTGCATATAAAATTGAACAAGCGGAAATCTCCCTACGTGGAAAATTCCGTGCGTGGAGATCTGGCCGCATAGGAAATTCCAATTATGGGAAATTTAACGCGTCGAAAATACAGCGAGTAGGAAACTCAGTACATGCAACATTGATGAAGTGGAAAACTCGGTACGTTATAATTCAACGCTTACCGGTGAAGTGCTAGTTTCCAAATTCCGCCGAACGTGTTACACAATAACAAATTATAAAACTAACACGTGGAAGTCTTTCCAGGGAAATCGCGTAACGCCTCCTAATGAAATTCGAATCGTAACAGTTTGAAAGTAGCAAATAAACGAGTGATAATATCCATTTGGTAGGGTGCACATTTGGTCAACATTTAACTCGACTAATTTAAATAATTGCGACAACCGACGGTGTACACGAATAATTAGTACAGTTTCTACGAAGCAACAGAGAGTTCCATTAGGGGAAACAATAATTAAATTACACGTTCCCTGTCGCGTTTATTTATAGAAGGTAATTGTTCCCTTCAGACAGTCGTTTATCTTCCGATGTAACATCCATTCGATTCTTTTTTCCCTGGATTCGCGTCGCGGCCGTCAAACTGTAATTGCCGTACAAATTGTTGAAAGTAAAGTTTATCGCGGCTCGTTTGTACAATCAACTTGGCCCGAAATTGGACGAATTGTTGTACAACGCGTTATTACGTCGACGATGAAAATTGTGGGCCGCAATCGGAATACTTTAGCCGTGAAATCAACGCGGGTTGAGGATATTGTGCCATGCATTATGCAACAGGAATGTATGCCTTAATTCGCGTGACGTGAACATAATTGCAATTAGTTATCAACGCCCTTACCATTGCATTATCATGGTGCAGTGAGTCCAGCCATGGAGGCTCGTATCTGGGTTAACTTAATCATTCTCCCTAACGAATTATTACAACGTTTGCGCCGGCTAAAGAACTCGAATATATTAGCTTTACTCTTGGAGGAACAGGTTTTAGCCTCTTGCGACGTGGACGCTTTTCAGGTTAGACGCGAGGGCTTTTAGATTAGGTTGTGAATTTGGAATTTGGAAATGTTTGATTATTGGATGTTGAGTAGTGGGATGTTGGAAGTTTGGGACTTTTGGAGTTTGAAATCTGGGGAATTTAGGGATTTTGGGATGCTAGACTCTAGGGAATTTAGGAATTTAAGGAGTGTAGAAGCTAGGGAATTTAGGGACTTAGGAATATTAGGGTTTTTGAATTTTTGAAACTTGGAAGTTTGGGACTTTTGGAGTTTGGAATCTAGGGAATTTAGAAAACTTTAGAACTTTGGTATCTAGACAATTTAGGGACCATAGGATTGTGGGATCTAGGGAATTTAGG
The DNA here is from genome assembly GCA_036983795.1 of Megachile lagopoda. NCBI lineage: Eukaryota > Metazoa > Arthropoda > Insecta > Hymenoptera > Megachilidae > Megachile > Megachile lagopoda. The sequence goes on along the minus strand of CM072785.1, from coordinate 10,686,322 downwards.
GACCTAAGAACTTTAAGATTTCAGAATTTTTAAACCTTGAATCCTTCGCTCGTAAAAATTTCCTTTATTTTGCTTCTTATCTTTGATCTTCTGAACTTTGAGGTAGTGACTTTAAACATCAAAAACTTGAATGTAAAAATAGCCTATAGAGTTCAGTAAAAATCTAGTTAGAACTCAAGTTGGTGCAGCCTAATTGCATCAAATCAAATTAAAATGTGCTGTAAAATATCTGATAAATAAACTTGACTGTACAATATTACGTATTGATACATGTGATGCAGAAGGTACCTGAAACCTTTCTATATTATAAACTTCGCAGAGAGGTAACGTGATAACCTAACATCGGTGAAGGCTAATCGATAAAAAGCACGCGCGATTCAATATTCCGCTTCAAAGCTTGATACGCGCATTTGTTTCGACAACGTCGATCGATCGATTGAAAACGTCCACGGATTTTCTATTACCGGCATGATGTATCGCCTCCATCTAGTTGACAGTGACATCAAACTGAGCTTGTATCCTCCAGGAGCTCCTGTTTCTTCAGCGACCGTACAGAAATTCGTGGTACTTTTACGCATTTCCAAGGTCACCTACGGTATCTATAAATTTCTCACTATCACGTTTCCACCTTTGTATCTCCTTGTCACATTTTCTTATCTTATAATGGTACTAAAATTGTACCGTCGAGAACAAAAGAACGGATGTTCTTGTGACGTAGGCAGGCTGCTCGCCAAAATAAAGCTAATACGTTGAAACTGAAACCAATTAGAGGACAATCGTTTACTAATCACCAATTAGGGAATTGCGTATTTAAGTTCTGCGTTTCCTGGAAAATAGAATCCAATGTTTCGTTGTTAATTGTACCTAGAATGTATTATATAATGTGTACCTAGAATATAGGTTTTTTTATAGAACTCTTGATGAATGTTCATATATAATTTTTCTATTAAAAAATATAGGTTCAATGTTGGTGTCGGAATGTTGTTTACTATGACGTAATTTAGTTTTACAATATTTCAAAATTTGTAAACGCTACTTTGTAGAATTTGAAATTTCTAAATTTCAGATTAATAATTTCAAGGTTCCAAAGTTCCAATAATGCTAAATTAGAAATTCCAAAATCACCAAATTTTAATGTTCCAAAGTTCTGATGCTTCAAAAGTCATAAAGTCCCAAAATTCCCTAGTCCCACACTTTCAAAATTCCAAACTTCTCAAATTCTAATGTCACAAAGCCCCAAAATTCCCTAGTGTCAAACTCTCCAAATTCCAAACTTCTCAAATTTCAAATCACAAAGTTCCACAACTCCAAAGTCCCAAATTCCAGAATCTCCTCCCCATCTCCCCAATCTCCCTAGCTGCTCACAATATCCCTAGGACCAAGAACAAAGTAAAAATTGCAAGATGAAAAGAATCCATCGAAATCATACGATTTGACGCTCGTTAATTACACATTTTTCTTGGTTATCGGTTCGTAAAATTAAATGGGAAGATTTTTAATCGAGATCAACCCGATGATGCTTCTTTCCCTCTTTCGCTTCCTGGAACTCTTAACTTCTTTTTTTTATTTCATCCCCCGGCGGAGTCGAGTAATTTGAAAAAGTTTTTATTCCAAATGCTAATGTTACGTGATACCGTTTCCCGCGAAACTTCGAACAACCATTACCTTATGATAATTTCTGACGTGATCAATACTGTCGGCCTGCAAGATGTAAAATGCAAGTTTAACATGTATATACATACTCTTTTTACGTTTCAATTACTATCTTCTTTCAGTCTTTTCCTAACTTTTTATCATTTTTTAATGAATTTTGTACGTGGAGATATTCTTGCAACAGGTCTTTGCGAAAGTTTTACACGCTTTCTTTCTATTTTTGCAAGTATTATGGAGACATAAACTTATTTGATAACGAAGTTATTGTAATAAAATCTAAAATGTTGATGCATTGTATGTTACAAGTAATATCGTATGTACACATTAACATACGAGATTATTACATATTCTAGTATAATTATTAAGTATAAGGAACTACAAATATGGTGATCAAAGAATTTAGAAACAATCTTCGTATAACACATCTACTTTCATGCCATGTATACGATATATTCAAAATTTTAGCCTTGCACTTACTTTTCACATGATCCTCCAATAAAAATTGAATGTAATTAATAAAAGTCAGGTAATTTTGTAGTAAGAGAGTATCTTCTTTGAGTTATCTACATTGCTGACCTACATCGACGCGAAGCATGGATTCAAACCATTTTTCTGCGCCATGTTTCTTACATAATATATCCCCGCTCATTATTTCCTGGACACACGGCCGAAATTGCCGACTATACATTATTTCACAGGTCTCTTGATCGAGTGCGAAAAAGTTGGCGATAAGAGTAACAAACTGCTCCGTGTTCCACATCACCGTTCCCTCGAATTCTCCTGATAAACTTCCGTGTTGCCCACGAAACGCGAGAACTTTCCGAATATTTTCCTTCTTGTAATTTCCTTCTCGGATCTTGCCGCGTGTCGACCGAATGTTTCCAACTTCCAAAGCATTCTTCTTCTCCTTAACGTTTTCGAGGAAAATACAATTGCACTTTCGTGAGCATTACTGCAGGAAACCTGAAAAACTTCCCCAGTTTTAGCAGCGTTTAACCTCGTTGTTGCTTCCGATATATCGGATCATTCTTGTCTACACATTTTGCTTTAATTTAGGGAAGAACTGCAGATTTTTAAGCTTGAGTGTTGATGTTTACGGAAACTTGTATTGTTCCTCTATAGATGTTACTTCTTTTAGAACGGAAAGATTATTTAATTGATGGATAGGTTAGGTTTTTAGATTAGGAAGATTTATGGAAGATTTTTTGTAGATTTTTATTTTTTACTTTTCTAGTTGAACATAAACTAGCTGAATATTATACTACTGCCTGAGTTCATTGTACATATATTAGTATGATATACTACTTATACTACATATGTATACTACATATGCATATACATTATAAATATGCTAGGTGAACATATACTACTACCTGAGTTCATTGTACATATACTAGTGTGATATATTACATATACTACATATGTGTACCACATATGCATATACATTATGAATATGCCAGTTGAACACATACTACTATCTGAGTTCATTATACATATAAATATGCTAGTTGAACATATATTACCTGAGTTCATTATACATGCTTAAAGTTATATACTACAAAAGATACGTTTAATTGAAAATTGAAAAAGTTTCAACTTTTTTCACCCTTGTATTAATTTTCATGTTCATAAAATGAAATTTTCAGGTTGAGCACAAAGCACAGACTCGACTCCTAATCATTTGTTAAACTATTTTTGAATATTCTTATTTAAAGTATTTGTCTTCTGTACATTTAAGAATAAAGCTAGATAGAAATTATTATAAACTTGATAAAATATAAAACGAATAGAAACTTGTGAGTGTATCTGAAACAAAAGGATCCACGTGTACCATATCAAAAAAGCAAGCGTATCTTTAAAAGAGTAGACTCCTGAATGTAAAGCGAGTATTCTATAAACCGAGAAAACTTGTAGTTCGTTGAACAACTCTCTAGCTCGCATCTTCAGGAGTGTTTCGCCATTTCCTCTTTGATACCCAACGATCGTGCTGCATATTTCATCAGCAGCCACCTCTTTTCTCTCTTTCTCGCTCGATTTGAGAAACTTCGTGAGGTCCTTCTCCTGGAAACTCGGGATCCCTAGTTTCCGTCACGGTCTTCAGAGATCATCCGGAGAGATTCGCTCGATTTGATAGAAAATATCGCGAAGAACGCGCGAGATTTTTCATGCGAAGGCGAAACGGATATCTCGTTGACGAGATCTCCCGCGGGCTGACGAGTCTTGAATTTACCGAATCCATAGGCAAAGCGCCGAAAATAAAGGTCGTGGAAACGGGTGAATGAAAAAAACCAGACGCGAAGTCTGTTTCGACGAATGTTTTTGAAAGATTTATTCACTGAACGATTTCGTTTGATCTGAAACGCGTGGATTATTGGATTTCATGGCGGGTAAAAGTGGAAGCGGGAGTTGGCGCACGTGCAGGGACGTAACTTTTGGGAACGGGGAGGAACTTTTGGTTTGGGAGTTGTCAAGGTTATTCTAGAGATTGCACAGTTTCTAGGTTTTAAATATTTCATATTTTCTAATTTGTACATTTCTGAATTCCAAAATTCTCAGTTCTCAGATTTCCAAAGTATCTATCAATAACTAAATTTCCAAATATCCAAAGTTCCAACTCTTATATTTTTTAATTTCTATATTAATTCTCATGTTTCCAGACCTCTATTTTCTCATCTCTCAATTTCCAAATCTCCACATCTCTAATTCTCACATGACCAAATCCTTACATCCCTAACTCTCGATTTCCTATCCCCACATCCCCAACTATCAATTTCTAATTCTCTACATCCTCAATTCCTAAATTTTCAAATCTCCATATCTCCAACTCTCACATGTCCACATCCCTACATTCCAAACTCTCATATTCCCAAATCTCCACATCCCCAATTCTCAAATCCCCACATCTCCATATCCCCAACTCTCAAATGTTCATATCTCTACATCCCCAACTCTCAAATTTCCAAATCTCCACATCCCCAATTCTCAAATTTTCACATCTCCACATCTTCAACTCTCACATGTCCACATCTCTACATCCCCAACTCTCAAATTTCCAAATCTGCACATCCCCAATTCTCAAATCCCCACATCTCCATATTCCCAATTCTCAAATCTCCACATCTCCACATCCCCAATCCTCAACATTCCAAATTGCTACGTCCCCAATTCTAAAATATCCAAATCCTCAAAGTCCTAAATTTCCAAAACCCCAAATCCTTAAATCCCGAAATCCTCAATTCAATCCCCAAATTCCCAAGTCCAGAATAACTCAAATCTCCAAATCTCCAATTCCCAATAAACACTATTACCAAACCTAAGTTATCCTCCATAAAAAGTGCTAGTTACGTCCCTGCGCCCAGAGTTCGCTTGATAAATCATTTGCCGAGCGAATGACGATGTTTGTTGATTAATTGTTTGTGCTCGACAAGCAATCTCGTCGGATTACGCGTTTAATAACATGCATGAAATTGCATTTTAGCATAACATTTTTTAAATATCACGAAAATTTGACAAACTAATATCGATCGTTTACAACGCGGAAATTTATGAACTCTGTAATGAACTTCCTAACGAAGATGAATGCAGCGGGTAAAATCTTCTTCCGTTTTAAAAGTGAGATACTTTTGATTGCCCGAGTAAATTACATCGGGTTTCTAATTAAAGTACTCGCGAAACCTTACTAGCTTACAGTCATTAATAGTGTACGCTTCGATTAAAACTTACAGCATCTAATAACATTTTTTTTCATACCGTGTTAAGTGTCTTCTCGTACGTGCTTCAAAATTTATTAGGAGGTTTTAATGGGAAGCTACGAAGTGTTCGTTAACTAGCTACATCGTATTTTGTGCGGATTTTATGAACTATGTTGGAACATACTATTTACTGCTTGAGGGGTTTAATCGCTTTAGCGAGTTCAACAAAATTGTACATCTACAAGAACTTACTTGTACGCTCTAACAGTATTTCTACATTACGGAAATATATACTTTCATGAAAATTTTCCATGGAAATAAATGTACTACGTATATAAATTTTCTTTCACATACTTATTTTAAGGAACATATGGTCACATGTGTAATATTATGGGTACTGTTGATAATAGGTTTCTAATATATTTCTTAATACTTACATTTGCAAACAGTGTATTTGTCATTTTGTCTAAAGCATACTTGTCAATACATCACTTTGAAGTATATTTGTCACATTGTCTGAAGTATATATTTATCTCACTTTGCTTGAAGTATACTTATTGATACATTTATCACATTGTATAAAGAGTATAATTTGTCACGTTGAAGTATATTTATCAATATATTGTCACTTCATCCAAAGTATATTTGTCAGTATATTTACCAGTATACTTCTCCCATGAAAATCCCAAAAATGAAGTGTTTTTTAAAATAACCCTGGCGGTACAACCTCTCAAATCCTAACAACGGGACATTGTAAAGTTTAACAAGAAAAGTTTGCTCAGCCACGAACATTTCTGTCCTCCTTCTCCTGGAAATTTTGCTGAGAGCCCGAAACATTTCCCTAGATAAGGAAAAGCTTTTTCTGACACGACGATATCCTTCTGTCCACAGGTGACGACTTTCAGCGTTCAACAACTGGGCGTTCGTCCTGCGGGAGATAGAAACCAGAAGTAAGGATGGCCTTTCACTGGGATAAGCTCTCACCGGCGGAATTTCAACAGCTCCAGGACTTGGCAGCTTGTAAGTAAAAAGTGAACCACCGGCCATTGTAACTTTCATAGTGTTGGCTTTCAATGAAAGTCGATCGGGAACAAGCGCCCGAAAGAGATAAACTATCGAACATCGATGATTCGCGATATAGCGTCTTTAACCCAGAAAATGTTAACCCTTTGCTGCGCCATTTTTTTCTCTTACAAAATACATTTTTTACTGGAGGAAATAAAACTAATAAGACTAACTGTATATTTCATAAAATTTATTCTAATGTATTTAGAAATTTGTGCGATGCTGCAAATTTGCAATGAAAGTTTGCAATTGTAAAATATAAGAAATTTTGTCAGTGATTGATTATAAAATTTGCTACTGAATGTAAGCTGCAAGTTTGTGTAACTATACTAGTGTATACTAGTGTGTACTTGTGTAGCTATGTCATAGTGTGTACCTATACTACTTTGTGTAGTATTTACAACAGAATAAAACGAAGATGCGTGTACTATCCCTGAATTTTCCGAATCCCAAATTAGCAAACTTCCCGAAATCGTTACTTCTTGACATCGACAAAAATGAACTCGATATTTACGATGACGTAATAAAGATATTTCCACGAAATGCGGCAGAAAATACCGGTAGAATCGAAGTCCTAATTACTTGGTACTTCGTTTATCACCGTTACAGACAATAAGGTTTACCGGTCTTAATTAATGATCGCGATATTTTGCACAATCGATTCGAGGATGCCGTTGCATAATAAGACCGTCGGATAACGAGACAGTATATTCGAAAGTCTTGTACTTTTTTCCATGATTTTAATACACCCCCGTGACTAATAGGATAGAGATCTCGGTGGAAAGCCATGAAACGGCGTGCTCATTGTTTATGGAGTTATGTAAATTCGAGTGACGTCGTTGTATCGTTCGAGAGAGAGAGAGAGAGGATTTATTCTGGTCGCAACGAAACGCGTGACTGTATCTCGGATAAACCACGAAATTTCGAAAATGTCCTTCCATTACGTAATTCCGTGCACGGATATATATTACCCGCATCGCCACTTCGTTAATACCGTCGACAGAGACTTTACTCCGTGAAATTTCTTCCAGTCTACCCGCTTTCGATACCTAACCATAAATCTATCGATGCTTCCGAACCACCTTTAAGTAGTATGCATTAAATTCTGTCTGACTATAGCTGTACTCTTTCTACTGCAAGGTCTTACGTCTATAATTTGATACTGCGATTCGATGAAATTAATTATACGTGGATTACGTGATTATTTAGCTTTCTAATTGATCATTAGGGGTGTAGGAATGTGAGGTTGTAGAGATACAGGTATTCTAGGGATATGGGGACGTAGAGATTTTGATAGGTGGATATAGGGATTCTAAGGATACAGGGATATAGAGATTCTAAGAATATAGGGATTCTAAGAATACAGGAATTCTAAAATTATTGTGATTCTTGAGTCATATGAATTCTAAGGGAATAAGTATTGTTGGTGTCTAGGGATCCTAGGGTTATAATAATTTTAAGGGTGTTGGAACTGTAAAAATATAAAAATATATATAAAATTATATTTAATTCTGAGAAAAATAAAATTGTGAGAATATAGAAATTCTCGGAAATACAAATATAAAAATATAGGGATATAGGGATCTTAGGAATGTCATCTATTTATACAAAAAACTACCAGTTCAACAATTTAAAAGTATAGGAATCTAGAAATTTTTAAAACTGAGTCTTAATACAACAAACACTATTGCACTTTAATAAAATATTTTTTACAAAAATCCTACATGTTATATCGCCGCAGGTCGTGCCGTGCGCAAGCATGACTAAGAGATCGAATCAAAATGATTCAGATTTCCAGATTGCGTTGGAAAACGTTAATCAAGTTCGTACGAGCACGATCCATCATCTTTCTCGTCAATAGTCTTGAAAATAGTCGCCGGCCGAAAATATCCTATCCGTTAAGTGCATTATGACGTCGACGCTGGTAGATTAGGCCAATGGTCTCCTATTATTAGTCAATTTATCGACGTTGTTTCCTCTCCAAACAACTGAATCCCGGATCGATTGTCTCCTATCTCGTTCGCTCGCGTTTCTCTTCCTCTTCTTCTTCTGGCAATTTCCTTCCTCAGAGACGATCCGGCAATAAATCGTCGGCAGTGCACCTTCTTTTTCCTTTTTTTTTCTTTTCCGTACATCAGGATCCGTTTCAAACTGGCAGCCACTCGACGAATTGAGCAATATCACCGTGATATCACTTTAATTAACGCCTCTAGTGATATCCCGAATTATTGGCGCTACCAAACCGACACGCTGTGTTTTACGGGTAAAGACGAATTCTCCTATCTGAGGATTACCGTTGATGAAATGGAGCCCGGTTTACGAAACACCGACCACGAAGACGTGACGATTTTGCTGCTCTCGAGATCACGGATTATCGACTCTCAATTTTTTCTATCATTTTCGACCTTCGACGGAGAAATGGAACGATTCTGAATTCTGATTAGAACGCTGCGAATTTACACTTCGAATATAAGTTTTCGAAAAAATTGGAAAGGTCGTAATAGAGTAGATTTTATACGGTTGCAATTTTTAGAACGGTCAGAATTTGCGAATTGTGAGGGTGGCAAAAATTTGGATTATTAGGGGTTGAATTTTTCGCAAGCAAAAAATTTCGTTAATCTGGAAATTTCAAATCCAGATTCCTCATCTTTTGATTTCAGATTTCCTAAATCTTCAAATTCGCCAAATCCCTTAATTTTCAATACCTTCTTTCCTAAATCCCTAAGTTTGCTACGACCCCAAATATTCTGCATCAAAAAAATTCCCTCAACCTGCAAATGCTCAGATTCCTAAAGTTACAAATTTAAATTGTAGCAACGACAGTAGACTGCGCCATAAAACGACTAACAGGGTCTTTTCCGGCAGCGAAAGTTGTCGAAAAACGTTGGCGTTACTTTTCGTGCTGAATTCCAGCTCCCCAGCGTGCATTCCAATTACAACGCGCCGAACTCGAACAATTCCGTGGCAACACCTTTCATTCGGCAGAGAAACGGAACGTTTACCGAAACAATCCCGAGGTTTTTCACGAAATTGCGTTCTCTGCGGCGGTAAACAGGAAGCTGTCATTGCGTGCCTCTGCTCTCTAGTCACTTTCCAACTTCATTGTTTCAGATTCCACGCGAAAGCTACAGGATGTGCTCACCGAGTTCTGCGGTTCGAACACGACGCCCAGCGGAGTGCCGAAATATCATCCGGACGGGGTAAGTGTTTATAAAATTCCTTTTGGTAATTCGCTGTACATCGACAGTAAGGAGTCTACACTATACCTGGTGCAAGTAGGTTACTAGTAGGCTACTTAGTAGGCTACTGATAGGTAGTCGACTTTTTGCGTTTTTTACTTTACCAAGTATTAACAGGTCTGTCGTTGGAAGAACATGGTTTCTTGCCTTTGCTTCTTTTTGTAACGACTGGTACTGGATATTGGGATTATGGGAAGCAGGTTTAAGTACTTTAGTTCAATAAAACACGCAAGTTGTTCAGTATTAGCAACCACCCCTTGATATACCCCTTGGTTATGCCCATCAGTAGCCGAACACCCTGTATATTCTTTTAGATGTTCTCTAATGAAATGTTTTAGGACTCAGACCCATTTTCCTCATGCTCGAGAGGTCCCATGCTTTATCTATGCTTTTGCACACCGCATGCTTAACTATCTTCGACGTTCGACGAACTTCTAATTGAACCTTATTCCTTGCCTCTGAATAAGAAATAAGAATTGATTTTTGTACATTACAACACTGGTAAAGAAACGCAAAAATTCAACTACCTACTGCTACCAGCATTGTACTGGCATAGTGTACAAGTACTGGCATAGACGGTTCCTCAGAGCTGGCCAACTCGCTTTAACCGGGTCAAAGTACGTGTCCTCTGTTACCCTCGAGCGAGATATGGAGCAAACTTCCAGTGCAATAACCTCCGGAAGTTATTAAGAAGACTACATTGTCTTCCCTGTTCCGTCAAATCTTTATATCCGGAAACTAATCCGTTGCGTTCTGTAAACTTAGCGTGCTAATTCAATTCTCCACATTCCGAGACACTTTTATCGAGCGTGAAGAGACACGAGGCGAGAAATTACTGTCTCGATGTTTTATATCGCTGCGGATTTGTGTTGGAATTTTTTCCGAAGATAAACGTTATAAAATTGATAACTGGAACATACACGCGCAGCTGCACACACACGTACGAGAAAGTGAAACGAGTTTTCACGCACGGTGGAAAAAGCTGCGTCCCATAAAACTCATAACTATTTCTGCGGCTATTACAGTGCGAATGCGTCTGGGTCTACGCGAACAGGTGCGAGTTATTGCGAGTTTATACCGTGCAATTTGTGTGTGTGTGTGTGTGTGTGATGGCGCACGTCGTTCCCAGTTTCATCCTCGAATCGACGCGATAGCACGTGAACGAATGTCGTTCGTTCAGGAGAGTCCGAAATTCGTTTAACTTCTGATTCGGGCCAAGTTATTTATCGTTGGTGAACAGACGTCGAACGGAATATTGAATCTGATCGTGTCGGGGATATTTTAAAAACTTCCTTCCGGATTCTTAAAACTTGATTAAAAACTTCTCTACGTTTTTAGTACTTTATCTCTGCGAGTTCGTTCGGAATGGACATGATAGTGATAAAAGATAGCAGTATTTCTTATCATTTTATAGGCTCTATCGAGGGATTTAAAATTTTAATCAATTGATATTTGTCGATTGACTATTTACTCTAGACTTTTCCATCTGTTAGCCAGATGGAACTTTCTACAATATTTCAAAGTGGATTAAATTAAATGGAATTGTACATTTAACTACAAAGGAATATTATTAACCCCTTGACCTATGGTTTCCTCGTTAGGTACATTGCTGCAATGTAACAAATAAGCAAAATTGAAATGTTAGGTGTATTTTGAAATCAAGAATCCTTATGCTAATTATCTGCAAATTATCTTGGTATCAAATTGCAGTGCTGCAAATATGATTTTTGTTCTGAACTGTAACGTGCGTCACGAGTGCGTCATGGTATTACAAGCGAAAAGGTTCACTGAAAAATATTTGTTTTAACCACTGAGAAATATTAAAAATTGAACCCCTAAGAGGTATAAAAACTTTAATTTTCGAATAAAGAAAAGTCTGTAATTAAAAGGTCTTACGGAGAAGCGGTCGCGTGAAAGGTATTTGATCCGTCAGTTTGATCACTCGAAATTGAATTATTCGATCGTTTGGTCACATCGCGAACACGTGGAAGAAGAGGAATTCGAAGTACCGATCAGAAAGCAAGAACGGTTGGGTGATTCGAGCAAGAATGTTCATTGGAGAACTCGTAATTAGGTTGACGGAACAAGGAGTTAAGTCGTGATCGCATGGTCCGTTTGTGTTGGCTCGTTTGGTCGCATATTTCCGCCATTAGCCAGCCAGATATGCAGAAAACGCCCCGACGGAATATCGACCAACGCCACCACTACCATTCTGCACATCGATAATGATTCCCCAGGGAATTACGAGTGGCTCTATCGAAACTCTGCTGGCTGGCAAAGCAGCTTACAGCTCGCGTCGTTCACGCCGTTGAACAGGATAAATCAGCTTTGCCATCGCGACCAACTTCTTCTGACGTACCGAAACTACCCGTCTCGTTTGCACGAAAAAAAGTTAAGGCAGCTCTAGAGCTCTTTCGCGACAAAAAAAAATCGTTGCCTTTCTGTACCACTCAATTTCATAATTAAAGACGGATCCGATGTTTCTCCGTCCTCTTCGCGACGAAAAAGCGGATTCCGGAAATCTCAAAAGGGAAGCTAAGAAGATTCGCCGGGAAATACATCTTTTTGTGAGGAAGTTTGTGCAGCAAATATTAGGTTAGGTTAGGTTAGGTAAATCCGTCGGATTTCTTGTGTTACATTTTAGAAGAAAGAGAATATATGTTATAAATAGACCGCAGGTTTAATCTAGATCTGTAAATCATGTATCCACAATGATTTTGCAGTAAATGTATAAACGTAGCTATGAATAATTTACGAGTTAATTTATTTCGATCGAATTACCATATATAATAGAGCGCTATGCTCCTATTTGTCGAACGAGTAGAAACAAGTTAAGGCTTTCAAACTCACGACTGAATAGAAACAAAAAGCATTGTCCGTAAAAAACGTGCAAAGTCGGAACAGCGAATAGGAACGGCAAGTCCAGTAGTAGCAAAACTGATCGATGGAAGATAATCGACGAGCCGAAATCTCGTTTTCGCTGAACGAGAGAGTCGACGAACAAAAGTTACCGCACTCGACGGCTTTTTGCTCGTCGTGCAACGTCAGGACGCAAAGGTTGGCATCGGGGATCCAATTTTCGCGAACAAAGGGGCCGCGAATCTGGCATGTACAAGGTGTGAAGCTCTTCGTGGGGACCACTGGCTCTAATAGCCCACGAAACTTCCAAGTTTCTATGGTCCACAACGATTTCCCTGCTTCTGCAGAACCTCCAAATTCGGCCATTCGAGTATTATATAATAGTTAATAGCTTCAAACATTATTTTCGGGTGACTCGAAATCTCGATGGACTCCCTCATTTAAGTTACGGAAATATTTAAATAAATAGGTAGTTCCCTTGAGATGTATATAAAATATTTTAGTTGAAAAGTTTCAATTCTTTCAAGACTTCTCTATTATTCCCCCTATTCCACTTGTATTTATACATCATATGTACAATGAAAAAAAATATTTATTTCAAGTTGTTGTAATCAACTGAATGTGTCACCTTTTATGTCGCCTTGTAATATTGTTTGTTGAAGTTTGAAAATATTTTCGAGCGAAAATTTCGCGCGGGAAAATTGGCACCTTGGAGAGTCCGAGTTTGCGTCGATTGAGCAAACGGAATTGGGCAAGAGCAATTGGGAACGAATCGAGCCGATAATTGCGCGAGAATCGAGTTGTACCATGTTGGTCTGGAAATATTCGGCCGCAATGATTCGGCGGAACGCCGGAAAGATTCAGACTAATCGTTCGTAAAACGGTGTTACAGTTTTGGCCACGAGCCAGTTCAACGGTGTGAAAAATCGCGCGTAAACGAGCCTAGCATTTCTCGAGACAACTGTTTTGCTTATTTCGCGAACTCGAAGTCCGCATTGAAGCGGAATCGTTCGTTTTCGTCCTTGAAGGTAATTGACCGTGCGATAGAGAGGAAACGTTCGTTTCCGGTTAAACGAGAAAGCAATTGCGGGTCAATTGGCCAAATGTTTACGGTGACTTTCGCCGTTCGGTTTGAATTGGCGTGAAGGGGTTAAGGTGACAGGAAACAACGTTGTTTGACGATGTCTCGTTTGATTGATTATATCAGTTTGCCCGAGAGTTCGTGTACTTTATCTTCGGTTAGAACGTTGTTAGAGTTTCCGCGTTAAACGAGACCAAGTTGAATTCGTTGTTTATTAAATTATTAGTAGTTTAACTCGAGAAGAAGGCTTGATTGGATCACACTATACACCTGCCTAACTTTGTACGACGTAAATGTAATTTAATAGCTACGAGATTCTATTCGATACGATTCTATTCCACGCGCGTTAATTCGGATCTAATTCGAATCAATTGAATACTACGCGTTTGAATTCGACGCGATTCAAAACAATTCAATTCAGCCTGCTCTAATTTCAAACGATCCAATTAAACACTGTTAAGCTTCTTGCGATTCAGCGCACTCTAACTGAGATGCAATTCGACAGTGCCGAATTTCAGACTTTGTACATTTTCCTTTACTGATGCTGCATCCTTCTTATGGTCATCGAGGTCGGTGACGCAGGGGACTTAGGCTCTAAGCTCTCTCTTTTCGGGACTTTCGCATCCATGTTTCATTTTATTTCAAGTTGAATGGAATTTTTCGATCGCGGTTTCGTCCCGATCGCTGCTGCACGCGAAACGCAGATAGAATTTAAGAGTATAAGCCGTATGCGTGCCGTATTATTTCCCCGGGGTAAAGTTTCAAGGCACGATTCTATTGTCCTAAGGAAACGCAATAGCGTGGAACTGGAAGCTCTCGTGACTCGAATTGGTGTAATTTCTCGATTGGCATTCCTTTCGCCTGGGAAATAACCGCTGGTTTTTAAAGCGGAACTGTTCGAGTGTCTTTCACGCGGTTCGTCAAAAATCTTGCCGATTTCGTTACACCGTGATCTTAATCCGGTCGAGGTACACCGTCTCTAATTATAACCGAATGAATATCTAATTACCTTACACTGGTTAATTTTCCATGGATGGTTCACAAAGTTGCCGATGTCAGAGGATTAGACGCGTGGCGTTAAATTCCTGCCGGTAAGACGGTTTATTTCTTGCGAAGAATAAATATCCGCTCTTGACCCTTACTCTGACCTTCTTCTGCTCCATTTCTCTGTGTCCCTCTTTCGCGCCGATTAAACGCTATTTCACCCTGCCGTTGTTCTTTATATATAACTATCGATCTATCAGGCGTACATTATGTCCCTTCATGCTGGAAGATTCGCCTCGTTAACGGGACACGCGTTGATACTCCCTCTGTCGAATCTATGCAATATCATCCCTTGCGAAATTATGTCTCGCTAGAAATTAAATTATACCTGTACCTTCAAGATTTTCTTGTGTTTAACCACATCGACCATAAATACTATCGAATAATATTTTGTTCTATATATAGCTAAATCATCGCGATTGGTTGAGTGATGGTTGAATGAATGATGGCTGTATCTTACGAAATTAGTACGATATGTTGCTCTTGCTAGAAATTATACCTATACCTTATTGGTACCAGTAAGATTTTCTCTAGTAAGTCTTCAACCACATGGTCCATAAATCCTGTTATAGAATAATAAATCTGTAGTTACATCATCGCGATTGTTCATCCCCTTTGATACTTCACGTAAATACGTCATCTTTTCACTATCCCTCAATTCTTGCGAAATTAATACAATGTGTTGCTGTCGGTAGAAATGAAATCATACCTATGTTGGTACCTGCAAGATTTTCACGTTGATACTCCATATAAATATGTCACCATTTTACTATCCCTCGTTTCAGTCTTATAGTATATTATCCTCGTTAAAAATAAAATTGTACCCGTAACTTGGTACCTTTTCAGCGTCGATAAATCCCGTTATCGAATAATAGTCGGTTCGGCGGTTAAATCATCGCTGGTTCATCGTTGTTTCGCGTCGATCAGATTCTTTTTCCTGTTTCGCAACGTACAGGATACAACGACGGGATTGCGATTACATCATCGGAAACGATACCCCGATCGTAATTCTAGATGATATACGGCGATAGACGACGCGCGTTCAAACTCCGAAGAGAAAACCGTACTCGACGAGAATATCGCGTTCGCGGCTCGATATAGAACCTCTTCTTTCACCGTTCATCCTCCTTGTTTATCCTTGCCTACGCCCTGCTGTAGGCAACTGTTTCCACACTGGAAAATTCCTCGGAGGGTGGGTCGACGACACCCTCTGCCGGATACCTGGCTCACGAATATTCTCTCTGTCCTGTTCCGTCGCCCCGCACAGAAAACGGAGTCGCGCGAAATTCGCTGGGACTCATGTTGCAAATTGCTTTCGTTAATGGTAATGTTTTATGCATGAGACTTCGACGATACTTGGTTACACGAACCGTTCCTATACAGATACCAAAGATACGGACGTTTTTTGTACGGCGAATTGTTAACGCATCTGCGTCGAAATCGTAGGAAAACCGATGCAGTTTTATGACGCTCCTGTTGTAAAACACGAGGGCGAATATGGACACGGGACATGCAGCTGCGACTGCGCCCATAAAAATAAAGTATACAATAAAGTGTACAGTATCAATTTTATGATCTAGTCTGAACAATTTTCTAATCTGCAGTTATGATGATTATATCATTATATAGACATAGGATGTACGGATCTATAATAGGAATACGAACAGCTAAGAAAATTGAAACACATTGTACTGCAATAATATTAATATTTAGGATATGAGGATATGAATATCTAGAAGAATTAATCTAGAACATGAAGAATTTTACCATATTACACACTCATTACCAACATCATTTAACATTTGAATAATAAATATTTTCATATACGTCCACTTTCACCGTGGCACTTAACGCGCATTAATAAACTCCGTGCAGGATGAATTATAAAAACAGGGAAGAAAAAGCACTAGTATAAGCGAAAGGGAGTTCTTCCCCAAGGAGAATATCCTCCAGGTTCGTCCTTGAGGATGAAAGGCCGAAGGACACGAGGAGGGCAGGAAAGGTAGGAAAAAGCGGGCGTTCGTGGACCGCAAGGGTGCGGTTGCCTAGTTACTAGTGACGTCATCTGTGACGCATTCGAGAAAGAGAGCGTCGTGGAACGCGACGAGGACGAGAGACCGAGAGCGAGGTCAACGCGTCATGGTCCTAGGGACCCCATCAAAGGTGGATCGACCGGATTATTCGCGTACGTGTATCTTTTTCGGAGATCGAACCTCTCGTTGGTTCGCCGCGCGATTAATTTCGTACACGATGAACGGGGATGACGCAAAGTGCTCTGACCGCGTGGATATGCTCCACTTCCGGTATACGTATAATTTATCGACGCCTCGGGGAACCGAGAGCATGCTATCATGCTAGAGCCTGACTATTCGATGACACGTACTACTTGCTGTTCACCAATTCGACGAATTTTTTCCTTTTCTTTGTTTCTATGATAATAAGTTTTTTTTCCGGGAAAGGAGATTACTTTTGAAGACAATTGTTTAACTGGGACACATCATTTTTGAAAATTTGAAATATGTAATTTGGCACTTTGCAAATTTCTTCGAAGTTACAAATTTGTGACTTCAAATATTTTTTAATATTACACTCGCAAATCTCCGAATTCCCACATTCCTAATTTCCCGAATTCCCATATTTTCAAATTTACAATTTTCCAAATTCTCACTTCCCCAAATTCCCATATCTCCAAATTCTCACTCCCCCAAATTTCCATATCTCCAAATTCTCACTTTCCCAAATTCTCACTCTCCCAAATTTTCACTTTCCCAAATTCTCACTCCCCCAAATTCCCATATTTCCAAATGCTGACTTTCCCAAATTCCCAATTTCCCATATTTCCGAATTCTCAAATTCCTAAATCTCCAAATTGCCATATTCTCAAATCCCCAATTTTCTAAATTTCCCGATCCCCAACTCTCCAAATTTCCCAAATTCCCAAACCCCCAATCCCTAAATCCCCAAAATTCCCCTAAGATACCAATGCCGAAACTTTCAAGTCAGCAGATCTCAAGCCTCGAAGTTCAAAAATTTCTGAATCCAAATTTATTTACCATCCGAAACAGTAACCTGACTAACCGACGTCCGACCAAACTTCTGCACGAACCACTTGCCAAGCGAAGTCGGAGATAGAAGTTTGGAAGAGGAAATTCAAGTAGAGCCAACCGAGAGGAAACTGGAGGAATTCGCGAAAAATCTTGTAGCTGTATTTGCAAACTGTCATAAATGTTTACGATGCTGTTTCTAACTTCTGGCGAAAGTTAAAGTCGTTCATCGGCAGTAGTGCAGACCGGCGATAGTCAGACGCACGAATACCACTTGCGCTCAAGACTCGAAATAAACAACGATCGCGTCTTCATCGCGGAAATTACCATATACTTTTTATTCATGGAGACTAAATGAAGTGGTTTTCAACGACGAATGAGTTCCTTTATGAAGGGAAAAAGCAACGACATTGTTGTGACGTTGAAAGCCGCTGCGGGTCGAGAATCATACATCACGTTCGGACATGCAAAAGACCCCACCCCGCAAAGGAACAACTTCTCGCCGGCAGAACACGAACAGCCGACGGATATTACATTTTCCGCGGGTCGTTTCATCGCGCTTCGCCAACGATTATGGCCACTGATGTCATGTTATTCACGCTCGATGAAGTATATCGCGATAGCTTGTGTTGCTTCTGAAAACGATGAAAAAAGATGGAGTTCGAATTTCACGCTCTTCGACCCGCTTCTTGGTATTCGCCGCCTTCAACACGCGTGAACTGGCATATTACCTTCGTTCATTTTCCTTCGTGTTACCTTCATTTTCGGTACAATTAATCGACGTAGAAGTTATATTACGATCATTGCTAAAGGGAGTGTGATACTTGTAAATTTGATTCATTCTCGTTTTTGAATAAATCAACCTCTTGGTGGATTTGTTGCATGCTAGTCACATTCTATTTAAAAGATTTGATAGGTATAATTTTATTTTGGAAATTAAGGTACTTGTCAATTTTAGTTTAGAGATGCAAATTTGATTGTCACGAAATTATGTTAGACTTTATACACGTTTCACAGTCAGCCTTGTTATAATTTATAACCAGCCATTTTGTATTAAGAGCATGAAACGGTACAGTAATTTTTGTAAGGAGTCAATCTTTAAATTGATGTACCACAGACGGCATTTTATATCAGCATGAAAGCTTGCACGTTTTCAAATCGGCCATTTAGTATGCAACTACGTAATAATTGCTCCTAATATAAGCTAATAAACGGGGCTTCTTAAAACGTGATTAAATTTCCTAAGAAAGTGGGTCACACCGAGTTATTCAAAAGGAATATCGATATTTTAAACGCACGGAACTTGGGCTTTCGAACTGGTAAAGTTTCGCCGGGAAGGTTCGAGCGGAAAATTTGCCACAAAATTCAGTCCGCCATGCCAGAACGCGGGCGAAAAATATCGCGTAATAAGGTTATACGGAATGTCGATTCGTTTGCGAATTTCACGCTAACGAACTGAGTAAACTTCTGGTTGGACAGCTGGTAAAAGCGATAAAAAGTCGAATAAACGCGACAAGCGGCTACAGTGATCGCCGAAGCGTTCCGTCGTTCAGATTTTGCAAACACAAAGTAGGGAAATAACGAGATGACAGGTGAATTATAGAAATGGAATAAAGGACGCGTAATTCGTGCCTCCGCGAATTACGAATTTCTGTCTTCTGTGGCCGAAACGGATGAACCAGGATTCGGTTGTGACAAAGGCGATGTATAAACGAGATCGCAACTCGATACTCTCGTTCGCGGATTTCTCCGAAATTTAATCACATTGAAATCGCGACGTTGCTTGGAACAAAAATTTTTGTCAAAATTTATCACTGTTGATGGGGACGTCCAATGAAAAACTCGTTTAACCAGTCACATTGTACCGACAGCAATGTATCGGACTTTTATATCGACGAAAATGCAGTCGCGGCAAAAACCTCTCGCAATATTCCAGGAACATGGTGACCAACGTTACGGGCAACTTTTTGCTTACTAAGTGTAATATGGAACTCGTTCAATATGTATGATGTACGGAATTTACGAATACGAGACCGTATCACGAAAATAAGAAACTATGATATGTCGTTATACGATGTAATAATGTACATGTTGGGATCTGGCAATATGTAACGTTGGGGATTTTGGGATTTACGGATATAAGGATATGTGATTTTTGCGATTTATGGATTTATGAACTCAAGGATTTAAGTATTTAGGTATTTAAGGACATAGGAATTTAGGAATACACAGTTATAAGTATATAGGTACTAAGAACCTAGCATCTAGGAATTTGGGGGTGTAGAGGTATAAGGACCTAAAGGTGAACTTATGTACGTAGGAGTATAGAAATCTAGGGACAAAGGAATATAATAACCTAGTTGTATAAGAAGACAATCTAAAGCTATACCCATTGAGTAATATTTGAATCTAGAACAATTAACACTGAGAACATATGAATCCATAAATATGAGACAAATGTGGACGTGTACATACATGTACCTAATATCTGGACCTAGAATATCTTAGGTAATTGCGTTACTCGTTTCGCAGAAAGTATACAGACTTATTTGGTGCAGTAAGAAATCGAAGAGGGGGTTTTCAAAGAATCACTGCAGCCAAATTTATTATGCAATTCCACGATGTAACAGCAGCCCTTTTCTCTCCTTCTCCTTTTCTTCCATACTGTCTGTTTATCTTGCTCCTTCTTCGTTACCTGTTTGCATATATCCGTTCTACGGACTTTCTACCGGATCACGAGGAAAATATTTGCTAGCTGCAGGCACTGCTTTTAAGGCGAAACGAAAACTTCATCTTTTCGCTTTATCGTGTTCAGAAGTGCCCACTGCCTTTGGCTCCTTTGCCATAACATTTATTATGTACGGTTACGAGTGCATTTGCAATGAACATTTGTAAAGATCGTGGTTTCTTTAAATCGGGATAATTTTATTTTTAAGAAATAATTATTCTGAAATGTGATTCCAAATTCGATGGGGCTATACTGAACGATTGGTTCGCAAAAGATCAGCCATCTTGTGTTAAGAATATCGATGAAACGTTTATACAGTCATTTTCTTAAAACTTCAACCTCTAGATTAATATAGTATAAGTGCCATTTTGCGATACTTTTACGAAACACCGATGAAGCGTTTACTATGTTTTAGACTTTACCCTTTAATTTGATGCATCATAAGCGATATTTCATAATGAAAATATAATGAAATCCAGAGCTACCCTAATAGGGTATTTATGGTAACTGGACCTTTGCTACTTTAACCGGCAACCATTTTATGTCACAGAAATTGATGGGTTCATGTAATTGTTTTCTCTAGACTTTAAACTTTGAATTGATATACCATAAGCGCTTTACGATACTTTTTATGTTATCAAATCATCTCAGACTTTCCATGCATTTTTTGGATCCTTTATGGCTCCTTGCGGCGAACATTAATGTTAATCTTTTAGGGGCTTCCTAAACGCGATGAAGGAAACTTCTTGATGAAACGGTTCTACCTTTTAGAGTACCCAACAACACCATCGACCAAAAAGACCAAAGTATCGAGAAAAGTACTGCATGGAGAAGTAGGTCAACCGTAGAGATCCTCTTCTCCTATGAAACTGTTACGACACAAAGTAATCTAATGATTTTCTCCTTTGAACTTCTGCGAATAAGTCAACAAATAATACGCGCATAATACAAACGGTACTCGTATAAAAATTGTTCAGAAAAAGTTCGAGGTATCATTATGTGAAAAATCAAAAGAGAATTTAAAGAACAACGAAAGTCTTTCATGAATAGATGAATTTCCGCCGATCGAGAAAAGATTGCGCTCGATAATTGCAAACGGTGTAACTCCCCGCTAATCACAGTTCCATTTCTTTCATCGCAGAACGAGAACCTCCCTCTCTTTTATATCAACGCTAAGAACAAAAGAATTGAATGGAAGTGGCGCGACTAAAGTACTGCTACGAAATTAAAATAAGAGGATCCTTTCGTTGATTGCTTCTGCACGATAGCGACCTCCAGTCTCGAGGAAAACGTCGAGCAAACATAGCGTGCGAAAAGCGTTTAATGAAAGCCAAGAAAATGTATCTTGAATACGTTCGCGTTGCGACGCCACAGCATCGTATACGTAAATAAACAGATTCTCTGTGGAAATCGTGTGTTTTTCTGGACTGGCGCCAAACTTCTTCTTATGAAAAATTGACTGAAGAGTGTACGAGACAATACGAAGTGGCGGCTGAACAATTTAGAGCCGCCCGATACTCGCAAAAAATAACGGCAAAAAATGCCCCATCGGTACGAATCTGTAAATCAATCGCCACGACGGAAGGGGTGACTTATTACTGAGATTTATCGCGAAATTTTTTTGAAGTTAAGAACTGCTCTTATTTATCGCTTCATTAACGGGGTGTACACGGAAACTAATTCGCAATTTTATGTTTTGGATTATCAAGTTTAGACGGTTTTGAAAGTTTCACGTTTCTAAATTTTCTAAATTTCAGTTTAGTCAATCGACAAATTTCTAATTTTCGAAATTCCCATATTTTAAAATTCTCAATTTTCCAAATTTCCATATTCCCAAGTTCTCACATTCCCATATTCCCCAATTCTCACTTTCCCAAATTTCCATATTTCAAAATTCTCACTCCCCCGAATTCTCACTCCCCCAAATTCCCATATCTCTAAATTTTCACTCCCCCAAATTTTCATATCTCCAAATTCTCACTCCCCCAAATTCCCATATCTCCAAATTTTCACTCCCCCCAATTCCCATATCTACAAATTCTCACTCCCCCAAATTTCCATATCTCCAAATTCTCACTCCCCCAAATTTCCATATCTCCAAATTTTCACTCCCCCAAATTCTCACTTTCCCAAATTCTTACTCCTCCAAATTCCCAATTTCCCAAATTCCTAAACCCCTAAATTCACAAATTCCCCAAATTCTGAATTTCCCAACTGAACCACATTTCCCAAATACCCACAACCCCTATTCTCAGCTTCCCTAATCCCTTAATCCCCAAATACGCAGAATCCCCAGATCACACAATTAAATTCTACACCTAAACATTTTAAAAACAATTACTAAAAATAAACTAGTACTCAGTATAAACTAAATCGAAAAAATCCTTATAAAGCGCGAGAAGAAAGGTCGAAATTCGAGAGAGAAAGATATTTTCGAGCATCGATCGCGTGCGTCGCGTGCATTGGCGTGGTGAAGAAGCGATGCAGTGACGTCATTGCACAGATGCACACCAGATGCAGCTACGGGTGCACCGACCTTCGTGTTCCGTCACCCTGAGCTGCAGCTAGTGACGTCACGGTTTCACCCCGATCCAGTTTCCATGGGAACAATGACGTCGTAGTTTTCAGACCGTGAATCCACGTTGATCTCGGTCGGTGAACCGATATTCTTCGCCGTTTTATCTAACGCTGTACCACGGACACGTCGTATTTTGCTGCGAACGAATGGACCGCGAAATAAAACGTTTCCCCTTTCGCGTAATATACCACACAGGGAGAATGAAGTTGGGGGGATGCAATTAAAATGCCTGAGGGGGGTTGGTAGTTACAGCGTCTTAAGGGTGAGTATTTGTTGAGCCACTGGCACACGGAACTCTGCCCATTTGAGATGCAGCTTTTTAACGAGTTTAATCTTTAGTTGGCTAAGAATATACGCAAGATGTAACTTCCTTGCTGAGATAATATTTGCTTCAAGAGGACTCTTGTAGGAACTTTAATTGGAATGAAGGAAATCTCGATTCCGCTATTGTGACGTTTAAACGGATAATAAAAGTTAATCGAACTTTTTTGCGCGCACGAGTGTAATACGTTTCGTGATTTCTTTGCTAAGTTATTTGTTGCTCGGAGAATTTCATTCCTCTTTTTCTGGGAAATTGTGTAACATTGGTACAGCATAAATTATGGTCTTGATGGTAATTAAAATAATGGGTACATGATCCTCTGTGGAACATTGAGTAGTAATCAATACTCATTGCTAACATTCCGTGTGGTAAATTCCTGCTGTTGACCACGTTGGTTACTATCGCTCACTAGGGTCAGTGGTTTTGGCTGTACCAAAGATTGGAGCATCATACGTCACGTTAAACAACGCATGTTTCCTATTTTCCAGCTCCTTTCATTCTTGAATTTCGACATTTTCACATCCTCAAATTTCTCAAATTTTCAAATCCCTAAATTCCTAAATTTCCACTTTTGCACATCACAATTCTCGAGTTTCAACACTTCCAAATAGTCGAATCCCCCAATTTCTAAATTTCCCAAATTTCCACTTTTCCAAATCTCAATTCCCGAGTTTCAACATTTCCAAATAGTCGAATCCCCCAATTTCTAAATTTCCCAAATTCTACAACCCAACTTCCACATCTCCAACATGTATAACTTCCCAAATTTCCTCCTTTAGAATTGTATGGTACCATTTCACGAGTATATCTAAACTAAATTCAGACAAATGGTTAAAATTCTGTCGATTTCCCGTGCATTGTTTATTGAGGAGGTCAGTGGCACCCTTACTCGAGTGCGTCACTCGAAAGGGAATAGTTGCGTAGGCACACGTGTTCATGCCACGCATGATAGACGGGTACGTATCATCTAAATATACAGTGGACCGGCTGATGTTCCGAAAATAGAGGGGCTTCTCTGTTTGTTTCTTTCGTGACGGCTATATGCTGTAGTACGCACTATTCCACGCACGCATTCATCCAGCGTCCGGGTTTTCTCAGGAGGAACATCCTAGTTACGTAAGTTTAACCTCTTAAACTATCACTTTTAACAACTTTCTGATCGTTAACCTTGTACAACTTGTCCTTATAAAATGCACACCCTTCAAATGCATACATGTACATTCAAAATGCATGCTCATACTTTGCAGACAGACGCCTTTAAAATGTGTACATGTACTTCTAAAATGCATACAGACATCTTTAAAATGTACGAACACTATCAGAATTTAATAATTGAATTAACTAGAAGTTTAGTTAATATAAATATAAAAATTAACATTAAATGTTAAATTTATTGATGGTCAGAATGATCACAATTTTTGTCCAAGTGTACAACTACTTCACCCCTAAAAATCCTATAACTTAAACAAAATTTCAGAAACTGCAGTAAGACATTCTCCCGTGTGTTGCACTTTGTACATGGTTTAAAATTAGTAAATAAGAAATGAAAGTAAAACAGAAATAATAAAACGTAAATAGAAATGTCTATATTCGAGCTGTACGTTTTTAAAATCTGATATACAGACTATTCTTGGTCGAAGCCCACCCCTCGATTTCGGTTTATTTGAACGTTTCTAAACGGGTGGAGGCAACACTCGCAAATGGTGTCTATATTTGTTTTAATCAATCTAAAATATGGTTTAGACTGTTAGCCGTCTGTCAACGCATCGATCCGAATCCACCTAGTTTTTAACGCAGCACCGAACCGAAATGTTTGATCTGCCTCGATTTAGTTTCGCGTCGAGAGAACTTCTCTCTCGTCTCTGAAAATTCCGGCTCCAACTTTCATCTTTTTGCCGTTTCTTTGTTTCGTTTTATTTCTCCTTCCCTTTTTCCACGTTCTTTTAATTCAATCTTTGCGAACTTCCATCGAACGACCGTTTAATTTCCCTCGGTTTAACTTCTGGAGGAAACCCGGCGCGATTTTTTATTCAAGCCACGCCATTTTGAAGACAATCAAGTTGGAAATTTAATAGCTGTCCAGGAACGTTTCGTGCAGGACGGTATTGAACCGGAAACTCGACTTGGTCGTTTTCGTGGATGCTTTTCCTTGCTACGGACGAAATAAAGAACTATCCAAAGATATTTGTCCACCACGATTATTTGCACGACGCTCTAGTCGTTATTAAAGTTGAAGCCTTCAATGGCCGGCACTTGTATCGTTGTATCCGCAGCGATATAAAGCTCGTCTTAAAACGAAAATACAACAGGAAATAGAGCTTATTGATTCGATCGTAAATGGAACAGCAGGAGTACGGCTCGTTATCACGTTCGTATTGGAATTGTTCTAGCGTTGGACGTGATAGTGAGCGTTCATCGATCGAAAGATAATCCGAATAAATCAAATAAAACCATAAAGAACAATAATTCCGTGCGGATATAGAAACCCATTCAATCTGAAATCATTCCGAAATAAATCCTTTTCTATTCGCTCAAAAACACGTATTCACATGTATATTAGAATCTTATCAAGCTTTCTTAGAATCTATGACAACCACCTTTTGTCCAAAACCATCCGGACAAATTAAGCTGAATATTAATTTAATAATTGGAACTGACACCGATTCAAGTTCTGTACCGACAATAGGAGGAAATCTTCTCTATTGTTTAGTATAATTACAAGCAACAAACGGTACAATAGCAGTCCTTCGAGGAAGGACACAAAGGATGCTCCTTACAGGGAAACGAAACTCGTACAACGCAATAGAAACCTGTCCCAGACTCCATAGAAGGTGAAAAGCTTATTATGTTTGAGCAAGGTGTGGATCCTCTCCATAAGAGGTTTAATTGAAACCGACCCACCTTCGGGACAGGCAACCTTTAAGGTCTCCTTATAGCCAGTTACATGGACAATCGAGTTATTCCTGGCACCTGAATTGTTGACACTGTGCTCCACCCCCGTATCAAATGATCGAGCGTGTGTGGCTCGTATAATACGTGCAAACACGCGTTGGCTTTGAGCAGCCTTCCCGCAGGTGAATGAAAGCTTTCTCGTCGTTTTCAATTTTCAAAACTGATTACTCTCGTCTGGAATTCAGAAAATAATTCACGAAGATTTATGGCTTTCCAGAATCGATTATCACACGAATGTGACATATTCATTTTTCTACAATTTCAATTAGATTCTTAACCTGGAGCTGATAAGATTATTTCAACTTTTTCCGGGATATTAATAGTTTCAAATGCTCCGAGGATCAAAGGCTCGCATTAAAACGAACTCATTAATGTCAGAACGGAGATACGGTTTAGCATGCATCCGGTGCATGGATGGAATTAACAAAGTTATATTTCCTTTGTGAAAGAACTTTGATTATCGTTTACAACCCTTGCTTCGAGTTGCAGATTTCCCTTCTCAGGCAGGGTCATTAATTTTTAGTATGAAAAGTTTTGTGGATGACCTTTCTGAAAGTATCTCGATATTTAACGTGTTCAAATATAGACATTTTGCATGGAGGTTAACAAGAATATGGAGATATGTAATATTTTATCAGGTAGTTCATCTTCTACTGCTTACTAATGATTGCTGTCATTCTTTTTATTGTAAACCCTTCTGTGCTATCGCTTTCGGTCTTATTGATTATTAATATTTTAAAAAATGAATAGTAGCATACATTCACCTATTTTCAAATGTGTTTGTGGTTCTGTATGTCTTTCAATTGTAAGATGAAGTTAAGATGAAATTATTTTAAGATAACACGTGGACCCATATGGACTCATGGACTTCATATAAATGTTAAGGACAATTCAGAGTGATATTTGGACTATAGTTAGGCTAAAAATCTTTCCGTTTAAATGGAAGTTATGATGGCAACGTGACATTTGAAAATGCCAAGCCTCCCATGTACAAATCCAACAATGGTATCCTTTTTTCCCGTTTGACCTATATAACTGGCAACCTTATCGGGGTTATGACGACCTCTCGATGATGTCATCGTCCCGCTGACGTCACCAACACTCCCTTACGTGACCATTGAGAACGACCTCGTTTCTCTCTCCCTTCAAAGCCACCCCGTTCGTCTCACCCTTCGCGGAACCCCCCACTGTCTGTCTCTTCCCAAAGCTTAATGGCCGTGTCCTGTCTCATTCATGCGGATATTCCTTCGACCAACGAGCGTGACCCAGTTTCCGGGACATTCGTACGACCGTATTGGGGATAAGCTGGGATACAGTCGATCCGCGACTGATGAAAGAATTCTATTATTTCGATTAAGTCCGATAAAGGACTCCCTTTTATTTCTGCAGTTTCTTTGCTCTTTCGAGTACTTCCGACACCTCTCGTACTTTCACCAACTTTCTTGTTTTCTCGGCTTGATTGGATGACATGTTACGCTGAGAACTTTAGTCAAAATTATGGAGGGATTTAGCGGCGAAGTAGATATCGGACATTATCTGGGAATTTCCGGAAATATACAAAATTGGACGAATCTTACTTTACTATTTGAGATTACATGATGAAATGATGCAGAATTAAATGAATACATAGATTCATGTATTATCATTATACATAACAAGTTGAATTTACTACATGATACCTTGAATAACCACTGCGAAGTCAAATTACAAGTTAAATTATTTCATCTGAAAATAACCAAATTACCTAAATAATATCGGTCTGTTCAAATAAACTATTCTATGACCACAAATAATCTACAACCAGATAAAATATTATATAAAGACTTTACAGTTCAAATAATTCACGTATCTACATCTCCATATGACACACGTATACATAAGTTTCTCTTGTATAATGTACATTACAGTGCCGTTACATAACCAAGAGTTTTATTGAAAGGGTTAAGTAGCACTCGGAGAATAAAGAGATCCAGAGTTTTACAGCGTTCGTATTACGTCCTCAAAGTTCTTCGATCGCGTCTACGAATTCAACTCGGTTACTGGCTAATAAAACTGAAATTGCTTCTTTCATGGTAATCCTACGCTTCAACCCTTTCGTCACGGTAGAACTAGCTGTCTATATAGAATTGCTGAATGGGGCTCCATGTCATAAGCGTGCATTTATAGCCTGAACAACGTCTGGCAATAAACAGTCTATAGCCCTTCATGACGGAGGTATGAAGACAATTGTCGCTCGTAATATACCAACGTTTTGTGGCTAGAGATTATGATCAATTGAACCATGCGAATTGTGGGCGATTATAGGTCGATTTCAGGTCTCGGAGCTTTCAAATTTTTACATTTTTAGATTCCTACATTTTAGATCAAATTTTTCAAGTTTGGCTGAAGTCTCAAGTTTTAGAATTTTTATATATTCTATGTTTTATATTTTTTATGAATTTTATACGTTTTTTATTTCTAAATTTTCAAATTTATAAAATCCTGAATTCCTCAATTTTCCAAATATCTACCTTCTCAAATTACATCTCCAAATTTTCAACCCTCTAATTACTCAAATTTCTAAATATCTACTTTCTCATAATTCTACACCCCCAAATTTAGAACCAACTAATCACTCAAATTTCCTAGTACCTACCTTCTCAAGTCTTCACACCCTCAAGTTGTTAAAACCCCAATCACTGAAATTTCCAAATACCTACCTTCTCAAATCTCCACAACCCCGAAATTTTTAAAACCCCAAGTTGTTAAACCTCCAATCACTGAAATTTCCAAATACCTACCTTCTCAAGTCTCCACACCCCCAAATTGTGAACCCCCTAATTATTCAAATTCCAAATACCTACATTCTTACATCTCTGCACCCCCAAACTTTGAACCCCCCAGTCACTGAAATTTCCAAATACCTCCCTTGTCAAGTCTTCACACCCCCAAATTATTAAACCTCCAATCACAAAAATTTCCAAGTTCCTTCTCAAATCTCCACACCCTAAATTTGTAACCCTCTAATCACTGAAATTTCCAAATACCCTAAATATCCACTTCCCTAAACCTCCAAACCCTTAAATCCCAAATATCTAAATTCGAAAATGTAATGTCTAAATTTCAAAATTTGACGTCTAAAATGCACCGATCTACCGTGACAAACAACCAGGTCGAAGGTTATTTCATAAAAAGGAAGTGTTGTGTCCGCAGTGACGATACGTTAAGACGAACACGTTCGGTTATCTGTTCGTGGACGATCGAGTGTCTGCGTCCTTCGCTTTGTGGCCATTCAAGATCCAAAGCTTTATCGTCCGTGGCGCTGAGGTTCCACAGGGTTGAAAAAAAATAAAAAGGAAAAGGGTGAAAGGCAACGCCCTCCGTCCTTGGTGCAGGAACATCGATAAATGTTCTCGGACGGGTCTCTCCTCAAATAAAACACGAAACTGGGTTGGTCATTAGAGACTTTCAGTTAGCTTGTTTCCTCATTAACTTTTGCGCTCGATTCGAAGAAATCAACGACGAACCAGTCACTGTCTTCACTTTATAAATTATGAAGTTTAATTCTCGATGAATTACAGAAGTTACAGAAATAAAGACTGAAACTAAACTTTTAGTTTTTATAGAACTGTACTTAGTTTCTATAAAACTATGAAGATTGTATAGGTTTTCTTTACGATGAGGTTTTAAGCTGTATTATTGCATAAAATAATTAATCATTCGCAACATTTCAAAGGAGGCATTCAAAGGTTTTCGTTGAAAGCCGCCTGAAATAAATAGCCCAGCGCGTTTAATTGATATTCATGAACGGCAACTAATGAATGCTAATTAATTTCGCGGGAATTTGCTTGAAGGCGCCTATGGTTATCGATTATGTTAAATATCCACGTGCGTGCGTGCAAAGCGAAACATTATCACTGGAAAGCCAATTAATTAACAAGGAACTTAATAATGAAGTGTTTATGCTTTCGATGTACTCAAAGATATTCGATACAAATATTTAGTACGACACTGTTATACCTTTTCTGTTATTAACCTCTTGCATTATTTTGACGAGTATGACTAACAAAGATCTAACTTTCCAAAGTTTCAAAACTCCAAAACCCCAAGAACTCAATCTCGCAAAACCCGATTCCATGACGTGAACGCTCACTTTATCTGGCCGTCTCCCATATTTCAACCGCTAATTGCCTGTTCTGCAATTTAATTGGCTATATCCCGATTCCGCAATAAAAAAATTTCAATTTAAATATAAAAGAGGGATCAAGTCGATGCACAACAGCATTACGCGCATGCACGATTCGTTTAACAAACGTATTTACCAACGAGAGGGTTAATTGCTTTTAAATCAGAACCTGCATCTCCCCGTGACTGCGTTTCTCTTACCATATTGCAACTTTCTCGAGCGATATTACAACGTTCCGCGCTTTTGATCAACAGGTATGCCAGCAGAGGAAAATATCGAACCAATTATAGCAATTACTTCGTTAACTAGCACCTGAACCTTCGTACAATTTCATTCCGACATCGTGAAGCCATCATCGACGTTCAAAATCTTCGACGGATTCTTTCGTCAAATGCAATTTCAATGTAATCTCTTTAGTATTCCTGAACGAAAAGCAATCTCGATCAGAAAGTTGTGCGAGATGAATCGAAACGGTCATTTCGTTTCGTTCGTAAACGTTTCATCTTCATAGTGGCAGGATTATGCGTTAACAAGATTTAGATCACCGCATAATCCGTATACAATAGGCGTTGATCTGATGTGGTCTGGCTATATAGTCCGAGCAAACTGTTCAGCATTGCTGATTACACGACGGCCATTGTTATTATCGAGTTAATACGCGTTCGTCTCGCGTTTTGGAAACCCGTTCAGTGCTTGGTCATGGTAATTGGTACTTCAGAAACTACAAAACTATAAATTTTAAATTGTACTAATTACATGAATGCATTGTAATTCAGCGCGTGGTGATGCAATGCGATATAATTCCACGCGCTGTAATTCCATGTGCTGTAATTCCACGCGCCGCAATTGTACGCGCTGTAATTCCACGCGTCGCAATCCCACGCGCCATAATTCCACGTGCCACAATTCCACACGTTGCAATCTCATGCGCTGCAATCCCACGCGTTGTAATTTCACACGCCACAGTTCCACGCGCCGTAGTCCCACGCGCTGTAATTCCACGCGTTACAATTACACGCGCTGTAATTCCACGCGTTACAATTACACGCGCCGCTATCTCACGCGTCGCTATCTCACGCGCTGCAATCCCACGCGTTGTAATTCCACGCGCCGCAATCCCACGCGCTGTAATTCCACGCACTGCAATCCCACGCGCCATAATTCCACACGTTGCAATCCCACGCATTGTAATTTCACGCGCCACAGTTCCACGCGCTGTAATTCCATGCGCCGCTATCTCACGCGCTGCAATCCCACGCGCTATAATTCCACGCGCTGCAATCCCACGCGCCCTACACACTCGTAACGCACAGTTCATACTTGATAAACTTATTTTCGTATTTTCATCGCCATTTTGGGTTCACTTTTAATCTTCACAATCAAGGTTTGAATATAAAACATGTCTAACATTTTAACTTTCTTTATTCATATTCACATTGCAGCAATTAGTCATTTGTGCATGACTGTCTGGAAAATTGTAGATTAAGAGGTTAGGTGAAACTCTCCAAATTCATGTCTTTTCTAGACTTAAGTAAGGAACTATTATAAACATCTGAACTTGACTTTTTAAATAAAGACAATGTTATAATCATCAATGTAATCAATGAAAAAGTAACAAACAAATGGAAGATTGGACCTGTCCAGAATTTCGATCAGTTCCTTGCGTAACACAAAACTTCATTGAATCCAGAAATTTGTGGTTGGTGAGCTCTTCCATTAGTTCGTAACACTGTACTTCCAATTTCTGGTTAATTCCCTGAGCAGGTGCAAATTGAACCGATGAGATTCGACACCTTCAATCTCGGCCATTTGAAATTCTATATCGACCTTTCGAGGTTCCACGTAAATGGATTCGTGAAACTTGATATAAATCTATTGAACAGTCGTAAAATTCCGCATGAATTATCCTGAAATTAATCACAGAGATAATTCTAGACTAAATACCCGAAATTCGTGGAATCGCTGAAACATGTCGAATAGTTCCGAAGATTCTGAAGCTTTCATAGTGCAGATTCTGCAGCGTTCAGTGTTGATTCTGAAGATTCGATTCTGAACTCCAGAAGCTGGAAATGACCGTAATTAGGTCCCAGGGGTGCAGATCGTCGACAGCAGGTTCGATAGGTCAGCATTATCGATATGGTCTCCCATGGGGCCAAAATAATCCGCCTAGATTTCGTAATTATCGGTATCTGGTCCCTCGAGTTATTAATATTTAACTGCAAAGGTCCGACATGTCAGTTCTGAAGGATCTCTTCTAGGGTAATCCCTCCTAACCTAATTCCTTTCATATCGAATTCAGAACTCGAGGAACATAGAATGCAAATAAGATCGAGAGTAAATCTTGGGAATTTAGATAACACTGTTACAACAATTTCAACGCGTTGTATGCCTGTTACATCTCGCGGTATCAACAAGAGCTAAATATAAATTGGAACGTAATAAGCTTCAGGAACAGATCCCGGGGATGACGATTAAATTAAATTAAGTACCATCGATCCGGTTGCCCAATAAACGGCTGGCTGTTTCCAAATAGGTTACCATAAATAATCAACTTACTCGTATTTACCGGATATGCTCCGTTGTTGATCATCCGCTTAAATTTTCACCCAAGTCCGAGCTGAAATTTCACGATTATTACAAATTAAACTCGTGTTACGCCAACAATGTTGCGTTTATTCATTCTAATTACGTTAGCAATTAATTGGTTGTAATCAAACCACTTGTTATAACCAATGCTTTATTCTTCAGGACATCGATTATGATGGATTCCGCAAGTTTCTGGACACCTATCTGGAGGTTGCGACACCTGACGAACTGTCGAGGCATCTGTTTCTTTCGTTCGTCAAAAGGGTACCACGTGGCGTCGATGGAAAGGCTTTTAAGGTAGTTTCTATATTTTTTAATGTTTTAATGGCTAATTTTGGGGATGATCTGGGAATCTAGAGATATAAGATGGAGAATTTAAAGAAGAATATGGAAATTCTAGGATGAATTTTTAAATCTTCTTTCAAAATTCTTAAACTCCCATATTTCCAAATCTGCAAATGCTGAAATCTCTAAATCCCTAAGTTCCTAAATTCTTAGGTCCCAAGTTCTCAAGTCTCCAAATCCTGCAATGCTTAAATTCTCAAATCCCCAAATTCTCACATGCCTAAATTCTCATATCCCCAAATTCTCACATCCCCAAATTCTCACATCCCCAAATTCTCAAACCCCCAAATTCTTACATCCCCAAATTCTCAAACCCCCAAATTCTCACATCCCCAAATTCACTCATCCCCAAATTCTTACATCCCCAAATTCTCACATCCCCAAATTCACTCATCCCCAAATTCTCACATCCCCAAATCCTCACACCCCCAAATTCGAAATAAACCTAACGCAATTTTTCCACCAGGAAATGGCAGTATTATCATCAACAACAGCCTGTGCAGCGATCACGTCGCACACAACATCCAGCAGCAACGTGAACAGCACGGGTCTACCAGGTGGAACATCGACGGAGAGTCATGGTGGTTCTTCGTTGGCCGATAAAATTCACGGTCTCACAGAGAAGTTGCAAGCTTTGGGACACCATAGAACGGAAAGCGAGGCCTCCACCAGGGCTCGTACCGGTACGTTTACTTGAATAGTTTGCACCTTGAACTCTGACCTTTGCTTTTCGTAACACGTTCACTGCCACGTTACCCACATGAATTATTTAATTCGTGTATTTTTAATTTCGAGTGTAAAGAAGCCATTATCGCTTTATTACTCGTGGCTGTTTAATCCTTGAAACGTCGACGGAGGAGGGCTTCATTTAGAACGCCCTTCGGCGATAAATTTAGGTCTTTGATAAAGGTATTTACAGTGTAAACGCAATATGCATGCATGTGAACATGCAGAATCATCTTTTCACAAGCACTGGATTTGCAGCAATATTATGCAATATTAACTTCCGCTCTTGTTGAAAGGGGTTAATGCGACCGAAATGGTTGCAGATGTACATATATGTACACGGAGCGTGTCATCCAAGAATACGTAGATTTCAGTTTCATTCTCCGACAGATTTCGAATAATTCACGAAAAAGATGATTGGCAATGATAAACGAGAGACCATTTCTATAAAATAACGAACGATTTCCTTTTATCATTTCGGCAGTCAGCTTGTTAACCTTTGAACTCTAATTGATCGCACATTTATCGTTCATGGATGTCAATTAAATTGATCGACAAATATCCCGCGCAATATTACTGACAGAACAATGCTCCTAAATGGATTTGTTCCTCGATAACGAATCTCAAAAGCCTAGATTTCGATACAGGAAAAAATCGATCGACCATACAAAATGGGTCACCACGGATGATTACTGGTTTCATTCGGTGATATTATCTCGACATGAATCGTCGAAGGTGTCAATTTTTTACTCTCGCGATTGTACGGTGCATCAAAGTGTCCCATTGTTCCCTGACAATGCACGTAGACTACGGGTTCAAAAAAACCACTGAGCAATTACTTCCAACATTGTGTGCTCAATTGTTCGTTCTAATAAGAATTGTATCTTGATTCTGTATTATGATCGCGTGCGAATGAAATTATGCTGTGTATGGAGATTAATTGCGCTGTGCGTTGAATTATGGCGCGTAATATCGCTACGCGCTGAGGTATAGAGCGATATATTACAACGCCTGGAATTATAGCGCGTGGAATTACAGAACGTGAGATTGCGGCGCGTAGAATTGTAACGCGTGGGATTGCGGCGCGTGGAATTACAGCGCTTGGGATTGCGGCGCGTGGAATTACAACGCGTGGGATTGCGGCGCGTGAGATAGCGGCGCGTGGAGTTACAGCGCGTGGGATTGCGGCGCGTGAGATAGCGGCGCGTGGAATTACAGCGCGTGGGATTGCGTCGCGCGGAATTACAGCGCGTGGGATTGCGTCGCGTGGAATTACAACGCGTGGGATTGCGGCGCGTGGAATTACAACACGTAGGATTGCGACGCGTGGAATTACAGCGCGTAGGATTGCGACGCGTGGAATTACAGCACGTGGATTACATCGCGTTGCATCGCCACGCGTTGAATTACAATGCATTATATTTGCACGAATTGTGTTACAATGCGCCGAAAGACCACGCGTTGAGCTGCAGCTTATCGAATTACAACTCCTCGGGTTATATCGCGTTATGTACCGACGCTTCGAATTACGGCGCGTTACATCTCCATACACAATATTATCACGCACCGTATAACCAAGCATCGAATCTTCACCGAATATCCTATCCATCTCCATTCATGTCAATGTAACAGCTGTCTACAGCAATAGTGCACGCAATCAATATACTTCCATTATACACCGTACCGCGTACTTTACGGTAAACTAGAACAGTAGAATAGTCAAGATAATTTCCGTATACCCAATTTACTTTACCGGTGTAAACTATGGTTTAGTCAAGATAACCCTTCAAAGATGCACGATTCAAATACAATCCAGCAATTTGACCATATAACCCCCGACACACTATCCACAATATCAGTTACCGAATTTCGGATATTCGGTTAATCCACCTTTCCGTGTCGAATGTTCCGTATTTGACAAGGTTCGGGAAACGTTGTCGATCAGGGTGTCGATTTACCATCGGCTCGTGTATCTGATTGATCATGATCAAGGGACAAAAGCAGTCGCAAACAAGATGAACCCTTCGAGGCGTCCATTAGACGTTGCTTTCTGTCAGTAAATCGAGAATCGGGACTCGATAAATCAGAATGCTCCGTCTTACGCGTGTTCGGTCATTCGATCGCTCACTTGGCAATATCCTCTTGTTTCATCGGGGCTTCAAGGAAGCGTTCATCCCATACTGACGATACAGCACACATCCTATAGCTGCCACGACGTGATCGAGAAGAAGAGCACAGACAGCAGCCCGAGTCACAGCCAAATGTCACGGAATTCGTCCAGGAAGTCGAACAATTCGCTGCTCGTCAACAACGGGAAATTGGAAGGTAGGTCGAGTCCGATATTAACGACGCGTCTACCAATCTCTCTGCTCTTCAGGGATCCTTCCACTGATATTGTATTATATAACGGTATATGACATCGTAGATTGCACATAAGTATATAGTTCTATCGATATCGATTCGAGTATTGGCTTTGCGCTGGGACCACCTAACTTTGTTAGTACCGATTCAAGTACTTTCCTTATATAATACCCCTAAGACTTCACATGTTTCTCTTTTTTGTTAGATGTCCAGAATTGTTTGTTAGATTTCCAATATACAGTTTGCTTCACTTTTCATAAATACGCATTAATCTTTCGCGACTTAGGACCAAATGCTAGACATAACTCTATGAAAATCTGTATGAACTGTGGCATACAATTTTATTTTATATTTTGCTTAATCTTTGCACGATTTCTTCTGAAGGAAGAACGTTCTTTCACTTCTATCCTACAATAATACAATTTTTGGATTCTATCAAAAACTTATCTAAAGAGGAGTCAGATAATTCATTTTGTACATCACATAAAAACAAATCATAAAAATATGATTATAGATGGTAAGGATCATTTTTGACAATTTAACTAACAATCAAATATAGAGTTTATTCGTATTCAAAATAAAAAATCTGCAAGATATGATGTTCATAGTGCTCACATAACTAATCCAGCCCTAAATTTAAAATGTCGCAGTTATTTCCATAATAAAATAAAATTCTAATAAAGTCTCCTGCAGCGAAATCTCTTAGCCGCCATTCTTTCGAGCGAAATATAAATTGTTTTTACCCGAAGGAACATAATGACAGATGACGTAGAACGACGTCGATAAACATCCTGTCGAGGTAAAGCGAATAATAATCCCACGACAATAGGCTATCTCTAGGCAAACGACAAAGCATCGCGGGATGATCGTAACATAACTCTCTGTATGATCGTCGTAGAATTCTTTACGACGAGACGCGACATATAGATTGGCAAACAAATCGATGCCATAAACCTAGCGGACGAACATCGTAAAGCCTGCTGGATCGTGTAAGACTTAATGGACGCGTCCATGGAGGCTTGATGATGTCTTAATCGATTTTTTCCTACGTCACAGATGTCGGTACAAAAACTTGTGACGCACGATTCACTTGGCAAAAAACTATTTTGCTTGTGACGTACACTTTGGGCGTTGGAGGATGTCTTTGTTTGATGTTCTTGCTCTGAGAATCGCTCAACTTTACATATTTGATAATCTTTACATATTTGATATCTTTAGATACTTGATATTTTTATGGACTTTACAATTGCTGATTTATAGATTTGATCATTGACAATTCACAACTGTCCATCACATTGTCACCATATTTATGTCCATCAGATAAGTCAAGTAGAGTTAGTTGTTCTTGCTTAGAGAATCGCACAAATTTACATATTTGATATCTTTAGATACTTTTTATGAACTTTACAATTGCTGATTTATAGATTTGATGATTGACAAATCACAACTGTCCATCAGCACATTTATGTCCATCAGATTTAGTGACTCAAGTAGACAAAGTCAAACGCAACAGCGGAAGTGAAAAATACTCGACTAGCAAAAAGCTACACTACAGCCGGGGTTAAGCAGGAGATCCAAACTTTTTCCAACGGGATAAAGCTCGAATCGCCTTCCGTAAAGCTGGCTAGAAAAAACTGGCGATAAATTCCTCGATAGCTGGAACGCCGCGATATTACCGACCGACTTTCGAAGTGGAATTTCAATTCAGCCGCGAAATCTCCACGGGTGATTTCCATACTGATGGAATCGTCGCGGGTCCAACGAATTTGTGTATCGTTAAACCGAGCCAAAAATACTGCCACGTTGGTGGTCGGGATCCGTGGAACGAGATGAAACGAGGCTGCGACACAGGAATACCCTTTGCCGGTCGGAAAAATTTATGTGAGCTTCGAGAATGGCTCGGAATCTTCTTTGCCAGGGGAATCGCATTACGCTCGATATGATAAGGGGGTTCGTTCCGACCTCCGCCGATTTTACGATGATGCATTATACACGGGACCACGTGTGGCTACGTGAATCGTAAACGCGATTGAATTATAACGCGTCAGAACGACCGGAAACGCGCACCGCGAATCGGAAACCAGTCCGGTCCGTTGAGCTTCGCGAGTCTTGTACAGTTGCTGGAACGTCTGTTGGGTTACGATTGCAAATACTTCCGGGATACTTGATAAATAGACGGAGATTTCAGAATTTCCAGTAAAGTATCGCCTCGCGATAGATCGCCACGCGTTGAATTATGGGGTATACCCTCGCTATGGAGTATCGCTGGGAATTAAAAGGTGTTGAGTTACGGTGAGTTACGAGTTGAATCACAACATGTTACTACACGGATTACGACGTGGTGTATTACCGCCGGGTGAATTACGGTGAGCTGTATCGCCGCGCGTTATATTACCATCGGGTGAGTTACAGCGCGTTGAATTACGGCTAAGTTAACGACGCGTTGAATTATGAGGAGGTGAATTATGGCGCGTGGAATTATCACGTAGTGTGTAGCTTGGCACGAAATTACGACGCGTTGAATTACGGCTTGTAAGACTACGGCACGTAGAATCACGATGCGTGGAATTCCGACACGTTGAGTTACGGAGCGTGGAATTATAGCGCGTAAAATTATGGCGCGTGGAATTACAGCGTGTAGAATCACAATGCGTTGAATTACGACGCGTAGAATAACGCCGTATTGAATTGCAGCGCGTTGAATTGTGACTTGTAACATCACGATGCGTAGAATTACAGGGTGTGAAATAACAGTGCGTGGAATTACGACGAGCTGAATTACGGGGCATGAAATTATAGCGCGTGGAATTACGAGGTGTTGAATTCCAGCGTGGAATCACGACGTGTAAAATCACAATGCATAGAATCACCCTTTGTATCTCCACATTGCATAAAAATTGATTTACAACTCGTATCTCCACGTGAAATTAGAATGAATTAAATCAAACTTATATTATCACGCATTGTATCCTTGCATCTTCGATTATCTCCACGACTAAAGTTTGTTTACTACAAAATATCGAAGTCTATTAATAACCGCTAGTCTACACAACATTTGATATAAACTTGCCACAGAAGATATTGCAAAGATGAAACCACAGATAACGCCAATAAAGATTAACCTTTAATGCTTTGATTACACTAAAACGTTTAAACAGAATGTTTACAAGTCTTTGACTAAAGATCGACTAGACTCTACTCTAGACTAAACTTAGTTTTCGAAATCCAGGAAATGCATCCATTTTAAAATCGACAACCTTTACGAAATGTCATGACATTTTAAAGGAAGATAATTTTCGTTCTGGTTATTTCTAGAATTTCAGCGGTTAAAACGGTAGTCTGTCACGATTACACGAAAGGATGATCCGAACTTCAAAGACATCAAAGATTTTGTAGTTCAAGGTTTCGGAAAATAAGAAAATCGGTAGACAGCATGTTGTTTGGTCTTTCGGAAACATCGTCGTCGTTTGATTGTCCCGCTGTTGGTCGATGAGTTTGCGTGCTGGTTCGATCCCCGAAATAACGCGATCCGGTATCATCCGGTATAAATAACGTCATGAATAGAGAGAGTACATCATGATTCTTGTTGCTTAAAACTCTCAGTATCTCTCTAGTCACGCGAAAAGCAACAAGTGCCTTCCTCGTGTGTTCGAGAATAATAATCGTCAATAGCGAGTATAAATTGTTGATCGAAACTCGTCAACGTCTTCGTTCCATGAGCTTATTGCTTTTATTTTATTTCGAACTCGTCGACTCTGCGAGTGACTTTCTAGAGTATCTCCGGTGAAAATGGTGCTGAAGAACGATCGATTACGGCCACCTAACGTGCCAGGTGCTCTGCTGAAAGAAGGTGAGAGGTACAGGTGCTTTTGCTATAAAGTGCTAGTTTTGTTAAATTTTTTAGTTAGAAGTTTGAGGGGTGGGCTTTGTGAAAATTTGAGGATTTGCAATTTACTTTTATTGTGGTGGTGTATGGAGTAGTGATGGGCAGGTCAAGTAATTCGTGGACATTTGGTACTTTGGAAATGGAGGAGATAGAAATTTGTAGGGTTAGGAATTTGGATACTTGGAAAGTTGCTAAAGTAGAAATTTCCAAGTTTTCGAGTATGGAAATTTAGAAATTACAATATTTAGAGAGCTAGGTATTTAGAAATCTAGAAATCTTCAAATCCCTCGATTTGAAGGTGGAAATTTGGAAATATCGAGATGGAGTAATCTGGAAATTTGGAAATGTTAAGATCTAAAAATACAGAAATTTGATCATTTTTATGCCGTAAGATCCATAGATTTGAAAATTTAGAAATTTGGTACTTTAGGAACTTGTTAATTCAGAAATCTAGAAAAGGTAAAATGTAACTGTAAAGATGTCCAAGTTCAGAAATCTGGAAAACACGTCCTCCATTTTCTCCTCGGTGATCCATAAGTGCTGAGACAAATTTCACAAATTCCATTGATCCTTAACCTCGATTTCAAAGCAATAACTCGAACGACGCTAAAAAGCGATTAAATATTTCTCCGGTTGAAAGAAGGTGACAGGTGTCTTCGTGACACAGTGTTAGTTTCCATGAGTCAGCAGACATTTTGGTATCTCGAAAGCCGAATACGTTTCAAAATTCGAAGGAAATCAAACTTTTCCCGGTTAATTAAAATGAAATCATCGGCAAAAATAGTGAAATTTCATCGGTAAACGAATCTCTATTCAGCGTGTTTGCAACGGTGAATTATTAAATGTCATGAATTTCCACGTCGACGAACAACACTCGCGTCACGGACACTCGCCGCGATTAACCAATATTTATCGTTCAAACAGAAATATCAAAACCCGTTGATCGAGTCAAATAAAACCATCCTTCTGCGTGGTCAGTTAACTGTGAAGATTAATTACCGAAGGAAATAATACGAGTAGTTGCAGGGGGATGATTGAATTCGGGCGGTGCGTTGAATTATAGCGCGGGGAATTACAGAACGTACAATTATGTTGCGTAGAATTATGGCGCGGTGAATTGCGGCCTGTGAGATCATGACGTATAATCATAACGCGTTGAATTACAGAGCGTAGAATTATGGCGTGTTGAATCACATTGTGTAGAATTATGGCGCGTGGAACTACGACACGTGGAATTACAGCGATTGGAGTTATGGCGCGTGAAATGACAATGCGTAGAATTACGGCGCGTAGAATTACGGCACGTGGAATTACAGCGCGTGGTATTATGGCGCGTAGAATTACGGCGCGTGGAAATCACGACGCGTGGAATTACAGCGCGTAGAATTACGACACGTGGAATTACGGAGCGTAGAATTACGACGCGTGGAATTACGGCGCGTAGAAGTCTGATGAGTGGAATTATGGCGCGTGGAATTACAGCGCGTGGAATTGCAACGCGTAGAATTACGGCGCGTGGGAATCACGACACGTGGAATTATGGCGCGTAGAATTACGGCGCGTGGAATTACGGCGCGGAGAATTCTGACGACTTGAATTATGGCGCGTAGAATTACGGCGCGTGGAATTACAGCACGTGGAATTGCAATGCGTAGAATTACGGCGCGTGGGAATCACGACGCGTGGAATTGTGGCCCGTAGAATTACGGCGCGTGAAATTACAGCGCGTAGGATTAGGGCGCGTGGAATTACGACACGTGGAATTGCAACGAGTGGCATTACGTCGCGTAGAATTATGACGAGTGGAATTACGGCGCGTGGAATTACAACGCGTTGAATTATGACACGTGGAGTTACAACACTCGCGTCCCCGACACTC
Source organism: Megachile lagopoda (assembly GCA_036983795.1). Lineage (NCBI taxonomy): Eukaryota > Metazoa > Arthropoda > Insecta > Hymenoptera > Megachilidae > Megachile > Megachile lagopoda. The sequence goes on along the minus strand of CM072785.1, from coordinate 10,644,117 downwards.
ACTGCGATTACCCAATATTTATCGTTCACCCAGAAATATGAAAACCCATCGATCGATTTAAACAAAACCATCCCGACGCTTCTTGCGCGGTCAGTTAAGTGTAAAGATTAATTACCGAAGGAAACAATACGAGCGGTCGCAAGGGGATGATTGAATTCGGGCGAGAAAATGAAATCTCGTCGAAAATATGGCGGAATAAGTCAGCTCTCTCGTTTATTCGTTACACGCGATCGTCGTGGCAAAGCAATCAATCGTGTCATCCGGTGAGCATCGACGGTTTCAATTGAATTAATTGTTCGTAGTGATCCTGTTGCTTGATACCGCCACGAAATAAATTGCAGCTCGCTTTTCAATGAAAGTACGGTGCTCGATGATCGATCCGATTCGTTTTCACGGTGTTTGCTCGTAGGAAAAAAAACAATTTATTCTGGTTTACCGCATTTCGCTTATAATTCAGCAAGTTTTTTTATTTAATTCCATATTGCATGGTACTTTAATGATTTCGCGTTCCGGGAAATTTCAATTGTTCGTTATTCATGTGTTCGAACCGCGAATGTATTGTTTCAAATTCGCTTAATACTTCGCTTCCGCTGCTCTTCGCTACTCGCGCATTGTTTGCTTTGGCATTTTGTTGATCATGGGTCTGTTAAGTCGTTAACGCATTCCTGATCTCGATATGGCGAGTTTGAGGAGTGGAGTATTTATTCCATTTCACGATACTGCATATTTGCAATTTGAAAATTAATGCTACTATGATGTACACTGCAAATGTTTTCAAAAAATCCTTCTAACAATTTCTGTTAAATATTCGATATTTAACTTGATAAAATATGGAGTGGTCAAAGCACTGACACAAATTATAAATTTTGTACAAAGTTCGACAACGTCACCGAGTATTAAAGCCGCAGTAGTACTAACAAATCAGTGGTGAAACGCTATCAGAAATAATGGTCCTCTTCTTGTTTCCGGAAGTAGGCAAACAAGATCTTGCGGTTCGATCGAACACACCATGAAATAAATCGTGACAACGCCGTCGAGAAATCACGGAACAGACAAAATGAACCGCTGGAGAGTAATAGAATGCTCGGTGAATTTGTTTCAGCATTGTTGCGCGTACTAAAGATAAATCGTTCTCCTCCAACGATTGATCGGCCGGCTTTATTTCCCTCGTGACCAGCCGTTTTATCCTCCTTTCCCCTTTTTTTCTCCTTACGTCCTCGGATGTAACGTGTCCAGAGAATCGTAAAATGACACGGGAGATATTCAACCGGAGAATATCTTCGACAACATCGTGGTGTCATATTCTGTTCGATTCGAAACCTTTTTCATTTATCGGACGCTGCTGGGGACAGCTTGTACGAAGACGAATTTTTGTTGTGTTGGAAATTACGTTATTAAAGTTTAGGTGAGGATGGTATAAAGGGATGTTAGATTTCGATGCCTTTGACATGGGGAATTATGGCGCGTGGAATTATGGTGTGTGGGATTATGACGCGTGGGATTACAGTAATTGGAATTACGGCGCGTGGAATTACAACGCATAGAATTACGGAGCGTAGAACTTACAGCGCGTAGAAAGTACGGCGCGTAGAAATTCGGTGCGTGGAAATTACAACGCGTGGAATTATGGCGCGTGGAAGTTACGATGCGTGGAAATTAGGGCGCGTGGGATTTCGGCGCGTGGAAATACAGCGCGTGGAACTTACAGCGCGTAGAAATTACAACGCGTGGAAATTACGGCGCGTGGGATTACGGCGCGTGAAAATCCAGCACGTGGAATTATGGCGCGTGGAAATAACGGCGCGTGGAAATCCAGAGCGTCGAAATACGGCACGTGGAACTTACAGCGCGTAAAAATTACAACGCATGGACCTTCAATGCGTAGAAATCACAACGCGTAGAAATTACGGCGCGTGGAAATCCAGCGCGTGGAAATACGGCACGTGGAACTTACAGCACGTAAAAATTACGACACGTGGACCTTCAATGCGCCGAAATTCGGCGCGTGGAAATTACGATACGCGGTAATTACCTCGCGTAGAAATTATGGCGCGTGGGATTACGACGCGTAGAATTACGGAGGATGGAGTTACGACGCGTTAAATTACGGCGCGTGAAACTGCTACGTATAGAATTACAACACGTGGGATTACAACTTGTGGAATTACAGCACGTAGAATTACTATATATAGAGTCGCGACACGCTGAATTACCTCGCGTTATCAAGTGTAGAATTGCAATACATTGAATTACAAAGCACAGAATTACATGGCATCGAATTACGAAGTATTGAATTTCAGGGCAATGTACTACCACCCTCTGTATACATTACAACTAGTAAAAAAATGAAAGTCCTATAAATTACCAAATGATTACAAATGTTTGTTCATTAAAGTTCAGTAAGAGCAATACCTTCGCAGCAAAGTATCAAGTATGCGTGTAAATAGCAGCAAGAAACTGAGCGGAACAAATGTTTGTTGCAACATTAATCGTCCAGTACGAGAATTGCTTACGCGTCGTACGAAATTACGATGCACACATCAGACGTCTGCTTACAAATATCGTTCTAAGAATATTCGTCGTCTATCAAACGGTCGTGCACGTGCTGTAACACTAGATCGTTATAATTAGAGCACTACTCGTGTGCATACATCGATAGTTGGCCCCTAAATCGCTACAGAAGCAACAGGTCCGTTGTAGAGGCTCTTAAACGCGATTGACGAAAACTTTCGTTGTAATTCTAAAAATAATAACGTACTTTCATTCTTTCCCGACTATAATCCGAAGTACAACGTTGCCTCGAGGTGTTGATCGAGAATTTTATGATCTAATCCTCGTCGATACGGAGCTGGTGCAATAATAATAACGTAGACTGGTATTGCTTCGAGCAACAAGTTCCCTTGACGGGGATGTTGTAAAATGAAAAAGAAAAGCGGGTTAAGCTGCATTGGAAAGTTCGAACCTTCAATCGGCATTGTACAGGTCGTACTTACGGAAATTAGACTATCAATTTTTAAACGAGACTTGTGAACACTGTGTGACGCGTGGGTACAGGATTTTCGAACTTCTTTCAAATAGGGACATTGGAAATAATACGATACACGTGAGCGTAGTGGGAACTTAACTCATCATTCTATTAGTCTCGAATTTGTTTACACACGAGTTACAATTTTTCTATTTCTATAAAGACTTATATTCGTCCTTAAAGTTATTTGACTAATTCAGTTAATTTGTATGAGTAATGTAAAAGGAATGTATTTATTTGAAGAATGTCTGCAATATGATAAATCGATATTGCTAGATGTTCTAGACAGCACCTTTCGATTAATGAAGATTCATGGGATCATCAACCTTGCACCAATTCGCGTGTTGTTCTTCGATTTGCAGAGATGAGACACCTGGTCAGAAAGCAGAGCACGATAGACGTTCATTCGGTTAAAGTCAGCCTGAAAGATATCGTGTGCTATCTCTCCTTGCTGGAAGCTGGTAGGCCTGAAGATAAACTTGAGTGTGAGTATTTTCTTTCTCGGATCGATAGTGGCTAATTAAAGGTTACGAGTATTTTCGTTCTCTCAAATACCATGAAAATCGGATTAATCTTCGGTAGTCCACGTTCTTCGCCTTTCTCCGTTAATAAAATAATTCAATAAGCATTTTACTGGCCATTAATATTAACGACTTTAGAAGTTGTGCAGATTACTTGATTTACGCTTTGCAGATTTTGATATATAAATACAGATCTTGATATATGTCCATCTTGATACATAAGTGTTGATCTTGATATACAAATGCAAATTTTAATATATAAATGTAGACCTTGATACATAAATACAAACATTAATATATAAATACAGACTTTGATATACGAGTACAAACCTTGATATACATGTAGATCTTCATACATACATGTAGATCTTCATACATACATGTAGACCTTGTTACACACATGTAGACCTTGATATATACATGTGAACCTTGATACACACATGTAGACCTTGATACATACATTTAGACCTTGATACACACATGTAGACCTTGATACATACATTTAGACCTTGATACATACATTTAGACCTTGATACACATATGTAAACCTTGATACACACATGTAGACCTTGATACACATGTGCAGAGCTTGATACGTAAATGCAGACCTTGATACATAAATCTTGATACATAAACGCATAAGACTCCACAGTGTACTATTTAGAAACATAATCCTTGATGCTGACATTTGTATAAGATGAACATTGAGTCAAATTGTCGATGTGTACCAAAGATCATGATGCTAAGAATAAATATTGATTCCATGATATGTGAAGAGTGAAAAGTTCCTTTGATAAATAATTTCCTAGGACCACTGTTCCGTTCGAGTACCATTTTGCTAACTCGACAAACGACATTTGACGTTTTCACAGTGTCTGTTGAGAGTAATCGTAATTACGAAAGCATTTCGAGCTCCTTGAGCATTTTAGATTCGCGTGTCCAACATCATTCTCAACGATCCGCTTTCTCAAGCTGCTCCCTGCTGCAAATCTACTGCAACTTGTTGCACGCCAATTTCGACGCGCATTAATTCATTTGCCTTCGTTTCTTTCCAGTCATGTTTCGGCTGTACGATACGGATGGAAATGGTGTTCTTGATACCAACGTGAGTAAAAACGAGCAGCTTGATGGCGCGTTTTTTTAAGCGAACTCGTTCTCTTTTTAATCGCTTCGTCCAATGGGAAAAAATCGACGAGAGGACGGTGGAATTGAAAGCTAAATTAAATGTAATTCGAGGAACCGCTCGATCGAGAGTCTGAAAGGTTGCAGGAAGTCTGGATATCATGAAACCTATGATCGTTTCGGGTCTCGATTTTCTTCCTCGAATTAGTAAATGACTTTGTAATATTCGATTGATACATATGAAGGGTTAAAAAGTAACAAGAATAATTTATAACTGCTTTTCTTTGCAAAGAATCAATTGCATAGGTTTTTGCTTAAGAGTGTTATAGAAATAGTGATTTTTTTTTTAGAAATATTATCATTAATCCTTAAATGCCATAATAGGTTAACCTCGTTAAAATTGAATCTATATTTCTTCTGAAATTTTTCTTAAAAATAATGATACAATAATTCAAGGAATTATTTATTATTTAATATAAGCATTACAGCAAGAAGTACATATTAAATGTAAAAATGACATAACAGTGTTTATACAATGGAAACTAGTAGATGTAAAATACATCGTTTCTATGGCATGGTAATTAAGGGTTGATTTTAATCAAAAAGATAACTGAAAATTAAATGCGTTTAACAATAGAGTTTGCGAGTATGTCAATGATAGGAAATAGATCGATTTCAATATGTCTTGCGTATTGTGTCTCGCATCTAATGCCATTATCACGTGTCCGTAGGAGATGGACTGCATTGTCAATCAGATGATGAATGTCGCTGAATATCTCGGCTGGGATGTCACGGAATTGAAACCGGTGAGTCTGAATACCGTTCACTTCTGGTTGGTTTCGAATTTAGATATTTGAGGTGTTGGAAATTTAGAAAATTTGAAATTAGGATATTTGGGAATTTGGGAATTTGGAACTTCCAGAATTAGGAAATTTGGGAATTTGGGAATTTGGGACTTCCAGAATTAGGAAATTTGGGAATTTGGGACTTCCAGAGTTGGGAAATTTGAAAATTAGGGACTTCCAGGGTTGGCAAATTTTGGAATTTGGAATTTCCAGAATTTGGGAATTTAGGAATGTGGAAATTTGGGTATTTGGGATTCCCAAAGTTGGGAAATTTGGGAATTTGGGCCTTCCAGAATTTGGGAATTTCCCAATTTGGGAATTTGAAAAATTGGGAACTAGAACATTTGCAATTTGGTAATTTCTGAATTTTGGAATTTGAATTCATAAACTTGAAAATTCCCTACTTAAAAAATGTTAAAATAGAATAATTTAGGTTAAGTGATCTCCCATCGCAACAATTTACCACTGCCATATCGTAGTAGCGATATAACGAGAGTACTGTACACACAAGCGGTATCATCACGAATCTCTTTGCTTACATAACCAGAATACAGAGAAATTGATGAACGATATATTTATAGATACTGCAAGACATGATGATAGAAATAGACTACGATGCTGATGGCACGGTATCTTTGGAGGAATGGAAAAGGGGTGGTCTTACGACGATTCCGTTGCTGGTGCTTTTGGGCCTGGATTCTCACGTGAAAGAGGACGGCAACCATCTTTGGAGGCTAAAACACTTCAGCAAACCCGCCTACTGCAATCTCTGTTTGAACATGTTGGTCGGTCTCGGCAAGAAAGGTCTTTGTTGTGTCTGTAAGTATCGTCGAGCTCCTTGATACCGCGGTTTCTCCATTGTTTCCTTCTATCTCTCTTTCTGTGTACGAAAAATATTTTCATAGAAGAAGCTGTTCTTATTATCTTTTCATTAACATTCGAGAGTGCAACCAGTTTACTCGTTGAACATCCTCTACGATGTTTACCAAGCTAAACGGTACTTTAAATTATTCCTTGGATGTTATTCTATGTATTGCGTTAACGTTGGGTAAATTGTTGGGTTTAAGCGGTTCTTTTTTATACAGTTTGCAAGTACACGGTCCACGAGAGATGCGTTCAAAGAGCGCCAGCTTCTTGTATAGCCACGTACGTGAAGAGCAAGAAAACGTCACAGACGATGGTACATCATTGGGTCGAAGGCAATTGTCACGGCAAATGCTCGAAATGTAGAAAGACCATCAAAAGTTACAACGGTATCACCGGATTACATTGCAGATGGTGTCAGATAACTGTAAGTCATCTTCCGACGTTGATCGATGAAAACTCTCCTCATACTTTTAGCACTCGAATACTTCTTTACGCGAATCTCTAGAATCTTTATGGACTTTGCAGTTGCACAACAGATGCGTGTCGCAAGTGAGGGCAGAGTGCACACTTGGAGAACACGCGGTCCATATCCTCCCACCGACGGCCATTTGCCCTGTCGTTCTCGACAGACAAAGATCGTTGTCCAGAGACAGCAAGAGGGGCAGCAAACATGGACAGGATTCGTCTACCGTCAGCACTGTAAGTAACAAGATTTTGCATCTAGTCGCTGACAATCATGACAATCATTGACAATACAGATTCCTAAAATTTGCACTATATTTTAATATCAACAGAGCGGGTTTCTAACGTCCGCAAGTGCCACCAGCCAACAACCAGCGATGTCCTTTCAAATTACACCGCCCCCCGACTCGGTACCCCTCCTAGTGTTCATCAATCCAAAATCCGGAGGGAGGCAGGGAGAACGTATGTTAAGGAAGTTCCAGTACATCTTGAACCCACGTCAGGTTCATAATTTGGCGGTGGGTGGTCCCATGCAGGGTCTGCAAATGTTCAAGGACGTGGAGAACTTCAAGGTGATATGCTGCGGTGGTGACGGTACCGTTGGATGGGTCCTCGAAACGATGGGTACGCTTAGATTGTTTTTAACGTAAAGTATATGTTGCATTGTAAAGTATGTTTCTTATTGAACAGATCGTGTGCAGTTTGAACATCAACCCGCTGTCGGTGTCATACCGTTGGGCACAGGAAACGATCTGGCGAGGTGTTTGCGATGGGGCGGTGGTTACGAGGGCGAAGCCATTCACAAAGTCCTCAAAGTAAGTTCATTATAAATATTAAATTATGAAAGTAAGTTATTATGAATATTAAATATGTGTTCGATACTGTAATATATGATTTGTAGAAAATAGAGAAGGCAACGACTGTGATGATGGACCGCTGGCAGATTGAAGTACTCGATCAGAAGGACGAGAAGAAACCGAACCAAGACAGTATACCGTACAATATCATAAACAATTACTTCTCCGTGGGAGTGGACGCTGCGATTTGCGTAAAATTTCACATGGAGAGGGAGAAGAATCCGGAGAAGTTCAACAGCAGGATGAAGAACAAGCTTTGGTACTTCGAGTACGCGACCACGGAACAGTTTGCTGCTAGCTGTAAAAACCTTCATGAAGATCTCGAAATCATTGTACGTACTCGAGTGCAATGTAGACTTGTGGATAATCCTTTCATTACTTACTTCCCATTTTGGAGATTGATAACGTCAATCATTGTCTATTTGCAGTGTGACGGAACACCCTTAGACTTAGCTCACGGCCCTTCACTTCAAGGTGTCGCGTTATTGAACATTCCTTTCACTCACGGAGGCTCAAATCTCTGGGGTGAACACCACACGAGGCATCGTCTTGGCAAACGGAAGAAACGACCCGACAAAGAACTGAGCACCAGTAGCTTTAACTCTGTGGATCTCACTGCTGCGATACAAGGTACATAGAATAATACTCGAACGATTTGAAATTGGCAATAGAAAATGCCCTTATCTAATCAAAGAATCAATACGCTTGCAGACATTGGGGACAATCTGATAGAGGTAATTGGATTGGAGAACTGCTTGCACATGGGCCAAGTCAAAACAGGCCTTCGTCATTCTGGGAGACGGTTAGCTCAATGTAGCAGCGTCACTATCACCACGAGTAAACGTTTTCCAATGCAGATCGATGGTGAACCATGGATGCAAGGCCCGTGCACTGTAAGTTAGGGTTTCAATCGTTGGTAATTACTTGGGTGGTTCTGGTCTCAAATTCTTCCTTTGTATATGTATTGCCACATTACATCACTTTCCCAAATGTCCAAATTGTCAAAAATTTGGTCCTGTTCAGATTGAAGCATTAATGTCAAAGTGATTAATATCAGGACCCTTAATAAACCTAAACCAGACCCACCCAGACAAAAATCCTAATTGAAGATCTGATACAAAATAGGAATACTAATTCGTGATCGTATTCCATTGCAGATTCACATAACGCATAAAAACCAGGTACCAATGCTGATGGCCCCTCCGCCAGAAAAGGGTCGCGGTTTCTTCCGTTTCTTAAAGAGGTGAACTCGAACACGCTCTAAAGACGAAATCGAGGAATCGAAATGAACAGCCTCGGTTTCACCTATCCAAACCTAGTCCCGGTTTAACCTTCTCTTGATTAAAGACGGAAGCGGAAGCGTATCAGTTCGGTCGTACTTAACGTAGCTTCAGTGCTCGTTCGAGCGCGATGGGCGAGCTTCAACGTAACTTAGGTATTCTTGTGTACAGTATTTTTTGAGAATAATAATAATGATAACGAAAAAAAAACGCATCGTTCGTCTTAGAGTTAGGATCAGCGGTAGGCTCGTCGGTCTTCGTGCTTCGCGTAGCTCGATACGGGGATAATACTAATGGATCTTTTTTTGTATAACGCCGAAAAGCGACGACGAACTCTTTGTTGTTTCTCGAAATCCGTGGCTTGAGTCTACCGCTTTGAAATACGCAAGTACAAGCCTGTATCGCAGTCGAGCGTATAATTATACCGACACAAAGGATTGTACGGTATCATGCAAAAGAGAATAATTTCGTAGGTAATGTTATCTTCTAGATAAATGTAACGTTCTTTGATCGTTATTTTATTCTTCGGTGATATATCGCAAAGGTTTCGTTTCCTCAATACACGACAAGATAACTCGAGGATAAACGGATCATTTGTCACGAAAACTTTTAGTTTCTAGTTAAGATTATCTGTTGTATGTTATTTTGTACAATATATCTTGATCTGTGTATCCTTGACTGGTCTCGCAAACCATTTACTTTTATAAAAATGACGCATGAAATAATTCAGATCCTCTTTTTTGCACGACTCCGTCCAACAATCAAAGATCTACTTTCCTCTCTTAACGTTAGGGTTTTTGTACGGAAGCTTAGTCGTAACCGCTTAGACGTAAATCACGTACGATTGGTTTATTTATTTATTTATTTATTCGTCCGAATTAATTTATTTATTCGACGGCCGCCCGGAGCCGGAGCAATATACGTTGTGAGCATATCAGTAGATACAGCGCGACTGTAAAAGGAAAATATGCTGTAAGGTTTAGTTCATGGTTTGTCTTTCGTATGAATCGCGAAATGCAGAAGTAACGAACATTGTATACTTTCGATTAGAATTAATTAAATCTCGTTTTATTGTCTATCGTTCCCTTCCATCGGCCACTCGCGATCTCTACGATTAACAAGTTCACAAAATACGCGATGGATTATTAAGCATAGAAGCAGATCACGTATGTATTGTAACGAGTGCTAGAGAAGTAGAAATCAACTCGTAGATACAAAGTATTGTGAAGTTTAATCGAAGTCGATTCAGCCAACGTGTTAAACACGATCAGTATTGCGCTATCGAGCTTACAGAATTTTTCGTAGGATTCTCTCGCTGTATTTAGCACGCATTTCATAATTAGCCGCAGTGAACTCTCGTTCAGTTTTTGTCGGTTCTCATGCCCATTATTGTCAAGAGCAAATAATTATATATCGACGATTAAATCCACCCACATCTTGATCACTCTCCCAACGCATTTTTCAAATTTTCCGTCCGACTATAGAAATAAACGACCATACTATGCAGTTATGTACTTGTATAAGTTATCGCTTTGATCGCGTTTATTTCGCATTTCTCCAGAAACGTCAATTTCGAGGAAGCTCATAACGATTGTCGTAGCAATATCGAGCAGCATGCTTCTGAGAAGATGATATTTTATCATCGCATCGCAGATGTCTGTTTCCTCTCATGCTTTTGTATAAAAAAAAGTTCGTACAACGGAGAAGTACGTACGATTCTGAGCAACATCCCGCAGGGACCATCACCATGTAACGATATAAAATGATCTTAAATCTTCTAACGACCATATTTAGCCTTGTGTAATGTTTCAATTCAGCCAGCGATATATCCTTTTCTTTTCACTACATATCCGTTAGATCTTTCATCCTCCGACACGTTCAAAAACGAAACGATGTACTTGATAGAGAGAACGTTTTAAAGGCAAGCATTTCGAGTCAATATTTTCAAGCATGTATTTCGATCGTTTTACCATGTAGGATTTGATGATAACGATTTCTTGGTCGCGTAAATAATTCTCGTTTCCTTCGATAAATACGCATACTTCCCTTTAGCGATTATACGATCGACTATACATGATACATATAGTTGCTCTCGTTAGACGAATCGAAATATTACGCTTATGTATAATGATACAACCCGTGTTAAGATCTTAATCGTTAAGTCGTTATCCATTAGCGTGAAAATCGGACGAGGTTGCATGACTTTCTTGCGTCTCCTGTAAATTATACTGGTCTCCCCGGTTGAGAATTTAGAAATTTCGGGATTTGTGAATTTGGGAAATTGGGCATTTATGGATTTGGCGATTCGAAAATCAAGAAACTTAGAGATTTCTAAATTTGTCAGAAAATGAGGGACCAGTATATTCCAGCATATTTGACCCGTAACTGGTAAAAGTAAAAATAGCTGGAGTCCGATAGACTGCAGGTTACCAGTTTCGGGTTAATTGAAGACGGTCGTGCACCCTTCGTCGCGAATCTGTGAATACTATCGGCACAATAATTACAAATATTGTTTTTCTATTGGATTGGCGCAGTGTCTCAGTGTGCTTGTCATCGTATGACGTTATGGTATTAAAAAAGACCCAATCAAAAAAGATAGAAAAGAGAAAATGCGAGAAACCGTAGGGAACTTTTTAACCCTTGATGCAATGAACAACTTCTGTTCGAATTTTTAATCGATATACTTATTGGGTTATCTGCTTTGATGATTAAGTGAATTTCATAAAATACTTAAATTACAAAAATTTGAAATAATATAGACATTGAAAAGATCTGATTTTTCCACAATTATATTCTTCATCTTTTTTCATAATATCGACTTTTCGGTATCTTAACGTCTTTTTTCATGCATTTACCAAGATTTGAACGTTAAAACAGATCACCCTGTACATAGAATTAACACGTATCAAAATCGACAATAGTGCTCGTCAATTATTCCTTTCTTTTTCTTACAAAGCACGCTTGATTCCGTGATAAATAGAAGAACAAGTTGATGAAACAACGTTATTTTCAATGACGAAATAAAAGTATCTTGGCGATCAAAGAAACAGACATTTCTCGTAATTGAAAAACGTAATAAAAGAATATTCGAATTTTCGTTACAGCCCTACTTTGAAATTTTTTATAATATGCTTTTTAATCTTGGTTGATTCATACCTAGAAACATTTACTTTTGCGTCAAAAAGTATTCTTAATAAAATAGGGGACCATTTATTTTCTTTTCTCAGTATTTCAGACAAGCAGTTTTGATTCATCTTACGATTTGATCGCCTGAGAAACTCGAGACAAATTAATGCAAAGGGTTGAAAATAAGTAAACGTTTCATCACAATGATTTCGAACATGAATTGTGATTTGTAGTCGTTAGGACGTTCGTATTGGATGAATTTACTGCCACTTTTATCTGGGTCTTACGTACGTTTGAGCACTACTGCCATTTTCCAAAAGATATCCATGTATAAGAAGAAAAAAAGCCTGTCTATTATAGTGTATTATACGAAATAAAGTGTACATTACGATATTCGATCTCTTACAATTTTTTATTTAAAAAATCCATATAATATTATTGACAATATAACGGCATCGTTAAACAAATGATTTCAGCTAATCTATCGGTAGATATCTAGAACGACCCATTGTTTAAACATCCACGCATCTCTCATCCCAATACAAACAGCGTTTTCAAATAAATTACGATCACGGATTAAGATTACTCTCGGGAAATTAATATTATTTCACGATATCGTTTAAAAAAGAATATTAATATTTATATTCTCCGTAGAAATTGAAGGATAATTAAATATATTATATCGCAATTGAGACGCTTGGAAAATTAAAATTGTACAAAGCGCCACATACCGTGAAGCGTATAAAACATCGCCGGTACACTTCCGGTTCGTTTTTCTGACAAGTGGGTGATAGCTGCCTGACATTTCTCTTTTGATAATTTCAGTGAACTATGTCCATGGAGCACATTATTCGCTCTTGTAAATGAAACGATAATACATGCGTCATTCATTAATATAGTTAACGCGTGACGAGAACGCATTCGCAATCCGGCAAATATATGCACCATAGGTAAGATCGACAAAGTATCATTTATCAGGCGTGCCACCGGCTGAGGTTAGAATAATCCGAATTCCGGTACGCTTATCGTAACAATTTCATTAACATTATCGTTTTTTAAGGATACGCAGTGGCTATCGGCAAAATGATCAAAACAGGAGAGGATAACCTAAGGCATCTTCACTACGAACAAACAGTGTAAGCACTCGTTGAAAATTTCTTCGTTACTCGATTGTACAATGTAAAAATTTTCATTGATAACTTTGATATACTTTTACGTAAAACTTTGGACATTTTGAAGTTTCGTTTACTAATATATTAAACACGTGGGAAATAAAAATTCATAACTCTTTACTGTTCTTGCAAATAACAAAGTTGTCTCGTAGCTTTTTGCATCTCTGTTTCTCAAGCAAGTGATTTATACAAAACTTTATTATTCATTTTATGTTTATAGAGAGTTTAGTGGACAAGAAGATCAACATTCGGTAGAATTATATAGTAACAATGTTACCATTGTTCCCTCACCTGGGGGACATAATCATGGTAGTTCAAAAGTAAAACTGAAAAATATTGTTGATTTTACCTGGGAACATAATTTTTATGCAGGACAATTACTGGCTGTTCATATGTCTGGAAAGTATTTAGCTTATGGAATAAAAGGTAATTTAAATCTAAATTGAAATCTATATTTATCCTTCTTGGTTATTACATTTACAATGTTCAAATTGTTTAGTTGGTAATGGAGGAGGTATGGTAAGGGTTGTATACAAAGAATTGGAACAACGGGCACTATTGAGAGGAATGAGGGCAGCAATACAAGATCTGGCTTTTGCACATATTTCAAATGCAATTTTAGCATGTGTTGACTACTTGGGAAACCTTTTTATACACACCATTGAATCAACACCGTCTGAACTTTTGTGTAGTTTGTTGTTGCAAGTAGATGCAGAAGATATAACTGGTACCAGTCATCGTGTGATATGGTGTCCATATATTCCGGAAGATGTACCATCCGAGGATGATGGTTATTTACCATCTGGGGATGAAATTTCAAAACTTTTAATTTTAACTCGTGGCTCCAAAGTAGAGTTGTGGTCAGTTAATACTGTTACATCAAGATTCAGATCAATAGAGGTGAATGTGTACCTTACTTACAGATTATAAAATCCATATAAAATGAACAAAATATCCAACTATTTGAATGATAGGCAACTGATCCAGCTGTTAAGGAAAATGGAGGCATGTTGGAAATTTATCAACATTCTGACACGATCATTGAGGCAACATTAAGTCCTGATGGCACGGCTTTAGCTACAGCTAGTTTTGATGGAGAGGTGAAGTTCTTTCAGGTTTATTTGCATACTATTGTTCATGGTAGTCAAACACAACCACGTTGTTTACATCAATGGAGACCGCACGGTGGACGACCTATCTCTTGTTTATTTTTCTTAGATGATCATAAAACATACCAACCTGAGTAAGCAACCTTCAAATGGTGTTATTGAATTTTACACGAAAAACACGTTGAACGTTACAATTATATTTCGCTTTTGTTTTGTAGTGTTCAGTTTTGGCGATTTGCAGTAACTGGATGTGACAATAATACAGAATTAAAAATCTGGTCTTGTGAGTTATGGTCTTGTTTACAAACCATCAAATTTGCTCCTACACCTTCTACTGGTAAACTGCCAGTACTGAAAGCAGGCTTAGATCTTAGCGCTGGCTATCTTTTATTATCAGATATATACAATAAAGTTCTTTATATATTAAGTCTATCAAGAGATAGTAGAAAAACATTAGCATCTGTAAGTACAATATCAGAGTTCCTCCTTCCGTATCCGATATTGAGTTTTGGAATTGTCGACGCTGGTTTACGTAAAATACGTCCCACCGGCGAATCATTGGAAGATTTATGCCCTGGCGAAGAAGAAACGGAAGAACAGCTTGTTATTCGGATGTACCTAGTCCAACCAAAGTCATTACAAGAGTGTCATATTGCTTTTAAACCTGCCTCACAAGTGAGTGGTAACTGCCTCATGGACACACTGACTCATGATTCATTGGACTATTCTGAAGATTTACCAGATATGGGAACTGTTAATCACAATGGAATTTCAGGAGAAAATTGTGAAGAAGATCGTTCTCTATCCGCTACTATTGAAGCAGCAACGAATCATAATGCTGGTTTGAATCTGATGACACCCGATGCATTTAGTTCGCCTGCTAAAAAAGAGAATAATGAATTAGATTCTCGTCCCACTAGTCCTGAATTGGGCAAAGTATTGTCAGTTAGTCCTTCCCTTGCGCAAGCAGTACAAGCATTAAATGCGACAGATCCTCCGTTAGCTACAAGCGAATTAGAAGAACAAGCGCCTGCTAGTAGCGGTAGTAGTCCATCCAGAGAAGTAAGAGAAATTTTGTCGCTTACGAAACCAGACGAAGAACCTGAAACTGAAAGTAAACCAGAAACTACCAATGCCGCTGATGAAGATTGGCCTAATATTCCAATGGTTTTATTAAAAGATGTGAGTAGGCATGCGATGCAAGAGACTGATGGATTCACGAATGAAGAGGAGAAAAGAAAAAAATTGAAAGACGAATCGAAACCGACGACGCATACAACAGGGAATGCTGAAAATACCTGGCAGACAACAAATGACTTGAATACGCTTGAACAATTAAATAAATTAGAATCCATTTTAGAAACGATTCAAGATCAGCGGCAAGAATTAAGAGAATTACGTGCAGAAGTAACTAGATTAAGCCAGGAGACACCAATTTTGACGCGAGTAGAATCTGCTTTAGCAAGAGCTTCTCAACAACTAACTGCAACGTTAGAACAAACATTGTATGGTCAAATGGCCCGACAGCACGAGTTCCTTGATACGCTTGAAGCAACTATCAAAGATAAAATTGAAACCACTTTACCGCGTGTCGTCGAAAATACAGTAGAACCATTAAAACATCAACTTAGATTAGATTCTGCTCGAATGGATGAACTTTTGAAAGAAAATTTAACTGAACTGATCAACAGTGCTCAGGTAAAAGATACACTCGCTTTGACAGCTGCGAATGCAGCAAAACCAGCATTGGATGCAGCATTTAAGGAAGCCTTTACGAACGTTCTTTTACCTGGCATGGAGAAAGCGTGTCAAACGATGTTTAAACAAGTGCAAGATGCATTTATTAGGGGTACTCGTGAATGTAAGATATTCTAATACGTTGTAAGCAAAGTTTTAATGTGAAATTTTGTATAAAATATTCTTTTCTTCTATAGATCTTCACAATGTTGATGCGATTGCAAACAAACAGTATCAACAACGAAGCGAGAAACAAAGCGAAGCATTATCCGCGTTAGTTCGTGAAGAGTTGCAAACAGAAATGAACAGAGGTTTAACTGCTTTGCATGATGGGACGATACGTACGATTCGTGATGCCATTAGAGATAATTTAAATCAACAACTTACTGAAATTTCAAATGCACGGTAAGTGAAACGTATTTGTATGTGCGTGTTATATCGATACATATATTGTTATATTCTTAATTCAGTGAATCTCAATGTCCTTAATATAAATAGAATTCATGACATTGATGATAAATAAAACTTATTTGGTTTATAGTTCACGTGCTACAACGCCTGCTATACCTGTACCTGCAGTCGCCGATGCTCAGGCTCGAGTTATGTCTTTGCTTCAAAGAGGACAGTTAAATGCTGCCTTCCAACAAGCTTTAAGTGCTAGTGATTTAGGTTTGGTAGTATTAGTCTGTGAAAAAACAGAACCTGCCAGAGTATTTCCTTCTCCTGTAGGACAAGGTCAAGGTTCAAGATGTATCTTACCACAACCTGTAATTCTTTCACTTGTACAGCAATTATCTGCAGATCTAGGTCACCGTACTGAACTTAAGCACAGGTAATAAATTATATTCTATAAGTATGTAATTGCATTTTGGAAAACTTTTATCGTTATTTAAAATTTGTTAACAGGTGGCTTGAAGAGGCAATATTAAATTTAGATCCTACTGATCCAGTAACACGAGAACATATGGGTACTATATTAATGACTTTACAAAATCAATTGGCCGCTTTTATAGCAGCTAATCCAAATCACAGCTCTATTCGCCGTATGAAAATGTTAGCTATGGCCGCCCGTGCACTATTAAATCAACATCCTTGATGTCAAATGCGTATGGAATAGAAAGAACACATTGATAAAGTAACGTCAGATTTTATATATGTTTTGTTTAAAAAAAAAATGATTTAGTCTTCAAAGAAATATCGACCCTACCTACGTGTTTAAGACTGGATGTAATTCTCACAGAATATGAAAAAGTACTATATTTATCATTAGCAGTTTTACCTAATTTATCGAAATTTATTCCCATAACATCGTTATTATGAACATTTTTTTATATTATTTTTCTGAAGTTAAATTCATATAATATTCTTACATACAGAACAAATTTTAAAAATAGTATTTTCACGTGTAAATTAGTGTTTAAAGTATACTTTCTTAATTCTTCTAAATGTTGACTTTGTATTAAAGAATCTATTAATAATGCATTTTATGACATATTGTATAATACACATTAAACTTTTCATACACATGAAGATGGAATAGTACTAAAATTTTAATTAGATCTTCCAATTTCAATTTGTAAGCTTTAACGACTCCTTTAAGAGAGAAAATTTTTTCCCTTTAATTTTGTGTTACAGTACTACGTATATTTTGAAGTATTTCTATCCAATGTTATTTTATTTTACTTCTATTTCATACATAGTTTCTCCTACCCTAGTATACCTTTAACTATAATGTAATAAAGCAAGATATTCTATATTTCTTACTATGAAAAATAAATACTTTAAAATTAATAATAAGTTGTATGTCAAATTTTATAACGTGCATAATACTAAATTGTAAGTTTTTATGCACCTAATTTATTATATGTATAGTACTATGTCTGAACATATTTAATTAAGACTTATCCTTTATTTAAATATTACTTTATGTCATATGATATATCTATATCTACAAAACACAAGAATGTAAATAATATGAAGTTTTACATGCACTTATATTCCTTTCATGTTTGGTATATTTTTTCGACAGAAAATTTTAAAGTTCCTAATTCCAAACGTACGACGTGTTCATTATATGACTGGGTACTGTAGTCAAAATGTAATATATTTAAAGAGCATTGTATATCTTCCTTAAAAACGGTGATTCTATTTACGTATTTTTCTTACCTTGTTAAATGTATTTGATACCATTTTTCATAATGTAAGGGAATATGTAAAGAATCAAATGTTATAAAATATGAAAATTTATGTAAGTATGCACGTTGTTTGGTAGCAAATATCGTATAAAAATTTTGTAAACAATTTTATAATGAACACTTCGTAAATATAAAAAACATTAACACATATTCCAGTAGTTATAAATAGGCTTATATAAATAAATCACAGTATAACTACTTTAATTTTATCTACTGAAAACAGACAACTGTATCATAAATAAAAGTAAGATTTATTTGCAAAAATTTTAATACTTGATTTATATACAAACTTTTTTACAAAACATATAGATATATTAATTATTTTATATTTTTTTCTACTTGCTTAGGTTTTATTTCAGATATTAATGCCTCTTTGATGTGTGTTGCTATCTTCATTTTTTTTCTTTTTTTAACTTTTCCAGATTTTTTTTCTGTAATATTTTTTACAATTTGCGTTTGTGGTTTCTTTTTTTTCTTCAAACAACTAAGTGGATTTGGACCACCTTTCCTTTTTTTCTTTTTTAATCTTACTTCTGTTTGTTCTGCTATACCAGCTGCTTCTTTTAATGTTCTTATATTTTCTTTTTCCCACACACTCATTCCTAAACTCTTATGAATTTTTTCAGCATATTCACGGTTTGCTTGTGAAGGTGCCTCTAAAGTTGGTGCTTTACCATGTAAATATAATATTGGAACACCTGGAACTTTCCTCAAAATATCTTGTAATTCTCGATCTTGAGTAGCTATAATATACCTAAACACATGAAAGAAATACAAATCATACATGTCTTGTCTTCACTTCTGTCATATAAATGAGTGCTTTATATACCTAGATGAATTATTTTTTTTAACCATTGACTGTAAACATTTTATACCACTTAGTGGATGTTTTTCATGTCCACATTTATGTATTGGATATTGTTTAACTATTTGTGTAGCAGCACTAACTACCTTCGAAAATGAACCTAATTTTTCTGTTTCCAAAATGATACATGGTGTAGTTAACAATTTTATTTCTGACTGAAAATACTTTGCTAACTGATCCTGTATGTTAAATTTACTCTGAAAAAGAACATAATACATATTGTTGGATACATTTCATCTTATAAAAATGAAATATAAGTATATATTTCGACTAAAGAAACTTAAACAAACCTCTAACGCAGCAAATGCAAATGTACCATCAATAAGAATTTGAAACGGTGGTCTAAATTTAAAATTATTGATAAAAAAACTCAAATTTTTTCTTGCTTTTTTTTGTCGAGCTGTCTTCATATTCTTCTTGTTTCATACAAGGAAAAATTTAAGATTCTATAATCTTAGACAGTTTTTATTACAATCATGTTTATAATAACCTCTACACATACTGCACTTGAAGGATAGGGACATGTTTCGTTTGGATATCATTATCCCCATGGAAGTCACATAGTAACATTTTATTTGTAAGCGAAGAAATGTTGGTTATAGTTGTTCTCAATACGTGTTGTTATTGCCACTTGTGGAACGTCAAAGAACAATCTGTATTGTGAATACATTACTACTAGAAACATTAAAAAAAAAGTCATTGACAAAATATATGTGAATGGCAAAATATATGAGTAAAGACGCATTGTAAAATAGTGTTTTGGATCTATAGAGTATTATTATTAATTAAATTATTAAATAACAGGTGCAAATTAAAATTTTCATCGATTTCTTACGAGTTATTATAAAAAGGTTCACATCAATGTTATCAGACTTCGAAAACATTGGATTCCCGACATTAATTACACAAAATATAAAATGTTATACGGAAAATTATTAAAAAACAGACTACATTGATATTTATTTCAAATTATTATAATGTTATAATAAATACGTTAATTTTTTAATAATTCAGTTTTTTATAAGAAGTGTTACTATAATTATGGCAACTAAAATGAAAGGCAATTTAACAAATGTAACTGAAAAAGAAAATGGTAATCCGCGTGCTGTATTTTATAAGAAGCCTATAAAAAGAGACAATTATAACCTGGATATAGACAACATTGATACACCTCAGGAAATAAGACGTCAGCGATTATTACAATTTCAAAAAAAGCAAGTATAATGTTACATTACTTTTATATTCCATAGAAAGGTAGAAGCAATAATAATATTATTACTTATTAGGTACAGAGAGATAGCATTCAATGTTGGAAGAGGAATATTAGATGAAGCTTTTAATTCTGATGAAGATGAATGCGAAGAACATATGGAAATTGATGAAAGTGATAAGAAAAGGTATTACTTACCTAAACGCAACAAATGTTATGCAAATCAGTTAATGATGTCTGAATGGATGTTAGAAGTACCTCAAGATTTTGTGGACAATTGGATTATGGTTCCTTGCCCTCAAGGAAAAAGGACTTTACTAGTTGCATGTAAAGTATGTTGGAAAGAGATAATACAAGTATAAAGTACTTTTTCATATTCTATCATATCCTTATATGTTGTAGGGTGTAACTAAAGCATATAATAAACGAGGCAATCGGCTTGGTAAATTTTACTCAGCACTTCCAGGTGGTAATCCTTCTGAACACAGAAGTAGTTGTACTATTGTTGACTGTTTATGGTTAAAACAGCAGAAAGTGTATTGTGTTTTGGATGTTCTTGCCTGGTCTAATCAGTCTTTAATAAACTGTGATGTAAGTTCAACTAAATGTATATTAATATTTGTATGTATATTCTAATTATTATAAATCTAACAAAAGGAATAATTTACTTTTAGACTGAATTTAGATTCTTCTGGTTAAAATCACAATTACAAGAAATAGAAGAGTTACAGAAAAGAGATACATACAGAAATACATTTCCAATATTGTCTCTACCCAATATCAGTTGTAATACTGATATAAGCTTAGCATTAGAAAACCTTTCAAACTTATATCCTTTAGATGGCTTATTATTTTATCATCGTAGCGGACAATATACTAAAGGTCGTACTCCACTTGTAACGTGGTTAAAACCTTTTATGTTATCTGAGGTACTGGGTATTTCGGTACCATTATTACTTGATGAAAAACCTGATGGTTATATAGATTTTAAATATTATATACTTAATAGTAGAGCAAAAAAAAGAAAAGAAGCATCAGAAACTCAAGTAAGTTTACCTTTTCTTTTAAAGGAATGTTAATTAAATAGTTAAATTACTTATTAGTATTTGTTTACAGATGGATGTTACAGATGAAAATTGCTGAAATTTTGTTTTATTTCAATGAACGAGCTCCTAAAAGAAGTGAAATATAATATATTAAAGATGTCGACAGTACTGTATTTTATAAACATAACTGTCATGTGTCATAAATTAATTGGTAATAATACCTATAGATTGATATTTTATATTTTATATGCTCTGTGATACTTACAAAAATATATCAAATGTCAATAAAAACATCATTACACATTGTATAAATTGTTATGTTACAAATTGATAATATAATAATATAAAATGTTATACAACATGAGTCTCAAAATTTAAAGTATGAAATGTATCAACAGCTTTTTCATTTAAATATAATAGAACACGATTCATGGCATCGGTAGTCATTACTTTCATCTGAAAGTTAAAACAATATTCTAGAAATATAAGAAGCAAAAATATATATAAAAAAAGATTAGTAACTCTGTTTACCTTATTTTCCATTATTGTAAGTACAGGAAGTGTAATTTTGTATAATGTACACAATCCTAATTGTAAACCAGAAGATTCTAGTACTTGAGTATATAAAGCTTCACGAAACAGTTCTATATGTTCCAGATTAAAAGAAATTTCAGCATCATTTTGATCCTTCATAACTCTACAAAAAGTCAATGTGTATATAAAATAATTTAATACTTATATTGTACAATAAATTGTTAATATTTCAGTTTTATTTAAAAAATTACAAACGTACACTTTTAAAATCTTTATTAAATCTAAAACATGAAATTTTATTGCAATTGTATCTGATTGTTCTGGTATTTTATAAACCATACAAATTTCGTCTGTGACTTTTGGATATTCTTCCTTACTAGTTGGGGTAATTATAATTGGAACAAGCCATATTAAATCATGTTCCTGAGCAGGCAATGCAATAATTATACAATCAAACATAAGACTTAATACATTATGAACAGTTCTCATAGTATTTCGTGTGCCACGACATAGTAAAAGAGGTAATCTTATAGAATTAGCGACAGTCAATTCACCTTTATTAGTTCTCCAAGATAAAAGTGTCCCATTATAAATACACTTTTCCACAGCATTTTCATAACTGTTATTTTTAGCACACACTTTAATCTGTAATTTTTTAATCAATGTATATAAAAATAAATAAAGATCATGAATGAATTATATCAATTTTAAGTAAGGAATTGTTAAAAATTAAAACCTTGACTGGTAGTGGATCCAATGAACTAGGCCTTGATGTTATATTATCCATTACAGAGAATTGTGCACTATATGTAACATTTTCTTGTGTTAAATTGTTTGCAAGTTCTTCTCTTAATCGTTTTGCATACTGTTTTAAATGTATTTCATCCGAATAGAAATTAAATAAAGTAGATACTCCAAAAACATTCCATGTCTGATGTAACAGTTCTATAAAACATAAATAGTTCAATGAAACTTGAAGAACTTTAATCAATTAAATACAAAGTTTACTTTTATATGTAATATGAGAATTTTATAAGAGTACCATTTAATCCATCTATATCTGTATCTTCTTCTGTAGACATGCAAGTAACACCTCCTAAACTGAATTGTTGCTTTCCTCTCGATCGAGGTGTATAATTTGTGTGACTAGTGTGTAACAGATCTTCCATAGTATGGTCCATTTTTAAAAAAATTGTCAAATAAATAAAATAAAGTTTAAATTAAAAAAATAAATTATACGCCAGTAGGCTTTCCTGATACTGAAGGTGAAGAATATAAGAGATTTGGAGTAAATGACAACACTTTCAGTGTTCACGAAAGTTTGACTCTTGATTAAAACATGTGTACCAAAACATTCACTAGGGAAGTTTTGTGTGAAAGATTATATTTGAAATATATTGTATTACTATGTGTTTATATCTTTATTCCAGTTAATTAAGTGGAATAACAGTAAAGTTGTTGGATATATTAAAGTTTTGAATAATTAAAATATGAATATAAATGTAAAAAAATGTTCTATGTCAGTATATGTGCCATGAGCTATACGTGTATGTTTGTCAATGTGAAGAAATTGAACATCAGTATGTGTTTATGTCATCTCCCGCGCAAAAACGTCGAGAGTTTGGCAACATAAATTTTCTCATTTTTTCAATAGTAAATAGTATTTTGACGTCTGAATGTTCGCTGTTAAAAGATTATGGGGACGATAGAAATTACATTTCCGCCTGGAGGACCAGGAAAAATACTAAAATGGAGAGTCCGAATGGATACAATGGTTTCAGCGGGCAGAGTGTTGTTTTTATATCAAAACATTACCCCAGGAATTGATGATAACAAATGTCCTGAGAAAAAATATCGGGTCACAAAATTTGGACGTGTTACAAAATTTTTGGTAAAAGAAGGAGATGTTGTTCAACCTGGGTACATATTTTTCTTAACCTTATGTTTATGAGATTTCCCAATTTTCAACATATTTATTTCATGAATTAATTAGAATGCATATATGCTTTATAGTAAAAGATATTAATTAAAAAATTGTCTATTCTGATGAAATTATCTCAGAGTATATTGCTTCTTATACATTATTGTTTGTAAATCTACATAAGTACTTAGTGTTTCAGGCAAGTGGTAATGACGTTAGAAGGATGTCGACATCCTACTGTAATGAAGGATTTATGTGCAGAATGTGGAGTAGATTTAAGGGTTGAAGGAGTTGGTAAAGAAAACGAAAATATAAAAATATCGCAAGCTAGTGTACCTATGGTACATAGTGTACCAGAATTAAAAGTATGTCCAGAATTAGCTGAAAAAATAGGAAAAGAAGATGAACAGCGTCTTTTGAATGATCGCAAGTTAGCACTACTTGTTGATCTTGACCAAACAATTGTTCATACAACAAATGATAACATCCCTCCTAATATGAAGGTATATATTCATTTATAATTATAGGAGTAATGAAAAGATTAACATTAATATTGACGATAACATCAACATTATTATTATTTACAGGATGTTTATCACTACCAACTCTATGGTCCAAATTCTCCTTGGTATCATACTCGTTTAAGGCCTAACACTCGGCACTTTCTTTCGGGAATGAGTCGTTTATATGAATTGCATATTTGTACATTTGGAGCAAGAAACTATGCACATACTGTAGCATCCTTATTGGATAAAGATGGAATTTTATTCTCTAATAGAATACTTTCAAGAGATGAATGTTTCGATCCTGCATCAAAAACAGCTAACCTTAAGTAAGATTATAAAAAAAATGAAATTTAAAGCTATAAAGAAAATAACTCTTTTAGTATATACTTCTTAATTTACTTAACATAACGTAACATAATATATGAATAAGTAATTTGTTGTAGGGCTTTATTTCCTTGTGGAGATGATTTAGTATGCATCATAGATGATCGAGAAGATGTATGGCAAGGATGTGGAAATTTAGTCCAAGTTAAGCCTTATCATTTTTTTCGTCATACTGGTGATATACATGCACCTCCAGGATTAGAGAAAAGTGACATGTCAGTTTTACCTGAATTACAAAGTACAAATGAACTTAATAATGATAATAATCCAACCGAATCGGGTATAAATGGTGCATCTGAAATTTTGAATGAAGAAGTTGTGACAGATAATAATTGTAAGGAAGAAGCTCAAAAAGTGACTGAAAATAAAGAAAATGTAAGTGAGTCTTCAGAACAAAGTGTAGAAAATACCAAAGATGACTCAAAGACTAGTTCTGATCTAAACCCTAATTCAAGTAATGAAAAGGAAGATAATAAAATATTAGAAGAAACAAAAGAAAATGTAATATCAACTGAGATAACACAAGATATTGAAAGTGAAGATAAAATTTCCCGTGAAAATAATATTTTAGATGAAGACGACGATGATTATTTGTTATACTTGGAAGATATTCTCCGAAGGATTCATGCCGAATTTTATGCTAATATAGAAAAAGAATCAGGTCGCTCATCGTTGAGAGATATTATTCCACGAGTACGAGCACAAGTATTGAAAGGAGTACATATAACTTTTAGCGGATTAATACCTACTCATCAAAAACTTCATCAAAGTCGTGCATATAAAGTAGCCAGAGCATTTGGAGCAGAAGTTTCACAAGTAATTATTTTAACTCTTTGTTCAAATCGATATTCGTTATTTGTTCATATTTTAATAAGTTACTATGTGTTAGGAATTGACAGATAAAACTACCCATTTAGTTGCTATTAGACCAGGCACAGCTAAGGCTAATGCCGCTAAGAAGAATCCAAATATAAAAATTGTAAATCCTGATTGGCTTTGGACGTGTGCAGAACGTTGGGAACATGTTGATGAACGTTTATTTCCACTCACTGCAAAGGTATAGGTACTAAAAAATTAATCTAATGATAAATAAGAAAAAAGTTGATATTTTATTTTTATTTTTGATAACCAATATTCTCAGGGTCGTGCTTCTAGAATACCACCACCACATTGCAGTAGTCCAGAACGTATAGAAGAACAAGAGAAAAGTATGGAAGATAATTTTGCGGATAGTATTAATCCATTAATGTCATTTACACCAGAAGAAATAGAAATTATGGACAAAGAAGTTGAAGAAGATATGGATGACCAAGAAATGGATGTACCTGTTTTTGATGTAGAAGATGTAGAAGATATAGATGATATAGATGATACAGAAGATCGTGATAATAAAGTTCGTCACCGGGAATCTGATTCTGATGACTATATACATCAAGAAGGTATGCGTAATTTATATATTTATTTTATGTAATTAAAAATTCAAAAATCGGTGAGTTTATTTCAATTTAAATTATGCAATAGAAAAGAACGTAGATGAACCAAGAAGGAAAAAGAAGAAGCTTTCTAATGAAAGTTCCGAAGACAATAGTTCTTCGAGTGGAAACGAAGACACTGTTGATGAAGATGACGATGACCCCGTAACACGGTTTAGAAGAGGAGAAAACTTACCCGATGATTTAGATTTAGGTGATAATTCGCAAGATTCAGTTGAGGATCTTGAAATTATGGACAATGAAGACGAACGAGAGTGGAATGCAATGGGGGCAGCACTTGAAAGAGAATTTCTTTCTGAATAAATCATTGCAAGATTGCTTTTTTTGCTTTTTTAAATGGATCGGATTATTATATTGATTGTATATTTCAAATTGATCAATTTTATTAGTTACTGATGATATTTAAAGTAATTTTATAAAAAGTTTGTAGAGTTGTAACTAAATAGTTTAATGTAATTTTATAAAGAGTTTCGAATAATAATGTATAAGATTAATGAGGAGAAATATAAAGCATTTGTATGCTTTAAAAAAGGCTAATATCCTGTTTTGAATAAATTATAGTTTTACTAATATTGTTTTTGTCATTTTTGAATAAAATGTTCATTGTACATTAGAGCGTGTAAATAATGAATGTATAAAATTAAGTTTCACTTACGTTTACGACAAGCTTTAAAAATTAGTTTGTAAAATAATGATACATCTTTATTTTTGAAATTTATATTTTAATTTAAGATATTATGCACAGTTTACAAATAAATGCATAATTTTTGTTTCAAAACATTCTTTTATTTATAAGCTGCTAGCAAACCTAATTAATAACTTATTAATTTATTGTGGGTCTAATGCATATGGATCAGAATCCTCTGGATCATGCATATGCTTTATATAAGTGGTTTTGTTTGTGAAATCTCGTGTATTTTCAGTGCGTCCTCTCTTTTCTGGATTAGCAAAATTAAATGTTGATGGTAATTTTCCAAATTCTTTAACATCTTCCATTATAGAATCCCTAATTTGATAAAAATACAGAGTTATTTTTCATTCGATTTTAGATAAATTACTTCATAACAAATTAAGAGTTAAACATTCGTACCTATATCTTCCAGCAACAACTTTTTTGCCTGTTATAGGATCAGTAATATCTCCTAGTGGGTAAATAACATCAACCACCTAAAAGTATGATTAAAAAATATAAAAGTTACATTGAAATTATGTTAATATATTTAGAAAATTAGTAATACTTCATTGTTCATATAAATATGTACCTTATGGGTAATGACACGTGTTAATTTCGTTGGCAAGTTTTGTATTAAAACTGTATCACCAGTTTTGCAACGATTTTCAGGGTCAATAGCAAAAACAAATGTATGTTCGGGAAAATACTGCAACATGATAAATAAACTATTAACCTCAGCTACACATTGAGAATGGCATGCTGTATTTACCTACCATGTTAATGTGATCATCAAATTTTAATTGACGTATTCGTATTTTAGCAGCATTTGATTTCTTTGAAGGTACACATACACCTAATAAATAGGTAAGTACCTCCTTTTTACCTGCTCCTTTTGCGACTTTAGTTGCAACGTTCATTGCTGAAACCTATTTTTTCATTCTACCATTGATAGTGTTGCTGATTCTCCATATTTCATAAACATTATAGTAGTACCCTCTAGTGGCAGTGTATGGGAACTAATGAAACTACAGTTTCAAAAGTGTGTAGTTCACCCTGATTGCAGGAGAGATGGCGCCACTTGTTCCATTTTTTTTTTAAATTTAATTAATATTGATTTTATTGATTAATATGCTATATATTTATCAATATTGATTTTATGTTGTTTGCAGTATATTCCGTGGGTCCGAAGATGCGGATTACATGTTCAGAACAGTTCGCACACTATACTGTATCTCGTCGATGATATAAGGAATGACATAAGAATGGCAACAAATTTTTTCAAGCACATTCCGTTAGATGGCATATACAAATTTTGAATTTTTCGTTAATAAGAACCTAATTGTCATATTTAGAATTAAACTTATAAATACAGTAGTTTTTTATTAATACTTCGTTTACAACTAGCATATTTCTGTAGTTACTAGCATTTAGTAGTTAATTTCTAATCAAATCTTGATAACGTAAGAAAGTAATATGCTAAAATAAAAAATACAGTTGAAAGGGTAGAAGGAAAGAAGGGAAGATCCAAGAATCAAAGACAAGATATTTCAAAATGTATTACTTTTTGCTCGGTGCATTGCATTTATGTACACGTAAACATGTGTGCCTTTGGCATCTGCGAGTCGCGTTGTTATTGCGGGATGTAAAGGAGCAAGGGAATTCACGGGTGATGGCCTCGTGAATCGACGACGACCGAGCCGTCAGTCAGCCAGGAAATTCCATTGTAGGCGAAAAAATCGGGACAACTACAGTTCGGTTGTAGCTGTTGCCTCTGTTGCATTGTATCTTGCTCCTATAAGTCTGCTATTTTTCTGAGCCAGCAGTTTATTGATTGTACAATAGAAAATGAACGAAACGCATCTGTTCTACGTGATTTTTCACTGACCATTAAATCATCACTGCGCTGGATTCTATATAAGTGGATTCCACATAATAATAAACACATATTTTATCTCTCTCGTTACTAAAATTATTACTCCTTCAAGTATACATAACAGTTATTTCGCAAAGTTGGTTCAAGGTCAATGTAAAAAATAGCCGCTGCACAAAAATTTGAACGTGTCGCTGTAATATAGTTGTCAACGAAACATAAATCTCGCACGATTTAAAAATTGACGCGCGATTTATTGTCGTTGAATATTTATAATAAAAATCAACAGTGTTCTGTACACTTAACGATACCATACGTAATTATACGATGGAAGTTTTCATTCGACTGGCTTCCCCATCAATTCTCGTTTTTCCAATGTGTACGTATCTGCATTTACATATAAATATGATCGCGTACCTTCTGCTATCCCATCAGCCGCAACATTGCGCGCTACGTGTATGAACAAAATGAATAAATTAAACTTGTTCAGACATGTATCGCTCGCTGCGTAGACGATTCATATTAGGTACATAGATATAAGAGATAACATGTATATTACTTCTACTTCCAACTCTATTGGCAGTGCTTACTCGACAAAGTAGCGTATTTCATATGAATGTAGGACTGTGGGGAATATTTGAAGAAAGATTTCTTTAGAAAGATAGGAGCACAGATGGGTAATGTATTTGGAAATCTAGATATTTGAAAAACCTGGGGATCTTTAATGATCTAGGTAGTTAAGGATTTAGAGATCTGGGAATTTAAGAATACACGTCTTGATTATATACACACATGTCTGACTTTTTTTTATAAACTTGAAACAAGATTTCAATATTTTGGATATAATATAATTACGTATCTCTCATGACCTCAGCTTTGAAAATAACAACGTTAAAAGAACATGTACATTATTTTCGATCAACATAAATGGTTTCCATGTTAATTGATGCGCCATTATGCATGTTTTCCCACTGATCTTTCACGCGTACAGATTCACGCATAAACATACCGGGGTGGCTTTTTTTAAAAGCACAGCTGTTATACAGAGTAAGGGGCAGTATATTTACACGTGTAATCGTTCCTTGATTTATGGTCGGTGAAAAAAGTAGCAGGGGTCTTTGACACCCCACTTTAAAGCCGTACGATCCCCGTTCTATTGCGAATTAATCATCTGGAACAACGGACCTTCTATTTTTTGCTACACCTTTTATTGTATTTGCAATTCCATCAAACTGCATTTAAATCGAGTTTTTAACATAACAAGAGTTCGTTGATTTGACTCGTGGAATACGATTCGAGTCCATATCTTTGATTTGTCAAGCGACAGAAAGATTGCTTTGTCTTTGATGAAAAATTCTTGGAATACTCTCGCTTTCTTGGAGATCGTTGTTATGGTTTTGCAGGCAATGATTTAGAACGGCCCTCTTCCGGGAACAGATTTCATAGTATGCTCGTGATCTGTACGGGATTTAATGGTGTTGACGCACGCGAAACAAAATGTCACGGGACATTACACTCTCTTCCGGTTCATCTGGCCGATAGCTCTGTCCATGCATGAACCACTGTCTCTTTTCGCTCCCCACCCATTTCCCTTCGCGTCTGTTTCCTGAACATGATCATTGGCCTTTGAAATCTATTTTCATTGTATGTAATAGCTTTTTCATGCTCAGGCTTCAATGCGACGAAGCACGCCAAATGCATCGTACGGTTATTGCGGTGCATTGATTCCTGAAAAATCCGCTACGTTAGTCTGATGCGTGATATGTATAGCATCGGACGGAAACTCGTCTTCGATGTGATCCATTTTCCAGATTGCAAGACAATATAAACCGAATGGGAGCTGAGTAAAATGCTTGTTTTCACTTTACCTTTTTCCCTGATAACGTGTGTCAGACATTCGCTTCTGTGCAGCCTTCGATTTCAGATCGTTCGACGGAGTGGTATTAGAGAAACACCTAAAGTTTTTTCTCGTGGAATCATTTTTGTTTACGGAAAAATTAGTAAGAGAGAAGTTTTATTAATTTTATATAACAGCATACAATTTTAAATTTAAATTTGACGAATTGAAATAAAAAACTGTTTTAATTCTTCTGTTATATTTAAAATTTCTTTATTCTATGAATGATATTATAACATCGTGGTATATTTCGTAACGATAAGGATAACAAGAAGATTGATTTTAATAGATACTATTAATTATAAATGCATTTCTACGTGTTTGAGTATGCAGGAAGTTCGCGCCCCAATATTCAAACGAGTTAAAGAGGGCGTGGTAAAACAAACGAGTGCGAAGCTGCGGTCGACATGTCAAACATGATCGAGCGCAAAGTTTGAGAGATTAGTTTGTGTTCAAGCAAAGAAAAATACCGATTAAATTGAAGTTAACTTGTTAATTACCAGTTTGAGGGCTGTAAAGTTGACAGTGTACCGCATTTTATCAACATAACACGTTATCGGAGTAATTGTTGCAAAGATAGTAATATTTCAACAAAATTACTGTTACTAAACATAAGAAGTTTCGATTGTAATCTGCTAATTTTGCGAGCGAATTATAAACACCTCGTAATATAATAAACCATTTTGTACATGGTGAACGCATCGCTCTTACGTTTCTGTCAAAAAAGTGTTAATAATGCATTAATTAGTTCCAGAATTAAAAACAGATCGATACACAAATTGACGAGTACAATCCAACCCTTCTAACGATGTATTAATATAACAATCAGTGGCGATAATTGCAGCGGGGTTATTTGAACTTGACATAATAATGATAATAAAGCTATTATCGTCGTCCACAACAAATCGTAACATTGATTGCACCACAGTTATTATCATTTGCATGCAAAAGTACTAGTAATTACAAACATACTGTGTATTACATTTATATTTGCGCGATCGAATGAAAGATGGCGTTAGGAAGCGTAGAAATCGCGATTAATATATTGAACGCTTTGAATTACTCGTCATTTTGTATACGATGCATACATTGTTTCCTGGTAAAAAAATTATTGTGTTAATTTGCAGTGTGCGAAAGAAGTCATTGTGAAGTGTAATCTAAACGTTTCTTGGATCCGAGTTGTTGACGTGAAGAGTTCTGCAATCGTACAGTATCTTTGGTGAGTTTCTTAACAGACATTTTACCTGAGCGATTTTAACCCTTATCAGACGGCAACGTTTTATAGATGACTTGCCGCTGGGTCAGAAAAAGGCGAACGAGGAACAAAGGCAGAGCTTTTCCACGCAACCGACAGAATTCTTTCCTTCCACTTTCCTTTACCAACTCTCGGCCCTTTTTCCTGATCTCTGGCAAGGAGATATCGTCGCTTAGCCTTTTCCTGCCGGTATCCTCCCAAGGACCTCTCTCGGGGTTATTTCCGACCTACAAAGGTTTGTCTATGCCGCGGAGAGTAAGGCTCGAGTATTGAAGGATACGAATGCTTGCAGATGTTACTTTCGTGAAAAATACTTCGTTCAACCGACTCGGACCAGCACAATTTATTCTCGGCGGTGACCGATCGAATTCATGGCGAGCCGTCTCATACTTTTGGAAAATTGATTTCCAAACCGAGATAACTGTTTTATTTAAAATTATTAGGAGGATGTATACTAGCAAACATTTATAACATCTTTCTATATTCTTCATTGTTAGTTAAGATACATTAAATAATATTTTTGTGATCCAATACCTGTATTCACAACATAGTATCAAGTTTAAATAAATATTTTCAAATATAGGTCCTAAGTTTCGTGCAATACGGGAAGATTTTGTTTTATATTTGAAATGACCGTATGAATATTTTAAATGAAACTCCGCCATTAAGATAGAGATTCAATTAGCATGGAATCTCCATTCGCAATGCAGCAAAGGGGTTGAAACGGGCCGAAAATTTTGACGTTAATCGCGGTGGCATGTGTATATGGCATACGTGATATTCTCTTAGCGTTTATTGCTCTCTGTAATGCTTTTCCCTAGACTGTAAACAAGCTATAATTTACGGATATGCTATAGCTCTAATAATTACTGAAACGCGATATCATTACTTACTGTTTTATTCTCTCATAACTCCATGCAGGATTTATAGTCTACGTATTCGCTCATTTCCAGTTTGTGTCTTTTCGGGACACCCTTGCGAATATCTGACTGATGTCTTTCATTATCAAACTTTTATATTATATTACTTTCTACGGCACTTCTATGCAGTGATAACACCTGTTATGCTCGTATACTTGCTAAAATGCACGATAATAAAAAGCGAATTAAATCTGAACAATTCGCCGTCCTCGAGTGAAATAATAAAGGATCAGAAATGTATTCGTTATGGCTTTCCTTTTTTACGAACACCGACAGTTACGCTCGCACTCAGAATTTCGAAACAACCTGTGCCCATTATACACTCGCGAGAAGTAACGAGCGCACAAAGTACTTAACACGTTTTACCGTCGCACAAAGGTTGCTCGCATCCGACAGCTTAAGACGCAGTACACAATATAACACGTATCTCGAAGACGTGTCTCCGTTGATTCCACTTTTCCTTCCTTTCTGCATTTTGTTTTATCCTTGTCCCACCCCGTAACTCATGTTCTCAACCACGCGCAAATGTTATTGTATTTGCGGACGTGCCTTTGCCCGCTTACGCGCGTCCTCCGCGTCTCCAACATACAGTGAACGAAAAAAGTATTCGCTACCTCAAACAGAATAACTTTTTGAAAATTGAACGGGATGGCCTTTGAGAACTCCACAGAATTAGTACTCGGCAGAAGAAACTCATTAAACGATTAATTTAAACTACATGCACGAAATTTTGAATCAAGATACATTTCAAAAGTGAGATGGCTCAAACAAGTATTTGTCAGGAGAAGCATAGACTTGATGTAGACATCAAATTAATATTAAATACACAAAAACATGGTGGTGGCCGAACCTTATCACTATGAGAGCCACATTACAATCAAGAGTACTGTAGGTATAATTCATTATTCAGTGATTAATGTATTTTCGTTTCAGCGGTGCAGTACCGATTGAAAGTCTCTTGCAGTTTTTTTTTTAAATTACGTTAAGTGGCTAGAAGAGTCTGGATCGCGAGCTGACCATACAGTTGTAACACCGATTGAAAGACTTGTCACATGTTCTCGCAGTTTTTCTTGAAAATTACATTAAGTGAAGAGCCACGTTTGATCACCACTGATGTAGATGTGTATGTATAGGGTCTCTCAAATGGATATTAGGTAATTTTCCTCCAGCGTGAAGTGCGACCGTTTTGCATACAATAAATCCGGGGTGTCCAAATATTTATGGACGGGGGTGTACGGCCGAAAAACGCGTGTCCGTGAAGCGTCTCCAGCGTATTCGGCGTGCGTGTGCTCGCGACGCGTTTTCGCGTGTATTCGTTAGGTACGCGAGGACGACGACCACACGACGACGCCGATGTCGACGTCGACTACGCGTCGGTTTCCATGGTAACCATAGACGTGGGACCAGGGCCGTACGCCTTCGAACCCCACCTCGATGATGATGTGCAGAGAGGATCGAGAGGGGTTGTCGTGGAAGGGGCTGGCCGTAGGCGAATTAAGAGTTCGAAAAGCTTCTATCTCTCCACCTTCCCATCCGCTTCTTCCCTCGCTTTTACCGCTTTTCTTCTTTATTTATTCTACCCTAATCACGAGCCTCTGAATAGCTTTCTCGCGTAGCTTGTCGTCTTTTGACAAAAAAAAAATTCTGATTACATAATCTTCCAGGCATCAATTTTATCCTATGTAGCCTGTATACCCCCCGGAATTCAACGGACGGGGTTGTAGGTAGATTTTCTACGATTGCTCTCTTAATGATGGCTTGGTACGTTGTTTATTCGGTTTGCTCTAATTAGCGAGCTCACGAGTACGATGCGCGAGTTCTGTTAGGTTGTTGAGCAGTGGTTGCTGAAAATGTAAAGTTTGACACGATTTGATGACATGAAAGTATCGCACAATTGCACTCACATATGTCAGCAGATATATATGGACAATTTTTCCACGATTTTCATTTTCTTATGTAATACTCACCTCTTTATATGTATATGAATAATTGTACTTTCTTATACATATAAGTCTAGATTTTAGAATGCATCAAAAGTCTGCGCATAAAGTGTTCTATCGAAAACAGCAGTTTTTGTAGGAAATCTGTCTACCTTGCTGCCGTTGTTATAGTATATTAATTAGAAGCTTAAAGTTTAACGAAAACGAGCACCAAGACTTTTCGTCAGTGTTCTTAATGCAAAATAGCTGATTTGTTGTTGGAGCAGACGATGGATTAAAATGTGGGAATATGAGAATTAGGTAATTTGTGTACTTGGGGATTTGGAATTTGAGATTTGGGGAATTTGATTTTGTTGAGGATCTCAGCATTTAGGGATTTGAGGATTTGGGAGATCTTAAAATTTTTAAATTGAGATATTTAGGTATTTGGAAATTTAGAAAATCGGTACTACAGAAATGTTGAGATTTGGAAATTGAAGAATTTGAAAATTAGGAAATTTGGTAATTTGGGAATACATACTTCGAAGCTACAAAATAGAATTTTGGAAATTAAGCTGTCAATCGATAGTTCACCCTACTTCATATCTGTAACGCTCCAATAAATGATCAAACCGATAGATTGCGTGACAACCACGTTATCCCAGATACTAAGCAAATTTCCCAGAATACATGTAATCAAACGAAAATTGCAATTAATCCGACTATGTCTGATTATTCTCAGAAGCTGGTTTCAGTGTATCAAAGTAAAGAGGGATGTTGTGTCTTGTAACGGGGTGTAAATTTATCAGGCAAACGGATTGATTAACACCTGAAAAGCCCTTATTCACCGTCTACTGATAACGTTATTGTTGTTAAAATAACAATTTCGATGGCTCTTAAATCACACGTATCGACGCGCGTATGACACAGTCGCTCGTTATGATAATGAATCGTCATTACATCGCTTTTTAAACCTTTGTACGCATCGTTTTTGCAATCATCGTTCATTGTTCGCGGAAAATTGCTACACCATTGGCGTAACTATATAACATTTTCGTCTGACGAATGGGATTTAGGGATTTCAGAAGTTACTAAGGGATTTGTGGAGTTGGGAATTTAGAGAATTAGGGTTTATGGATTTGAGAAGTTGGGATTTTAGGATTTAGAGAATTGGAGATTTGGGAATTTGAGGATTTAGGGGGTTGAAAATTTGGGGTATTAGGGAATTTCAGGATTTAGGGTCTAAAGAAGTTGGAGATTTAAGTATTTAACAATTTGGAAATTTAGCAATTCAGAAACTTAAGATTCCGGGGTTTGGAAGTTTGGCACTTTGAAAATTTCTAAATTAGATAATTTGTAAACTTTGAATTTGAACATTCGGAAACTAAAAATTGTAAAATCTGGAGACTTGAGATTTCGAAATTTGGAGTTGGGGTTATTAGAGAAAGTACCTGTTACTGTCCGTATTGTGAGTATTCCTGATCTGGCCGAGTTACGCCAATGAGCATCGTACGCTCGGTATTGTCACGTTTCGCGTTCGTCGAATTAATCGCGGCGGAACATCGTGTTTCGTGCGAGCAGAGATTTGCATAGGAAAGAGGCGTTTAAAAATTGCACCCAAGAACGAATGTTTAGCAGTGATTTAAGGGTGGCGTTCTAGACAACGGTAAGGGGGTGAAACAAGGCGAACAAAACGCGGAAAGGGTACGGACAGATAGGGATAGAGGAAGAAAGCAAGCGGTAGTATAAGTGTCAGTTCTTTTGTGAGCATATAATACATCATCGATGCGGCGAGGGCTTTTAAGCTGTCCTGAAAATACCAGCCGGCTGTACGAGTTATTAATGTCCCACCTCCTTATAAAGTACTCAATTTTCGTTCTGTACGGAAGAGAAATATTAGCCGTAATACGGGTACCGCCGCAACGAAACGCTGCAGTATATCAGACCGGGCGAAAATTACAGCACCGACGAAGATGTTAATATCGGTGAACTTTATCGTCCACACGCCGGACCTACGAGCACGCGACATGGGCACACATTGTTTTGACAAAAGGTCGAACCATCGAACTTTATCGCGCTCTTTGCAAAACTCGGATTCGCCGATTTCGACCTCGTAAATCAACGACTTCGGCTTACCGGTGTAAAGATTAACTTAATCTATTTCGTATCTTCCCATCGGGAGATTATTGAATTCGAGGAGGAACACTCGATGCAACTTATGTTCGCCTGTCACGAAACTTCGTCGAATCACGACCTGGATTTTGATTTTGGAAGAATTTTTGAAGCGGGATTTACGATCGCGTGAAGAATGAACTTGGGTCCTTGGGGGATTTTATTAAGCTGCTCTTCGTAAGTTTAATTACATCGCTGTAAATTAGGGATGGGAGTTACGGTCGCCAGAGGTAATCTTTTTTGTATGAAAATTTGAAGATTTAGTAGCTTTAATTCGAGTTAATTATTTCAAATTTTCAAGTCGTCGAGTTTTCAAATCTTTTAATTGCTAAATTACTAAATTATCGATTTATCAAATTAGTGAATTATCAAGTTTCTAAATTACCGAGTTTGCGTTAAATATCCAAGTCTTCAAGCTTCCATATTTCTAACACTAACTATATATAACCTTAGTCTGAATATTTGATTGCAAATAACATACATAACATCCCATTCGAAATTTAGTTCAGATGTATTGTTTCGGAATGCGATTGCCGAAAATTGCTTCGAGCATTCTTTGCCAACTGGCTTTCTTAATACTCCGCAGGAAATAATTTTGAGCGTTCCAATATTTGCCAATAAGCATGCAGACAAATAGAACGGACGCAGCGATCTGTTATCATAAAATATATTTTACAAAGACAGTGGGCAGACAGTTTCATTTTCCACTATTAGTTGAAGGTATGTATCAATGGTCGGTCGTTTTCTGGGAATCGTTTACAAAGAGAAGGGACATACAATCTTGAAGTTTATGCTTTTTCTTTGAAGCCTCGTCCGCGGTTTTGTATCGTTACGTTTTCGTCCTTTCAGAACGATTGTGAGTGTTGGGATCAAGGAAGAATAGGCGAGACATACATTCTCTCTCAAAAGTGATAGAATACGTAACTTTATGTGGCTCTAAGGAACGATTGAAAATTTTTAAATATATAAATCAACAAATATTCTTTCCTTCAAATATTTAAAAAATAACTGGTACTTATACTTAGAAAATATTGTATAGTATAAATAGACTGAAGTCTTAAATTCTTAAGATTGCAAGAATATTAAAAAATAGAAACTGATAATTGACCGAAAAAATTACTAATAAAATATTAACTCAACTCTTTAAAGTCATGAACTCTATTAAGGGATGATATAATCTTCATATAATTTTTGACAGTGAATGTACCTTTAAGTAAACTTTTTATCCCGTGTACTTTTTTCGGTTTCGCATTGGTGGTCCCTTTCATATCTTTCAGTTTTGGAAAGGGCTTGTTTATAGCACCCTGTAGATACGGTAAAATAAGAAATAGTTCCCCCGGGGCAGAATACGGTTTTTCTTAAGATGTGATTGGAGTTACGTCCTCCGGTACGTTTCGATCGACAAACGATCGAAAGCAATAAAAAGCTTCTGTCCTGGACGTATTTTCAGGATCGGAACGGCAAGAAACGGTGTCATTTTTAACAGCACATTTATCTTTCTTTTTTATTCGATCTTTCGGTAGAGCTTAATTTCATACGACGTATCTCGTTCTGTTTCATCTTAATTACTCTGCCATATACCGCAACTACACTACGTACCGCATATGCTTATGTTTTTCGAAGTAATTGTGGATGCATTCACGCTCGCACGCTTGTTACTTGCTGTCTCCTCGTTAACATAACCCTAAGGTACCTTACCTTGCGCTCAGACTGTGTGGTTTACCATAAGTAGACTACCTAATTAACTCCTTTGTTGTCGGAGATACCAAAAAGCTGTCAAAATTCTCGGAAAAAGAGTGCAAAGTTGAACGGCTTTGTGAAGTAACGAAGCGCTTTTTTTAATCAAAGAATCTTTATTTTTCTTCTACAATACTGAAGATTCTTGATGACTTTTTAGGAAGAAACAAAACGTTTATTTATTCGAGTTCAAAGTACATCTTGGAAATAAAACGAAATATTTGTTTACGGACATGACACAATTCTTCGTTGCATCGTGTTGATAATATACATTTCTTGTCTTCTTTAACTATACTATTAAATATACTATTGCAAATTTGCATGACACAATTGTTAATAATAGAAGGTGTAATGACATAAAAGAATCTTCTGGACATCGAAGAACTTTTCTAAGAGACACTTTATAAAATTGAAAAAGATCCAGCAAGAGAATGAAAATTATACATAGGATATTCGTTAGATCAAAGTTAGGAAGCGAAAGAGAAATGTTCGAAATGGGCGTATTCCCCCCTATTAAATCATCCACTCTCAACAAAAGGTGCTCCAGAATTCAAAGTGTCCAACGCGTACAATTACCCCTAACGTTCCTTGGGTTAAAACAATTCGACCCAAGCGCCACTCGAACATCTCCCCGTCTCCCACGCTATCGTTACATTACGGTATTATTATATTATTATATTACAGCGGTACCACCATCGCTGGCGGCGTTCAGACGACTTAAACGCCGTGATAATAGATCCATCGTCGTGCTCAAAGCGTTACCTGCCGACACAGAGCACGGGTTCTCCCGTAATTTCACGCTCGTACGACCCGCGAAATCGTTCCTCGACCGAGAGGTATTTCCCGTTCGTGTCGCATTTTCCAGCGCGGTATCGGAGAAAAAAGAGGCGACCGGTGAAAAAAAAAGGAAGCGTACACATCTTCGATAACGAGAGGAATTTTCGAGGTTGCATGTGATCCGCGAGGATCCGGAGCAAAGTTGGTGGTGACGCGCGTGCCTGGATTCGACTGCGCGCGTGTAGGCGCCTCGACGCGCAGTCGACGCGAAAGCTGGGGTGGCGATGCTTTCGATAAAGTGGGGGAGATCCTTGTGGTCCGGGTGGGGGTGGCAGTTCAGGGGAAAACTACGCGAGCTGGAGCACGCGGGTTGCCGAGAGACAGAGGTCGGCTACGATGGTAGGGGGTAGGGGTAGCTCTGAATCCCTCGAAACTCTGACGATGCTCTCTCTCTCGACTCAGTTCCGAAAGCAAAGCCAGACCCGAGAGTACTACACTCGAAGCGTGTTCGTATCGCGTTCCGCGTCGAGCTTTTTCCATCTGCTCCGATAATCGTGAGCGTTCCGTTCGTCTGCGTTTACCCTCGTGAACAGCCCGTTCGATCGACGTGCACCAGCCTGAAACAGTTCCGTCGCGCGGATCACTCCGAAGGTGATTCGAAAAGAAAATCACCTTCCGGTACGTCCACGACACCCTTGCGAAGGCAGAAAGATCGTGTCAGGCGACAAACGTTTAGGTACCGAGTGCTACGATGTTTCTGAAAAGGGTCGCGAATGTGTCTGCAAACGGACGGCTGTTAAGAGAGTGAAACGTGCAGCTGAAACCGCAGGCGTGGTAGTCTTTTTCTGCCCACCTTCATTCTCTGTCTCTGTTATTTTTCTCTCTCTTTCTCCCTGTACCGTTTTCAGGAAATTCCGCACTCGCCGGTGACAACGAAAGAGCTCGTCGACTTTGCCGGGCACTCGTGGTGCGCGCGGCCGTGATGATATTTGAACTCTCGAAGCCGTCAAAGCTGTCGGGGCCCTTTAACGGGCCGTGCTTTTGTTCCGAGTACGCGTACTCGCGACAGGCATCTGGCATTTAATGGCGATGATCGTCGTTTTCCTTTGTCGACCGAATGGGAGCGTTTATTTAATATCTAACCCCGCGATACGACCACGTGTCTCTCTCGTTGCTTGCCTTTCCTCGTTTCATATTTATCTTTGCTCCCTGACGTCACGTTGTTCCGCCATAAATTCGCGTTCGTTTTTCTCTTTGAAAGTCACGCGCGAGACAACGCGGTGATACGTACGTTTTTCCATCTCCCAAAATGCATTGTCGTCGGAAGCGACTATTTTCCGAGCCGAAGTTTTTCCTAAACGAAAGTTAATGGACCCGTTCTCCCGTGGAGATCGAACAATCCGAGCACAGAAACGGTACACGGGCGAAAAAACGCGAGGAACAATGCGAGTGCTCGATGCATATGCACCAGGGGATTTCGCCAGCTCGCGGACCGATGATTAGAGGTGGGAATAAACCGATGTCGAGATATACGGCTTCCGTGATCTACTCGTCTTCTCTTGGTGCTGTCACGATTCAACCGATATAAATCTTGCAACGTTTTCATTCTTCGCGCTCCACAACGGACGAATCGCGATTTATTAACCGACGATCGACGCGTGTACAAATCACCGGCGCAAACGAACACGTAACGCGTCTGCCATTTCGTATTTCAGCAAGGTGTCAGTTGCCTTTAATTTCGTCCAACTGCCGGAGATACTTTTTAATTAACATCCGTGCAGCCTCGCCGGATCCACGGTTGCGATCGATTTAAAAGGTCGTACGTTTTCGCGAACACGTGGGTGATTTACGTGCCGCCCTAAATACGTGATTTGTACGAACCGTTTCGACCCCCGTTTTCCGCTTCAATTGCGCGTAAATCATCGAACTCGAGAGCGAACGTTAAGTGACTCTCCACGCTCGAATATTTTCCGCTACGTGCCTGCGATAACTGTTGTCGTCGATCTTGAGAAAGCAGGTAACTGCCCGTCGGATTGTTTATACTTTACGTTCGACGAGCCTACGCTCGCATTTCGTAAACATCGAAGAGGGATAATTCGTAGGCGAGCGTTTACTCCGACGAGTCAGTACACGTTCAGGCTTCGACGAGCTCTGTCGTGCTCGGGCGTCGGTTCTTCGATTTAAATTACATTATCAACAACGACGTTTTAGCGGCAAAGTTTAACAAGTCCGTTCCGTCGACGTTCCGCTCGAGAAGATTCAACCGGTCCCCTAAACTCCGATAATTGGCCGGGCGCTGTGCATTCACTGAAATTGCATCAGCTGCTTCGTGGCTCGTAAAGAACTCGCGTACAAAGGAGATCGAATTGTTTCTTTCTTTCGTCCGAGTGCATAATGAATTTTAATTGATGGGATAGGATTTTTGGGGCGAGCGAGGTGACACGAGATCGATCTTGGACGAATTCGCGGAGCATGGAGAGTGGATACCGACCGCGTCCGAGGGTGAATTCGACGATCGAGGTTCGATGAAGTGAAATCGTCGATCGACGGATCGATTAATCGTACGGGTTCTGTTCGGTGATCGAGAAACGCGCGAGTGACCCCGTGGTGTTACGATGGGCGTGAAAAGTTGACGACGCCATGTGACGCGAGTAAACTGGAATTCTCGTGCACCGATGCTGTGGTCGATGTTTAAGTGGATCCTGTGCCACGGATGATAACCGGATGTTTACGGAGTGACAGTGCCGTAAGTCGAGAGTTAAACTCGATAAAGAAGAACGTGATCGTTCCGTGATCGAATCGGTGCTTCGGTGAGGATTACTGCCAAGGGTAGAAATCAGTAGTGATGCCGTGATGGGCTGCAGCTCGGGATACTTCTTCCTGGCTACGCTCCTTGTGGGTGGATTACTGCAGGTCATCCTGTTCAGTGAAACTCATGCTTCTCGTAAGTCCAATATTTTTAATCGTTTTACTGATCGTTATTGAAGCACGGGTATGCACAATTTTGTCGTTTCATTTAAACACGCGTAGGACGACGATAGAGATTTAATAAAATGCACCGTATCAGCGAAGCATTTAATTTTAGATATTCAGTGTTCGTTATTAATCAGTCTTTTTAATGAAGTAGTGGGTTAATAAGAGAAATTATTTCCCTTTTTTATAACATTTTAATCTTTTATTCCGATCCTCTTCAATTATACTCTTTCTATATACATCACTGTGTACATGGTTAGAATAAAAACTTCTTTTGCTGACAAGTGAGTTGAGATCAAAAATTGAATTTAATTGTTATGTGGTTATGAGTTACCGTGTGCTTATATATTTAAAATATTAACTTTGTAATATATCACGGAATAAATAAACGTATATGTTGAACAAACAAATTTTAAATTAGTAGATGACATATTTATACACCGAAAGCTGTTAAATATATATACGATGTTGGTAAAATAAAATGTACACGTGTTTGCTTTGTGGTTGCCAGAAGCGAACTCTGATACGAGAACGTTTAAACAGAAATTATTGTTATTAAATACAGTTAAAATAACTAAATACGATTTTCACTTGAATCACTTATTTATAGGGTGCTTTAAATAGCATCTAAAGTCATTAACAGCTACATTTATTTTGCTTCGTACTCCGTTTAATATTTCTATTTTTTCTATGAAACTTGATTATATCCTAATAATAATTTGTTCAAAATGTGCTGGTTAAAAGCAAATATACGACGGAGGGTTGATATTTAAAAAAGGATTTTTAAAAGAGCAAAAAAATAAAACTTACCATATACGCTGTACTCAATTCTACCACAACGTAGCGGATTTGCATGGGGACAAAATTTACTGCACATGTGCGACTAATTGCAAGTTGCATCGCATAAAAAGGACGTATGTCATAAAGTCTAAACAATTCATGATTAGGCTTTTATTTCATTGCAGAGTACAATGAAACAATTTTCACCGATAAACGATTAATAAGTAAAAAATGCAAATATCGACCTAACAATTAAAATAAGTTATCGATTTGACAATTAAGGAACAGTTAAGAACTACGCTACAGTTATTTAGTGATTTCGATACATAATTTATAAATTTTCTACGATAAATTTGATAATACTGGCGAAATTGCGCAGAGCTGTTTGATAATTCATTGATGAATAGTTTGCGATACTCGATTTCACGATTAAACCAGGTTTAATCTTGCTTAATCCTTTCGCTACAAAGAGCGTACATAAAGACAGACAGTCATTTACGAAAAGCATACACAGGTCGAGTAATTGGGACGGATTACACCTCGAGCTTGATTTGAAATTGAAAAAATAGCACAGAGTTCTATGCTTTTACCATTCCAATCTTTTTCAAACTGCAATCATACATTTTTATAATCAAAACTATTTCCAATCGCATAAACCGATTATCCCAAACATTTGCGCAAAAAATATTTTAGTGAAAGAACAGTCGACAATTTGTGAAATATTTTTTGAAGATATTAAAATAACTTGTTTATGAAATGTTTGATGATTTGCGACAGAAATGCAGCGAAAGGGTTAAGAATGGCTAAAAATAATCTATGAATTTAAAAAAAGAATGAAACCTTTTACTTTTTTTCTTGTACCATTACAAAGTGGGCGCACTCTAAAATTTTCCCAAAAATTTACATACAAAAGGCGCAAAAAAATATTCATACTGCAGCCAGTATTACGTGACCCTTTTTTCCTCGAGATGATCCGTCGTGTCGAATGGTATTTTTATAAAGTTCAAAGCAAAAAGACTAGAAATTTGTTGCAGCGCAACAAAAAACTGTACCGTAGCCATTTTTTAGAAATGTAATTGTTAACAACGTAAAGGTACAAATTGAAGCAATTTTCCGCAAAAATTCATTTTTTCGATTTGAACAAATTTCGCACCAGAACAAAAAGGACTTTCCTGTATGAAGAGCACAGTTTTTTTTCGGTGCAAAATGCCCGTGAAAATTTTCAATAGAATCAATTCGATTGTTCTCGAGATATGTCGGGCATATTTTCTAAAAATATGGGCACAAACGTGCATCTGGTGCTCTGATTCATTTATTTGTGTCACCGATTGTCGCCGGATCGAAAATTTGAGATTTTCGAAATTAATGGCTGAGTTAATCGTAATGGAATGTTTTCACGTCGATTTCTTTTCGGATCGGTTTAACGTGACTTATTTTATCGCGCCATGTATTTTCAGTGACAATACGGTTTATTCTTATAAAAACTGCGTGTAACGTTCTCCTCGCTTAGAGACTAAACATCGTTTCTGCGACGTTGGAAGCATTTAAGAAACCCTGTTTTCTCTGTAAGCTCTTTGCCGAACTTTCAATCCCTTTCCAATCGGACCATACCACCGCCATGCACAACTTTTCGCGATCTATTTTGACGCAAACATGGTTGCACGATACTTTTCAGCATTCAAACTTTACCATATCGTGTCTGAAATGTGACAC
The DNA here is from genome assembly GCA_036983795.1 of Megachile lagopoda. Lineage (NCBI taxonomy): Eukaryota > Metazoa > Arthropoda > Insecta > Hymenoptera > Megachilidae > Megachile > Megachile lagopoda. The sequence goes on along the minus strand of CM072785.1, from coordinate 10,599,154 downwards.
AACTCAAAACAATGCGTTCACCTGCAATAGCGTGAAATTGTTCTTGAACATTAGGGAATTGAGTTTTGAACGTTAGAGAATAATATCAGATACGCAAACTTCAAGTGATATTTTTGTGTAACTTTTATTCGTTTACTACCGTTCTTATTTTTGTTAGATACATTTTGTAAAATAATATGGTGTCGTGTGAATCGAGGGTAAATGTTGATCAAAAATAATTTATCTTAATAGATGAATGAATGAGATTTTCTTAATTGGTCAAAGTTTTCACAACGTTCTCAAAAAATAGTTGTCTGAACAGTAACTTTCTAAATACATCTACATGATCTCACTTTACCTAAACTTCAGTTTATAAATCTGACTAAAAATATTGCATTACATAAATGGCACTTTCTGCAGTTACAGTAAAGTGAGCGAGAATGATATTCTTAAAACTTACAATACGATTTACATACAATGCATGTCCGCATGTATTGCATTAAAACTGACACTCCTTTTCACTCCTATTTTTCAAGCTTGAAATATTTCCATTAAATGTTTTTAAATACCTGTGTTATTTTCGATATGATATATGTGATATATCCATTACATTAAAATGAAACATAATTCTAAATATTTTCTTTAAAGGGGAATTTTAATATTTTATCCGGTAACTAAGTACCTCGAAGTTTTTAAAATTCCGCCGTAAATGGTGATAGTTAATGTTACATGGAACGGTAAAAACTCCATTGTCTTTATTCAGCTGCATAATTCCCGTTTAAATGTCTGATAGTACATCTTCAACACGTTCAGTGAAATTTACTTTGAAAGTAGGTCCACAAATTGTATTAGTACTGCATTCATATTATACCTTCATCTCGCTTTTCCTCTGTTTTGCTTCATTGTTAACTCAAAGAATATCTTTCTCGTATAATTAACTGTTGAAGTGCTACGAGAAATTGCAGAAATATGCTCGAAGGGTCTACTTAGACTTATGTATACAGGTATGTACTTTACTTGCTTTTTTGTGCGCGAGAGAGTTTTATATAATTTCGTTGATTACAGTAGCTTGCATTAATATTCAAGTACCACGATGTTTAAATATTTTTGGTGTCGCTGTTTATGACCATAATGGAGACACGAAGTTTCAGTTTTTTGATCGAGAAATGATACATTTTTCTTTACAAGGAAATTGCACGTACTTAGATCAATTCACTAAATATCTATTTGTTACAGTTGCATCACGTATTTGTTGTTTTAGAAACAGATCATTGAATTTCTAAATCCTTAGATTTCTAAATACCTCAGTACCATATATCTAAACACCTTAGTACTTAAGTAACTAAATACCTGAACACCTAATTATATAAATATATAAATACCTAAATACCTAAGTATCCAAGTACCTGAACACCTAATTACGTAAATACCTAAGTACCTAAATACCTAAAAACCTAAATACCTAAATACCTAAATCTTTATCTTCCTAAATTTCTAAGTTCCTATATCCTCAAATCCCGAAGTCCTCAAATCGCAAAATTCAAAAATTCCTAAACTTCCAAGACCCAACTACAAGATCCCAAAATTCTCAACCCCCCAAATTTCCAAATTTTCGTATCTCCAAATTCTGAAATATCAAATCTGTGAACCCGTAACTTCGAAATCTCCACTACGGAAATTTCGAACCCTAAAGATCCGAAAATGTGAGAAGCTATCACTGCGATAAATTTAATTTCACGTTGCATTCTACTTAAATCCAGTCTCCACTCCATAACCGCATTAACGGTATCCGAACGGCATTACCGATACGTCGTAAAACATCGACACGATATTGATAATCGATAGTCACATCTCCAGTTTCATTGTCCGTGACCAAAAATCCAGTCTGAAAGGGTTAAATGCCCCTTAAAGCGCTTGTAAATCGCATCGATAGAAAATATTCGCGGTGTTTGAGCGTGGAAATATAGACCGGTCGGAAAACAGCACATGGTACCGTGGGAAACTACAGGAATAAGAATACAAACGAGCTTGAAAGAATAAGATAGCGAGAAAAGAGAGGCCATAACGAGACACGGAGCAACGAAACGTGATGAAATGGCCTGTTTAGCTGAAAGATAGGCGACGCATCGTGAAAAGGCAGGAACGATACAACGGGAGTATAACTCCCTTCGCTCGTGCTGGTTTGTCGTATCCAGGGTGTATATATACCAGGGCTGGTGGGTTCGTCGAGGGTGGGTAAAGTGTACGAGAGGGTGTGAACGGGTGCGGTGGTTTGGCTCAAAGGACGTTGAAGCCAAAACGGGACGCGGACGTTGTCACGACGGGTGTGATATTCTCTTGTTTTCTCTGCTTTTTCCTTTTTTTTTATTAAGAAGAACTTTCCTTCTCTCTTCCCTTCATCTTGCTTTCTTTTCATTTAGTTCTTCGTTGAAGATAGGTAATGTTCTTTGGACGTGTTTGTTCACATTCATTTCTCTGGCGGACAGCTAAGGCACATACTGAGGAATAATAAAAGACGTTGCAAGACTGTAACAGATTCGAATTTGTAATAGACGGATAATCAAGATGTAACTCGTGTAACTTTGTACTCCTTGCTGTACATAAATTATGTTGGAACGTAAAATTAATCATTTTTTCATTCCAATTAGTTTGCGACGCGAATAAAGGAAAGAGAAATAATGGCGAAGCGTTGTTCTTGATATGAAAAAATGTAAAAGAAGACTCGTTTTGAAGGGTAGATAGTGTAACAGTTGAGGGTATAGTAAATTAATATCAGTCCAGTAATTTGTGAAAACATGACCTTTGTGTGGTAATTAGCACGGACAGTCTACAAATGGACGGATTCCACGTAATTAATTAAATGAATTTATAGGTGTAATTGATTAATTAACTGTGGTGGAGAAATTAATGAAAAAATTCATTTTAACGAATATTCGGAATAATATTGAATCAATTTTAATACACTTTTGCAGAGAGTAAATGTATGATTTTCTGGTAACCTACATATTTCTACAATGTACAAAAATATTACTGGACGTATTAAAATTGGAGAAGATTCTTTACGTGGATATTTTGTTAACATTGATTGATTCTGTGGTGTATTTTGCACAAAAAAGTGTTAGGATACGATGTCAAAAAATTGGCGTTTTCATATTCCAAATATTTCATGAAGTATTTCAGTTTTTAATTAAAAATTTTTCACGAACTGTATCATATTTTAATACTGCAACCTACTGCTTTTTCAGGCAGAATAAATGGAGAAATTTTTGTATAAATGGAGTTCTGAGAAGAATCTTCAATTTATGTGTTCGAAACATTTTTAGTTAATAAATTTTAGGTATGATTGCGTAGACAGATTAAAATCCGATATTTTGTCATATTTGGATATTCTGTCATATCACTCCGCATAAAACATGATATCGCTTAAGTGGCTGCCAAAAGAACATAATAAAAACAAAAATGTTAAATCAATATCGAATAACATCGAACTGTATGAATTCGATATTTTCGCTCGAATATCGTTAATCATAGATGTTTACATATCGCAGGAAGAGGCACTTTTTAAAATATCGCAATTAAATTTCGAGTCGTTCATTTAATAGATATATAACCTAAATTTTGCAATGAACTTTAAAGAGATATAATTATTCAACTGTGAGATTTTACCACACTGAATAAAGGGTGGAGAATTGAAATTGACTCACTTCACATACTAAAGTAATTAATGTTAGAATTTGCAATTTAGTATCGTAATTTTGTAACTATAATTGTACCGTTTCTGTAAAATTTGTAATTTACGCGGTACATTCAGCTGCAGTAGAAACGCTTCGTAAGAAATAAGAAGTGTAGTTCATTATGCAAGTTACACAAAGTATATTTACCATCTTTTTCATAAAGTTTGATTACTCATCTATTTTTGAAGTAATTATACTTTTAAATGCAATACAACTTCTGAACCATCAGAGAGTGCGGAGTTTTTAATTTCATGTTGCGTTAGCATTGCTCGAAACGCAGATTTCGTTCTCTTCTGTTCCCATCTTCGTTCATTTTGTTCGCCGACGATGTTTTCAAGCAGACGTCGGTAAATGATGTCATAGTTATTTTTGCAAAAAAGAAATGGCCACATTTGCATCATTCTCTATCGTGTCCCGCATTATTATTTTCAATGTCGTCCTCTCTCGGTACTTTAGCATTCTTGAAAAATGTTTGCGGACAGTTTCTATTCGCATCTCAGCCCTTTTGCATTCATCCTGAGTAACGCATTTCTCCTTCGGTCTTTTCTCATTTTCCAACTTTCTCTCAGAATTTTCTCAACCCCCTTCCACGAGCGTAATAACTATTCCTTATTTGATACCGAATCTTATTTGTTCTGTTTGCATCATATCGCTGATCTTCCTCTTCCTACTCGACCGTGGATATTCGCAGCATGTCGAATGGATTTCTGAAGGGTACTCCAGTTCACGTTTGTCCAACTTTTTCGGGGTCAGTTTCGACCATCCCTTCGATAAAACTTCCCCTCTTAACGCTGTTACCTGGACGCACCATCCGAACTTCTTTCTTCCACCTTTTCGATTTATTCATTTTTATTCCAGATTGATGACGTTGCTGGTATATTTGTCATACGAATAAATCGTTTTTACATTAGAAGAGATTCGTGTAGGGAAACAAAATGGAAGTATTAGGAGTACGAATGTGTTGAATTATATAATAAATCTCAAGAGTTTAGATATATACAGTTAGTACTATACGTGGTTATAATATTGATGGTTCAGCAAGTCTACATTGAAATTTTTAATTTTACAAGTTTAAAAAATTGCAGCTTCAAATTCAAAATTTTTCAAAAACTCAAATCCTTACATTTAGAAATTCTGAGCACTGAGAGACTTTACCAATATCTACCGCCTCGTCCCTATAACGAGAGTCAACATTGATTGGTACAAAATACCAAAGTAACGAAACCCAATTTAAAATAAATTCTTCAACTTCGACTTCATTCGCAGGGTCACTAATTTCCGTAGGAATCATAAAAAATGACTGCTTTAAAAAGCGATAACGTGCTCGTGTTCAGCTACATCATATATCGATAGCGTGGTGAAAAATGGGTTCGGGCAGAAACAATTTCTTGTAAAATATTATGGATCTAATAAACTCGAAGCTTTGTACTTCCAATTTATCGGACTGGCCGCTGGCGAGTGAACGAACGAACGAGCGAGCAAACATTTTACACCGTCACCAGGACCGATACAACTGGGGCGGATTAATTAAATTGCGAATTTTTTTTTTTTTTCAACCCTCCCCCCCTGTTTCCTTCGCTGTGACGACCAGTCGTGCGGTCGCCAGTCTGTCGAATTACGAAATTATCGAGCGGCACACTTTGCCTTGCCGACAGTAGTCCGCCTTGTTTCATTTTATTGGCGTTGCTCGTTTTAGCGTGAACACCGATATTACGCATTGGAGATTACCGGCTGCCTGCGAGCGGATCGTCGATGCGTTCGTTTCGCAAAACCATCGAGCTGCGTTCAAATCGATACGGTCGCCCTCCCACGGAATTATGAGCATTGCCCCGGCATCGGGCTTTTATTTGTTTCCAAGATTTATTTCGAAAATCCCGTCGCGTCGACTGCATTATACGTTATAGTGCCGGCATTATGTTCCAGACGTATTTTCCCGCGCGTTTTGCTGATTTTAAATACGTCGCGTCGGGGGTAGACAGGGAAACTGTCTTATACTCGAATAATATGATAATTAAGGATGGGGTGAGAATTGGGGGTGGATCGTGGATTTGAACATAGGAATTTAGAGATTTATTTCGAGGCCTTGGGATTTGGGGATTTAAGGATGTGGGAGCTCAAGGTTGAAGAATACCAGTATTTGGAGGGCTTGGAATTTCAGGGATTTTAGGATTTGGAATTGGGAATATATGGAATTGATTATTTAGGAATTTGTGATTTAGAAATTTGGGAATCCATGGATTCGGGATGTAGGGATTTGAGATATGGAGATTCGAGACATGGGGATTTGGGACATAGGAATTTATGATATAGGGATTTGGCGCATAGGTATTCGGGACGTAGGTATTCGGGACGTAGGTATTCGGGACGTAGGTATTCGGGACGTAGGTATTCGGGACGTAGGTATTCGGGACGTAGGTATTGGGGACGTAGGTATTCGGGACATAGATATTCGGGACGTAGGTATTCGGATCGTAGGTATTCGGAACGTAGGTATTCGGGACGTAGGTACTCGGGACGTAGGTATTCAGATCATAGGTATTCGGGACGTAAGTATTCGGGACGTACGTATTCGAGACATAGGTATTCGGGATTTAAGGATTTGAGAAATAAAGATTCGCAATATAAGAATTAGACACATGTAAATTCGTGATACATGGATTTGAGACATAAAGATTTGGTTATCAAATTTAGAAATCCTATAAATTCGGAAATCGTCAAATTTAGGAATCTGGAAATCTATAAATTGTCGCAATATCAAGCCAACCAATAATAAGATACTTCAAATTTTTGTACAAAATTCCTCATTTCTGAATTGAAAGTATCTCAACATTCTTTACTCCTTTTTACGTACAAGCCTTAAATAATGAACCTATACAAAAAAATGTATATATTCGAAGGAAGTAATTTGATCATCTTTCGCAATCTGATATTCCCCAAAAATCATCAGGTATTCGTTTTTGTTTATAGCTGTTTCTCGCTCGTATATATATAATCCGGTTTTCGAGAACGCAGCGATCTAACGCAGAGAAGTTTCAAACAAAACACACATGCCATCGTGTCAGTATAATTAATACATGTTTGAGTTGGTAAGTTGGGAGATAGTAGTGTAAATACTGTTACTCCATTCGTCTTTTTTTTATGTTAGCTTTACGAGTTTACAACATTATGCAAATGCAACAACGTACATCGGCTGCTTTTCATGGAATTAATTACGATGGTTCCTTTAACGATGAAACCCATAATCCCGTAAAACGTATTGTCGCGACACGATCCACGATGAAAACGAAATACGCTTAATTGGCATTGGAATTACTGGTAGGAGAGTTAAACATTTTATCTTAAATTATAATGTGATCCGTTTAATTAGCAACGTACGGAATGAGTTCTTTCACATGAAATTTAATCAGGAATTGTTATTACCTGCTTTATACTGTCAGCAGACTAATATGGGGATATTACGGTGTAGGGATATGAAAATATAAGGTTATAATTATTCGAGACATTGAGGACTTAATATAGGAACATGAGGATAAAAAATATTTAGTGTATAGAAATCTGGGAATATGAGGATCAAGGGGTACAAGAATAAAGAGGTGTACGGATCTGGGGACATATAGGAATCTTGGGAATAGAGATCTAGAGTTTAGGATTTAAGGGAATGTGAATTTAAGAGCGTAGATCTATATAGGGAAACAGAGACCTAAAGCTATGGGGATTTATAGATACAAGAAAGTATAGACATAGGGATTTTATAGATCCATGTAGAGATGTAGATGTAGAGATCTAGAGATATGTGGATCAAGAAGTATAGGTTTCTAGAGATACAGAGTTAGTGGAACATAAGGATCTAGCAGTATCTAGCCATACTATGAAGTACAGATTTAGAGACCTAAGGATATACAGTGACATAATAATGAAGAAATCTAGGAATTATTTTCCGGTACAGCTTGAAAAGTGAATGAAGACTAATTCCACATAACGTAAGCCTTGAATAATTGAAGTCCGAAATGTGGAAACTGCTTTAGTTAAGCGTTCGAGGAGAACAGGTTCATAATTTTTGCTGAGAGCACTAAATACACAATGATTCGGCCGCTTTATGTGAAGCATTTGACATTTAGATTTCTCTTTATATTTAGATCGCGATTATGGGTGCTCGACGGGCTGAAGATTTATCCACTTTACCCGCAAGCATTCGTAGGAACCCACGGTGAACTCTCGTCCCGTTGAAATGCACGGTTCACAACGATGTGAACGTTGAATTATTCGTATGCGTCGGCGACGTTAATGGATAATAATTGAACGCGCTGCTCGAAAACGCCAGTATCGTTGAATTTGTCGTTTCTCTTCGGCTATCTTCTTAACGTCTTCGCGTCAGCCTTGGCAACAGTGGCGTACATTCTCCGACTGCTTGTCGTGCCGATAAAAGTGGTGTATCTTGCAAACGCCAGGGTAAAGTGCCTTTAGACAGCCGGGGGAAGAATCTTCCTCGGGGGAGAGAGTGTGATAGGCATTCCAAAGAGACGAGTTGATAAAATGCGTATTACCGAAGATTTACCAATTTATCTTCTCGTTTGCGAATCCACCTTCGAATCGTTCCATTTTCCGTCCTAAACTCTCCCCGAAACTTATTTTACTTCCAACTCATAGGGATTCGGGACATAGGAATTTATGATATAGGGATTTGGGACATAGGTATTCGGGACATAGGGTTTCGGGACATAGGATTTCGGGACATAGGGTTTCGGGACATAGGGTTTCGGGACATAGGTATTCGCGATATAGGTATTCGGGACGTAGGTATTCGGGACATAGGTATTCGGGAGATAAGTATTCGGGACATAGGAATTTATGATATAGGGATTTGGGACATAGGTACTCGGGACATAGGTATTCGGGACATAGGAATTTATGATATAGGGATTTGGGACATAGGTACTCGGGACATAGGTACTCGGGACATAGGTACTCGGGACATAGGTATTCGGGACATAGGAATTTATGATATAGGGATTTGGGACATAGGTACTCGGGACATAGGTACTCGGGACATAGGTACTCGGGACATAGGTACTCGGGACATAGGTACTCGGGACATAGGTACTCGGGGCATAGGTACTCGGGACATAAGTACTCGGGACATAGGTATTCGAGACATAGGAATTTATAATATAGAGATTTGGGACATAGGTACTCGGGACATAGGTATTCGGGACATAGGTATTCGGGACATAGGTATTCGGGACATAGGTATTCGGGACATAGGTATTCGGGACATAAGTATTCAGAACATGTGTATTCGGAATATAGAAATTCGAGACTTGAGGATATAGATCTTCTCGTTTGCGAATCCACCTTCGAATCGTTCCATCTTCCGTCTAACTACAACTGTCCCCAAAACTTCTTTTACTTACAACTCATAACAACAGAGAAAATAAAGAACCTTAAAATATAATTCTAAAATATTTTAAGTCCACATACGCCGGTAGGTGAAAGATTAACAGTCCTTTCTAATCTCTCCAGATTCGAAGATGAAGTTAGAGTCAAGGTCTTCATCGGAAACGACGGCTGATCCGATCATTTATTTTACGCGGGGCTCATTTCTCGTACATTACGCGGAGCCAAGATTTATGTATTTTCAAGGATAGAACTGTACTATCTGCTTTATGACTCGGCAGATGAACGGAATGGCTTCCCACCCCTCGTGTTACCCACCATCGTCATCCTCTTCCTATGTACTCCCAAAGGAGTCCTTTCTGGCAACGACCACTGTGCCGCTAAAGCATCGACAACTTTTAATGCTCGCTTTTGATTTCCTGTCCTCTCTGTAACCTTCCTTCGCTGGCCCCGAGGTGCTGTTTCTCTCTCTTTTTTCTCCTATCCTTTTAATTACTTTACATACTTGTTCCTATCTGTCCGAACACCTGAACGCACGATATAGTTGTTAAGCTAGAGATTCTGATTGCCAATTTAATTATAAGGTTCGTCTTTCAAATGTGATAGTTCTTTTTGTGGCTCGTGAACTTTTGAAAGGCGCACTTTAGGATTCTTTGGAGATTTACAGCTTTTTTTTTAATTTTAAGGAGTTTGCGAATGTTTGAACATTTTTGGGGAGTTCGTGATTTTTTAATTTTTAACTAAAACTTAACATGTCTACGTTTTCACTAAAGAATTATTTACTTCGATAAAAAATCATCAATTAACATGTCTGTAATAATTTTAACTATTGCTAAAAGTAAAAAATTATACAAACCACAGTGTACTTTTTCTCTAAGAAGAAACTTTGATAATTTTCTAAAAAAAGCTTGTGTACAAAAACAACTTACATTTACAAATAAAAGCCTGTACGCGTATTACGTTCGAGTTCGTTCTTTTTCGCTGAATAAGATGCAATTTCACCGGAAATCCTGTACATCCGTACTTACGCATGAATGGAATCGATAAAATCCGCCTGCGATCCCAGTTAGTTTGACTCGTCATTTCTGCTGACACTCAAAATTCCCTGTACACCGTTCAGTTCTGGATACAATGATTGATGTAACGCTCGTTTTATCGCCGTCTATTTGTTGACGCATACGTGTGGGATTCTGAATCTTCCGTGGCTCGGAAAAATACACAGGGACGGCGGATCCCGCGGGAACTGTAAACAACTGGCTAGAAACGGTACAGAAACGGTAAATTACATGGAGAGTTGTAGTGTAGATATTTAGCCCCTTGCACCTATTTCACTCGATTAAATTATTGGCCCCGTTTTCGAGCAAGTTTCTGGCTTGAAATTTCTGTTGCAAAATGAACATTCGGCTCTATGGTCAACTAATGTATTGATCTGTTACAATATCAAGGCGTTTTGTAACTAACAGAAACAAGATATTTTTACTTTATTTCAAAGTTTCCAGTGCTTATACAAAGTTCGCAGAGTCATGTTTCTGCTCGGATATTGTTTGGACTATTTTGAATGGTAGATAAAAAGCAGGACTTTTCAAATATAAATTAAAGAAGTTAAACATCACGCGCGACATCGATCACCAAAAATGGTAAAAATGATAAGAATCTTTTGAACAAGCGATCCAATTACTTGGTACATAGTTGATTTAAAAAATTCAAAGCATGTTTCCTTATCCTCTTAAATTTATCGAACGTCGAGGAAGCTCCCTTGAATTTATTAAAATTGAACCGAGAGAACCGAGCGTATCGACCACACGAAACCTTAGGTTTTCCCGTCTACGACGTTACACGATGAATACTCTTGTATTCGCGGCGATTCAAAGGGCAAGGGAAACCGTGGAATCTTTCAGGGAACGCGTACAAAGGCGTCCCTTGGCGGTAATTTTCGCAGAACACTCGATAAGATCCGTGCAAGTGCAAAGCTATGCTCCCTAATAAAACAGCCACTTTTGATCCTTTGATCCGCAATTTCGATAGACCGCGAGAATTCCAGCTGCTTGTCGGACGAAATTCCTACAACCGTTCTCTCGTTAGTCCCTTTATCTAGCATCTTTCATGAAGATGCAACGGCTTCGCGAATGGTCCACCGGACACGACGATGCGCATCCGTTCCTGCGATAAGCAACTTCCTCTGTCAACGTCGACGGGGATGTTCCGGCACTGCGCATCAAGATGGAAGTAAATATTGGATCGGCTACTGATCGTTTCGTTCGATCCTTTCTACACGAGCAGAAAACCCTTGGCAGCTGGTTTTATGTACGGTGGAACCGCATCGATCCCTGCGTTAGCTTCCAACATGGGGGTATTATCTGCTGGTAATGATGGCGCGTGCATGAATCGATGACGAGACAAAAGAGGGTGGGACAGCACTAAATCCTAAGAAATAGGGAAAAATCGTCGCAAATAATAATAAAATCTTGATAGTTCCCTTAGTTATTTTGTTCTCTTAGAATATTGTTACTATGTCAAATATTTTATACCGTGCAAGTGTTCCGAGTGTCATATGCCTTTGCTAAATTTGTAGTCAGAATTCGTAGCTTATTTGCATATGTCAACTTAATTTTAGGCGAAAAGCATGTCACGAGTTTTTTCTCTGCCTCGTGTGATTTCGCTGTACTAAGCAGTGAATAGAACCACCAGCATTATCGTAACATTCATGCTCGGACAAACCCGTTGAATCGTTATGGATAAGCTATTGATACAAGAAGAAAATGGTTATTGGCGTGCTTCCTCGTTCCGCAGCACACTTTCTCTCTCTGTCTCCGTTCCGCGACGGAAATTCGTATATTTTGACGTCATCGGCACGAACGGACCAGCAGGTCCATTTGTAAAATGCACCGTTCCTAGAATATTTCGTTGGTAGAGCGTTTCGAACGAAATCGAATCGGTAACAGCGTTGCGCCATTCCGTCGAAACGATTTAGCGTAGCCGGTTGAAAAGCTTCAACCTCAATTTGTTTCGGCCCACGTTAAGCACTCTGTTTTCCATCGGAAAGCTTAAAACCGGCCGTATGAAACGTATATTTTTCCCTCCCCTCGTTCTTTTTATCCCCCGACCTATCCTTTTGTTTACTCTTTCCTTTGAACGCCTCTCTATCGCGATGATATCCGTGTTATCGAGCGTGTTTTTTTTTTATTTTTTCACATTGGACGTTTGCGGCCAGGCGAGAATATTCAAAGCCGATTCGACGATTCTCTCGCGATATTCACCCCGGGTGTCTCTTGCTACGGGGTTATTGTACGGGGCGACAAAAATATCCGTAGACGCAAAAGCTGATTTACGTTCTGTATTTAGCGCAAGAACGCGCGGCGAACAAGCTGAGAGGCGGAATCGTAAGAAGAAAACGTGGTTTCGCACACGTGTCGCCAACCTCTGTCACGTTCGCGCATTTGTCTCGCGAAGATGCCTCGTGAAAACGCTTTTACCGTCGTATTTGGGCGTGTCGGCTAGCATCGGCTGCCGGGGTCGAGAATGCGCCTAATGGACTGTTTCCGGTAATGCGATTGACTTTAATTATGACCCTCGAACGAGAAAAAAAAGAAGCAACGACGCGCCTTGTACAGTGCGGGCTATTAAGTTTAATGGCGACGCGAGGGAGAATACAACGAGACATTAAAAATAATTGGTTACAAAGGCTCGACTGTCTTCGCGGGGCTTGACCGTTTATCGTCCGATGTAAAATAGGTGGGAAATGCATCGATTTTCTGCGGAAAATAAAAATAATTGTGGCGATATTTAACGTAGATTCTCTAGCACGATTCTTTATTGCACTGCAACTTTTCGTCATATTTCGTAAACTAACGTCTATCTTTAATTTCTCTAATTCCCAAAGCATTACTATAAGTCAAATTTTAATTCCTTAACCTTAAAATATTAATAAAATTCAAATATTTCCCAGAGAAAGTTTCTTAGAATTACATAATGCGCATGCGCATAAGGTATGTACACAGTGCATGCGCGACAAAAGTATATACTCCATACCTCGTTAAATAAAATATTCTCCATTTATATTTTACTTGCTTATACGTTATAACACATTTATAAGACAATATATTTACTCTGTAATTTATAACACATTTTTAAGACCATAAATATAAATTATTTATATGAAAACACAAAGATAATACTCCTTTTTATCAGTCCAATGAATATCCCCTTAAACCAACAGCAATTTAGTCTCATTTGAATTCTGTACTTCATTTACCGTGCACACTCATTTGCAAATGAAAGATTGTTTTTAATCTGCCGGTTATTCAATGGGGCATTCTTGTGCACTTTCGTTATTGGCGTTGCCTCGTTGCACTTGTTGGTCCCATTTGATTTGAACGCGCGGGTAGAATCAATTTCGCGCGAAAGTACCGATGTTTTGCGGCGAGTATTTTCCTTGAGAGGAAAACAAACGTTTGTCGCGTGGCACGGGTACATTCGCTCGTGAAAGTGCAACAAATTTCCGTGGCACGTGAACCATAATGTGCTCGATACGATGACGTTTGCACAATCGTTTGAATAACACCCTTGTCGCGTTCCGCTACATACTTGACGATAAATAACATTTGTACCGACTACCGATTTTCACAGGCCTGCCCGTTGACATCGTTTATTTTTGATTAATTGGAAAGCTCGCGTCACCGTCACGTGTTACCGAACAGCCAGTTGTAATGCAATTTGCTCTGACACAGTTTCCGCTTTTTTCCTTCTTTCTGTGACAGTACCCCTTCGATTGACTTCGATGATGGCTATAATTTCTCTCTTGTAATTGATGACCGAAATCAATAGAAGTTGAGCGATCGTTTATCGCGTCACGATTTAATCTTCCCTTTTTTAGATCGTTAAACGTCATATGAAACGCAGCCGATCTAACAATTTAAATTGTTATTTTCACAGTTTAAATTGCATCTCATTGCATTCATTTAGCTTGGATAATTCATAGATCACGAAGTCTACTATTCATTTAACAAAGAATAGTCGTTAATATTTATTAACGACGGTTTAGTATCTGATTTTATGTTGTATATTTGCAACATGTAAGGTATAAAAAAATCTTCAAATTTGTTTATCACCTTAAACTATTCAACAAAATTATTATATCAAAAATTATACAGCTGTTCTACTAGAATTGTATTTAAATATAATATTTTGAACATTAGATGTTATCAAAGGCAGCAGAGAAATATGGTTGAAACATGCATTGAATGCTTCTATTGGAGAATTTTGGAGGGTTACTCGTGGTTCCTTTGGGGTTTCATGTGTTCCAGATGTTCTGGGGTTTCCATGGGGCGTCATACAAGTAACAAGAGGGTTGGCGAGGATTTTTGATATCTTCAGATCTTAGAGATGATTCGAAACAGAACTCCTAAAATCGATCAGGCCCTTTGGGACTGCTGAAACTTTTGACAAGTTTCCAGATCTCTGAAACCCTTAAAATCTTCCCGACTTCAAATCCAATTGAATCTCCTGGTAGTCTACGAATTCTGAAATCTTCGATATCTTGAAAGTTTGCTTCCTGGGTTGGAATGTATCGATTGTATATATTGTTATATATATTCTATATACAATGTTCAATGTAACAGTTGTGACGATTTCTCAAGCATTTGGGATTTGGAAATTGCATTTGGGAATTCGAAGATTTGGGAATTTGGGAATTTTGTAACTGGGGAATTCGAGCATTTGGGGATTTCAGGGATTCGGGAATTTTACAATTGGGAAATTTACGGATTCGGGAATTTGGGAATTGGGGATTTGGAAATTTGGGAACTTTAGGAATTCGATAATTCTGAATTTGGGAAATGTGAGAATCTAGAAATTTGAGGATTTGGGGATTTCAGGAATGCGCCAATTCTGAAATTGGGGAAAAAGAAAATTTGAGGGTTCGAGGATTCGAGGACTTTACGAATTCGACAAATCTCAAATTTGGAAATGCGTGAATTTGGGAAGTTAATATGACAATTTGAAAGTTGGCGATATCAAATTTCATAATATACTATTTTAAGAATTTGAAAATGTAAAATATAGGGGACTTGAAACTTGAAATTTGTATGTTTAAAAATTAGTGGATTTCAAAATTAGATGATTTTAGAGATTTAGGAATTTGGAGAATTTGAAAATGATAATTAGTGATCGAAAAATGTGACAACAAAATGCATTTCCACCGAAAAATACTTCTACCGTAAAGCTTTCATTCCCGTTTCGATAGCGTTGCGTTCTTTAATTAGAGTACGGACTATCTATAAATTCGACACTGTGATCGAAAAGGGAACTGGGGACAATTTTATCTCAAATTACCTAGCAGTACGCGCGAGTGGATAGTCGCGTCGAGAATGGAATTTATTGGATTGCGGAAAACGCTCGATTCGTTCGTTTCGTCGCGGGAAAGCTTAAAAAAGGGAACATCAAGGGTGATAGGGTTACCGTCGCCATTTAAAGGTATTTATCCTAATTGTAATTGCAGACTTACAGATCGGTCTATTCCCTTTCTTTCTAATTCCCTTTGGTAGGTATTTCGTAATCGCAGAATCGGAATCGTTCTGTCGCAACCACAAAGGGGAAGTAATGAAATCAAACATGGTTTTCACCTTCCTTTTTTGTCAGAAGTCACTAACAAGGGTACGCTGTTACATCGGGAAATAAAAACTGTTATGTCCGTTTTACAACCCTACTGTATGTTAACGTTTTTACGATCGCTGTAAACGTGTCTTTGATTTCTATTTTTGCCGCATTCCTCTATTTGATCCTCTATTTAATTTGATTTCTATTTATTCCTTTATTGCATTTAACAATTCCAAATCGATAATTCTATAATCTATTGGTGTACTTTTTGATTTTACAGTAAAACAATCTGTTGAATTTTTAATACCGTGCATTTTTTGATGCGGCGCATTATCAATGCTCTATTAAAGCTCTGATTCATTTTTAATACTATTTAAGCTCATCAGAATGATCCTCTTAGTAATACTTTTATCGCAGGAGCCATTGTTCCATAAAATAGTATCAAGGTGTTAACTTAAACAAATTTTAAGCACATATTTTTGATAAAATCGAACAATTTTATGTTTTTCAATACTATGTTGCAAAAATTTTAATATGATTTTGCAAAAGTTGCATGTTTTAGTATCACTGTAAATAACATATATTAAAAAAAACAATTGTATCGTCACACGATATCTATATTTTTTCTCTTTTATTATTTTTCTATTCCATGTGACTATGAGTGTTTCGTTTTTGTATTCGCGAATGTCGGAAATGACAGATGCCATTCCTAGTGTATTGGATCGCAACTATGTACAAAAAAAATGTAGATTTTTTTGTCAAAAAATTTTTCATGCCTTTTGCATTCACAGTTCCACAGATGGACGTCAAATATTACATCGATTGAAGTGCTCCACCTTTTCGTATTTTTGAATCCACGTGAAACTGAATATTGCGTTGGTTTATAGTCACAAGGGGAAAAGAAATTGTAATTTTTTTACAAAAAAACCTTAATTTTTTTCAATATTGAACTATAATACATCAATGTTTAGGATTTGATTTACTTAACAAATTTATTAACTTTGATGATTTTTTATCTCTGTGAAATAAACAAAGTACTTTTTATTTCCTATCTAAAAGACGTAAATTGGTTATGGTGTACACACAGAATTTTTATTTTTTGTAACGATGAACATGCATGATTTTTTCGAGTAAAATTAAAAAATCAAAGGGTATATGAATTTTATCCTGGTTTTGCATTTTTTTCAAACTTTACTTGAACAGTATTGTTAAAATAACGTGGCACAATGAAAATACAATCGTTTAAAAATGCATAACTACAATAAATGCGAGAAATAATAGAAGAACAATAATAAATTGGATGAATATATAAAATGTAACGTTTTCATTGCAAATATTGTTGATCATTTCAACAATATTATTTCAGCGAGTATTAAATTGTAATAACATTTGAAAAAGTTCAATCGTTGCAACCATTGTTCGAGATTTTCGTACTGCTTCTGTGAAAATAACGAAAGTTTAAGGGTTGAACTCTCAGATCCGGATGAACGTACAGCTTCTTGAGCGAGATCCGATCGTGCTCGAAATAATTGCATTATCATCGGTGAAGAGTTTATGGAAATTGGCGAAAGGGGTATTAACGCGGCGTAGGAGGATACGCGACAAAATGTCGTCCGCGCGATGCTGGGTGTTGTTCGCGTCCTTCCATCGTGTCACAAAGCCGAGTAATTTGCATTTAGAAAATGTCTGTCCTCCCTAACTGCTAACGCTAATCTGATTTCTTCCCGTAAGCAGCAGTTTTTAACTGATGCTCGTCACGGTCTCGCCGCGTCCAGCAACCACCGTTTTATCCGATTTCGCGTCACGAGGACACGTTCGCAATTACATGGTTCGTTTGTACGACGATCGTATCGCGACGAGCGAGAACGCCTTAAATCGCAAGCTTCGTTGCCACGCTTCCGATGTATCTTTGCATATTTCTACCGGTGAACGTAAACACCATCACCGCCCACGTTCGTTCTCCGTAATTGCCTCCTGTAATTGTTAGAGTTAGGATCGGTTTTTATTTAGAGTTGTGTCCTTTTACGGGACTTACGAGTTTCAACATGGGTCATATTGTACTTTTTGTGGTTTAAGGATGACTTAAACATTCAACATTTAACATCGAATAATGAACAATGAACATGCAACGTTGAACACTAGTCGTTCAACATCCAAAGTTGGATCATCCTACATTAAATCCTCAACATCCTACATTAAATATTGAACATTGGTCATTGAACATGGAACACAGAACATTGATTGTCAAGTTAAACAATTAGAAGTAATTATTATTGATGTTACGCCCTACCTGATTTTACGTGGAAAATGAAGACATCTTCAAAATTAACTTGAATAATATTAGCTTGAATAATTATGACAATTATAATACAGATTATTATTCGCAGTCAGCAAAACAAATGCATAGAATGTTAATAAAAATAACGTAATCTTAATTCTATCAATAATTCATCTAACTTTTCATTGCAATAAAAGTTTGTACAAGTTTTTACAAAATGCCCAAGTAGTAATTTATTAATAGCAAAAGTTTGTTACATAAATAATGTAGATGCTATTGGAATGAACTGATACATAGGTGTGCGAATGCTGCATGTCATTAATATGAATTGAACCGTGATCTCGTTTGACGCGAAAATTAATATTATCATTGAAGATGGATAGCTCGAGATTCATCGTATATTCAAATTACCGGCATATTATACTTGCAGTGAGTTGAGCAGGCGAGGCAGCACCGGAAACCTGTTAACGCCATCATTTTCATAATCGTCAAACGATAGTCGTAAGCTAATATTCATTCGTTTCTTTCATGGCTTCGTTCCACGAACAAGTTAACGAGGAAAAGAAAGGTGGAATGGTTATGTTTCGTTTCAATGGTCGTTTATGACAGATGTGCGACCAAGAAATTAATTAGCGTTTATTATACTAGCTTGCAATAGCGTAAGTAGATAGGGAACGTGGTCAGACTGACCAATTAGCTTCACTCGAAATCTTTTTATTGGAAGTATATTTTTCTTTCTGTGAGATGCAAGTATCTCGATTGTATAAAGTTCTTGTCACTGTGATTTTGAACGAAATATCAATTATTTCATATGGTGATATGTTCAGTGCTAGATGTGTTAATATTGAACGTACATAATTCGGTGCTTTCATGTTGAGATAAAATGTTACAATTACTATTTCGTGTTTTAGAAGATTTGAGTCTTTCTACGTGTTCTATAAAATATATTTTAAAATGTTAGAATTATTATCATGACATTCCATGTTTGGGAAGATATAACACGATGTATATGTTTTATAAAATATTATTTAAGTTCAAAAAATTGAAGCTAGTTGTTGTCCACAAATATAATATAAAGGAGGTTATTCAAATATTATTTGGTTACGATTATCCCTTTTTTCAAAATGTATCAACTCCGGTGTACCCTGTATTTTGTACATGAACACAGTGATAAAGTATTGCAACCGAATGTTCTACCGTGCAATACGGGTGACAAAACAAGATTATCCGACTAACCGTAGAACCTGTAGAAAATATCCTATTATTTTTCGATAAGTCTGTTATCAGAACGCCCTTATTGCTTTCTTTAACACCGAATTACAGGGAGCCGTGGAGATCGTATTTAGAGAAAGAGGAGAGACAAGGAAAAAGGAAAAGCTTGGAAAAAAAGGAGGGACAAAGCGAAAATCCGTAATTACGACAAATCACTTGGCCGACCAGAGAATTCTCCATTTCCGTGGGACAATATTACCCGCCATTGCGTCCGCAAAACGAGAACTTCCCACTTGTTTGTACAGTTTTCCTGCAAATTACGGGAACAATTTCTATACCGAGCGTAACAAAAACCGAGGGGGGAAAAAGCGGCAAAAAACATACGAAAACTATAAACTATCACGGGCAGAACTTTATAACCGTTTATAATTAATATTTTCACCTATAAATACGTATTCCCGTTTAGCCACCGCGTATGCACGCGTACGCGGTATTACGGCGAAACAAATTAATTCTGAACTTTCGGTCGAACGAGTAAACGTGTGCCGAGGCTACGAAAACTCGGACCGTACATTGTGCACTTATATTGAGGTAGAAAATGAAACGCAAAAAAAAAAACAAGAGGCGGGACAAAAAAATGTTCAATCAATTAAAAGTAGAAATTTGTTTCGCTTGGCGAATCTCCCGTGCGCGATTTTCATCGGCGATTAATCGGATAAACGTAATTCGGTCACGAGATTGTAATTCTCAGATACATGTTTGAAAAACCGGGAGGTATTTAAATAAAAAATCAGCCACGAATCCCATTTGTTCGATGCGCTTTGTTTCGTTCCCGCTGTTATTTCACTCCGACGAACGATAAATCAACAGCTGATTAAATTTGCAGCTCCGTTGAAGAATGAAAGGGGATATCGATCGAAAAAGTTTCATTACTTGGCCGACCATTAATTCGGAACACACGCATTAAAATTGCATTAGCAACAGAAACGGTGTTACAGAATTCTCATAACTCGTGCAACAGTCGGCTAACAGGAGCATGCAAAACGGGTCTCATCTTCGTTCGCGATCTTGTATATGAGAGAAAATTCCTTTCTCTTCGTGTAATCAGAATTTTTATTTACGATCGGTAGATAAGTTTCTGGTTTTAGTAAACATTTAGAGGCACGGAGGTTGCGAATGTGGGAGTTGGAGGATGTAGAGATTTGGAGAATAGGGACATAGAGATTTGGGATATACAGAAATTTGGGGACATAGAGATTTGGGGTATACAGAAATTTCAACATGGAGATTTGAGAAGTATAGAAATTTGGGGATATGCATATTTGGGAATATAGAAATTTGGGAAATATAAAAATAGGGAGATATAGAAATTTAAAGATAGATATTTGAGAACGTGAAAATTTGGAAATATAGAAATTTAGAAGTATAAAAATCGAGAAATATAGAGTTGGGAAATAGAAATTGGGTAAAAATTTGCAACTATAGAAACCAAAGAATTATATGTACATTAATAGAAGTTGAATATTACAAAGAATTGTCCATATAGAATTCCCAGTAATAAACAATAAAATCTGAAAGGATAAGTTCCTCCGTTGTTTACGCTTATTTTAAACAGGTACCGAATCCGATATCGATGATATTAATTAAACAGTGCCGTTACTTCAGTATCAATTCGTCCATCCTCGGGATATTAATTTATTTTTAATGTTACTTGGGATAATGCATCGGAGTTGGTTCCTCGTTTCGATAAATATTAAAACTCCATCACCACGAGATGTTATTGTTCGATTTTTTGAATACGAATAAAACGAGTATCATGCTTGTGTAATTTGTTTACGGTTTCTGCACCGTAAGATTGTTTTTACACCGAATAAATGCACTGCTTGGTTTGAGAGGAATGCGAGCTTTTCATTAATTTTTACTTTGATGCAACGATTGTTTGCTCGATACTCTCTGTGTGGTTTCAGCTCGATTCAAATTAACGATTTCAACTCGAGTGTTTATTGGAGAAAAGTTGTCTAATATGAAGCGCTTTTTTTACGATTCAATTTAAGTTGGACATTATTTCGTAATTTACTATTTACTGCCCCAACTGTGATATTTCCCTAAGTACATTTTTTAATTTCGTAAGGAAAAAATATTTTATACTATTAATGCTAAGTGATTACGTTTACTCATAATTATTCATAATTAACGTCGTTATATTTTGACTAGTCAAAAAATACTCAAACTTCATTCAAGCTAATTCCAAAATTTGTGACCCACATCAGATTGTTACTATATTCGAAGTTCTCCATATTGGACAGTTTTCTAGTGAAAACATTCTCAACGTTCGTGAAAGAATTACGAGATCCGACAATAAGAACTGGCAGACTTCGCAGGGCACAGTAATAACGCGCAAGAATTCTGTCTCGTGTCTTTTCGTCGTCGGTGGTGGCGGTTAATTGTACTCGCTTCCGTCTTCGCGGAAATTAATTTAAATTTCCCGTAATATATCGCGTCGTTTTCCTACAACGAGACACATTCGATGAAAAACTGACTCTTGACGGCGTAGAATAATTCTACTCCTTCGTTCTTTAAATAGATAGATTTTCTTTACTCGACGTGCACCAATATTACATCATCAAATACGTTCTAAAATTACGTACACAACTTGCAAAGCTTGAAAGTTAAAAAATGACACAGTTACACAGTTACAATATTGCAAAGTTCAATCACAAAATTGCTAACTTGTACAATCACAAAATTACAATACTGTCAAATAACAAAATTTCAACGTACCCCCAAAATCTCCAGATTGCACAAGTGCAGGTTTCCAAAGTTTCAAAATTCGAATTTCCGCAAGTTGCAAACTGCATTCGAAGTTCCAAAGTCAATAGGTGGTCCGGCAAGAGTAGAAAGAACCTAACCAACACATTTTTCCTGCACATCCTTCTTGAGGATATTGACAATCGTACACAGGGAAGTTGGAAGTAATCAGACAAGCACTCGATGACTTTAGAAATTCCGTTTGTTCAGAATAAGCAGGTAGATTCGATTTGTAAGGGCAGGGTGGACGAGCAAGAGGTAGAACGTACGATAGTTTAACGGGGTTGATTAGTTCATCAATCAACGACGGAGTGTTTACTCCTTCGGCGTCCGATCAATTACTGACTGATCCACGGCGTCGGCTCGTAGGGGATGGACGTCGCTCAACGTTGTTTCGTACAACCATGGTGCTTCGTAATTTTGAAGCGTCACCAGGTCATTGATGGATCGTCCTCGCTAACTTTCTTTGTGCTCTACGCTCTTCTCTTTCGCTGCGACTATCTATCTATATCTACAGTTAATCGTGCAAGTGCATCGCCTTAAGAAATTAGTTTGTCGCGAACATCGCTGGACGTTCCCCTTCCGACTCCTCTCCTTTGTTTCGTAAGGTAATCTTATTTCTGGCGAATTGAATCGATTCGAAAAACTTGCAGCTTGACTTTCAACAATTTGAGCGGTACTAAAAATCGAGACACTCTTTCCATCAATGTTTTGGTAAACATTTTTATTAAATACCTGCGAACTTTTGATAACTACAAGTTATATTGAAGCTGTTTTGTTCCACTTTACAAAGTGTAACTGAATTTATTGTAATTGGTAAATGCAAAGGTTAACAATGTGAATGTCATTAATTAATGTGATAATAGTATGATTCACTACCTGACAACGTTAAGGCAGCTAAAGGAAGTTAAAATGTTAAACACATTTTGATTATACAGATTGTAAATACAATTGAACGCAAAATTGCAGTGAAAATACGAGTTCGTCACATTCCAAGAGTAGTGTCATGTGTGTGACACGTAGTTGTAGGGTAAGAGATTAATTTGTTAGGAGAGGTTTGTAAGAAAAGGTGCGATAAGTTTATAAATGGTATGAGGATTCCATGAACGAATTAAAACCCATGAAAGTTGACTACTGGTTAGATTTACTAGGCTTATGTAGTTGTCTGGATGTGCCTTGTCTTCTTCGAAATCTTCTCACGTTTCCATTATTCTAAGTCCAACGGGAAACTTTGAACTTCACGTGGCTGGGTGGATTTTCGCTGTGCTGAGCCGCGAGGGAGAAAAGGTGAAAGAAAAAAGCAACGTGTCGGGTCGAATGCGCTTCTCTTAAAGAAACATTCTTTAGAGGGGCTAAAAATTGAAAAGAAACGAAAGTGCTACTGTTTAACCTTTCGTTGTACCGATTCTATATTCTATTTTTTATGATAAGAGTGTGATAACATGATGTGATATGAAATTTGTGTATTTTGCGAAACGTGAATGATTATGTATTATAAATTATGAAAACATAAATATTTTCTACATTTTGTATACCATTTTAAAATATTTATAATATTTATCGATAGTATTACATTTTTTTAAGTAGAAAATATTTATTGGTTATTATTTTCTGTTATTAGTATTTGTAGGAGATTAAAAATGAATTTTTATTTAAAATTGAAAGAATGTTGCAATAATGGGTGAAATATGTTAATATATTTATGTACGTCATGTAGCATTACAATATTTAATATTTATAAGCATTGCAAATATTGAACCATGAATATTGATCTTTGGATAAAATTTATATTTGGCTCACGATAGATGCAATAAAATTGCGATCATATTTTCCAAATTGAATTTTTCAGATTGAATTTAGATTGCTGCAGAAAATTTCGCGGTCTAATATTTGAGCTAGAAATGCTGCTATCGATAAAGCTATCGAAAAATGTCGATATGTGGATGTATCGATAGTATCTTTAATATATCTTTAAGACGAATAGAAGGAAAGATTGATGTAGTAGCACAGTAGCAAATCTTTAATCTTAAATTTCCAATTTCTCAAATTTTACAACTTTTACATTTTCGCATTTAAAAATGTTAAAATTCTCAATTTGTTGAATTCTAAAAATTCCTAAATTTCCAAATGATTAAAACCCTAAATTTCTAAATCTCTTAAAACGTACAACATTCAATACAACACACATTGCAATTTAATTCACTTAACGCCTCTTATTCGCGTTAAGTATATCCCAACGATATTATCGATAATCGGTAAATCTCCGTAAGGTATCGATAAGATATCGATAATCGATAGCCACACCTTCAATTTCGACAGGATTAAGTACAGGGGCAGAATCAGCCAAAAAAGTAGAATTCTCGTTAATTCTCTTCGTTTCACAGTTTTATTTACGTTCAAGGGTTTCAAGAACGAGTTTCATTCTTTTTCACTGCTATTTTACCGGGAAAATTCCGTATTTTCTCCCGCGTAGGTTAGCTTGGCTCATACATTCGGTTAGCACGGAAAGAAGAAATCGCGATTTGTATCCGTGGAAAGCATCGGTATCGCGATTGGTCGGCCAGAGTATCTTCATGGCTGGCGAATAAATCTGTCTCATATGCGAGTAATGGTGACCGTAGAATTTCATCTCGAGGATTGAACATGTGTGTCGTTCGTTGAATCGCGTATACCGGAAGTTTCACTGCTATTTTTTGCATCTAACTCGCTCGTTCCTTTTTTTCGTCGTCCTTTTATTGACGGCGATCCTTTCTCTCTCTTCATCTTTCGTCGTTCTGAAGTTCGCGTTACGTCCTGTCGCTTCCATCGCGGAAATGCTTCGCTCCTCTTCTCTGTAATTGCATTTGCCGCAGAACTTTTTCCCTTGAGATTATATTTTTATGCGGGTCGCTTGAAATTTCGACACGTTCCTACGGCATTTGTTCTCTTAGTCGGGAAACGAGTGCTTGAAACACTGCACTAGAACAACTTCCCTGCTTTATAATGAAACTCGAGGGCGCACGTCGGTGTAGATCAAGGATGAGCAACCCTTTTTTATGCTCAGGCTGCAACTGAAAAACAATTTACTAATTCATTTTATCAATTCAGTTTATATATTCAAATTTATCTAATCGGTTTAATAATTTAATAATCATTAATGTACAAAATTTATTTTTATCGTTGAGTTCATGCACAAAAAATTACAAAAGAAATCTTGTCGGAACTCATACAAGTGATGTGCATAAAAATTCAAAATAATTAGATGAATCCATTTACATTATTTTATTTATGATATAACCAAAGACTCTTGTTACATACAATGATAAAACCATGACGATTATTTTTCGACTTTTTGAAATGTAGAAAATTATAAGTTAGAAAACGTGTTATGTTAAATTCAGTACACATTGCATTCTACTTTAGGTACAGTATCTACCGATATCTTAACGCTATTATCGATATTTAAGCAAGATATTGATAAGATATGGGTAATCGATAAAATATCTCTAATTCGAATACATGAGATCGATTTATGGATGCGATACAGCAAGGGAACAGCTGTTAGGTCGAGGGCTTATTATTCTTCCATGATATCGTTTCGAATATACTGCATTATAACGTGATTTGGAATCGTGCTTCGTGAATTTTCCGGAAAGGTCGATAAAGTGAATCAACAGTTTCGTGTGGATTCGGTCGATGGTACCAGGTTAGAATTTGGTAATTCCATCGAACGTCAGTCGCTTATTTCAAGCAGAATGTTTGCTCGTGCGATCGCCTCGCCGGAATTCAGAATCGAACGCAGGCAATTATTATGTAAGCTAGGTACCGACATTTCGTAGACACGGGGCCTCGATTTGCATCGAATCGCGATAAGTTTTACCGCGAACACGAGAACTCGATGTGCCGCCTTCAAATTGTATTACGCCGAAACTGCTCGGAATATTTTCACCAAGGTACATATCAATTTTGGCTGCTAGGTAATCTCACTTGTGTTTGATTTTCGCGTCTTACAGAACACATCGCTGCAAATCTAATAGTTATACACTTTGCTCAGATTTTTCATACTAGGTCAAATTTTCTTTTCATTTGAATTAAAGTTCAACTACACTTTATATCTCAAAAATTATGGTTGATACTAGCTAATTATAAACTCCGTTCAACACCTACAAGTTTTTCGGCAGTTGAAAGTATCTGCTTAGACACCTTTCTTTATAACTCGTCTACGATGTCCTTGTTTCATATTACTTGGCGACTGGATCGATACTTATTGGATCATAGCTATGAATATGCGACGTAAGCAAGGAAATATCCGAAATCTCGATGGAAATATCCGAAGGAATGGACGATACACGCGGAGACGCACGTCCGTCGCGGAACGAATGGCCGGTGATATCTCAGGGCTCTATCCAGCCCGTCCTCCCGCTCCTTATTTTCAAAATACTTTATTTTGCGCAGCAGATTGTACCTATAGAAATAAATCCGCCCAGTTGAGCAGATAGTTGCTGCGATAACTCACAGCGTTCTCCGCCCTGCCTCCGCAGTCGATCCCACACCAAGCCGCGTGGAATCCGCACCGACCCGCACCCTCTGTTGTCGACCCCTAGTTGCCGATCTTCCCGTATAACCACCCCTTACCAACCCCTTCAGCAGCCAACACTGCCACAGCCAAGCTTATTCTCTGCAGTTCAAACTCCTCTTCTGACTCCCTCCTCCACATCCCTCGCAGTAGATGCTCGACCTTTTCTTCCGACCGTCGAACCAACCAACTTACCCTCTCTCGCGTTTCCTTCCTTCCATCGGTACTTCGCTCCGCCGTTCAGTTTTCTTGTTTCCTTCGCTATTTGCCAATATTTTTCGCCCCCTCACCCGCTACCGACTGCCTCGATAGTAGAGACAGATTTGTAAAATTGCTGATATTTTTCCTTGGGTCGCGTCCGAGAGATCGCGAGACTCTGATCGCGCACCCTTTGTTCCGCTTATCCACGCATTTCTCCTAAGCGGCAGAGAAATATATCGATCGTTACGTGTCAATCCTTTATTGCCCTTCGCATCCAACTACGATTATTCCCCGATGGTTTATGACACCATCGAGATTGCGGCAAATTGCGCATGCTGTTTTGCAGGCGGATTGGCACTTTCGGATTTTCAAGGCTTGAAACTTTGGGATTTTGGAGCTTTCGAACTTTGGGATATCGGAGTTTGGAATTTCTTTAGCTTCAGATAATAGGGGTTTAGGGTTTAGTAGGCACTTTGGAATTTTGAAAGCTTTGAACTCGGAAGTGATTTTAGAAGATTCGAGGATTTTGGGATTTTTGAACTTTAGGATTTTGGAAATCTTTGAACTTTTTGTCCAACAAAATTTCCGGAGAATCCTGGAACAGTCTCTTTGAACAATTGAACATTCATAAATATTGATATTTAAGACATTACTTCAGAATGTTTGAACTTTTACCTTATTCCTATAATATTAGTATACTGAAATGTTTAGGAATAATTAAAATTGAGAAAAGTTAAGCTTTAGCTTGTACATTGTTCTCATCGACGGCAAGATACGGTAAGGTCATCCACGTCATTATAAACGTCAAGATGTCCTACATTCAGCAGCTTGCTGGGCACATGATGCGACCGTAACGGAGAAACACGCATCGTGCTTCGGGTATTCGATATCCAATTCACTTTGATCGTGCGCTTCTCTCCGATGGGAATACTTTGAAGTATCGACAGAAAGACACGAATTTAAGGTCCTCCGTTTCAGGACTACGTATCTTTTCAAATGGGTACGTTCAAGCTCGGTCGAGTTCAAGCTTGGTCGAGTTTGACCACGGATTGTTTCCACGTCGAAGCATAGTTTACATTGGTGGAGGCAAGCAATTTGTCCATTGTATTTTGCTACCCTGTTTTCGATCGAGATTGTTCATACGCGAACTGAAAACAAAAAATAAAGTTTCGTTTACTCTTTGCCGCACTATACTTCTTTGAATTCGAACAAAAAATGCGATATTTATTCTCGTCGGTGAAAATAACACCTTTTCATCAATCTTGGAGTTTTGGGACTCTTGAGGAGGGGAATGGGATTTTGGAATTTTTCAGGGGTGGGATTGGAACTCTGGAATTTTTGAAGTGTGAAATTTTGGGACCTCGAAATCATTGAACTTTGCGTCAATAGGCTGTTGGTACTTGTGAGAGGTAAGATTCTTGTATTTTAGGACTTTCGAATCCTTGAGTTTTGGGACTCTTAAGAAGTGGAAATTTTTCAAAAAATTCTCCGACGAAAGTCAATCATCATCCAATTTTTTCCGATTTACGTCATCA
Organism: Megachile lagopoda; assembly: GCA_036983795.1. Classification (NCBI taxonomy): domain Eukaryota; kingdom Metazoa; phylum Arthropoda; class Insecta; order Hymenoptera; family Megachilidae; genus Megachile; species Megachile lagopoda. The sequence goes on along the minus strand of CM072785.1, from coordinate 10,570,864 downwards.
ACGTTCGGTTTTCTTCTTGCAATTTGTCCATCATACCCATTGTTTTTCATTTTTGCCGAATTCTTCTAAAATTACTATGTTCATACACCATGTTCATACATCATATGTACAATACCATAGATTCAATAAAAAAATATTTACCTAAAAGATTAATCTATTAATCTGACGAATGAGACTCTCGAGTGCAAAAGTTTAATACGAGAAACTATTTACCAAGGCTTTTGTACTCCGCTCAAACTTCTTTTGAACGTCTCGTTGTAAACGAAGTGTTCTTAATAGCTCGTTTCCTTCGTCATCTAAAACTAGATCAAAACCCCGACGAATCCACCGAAACCAAGTTAACATTCTAACGATAGAAAGTTGGTTGCTCATTTGCCGAGCAAATTGAAGCACGACGAGAGCATATGTAGAACGCGAAGCACGTATTTCTCAAATTCCTCGGATTATGGGCGGAAGTGCGTTTGGTCTTCTTAGATGGGAAACGCTTCGGGGAATGTATAGAACCTGGTCTTTCGTGTTCGTAGTCTCGCAGAGTGTCGAAGACTGCTGCTGTGACGAAAGTCGACACAGAGAAGGACATAGATAGAAAAACAGAGACAAAGACATAGAGAGAGAAACATAGAGAGAAAGACATAGAAGGAGAGACATAGACAGAAAGATAAAGAGGAAGACGTAGAGAGATATAGACAGATAGACAGAGACAAAGACATGCAGAGAAAGACACAGAAAGAAAGACACAGAAGGAAAGACATAGTCAGAAAGAAAGAGAAAGACTTTGTTAAAGAGAGACATAGAAGGATAGAGGGGAAGACATAGACAGAGAGATACAGACAGAGAGGAAAAGACATAAAGAGAGAGGGACATAAAGAACGTAAGTGAAAAGGAGACAGCAGAGAGGATGCAGCGAGAGAAGGATGAATCTAAATTCAAATGAGAAGCGACGTACCAACACGCCAAAGCCAATCTCAGTCGATGTTATAGCTTTCCTTACCACCCTTCTGGGAGTTGGTTCCATGAGATCTTGAAGCTACGTTCGACTTGGTGTCAAGGTAACGGTACGTCAATGTCAGAACATCCGGCCACGACTAACGGCACTGATCCTCTTTCGGGGATCATAAAAGCTACCGTATCGGCTTGGCTAATACCCCGAAGAAGATATTTGAATTTGTTAAGCTCGCCTATTCCTAGTTGTTGCATTCTGAGTTACTGCAGGTTAAAATCGAGTTTCGGATAACGTTTTGCCTCGGACGGTATATCTTGCTCGGTTTTGGGAATTTCTGTTTGGGTGAACATTGCTTCGGGTATCGACTTGGGTAACCCATGACTTGGGTTTCTGTAAACGGGGGACGATTGTGCGGATTTATGATTGTAGGATTTGTTTGGTTATTTGTGGTTGTAGGAGTGGGACTACATTTTGGGGTTTAGGGAGCTACAGATGCGGAAATTTAGAAATTTGAGGATTTGGGATCATCATCTGATCATCTTGGGATCTGGAATTTGGAGATTTAGGGATTTAGAAATTCTTGAATTTGAGAATTTAAGAATTTTTGTATTTTGAGATGTAGGGATTTGCAAATCTCTGGATTTGACACTTCGGAAATTTTTGAATTTTGGAACTTATGAATTTGGGAATTTGGAAATGTTGAAGTGACCTAAATATCTACTAAATAATTAATTTTTTATTTTTACTGGAAAGCAACATCGTATATCAAATGACTATTTATCGTATGAAAATATTTTTCAACCAGTGGGTTTACAAAAAATACATGTAATTTTTTCGACTCGAAGGCGGTCACGATTTACGTTGCAAAAGTAGAAATTCGCGTTGAAAACTCGATCCAACTGGAAGTTTCGCATTTCACGGCTGGCAGGGAATTGGAGCGTCGAAGGGTTAACTGAAAAAATCTGTCAAGTATATAATGCGTTGCACGCGTCGTGGGAAACTTTTTTTTTTGTTCGTTCGAAGAAAAACGTGGAAACTCTTTTGAAGGAATAACAGTGGTAACAGATAGCGAAGCGACTGCAGTTTTCCGTCGACACGGAACGGCTGTTACTCCCGAGTTGTTCCTCTTTGACGAAATCTGTGCCTTAGTTTTTATCGATCTGCGCGTATTCTTTTCAAATTCGAAGTTAAAGTGCAATCGAGCTACGCCGTATTTTCTCTGTTACTTTAACCCAGTAAACTTCATATATTTCTTCTTAGTTATGCAAAATATCAGAATATTTGCAGAATAAACACGATTACTTTTAAGGTTAGTTTGCTTTTTAAATATGGCGTTCGCCATATTTGACGCACGAGTTTAATTGCTGATTTCGTGAGAAACATTTTTAACTCTGATAAATAATTTTATGAAATACCTCAAGGCACAAGTAATAAAAATGAACGAGTACTGTCAAAATAATCGAACAGTCGAAAATAAATTAATACTCGTTAGGACTTTTTTTATGAATTTTACGCGAGTGCTCAAAACTGGGCCAACATCCAAAATTTCCAATGTGCGTTACAAATTAAAAAAGTGTAACCGTTTAAAACATTATTTGATTAAATAAAGTTTATATTTGGAGAAGTTATTGATATTCACAGAAATGTTTTAAATAAATAACACAGACCTTTTTTAATAACGCTGACGTACGAAATATTTACACTGATAAATCCACGATTTCATAACACATAGATCACAAATATTTCGTTAGATGAATTGTTGATTTTTAACATGATGGGTTATTTTGATCCAGATATATCTTTGTCGCTGGAAATGTTTATACAAAATATTTACACAGATAAATTCTCAATTTCGTAACACAAAAGCACAAACAATATTTCGTTAAATAATTTGTTGAACGTCAGCATTATTTTGATACGACAGATATATCTTTGTTGGTGGAGGAAAAATACATTGAATATTTTTTCAAGTACTATATGTTGAAGTTTCATCGGTATCAGAGGGAGAGCACTTGGTTAACATCCCTTGTGAATTGCACGGTTCACAGTATTTAAAACGAAGAGCAACAATTTTCAATAGTACCGTTAATGAAGCCTCGCGTGAAGCGATTCGCCGATAAAAAATTTTCGATTTCTTTTCCGCTTAGCCAGTCGGGATGCGCGTCCATATGAGGGCTTGAAACGCGCATGGAACTGGAAACGGTAATTTCCTCTTTCGTTTTACGCTTCAACATTTCCCGGCTATGACAGCGTTTTAAATCGATCGACGATTCATGCATCCTCTCGTGTCGGAGTACCACCCAATCGTTCGTTCGAGATTTCGTATCTTTGAAAGAGAAAAAAAAAATATAAAAATCGTAGGCATCCATTAAGCTCGATGCAAGTGCAAATAATTCATCCCGCTTTTTTTTCACATTGTTGTTACATGTCAGTGACACATTTGCCATTGATAAAATTCTTGCGAATACAATTTTGCTGCAATTTAACGGAATTTTGCGAGCGATTGTTAGTCCGATTTTGCCTATGACAGAATGGGGTTTAATCGGAACGTTAGATTAATTCGATTATGGCGAAGAGCTGAATAGATTCGCATTTACAGAACTAGAGTGTTAATTCCAGATTATAATTGCATTCACTGCAATTAATTTATTATACAAAATATTTATAGTGGTAATTAATTGCGAGCCTTCGAAGCCTTTCAATGGTTATTTCATAAATATTTATTTCACAGTGCTCAACAGAGTTTAAATACGAATTTCAGTTTGAATTTCTCGTTCATGATTGACACTTTGTATCCTAGACTCTAACCTAACCTTTGACCAAGTTCGAGAACAGAGGACTCTGGTGATTATCACAAGTTTATCGATAAAAGAGGGAACATAAGTTTATTCGAAGGTTAGTCGATCCAAGCCAAGGTTTCGCGTCGGAGGAGGTTCATTGTGCGTGTGATATGCGCGCAGGTTCGAATGGCCAGAACCGGAACTCCGTCAGCTACCACGGCTGAATTTTTCTATCTTCCGTCCGGCCTTTGTCCACGATTTTCGCATCGCAAGGCTATTATAAACCGACGGGGACCAGGGGCAGCGGGTTGAAACCGGGTCCGCCGCAAACGGATAAAATACGGCTGCACCGACATGGCGCAGGAAGTGGCCCTTCCACCCCCGGAAAATGGGCTGCGCGTGGATTTCTAAATTCAACGAGAACCGCCGTTCAAAACGTCCCTTCTATCTCTCACCCTTTGTAACATTCTTTTTTTCTTTCTGTCTTGTATCTCCTACAGGCTGTTTCATTAACGGTGTGAGACGATATGGCCGTCATCTTTTATTATACGAAAATGTTGGAGGGATTTAGTTTAAGTGATTTTTCAAGTAATTACTCAACTTCTCAAGTAATTTATAAAGTATTTTCTTGACTAACTTTTCAGTGTTCATTTAAGCGAATTAATCTTGAAGATATCTTGAGTAGTTTTTGTTTACCGTAGTATTTTTTATTTGAACAGAACAATTCGTCCCTTTGGCATCTAGCAGTTCATGGTAGTTTTGTAAAAGAGTTAGTGATACATTCTGTGTAGGGTGGTCAGTTAGTTGGAAAGGGGGAGATTCTATATTAAAAAATAACGAAGAAAGACAGTGTTCATGTACGTGGCTACTGCTTGTTAAACCAAGAAGAAATTTAAATATGTACATTGAGAAGGTTGGTAATTATATTTATTAATTTATATCACACATAAAGAGGATTGATAATTACATTTATTCATTCATAAAGTCCAATTGCGAAATTAACGACAAAATTTCGTTGCCGCGAGCAAATTTTTTAACAAAAGATTTTAAATCCAGATGAATTTTCTCAAAAAGTCTCGAACAAATTTTATTCTTCGCAATGAATTTTTTCATGAATTTTTGATTGTACCAATTACTGATCTCCCTGTACATTCTCTGCGTTGTTTCACCGCTCCTCTGTGTTCCCTATCTTGCTTCTCCCATTTCTTCACCCTTTACGCGGGTTGTCCGTCTTTTTCCGTTGCTCTTTGTTCCATGATCCGCACGAGATACGTCGTCGGTCTGCGAAAGGGGAAAAAATATTATGCCGAGGCCCATCCGGTCATGCGTTTATTCGTCGCGACCCAGCCAAATCCGTTCGTCGTTGGAAAAAAAGAGGATAGTTACACTTATTCTCGCCGACTGGAAACATAAAGTCTGATAGTCGATTTTTTCCACGCTGTCGAGCTTCCGTGTCTGCCGGATATATTTTTTTAGAACGTTTCTATTATTTGGGTCGAGCCATAGGGAGCACCAGGGTTGCTTTCCAACGATGTTTTCGCCTATTGTTCGATCGCGACGTGTACGTTACGCCGAAAGGGAGTAATTGGCTCTTTATTTGCGAAATCGCTGCCTGGAGTGTTGAATCTGGTCAACGAACAGAAACAAATTCATGCACGATTCATACACTCGCTTCGGTCAGTTTGAGACTTTTTAATTAATTAAGGTACCTTGACTGCAGGTGCTTGTTATTTTGGAAAAATGTGAAAAACGCATCAGTGGATTATTTTTCATGGTGAACACAGATACGTGATCAATAATGCAGTATACCGTGTTTAAGTTTAAATTAAACATCTATTAAATAATAGTTCAAATACAGAAATGATGATTGAGAAGGTATTTTCTTTCGAGACTATTTAAGTTTGAACTTTGTGGAATATTTGTAAATAGTTTAAAATGTTTGATGATGATTTGTAAGTTTCATTTAAAAGATTTTATATTCCTCGTTGACATCGATTGTCACGCACGAACTGTGAAATACCCTGGCGCTTGTGATGTTATAAAATCACTGGTGATTGCAGACTTTCCACCCTTTCGCATTCGTCAACACGGTCGGTGACTCTGTAAAATTGTCGGGAATTTCCAGCATAACGTATGTAAATGTTTAATCAGTGCTGAATAAATCAGGAGGAAATGCGTTGCGTGTGTGAGCTACGACGGTCAAATAAGTTTGAACGATTGATAGATCAAATATTGAAATATATTTCGACAAGCTACACCTTATACTCTTTTGAAATAAAGAGATTTTTAAATTTCTCGAGGGATATGAGAATTTTGGAACCTTGAAATTTTAGGACTTCATTTTAATAAATCACATTATTATTATTTTAATCTCGTCCCATTTTAAATCTCTAACCTATTTAGTTAATAGTAGACACTTTTCCATTTAATATCAATTGAAAGGAAGTTATTACTCGCTGCTAAATTGACTTCATTATAATTGACGCGGCGTACCACTGCGTCGTGATTGCGAATAATTGAATTACGTTAACTTGGCTGCGCTCTATTTCGACGTGGTTAAGTGTTTACTCGTTAGCATTTTATATAGCAGCAACTATATACGCGAACAAAGTTCAAACTAAAACGCACCATACTTTCTCAAGAAAACGCAATAAATTTTCGTTCTCCACAGATTTTATAATTGAGCTGTTACAAATAACAGCTTGTAGAATTATAAAACATTTATTTTATTTCACGATATTTCTACGTGGATATTTTCTGCTTATCATCGTGTCGTTAACATGTTTAATCGTTTACTCGAAATAAACTGTGCTGTTAAAAAGAACGTTAAGTAATCTTCAGCGTGTTTCCTCAATTTGTGGTTTCGCGGTAATTGAGTGATATAATAAAGTGTTTTTATGTACACTTAAAACGTGACAATGCTTTTATAAGATATTTAAATACCCTTATTTAAATCCTAGTTAATTCTACTTTTTAGAGACAGAGGACAAAACAAATTGTCCATGCCAAATCGGTGATACAATTTCGAAATGCGCATGCGCAAGTATGGCGGTCGGCGAAGAACGGTTTCAACCTTACACATTGACCAATAATTTGTAATATTTTGTCATTTCTCTGTAACACGTTCGCCTGTACTTTCTCGTGATAGATAATTTGTCATTTCTTTATAATTTTTGTAATAATTATTTCAGTAATATGCCTAATATTGTGTAGAGTAATCATTTGAGTATGGTCTAGGGTCACATTCGTTCACACTGAATACTAAAAGTAACGACTTCTCTTCGTCCATCTCTGTAAAAAGTTGAAACCCACGTAGAAAATCCCTCGGGACAAAGGCAAGGTCAAAAACGCATCTACTTCTAAATCGCAACACGCTGCAACTGTTTTTTGTTAGTTTCTGGCACGATGTTTGCGGTGTGTATTCGAGACACGGAAAGGTAGCACGATTGCACATGCACACGCGTATCTAGCGTATACGAGAAGCATAAACTACGCAGATAGTACAATGCAAACTCTTTTCCTTGCTCGTTGTAGCCTGTGTCTCCGACGATTGCAGTGGGCACTCGCAGCACGAATAACCTGCACTTCGGTGCACGGTATTGTCGATGTAATGACCGAAGTTACCGGTGCAGAGAAAAGAAGGGTGCATTGGCCACGGCTATCGTACACTTCAGTTGTATCCATTTTTATCGTTTCTCTTGTTCTGCACGTTCTTTCTGGACAAGTAACATTTCAACGTCGATTTTCAGCTTTTACGAGTTTATCGAGGCATTAAAAAAGCTGAGTGTTTACAAGCAGAAGTTACGTTCGTGTGTTACCAGCTTCGTTATCGTGGAAATGATTGGTAGACCGTGTTTGGTTTTACACTTTAACTTTTTCAAATTGCCTGCACTGTTTAGTTTACGGTTGCGGTATTTAATTTACTCTGATACCTCTGTTAGATTGAAGTGTTGTGCTTCTCCTTGTGTAAATTATTTACTCGATTTCTTACTTTTGGTTGCGGAAGTTCGTATAAAAGTGGGAGATTCTTTTTTAACTTATAGCTGAGCGAAATTGGTCATTTCTTCTATTTGAAATTGGTGTCAAATTGTCAAGTTGTCAAGTTGCCAAATTGTCAAGTTGTCAAATTGTCAAATTGTTAAATTGTCAAGTTGTCAGATTGTCAAATTGTCAGACTGTCAAAATGTCAAAATGTTAAATTCCCAAATTCTAAAATCAAACACCCCCAAAACGCCTCGGAAAGAGATAAAAACTCATCTCCGTTAAATTCCTCCACGACAACCTCAATGAAATCGGTTCATGCATGGAAATGTTAATGTTATTAATATCACTGTCATTATCCTGGTTAGAGTACATCTGTTATGGCTAGCATCGGTGGACAATATCTGTTGGAAAGCGGTTGTCACACACACATAGGGTTAATGCTGCATGAACGTAGATCAGGGCTTAACGAAACAGCCGGACATCCAAGAGGGAGCACAGGGCCGTACTTAACATATGGGTAAACACAGGTAATACGAGGCGGATGTCAGAATATGCCTAGAGGCTGGTAGACGTAACCAGTATTGCTATCTCGTGCCGAGATCTCGATATTACACAACTCTGCATTTCGTGCTTTGTCCCATAACCTAACTCAAAACGCTGGGAACGGACTTCAGCGCGATGCTGTGACCGATTTCGGGAAGTCGAAATGGGTGCGTGGACAAATTGGAAACAATGATTGGCATCATGCAAATCAGACGATGCATACGTAAATGCTTTCGATGTAATTGATGTATGTGGGGGATTTGGGGAAAATTGTGGGGAAAGGATTCGTTGGGTTTTGATTTGTAAAGTTTTTAGGTCAGTCCGAGCTTCAAATTTGGTTTAGATTAAATATTGGAGGACTTGAAAATTTAGAGGCTTGCAGATTGGGGAGATTGATATTGGACATTTGGAGATTTGGAAGGTTGGGAATAAGATTCGTTGTTTCAGTCCATTATCCAAAATATACAAAACACGAAAACTACAAAATAATTATAAGTAACAACAATGTTATAAGTAACTATAATACAGTGTCCACGTGGTACTTTCAATTTTCTATTCACCACAAGTTTCCATATCGTGCCACTAATGACAGGTTGCAACGACCAGAAAGGCCGCGTTCTAAAAACTATCGAGACGTGCGTGACGCAAAAGTTTAGCATAAACTGTGGATGTTCGATGAAAAATTAAGACCCGTAAGGTGAATCGATGCTCAGACTAGACGGGAAAAGAACGGCATTGTTTCGCGTGGTTCGCATCAATTGCTCGAGCCGTGAGGTTCGAATGAATCGGACTCGGGGATTACTGTCAGTTCTCGCGAGCGAAATATGTATGGACAAATAAATCTAACGGTCTGGAATGTAAAACGTGGACGGAGGAAGGTCGATTGGACCGCGATGAAGGGAAACGAGCAAAAAGGTGAAACGAGAACATGGTCGTGAGAGGGTAGGGTATTCAGGAAATCGACGTTCGTGGTGTTACTGCGAGGATAAGTCGTGGCAGGGATAAGGAGTTTTAATGTCGGAAAAGCTGCGACATCGGGAAATACCTTTCAGAGACATTTTCAGTTGGAGGGAACGTCGATTCCAAGATTTATGGATACTATATCGTAACGTCGGCAAGATGTGATTAAATTTCATCGGATCAGGTCGTGCAGCTGCTACGGCCCGCTTTCTGCGTTACTTTTACAATAACCTCGCGATGTAGGGATCTAATACCGACTAGGGGAAATATCTTTCATCTGCATGTAATTTCATTACTTCGCTCGACTTCGTGCACGAGCGGAAACAGACACCGTTATATTGTCGCTTTCGATGAACCTGCAATTAAGATCGACAGTAATTTCATCAGATCCTCTTACGGCTTTTTTAATCGAGGTTAGTCTCGTGTACCTAATTCTCGTTTCTAATTGTGAACGGGATGCAAGGAATAATTTGAGAACTTTTGCAAATTCGGAAATAAATTAGTCGCATAATACTTAAGTATTATGGTTGTGTGTATTACGATTGGTGTATTTGGATTAATCCTTAAAACTTGGTTGTACAGGAGTGCTTAAGTGCACTTATGATTTTAATTATTTTCCTAATGCGAAGTGGATATCTACGATCCTTTCGTAATGAAAAATGAAAATTTGCAATGCTAAATTATTGTCACTATGATAAATGAACATTTACAATGCTAAATTATTTTCATAATGATAAATGAACATTAAGGATGCTAAATTATTTTCATAATGAAAATGCACATTTTTTCTATTCATTTTTCAGACTTCTGTTTAAATTAATTGGGTAATATTATCTTCACGTAATAACATAACTCATTTATCGACATGTGTTGTATTATTAGTTATGTCAATTATGTTATTAAATTATTTTATCATTCATAGTAAATCGATACCTGATACGAACAGTATTACAATATTAATTTAAACATAATCTAGCGATGTTGCCGACATTAGACATCGAAATGTAATATTAATTATATTTCTGGTAATAATTATTGTGATAATTATTATTAATAACGAATAGTAAAATGACTGTAAATATTATTTGTCGATTATTATAGATAATGTAGTTTAACATTTAATCTTACTAAGACATCTTTTGCATAAAAAAATGATAAAATAATTTGACTGAAATCATTTTTATGATTTTAGAATATTTTATGACCATTTTGATTATTGACCATTATTCAATCTTACAGTCTAAGATATATCTTTAAAAAGTGAAAAAGTAATTTGACCAAAGTCATTTTTATAATTGTAAAATATTTTATCGATGAAAAGAATCAGCTACGAAACCGATCGATGTGCATAATCTCAATAATTGCATCGTTTATCGATTACCCAAGTTGTGCATACGTTTTATGAACAGCATTGTATGCATGTCGATGCAGTTAACAGAAAACGATCATTCGAAGTAAATAGAGCGAAGTCGCCGTATACGATTTTCCGTGAAATGGTCAAAGACAGATTCCGGGCAAGATAAACGGAAGAGAATGAGCCAGGAAACGATACGTAGGAAAATGCATCGGCCGTTAAACGTTTCGTAAGTGCTCTTCGTATACATTGGAAAATCGTAATAGTGTTTTCCGTTATGGCTAAACGTTTCCGTGAAGTCCATTCTATTCTTCTGATCATTCTGTACGAGACCATTTAAACAGTAATATTTCGACGAAAATGCGGGAATGGATGATTGGGTGCGGTGGAGGCTCTGTTTTTTGATATTGGCATAGATGTTTCGAAATTTGCACATTTAATTGGGACGAAGTGGAGACTCGACAATTTAGAAATTCTGCTATTTGAGAATTTTGGGAAATTTTGGGGGATTTAGAAATTGGGAGTTCTGAGAACTTTAGATATTTGGGATTTTGGAAATTTAGCGTTTTGGGAATCCGTGAAGTAGGAAGTTGGGAGGGTAGGAAATTAATAAATTTAGGAATTTGAAAAGTCAGGAGCTTGCAAGTTGGGAAATTTGGGGATTTAGAAATTTGGATATTTGGACATCTGGAAGTTAGGAGATTAGTAAATTGGAAAATTAGTAAACTAGTAAATTAATAAATTTTGAACTTGGTGAATTTGATTTCTACCTACGACTTCATTCAGAACGAAGTATATTGAGATAATAAAAAGTATAAAATAAATAAAAGTGATCGAACCGCCGCAACAGCTGCAACTGTTAATTGCAGTTGGCATGAACCTAACCTACACAGAGGCTCCGTTTCTGCAGTTCCTCGAAGACGTTCCAGTAACGACGTCCCAGCAACTTGTCGCTTCTCCGCTCGACTATATTCAGGGGCAAGAAATTCGTGGTTTACGGTAACCCCGTGACAAACGAGTCTATCTCGGCGTGGAAATGCCCGCGAGTTGGCAAGTCCGCGGGCGGAAAGGCGGCACCCTAAATGGAATATAATCAAGATACAGCGTTAGGCAAGGTTCGTGGATAGTGGCAAGAGAATCCAGCGCATGTATCTATCTGTCGGCAGTCCAAAGGTGGTCGCGAAATGGCTGCAGGAGGATGGGGGGGTCGTTCAAACGTTTTCCTTGACTGTTACTTACGGACCATTTACTCGCGATTATATCCACCTCTCTGATCTAACGTTCCCCGGCTAACCTACGAACCTTTATGCTCCGGGTCCAGTTTTAGCACCCCTGGCAAATCTACGATGCTTGCCTCTCGTTTCGCGCACAACTTCCACCGTTCAAAGAGAGATCCTTTACGAAAGTTTTTGATCGATACAAAGCGTTCTGCACTTGTTCGCGGTTACCTGACTCTAGGAAATATACAATTATTGCCGCTTTAAGCTTTCGAATATCCGAATTGTATTACTAAACTTGACAATTTTACGAATAAAATTATTTCATTTTTGGGACTCTTCAGTTTCAGAATTACAGTCTTCTATTTTATAAATTTTTCATTCGTTTGAATTACAAAATTGAAATTAAGGACTCTATAGTATAGAACAAATTTTGAAGTGTGTAAATTGAAATATGTGACTACTGAAGATTGACCAATTCAGTAATTTTAAAGACCAGAAAAAAGATACATAAGAAACTTTGCAAATTACAAAACTACAAAATTTAGAGGTCTACAATTAACTGTGAAAGTAGACTTAAAAATTTAGTACCACGGGAACACGTAAAATGAATTCATCTTCATCACGTCTCTCACCGCGTCATTGCGAGTTTTAATCGCATTGAAGCCAAGCGTCAAAATATATTGCACCGTGAAAATATCTAGACTCCTTAAACTGTCTCGACTCTTGTTAGCGCTCGTTTAGAAGTTTCCGGAACAAGGTCGCTATTTGCGGATGTAAAAACTTATCCCAAAAAGATCTCCTGAAAAAATATCGCGAAAAGCAGCTAGGTTTTGATAAGTTCGTACGCAGATCGATAGGTGGCCATCTTCGGTCAGTGTGCGGTGTCCGCCATTTCTCCGTAACTTCCATGGTGCAGCTGAGTTGGTTTCTGATTAAACCGTGAATGCCGGGAATACGTAGCACCATAGCTCAATCTGTCCTGCTTTGGAAGTTCTCTGAAATACGCTCGGTATAGAATCACAAGTACCCGTGTATCCCTGGGGATAGTTTAATTTCCCGCGAAAGAAAACCGAACAGGAGAGGAAACGGGGCGGTGTACGTACACGTTGAAATCGCGCATGAACGGACACGCCAACTAATCCAACTTTGAAGAAAAATTAACTTCCCGCTCGTTTTATCGTATGCTCGGTTACCCCGAAGCGAATTCCCTTAATCTTAAATGGACGGCTCGCCGCTGGCTGTTTGTGCAAGATTATCGGAGAAGTTTCTTTTGTTAGTTTCGTTGTTTCAAGAATCAAGTACGCAATTGAGGATTGAATAAAAATCATTTTTTGCCCCGGCTTCTAACAATGTTCATCGTCTCGGAAATATTTCGCAGAATTATATTCGATCGAAGATTCTGGTGAGAGTATTGAGAACAGTCAATACCTAACCGACATTCAATGGAACAACAGTGTTCCGGAATTTGTTACAAGTGTCTTGAGAAAATATCAAAAACGAACGAGGTCAGGTATCGCATTAAATTCGATACAAATGAGCTCCACTTTTATCGAAGAGCGCCTTCAGTTACGGCAATTTGTGAATGCTGAGGAAAGAAAGGTTCTTTATTTTGCTATTGTGTACGATTTGATATTTTTAATGCTGCTTCAATTATTTTATTTCATTCGGTTATTTATTGCTAATTTAATATTATTCAATTTTGAATTTTATTATTCGTTTCTATTCTTTGCCGTAACGCTGGAAGTGGTGGAGCTCGTGGTTTGACATCTGTACCGACAATTGCGCCACCGTACTTGAAATAATTAAAGGATTATGGCAGTTTAGTGCACGGTAAAAGTCTGTTCCTTGGCATTCGTGTCCCAGGAAACACGTAACTCGATACACGAAGCGGAACCAAAGACTGATCTACACACAGCCCCGGATATATTTCGTATTCACCCAAAGGTATTGCCCGAGACAAGCTTAATCCCGAACCGGTTACGACTTCCTAACTTGTGATCCTAGGATGTTTCTAGAGTCGATGCTTGTGCACGGGTCCAATCCGTAATCCTCGCGCGGCTTGTAGTTTCCGAGACACATTTGCAAAGGTTCTTCTCCTTCGATTCACCTCTTCCTCCTCCTCATCTTATATTGTCTTACTCCCCATTTCCTTATTCCTCCTCTTCTGTTCCCGTTTAAACCGGGCCGACGGAAGGAAGAGAGGAAGGTATACAGGCGCGAATTAATACTGCAAACGAGGTAATTGGAGCATAAACTCGCCTTAAACCTCGGAGGACCGAAACCAAAGTGGTCCCTCTTAATTTCTTGGGCCATCCCTCTGCGGCCAGAGTAGCGTTAGCGGATGCGGCTTGCAACAGGGCAACTCGTTAGCAAATACTATTTATGCTGGAATTCGTCCGTGTAATTCTGTTTTCCGAGATACTTCGAGGTTTGCAATCTAACTCGGGAAAGAAACGAGTATGATAGAGACAAGGGAGTACAGATAAAGAGTCTTAGAATGGGTTAAAACGAATCCTCGTGAGTTGAAGACGGTAGTACGTTGTATTTTTATTAGAACTTTATAACAGATTGATAATTGTAGTGGAAATTGATCTTGTGTATAATAGAACATGTAGTTGCTCAGTAATTCCTTGCGCTTGGGGCTCCAGAGGTAGGAATGGAAAAGTATCGAGAATGTATATCCTTTATGGTTCGTTCATTGGATAATCTTGCAATGGATACGTTGTATATCCAGAAAGTAGAATAGGATAGATATACATCTAATGAGTTATATATGTACCTGTGTACATCTAATAAAATGCAGATACCATAACTTATTGCATCGTGTACATAAGCAATACGTACGAGTATAGAATAAAGTTTATACGTACGATTCACCTTAATCGAGTAAAGGTTACTGCACGTGTACAAAATTCGTGAATGAACATGAAAATTAATCGACGAAAATTGCAAAGCGTTATCCAACGTCGAGAAGAAGCATTGTATTAACATTCTTTTCACTCGCGAACGCCTCTGTGCCGACAGAGGCTCGCGTGTCTCGATTGAAATAAAAAGGAAACTCTCAATGAAAGCGATGATAGAGATGCAAAAAGGGGGTTAGGCGCATACTGGGTCACCTTTTACGCGAGCTATTGCACCGGGTACACTTTGTTTACGAATGCGTCTGTTGAAAAAGAGAAAATATATGCGCAGACAAAGAGAGAATGCTCGTGACCTAACGGCAGCGAATGTTATCATTTCGGTGTAGAACCGTGCCGCGTCGCGTGACATTTTGTTCCGTATGAAATAGCAGCTCTCTCGTTGAATAGCAAAGCCGACAACGAATTGACACAGTTCGCGAACGCTAAACTAATTTTTCATCTTGCGGTACAGTTGTCGTCGGCTGTAATTTGACGGGAAATACAGCATTCGTGCGTGCACGCTAGCGCGAGGACGAAAGTTCAGAGTCGCACAGGGAGCGTAATTTCAATCCCCTTTCTCGGTGAACTTGCAACATACATGGCAGCTTTTCAACGCGCTACATACCCAGAAAAGTCGGATCTTAGTCGTTAATTAGTACCGAGGAAAGGTGGAAGTATTTATCGATAGATGTGGATGATCGTATAAAGAGTGTTCATGTGGGCTACTGCAAGGTCGAGTGAGGGGTTCAAAGTTATGGATTAGGGTCAATGGTTGTTTTCCAGTTGTGTAGTAAGAACTGTGATTCACGAAATGAAATGATGATACATAACTAAACATAAAATGTTAATAAACCTTAAACATTAGGAATTTTGAAATATTGATGTATGAAATGCTTCTATTATGAAGCCAATGCTTTATTATATGAAATGTAACCAACCATGAGAAATTTCTATTTATATTATGACTTATTGCAATTAAATTTTGCATACCAATTTTCTAGTTCTCTGAAACTTACCAAGTCAAACACCCTTTGTGCCGCGGCAAATGTCGACCCTGTGTTTGCCTGTCGCGATATCTTTCACTGCGCGTTACCTTGGCTCGCATTATCGCTTTGATCGTCCTTTTCGCGTTTCCCCGTTTGTACCGTGATTTTTATTTCTGCACGATGATCACGTAATAACTCTGAATAGCTCGCATGATAATGGGTTCGCATTTTTGCCGCACATCAGAGCGCAGCTGTCGACAAGAATGTATCTCTCGTACTTCCATTTTCCCTGTTTTGTCGCATCGTTTGGACTTTTTATTCGGCTGCATATAAAGTATGCTAGTTTTGTACGCGGCCATCACGCGCAAACTGCTCACTGTCGGATAGCACAATTTACTGCATCCATAAAACTGACACCAGCAAATTTATAAAATTAATACAAATCTGCGTTCAAGTACACGACATTACATGTTGCCATATTTCACCGCTTCGTTACCTTGCATCGGGGGGCGCTTTAAACGCTTCGTATTTATCTGATTTGCAATCGTCTAATCGCTATCGTGCATCTTGAAAAATGTTTCGAGGCTTTAAACTGCATTACGTGCAAACGGTTTGTTTTATTTATAGTTATGATAATCATTTGTTCGCTATACATCGTGTTTCCTTCAAGATTTATCACCATTTGTCAGACATTTATGCCGATTATCTAAAAATATTTTGAACAGATGTTAATGAGCCGCAGAACACGAGAACAGTGAATGCTTTTAAAATAATTCGTGTGCATAGAAAGTCACTTCATATTTTTTGCAGAGATTGAAATTATCAGATCATCAAATGTTAAATGTTCAAATTCTCAGACTTCCAAATCATTAAACTTTTAACTTTCTAAATTTACAAACTTCAAAATTACTAAATTTTCACATGCTCAAGTTCTTATTCTATATTAATGAATCTGTAAACTCCACACTTATATAATTGAACTTATCCGATACCGTCAGACGTTGAATAATTTATTCCCGTGTTATTCAGACATGATAACCGGGCAAGTTCCATTATCAACAGTGACAGTTTAACGTGTCCATGCCGAACAAAAAGAAAAGATCAACAACTGCGCGAGAAAAAGTGACGGAACGAAGTGAATATTGGCTATCTCTCGAGCTTCGACGTCATTAAAACTTTTAGATTGCAGAAGAATGGCTTTCCACTCCCGCACTTAACACTCTTCAGAAGACGTCATGTCGAGCAAGAAATTCTTGCCCGACCAAGCAGTAATTACGAGACTCGATGATAAATTAAATGGGAGAAAGGGAGCGCGGCTTCCTTTTTTGTCCTTCCTGTCCCGAGGGTTCTGTACAGGATGTTCCAAAGAAGTTTCCTGTGAAGCCATTCCCAAAATTCCGTCTATGCTTTATCCTAATCCGACATAATCCCGCGTCACATTGAATTATGGAGTAGTGGTCCAAATATGGTTAGATTAGGTTATTCTAAATTTCTTATTCTATTTAAGTCATGCAGGGACGTTTAGAGCAATGACAATCACCATACGATTGTTACATATCTTGTAATGGAACAATCTTTTAATGTCAGGAATATATTCTTAATAAATTATCTTTGTTCAACAGACTGTCGTTAAAAAATAGAAACACATTGATAAAATCTTTTAAGATGAAATAAGGAAAATGTTCTTCAAGATGTAAAAATGTAGAAATGTTCCTGAATCGTATTTTCATACAATTTCCACTAGATTGACATGTAGTCAATGTTATTCTTCAAATGTTAGGACATATAGTTCAAATAGTCTGCACTTAGTACCTAGTTTATACTCATCCATTGCATACTTCCCTCACAGACAATTCTACAATAGTAGTTCTCCAAAGAACCAAAATTACAGTTACGCAAATGAAAATACAATTAAACGAGAGTCATCGAAACAGTAACCAGGGTGTAAAGGTTTCTTTCTGGAATTCTGGAAACCAAGGGAAAATTAACGAAATTAATAATCTACTCGTGTAAGAGGTAAGAGTGAAGGGGAGAAGTGGGTGCTTCAACTTGTGCATGGTTACGTGTAGATAGAAGTTGTAGGGCTACCAGTTACCGCGAAGGTTAGAGGGAGAAGTGGTTGAAAGAGGGACCCCCGCTTTCAAGTACATAAAGCAATTTGCTTTCAAAGTATCCTTAGTTAATTATTTCGTAATTGAAGAAATGGAGCCCGTCGACTCTTTCTTTGAAACTATTCGAACTATCCACCTCGGAACGTTTCCTCTGCGTCTCGTTCTCTTCGTATACGTGTACAGGCTGCGCTATAATATGTGGACATAGGTGGTGTACGTGGATAAAATGTGCGTCATGAGAAATTGATAGGTCGGTAAGGACCTTGGGATTATAATTTGGGAAGTTTGGGGACTTTTAGATTTTAGAGTTTCCATATCCACATTATTTCAGTTATTTACATGTGGTTTTATTTATCGATATTCATTCTCTTATAAATAATACACACGAGGAGAAAAATAAGTACAATTTACAAGAATGTTCGTGTCAATAATTAATAGCAAGAATCTCCCTTCTACATTATTCATGTGTATATGTCGAATCCATTTGTATTGTGCTACTCTGTTAGTATATTCGGTGTACATAGTACGAAAATCCAGGCATGTTTGAACCTTTGAATGCGTCTTGTTCATTTTAAGACGTCTCCCTTGCGTAATCCTAAAATCCTCGGTTTCGCATGGATTAGTCGAATGCAAAGACGAGTTCCGGTCCGCAGATACTGCGAAACTTAAATTACACACGTGCCCGATTCTACGGCTGATTAAATCTTATGCAAGTGAATGCAGATAGAGCGTTTTAATTAAAACAGCTTCATCGATGCGGGCAAGGGTGGACGAGCGTGTTTTATTGAAAGCGTCGCGTCGGTTTCATTCGCGTTATTGAAAACGTTTATATGACGGTTTACGTCACGTTTCGAATAGCTTCTTGTCCCGTTCGAAACGCACATTCTTTATTCTGCAGCCTTTCGTGACTTGACGCTTTATTACGTGCGATTTTCATCCCCCCGTGCGACGTTTTTTATCTGATCTCTTTACAGACACGTGCTTAATCATACGGAATTCCAAATATATCCACGTTTCCCTCTATTAGAATTCCAGTTATTACTCGAGCCATCGAGTAATATCGCAAATACCGTGTCGGAATGCCCGAGTAGTACTTATCGATAATCCACTAAATACTTAAGAGATTTCATTGGTGCCAGCTAGTATGGTAATTAACTTAGGCTTACGAGTTTCGTGTTTGTATTACGTGTTGTGTATGTTAAATACATTCGCGTATCGGTTATCTCGCTGCGTGTTCGCGGCGTTCGATAATAAACAGATGATGCGATACACTGCTGACCCAAAAATCGTGACGGTGTTTCGTAACCTGTCGGGTATTTCGCTCATTGGGGATTTGATGATCCGGGATTTTAGAAATTTAGGAATTTGAGAGCTTAGAGTTTGACAATTCGGGGATTTGGCAATTCTACAGATTTTTATCTACACTTAATTGTCCAAAATGCAGAAACAGAACGTAACCTAGTCAAAAGGGTCGATCAAGGGTGCTATCTAATAACAAGGAAATTCGTGGTGTCCGTTGTCCAGTAGCTTTGTCAATTTTAACCGTAGGGACACAAAGCGTGCAACATCAGGCGCGTTATTCAGGGCAGGGGCGTAGGTAACCAATTCAATAACGGGGTGTCTAAACACGGCCCTGTACGACCGCTAATGGTTAGCTTGTGACGTAGCATCGGCCACTCTCTCTCTCGTTCTCTCTCTTACTGTAACGTTCGTTTACTCGTCCTGGCCGCTTTACGGTCTCTCCACCTTTATCTAACCTGGCCTAACCGCTCTCATCCGTTTACTCTACGCGTTCTAGAAGCACAGGCCAATGGATCTGTGCGTTACCACCGGCCAGATAGGTGGTACACGTTAGGCACGTATAACCGAACAGTGTTATGGGCATGTTCTCATGTCAAACCGCAACCTAACGACCTTAGGGGGTTAATGGTGGCGCCTGCCGTTGCTCCCCCACCAAACGATCCAGTGATAAATTGCTGTTAATGAAGCCGTTGCACTTCTCTGCCATCATCTGGCAGACCAGCTTGCGCGGCAACAACCCACCCTCCGTGGATTTTCGACTTTGATTCGACGATCAATCGTTCCTGGTCAACTGTGTTGGTCACGAATCGACGTTTCACCTTTTTGTCGCAACATTTGCATCGTGGCTACAATGCGACAAACGGAGGCTGCATTCGCTCTGGCCGCGTTCCCAACGGAAGCACCCTTCACCGGCTCAAGGGCCGAGGCTTGGAATTTTTACGCCCTGGGCTATTTAACGTAACCTACATTCTTAAACTTGCTAACTAGAACAATCTTCAGTTTTTCAACTTTTCAGTTATTTGCTTATCGAATCCGTTCATTTCGAAATTTTCAAGTTTGGAAAGTTTGATCTTGGATAGGGTAATGGTCAGATGGACAAATACGGTTAAATACGTATTTAATTCAATGGAAATTTTTATTCTACGAAGTAGATATATGGTGACTATTTATACTAACAACAAACGAAAGGAACTTTTAAGGACTCCTAATATTATGACAATGATCTTAGTAGATTAAAAAATAAAATTGAAAGATGAAGTATGCTTATTCTTAATAACCTGTATAATAGTCTGACCACAGACATGAATTTGCCTTTGACATGAATTTGTATAGGTAACCGTGTTAATAAAAGTTCAAATTTTTCAAAGAGAGCTCTGGAGATCAATGTTCTCACACGTTGAAAAACTTGTTGCCTTGTACAAATGCACGTGTTGCACCCTTGATAGATACGGGCTTGTTTCGAGCACACTCGAGCGTCGTAAGCATCGTCGACCACCTACGTAGAAAAGAAGTGGCTGGAAGACCCGCGAATTACTAGAGTTTCTTTATTCAATTTCTCTATTTCTATTTTTTTTTCTCCGCTTTCCTCGACGTGTTGCTTTTCCCTTATTTTTCGTAGTTTCTCCTTTGATACCCGTCGCCTTTGGATCTCCCGGGGATCCAAGCTGAAATTTCTTCTCTAACCCCTTATTCCGGGTCAGGTCACTACGTGTTTGGCCGCTATGGATAACAGGTATCCCGTTGAGTTTGTCTATCTAGTTTCGTACGAGGTCCCGGGGATTGGATTCCTGGAAATGTTTGTTAGAAAGAAACGACAGAGGTATGCATTTCATTCTGAACGAATCATATCTCTTCGCTGTGTGTTCTTTTTGCCAAGATTCGATATCTCTTTTTCGATACTCTCGACCCGGTAAAGTTACTACGACGTTTCTTGTAAATCTGTATTTACACCGGGTTACTCCGATACGTGATCTGATTTTGCTACTATTTTCGGTTGAACTTTTCTGAATACATATAGAGTAAATTATGCAAAATGAAATTAATTCTAAGGACACAGGTATCTACAGAGATGTGTTTATCTGGATGTCTGCTCATTTACGAATTTATGCATAAATGTGATCTGCTCAGACTAGGGATCTAGTCATCTAGGTATATAGAGATCTGTAGATCAATATGTTATATGAATATATATGTAGCAACAAATCAAAATATTAAAATCTAAAGAACATCTTACTATGAAGTTATGAATTTATGTTGAGTTTGAAATATTCATAAGATTCGACATACATGACACGCAAACACGTTTCGTTTTCATAGCAGGTAGAAGATAGATCTCCCTAGCGAAATATAAAAGATAAGAAGATAAATGTAGGTAGATTGAAAGACTGGCTTCTATCCCATCCTCAAATCCTATGCACTCTAAAACCTGATCTCTTTGCTGATTTCGCTTCGGTTCCTTAAAACTACGAAGTGTTGCCATGGTAATCTCGAGAAGCGCAGGCATTCTCATTTCGCCGCTCATCCCGAAATTACTGGCATTGAGCAAGAGCCAGTCTCTTCGGTTTTTCTTCGCTGGCCCGGCAGTAGCGTAATTTGCATATACGCGAGACGCTTAAAGACTTCTTAGCACGACGGTTTTGATTTAGCGCCATGCCAGTGCCGTTGGCGTGCTGCGAGCACGAATAGAGAGACCAGTGGAAGACGGCGAAAGATGAGAGAGGAAAGAGAGATATTCTACGCACACGGCGAAAAAGCAAGAGAGAGAGAGCAGTGATGGAGGTGGGAGACATCGTTCCTCGTCTGCATCCTAATTACCTCATTTTGCTTGAAACTGGCCGGAATCCGGGATACTCGGAGCCCCGGTTGGGTTTCCAGCGTTCTCCCGAGCCCATCCTGGTGCCCGGAGCAGAAGAGAGGGTGCAATCCCTTTCTCTGCCACCCCCTTCTGTTCTTACGGGCGTGCAAGGAGAGAAAGATAGAGTAGGCCGGCGGCGAGAAAAGGCAGGGAAGAGAAAAGAAGCAAGTAGGGAATGGCTTTCATAAATCTCTGTCGTAAAAAGAGGATTTATTTGGGGAGGTGGGCAGGTACCCTGATCCCGTTTCCATTGAGGCGCAGCGCGAAACCGAGCGCGGTAAAGTCGCGAGGACTGCCTCGTTAGCTCTGCGATAAAGCGTTTACCCGTCCGCCGATGTCACTTCCGGCAATCACTTAGACTCAGCCTGCTACCGAGGAAGGATTCTTTCCTTTTTCTCCTTTTTTTTTTTCTCGTCCTCTTCGTCCTCTCTTAATTTTTTTTCCCTCTTTTCCCACCACCGCGCCATTCATCGTGTCGTATCCAACCATTCTGAAGGGGAGCACCGCCGTTTCTCGCGGCTCTCGTTTCGCTGGAAGAGTTTCACGTGTCTCGGTTGTCGTGGTCGATGTTGCGGAAAAGAGCGTCGTCGTCGCTGAAAAACGACGGACCAATCTTACGTTCCTTTTAGGTGTAGTTTTATTTCCTTCGTATTTCGGACTGGAATTTCGGGGCTGATTCTCCCGATTGTCATGACCGTATGATTTCCTCCACCGTGAAATTGCTGAATATTTTTTCAGATCTGTTATCTTTCGCGTGCACAAGTCGCGGAACGTTCAAATTTATAACAGGACAGATTGTCAGACTTCTAAATTATGCCACATTCCCATATAATAAAGTTTTCAAGTCTGTAAATCTTCGGAATTTTATATTTATATATCTTCAGATCCTTTCAAATAATCTTCAAATTTGTAAAGTTACAGATTTACAAATTTCAAAGTTTGAAAGTTTATAGGTTTATAGATTCATAAGTTTATAAATTTACAGACTTCGAGTTACTAAAATCTCCATATCAAATACCAAATTTGCAAGTGTCGAAATCCTGCAACCCTAAAACTCCTGAAATCCCCGAATCGCCAGATCTAAAAATTCCGATTCCCAATTTCTGTTCAGCAATTACGCGAATATCGCTCCTAATGCGGGTAACACCTCTTCATTTTTGTTGTCGTGCGGGTATGCAACTATATTTTTTTACTGTTTCAGTTTGTCGCGTTTCGTTCCTGATTCCGTTCCATCAAAAAAAAAAAAAAATATTGTAACTCGTGCAACGTATTACACAGACCATTTGATCAATTCCGAGCTTCACATTTCATTCAATTGCGTCCCATTTTTTCGTTCGTTTTATTTTTTTTTAATTCCTCTTCTCGCGAATATATTCGCAACTGGGCGCAGTTATAGATAACATGCGCAATTATATACGACCGACTCGTTTCCATTATTTACAGAACGTCCGGCTAATAAAATCGGGAAAAAAACTAACCGCCACGATTTATACGGACGGTTGAAAATATTTTTCAGTGTATCACACGACGCAGCTGCCGCGAGGTATTTTTTTAATATATCTCGCTAGGAGCTCTCTTCCTACCGTTTTATCGCGTAGTCGTTAATATCCTTCGTTTAATTGGTTATCGTGGTTCAATCGAATGAAATTTCGTCGTCGTTCCTCTGTAAATGAAGCGTGCCGATCCGCTTCTCTTTTTCGACTATCTACACGTCGACCGTATCGTTTTCTCTCTACGAAAGAGTAAAAAGATAGATTTTATCGTTTGTTTCGTGCTCTTTATATTGGTCGAGGGTACGCTCGAAATTAACGGCCGATAAAACGGGAGAAACTTAAAGGACATTACGCTGGCGTAGCGAAGCGTACACCTGTGCGCCATATTTTCCACGAGTGACCTACGAGAGATGTAGCGATCTATGCTTATAGGAACTTGTGGTTATAAGACCCTAGATTTAGAGATTTAGAAATTATATATACAACGTGTCCATAGGTAACGTGTCCATAGGTTACGTGTTAAATAGCCACGCGTTATATCTGCACATTCACGCCAACAGATCTCATCATGGATTTTTCAACGTTTTAGGCAGCCTGCCATAGTATAGCGAGTAGTCTTTTCAAGTGTTGGTGTTTCGAGCATTCGTGTGCAATTGTACGCGTAGTTCTCCACGCACCACTCAACGGAAATACGTGAAATTCCAGAAGCCTGAAAAATCACTTCGCTCACGAGTACATCGTTACTCGCATACTTATTTTCGAACAGTAAATCGTTATCGTTAGCACTTGTAAGATTTACTATGTCAAGGACCCGGAAATGTTCGTCCTTGAGCTAGGGAAATTCCTGTTCGACGAAAAATGGGGCAACATTTGAGGGACTTAAGATTTTCCATGCTTACAGTGTTTCAACGATTTTTCAGATAAAATATCGATGAGGATAATAAGAATAATTACAATAACGATGTGAATACATGTTCTATTTCGCTAAGTCGCCATATCGTTAGAACCTCAAATCCCAAAGTTCCGAAAATCCTAAAAATTCAACCAGTCAACTCTGCCATTTTTCCCTAGTTTGAAAACCAGTGAGTTAAGATTTGGTAAATAAGACTCGAGATTTGTTACTCTTTGAGAAAATACGATAAAGGCAGAAATTGATTATTGTAGTTCTTCGAAGTAGGCCGTTAAGGGATGTCAGGTTTCGTCAGCACTGCTTGCCGGTTTGATAGAAATTCGGCTGAAGACAGGGTAGACAATGAGATTCGTCTACGTAGAGAATTGGAAGGCTGCGATCGGGTGATATAGAAAGGTGTATAAGACACCGGGAAATAAGGCTGCGACAATTTCTCCGGGGAATATCCCGCAAGATTCGCGCTTCGTCCTCTTGAGATAAGAGGGCACCTGGCTCCTCGTCAGGGAACGAAACGAAATCCCAGGCGCAACCTGGTTGATCGGCGACGCTGCTGCGTATTATAGAAATTGGATTTGTCTTGGGTGCTATTTCCTGATCCTCGTCGAAGCCCCGGGTTGCGAGCGTCCCATCAGAGTTTCGGAACCATTCAACTTTCGCTCGAACGATCAGTTTTGCGTTCCCTCCGCCGATTTACTCGGCGAGCAAGTTTTGTTTTACTTGGCCGTACGTTACCGGGACGGAACGAAGTTCGGGAATCGGGATTAAGAAAGTGGAACTGCGGCGAAAAGTGGTTCCATTCCACGGCAGAGACACGGGAAACGTAGTATAACCGAAGCCAGGCTACGGGAACATAGCCTGTGGCCTGTGTAACTTGCGACACCAATTGTCGTGGGCTGTATCAAAGCCACTCGCGAGGGCTTCGAGAGGTTTGTGTAGTTTAACAGGCAACGTCTGTAAATATATGCGGAAAGTTATCTGGCAGAGAGGCACTCGTGATTTTGGAAATTGCCACGAGCTAGATTAGAATGTTCTGCCAGAGCACAGTAATATTCCCGACGATATAGCGCCTTGGAATAGAACGATCAATTCACGCTTGCTTCTCTTCTTCGTAGAATCGACAGATTTTTATAGCGTGTTTGTTATAATTCCTAGGTTGTTTAATATCGAATCGAATATTGAAGATTTTTAAAAATGGGCCTCGTGATTTGGCCACCTAAAGGAGGAGTTGGAGAGAATTTAGGAATTTGTGTACTTGAATATGTTTGTATGAAATTATACAAAATTATCATTTTACACCCATATTGTATTTCAGTATTAAAAATTTTGCATTGAGCCATAAATTTTCATTTTTTACTAAATGTTAAATTCCTTGATCGAATATTGTGTACTTCCGAATACTAACTCAAAAGTAGTTAACTAAATATTTCCAAAAATTGTATCAGAAACTTTTTTGTAAAAAAAAATTTGGTACAATTCTAAAAATGTCACAATATCCTCGATAGAACGTGTCACAAAATTGGAAGGTGTATATCGGTAAATATGTCTTCTAATGAGAGTCCCGTGAAAAGGAGCGAAATTACGATCAATCAAAGCACGGGGATGATTCGATGGGGTAGTTTCCTCTAACTACGAACGAACGG
The DNA here is from genome assembly GCA_036983795.1 of Megachile lagopoda. Classification (NCBI taxonomy): domain Eukaryota; kingdom Metazoa; phylum Arthropoda; class Insecta; order Hymenoptera; family Megachilidae; genus Megachile; species Megachile lagopoda. The sequence continues at coordinate 10,544,884 of CM072785.1, read as the reverse complement.
GTTCTCGCAGGCACATTCAAAGTCGCAGAGAGAAAAAGCTGGCCGTATGCCAGGTTGGCGCAAGAGTACCTCCACTTACCAACTTGCATACACGTTCTATACCAGACCCTCTGCACTTTCCACTGACTTTTTGGAACCAGTAGCGAGTTTCGTCCTAGTCATCTTCCGGTAACAATGGCCCGACCGTTATAAACGTTGTTACAACGACGATCCCTCCCTCTGCGAGCTCGCCTCCACGTGCAATCAGATTTTCTACGAAAAGAAAAACAGTGCGCAGAAAAAAACAATCCCGAGTATCTTGCCACGTTAATTGTCCGCTTAAACGAATCAAAGGACGCGAAGCAAAAAGTTCGTCGCAAGTACAACGCCATTATTACACGGAACAAAAATATTTGGATTTCTTTTAATCCCATTAAACAGTCTACCTCAAGGGTCAGCGTGTTTGAGTTTCTGCCACTTTTAATTCCATCAGAAACTTTTATCGGCCATTGTATCAACGAGTAATGTTTTATGGAGTACCTTCCCGGCGCCGTACGCTCAGACACATCTTTACAATGCCTATCGTGAAACAGGACCTTTCTCCTTTATTACTACTTTCCTATACAGTACGATTCTTTTTTCCCGTTGCCTTTTTTTCGTCCAACTCAATACGTCCAGATATATGCGTCTCGTGCGTGGATTATACACAGGTACGCTCGTGGTTGGATACGCGTTTTTTCAGCCTCCATTGTTCCTCGCTATGTGCGTCGCTTTTAGACGGAGTCGACATAATCATGATTTAGTATGCATTGGCGGAAATTGTGGAGATATATCGAGTGCAGATTTAATGCGAGGTAATGCAATGTTTGGTAATGCTACTTGTAATGTAACGATAATGTGGTGTGGGGAAATAAAACCGAAGGTGATGACGCAAGTCATGATGCACAGCGCGATAATGCAACTGGAATTGCAACGAGTTATGATGCAACTCGAATTGTAACGCATGATATTACAATTCGAGTTGCTACGAGTGATGTTGCAATTTGTCGAACTGCAACGCGTGGTAATGCAACTCGTCCAATTGTAACGCATGATATTGTAATTTGTCGAAATGCAACGTGTGATATTGCAACGAGTGGTATTACAATTTTTCGAATCGCAACGCGTGATAGCGCAGCGCATGGTATTGCAACGCTGGGTAATACAGCGCGTGGTAATTCGACACGTGGTAACGCAATGCATGATTATTCCATATGTGGTGATGCAATGCATTCTAATTCAATGCATAGTAGCGCAACGCGTGGAAATGAAATACCTGGGATTACAAGTCGCACCACTAATGCAATGCGTTGCAATTAAATGTGTAAGGTTGCAACGCATGAGCGTTCAATGTATGGAAATGCACCGTGGTAGTAGAACGTATGGTGACTTGACGCATGGTAACTCGGCGCGTGATGATTCGACGCGTGGTAATTCGATGCGTGGCGATGCAACGCGTGGTAATTCGACGCGTGGTGATGCAACGCGTGGTAATTCGACGCGTGGTAATTCGACGCGTGGTGATGTAGCGCGTGGTAATTCGACCCGTGGTGATGCAACGCGTGATAATTCGATGCGTGGTGATGCAGCGCGTGGTAATTCGACGCGTGGTGATGCAACGCGTGGTAATTCGACGCGTGGTAATTCGATGCGTGGTGATGCAACGCGTGGTAATTCAACGCATGGTGATACTGATATGTCTCATAATTCAATGCATGGTGCAACGCGTGGTACTGCATCGCCTGGTACTGTAATGCATGATGCAACGCGTTGTACTGCATTGCCTGGTACTGTAATGCATTGTGAGTTGTCACAAGACGTCATCGCAAAATTGTGTTACCAAGATGGCCACTCAATACGAATGGCCATTGCATAATCCACAACACGAGACTCATGACAGCACGTGACCAACGAGACACAACGCATGAGTAATATAAACCGTAGCAATATAACACGTGGTCATATAAAATGTCTCGATCAAAACTCCTAGTTACGCCAATGCACTCCCGTTTTGTGTTTCTTTGTCTAAGCAGACTAGTGTTGTGTGTGCTTTGAAACGCGACTCGTGATACGAGGAACGATCAGCGCCGGTAGTAATTTCGAGGTTGGTCGCAGTCACGAGCCAAAATATCCCGCGGCTCGAAAGCGGCCTTTTCGTGGGCTCTACAGCGCCAGAGTTATTAGCGGCGAGCGACATTCGTTGTACTTCTTGTTACACTCGCCGTTTTGGTACACGCGCGGTCGCTACGTTGGTTTTCCGAGGTCTCGCCGACCGTGCTTTCATTGTTGTCCCTAGAAAATTTTTACGATCGCGTGTACAGGGGAACACAACGGAGGCTTGTTTCATATGTAGACGTTTATCCTGTTTCTGATACGATTTTGCTTTTTTAACGTCCGTATATGCTAATTTTTGTGCATGGCTCGATTTCAGTCTTCTCGGTGGACAGATCGATGTTTGTAATTTGGTATAAAATTCGAAATTTCATCAATTTTAATCGGTTGATTGAAATTTGTAATTTGGTAGATTTTCATTAAAATTTGTGACGTGACCGATTCCGATAATACAATTACAATTTGTAATTTGATCGATTCCGATAATTTAATTAAAAATAATTTGGTCGTTTAACGTTTACGATTGAAAGTAATTACTCGTTGAAGATCTTGATTCAATCGGTTGGTGGAATTAGTCAACGATTAAAAACATTGATTGTTAATTATCAGTTACTAGCTTTTAATTGAAGTTTAATTGAAATTTTATTCGGCGCATGCTTTCAGTAAGTTACGTTAGTGAAAATTATTTTCAACACACTCGCCGTTTCAATCAATTTTTAAATTGCAATACAAATGTGTTTCCATTGAAATATATTTATCTGTAACAGTTTATTATTTGTACGTATCAATTTAACAATGTTGTTTAGGATGAAACATCCAATAATTGACGCTTTAAATAACTTTAAATTTTATGCACTCTTTTATACGCTGTTTTGTACATTGCAAATAATATAATTTATATTATATTTTATTTTCCCGATGTGAACGATTTTACTTATGAAAACTTGCATATTTCCTCGTGAAATTTTTAAGGTATATTGCAAAATCTGCGTACCGACCTACATTAGACAAAGAATATTTTGCAAAAGAAAAGACAAAATATTGCTTCCTGGCTAGAGGACCCTGGCAAAGTGACATTTTCTACATTCTTAAAAACTAAACATCTACTCTCTCTTGACGAAAACAACATAAGATAAACAAGTAGCATATCAATTTTCCGGCAAACGTCCCCAAAATCCCCCAAAAATCATCTTCGTAGTATTCGGTTCCCATGACTCTATAGATCCCACAAATTCTTTATGGTCTTCTCACGTTCAAAATCCTCCGTTTCCTCTATCCCCCATTCCTCGTAAAAATATTCCCTGACTAAAAAACTTCCATAATTCCTCCGTAGCGGTTTAGAGGAGTCACGATTCATGAAACAGTCGGTGCACCATAAAGCAGGATTAGTGACATATGGATACCATGGAGTCTATGGCATAGACTATAGACGAACAACGAACCGACCGATGCACGCACTTCTGTCGGTGACAGCGAGAAGTACAGACAAAATTATTGGATAGGAAACGCCCACGATATTATAAACCTGCGATATTTACTGTTATATATGACGAGACTTTATTACTTCCTATCACACGTTTGAGCACTCATTTCTCATATCTTCAAACTTTTATTGAAGTGCCGATTAAGTGGTCAACTGCTGCAATAAAAGTGCAAGTTTCAAGGTGTTCGCTAAAGACATACATTGATTCTTTTCTTGACTCCTAAATTACTAGATTCTTAAATTCCTAAATTCCTAAATTCCTAAATTCCCAAATTTCAATTCCCCAATTTCTTAAATCCCCAAATCCCCAAATTTCCAAAATCCCGAAATCTCCAATTCTCAAATTAAAAATTCTGCAATTCCGACAGTTCAAAACTCCAAAACCCTAAAAACCTCCAAATCGAAAAATTCGTAAATAAATTGTTTAATTTCCAAATCTACCAGCTAGCAAATCACAAAATCCGCCCCCCAAAGAACAATCAAGTAATCCTCCTCCTCCATTATTTCCGGAAAAACGAGATTTGCTCCCCACTCTATCTTCCCTGCTATCACGTCCTCGTAAGCGACACGAAAATCCTTAAACCGATAACAAACGTTTCCATTTACCGTAAATAAAGTTAAAATCACGCGAGCACCGAAATTTACTTCCCCGGCAAGCAACCTGGTTACTTAAAACCCAATCGATTTCGTTCCCAAATTTTCCTGGTGCCGGAGAAGCCATTTAATCTTTGCTAACTTTTGAAAGCTTTTCGCCTCCGAGTCTCATTAGACAGTCTGCATTAAATTCGAAATCCAAAAGACGTCATTCCAGCTGGAAACTCGGGCTCCCTTTTCTGGACAAACTTTGATGTGGCTTTGTAAGCGTGCCAATAGAAGGGAGAAAATGTGCAAAAAAAGGGGGACGGCACACTGTGTAAGTGGGTACACGTGCAGCGTCGCAGTTTCCTTGGACAGGATAAGGAGTCCAGCTCGAAACGAGAGAAACGACTCAGAACTTTATCAAAGAAGTACGTGATCCTTGCGCTTAACGACCATCCACGTTCTTTGTACGAAACGCGGCTGTTCTAGCAGGCGACGAGAACCTCGAGATAGGGTTTACGTGGACAGGGATTTCTCAAATTGGTTTCGTTAGAACCCGGATCACCTTCCTTTCCATCGGACCTTCACACAAACCTGCCCGAAGAACAAACTCAGGAATACATGCTTCCTCTGCAACCGGTAGGTGCTTGCCTTTCGACTGGAAATATTTCAGAATGAGATTTCGATGTTAACTGCTTCATAAGAATTTAGAATCTTGCTGGGAGTCTTCTGGTTAATAGAATCTCTGCGGGGAAGATCTTGTAGCCTGATCAAATCATAGACTCTGTGGTATCCATGTCAATGATCTTACTTTATGGCACACCGACTGTTTCATGAATCTTCTAAACTGCTGTGGAGGAATTATGTCTAGAAGTCAGGGAATATTTTTATTAACCACTTGCCCTACAATATCACACTCGTGACCCTCCTCAGAGTCATCGTTGAATACAAAACGTGTCTAATTTTTCGATTTTAATTTGTCTTCACGTTGTAACGATTAGTGAACTGTGAATGACGCACCTGTCTAGAGAATTGTAGGTTAAGAGGTTAATCTTAAAAATCTTTCAACCGAAACATAACTTGTACCAAAGAGATGGAACGATTTCGAAAGTACAATCGTATCGTAAAAATATTTGGTTGGGAATAACGGTGTAATAGCAGTTTATCGTCGAAGTATCTTGTCGTTTATAGAAATTTACGCAACGTCGATCGGCAGAGGGGTAGCGAGCATAATTGAATGTCGTGCGTGGAAATGCACTCTCCCGGGATGAGTTACATTTGCCACGCGAATTAACGCGATTACGTTCGCGGCTACATCTGTATATGGGAATTCCCCGAATGCGTGCATTAATCGTCGTAGTTGTAAGAGTATCCAGGAAATGTTGATTGCTTGGCTGAGTTTCTAATGTTCAGCCAGCATGTTAGTTTGTTTCGCGGCGTTGGCCAAACTTCCTTGCAGCTGCTTTGCGTATTTGTAAGCTGTAACGGGGTTTGTTCGCTTCAAGAAAGTTCTATCGAAGTTGCTGGATTCCCTGCTACGGATTGTTCGTTTTATCGTGTTGCGGTGAGATTCTAGCGTTTAACAAACAAAATTCGACCGAAAGAAATATCGAACGTCTTCTCGTTACCGACAAATAATCGGCTTACAAGTCTCCTCTACATTTAGGAATACTCTTCGGAGTTGTTATCCTCAGTTCTTGTACCTTTACATATTCTAGTTATTTGATTATTATGTTCGATCTCTAAAATTATGTTTCAATCTCCCTGTGTTTCAATTAGTTAATTTAATGCTATGGAATAAATATAATGTTGTATAAATAACGGTGTATTTATTTTTGAGCCCCTTGGTTTGGCATCGATACTCGTGCCGCACATCACAGTTCAAATATGGCAAAAATAGTATTTGCCTTACAACTGAGTTTTGACTTCGACACTAGTTGCAATTTGTACTGAATTAAAAATATGTCTAACATTTCAAGTTTTTTTATTTATCTTAATATTGCAATAGTGAATAGCTGTCTCTGATGGACGCAGCTCTCGAAAAATTTATAGGTTAGGTTTATATTATAGGTTAAGAGACTAATGTAGTAAGAATATGATTGCAAAATCATACTTCGAAAGCAAAGAAAAATTGTATAATATAGTTACGTTCTATGACTCTTATAGCAATTCATTTTTCTATAAAATAAGTAATGTAACATCTAAATTAACTGCTTTTGTCCAAAACAAACGTAGGAATGTGTCCGAATATTAGTGTCTATTAAGCTTGCCTTCATTTTACTTGCAAAGGAAATTCAAATAATCATTGAACTTCCGTATGAAGCTTAATAATTATAGACAGCTTCTATTTGTGAATAACCGAGTCACTGCTTTGTCGAGCAGTCGCGAACTCTCCTTTGTGAAATCTAATATTAGGCTACGTCTTTTGTCAGCACAGGCGTACGAGGGAAATCTCGTAGATTAGCTTTGTAAAATGGGTCGGTAGGAAAAACATATGAAAGAAATCTCTATTCGAAACGCTTCCCGGCCATTTGCCACATGGATTTATGGCGATAAGGCACAGGCTTAAAGCGTGACGAGAACACCAAAACGCTTTTGACTGAGAAACGTCCATCCCGACCGGTAAGCGTTCGAAAACGAAATTCGATGCGGAGCGAAATCCCGACTCCTAGAGACCACACGTGAGCTCCAGATAGGCCGTGGATTCTTGGAAATTTCGTTAGAAATTAGGTGTGAACAGGAAATTCAGCTTTTCATTTGTTAATCACAACGCGATCAGTAACGTTGGTTATTCTGATAATTGGTTTCAGGAGATTTTATCAAAATCTGATTTTGATCAAATTTATGACTGTTGCAACTATTTGCTTCCCTTGGGTTGCGTGTTCAGAATTATTCGCAGAATTGTATCTGAAAATCTGTACAAAGTTAGTAAATTGTAATTACACACAGTAGCTGAAAGTTAAATTGTTGCATATTGAAGAATAGATAAAATTGCACTTATGGTTTGAACAAACATATTTATATAAATCCTTCATGAGAAATGGTTGTGAACCTCAAACTGCATCAATATGATTGAATAATACAAAAGTATTGCAAAATAGTACTTATGGTATATCAATTTGAATCATAAACCTTAATGAACTTGCGTGAAAACAATAGATTTTGATGCTTATACAGTTCGACACAATTAAAACACATTTTTCAGGGGGTTAGATTTTAATCAATGCGAACAGTTTAACCCCCGCCGCCATTGTCACGTGTGCACGAAATGCTTGAAAGCGAACAGAGGAAGAGAAAGAGCAGGGGTGGTATTAAAATATAGTAACGATAGCACGTGTACATCGATACAACTGCGATATCACGTTCAGACAGCGAGGAACGAACATAAGACTGGGTGTTTCGTCTAGCAATTCGGCCATGTTGCTTTGAACTTTGATATTACTTCTGAATAGCGAAACGTATCCTCTATATGCATGTAAGGCCAACGAAAAAGGAATCCCGACGACTTTCGAGTCTCGTTGCATGCTCGTTGCATTCTATACCTGTTTGTATTTCTTGAAAATCAATGGACAGGGAATTTTATTGTAGTGTTATGTTCTCCGTTCTAATTTATTAGATTTTACTAGAAATTGTCAAATTTTTATTTCAATGTATATTTCTCAGAAATTTTTAACACACTTCGAGATAGCGCGAACAGGATACTTTTTACTGTTTTAATAAATCATATACATTTTTTATTGCTAAGCATAGATATATGATTTTTATAGGAATGTGGGGATGAACTGAAATTCCCAAAATCTCCAAATACTCAAGTTTCGATCTCCTCAAACCTCCAAACGCCATTTCTAAATACCACCAATTTCCACACAATCGAGTTGCGGGTATCATCGTTCTCCCGCCTCCTACAGCTTCATCAAACTCCTTGATCATCCCAGATTACTTTCCTCGAACAATAGTTGAACGAACGCGAGTAAAAAAGCGCGAGGCCCGAAGAGTAGCGAGCAAAGGAAAAGGATCGGTCAGATCGTGAATCGGAACGAAACTAGCGTGCGAGGAAATCGAGTACGAAGTAGTTCACGCGGTTGAATTACTGGCTATACGTATTCAAAGCCAGTCCACTCGGAATGACCGGTCGAAATTCCGAAATTCAGGAGCGGCACGGTATCGGAGCCAACCCCGTCATCTCGCACGTACTGATGCCAACCCACGAGTTGGCGCGTGAAGGATTGACGTGTTTAGAAGAGCACTATTGGTCAGAATAGAAAAATAGACGCCTAGACTCACATGTATTTTCGGCGGTAGTACTATTAGCCTCTAGCGGTCGCACACCAATTAGGCCAAGAACTAGTCCGTGAAATTTAATAGTTCAGTTAAAATGGCCGTTCTACAAATATTATAAAAACCGAAAGAACTCCAGAGTGTCTTAGACTGACAGTCAGTCTCGAAAGTGAAATAGTGCGAATTGCGCGATGTTATTGTCATTATTATTATTTGCCAAAATGTAACGGAAGTGTAAACGGTGGCTCCTTTTACTTTGAGACCACGCGCCAACTCGTGGGTTGATATCTGTAGCGCGGACTCTGTATGCCGGTGGTTCCCACTTCCGTTGCTACGGACACATTTGATATACGGGCTCGGTGTATGCATCACACGGCGTCGCAGGGCCGTATATAGATTACCAAAGATGCGAGAGAGGCACAATAGAGTGTAATCAACGCCGAGTGCGGCGCGGCACGGCGCTGTCCGCGTTAATATTAAATCGCGGCTCCTGCGGTTGTCTCGAGTGCTTATCTCGGATCTTCCTCCGCCCCTGCGTCATATAGTTGCCGACATCGCTGGCTGTTGATACCCTCTCGAGCCACCCTAAACTCGCCCTATCGTGTACACTCTATAGCAAACCTGCTTTCTCTAGGGAAGATATGGGTAACAGGGGGAAGTGCTGTCGAGTTAGTTGATTTTTTCCAATTTCAACGTTGGTGGAATATGATTATGAGATGGGATAAGATTAGAATTAGAGATTAGAATTTTGGACATCTATGAACGCTTATTGGGAATATGAGGAATATGATTTGGTGATTTAGACATTGGAGGAGGTCAGGAGTTGTGCATCTAGGAATCTTGAAGTCTAACACTGCAGAAATATTTACAAATATGAGGAATACGAGAAACATGACAGCTTGGTGATTTCGACATTTGAGGACGTCAGAATTTGTGCATTTAGGGATGTTGAAATTGATCTTGAAGTCTAACGCTGTAGAAATATTTACAGATTAAACTAGCAGATTAAAAATGGTAGAATTTGCAAATTTACATATGTGTAATAAATGTCCGTTGCACCGGAGTGTACCCAGTACACGTTGCAGTTTCTTTTCTGTGACACTTTACCCCGGCCATGTCGCCGACCTGGATGAGAAATCTTCGATATTGCACGTTTGGGACAACGGGAGGCAGAACCCGTCGTTCCCCGTATGATTTCGCCATCGATTCTCTTCCCTGCCCCTTATTTCCACCCCCTGGAGATCCACCCCTCAAGCTTCCATCGACTATCTCCTCGAAGAGTCACGGTGCTGTGACACCGCTGCGATATTATCTCGAGCCTCTGCTCGCAGATTATCTGAACCACTTGCTATCCAAAGAGGATAATCGTGGCGAGCTCCTGAGACCGTTTAATGGAACCCACGCGGATAACGAGTGCCTTGAAACTGATAGACGGACGTTCATACTCCGTTCGCGCGCAACTGGCGGGAAATTTAAATTATTTGGCAGACTCCCGACTGTCGGGACAATGACTAGAATGAATTTGCGGTGGTTACGGTGACTGTTCACCGGTACTTTCGATTTGTAATTTCAATGAAATCATCGGAAGTTCGTGTTTTACGCCGCTCGTTGGCATATTTCAAGAGGGTTTTGCGAATCGAGTGGAATCCGAAGAAATTCAACGAACACGTCGGACAAGTAGGTGTTCGCAAAAGTATTTCATTCAATAAGTACAGTTTTGAGTACGACGCGCTGAACTTTTATAGCTCCCTTCCGGAATATCATTATGCGTGCCATTATGCGGGGCAGTTACTTCGGAGACTTTATGGAGCCTCAAACGACGACGATTACCGAATCGGGATCGTAAAATTTTGATGTGGAAACGGTGACGTGACATGGAGCGATATATTAATTCTAATTTGACACTCTGGAGTTCTTTCGGTTTTTTATTTCTTCTTGTAGAACGGCCATTTTAACTGAACCATTAAATTATACATTTCACTAGTAAATATCTCCCTGTTTGGTCAATCTTCCTATCTTCCCTGTGTACACATAAAATTCTGCTCAGTCTCGCTCGAAGGTTCGTGTTCATCAGATGAAAATTCCGGACCGATGTGTAAAATTTCGATAATCCTTGAAACGTAATAGCAAGGATTCCTCGGTTAGTTAGAAAGAACAATCCGGCGCGAAGGAAGGTTCGATTAAATATTCGGAAATTGAGATTCCAGACAAACCGAGCTGGATGGGTCTTTATTATTTGATATGCATCACGAGTGAGCCACATCGGGAGAGAGGATATTTCGAATGCTTAGGAAAGGACCGGAGAGCGTATCAGGAGAAATTAAATTTCGTTCCCTTACCTCTGACAGAATCACCTTCTTCGCCTTAACGGCGGTAGCTATCTTCAGCGATAACGAAAACTCTAACTATCTGAGATAACGCGAGAGTTTCAACTTACGAACACCCGGGGATGAATACCGATAGCACCGACAGATTCATTCGATTCGCTCGACGAGTTTTATGGAAACCTCTGCGAGGGGAGATAATAATTATACAATATCATGCTGTTATTAGACGTAATGTTCAGCGGAGAATATCGTGAGCTTTATTGTTTCTTCCGATGTATCAATTCTAATTTCTGTGGAGTTCGAAATGGTGCTGGAATATGGAGTGGTTATTTATTTTAAATAAAAGGCTTAGTGTCTCTAAAGTAAATGACTTTACCGAAGGTGACTAGAAAGGACATCTTACTGTTCAAGGATCAAACTAAATGTGAAAAGGAAAAATAATGGTCTAGTCCTGCAACGTGTTCGCCTAATTGGCCCTCAGGTATAAACACGGTCTGGACCATTAACTCTAAAGACAGGGTTAAGACTTCTCTTTATTGTAATGACACATAGATTTTTGCTCGTTAATTAAAATGATTCAACAGTATGAACATGCAAAGGAAATCTAATGGAGCTAAAAGTTCTACAGAAATGATCATCAGAGACAGGTAGGAAGAAAAAAGCATCACATTAGTGATATATAGATCGCAAACGAGTACCCGATACAAAAAAGTAGCGGAACAAACCGGTCTTTCTGTCAGACCCATCGAGTCGGTCACTCCTTTAGTTTTTCTTCGTCGACTCAGAAGACCATTAATGGATTCCGATGCTCGGTTCACTGCCCGAGACGAGGGTTACAGTTGTTTTCGAACAGTAATACGAGAAGAAAATGGTGAATGCCACGTAAAAACTATTAATTCTCCGAACTCCGAAATTTCTGGATTACTTTGTTTCAGAATTTGTTAGGTTAGGTTCGAAGGTGACAAGTTTTTGGGTTTCTAAACTTTCCGAGGTCTCCAAAGTTCTAGGTTCCCATCTATGTTCTCATATTCCTAGTTTTAGTATGTTCCAAAACTCCTGTGTCTCCAATTCTCCAGTACCACAAATACCTATGTTCGCAAATTCCAATACCTCCCAATTTCTAATTTCCAAACATCAGTGTTCTCAAACTCCCATGTTCCTAATTTTCTAGTACCATAAATATGTTCCCAAATTCCAGTGTCTCCAAATGTCTAGTTTAGTACCCATGTCCTCAAACCACTGACGTCCCAAACTCCGATGTCTTTCTAATTTTCTAAACATCTATGTTCTTAAATTCCTGTCTCCAAATTTTCAGACCACTAAGTCCCTACATTCCCGTATCATCCCCTTCCCTAAATTCACGCACATGCAGAATCAATAGACTCGTACGCGCGGTGGCGGTTGTTATCGTGAGCACTAGAAAATGTCGGATTTGGTTTGTTAGGATTAAAAATTGAATAGGAACGAAATGACTCGAAATCGCGTGGCGGTGTGGATTCTTTCGATTTAACGAAAGCGGACAGAATACGTATTACCTGTCAGCTTAGCAGCGGTAGTTTTGCGGACACATTCCGTCGCGTTTCAGCGGCGGTTACGTCAAAATATTAAGCTTTATTCCGCGGCCGCGCGAGCGCAGCTGCTGCATTTGAATGAAAATTGGAAGAGCGACGGGATCACACGGTTGTCGCGAACGAGGACGGCTCGTGATTAGCACGTCTTTCTGGATTGATATATAGCCACAGGCAAGAACGTGACCATGTTTGCAATCAGCCGTAGTTCACGCCGGTAGATTTGAAATAGTCATCGCCACCTGTCGATCGTGCAAATTGCATGGTCGCGCAACAAGCGCGTTAGCTAGCGGGCCGCGACCTCGTGCGATTAAATTTTAATTACACGCCGATTCAGCGTATGTGCACGCATACTTTCCACGTGGACTGGTTGATTTTATTCCGTACGGCTACTGATGTTTCGCGTTTCGATATACGCGACAGAGATGACGCTAGACAGAGGCCGACCACACCTGGCCAGAGCGAGATTGACGAATGCACGATACGGGATGTTATTTGCGATGTTATGGGCCGATGAAATTTTTCAATTATCATCTTTGTTCCTGTAGCTGCCGTGATTCTGAACAACGACCGATGTATCGTCATAAAAGGATCGCTTTTATCGTTTAACGTGCAGGGTGACATGTGTGTAGCGCCAGCGAGGTCCTCGAGCTCAAAATGAATTTAAAATATGGAATAAATTTGTTTTATACGTGGCTTTGTTTCCGATATTACGAAATTCGGATATGTTTCTTTTTGAAGTTATTCATTTATCATGGTTTTCGTTTAAACGAATGCTGCAAGTGCCGGAATATTGCTGGTACAATTTTAGGAAATATTTAACAAAACATTCTCGCATCGCTGTTTATATCCTAGATTCATGGCTTCAAATTTCGACTGAATCTGAACAATTTTTTTAATAGGTTCTTTGTTAATTGCGGTTTTTTTACGTTTTACTACCCGCGAGAAACCAAGCTGAAACTTGACACAAATTGTTCTTTACAAGCTATCGAATAATGTCGCAAGTGAAATTTAGAAAGTCGAGTTTAGCTAATCTTTTCATCGATTTTAAAATTCAACACCTATGTCAACATATTTGCTAGCGATTCGTCCGTGTACGCGGAAGAGGAACGTCAAATTGCAGAAGCAAGCAAATCGTTCTTTCCAGAAGCAAATATCACGAGTAATTCGCGAACATCCGATCGTTTATTTAGTTCTCGAGACAGAAATATCCGTGGACTCGTATCAAGATAATTGAATCGTAACGCTTCACAGTTCGCAACGAAAGTTTGGAGAAGCCGTCTGACACTGGCTCTACCACAGAAGAGGAGCGTAAAAGCCGAAATATAGAAATCCGTACAATTAATTCCGTCTTCTTAATGGAAATCGTTTCTCCCGTTCTCCTCTTTACTACCTTCTTTCTTCAGCCGGGTTCTAGAGACGGCGCGAGACATCTCGGTGCTTTTAAGTGTTCCCATTTGAGGAGCGTCGAGCGGGAAAGACGGAATTTCAATTAAACATTTATCCGTCGGAAAAGTCTGTCCCGGGTGCTTGCGTAACTTCAGCCATGCCAGTCCGAAGCTACCGAATCATTTATTAATTCATCGATAGATAACGTTCGTCTTGTTACGCGGGCTACCTCTGTAATTGCTGGACTTGTTAATTATCTGATAACGACGATTTCTCCTCCGTGATCACTCGAAAGATTTTCACCGGCGAACAACAAGCCGGCAGAGAGGGGACAACAACAAAGCGAATAATTAATGCAACGAACGCAACGTCGCAACCCCTTGTGCCGGTCTAATTTACATTTACAAGACAGACACACACCGGTGTAACGTGTATCAACACTTTGATTAACAGTGTCGTCGTTCAAAGCGAAGAGAACGTTTGACCGAAAGAATACGTTTAATTAAGGACAGAGCTTGCGTAAAAATCCACGACACCGGTTTTTGATTAAGCCCCGGGCACGGTGTTCGATTAGTCGCGGGATGAGACCGAAATAACGAAGTAATTTACGATTTTGCCCGAACGTTTATGGCGTCCTGGAATGGAACGAACGGATTTACCTCGGCCATCGAAAGCTCGCTGAGCTGCGCGATATTATACGTAACGAACTATGTTCGACTGGTTGTGTAATATGTAATATCGCGCGGCGATGCACCCGCGGGCAAAAAACAATGGCGGCTCGGGGAAATGCTTGCGATAGCTTTTCATGGCAATTCGAAGTTATCGCGCCGGAAATCGGGATGACGGTGCCGAGAATCTGAGTAATTAGTGTTAAAACCATCAGATCGATCGAGAGTTGAAATATTTTTGGCTAAAAATTTCAGTCTTGTTGCATAGATACCCTAATTTCTTCGATGTACAAATATTCATTCTTTAAAGATAGACGGTGATAGCGATGGTGAAACCTAAGGATAAGGCTGCCTCACAACTAGTGAGAAAGGCAGTTACCAATTTTTTGAAAGAAAAATGTTTTTCAGCTAAACCCCGAGAATTCCACTAGTTGTGAAACACCCTGTATTCGCGATACCAACGTATCGAAATCGGTGATTTTCATAATCCTACTTAACCCAGTAGCCTGGATTCAATTTACAAGTATTTCTGCGTTGGCGTTGTACCCAAAGCACAAGGCGAGGGAGGCATATCGCATCGCTGTCATTCCCAAACATCTTTTTGCGCTCGAGAGGATCGAATCCGGAGGAACTCGGCCGTAACCGAATGGTCCTCGAGACGTTGCTCGATGGTACTCGTCCTTCCGTCACAGGATCAAAGCAAGCTCGTACACGGTGCATCCTGAACGATGCAAGGATTTCTCTCCATCTAACCTGCTCTGCCTATCCTGCTCATCCCTTCTACGTCTGTGTAGCCTGGAAGAACATCGTCGCGCGGAATCCCTCGACGACGAGAACAGTCTTGAACGTTAGACATTGACATACTGCCGTTGGAGGGTAGTTTCCGTTCCCTGGAAAATCGGTGGCGGCGGATTAAGGGATGGATACACGTATAGACATTAAACTGTCGGTAGGGGGTTGCGAAGGGGGCGAGTTGGCTGATTAGCATTCTAAATTGAAGCGTTGCGGTCGAGCCGTCGCGGAGCAGGTCCAGTTTGGTCCAGGGTAATTCGGAATAGACCTCGCCAACCCCCTGTCTCCAACCCCCCTTTCGTTCGAGCCATCATTGAGTTTCTCTCTGTCCTGTTTGTGTTCCCCGTCCGACTCTCTCGTGGCCCATCCCTGAACCCCGCTGCGCCGATCATTCTACCCGGTTAGTTCGGCCTATGCCATACACCACAATAGGTTAGACATTTGCATTAATCGGCTTCCCTTCGTGTAACCATCCTCTATTCGATCTTCTCCATTCCACCAGTCAGCCGATAATGTCAACCGATGCTCAATTATTTCGCCCAGATCGAGAACGAGTTCTCGTGGAGCTGCGTCGCGTTCACATTATTTGCATTTGGGGCATACTTTGCGAGCTGCACCGACAATGGGTTTATTGGGGGACAAATCTGGATTTCCTTGGGGAAATGGACAGATAGGGGAACGCTTCCGACGGCTGTCGGCTTTCGATAGGCAGTTTTCGAATTACCAAATTTACACATTGGCAATTTGTCACGGTTCCGATGCTTCGGAGATTTGAAAACTTGGGAAGTTGAGAGTTGGAAATTGTATAATTCTAGTGTGGAGATGTGGGATTAAGAACTTGGATACTTATCGTTGAGAAATTTAGGTGATTGTGGATGTGAAAATTTGGGAAATTTGGTAATTTACTTCAAAGTTTAATAACATGGAACTTCAGAGTTTTAGAAATTAGAGAACTCGAGGGATTTGATATTTGAAGATAGAGGTTTTGAAATTTGAGGATTTGGAAACTTTTACTCTTTAGATTTGTCAAGTGGATTCGAAGCTTCAAGGATTCAAAAATGCCTATATTTTGAAGACTTGAATTTGGGCAATTCCGAGATTTCTAATTCTAGCAATTGTAAATTTTCGAGTATTTTTAAATTTATAAATTTCTATATCAGAAGATTTGTAAGCGGGATATCTAACGTTTTTGAATAAAAAGTAGCGAAATGGCTAGAAATTTCTGAGCACGTAATTCCGTACACCAAAGTCCGAGGCACGGAACACTCCATACATTCCAGTTAGTTCTCGGCAGCCTGTTTGTTAGCATATACAAAATGAACAAACACGGTTGATTTACGAGCATGGTTGGTCATCCGAGCGACCGCTGTAGAATTAAAGCCTTATTAGGGGCGAAGAAAATGGAACTGCTTGAACGCGCGTCAAGTTTAAACGCAATTTAATGCCAGCAGCATCAGGATCACTCCGAACAATTGTAATCCAGCATGGAAATTTGTTACGACGACGTGGGAAGAGTTGACAACGAACAAATCCTATTAAAGCGTCTATAAAGTGTAGAACGAGTTTTACGATGAAATACGAAGCATTCGCCGTGTTTCCGAGTATCGTGCCATTGAATAACGAAATACACGTTCATAAAGTAAGACGTTATAATGACGCGTATGTGTAAACCGATTACCAACGGAATACAGACTCGTAAAGAGAATTCTCGCCGGTAAACACGAGCAATTAATCGAAACAGCTTAGGACCGAAGTTACGATTATGTTCGTTGGATGTCCCTCAATCGAGCTCCCTTTATTCGAACTAAATTGAAGCCCGAGTCGGTACAACTTCTGTCGTTGCGTTTACGTTACCTACTTAATTGCCGGGTTACCACTTCAACTAAACGTTAATGCAAACTCTCAGACGCGGAACTACAATACTGGAAACATTTACTGCGTCGCATGAATATTAACCGTTTTATATCAGCGGTTAACCGAACTGGGTGCTCTATTTAGGTTGCATATTCGAATTATTTTCATTGATAAAGATTAGACATTAAGAGCTTATATGATTTTAGGATGCGAAGAATTTGTCTTAAGGTCACTGTTAATTTCAAGGTTGTTGAAAATTTAGATATTCGATGTGGGACACACGGTATATACATATACTGGGTGTTCACGTAATATAGATCAGTTTTTATATTGGATTTAAAAAAGATGTACTATATTAGCACGATGACTGATACTCTTTGTATTTGCATTATTTTATTATAAACATTAACTGTAAACATTACAGTTTGATCCATCACAATCAATTTCGATAAGTTTCATTAAAAATATTTCCATTTTTGACAGGCTTTCAAAGTACCGCGAGGTTAAAAACTGATCTAACACTTTTAACAGCGAACGAGTTGCTTCTTTATCATTTTATAATCGAATAAATAGCTTCGTATAAGTTAATCAACGTTACAAATGCACCTGTTGCACCGTTGATAGGCAAACATCGATGTGCACTGTAAGAATGAAAAAGTAATTTTTCAATTTTAATGCTCATCGGTTATCATCCAAATGGAGTTTCGTCGGTAAAGGAAGTCGAAGGTAAGGACGGAAGCGACTAACAAATGACCGACAGTGTACCGGGAATACTATAAAAACGGTTGCATCGAGCCACTTCCCCTTTTCCGTGGGGTTCATTCGTTTTCCCATCCCTTTACCATTTCCTACGCGTTCTATGGTCACCATGGCAACGCCTGGCGCGGGTGATTATAGTCAGCACGAGGTAAAGCCTCCCTTAATTAACGCCGGCTTAAGCCATTTTCGCAACAACATGCGGCGCCACTATTGCGCCTCTCCAACCCGGGGACACCGCATTCTTCCTCCATCGCGAAATTTGTTACCTTTTCACGCTTAATCGATGACTTTGTTACGACTGATAGTGTTCAGGAATCACGGCTAGGGGAACAGGAGATAACAAGGTGCTTAACGCTTTGACGAGGGCACGCTTCGTCGGATCTACAACCCTTCTTATGAAACATCAAAATGGAACTGGGGTAACTGTGTGGGTTATAGATGTGCAGGTAACTGATCACAAGTTTTATACAAGGGAATTGATCTGATGGTGTGTAGGGTATAACTGATGATGATGGTCGCTTTTAGTGATTTTAGAATTTTGCGATTTTGGAGTTCTTGTGGAAGCTAACTTCTCTTAAGGTGTATAGGGTAACTGATGATTAGTAAGCAATTTTTAGTGAGTTTAGAATTGTGGAATTCTGGAGTTCTAGTGGAAGTCACTTCTCTTAAATTGTATAGGGTAACTGATATATTGGTAGTTAAATTTTAGTGATTTTAGAACTGTGGGATTTTGGAGTTCAAGTGGAAGCTACTTCTCTTAAATTGTATAGGGTAACTGATCATATATAGTAGTTCATTTTTAGTGATTTTAGAATTGTGGAATTTTGGAGTTCTAGTGGAAGCTACTTCTCTTAAATTGTATAGGGTAACTGATGATATATAGTGGTTAATTTTTAGTGATTTGAGAACTGTGGGATTGTGAAGAGTCAGGGGAGGCTGGCACGTTTTCAGACACACAGAGTAAGCTTCCTGGCAGCCATTTTTCAAGTAGTATGAAATGCTGTTTGGTTTGAAAATTATTTTTGTTTCTAGACATCATGAGAGTAAATGATAGGATAGTTGTTAATGTGGTTTTTATTTGATAATATGGTTTTAATTTTATAATTTAAAAATGTGCTAATTTACTAATTCAATTTTAGGATCATGAAAGCTCGGAAAATTTGAAAATCATATCTCAATAACTACGCCTAAAAATAAATCCAATTACTTCTGTGGCGGTTTACTCTTCTAATAGAAATGTAGAAGAGAACATTTCCTAGAAAAAAGTCTCGTTTGCAAGTTAAATTATGTCCATGCATATCGTATTTCTTGGTATAAAAGTGAAGTTGTTGCACATGGTTTTAATTCACTTGCAGTCACGAATATGTAACAAAGATCTCGAAAGTGTTAAGGGTGCATTAGTGAGAAATGAAGCTAGGTTTCCATTTAAACCGGTAATGCATTAAGTAGGTATCGTTAAAGGGTCAAAGGAAAAGATTTTTCTAAATGGGTAACCTTAAGTCGATTCCATCGCCCTTTGTATACGTGCTCTGCGTATAATCTGATTGCACGCGTTGCAAAAACCACTTTATATTGACGTCGGTAAAGTGTAACGGTAACTCTGAGAAAAAATATGATAAAATAAAATAAGCAACGTGTAGCTGGGTACGTTTATATCGTTACGAGAATAATTTAAAATTGGTTTATGTACTTCAGTTTCGACGATAAATGCTTTTGTCTCGGCGACTTCGCAGCGAATCCATTGGCAAAATAAAGAAGTGAAAAGTTTTGTTTACGGAATATTTTGTCACGGTTTTCTTCTCTGATGGATCACCAGTCCACTTTCGAAAACATTTGCGAGCAAATGATGAAGAGTAATTGATCGATACCTTTTTGTTGCGGGATGTTTATAATTTTGCAGAAATTCGTGAAACTTTGCTGTAGAGTCCATTATGAGTTCTCCATTATGTCACAGAATTATGTTGCGTACATCAGTGATAAAGGTATGATCACGGTAAACATTTCGTGGAGAATTAAATTGTAAAATTGGAATATTTAACGAAAGGTATTCAATATTTGATCTTTTAAACGAAATATTATGTTCTTTCTTTAATTAGCATTTTAAAAATCTTACATTTGGTAAAAAAATATTTTAAAAATAGCATTTATGGTGCATCAAGCTCAAAGCAGTACACCCTTTGTTGGTATTTTCAATATAAAATTATTATCAGTGGGTTGGTTGTCAATTATATGTAGTAAACAATGATCGATTTCGAAGCATATAAACGGGATCACAATGGAATAAAAATGTGCATAGCATCGATGGTATATGAATTAATTAATTAATTCAGATATGGAATTATCGAATGTTCCATTGTACACGTCCATTTGAATATTCGGTCATCCACTGAATTGTTTGAAGTGATAATTTATTCGAACATTTGAATATTTCAAGGTTTGATCAGTCGAACGTTTTAATACTCGAATACTTCAAGAAGCCACAAATTCCATTTTCGCAAAGCAAAAAGTTGTTAAAAATCTCAGGTACAACCCCTTTATAGGAGTTACTAGTTACGAGACACCTTGTATATGTATAAGTGCAACTACATCTTACTTAACTGTTTTCAAAAAATGAAAGCTCCTCGGATGAGGACGTGACAGAGTGGTTTGTCACACATCCAGAGAATTAACCAGGTCCACAATCTTACTTCTTCCTTGATTGAGGATACATCCTTAAACACCTGCACCTGCAAATCGCTACACCCCCACATCCCTTTATTCCCAAAAATCTGTAGACCAGCAATTCTCTACATTCCCAAATCTTCAGACCACTAAGTCATCAACTCTGGAAGTCTCTAGACCCCCAAATCTTCAGGTTCTAAAATTCATAAATCCAAAATTCCTACATCCCCAAATTTCTGGACTTCCAAATAGCTAAAATTCCCAGGTTCCCAAATTCCTGAATCCAGAAATCGTCAAATGCCTAGATCCCCAAAATCCAGCAGTATGAAGTCCTCAAACCACCAAATCCTCGAATTTCTAGACCCCCAAATCGTGAAATCCCCAAATCGCTGGATTGCCTAATTCCTAAATCCCGAATCTCCAAAATCGACAACCTACAGCTAATAAGGCTACTGGTGTCAATTACCTAGCATCATGTGACATTCCCTAAAGTATGCAAGCAAAAGGGCCAACTAAAAAATGTGAAACTGCAAGGCTAATTTGAGAATGTTGCGCGTTTGAGACCCAGTTGCGATAACATACTCCGCGATCGAAAGTTTGTAGTGTCTCGCAGGAGCGCAAACACCGTGGCTGGTATTGGAACATTTGGAAGTTCGATTCGCTGGTTGGCGTGCGCATGTTGTGCGGAGGTTTGGCTGGGTTGATTAGTTCGTGATGACAGGCGTGAAATTTAATGAAAGTGGGTTAACCGGTGTGCCGTTTACGTCGTGGAATCGTATTCGAGGAGATTCGCGGGCCAAGTTGGCGGCAGTAGATCGATACGGACTTGTCTGTAATTCAGATTGAAGGCGGTCTCGCGAAAAACGGCTTATCAGTCCCAGGAGATCGACACGAGCGTACACAAGCGGGTCGGCGTAATTTCCGGCGTTCACACGCTTCTCAAAATCAAGCCGCACACGTGACAGCACCCGGACAAAGCCACCGCTCGTTATCTACGATCGTACTTGCATATGCAGTTTCGCTTGATATAGGGCCGCCGGTGAAATATCGTTACGACGCGCCATTATCGCGAGTAAGCCTGCGGATCCTGCGAGAGGAGGATGTTCGGTGGTAATCGCGCGAACGCGAAGGGTTACCGCGCCGGATAATAACGACCCCTATCCTTTGCCCTTTTATCTTTTGCCCTTTCATACTCTTGTCGCTAATCGGCTGGAACTCTTGAGCCTGTTGCGTTTCAACTGCCGCGTGTAACGAGCCCATTTTTGAACAATCACTTTATTATATGCATATAGACACTCGAGCGCGCAGCTAACACTTTATTATTGCAAGGTTTTCAAGAACTTGCAAGTTTACCGTCCTTCAGAGTTCATAATTTTTAAATGTACGGATTTATGGATTTCAGATCTTGAAATTCTGCAGTTTCTGAATTTAGGAGTATTCGAATTATGAAATTTCTAAATTTACAAATACCTGACTCTGTGAGTATGAAGAATATTTAATCTACAAACAAAGTCTATGAAATAAAAAATAGTTATAATAATCTAAATTTCAAAGATCTCACTAATAAATTTATGAATTGAATTGTAAGAATGTGTCGTTAATCGCAGCTGTTTTATCGCAATTTCCCCACCATGTTAGTATATTAAAATATTAATATATGACTTCATTCTTAGTAGTAAAGGAATTAATTTCCCATGAAATCGAAATAAACCGAGCACAATAGTATTAACGCGAAAGCTTTGTGCCCTCATAAAATTAAAATCAAGTGAATGGTCGCAGTCGAAATGAGGATATATTGTTAATTAATACCTGGATTTCCTTTGTTGTGTAATAATAACGACGAAAAAGGGGAATATATTGTGCGTGGAAAAATTCGCCGACGAACAATATTATCAAGGAAATAATTAAAAGATATTCGACGGAAATGTTTCGCGAGACTTCGAGGAAGATTAAATTTAAAATATTGTTCGTTATGCATTTGTCATGATCACCATTTAATTAGTCACGTTCTTCATTACTATTTTAATAACGTTAATGAAGAATATTGATTAATGACATATTTTCATGGTATTTATAATTACATTTATTAATTTATTACGTTTATTAATTGCTGACGTTACGGTAATTATCCGAAATTATTGGAATTATTGAAATTATTAGCTGCTACATCATAAATATGTATGTCCCTTTCGTCGTATATTTTTAAAAACGTTTATACATTATTTCATCGCGAAAGAAGGGTCTCATAAAAACTTGTCGAGATAAAGCAACGATTTTCGTGGATGTTAATAGACGCCTTTCACGATGGTGGAACGTTGAAAGATACAAGAAACACGTTTCGTTGGTTGTAGTAATTAAGACAGGTTGAAGAAGGCTTCATTTTGAGGTGAACATGACTTAATGAGAAAACTGAATGACTCGACGGCTTTTGGGACGAACGTTTCACTGAAACTAAAGCTTTACAGTTCAGTAAAGGATTACGATGAAACTGGTTTTCTCAAAATATAGAACTTTGAAAAAACATCAAATATTCTATCTTGTTTTAGACGAAAATTGGAACCTATATTTCTATACTTTTTCTATTATAAACTAAATAATTTTCTCGGTTTTACAATTGAAAATTTGATATTTTTATATTCTAGTATTTTACGATTACGAAATTTGTGAATTACAAGTATTATATTTTTAATTTTTCGAAAATTGAAATTTGTCTTTAAAACGTGTTCGTTCCAAAGAAAAATTACTCACCGAATACCGATCACCGATCTTGAACTCGAAGAAACGTGACGGGGGTAAATTAAATTCCTAACCCCGAATGTTCTCTAAAAGAACGGTCTTCTATATTTAGCGAGTCCCGAATTCGCTGAAAAACTCTTGCTGTCGTGTTCGTGCGCCCTCAGCAAAGGATGTACCGCTTCCGCGAATCGGATCATGCAAAAATGTTCATCAGAACGATCGGTTACCGATTTCAGCAGCGTGCAACGTATCGATTCATTCGTCAATAAAAGCTCGCCTGGATTACCCGTACGACCCTGTCGCCGATATTTTACGTAACACGCGCTTCAATTTAGTGAACTGATTTATCGGCTGGCGTAGTCCGAGCTTTACATCGATTCACCCTCACAGCTGCCTGCTCTACCCTCGTAATAAGCGCGTAAACCTGGAAGCGATTAGCTGTGTTACGCAAGCTATGACGTAACTCGTAACGAAGTAACGTTCTATCCAACCCTATGCCGCCCTCTCTGTCGCCCCTCTTTCTCTCTCCTGCACTCTTGCCGTTTCACCTTTGACCTGTGCACGCGGTGTCTCGTTTATATTTGCCCTGCGAGTTCAGCTTATGCCAGCAACGGTGAAGTAGCAGCGCGACAACTTAGAGTCAACATATTTAAAGTCTTAAGTACGCGGTCGACTAGTCCCTCCGCGGGACATGCATATTCCAAAGGTGTTAAGCATTGCTCTTTTCCCTTGCTTTTACACTCGGGAACCTGCACCGATACTACAGTTAATTAACGCCCGGAAAAATTATAAGG
Organism: Megachile lagopoda; assembly: GCA_036983795.1. Classification (NCBI taxonomy): domain Eukaryota; kingdom Metazoa; phylum Arthropoda; class Insecta; order Hymenoptera; family Megachilidae; genus Megachile; species Megachile lagopoda. The sequence continues at coordinate 10,520,866 of CM072785.1, read as the reverse complement.
GATCGCGAGAGAATGTTGCTAATTACTAATCGTTAATTAGGGAATTTTTGTCCGGCGGGTTAACCCCGATGGCTGATTTATTCAGTCTTTTACGACTGATTTTTGTTATGTCGTTGGCAGATTGTTCGGAAGCAGAGTAATGGGTCGAAGAAATTAAAATAAACTTTTGATGGAAGAAGTTAAAATAAATCCTTCGTTGAAGACATTAAAATAAATTATAGATTCAGAAAGTTAGGTTAGGCTGCACCATTTTACTGTTCCCAAAATTGTCGAGGCGAAATACTGTTCTCTTGATAAGAAGCTGAAAATTGACACTTCTTCTTAGGTTATTTACCTTGATCCAAACTCGACATCCAAAAAGTCAACACGAACAATAAACATCAAGTATAAATTTAATTTAGACTAAAACTAAATGAAGTATTTGATTTGTACTAAAATTAAATGTTAGGGTATAGCAAATTTACCCTAAAAGTTGGAAGTGTAAAAAGCCGTGTATTTCCCAATTAACGAACAGTAATGTAAGCGAAGGCAATTTAAACATTCGAGTGGGTACGCGTTTATATACGAGTAAAAAGAGCGGCGACAATTAAATTGCGAACTGATATCGCGTTCGTGTCTCTGGAGAATTGCAAATCCCCGATGGACGAAGATTACCTCGCGTCGGAATTATTGTTCGCTCCGTAATGAATGAAATAAATTACATTTTAAATTGAATCCGAGCCACTTAACGGAACTCGACGAGATCCAACGGTGAATGTTGTTTTTGTCGGCGGCACCGTCATCCCGGGAATCTTTCAGTGTCGTATCATTGACAAATTTGCATTTCTTCGACGATCAGCTGTAAAGAGAATCAAGGATAGTCGACCGAGCAGTCTGACGGATGTTGATCATCCATCAGGATCAGCTATCCAATCATATTGATGGAGAAATGAATCGCGTTCGGTACGCTATTGTCGACGGAAATGCGATTCCCCTTTCAGCTTGTCACGAACTTTTTGCGTTTGATATATCGTCAACGTGGAGGGAAACCAGCAAGTAGATAAGAAATCCGGGAAAAACAGAAGTAACGCGATCAACCTCTTTCTAACGATATTTAGAACGGAAATCGTGACGTGTTCTCCCTTGGGGAATCGTTGAGACTAGGTGAACATTCCTAGCAATGTCATTTGTAATTTATTACCGATTATAGATGATATTGGGATGTGTAGATGTATTGAAATACGAGATAATGTTAGTGTTGTGCAATGTGACACTTCTGGGATCAAAATTAGAATATATTAATGAGATGTTTTTGTTCAGTATAATACTTCATCATTATCTTCGTATCTACTCGGGATTTTATACTGTTAAGAATGACATGAAATTCGAACACAACTATAAACAGTTTCTTTTCTTAAACATACGATTGCAAGTTGAACTCCAGATGCTTGAAATGGAAAAAAGGGAATGAACCAGTGCAATGAGTGTTTCTTCCTAAAGGTAAAGCTTAGGCTAATCGTTTTCCAATTGATTTGCCCCAATTGGTTCTCGGTATCGTTGCCGATGCTGATCAAAGTTGTCCAAATAAAACGAAAGCAACTCACAAGAAGCACAAAATAGTAGCATCGATCGCATCTTTTTGTCTAACAAGATGGGGTCGTTACATGTTAAAGCGACAAACTGTTAGATACAATGTTCAAGCTTTCAATTTAATTCTCACAAATTTCCTGGAGTATTATTTTCTTTATTTCTACACCGAGAAATTTTATAGGGTAAAGTTTATTTTTGTCATTAAACTGCATTATTTTCTTTATTGTTACACTGAGAGATTTCACAAAATAAAATTGTATTGACTTACGTTATTTTTCTCATTATATTGCACCATTTTCATTGCTACAGTGGGTGGTTTCATAAGATAAATTTCAAATTATATTAAAATATTTGTTGCAGGAAAATTATATTATTTTTATTATTACATTGCATTATTGTCTTCATTGTTACACTGAGGGATTTCACAAGAGAAAATATTGAAAGATCTATTTCTCATGAAATTGTTGTTATTGCACCGTCACATACGGAAATTTAAGCGTCAGCCATGCACGCGGCAGTCAAAGTGTGAAGGGTTCCATTTTTTACCGCGAACCCGGCAGTGTGCTTGGTTTTTATTTGTCGTCGCAACGAGCGTTTAAACGCTCGCTAATTCGTAGCACGCTATCGTCCACGTGCGACCCGTTGAAGACTTAATCTGCACGATCTACTTGCTTCTCGCGATGGAACGAGCCACGTAAGACGTGCACGACAGCGCGGTAATTAAGACGATGGATGGAAGAAGGGGCGCACAATGGATGATACAGTTTCAACGCGGATAAGAAACCGGTATCATTTATTAATTGCAACTCGGCTGCAGCATTAACGAAGCAAATGCGCCAGCTGCGCTTCGGAATTTATCGAACACGCAGCCGTACACACACACAAACGAACGTTTTTCCCTCTTGTTACATCGACCGTCGGATTTCGAATAACACACGGACCGGAAGTGTGCGGACCTTGGCTGAATTCGGTAACTAGAATATGATATCCTCGCGTGTTCTCGTTTCGAATGCCGATCGCGCGGAAATTTTACGTGATCCGCGGTCCTCCGCATCGATGCGGACGGCTCGAAATTTCGATTGTGGTCATGCAACTCGATGTTCAGCTCGTATCAACTGGCGATCATTGATTCAGAGTCCCGTGCGGTACAGAAACCTTCACCGTTTTCAAAATTCTGATACACGCTTTCAGAGGTGTTATAAGTCTGCCAAGTATTTAACCTCGTTCATTTATTTTGAAATTACTAGAAAAATATGCTTAACTCTTTCACATAATTTTTTTCTATTTCGAAAGAAAAATCTGTTTTCATATGGTACAAAGTTCAGATTTCAGAACAAAGCAATTTGAAAATCAACGAGAGAAATTGTATAAGTGCGATCGATTTCGCATGACGTTCATTGATAATTCAACGTATTACGTTACGCTCTCAAAGTTCAACGACAGAGTACATAAAAATTCAAGTGGATGACTGGTATGATTAATGAGGCAGGGTAGCTCGAAGAACAGGGTGTGCTATTTTGACCGCGCCCTGATAGTCAACGGATAAAAATGGTGCTACAAGAAAGTTCAACAAGAATAAGAATATATACACCGCTGGGAAACAAATGATCGATCGATTAGCATAAACCCGCGGCTAGGGTTTCTAACGATCCACGGTTTTTTGAAATTTAAAACACTTTATACATTATGCAACTTTAAGGACGTTGTAGCCGTCTACGTGATGTATCTCGACATTTGTAAGCAAGCGTTACGGTACAAAGTGACATGATTGTAGATACAATAATTTAGCTAATGTATACCGGGATATAAGTGGACCTTTTCTTTCATTTTCTCTATTACATCCGTTAGATGATTTGAGTATTTCGTTTTATCGAAGGTGATAAGTAAGGCTGTTAGGTAAAACCTTGGAACTTTGAAGTTATAAGTATTTTATAGATATACTGGTGTGTAGGTTATTTGGATATACAAGTACATGTGTAGATATACATATAAGTATATAATCTAGGAATATGGGTACCTGCCTGTGTATCTGTGTATCAATGCATCTATGTATCTAGTCATCCAAGTATCTATGTGTCTGTGTATCTAAATATGTAGGTATGCAGGTATCTAGATATCTGGATATTTAAGTATTTAAGTAGCAATGAATCTAGGAATCTAAGGACATAGGTATCTCCAAATCAAAAGATATAAAAATATACATAGAGATCCAGGAATACATGGACCTAGAAAAGAATTCTAAAAATAAATGAATCCAAAAATTTAAATATTAAGAATCTTCAAGGTTTAGAATTATGCAGATCTTGAAATGTAAAGGTATAGAACTATATGTATAGGGATATAAAGATCTAGATGGTTGCAGTTCTACGTAGTATCGAAAGGATTAAAATTCGCGTATGGATATACAACCCCATTTTGTCACGTTCAAAGTGCAAATTGCTTCACGAGTGACTCACCGCTATAAGACAAGGGGTTAAACAAACACATAAGAAGAATTAATGAGGAATCGTGTGTGACGCGGTGTGGCAGGCCGTAAGTCGTACGACTTGAATAATGGATGGTCTGACAAGACAGCTCCGGCGATATACCGACAATGGGCTTCCCTTCGTCTCGATTCACCCTTCGTTTCTTCCTTCCTTCTTCTCATCCGTCACGTATCATCGTGATTCCGAACCTTCTTTCCGGAATATCGAAGGCATCTAGTGAAGAGATGAACAATCGGTATCGCAATAAATAACAAGGTGGAAAACTCCCAGGAATCTTTGTATACTCGTGTAGTCAAGTGTCCCGATTGTTGCGTCAAATCGAACGCATTTACCAGTGCATTATGGTATACTCAAATATATTGGATGGAGCTATGAATTTTGACACCCTGTGCAATGTAACATTGCATTTACTTTTGCATTACTAAGTTTTGAAATTAACAGGTAATTTGATCTTTAAATTCCTATTTCTACATGTCTGTATTTCAGTTTTGAAATCTCTTAATCGTCAAATTCTTTAAATTTCATGAACTTCACAAAGTCTACAAAATCCATAAATTTCACAAATTTCACTTTGACACTGTCGCCGTTCGATAATATAAGAGTGAAACGATTGTAAATGACTTTTCGCTATTTGCACGTTTGAATTTCGCGCCGCGAACGCGCGTGTTGCCGCCGGCGTTAACATCGAAACGGCAGCGAACTCGTGTCAACGAATCACCGACGATTTGGTTGGTTTCCAATCGACTCGGTTTTCTTCGAGGCGAAGGAAATTCGAAGGAAAACGAGCGTGTTCCTTCCACTTCTTCGCGAAGAAACTGGAAACGCTTTAGAAGCTACTTCTCGCGAGAATGAAGGAGGAAATGGCGGTTTTCGGAGAGGGGATAAGCAACCGGATATCGGAAATATCGAATTCCGCGAATTCACCTTAATGGGCATCTCGTGTTCAGACCTGAAAAGTAGACTGCTGGCGAACGGAACGTTCGAGTGGGTAGATGAAGTAACGGATAGTGTCTTGAAGTTATTTAATTAAAGAAAGGCGAACGGGATGAAGGATGGCGAAGAAGAGTATATACATCGGTATATAGCCGAAGAAGGAGAAGATGGAATGGGGAGAAGTAACGCTATAATGCGAGTCAGCTCCTCGTTTCAACGACCTAGGCGGTAATGATAAATGAGATTCGAATCATTAATTAACGGGCTAACCTATTAATGCTTCTCGCTGATTACTGTTACCCCGTTGACGGCTGTCACCTTAAAAATTTCAACGTCTTCTACGTTCGAAACGAAATTTTCCCTTTCGTCGCTTTAGCAGACCGATCGATAAATTACGATCTGACAGATTTTTCCATCTAATATTAAATGTTTAAATTTGCTCGAATATTGGCTTTTTTCTACGTAATTTTGCTGATTTTGCAGCGAATTTAAAAGTTATGGTTGCAGATGAAACTATTGTTAAACATTTTTCATAACGGCTAATTAAAGAACTATTGGACTTGCACGGTTTTCTGATGAAGCTTTCCAGCCTCAGGGAGCATTATTTATTAATCTATGCACTCGTGTAACTTTATGGTAATATAAACTTTTGTAATATACAAATTGAAAATGTTTTTCGCATGAGCATCTACTTAAATGTGATTTAACAATTAGGAAGTGGTTGAATTAATTTTGTTACTTTTTACAAATTTTTAAAACTTTAGAAGTTTAAATGTATTTGGTCATTAAACATTTTAATAAATAAAAAGCCTAGAAGACCAGTTTCTGCACGTTATATTTGCATTGTTTCAATGTTCAAAACATGACCATTGAACATCTATCAATTAACCGTAAGCTCAAAAACTCACTTTTGAACCGCGCACGTTGTAACTCGTCAGTCAAGCGAATGTTAGGAACATTTTATTTTGCTACTGTTCGGAAACTTTCTGACGGTGCGCAGATTTGATGTATTTTTCGTATTCGTTATTATTTTATCATGTTTACCTGTTTTTTTACTTCTTGATGTTGACACACCTGCCTACTGAAGTGATATTCGTACATATTTGCGAGCCGAATATCGTGTTTTTAACTGTATGAAATTCCAAACATGGTCACTCACCGGTGATACCGTTGTCGAATGTATCGTATTTCAATATTATTTAGATTTAAATTTTATTAATTTTTTTTCGCGATGTTTTGGAGGGAAAATGAGAGGTGTTTTTATATAACTTAAAAATTTATTCATACAGATTAATAAATTGAAATTGTGCTACTTATTTTTAGAATGTTCATCTAATATTTTGTTTAAATACAACGAAAAATAAAGTACAACTCACAATTTTTGTAACGGTAACTTTCAAAAATTATTCCTCAACATTAAAAACATAAAACTACCCTTAATTTCAGATAATGAAATAAATATCCCGAGGAGAATTTAACAAAACATATAATTCCAATGATTATTTTTTAAATAATTTGTAGGGCATAATATCTAAGTCTAATTTCAAAACTCATTCAACTATTATAGCTGTCGAGCTCGCTCGAATCTGAAGAAAAACGGAATCTGCCCTATTAAAAATTAAATTTCTGTCAGAATTTCCGATCGTTATGTTATCGATAAAGCTAAATCCTTTTCATCGAACGTTGACGCGTTCATTGCTCGGAAGCCCGCCCCGGATAGTTTTCAGTTCATTTATTATCCCCCGGGAGAGGGATTCGTTCAATTATTCCCATTGTTTTCTTTGCTATCGACGCTGTGATTTCAGTCTTTGTCTTTCGTTCGTTCTGGATATTGGCTCGTGACAACGGTCCGCGGGCAACCGCGAGCAAAATTCTTATCTTAGGCACCGGTTCTGCTGGAACCACTCCAAGAGGTTATAACACAAACAATTCCGGAGGGGGAACTTTTTCTTAAATCACGTACGATATTGCGGCGCTTCTTTGTTCGCAGCTCTAGCACAGGCCGTGTGGCGAAGTAACAAGAGGAAAAAGTTAACCGGGAGAAGATAGGTCAAACGAAACGGACACGGGTTCAATCCTACTATTTCGCTCTACTTGCTCTAGGAAAATATTATATCGTTTAAACGATCTGTAATCTTAATCTATTTCCGATTTTCTGAATCTTGTACTTGAAAAAGGTAGAGAGTTGGGAAAGTGAGGTAGTGGACAATTGAACAATTGGACAATTAGACAAGTGAAAATTTGGACAACTTGAGAATTGGAGGTATGGACAATTGGATGTATGGACAATTGGATGTATGGACAATTAGACGTATGGACAATTGGACGTATGGACAATTGGACGTATGGTCAATTGGACGTATGGTCAATTGGACGTATGGACAATTGGATGAATGGACAATTGGACAATTAGACAATTGAAATTTTGGATAACTGGAAAATTGGACTATTGGACAATTAGACAATTGGACGTATGGACAACTGGAAAATTATAAAATTAGAGAATTGGAGAATTAAAAAATTGGGAAACTGGGAAACTAGGAAGCTGAAAAAGTGGAAAATTGGAAAATTGAAAATTTGGGAAACTGGGGAATGGGAAACTGAGAAATTGGAAAGTAAGAAAGTGGGAAATTGGAAATTGGGAAAATGGGAAGATTAGAAAATTAGAAAAGTAGAAGGGTAAGAAATAAGAAAATTCAATCTTAAAAATTGAAGATTCTAATTTCCCGAGCTTCACAAAATCCGTGTCCTATATTTCTCTTTTTCCCCACATTCTCCCCCTCCTCAGTACTCCGGCACCATAAAAGATCAGCCTTCACCCTCTTCACCCTGATGAGACCTAACGCACCCTATTCACACAGCACGCCACCCACGAAACAACTTAAAAATCCGCGTCGTACATGTTGAAAACCCCGTATCGGCAACATTCTCATTCCGCAGAGATCTCGCGTTCGTGGAAACCTTGATGAATACACCAGCGACCAAAAATTGATGGGTGAAAGGAGGATCGTTGTCGGAATCTCCGATGTCCTCGATAATGTTGCGGCTCGATCGAGCTGCCGCATACATCCAGCTCGGAGAATAACGGGGAAAGAGAAGATAGACGAGTCGTATCGAATTTTGAGGAAGATCCACGATATCAAAATCGCTGTTTGAAATGTGCCGCACGTGTTCCCCGAGCTTGAAGAAGCTCGAAGGAAGCTGTCTAGTTGCGTCCTCGCCCCGCCTTATCACGTGCACGCGATCGATCCAGTTCGTCTTCGGGTTTCCCTCATTTATATTCCACTCGTCTAGCACAGCTTTCGACTTGCCCGGCCGGGCAAAGGGGGGGCAGGGCTCTGGGTAATCCTGTTGCAGCGGCAAAGTTTCGCATAACGATTTGACATTTGCCCCGTAAGTAGAATCTGTCGCGTAACCAACGGTCGAACGAAAAAATCGCCGGCTTCTCAGCTCTTCTATTTCGAGTGTTTTTCGGATCGGAACGTGTAACGCGGTTATCGCCGACATGACTTTTCGTGCCTTTTCTTTCGCGCACCGTCCCGCCTTTTTTGTTTATCGGTGTTCGGCGAGTTTCGACGGACGTGCCGCTGGGAAATTGATTACCAGATTGTAGAAATACGCTCCAGATATCGGCGAATCGAAGTCGTTCGAGTTTCTTTGGCGACGATTTGTTCAAGGAATTTTTCACGGAAGTTGATTTTTTCGATGAGGAGTTCTGTGGAGAAAATGGCACATGATCTTATTGTCATGTATTAATTTATTGCTCTATGGTATCCTTAGTAGAGCATTTATTATGTCTAATTATGAACAGTGGGGTTATTTTTAATTTTAAAAATATTGCTTTATCGATAAAAGCTTAAATCGATAATGGAGTCAACTTCTTCATTTCGTAATTAATTTCATGAAATCCATAAAGTACGACAACAGAATTCGACTTAATTGTTTTATATAATTGTTTATCGCAGTATGCGTTATGAACAAAGGTTTCATTTCAACGCCGAATGCAAGTTGTGTGAAAAAGCCGGAATTCAGCGAGATTACGTGAAATTTAATTACGAAAAGATTATAACACAATAACGCAATAACTGGAATAAAAATAATTTTAGCGAAATAATAGTAGATATTCATTCGTGAATTGCTATCATCAAACGCACTCTTTTACGTCTTTTTCATTTTTCAATTTCTGTTTGAACCAGATCTGTTGCATTCAGTGAAATGAGAAAAATTCAAATAAAATTCGCATGACAACAAATTTAATCTATTAACGCTGACAGTTTTTTAGTCACAGGACTTTTTCAACCAAACATTTTTATTTTTATATTTCGATTATAATTTTCTATTAAAACTTGTATCACCTCACGTTTACATAATAGGGTTGTATCAGTGTACAATAATTAAAAACGACCTCTATTTAAAAAAATTTTAATATTAAAATGTCTCTCCCTTCAAATTTCCAACTTTCTACTCATACAACGGTGTAAACACATGAACATTGTCTAAGACCGACTCAATCCTGTTCGAAATGAACAGGAAGAGATTGTCCTAATCGAAAGGAGCAATTATATCCAGTGTACATTTCCTTTCTGTCGGTTCACAGCTCGTGAAGCTGACTTGCAGGATACCTCGGCAGATACGAGGATATCCGGAAAGATTGGCTCATCTTCTCGCAGTAAAATGATTACAGCTCATCAAATTCAGATCGAAGAGTCAGCACACGGTATCTGGCCGGTTGGAAACGATCGGGTTCGATCGATGAGCCGGTTCGCCGCGCTTTAACACTGAAACTACCAAAACCGTCAAATGAAAGTTTCAACTACAGTGATAAGAAGTAGCGACAGTTGTGGCAAAATATTAGTCGATGCATTACATAACGTAGTTCAGTCTTTATTTCATTGATTTAAAAAATGCGGATTAATGAGGAGATAAGAAATTTGGTAATCCAGCGATTGTTCGCTGGGTCTAAGGATTCGAGGGTTTGGAGATTTGGGGACTTCAGAATTTTGGATCTTGAGAATCTAGGAGGTGTAGAGATTTCAAGATTTAGGGATTTGGGAACCTGGGAATTTTGGGAATTTAGCTATTTGGGGGTTTAGACATTTGGAGATGTTGGAATTTGAGCATATAGGGGTTTGGGGGTGTGGAGATTTCAGGATTTAGGGTTTTGGAGGTGTAGAGATTTCAGGTTTAGGGATGTGGGAACCTGGGAATTTAGCTATTTAGAGGTCTAGAGATTTGAAGATGTAGGAATTCGAGGATGTAAGGATTTGGGGGTGTAGAGATTTCAGGATTTAGAGATTTGGGAACATAGGAAGTTAGCTATTTGCAGATCCAGAGATTTGGAGATGTAGGAATTTGAGGATGTAGATTTGGGAAAGTAGGATTTGAGAATGTATGGATTTGGGGATTCTTGCTTTCTTTTTCCAACGGCAGATCTAATACAGACAAAGCAAGAAACGCAAACATTATTACCTGGCAAGATTACCAGCGTCAGCTGCTGTCATAATGTGAAGGTTCCTAAGGGACTAAGTCTAAAAGAGTACCGTTCCTTATCTCCAATAAAAACCAAGTTGACCTTCATACATCTCTGACTCGTACACTTAGTACAATGGTACCAGAATATGTCCAAATCTATCCATATATCATATACATATATAAGACCCCTATGAAACATTTTTCGTTACGTGTGAATAGTGAAGAACAATAGTGTACCACGCAGTGAATCAAAATGAAGGTGTCAAGCTCGTCTGAAACAGCCTGTATATCATCCGCCGATTCAGTGTTAATCCTGGCCCCGAATCGAACGGAAAACGTCGCGCGAGGCGATAAATTTGTCCTTAGACGACAGCCAACGATTCTCGTCGCGATTTTTCGCCGCATACGGTTCGCGAATCGGGACACGCGTGTATCCGGAGATTAAATTTCAGTTTAACGATTTACTATCGCGCGCAAGGCGTGGCTTGGACGTTCGAAATCCCGCTTCCTGGAATACTTATGAAAAGCCCCGCGCGGCTCTTGCATATTCATTAGCAGTGATATCCGTGGGCGTGCTTTGTTTTAAGCGTCGATTTAATTTTTAGTACCAACCGTGTGCAACGAGATCCGCCTTCCGTGGCTGTGTACCCTGCCGGAATGAACTTTGTTGCGCGAATGCAAATCCCCGATCGATCGTGTTAGAGTGCTATTCGATTGGCCAGAAAGTTATTCTGTTTTTGTCGTTAGTTACATTTATTCGATTTATGTGACGACACGTTCACGGTGAGCTTATATCGTGGACAACCCTGACTCTGACGTGGGAGGCCGGGGGCTGTTTTATCTACGGTCAATTGGTTAGGTTAGGTTAGGTTATAAGGTTAGGTTAGGATAAAAAATGGTGAAATCTATATTCAAATGTAAAAGAGACAAATGGAGAAGAGGGAGAGAGCGTTTCAACCACTTCTAATAAACATAAGCAATACTAAATTTTCATTGTTTCTTTTTAAATTTGAATAAATAAACCTTTGTTATTTACAAAATCTAAATGAACAATTCTAAACCTCAAATATACTCAAAATCTACATAAACAGTTCTAACTGTTGCATTCCACATTTGAACAATTCTAAATCTTAATTACTTTCGAGATCAGAGAAGAACAATGCGAAAAAATGTAGCGATCCAATATCTTCTGGATCCATTTCCACATTTGAAATTCTCTCTGCGCATTTAAATTCCTCATAATCTTTATTCAGAAAATCTGCCGTCAATTCACCATCGTAGCAATTTTCTTCTATGAAACGATATCACCATCGCGCACGACGATAAGGAGCTTCCAACGAAAACGGTTTGGCGTCTACGCGATTAGCTCGAACGTAGCTATCTCGTTCTCTTCCGGCGCATCTCGGCTCGCTTTTTTTCCCCCCTTCCTCGTTTCCCGTTTCTCTCCTCTTTTCCGATCGTTCCTCCTTTTTTTCCCCCTTTCTTATTTAGCCGCAACCCTCTCGTTCGGTTCCATTTCGCACGGCAGTTAGCCAGCGTGTGCACGGCCAAGTCGATTTAGCCGGGCCATCGCCACGCTCGAAAACATCTCGCATACTGCAACGTGTCATGGGAATTTCGAATGAATTTTCGTATTTTCAGCGAGCAGACGCCTCGCTATTGCGGACGAACGAGTTTGCGCGGCCATTGCTATTGCTGGGTCGTGGGAAATTGCTGAATAACACCGGCAGATATGTTTGTTGCTTTCCTCGCGAAACGGCGCACACTTTCCTCCTTTTATTATCCAGCTCGTGTTTTCAAAAATATCTCCCGACTGAGTATGATTAGTCTTTATCATCTATACCGCGTTGTTCTCTTTAATGTTTTCGATCTTCGTTGTTTTCCGAACATTTCTACTGTTTATCGTGTTTATCCGTGATTAGATGTTAGAGTAATAGTAAATTGATTTTTTGATTTTGTTGAACTTGTTGAACTTGTTGATTTTGTTGATCTCGTTGATCTTATTGATCTTATTGATCTTACTGATCTTATTGATCTTATTGATCTTACTGAACTTATTGATCTTATTGACTTCATTGATTTCATTGATTTCACTGATCTCATTGATTTCATTGATTTCATTGATTTCATTGATTTCATTGATTTCATTGATTTCATTGATTTCATTGATTTCATTGATTTCATTGATTTCATTGATTTCATTGATTTCATTGATTTCATTGATTTCATTGATTTCATTGATTTCATTGATTTCACTGATCTCATTGATTTCATTGATCTCATTGATTTCATTGATCTCATTGATCTCATTGATTTCAATGATTTCATTGATTTCATTGATCTCATTGATCTCATTGATTTCATCGATTTCATCGATTTCATTGATTTTAATTGATTTCATGGACTTCATCGACTTCATCGATTTCATTGATTTCATTGATTTCAGTGAACTTCATTCCACATAATACCTACTTTAACATGAGATAAAGGTTTAACAGAGTTTTATCATCCTGCAGAAGGACCTAAAACTGTCTATTTTTTAGGAAGTAACGAAAGATAATAAAAACGGCGAATTAAATTTTATCTGGTCGTACAGTTGTTTTAAATCACTGCAAGACATTTCTCGAGAAGTTAGAAGTTCTATTTGATACGGTATCCTCGGTATAATACACCGTGGATGCAATTTGTCTTGTCACGATAGTCATGGAAATGTTATCATCGAAATTCTGCACGCATATCTAGTGAAATTTCCATTAAATCGTAGAATTGATTTCTTAGCGATAACTCGAGTTTCTTGTTATCGATGATACCACGATGGCGAAATCGTGATAAATTGGATGTGGATGTCCTAAGTCCATTCGAGGGTTTCCGATGTACCAGATACTGGGTGATAAATAGCTCCTTTCTTAAAGGAAAGTTTCAATTTTGCTTTTTAACAAGTGTTTTCTACGAAAAAACGTCGAGATGACGGTACAATATATTCGATAATATAATAATTTCTCTTCTAATTTCAACTTTACGAATACTGTAAATGTCAAATTATTATCTTGTTATTTTTTAAAACTACACGAAGAAATTCATAGAAAATTAAGAATTGATCGAATGAATTTAAAAAATTTACAATATCATTAACCTTACCGCTTTTTTAAATAATACCAATGGAAGTATCTGAATAATTTATAAAATCATTCATTTTTTATTTTACCTGACACTCGGTAATATTACTTCCATCAAACTTGATTAAAATGCAATAATAATTGATCAGATTTAAATAAATCAACATCAGTACAATCGAACCTGTTAAATATTTCGAATCTTGTATTTTAGAGAGATACATTTTACCGAGAGAAATGTGTAAATATATTTCCGTTTAAATTATCGCTGCATTTTTTTTTATAGGTTTTTGCATATTTTCACATATGTTATTCGGAATAGAAATTGCCATCCTTATTTGCTCTTCATTAGAAGAATAATTAGTATCTCTAAAAAAACCCCATTAACGGGCCAAACGACTCTTCGAAATTTCATGTGACGATATTATTTCACGGCAAAGTGACTTTTAATTGCTGAAATAATAACAATCTCGTAAAACGGACTTTTCCTATTAGTCGAAAGAGTCGTCCATAAAAACAGTTCGTCCCTTTGTTCGTACGAACGATGTTTCAATAAAACATCAGCGCGATCGCGGTCGGTATAATGTTATTAGGTACATCGAAAGAGAAATTGATTTTACGACAATGTAAAAACGGGTCAGCGTGTGCAGCACGTGCGGCTGCATTTGACGTCGTTCGAATATAGAAATTTCGCTGTAGCGGGATAAATAATCCTGAAGGTTCGTTTCACGTTTGCGCGTTGTCTTCGAACCCGAGTTGATTACCGCATTCAAGCAATCAGATATTAATTTCCTCCCGATCTGCATTTTCCAATTGCATTCCCTTTGATACGATATACATATATGTACCCCGTCGAATATCGTCCATCGTGTATTCAGTATTCCGACGCAGTCGAACGTTAAATTACAAGAATCTCATTTTTCAGTCGGGGTCCCTGTAGACAGAGATACGTTATTTATTTAAATGTTACTCGAACTGCATCCCTTTTTTAACTGGATCAATTATTTCAAATACATCGTACAGTTCAGTAAATGTCACATGTTGCGAGGAAAATTTTTTTAATTTACTGCAGAAAGAAATTGAAGGGTTCGGAAATTTTGGAATATTTCGGAATTTTTTAGTTTAGAAATTTTTGTTAGATATTTGGGAATATTTGAGATTTAGGGATTTAAGGGATTGGGAATTTATGGATTTGGAAATTTGAGAATTTAATGATATACGAATTTGGGGATCTAGAGATTTGGGGATTTTGACATCAGGGATCTAGGGACCTAGGGATTTGTACATCTAGAGATCTACGGATTTAGGGATTTTTACATCTACAGATGTAGAAATTTATAGACTTGGGGATTTAGGGATTTAGGGATTTACAGATTTAGGGATTTTGACATCTATCAAGAGATCTCGAGGATTATGAATTTAAGCATCTAGCGATCTAGGGATTTATGTATATATGAATTTTGGGATTTTAAGGTGTAGGGATATAGGGATATTGAGATTTAGGGATTTAGGGATTTAGGGTACTAGAAATTTAGTAATTAGAAAATGTAGGGAGTAGAATTGAATTTAGGAATTCAATAAGTCAGAAATTTGGTACTCTAACATCTTTAATCTCCTGCGATTGGTAAATATGGAAAATTTGAGACTTGCTCAAAGTTTGAAACTTATGAATAATGCAAAGTATGCAATGTGAAATAAAAATACTATTCGAACGAAATTATTTGAATAGATATTTTCAATACAGTTTCGAGTATTATTTCAAAAGATACTTTTAATAGCTATCTAGACGTTAGAATGCACACACATGGCACAATATCGCCACTTTTCTGTTTGGAAAAAGCAGAAATGGCCTTCCGCTCGACAGTCTGTTTGACGAAGCGAGCCGGTAACAGGAATACACTTTTTGCTGTGTGAAACAGCAGCGAAACTTCGCTCGCTCTTAATTCTGTTTATAGTAGCTACGAAAGAGCTCGTCAAAAGTTCAACGAGCATGATGGATTAACGAGCGTGGTCATAAATTCGCGAATTCCCGTCAACGAACGGTGGCTAAGAATTAAACAGTTACTTTAGGCTGTTATCTCGAATGTAAACTGGAGTCGAGAAAATTGAATTATAGTCCAATTACATTTCGCCAGTTAAAGAACTGTTTGCATGAGTGAGAATATTTCACGTAATTAATGGTCGGATATCACAGTTCAAGTGTGCAATCATTAATTGTATTTAACGACTCAAGTTTGTTAATCGCCAGTTCAATCAATGAATAATAATTTATTTAGTAGTTAAAAAAAGGAAGAGTATTTCCTTTATAAAATTAGCACTATTTACAAAATCTCTAAAGTGGATTTTTGAATTTTTCTAAAAAAAATTACTAAATATTTCATTTTTAAATGTAACAAATTTTGAAACGAGTATCTGACTTTTAAATCTAAAAAATTTTTAAATGCAAAACAGACTGTATATCTTATTTTTACACCTATCAAATGTAAAAATAAAAAGCGACTAACCATGTCGTTGACAAATCCACCAGATTAAAAACCGCCAAAAGCTTGAATTCCCAAATGGAATAAACTTGAAAACTTGCGAAGAACAATCCCGCGGTATTTCCTCTATCCACCAGATTGTCATTTTCTCTAAAAAATGTAGATTTGCTCTTGACTGTACGATCCCCGAAGTTGGGTATCCCGTTTCTATAGCACTTCGAAAAACTCAGTCAGCCGTTCGAGGCCGTGAGGCGAAAGTTTTGGAAGTCGATGCGTCGCAGCGGCGGCAACGAGCAAGATTGAAATACCCCTCCCGGTATCTGTCCTCTCCTACATCCCTCGACTAACCGTTCTCTTTCCCTGTTCTTCGTGTTTTCTTTTCGTTTCTCGTTGGCTGCTCGTGCCGCTTTTATCCGCGGTGTACGGGGCGCCAGGTTCGATTTGTAATTCAGCAAGTTTCCATGCGGGGTGTAGAGTTGACGTTGTGCTCAAAAAGTACCATAGATAAAGTTTGAATGCGAAAGTTACGGGTCGCTTATGGTGGCAGCAAGGGGGTCGGAAAGGGATATGCAGAGAAAGAGATATAAAACCGGCGCACATGATGGGGATCTCGGTTCGATGGGGCTATAAGTACGTTAACTTTGCCGTTTATGTTCGAACGGAGATACACCGAGTGAGAAAAGTCAGCTGGAACACCTTCCTCTTCGATATTTTTACTATTTTCTTTTTTCACTACCTTTTTCCTTATTCCATTAAACTTAGATCATTCCTACTTTTAGTCCTTGCTGTGTCAATTACGCTTCAACATTTTAACCTCTTAGACCACTATAATGGCTTTCGCGAATGTTATCGTAGACATAGCGCCATAGTGGCTCACCCTACTGGACCACTCGCTCATCGTTTCAATTGCATCCTTAATGAAGAACTAAATATTATTCTTAACTTCTTAATTCGTTATTCGATTTAACTTTCACCTAATAGCTTTCTGTTATACCGACTCGATACGCTTGTTCACGCCGACGATCGGCCGTCACACTCGAAGCTTTCGCACACGCTGTCGCGCGCCCGGTCCACGCGCGCTCTCATTGGTCAGTGTTTTTTTGCCAATAACTCGAAAATGGAGCCTCAACCAACATTTTGGCAAAGGAAAAAATTGTTCAGAATCGCCAACCCAATCACCCCTTTTCGGCTGTTACAGTAATTGTGGGACACCCTGTATATTTACCATTTTATAGTAATGTATAAGTCGATAATTTGTTAAGAAATTAAAGTAATGTATACGTCGATAATTCGTTAAAAAACATGTAACAGCGAAGACAAAACAGAGTACATCAAAAAGTCATAATTTTCTGATGAGGCGATAAAAGTTTTGCGACGCGAATAACCAGTTTTATAATTCACAATCAATTACGTCGGATGCAAAACAATTTTCCCCAATAAGACAAGTATGCTTCAGGCAAACTCTATCGCAGAGGGTAAATACTTTATACAGAAATTAAATAAATCATACGCAATTGGTCCGCACAATAGCAATATTCCGCATGAGCGGCAAAGAAACAACATATGCTTTCGTTTGCAATAAATGTTCGAAACACACTTTGATTCGGGCATCACTTTTATCGTCGCTGTTCCATAAAACAACAATTCTGTTTGCGTCCCCTTTATTCCGTTCCACGTTAGCGAGAGAATTCCAGTCGCACCGTGAAACTGAATGCTAACTCGATCTCGAAATGATAAAACGCGACGGGGTAGAAAAAAGAATAAACGACCTAATTCATCGACGTGATAGAACATTCAACGATCTCATTGAAAATGGCCACGTCGCTATTTAGGTATATTTCGCCGTAATTACGGGTTAATCCGTTTCACGACAAATTTGCTTAACCACGATAGGCCGCGAATTCACGAGTCGACCAGGGGTTAAAACAGGGGATCGTTCCATTCGATTTGATTTCGTTCGGATCGAATGTAATTTACAAAGCGAACGAATTCGGGGCTGTTACGGCCATTTTTGTCGTAATATATTTAAAGCGTGCGCGCAAAAGGGCAGGATCTCTTTTGAAAACGTTGTTACGAGAAGATAGGAAAGCGCACAGGACTGAATGGAAAGCTAAAAAAAAGGGAGGTAAAAAAAGGAGAGCAACGATCGTTGCAAGCTGTTGGCACAGACTCCATACACATTCCAACTATCGTGTACACGTATACAGGGTGTCCCGTACTGCCTCTGTTAACATAAATAAAAATAAAACAATTTCATGTCACAAAAGCCTTCGTGCTTTGTTGAACGATGCTTTATTGGAACGTGTCTATGTACAATTTTTTTGCGATAAAAATAAATTGCAGTAGAAGCATCTTTAACTACTGGAGTATTTATTCTATCTAACTCAAAATCAAACTTAAAAATTTTTAGATCTACGAATTTTTAAGATGTTATATTTATACGTTCCATTTAGAGCTTTTTCAAGTCAATTTGAAATTGAATTCCTAAGTTTGTACGAGATCTTCATTTAAGTACCTTCATTGAGTACATACATGTACCTATATGTATACATGTGTGCATGTTATACGTAATACATCGATGCGTTTTATTTGCTACATTTTCCGTTGGATTTACAATGCAAAATTGTCAGATTTGTAGAGAAATTTGTAAGTCACTCAGTATGTACATGCGAGTATGCAGGTGTTCATGTGTAGATTATCTAAATGGATCGTTTCTATGCGCGCTACACAATCCTTTTTCCCCCTTGTTCTTTTAGCTTGTTTTTAATGACGACGTTACTCGTGGTTACTGAACTACCCATTGCTGCAACAATTTACGGCAAACGTTTATCTAAGATAATTGTTCGAGCAACGTCTGTTCGAGCGTACGTTGTATCTAAAGTGAGTTTGAGCTTGACGTTGTTCGTTCAGATAATAATTATTTATTGCAACGACACCGTGCAAGCTTTTGGATGGGTTATTCGACCCAACCGCTCGGATAAAGTCCTTTCGATGGAATATTTCATTTAGCTAAGGATTATTCAGCGCGATTAATAAACTGTTTTATTCATGGAAAACGATTCATTATGAGATAAATTGTTGGGAAGGAAATTTTGGAAGGTATTTGTACGTCGATATTAACGATTTTATGAATTATGTGTATTGAAGTTGCTTCATTTATTTTGAGGGATGCATTGCAAATTTACTATTTTAAAATGGAAATATTTGATTTTGTATAATTGTGTTTTTCAAGTACTTTATATACTTGTATAGTTAAGTTCCTAAATTTCATACTTGTTACATGTAAAAGTATCCAAATACTCATCAACCATTGCAAATTATAATTGTACCCGATCTCCAATTTGACGTATTCAAAATTCGAGTAAGATTTTTCACAATCGAAGTCCGAGTACGTCACGTGTGCGTCACACGGTAAGATGTTAAAATGTGAATAACTAATATCGAGTCAATTGGAAGTAAAAACGAGTAGAAAGTTTGAAAATCGCGAGGCAATAATAACCCAATAATTCTCCATCTCATAAATCGTATAAAATCGACATGGGTCGAGGATACCCCTTAAGGAGCTGATGGTTGGAGCCATTCGAACGTATAAAATTGCAGCGAAGTCGAGGCGAACGACGCGTATTTATCATAGCGTTTCGCAATAACCGGAACATCGTAAAGTTATTGTTATATAATAAAGCCGGTGTCTTTGCTGTAGCCCCTTAACGGCGAACGATTGCGAGAACCGCGTTGCCACCGTAAGTCGTAAAAGTCGACGAACACGGCTCGATTTGGTAGCGAAACTGCCGTGAAAAACGAGAACACCCTCGCCATCGAGGACATATATGAGGACAGTCGATGGTTGTCGGTTCTCTATAGGTGAGTGCAGCTCGCCTGGCAACTTCTTAGATGCGAACGACAATATGTATCGCACGTATGTATGGAAGGGTTGTAAGTTCAACAGGGAGGGAACCGGGAAGCGAGAAAGATAAGAGGAACGTGGGTAGACTCGCTACTCCACGCTGCCGATAAGAGATCACACCTAACTTAACCTCGTTTTTGCTCTAGGACGAACGACCGACTGCCACCATCGC
Source organism: Megachile lagopoda (assembly GCA_036983795.1). Lineage (NCBI taxonomy): Eukaryota > Metazoa > Arthropoda > Insecta > Hymenoptera > Megachilidae > Megachile > Megachile lagopoda. The sequence goes on along the minus strand of CM072785.1, from coordinate 10,500,737 downwards.
CGACAAGCCTGGCTTTTGAAGTTGAACTAGTTTCTTCTCCTTCATATCGGCGAACATTTTTCATATTTTTAAATTCTTACTCGGTTCGGTCAAGTTTCTAGATTATTTTGATCGTAGGGATCATCTTCTTTGAAATTTCAAGTGATCAGACTTAAAGTGATACTTTGTATTGACTTTTTAAGGTTTAATTTCCAAATTTTGAAATCGGACCACGTAAGTGCAATTCGTAGTTCAAACTTTTGCGACTATCCAAATCTAAATGGACTTCTACAAGTCTTTACAGGTTTATTCTGGAATTCCTTAAATTTAAAAATTTATAAATCCTCAAAGCCTGAATTCCATAGGTCCATAAATACCTACACATCAAAGTCACCAAGCCCATAAACTTTTAGATACTCAAATTCCCAAATCTCCAAACCTTCAAATTCCGAACTCCAAAGTAGCTACTCAAATCTCCAAGTCCATTAATCTCTAAGTCCACCCTTAGATACTCAAATCTCCAGACTTTCGAATCTTCGAATCTCCGCAATTCCTCAACTCTCAAATTTAATTTCCACATATCCAAATTCCTAAATTCTCTAGATGCCCAAATTCCCATCTGTCCGAATTCTCAGATACAGGCACGCATTCGCTCGGAACTTTAACAATAAATTGACCGTGCAGGAAGGAAACAAAAAACGAGGATTCATTTGATCGCGTAGCAGGAATTCTCGTTTGCCGGATCACTGATCCGGCCAATTAAGCTGACCTGTCCATCTACGAGATTCTTCCTCTTTAGATACGCTATTCGAAAATACCAACAGAGATTTTTCAGATAATACCGGCACACGTTATGATCTCTGTCGCCTTTTTTTTCATATCATTTTCTTCGCCGGTGCCTGTCAGCTGGCCAAAGTGAAAATTCCTGCGCTCAAAAATAGCGGAAGATTCGCGATCGCGTCGTAAACCCAGTCGACTGCAAGATCCAGCATCTTCTGCGCCATAAATCCGTTCATATCCCTTCGTCGGTTATTCGTCCAGGGCCACGTTCGCGAAATATTATTTCTTTCGGGAAAAATTCGTGCAAGCAAATCTGTACATTCAGCGTTATAAACCGGAAAGCGGCCGTCTGGGGAAATTTTGCAACGAACATAGTTCGACGAGGTAACGCGATACGATGTTCTCCGAGGCCTTCGTTAATTATTTGAAAAATTAGATTCATTAAAATTTCAGGCGTCTCGAGTTGCGCAGGCGTAACTAATTTAATTATTGCGTTAAGTTCTTAGCGTGCGATGCGTGGAACTTATTACCATGTATAATAATTCCTGGAACAGTAATGTGATAGCTAGAATATAATAATTACTGGATATAATGGAATACCACAGTTTAAATTTATAAATGATTTAAAAATGATGGTTTTATAAGCAGCTCTTGTGATGCCATTTTATTATTAAATTCTGAATTACGTGGATGCGGCAATTTTATAGAACCTTGTAAGTGTAGTTTCGAGCACAGAAATGATTTATGAAATTTTGTATAGAGATTATTTCATGGTATTTTATATGTAATATACTAATTCTTGAAATAAGGAGAATATTTTTTATGTTTCAGGATTACGACAGAGGTCTGGAGCCACCGATACACCGAGGGGTGGTAAGTTTTCACTTAACACTTCTAATCTTTGAATCGTAGTTAAAAGAAAAAATTGTAAATCAATTTTATTATTAAAAGTGGTTGAAAGAACGATTAGAAATCTATTTCATTTTTAAAATAATTAAAAGGGCGACGATAAATCTTTTTTACCATAAAAACGCCTAAAAGAACGATTATGAATCTATTGCACCCCTAACGCAGCAATTGAAATGAAAGATCAGTAAATAAGTTAAAAACTGTGTCGTCGCGTAACGAATGCAAGAAAGGTATAAAAATATACCGGCAATAATAACGTGGCGTGTTTGAAAGAGTAATTCGATTATTCGTGAACGAGTAATCAAAGTTGAGTTCAAAACGGGAAATCGGAATGAGGCGAGCTTTTAAACGGATCTGTAATACGTTCCAAGAGCGGCTATTTAAACGTTAATTTTCCGAATAATATCCTTGGCTGTTCGCGCTCGTTTCGCGGCCCTCATTAACGTAATTGACGTAAGCCTTTCGATTAACGAGGGCATTTTGTAACTGTACAGTACACCGGGGGAAAAAACGCAGAGACCAACGACAAATTACAACCTGCAATGCCAGTGAAATAAAGATGTTAAAGCACGATTGTCAGCCTCATAAATCGTTGACCCGTTTTCAGCTGATAATAATCCGGTTGGAAATTCAAATTGTACACCGGGTTTCGCAAACAATTTCGAGAAATGAGAGGGCAAAATTTCCGGACAAATTTGGGGTAAAAATTTGAGGTTATTTGTGGGGGATAGATTTATTTAATTAAAATGAATTCGGGGTTGTTTGAGGCTATGAATATTCAGCTTCTGATTTTATGGGGAATTGTGGGTAAAATTGTTGCTTTTATTGTAGATACCTGTGACGCAGAAATTGGGGTTTTTGACTAGTACATTTGGAAATTTTTGTATTTGGAAGTTTGGAAATATGAAATTTTTAAATTTGAAATTTCTATATTTAGGGATTTGAAAATATGAAAATTTTATATTCTTGAAATTTGAAATGATCATAATTCTAAATAATGTAACTTCCCATCTTTTCAAATTTTCAAATAACCAATTCAAAAAGACACGAAATTGCTCAAACCAATTTTCAAGTACCTCCATATCAATGTCCATTAATCCACAAATCGTATCAGACCTAAAACCGTACTATTTGTCCCACGAAAAAATATAAAGCTTAAACTAAAAGGTCGAGCTAGAATTTATATTTTGATCCTAGATTGAAAGCAAACGTGTTCGGTCAGTTGGTGTACGAAATTTTTGACGTTCCACGGTCTAGTTCCGGAAAGTTTTAGTTCTTTTGCACGATTCGTTCGTGTACCGCTTCAAAAATCGCCCATCGATACACGTTCCTGTTTGCACGAAACGGCACGAGAGACAAGAAATTTGCAATGGATTTTAAACATCGTCCATGTAAAAGCGCAAAGGTATTCGGCATGCAAATAAAACGAAGACAATCGATTTTTTTTCCTCGCATATGCGTTTCATCGACGTACACATTGCACCTCTCTACTCTGAAATTCACCGCTATACGTTTGTAGCGAAAATTCGAGCATTATACATATACGTATGACATACGCGTCTCTGCATATGTCTTTTTTCGGGCCATTGTTAGCGAATATAGGTCGCTCGTATATTTGCCGCGTTAAAGGTATTTCAAATTTAACTTTATTGCTGGTTCAAATGGAGGGCTACTAAAAATTGTGCCTAATTTATTCTTCTTCGTGCGATTTAATCGAAGATACTCTCGTGATAATTTATTGGAAATTGTCATGCTGATAAATTGACGGTGTCGAATATTTAAAGTTTATTAAACAAAATGTTGTAGGACTATTTTCGTTAAACATATAACTGAAGTGTTATTACAGAAATCATTGACAAGTATAACTGTTATTATAAGTATTTTAATAGATATGTGCACCTCAAGGTTAGTGCACATTTTGTACAATTTATAGTTTGCTATTTTAAACTCGTTTTTATTCAGCTTGTGCTTAACTTATAATTAGTATATGTACTTATTTTCGTACATTTACATGTAATGTACAAATTAGACGAATACACGTATAAATATGTGTAAATATGTTATGGTATGTAATTATGGGATATGATTATTTTACTTATTATATGCAAACTTGGTTAGTTTTGTATTTCTATTAAAACCTAACCTATAAACCGAACAGTTAGAAAGTTTATAACCTATATTTAATCGAAGTATGAATATTTTTTCACATACCATAATATATAAGTATGCAGATATTTTTCTTATTTCATATCTAAATCCTACTGCTTATACATTTATGAATCCTAACCTACCCAACTATTAGAGTTTCTAGTAACTCGTACATCAATTCGTCTTTCGTATCTCAACCCTGAATATTTACAAACTTATTTCAAAGAAATTGTACAATAAAATCAAACGAAAGAATAAATCTGTGGATTGGTCTTTTTACGTCTTTGTACATGCAAGTCTTTGTACCGATTCTCTATTTATCGACTCAGGTTTCTCCGTAAATCAACAGAGACACAAAACCGAGAAATTCGACTCGTTTTTCTGGAGCGTACATATTTTAACCATGATCGAATCAGGGTATAATGTATTCCGTTGAGAAACAGTAGGGGCGAGGACTCGACGAAAATGTTCTCTCGCTCTAACCGCCAATGCGGTGCTTTTCATCGAAAGGTTCGCTGCTCCCTGTAGTTGGTCAGCTTCTGACTTCGTCGCGAAAGTTAAATTGGCCCGGTCTCTGTGTCATCGTTGCATTTTTTATTTCTCCTTCGAAAGCCAGTTACGGGATAAACGTAATATCGTTGCTGGTCGGTGTCGCTTTGAACTCGGGTCGTTTCGATCAGCCTGTTAGGTATATAGAGAAAGAAAGCTATTTCCGATAAAGTAATCATAGCGAATTTATTTGTTTATGAGCCACGGGTAAACGACGTCAAAGGACTATTAATTAAAAGATTACAGCGGTGGTTTTGTCTTTTTAGGTCAAGCGTTTTGAGAAGAATGCCAATATCTTTTTAGACCTCGGCGTTTTGACCAACAGATTTTACCGATCACTTTAACAAAATTAGCGATCAATGTGCTAATGGGTACATTTACCTCACTTCACAGTCACAAATGATTTTTTTCTGTATTTTCAAAAAGGCTTCCCGTATAGATCGGAGAACGTGTGCAATTTATCGGTAACGTTTCGTTTAGTCCGATGATCGATATTCGATTGAAACGCGCGTATCGCCGCAGGATCCGTTGCTTTTTTGCATTCGCAGTTGATGTAATCGCGGCGGATGGCGTGGTTTTTCTCGATGCAACGTGTTGGACCGAGCATGAAAAATATTTGGGAATAAACGAAAGGAACAGTAGTGGTAGCTTGGTAAAATGCAGCAATACCTCGATTCATAAAAATGTAGGTTATGTTGAAATTCGAATTGGTAACGATGTGAATCGGAGGGTTGCTGACAAATGTACAGGACTCAAACATGTTTACAGGGATGAAATGAAAACCATGGACAATCGGGACCCTCTGTTATTTCGTTATTTAACGGTGCTATGTATGAAAAGTTTTCAACAATTTGTAAATTAAAAGTTTTACAACAAATTCAGATCCAGTTGCATTTTCTGGCTCACACTTGATGTAGATTATAAGCAAGATTACAAAATATATAGCATTGATAAAAAAAAATGAATAAATGTTTAAAACAAGGATCAGTTTATTACAATAAATGCAACAGGAAAAAAATCCCATCGTGTTATAAAAATGATTATCTGAATAATTTAAGTAGGTTTTTCTAGATACAGAAGCACAATGTATTTAAAAAGAAAATGACGCTGATTTCTGTATTTTTTGTTTCGCGGTGGTTACGATACCACTCGAAAAAACTGATACCCCAGTGCTATCTGGAACACTCGACAAGATAATTTAAACTTTCGCTAGCGAACGAATATCATTCGAGTTTAATTACTAGCTGGATGTCACGAGAAGATTAGGTTCGTGCCTCGTGCACGAACTAACCGTGTACGAATGTTAGGTATCCCGGTGAAACGAGGATGCGCTCTGGGGACCTGTTCTGAACTCGAATCAGGATTCTCGCTACGAATGAGAATACTGACGGCCGGATTTCATTGTTGACTCTTTGTTTCATTTTGGGTATTTTGACGGAGGTAGATATACAAGAAAGTTGGAAAATGAGAGAAGTCGATGGAGCAATTTGTCGTCGTTGTTACCGCTTTATTGCTGCACTTTGAACTGAAGATCTAATATAGAATTCTAATACTTTTAGTGTTAAAAATGGAACGATATAAAGATAGCCTCAAATTCAAGTTTAAATTTAATAAAATTTAGTAATGTACAAATCTCAAAGTTTAAACCCTTGATAATTTAAAATTCTATCTTGATAAGTTAAAATTTTACAAAATTTATAGACGCGTTTATTCAAATTTTCAAGTTTTGATGCTTCCAAATGAATTGATCACTGATTAATGTCTGCGAAAGCAGTTCGCACTCGCAGCGGTGGCAATTGGCCGTCTGTGCAAAAGCTGGCCGAGTGGTTAACATTTGAATTTGACGCTCGTATCTAATTCTGTTTAGTAGAGTGATCGAGATACGCGGACGCGGGCACATCGTGCAGGAAAGTTTAAATTATCCTGTCCGCCAAGAGGAAGCATCCTCTCCTCGGGGAAACGGCTCGGATTGGTCGAGTCTGATTAGTTCGTCGGTCCGTGGCTCGTTTTATCCTTTCTTCTGTCGTTCTCCTTTCCACGGTTTGGTAACTACCGCACAGCCATCGAGTAGAAACGCGGCCAAGGTGTTGCAATCCCCTTCGTTCCGGACACAGGAAACTGCGAAAAGTAGGGTCACCCTGTGCTTCTCACCTTATCTACACTTTCCAATTTCTGCCCAAGAAAACCCCGCTCTTGTACACGGTGGTCCTTCTGTATATTATTCACAAAATTATTAAACGACAGATAAATATTTCTAATGTTAGATTTTGTCTAATTTTGTGGGTCGAAGGAACATGTTCATTTACTAGTCTATTTTTAATTTTTGACATTCAAGTTATATTTATATTGACATTCAGTATTCTTCTATTTTTTATTTTTTACAGAGATATTTATTTCCATGTTCAGTATTTTTTATCACTTAACTGAAGGGTTGTTTCTCTCGGTATCCAGGAATTTTTTAGAGAATTATGTAAACATGTATGCACGGTTTTAAAACGTTGCAGTTTTATTGAACCAACAGCACTTTTAATAAAATTGTACAACGTTATTTGTTTGCCCATTATTTTTTAAATATATCATTTTCTTTCTCAATTATCATTTTCTCAATTATATCATTATGTTTTTCAACGATATTCTATTTTTCCATGACATCATTTTACTGCAGCTCACAAAAATCATCCCTGAAAAAAGTGAATCATAATTCGAAAGACAGATTCTGATATTTAGCAAATCTTTTCATGTTCCACGGTGTATAGGTCGTCTCGCGGTGTCGCTATTGCTGGTCCAACGTTTAATCAGACTTCCCTCGATGAACCGGTCGCCTCGGTTCACGGAGATCTGTATCAATTTTCGTAATGAGTCCCTTCGAGCCACCGAGCTGCTTTATAGATATTCTCGGTGAATGACCCGCGGGGACAATGTGTTCGGTTTAATTAATTCGAAGCGCGAGTCTGCGCTCGCGTGTCTTCGACAGACTGAACACCTGACTCTCGAATGGCCCTGCTAATTATTAAAATATCTCCTGGTGATTCATTAATTTACACCGAAATCACCTATGCGGATAGGATAATATTTCGGGCTTTTTATATTTTCGCCGCGTTCGCTGCTCCGTCATTTCCGGGGACAGCTGATGAATATTGCTGTACTTTTCTTTTGAGGACTTAATATATGTTTGCACGCTGAATTTGGGAATTTAATTCACGTTCGAAAATTGGGCAATTTGTTAATTGTACATTGGGAATATTTGACAATTTTTTTTCTATTGAAGATTTGGGAGTTTGGAATTTGGAGACTGGGTATTTTTATATTGGGATTTGGAGATTTTGGAAAATTTGATCATTTAGGGAATTAGGAATTTTAATATTTAGGAACTTGTACAAATTTTAGCTGGGTATTTGCATACTGGGATTTGGAAATTTAGGTTCGTAGAAATTTTAATATTTAGGGATATAGGAATATGAACATATAGGGACATAGAAGTTTGATCATTTAAGGACTTAGAAATTTGATCAATTAAGAACTTAGAAATCCAGAAATCTAGAAACCTACAATTTTAGAAACTACGTAACTTCAAAATGTACACAACAGTATTTAGATCTATACAACTTAAAATATAATAATCTAAAAGAGTGTAGAAGTTCCACATTATCAAACTAAATTAATTACCCACCATCCACTGCACTGCAAAACAGATAGGTGAATCTGTACATAAAGCTTAATTACTAGCGAATACGGATCGAATACGAAACGAATAGATCGTGTTTGAATCCTTAAAACAGTGATGGAAGCATAGGTATCACGTTGAAACGTACGGTTGCCGAGAAACGCAGAACTTTTAATCTCTATCCCCTTTACCGCAACGATTCCAGAAAAGGACGAGTCTTCGGTGGCTGTCGGCTTCTCTGAGCATCGACTACGTACGCCAGCTACCGTGGATAGTTAAATTCGTTTTCATTTCGTTTCGACCTGTTCCCATTTCGTTTCGTTTCGTTTATTTTGCCTCGATTTCACCGCGGCCGCTTTTTCGAGCTGACATTAAAAGGTGACTACGAGGGTGCGAGTCGATCGGACATTTTGTACCGTACGTTTTGATGCGAATGCAATTCTGCTTCAATTTCCGAGCTTCAGAAAGTGCATTCCTATCGAACGAACAGTGTTATGTTGTATTAAATGTATAAATTAATTCGGTATCTTTTCTTTCTTCCTTCATTTTTATTCTGTCGTCGTAAATTCTATTATTAATTAACGTTGTATCTTAATATTATTGTTATTCCCTTGAATTATCTTCATGTCAGATTCGGTTTTTAAAGTTATTGCTGTTATTAATATTAATCTCGTGTAATTTATCGATAACATTATCCATAGATATGCAAAAGAAATACTTCAATTTTTAATGTCGTTGTTATCAATGGTTTTATGTAATTTATCAAAAACATTTCAAATTCATACGAACGTAAAATTAATGTTCTTAGAACATTACTTTATGTTGTATTATATGCTTATAATCTGATGTAGTTCCATAATGAGTACCATATGTGCTATAAACAATATGTATACGTATGTATAACAGACTTTATATGTATCTACAATACATATATGACTATATCTTGTGTTTACAACCTTTACTAGTATTTCTGTGTTTAAAACAAAATAACATAATCATGAAACATTAAATGAAGAAATTCTAATAACGTTTAAAATCTATTTTGCCGAGTGAGTGCTAGTCTTCGTTAAACATTTATTACACCTCTCTAGTCGTACAATATCTCTTTTTTTTATCACACTATATATAAAAACTCTTTGATCACTCGTCTATAAACCATGCCGGTTATCAGCTAATCGATACATAGATAGAAGACGATTCCCCGTTTTTCCGCGAAGAAACTGTCGCAACGACGCACAAATTTGGAAATGATCGATAATGGAGAGGAGAAAGTGGGTGGCGAAAACGCGAGGAAGTAGGAACGTTGGGAAGCAACGAAGTAGTTTGGACGATGAAAGAATCCGTTGAAATACGATAAGGAGGTCGGGAAGTTGCGAAGTTGCTTCTTGGCGAGACGCGTTTTACCGTTGATTCGCGCTCGAGCGGTGAGTATTGTCGGCAGCAGATGCAGAGCAGCGACATTCTGTCGAGTTTCTGCAATTCGATTTGAATCTCGTAATAGCGAAGTTCGCGGAGTTCACGGAAGTCGAGATAATTACGACGCCCTCGTGTAACAGCGAGCAAACGAAGTTGCTCTTTTTTTTCGAACTCCACTGTCACATTAATATTCGGACACCAGTGTTCCTGCGTCTGTTGTCTTGCGTAGCTCATTTACACTATTACTCCTAAGCTAGGAAGGAGATACGGTAAAATATTCTTAGAGTCATTTTAGTGTTTTCCTTTCGTTGAGCTCCAATGTGCACATGAGGCTACATTTTAGAAATCTAGTGTCTATTTTTCCAGTATCATATTGTACGGCAAGGGGTTAAAAAGAAACTGTTTACTAGCATAAATTCATTCTTTTTGACAAGGCTATCAAAAGTATTACATGTACTCACAAGATATATGAAAAACTCACCAAGTTACACCCTCTACAGTATGTGTCTCTTTGGTGACATGTCCAGATAATCGAGCTCATTTGAATGTAGAATAGATTTATGTTTCTGTAAAATCTTTCTCTAAAGAATAGCAAATACAGAAGTCCGGATATTAAAGTATATCCGAAGATAAAATTTTTCAATGAAACGCAAAATCGTCGATGACCCGTGAAGGTATCAATTAACCGAGGAATAATTCCTAATTGTCTGGCGGGTAATATTGAAAGGATAGAAAGAACGGTCTCCGTGGAAGCGAATCGAGTAATTAATATTCTTCGGTTTCCACGAAGACGGAAGTATCGTCGATGGCCGGGGCTAATGTAGCTACTGCTATTTAATACCCCGAGGAGGAGTATACAGATGGTCGGCCGGTACCCGTAAGGACAAAACTCAATTAACAAAGTGGCTCGTCATCTTCTCTTCCGGCCTCGAAACTAAATCCGTTTAATACACTTATCTTTGTTGCCGCAGCAACAGAAAGCACTTGAAATCCGTTTAATATACTTATCTTTGTTTCTGCAGCGACGGAAAGCGTTTCTGCTTTTAACGTGTATTAACTTACACGCGAAAGCGAAAGCACGCCCATACAAAAGCCTGTTTCCACGTGTAATCGTATTAGCAAAATTAAGCGCACTCTTCGACGGCTTTTGCTTCTTTTAATTCGTCGCCTTAAGCATTCTTGAGTTTCGAGGCGTCGAGATGCGACTTTAGAAAACATATAAATGTACAATTGGGAATTAAAATACTTGAAGATTTGGATCCATGACTCCCTCGAAAATTTGAAAATGTACAAATTGGAGAATTGTGGTTTAGAGAGGTACTCGAGTATTGCCCCCGAATGTATATTGAATTTATCTCGTTTCCATCGTGCAGTAACACGTGGCGCTTGAAACGATCCGCGACGATTCGAATCAGCAGCGTCTTGCCAGGTAGATTCGAATTCCAGCCTAAAGTGGATCCTCTGTTTCTTTCGACTGCACGTAGTCGCCGAACCGAGCAAAAGAACCCACTCGGAGACACAAAGAAGTTCTTCGATCTATGAAGAGGCGGTGGATACGCGAGCTCTTCTCGCTTGTCGTCTCCGTCTCACCTTTTCTCTTTGAAAACGACACCGGGTACTCTTCTCGCGAGCTACATCGCAGATCCGAATGCAATATCCCGTGAAATAAAGTAGGCGTAAAATAGACACGTCCTCGACGTGAATCTCGAGGCGAAAGAACCGACACGCTCGATCGTGGTGCTACCTCGACGAATGCCATTTCATGTGAATTAATGTAAACACGAGCGAAAATGCTCGAGCGTGGTAAATTGACGCGAACAAATTAGATCTCTCGTCATGAAATTAACACCCGTCGAGCGAGCTGCCGTTTCGATCGTCACGCGTAATTATTCCTCGCTTTTTCCTCTACGTTTCTGCGGTGAATTTTCCACGTTGATGTTCGAACTTCAACCGTCTAATTATGTATCTCATTCGAGGGAGTTGTATGCGGCGTACACGTACCTTCGCAACGATATATCGGGAAGATCGGATCACGTACGGGGATCACGTATGTCAATCCATTCTGGTTTCGAACTTTCGTTTCTCGTTTCAATATAATCGAGGTGATTCTGTGTGCATTTGCTATGTAGGATTTTACTGCTTTTCAAAAATTATTGAATTATCAGGTTTTGCATATTTTTCAGTTCTTGAGTCTTCAAACTTTTAAGTATCTAAATTTCTTCAAGTTCTAAAATTCGTTCACTTCTAAAATTGAACAAATAGCTAAACATCTAGCACCAAGAGAGAAGTATCGATGTATATATTTGCCCATCGTCACGAACACGAATCTGCATCCGTAACGAACTGGAGGAATCATCTTGATCGAAGTCGAAGAAAACTTTTTTCACTTAGATTCTTGTTGACTCGTAAAACTTGAGTTGTCTAGCAACAAGCAACATCGTCGAAGACTTCCGCTTTTAAACTTCGCTTCGAATTAAACTCGACAGCTCTGTGTTCGTCGATTTCCATCGTATCGTTTCGGTGGATCGGCGTACACACAGACGCACACGTACACGCACACGCTTTAGAGAAAATCAAATATCTCTTCGAACATCAGGCGATTCGTGAACCGAAGAGCTCGGATATCTTTCAGCCGATGAAGTATTGGCTGCGAGAGGGAAAGTAACGCGATCTTTCAAACGGATGCTTCGACGAGCGGAACTCGCTTGAAAAGCGTTCCGTCAGAAACGATGGGTGTCGTTCAATAATTTTCCCTCGTCGATACGAGATTACGTATCAAACGCTTGCTTCACATCGAATGACAAAAAAGAAGTGGAACTCCATGATCACCATGTTACACGAGGCAATTTTCACGGATATCACGTCACAAAGATAAATTACTTGGAAATTTTCAATACCAGAGAACCAATGAATCTTTCCATCCGACAGTTTCCTGTTTAAACAATATTTCAGGATGTAAAGACAAAGGGCGAAGCCGGGGAGTCAAAAATATCAACGAACAAAACTCGGCTTGTGATAAATTCGATGGATTGTAAATGAAGAATTCTGCTGAGTTTTGACTGTTGTAACAGTCAATAAGAATGATTAAAATAATAATTCAACTGGTAATATATTTGATATAATACGGACAAAACTCTCGATTCATATGGATTACTATAACTCTCTTTTGTAAACACTCGATTGATTCCACTCTTCATCTCTGATATTTTGAGTCATACTTCTAGTCCTAAACTAGACTAACTATGTAATAATGATCAATATTTGCTTGCAAATGTTGCACGAATGCTTCAATGAGTTTCTTAATATTGTATAATATACATAAGTGAAACCTTCAAGTAAATACAAATACTTGACACTACCCATTAAACTAGTAAATGCAGTATAATAGCATTATAATAACAAAACCATTATCAAAGCACCACCAAATATCACTTCCCCCATTGATCAATCAAATATAACACAACACAATAATTTGCAGTACACTTTCCATACAATGACAATAAAACCATTATAAAAGTACGATGAATCACGTGGAAATTAAAAAGCAATGTCTCTATTTTTTTCATCGCGTCTGTTCGTGTCACGGAATTATATCCGCATGCAATTCCTCCGCATTGGAACATAGATATCGGTGGTATCGCGCGGGACAGTTGAAAACGCGGCCAGAAATTATCGCCGATGACAAGCCACGGAACTCGCAGTTACGGGGACAAAGTGACCCCGGTCGAAAGCGTAACTCGTAGTTGCAGGCTCGATTGCACGGACAGTACGGACAGTTAGAGCCCGGCCGGCTCGCTAATGGAGACAATTTATTATTTTCAACTTTACACCGAGACGGTTCGGCTTTCACGAAACGTGCTCCCTCTCTTTCTTGCCGTCGTCGAAGCTGTTATGGGTGATGAATCGTGCTGCCGGGGATTCGAACGAGGCCAGACGGGGCTTGGGAGAAATAGGCGTGCACCCAGGGGGGTTCGGATGAAATCGTACGAAGCGATGGGACCATACAAAAGAGACTTACTGCTCCCCTCGTATGGTCTATTCGCTGCAAGACTGCCACTTCATCTTATAATCGTGCCTGTGAACGTTCGCTGACGTCCTCATTTCGTTGCACAACTGTTCACCTCCTTTGCTCGCGTGTAAACTATCATTCTGTTTATGCGACTTCGAGACCTGTGATCGGACCTCTTCTGTTAACACGTTCGCTTTTATAGCCAAAATTGACCTTTGCGGTCGGACTGTAATGGACTGTTAAACACAATTTTCTGTTATTTTTAAGCAAGGATTCAAGGCTATTGACATAATGTGGATGCTGCCTAATTGTCACGATGTTGAGAAAGAAGGTTAAAATTTTATGGACATTTTTTGCATTTATCGTTGATTGTACAGATAGTAATTAGAGTTGACTCAAGATTCAATTAAAACTAATTTCAATTCTGTTTGGAATATTTAAGAAAAATTAAATTTTTTAACAAAGGTGAACAATATTAAAAGTTAAAAAGAGGAGACAGGTAATATCGAAATTTCATCAGCAGTTAACCAATAATTTTTTTATTAATTTTTCATCGTGTTTGACAGTTCATTAAAGGGGAAGCTTTACAGGCGCCAAACATTACAGGCAACGGATTCACTCCGATACTATCATCGTTCCGAACTATTTTCCTCTTTCGAACAATTTCGCTCGACTGCTTTCGAACAAGTGACTTTTCCATTCGAATGTGCGACGAGTGACGCACGCACGAGTTGCCGGCAAAATGCAATTACCATGTGAAACGAGCAATGCAACATTATGACACGAAACCGTTGATTTCCAGCAAAAATATTAAGCAATTCGAGTTGACACGAATTCGGTCGGTTCCGTGCTCGCTCGGAATAATAATGCAGACGTCGCTTCGTTTCTCATGTATCACGCGCCATTCTCGTTCAAAATAATCCCCATCCCTCAGAATTCCCGTTATTATCTTGATTATGCAAACAGATTCTAATTGTCGCTTGTACCTACCTGGTATTCGGTTACGCTATTGAACTGCTCTACAGTGTACTTAGGTTTCTCTTCATGGAGGCACTTTCTTTTAGGGATTTTTGACAATTTCTGAATTTGGAGGGGTTGGAGTCTACGGTTTTACGGATTTAGGAATTTGGGAACCTGGGGAGTTGGGGATGTAGGGATTTGGGGATGTAGGGATTTGGAGATGTAGGGATTTGGGGATGTAGGGATTTGGGGATGTAGGGATTTGGGGATGCAGCGATTTGGAGATTTAAGGATTTGGGGATGTGGGAATTTGGGGATGTGGGAATTTGGGGACGTAGGAATTTGGGGACGTAGAAATTTGGGGACGTAGGAATTTGGAGACGTAGGAATTTGGGGACGTAGGAATTTGGGGGACGTAGGAACTTGGAAACGTAGGGATTTGTGGACGTAGGAACTTGGAAACGTAGGAATTTGGGGACGTAAGAATTTGGGGACGTAGGAACTTGGAAACGTAGGGATTTGGGGACGTAGGAACTTGGAAACGTAGGAATTTGGAGACGTAGAAATTTGGGGACGTAGGAATTTGGGGACGTAGGAATTTGGGGACGTAGGAATTTGGGGACGTAGGAATTTGGGAATGTAGAAATTTGGGAATGTAGAAATTTGGGGACGTAGGAATTTGGATATGTAGGAGTTTGGGGATGTAGGGATTTCAGAATTCGAGAATTTGGGAACCTTCCCATTTGGGAATTTAGGGATTTGGAATATAAGGATTTGGTGGTCTAGAAATTTGTAGATGTACAAATTTGAGTATTAATTTGGATGTATTAATTTGAAGATGTAGAGATTTGGGGTCTAAAGATTTGAGGGTATTTGATGATTGGACATCTTGGGAAGAAACTGGTTTCTTTCCTTTCTCGCCTTCTCTCAATTGTAGACCTAGTACCGAGGAACTCAAAAATTCTACCTACTAACTTCTGGTCTAGCTACTGTCAGTTACTTGCATAATGTGGATGCGCCCTAAGTAAGATACGATCAATTATAATTATATAAGTTCCTTGCTGCGGCATAACATTACT
The DNA here is from genome assembly GCA_036983795.1 of Megachile lagopoda. NCBI lineage: Eukaryota > Metazoa > Arthropoda > Insecta > Hymenoptera > Megachilidae > Megachile > Megachile lagopoda. The sequence continues at coordinate 10,485,244 of CM072785.1, read as the reverse complement.
TAAGAATATCTTCATTTTATATGCCAACACCTCACCTCTATTTACCGTGAATTCCGTATTTCGATCGATGTCGCAATAATGCTGGTAACTGCACGAACATTATCGAATTAGCTAAACGTCCAACTTTAAGCGAAACGGACGTTGCTTGGCGCAGGTAATAACAGGGCGCTGAAAGTTGTCGGCGTGCACAACACCGAAGGAATTACTGCACTGCGTGTCGCAATTCCGAATGGTCTGGGTTAGGAAAAAGGTCGTCTTGAACACGGGGACAGACGAGTGTCGAGCTAATTGGCTGCGGGTCTAAATTGGGCCAACGCTTTTACGGCTTCGCGACGCCTCGTGTCACGAACTTTCCAACGTGTTCGATTAGAGAGCTGAAAAACACACGGGACTCTGCGAATCCTCCCGTTTCATTCTCGATTGTCGCTCGAGGACGTGATTATATGCGTTTGCATCTGCATAGTGTTCGAAATTGAACTTTAGAGCGTGAATGTTGTGCATATGAAATCAACGTTGTTAAACAGGAGTTTCAAATTCCTCTATTTTCTCACTTAATGCACATTTTTAATCAAAATTATACGTGGAAATTTATGTGTGATCATAATGTGGTAGTTTCTGAAGTGTGGAAGATTAATTGGTGAAAATGCTTTGTCATGGTAATATCATACAAAAACTAATTTTTTATTTTATTTTATTTACAAACATATGCCTTGTGATATTTATTTTTTTCAGCTGCACAAACTTGCCAAATATTTAAAATAATTAAAACTACTATTTGTGATCGTTTTATTAAAATCGTTCTCGTTCAAATACATTTATCATATATCACACAGATATAGCGCCTGAATTCAACGTTCGTAGTTAAATATTTTTCTAAATGCTTATTTTTATAAATATTCAAACCTCCAAATGAGGGATATGATAAAAGAGTCAACTAAAAATGTGCAATTATCATTTTTATGTATTTATTAAACTTTTATTTCACAAATCATGTAAAACTTTTTTCAATTAAAAAATTCGCCATCTTTCGTTTATTTAAGAATTCGCCCTTCAAAGCGTAAGAAAATAACACGCGCGTAGTAAAAGCCACTCTAACAGACTTCTAACAGCGAATAATTAGACAAGATTAATTATCAAACATTTGTTCGCAAATATTTATAAGGTAGTTCCTCGAGTGTTCGTATCTTATCGCCGCGTAAAATGGGGTCGTTAACGCGGATCACCGATTACATTACGTGATCTAGGACGGCAAGAAACGGTATTTGACGTGGCTGAGCAAAGCTGAAAAATTATATTTAGCTTGGAGTGTTATTTCCAGGCCGAAGGATTTTCACCGACCGAGATCGCGGTGTCGGCCAATTTCAATTTCACTCTCGTTATCGATTACTCGACTCGAAGTGAGAGTACCTACACCTCGCTCGTATATCATGCGGAATTAAAAGTTTTTTGATTCTCATAACTGGAACTAGCACGATAATTCGTGTAAAACGCTCGTTTTACTGGGCTATTGCATATTTAACCGAGGATAGAGATATCTATGGATACATATTTAGGGATTTAGGGATGTAGGGATCTGGGGATGTAGAGATCTAATGATATAGGAATTTAGGGGTATTGAAATTTAGGAGTATAAGCTCTAGGAATACAGGGATTTAGTGATTTAAGTATAGGGAGTTGTGTATGAATTTAGAGAAATTGAAATCTAGTAAAAGAAATTTAGGGATATAGATCGAGGAGACCTTTACTCACACTGAAATATCACGAATTTAAATTAAATTTTAAGTTCATATCATCAATAAATTACTTTTAAATATTATTTCAGTAACGTGCAGTAAAACTTCATTTATTAAAAAATAAAGTAGCTTATTCGAAGAGTACATTAAATTTCGAAGGGCTAACAATGAATATCGATTAACGGGGCATTCGACATTTAATCACGATCGGTGTATGATAAAAATGAATAATCCGTCCGAATGAAACTGTGATTATATAATAATGCAAATATTTCTTCTGGGAAAATTGAATTTTTTATCTATCGCGCTTGATGTTCCATGAAGCAGAAACCAACTGCAATTTGAGAAGTTGGTTATATTCCGTTCAAAGTAGATAATGGCCGAGCAACGAAGTTCAAACAGAGAATTACACACGGTCCAATTTCCTAGAAGATTTCGTCTGTTTGAGTTCTACAATTTCTTTGATATACCTGATACGGATATATTCCGCTTCTCTCATACCAAGTTTGTTCAGAGTTTGATGGTTGTGCAAAGATTAACCGTAGTCCACGGGCCGCGTATACGTCAGGGCTATAACCTGGGTCTACGACTTGAGATTATGATTTGAGAATCTGTTATGGGTTCAGCAACTACCCGTGATTAATTTCTTATTAAACGATAATCTACTTTTTAACGAGTACTTACAAACGTACGTAAAAATGAAAGTTATGTCGTATAAGTAATGGGTACGTTTATTATTTACACTCGTTTAATCATTTCAGTAGTGGTAGCAGAGATTAATTTTTATAATATAACATAATTATACAACTACTTTAATAATAATACTTTCAATTCATAGATCTTTTCATTTCAGAATTTGGAGCATGTTTACTTATTAATACTTACGGAATTTCAAACTCGTGTCATCTCAAAATTCAATTAACTGCTAAAACAGATTGCTGCAATAGTATAAGAAACACTTGTACACATTGTTAAATACATTAGTGTCTGGACAATGTGAGAAAACAGCCTACGTTCGGCGGACAATGTGGGAATCAGTCTACGTTTAAGGGACAATATGGGAAACAGTTTACGTTGTACGGACAATGTGGGAATCAGTCTATGTTCCATATTGGACAATATGGAAGTCTATGTTTTACAGACAATTGTCTACATTTTGCCAACAGTCGATCCACTAAATCACCGTAAGAAAATATGTATACGTATGCAATAATACGTAGGTGTAGGTACGTAAGTAGGGTCAATGTGAGGACACCGACAGTAAGTGAGATGTTGGAGACATAATGTGCGCCCGCTCGTCTGCGGACTAACCAAAAGAACATAGTACTTCGTCGTAAGAAGCGGAGGATTACAGAGGCACGCAGTCTCGAGGGTGGCCAAAAGCCTTTGTCTAGAATTGCTTGAAAACCGGCAATGAGAGCGTCCCCTATCCAGACCAATTACCTTCTTTTCTTTCCTCTCTCCACCTCCTCTTCCGCTCCCTCTTTTCTCTTTTGCCCCTCGAGGTGTCGCGGACCTCATTCCGCGACAGAAATTTCGTTCGTGTTCAATTTTAGCCGCGGGATAACGGATAAATGCCAAACTCGTCCTTCTCGTCCCTTTTACCAAACCCTTCTTCCCGTTGTCCCTTCGTTCTTCTGCTTACTCTTTTACACCCCCTCAAGCTTTTCTTTGCTTCCGGTGCTTACTGCCTCGTCAGACGGTCCCTCCTTTGTGACTTCGGTACTAGCGACATCTTTGAGTTTTGTTTTAATTAAAATGCTAGTGTGTCTTGTTATATAGATTTAACTGCAGTTTTATTATTATTGAATTTTGTTTATGGTATTTACAATGTTCTTTGTCATTTTGTATTAAGAAATATATTTAATGGGGTCACTGACTATTAGATTAAAATGGGGAAGTATTTTGGGTTGTGTAAATTCAAAGGGGTGTAGAAGGGTTAGTGTAATGTAACAGTGTGGGATGTAATTTTATAATAAAAAACGAAATGGAATTTCACGATCGTTTTATGACACAAAATCAATCTTGCAGTTGCGTAGGTGAATCAGTCGATGCATATGGGTCAGGGGGTCGAGGGTTTTCCGATGAACATTTCGAGGGTGCTCTAAGGTTTTGAAGAAGAGGACAGTATCGACTAACGAACACTATAGCAGATATGTAGCTAACGTTTCATCGCTTCAAACTATCGGCAGAATTACGATCGGATCAAGTACGAGTTAATCAACTTATGCTGAAACTGCAATTACTGTCTCGAAAACACCGCGACGCTCATTATTATTCTGAGTAGTAATTATAATAGGAACTCGTTGCAATTTTTAATAGAATTTTCATCGCGTCGTTCTAAATTTCGTGCATTCTCCTCGCTTTTCATAAAACTTTCAGAAATAATCATTTCGAACACGAATTTAAAATTTGATGCAGCAGGAAATTTTTTATCGAAGGTAATTAAGATATGTAATAAAATGATATCGTCGTGGAATTATATTTCTCATTTTGTCACAGTTTCAGAATTCGAGAACATTACGAAATAATATAACAGTAAATTAGGAACATTAGCAGAACAATATAATACAGGGCTAGTTCAACTGGAATTATTTAAGACTCCGATCAGTATACCGTTTTACTCGAAACGGAATAAGCAGTTGGTCGATAATGGAAACGTGCTCGTTGGCGGGAACATTAACCTTACTATTTCCTCGCTTCTTGCGTAATCATCGACTGTAACTTTTCGATTAATGGTAGAAGTCGATAGAGAAACAGGGATCCGATCCATAATTGAAACGATACACAAGGTTTCACGAAAAGTCGTGCTTCAACTCGTAAATTCGAGCGAAACTCGGCCAGCAACGTCTAAATTACTAAAGAACAGCAGCGGAATCTGGGTGAAATTGAAAACATGCCTGAAGGTAACAAAGTAGAGTATATGAAGTTAGCGTTGGACTTTCTCAACAACAAAGAATCGCGTGTCGCATAGAGAGAAATTAATTACAGGACAAATTAAAGATCCTTTTTATTTCTTGCCTCGACCTAAATTAACTTTAACACCAACTTTCGCACGTGTTCTATACTTCTTTCTTACTTTAATATTATCTTTCATTCTCGTTGTTCAATTTTATTCTGATGACTGATTACAGTAATTCACATTACAGAATCTTTCATTAAAATCTGTAAATTACAAAATATATTACATTTGCAGTAATTGCTGTAACATTAATTATATTATAATAATATTACATAACAATGTTATGTATTATAATATTATATTGCAATTCCATGTTACATCATGTCCTTTAAATAATATACGGAATAATACAAATAACATTGAAAATGAACAAAAAAATATGACGATTCGTCACCGTCGGTCAGAGTTAATTAATATTAATGAATATTGACCGATACTAATTAATGGTAGCAGCATCACCGAGCAAAATAACAGTTAAATGAATAATTCGAGCCGTTGTACGCTTTTGTGCGCTATCTCTTATCACGGTTTTATTTTTTAAACGACGACAGCTCGAGCGCTATTCGTTACTCGTTTCTTGAAACATTCACCTCCGTCGCCACTTGACATCGTCCCACTTTGGCCAGAATAGTTTTAACGAGAGTTGTTGTGGGATTACTTCAGTAATTACACGGAAATTGTACCAAACCGGTGGTCATAAGAGCCGCGTTAAAAAGCGCCGGCGTGTTTGTTCGAAACTTCCTCCTCTTCATAGTTAATCACTCGCGGTATTATTAATTAGAATATTCAACACGGTCGTCGCGTGTTTTCCGTCGTTTTCGCTCGTTTTCATTCGTTTCCGCTTTTTACTCGGCTCTTCAATGCTTTTTTCGTTTAACGCAGTTTCAACAAGACCCCGGACAAATAACTGCTACACGCGATTAACATTCCGCATTACGAAACACGATTCTAATTATTTATTAACGGGATTGGTGCATCGCAAATTACTGCGCGCAAGGGACAATCGTCGAATGGATGACGTGACAATTACAAAACGCTCGGTCGATTATTCTCTCGAATATTATTGTGCTGTAATTTCATAATAATTACGTTACAATATTCAAACAGCCGCTGACAAACGTCAGAAATGATTAGACTTAGATTAAAATCGAAGTTGCGACGAGAAATATTGTTAGAACTTCGTGTCGGCGAAAAGTACATTAGCTGTTTCCACATACATAACCTTAAAATACGAACATGCGTGCGTATAGAATCAACAAATTTCCATGAGGAATTGCGACATGCTTTCTGTTAATACAGTCGTATTGTTTATTATGTGACATTGTTACAAACTTCTCGAAACGCCTGATTAATTAAACTCGAGCTTATGAGATTGTACCCAAAGCGCGAGATTTATTCGCGCATATGCATATGAGCAACTATAATGGTCACAAGTTGCACTGGAAATTGTATGGTCAGGTGTCATAAATTTCGAGCAACATTTAATAGAATCGAATGGTTAAAGAAGTTTCTCCAGGCTAAATTACCGAAACTTGCAACATTAACTTCGTTGACTATTGTTAGTTAGCTCTAAAAAGTGTAAAGAGGAGAATAGTAAAACACATGATCAGATGTTGTTATGAATTAATATTCACGTTTGCAACTTACAAATCTAGTACATAGAGTATAATCAATAAAGCTTCCTAAAGTAACGTATAAATCGTTCAAATTTTAACGCAAGCTTATTTGCGTCATAGTTTATATTTTCAAACTAAAATTAGTCAAGTTAATACCATAATTCAATCTGAACGCACGCGTCCATCCTTTGTAAAGGGTATCACACTACAAACGTCCATTTTGATCGCGGCAAGCATCGTGTTAATGAAACCTTTATGCAGCCATTTACATCAAGCTTTAAGCATCCCGTTGATGTACCATAATCATTATTTCACGGTACTTTTATGTCATTAAATAGTAACAAACCTTTCACGTTCCCAAACCGGTTATCAAGTATATCGCGATGATAATGGCTTGTTTTTATCGCGCGAACGTTAAATGGCTTGTTGATTTTTCGCTGTTGCATGTATCGATATTTATCGGAACGATGAAAAGACATCGAGGGTGAAAGAAATATATTTCCAGCAGTCTGACCTTGCTTTTCCCTTTCACTCCCACTTCCTCCCGTGGGACCGAGTGTGGATTTATCGAACCGCGTGAGGAGTAATGGATCAGATGGTATCCTGCATCCGAGTAGTCTAACCAATGGCTTTAAATCAGTCTGATGCCGAGGATAAGGCAACATCTTTCCTGATTTCGAGGATACTGTCGAAAAGAAAGCTGTGATTTTGTGTTTATTGGACAGCTTCGATCGGCAGGTTTTCTTTATTAAGTGCTGTGGATAAGATTCGAGTGATAGGCTGCGAGTTTGGGAAGGCACTTGAAACATTCGGAATTTGGGAATTCTGGAATTTTGGAGGTTAGGCACTCGGGAATTTTGGAATTTGGGGATTTAGGATTTTGGGGATGTAGGGATTTGGGGATGTAGGGATTTGGGGATGTAGGGATTTGGGGATGTAGGAATTTGGGGATGTAAAGATTTGGAGATGTAGGGATTTGGGGATGTAGGGATTTAGAGATATAGGGATTTGGGGATGTAGGGACTTGGGGATGCAGGAATTTAGGGACCTTAGAATTTGGGGATGAAGGGATTTAGGAACCTTGGAATTTGGGGATGCAGAAATTTGGGGACCTTGGAATTTGGGGATGTAGGGATTTGGGGATGTAAGGATTTGGGGATGTAGGGATTTGGAAATTTCGGAATTGGGAAATTTAAGAATTTTGAAGTTCTGGAAATCTGAAATCCTGGAATTTGGGAATTTAGGGATTAGGGGATTTGGGAATTTTGTAATTCTGTAATTTTGTTGTTCTGGACATTTGGAATTGCGTAATTCTCGAGATAGGAAACTTCTAATAAATATATCATTTAACAGAAGTATATCTTTTATTGAACATTTCATACGTTCGAACAGAAGAGTATATCTGACGTTTCTAAATGAAACAGTTACATCAAGATACTCCCAAAAAATCAAGAAAATAAGTTACATCAAAAATATGAAATCCGACATCAAACGCTTCTTCTCGGCAGAAGTAACATTAATCTTCGCGATAGGAAACATGTATTATCAAAGTACACTCGATCGAAAAGATGTTGAGGATGCAAACGATTAATCAAAAAGAAAAAAAGGTTAAAAACGATGTTTGAACCGTTCGTAGTGTCTGGTCGCTATCGCTAAAAGCATCTTGTAAACTAAAAGCTTTCGTTCGTAACAGAGGCAGAGAAATTAGTGGTGACAGTCAACCAGCCAGTCAGCCAGGTGGTTTTTCAACATCGTTTCGGCCTTAATTGCTGAAAGCGGGGACAATCACTAATTGCGCCTTCGTCGCATATCCCGGAGGGCTTCAAAGCAAAAAGAGCACGGTTAAAAGTGCTGGTTGTCCGTTTCCAAGCGGTCAACAACGCTGCAAGTGTCGGTGTCGAGTGTACCGCGAGAAAAGTCGGCTTTCTGTGTTGGTGGTTTCGTGGTTCAATGGGCGTTCAAAGAGCGAACGTGTCGCCTTTCGAAATATCAGTCTTTCTTTCCGCGTCACGGCTTTCAACGACTCTCCTCTCTTTTTGTCGCTGTTACTCGCCGAACTGCCCACGAATTAAATATTTCATATTTCACATTTTGGGTTCTTGTCGACGCTGCTGTTTCGTTGACTGATTATTCGACGCACGATAATGTCACATTAATTAGCAATTAATAGTTTATTACTTTGGGGTTTTGGGAATTTGGGAATTTGGGAATTTGAGAAATTTGAGAAATTTGAAAAATTTGAAATATTGAGTTGATTGTACAATCTCCTCCATAAAAATTCATGCACCTTGAATGAATCCCAACTAATTATACTCTCCATTTACCTAAAAACATTACAATAATAAATAATACCATTATATTCCCTAACGAACCCACTTCAACACTGACAAATAACCACAGAAAATTATACAACTCGATAACAATTGAAGAACATACCTAAAAAGTGTAGCATTTTGTCGCCGACTGTAACAGGCGTGTACACAGAAAACAAGAAACCACGAGAAGAAGATGGAATTCCGTAGTACGAGTAAAGTGTAAGATAGACCAAGAAGCAGAGAACAGAAAAACCAGGATAGAAAGAGAATGACTGGGAGGACGAGAAACAGGAATAAAGGGAGAGAGACAGAAAGTGAAGGAGAGTTGAAGAGGATAGAGATTCGACTACGCTTGGAAGCAAGACAACTTCCTCTTTACCAGCGACGACCTCGTGGCTCCGAACTCTCTGGTTAGAAACGAGGTAGTCATCTGCTTCTGTTGTCACTAGGAGAACTACATCAGCTTTGTCTCTGAGGACGCATTTCCGGTTAACGATAAATCCTGAATTTTAACCATGCCCTCGATAATTGCGCGATGCTTTGTCTGAAGTAATGCGGTTTGAGGGTCTCCATTTTGTTCGACGTGCACGCGCCACGAGTGCTAGCAATCGAAAGAGGGGAAGTTTCTGTTTGAACTGGAAGCTGTATTCCTTTTTCGAATTGATTGCTGCAAGCTGATACTGTTGAAAATAAATATGAAACTTGGAGTATTTTTTATGCAATTAATTACAGTATGTATTTTTTACTGTTATTTTTATTTTTCATTATTCCAGGACTCATCTTGTAGGACGCTGTTTCGTAGTTTATTGATTTTGAAATTTGGGGGGTGTAAAGACTCTAACGTTACAAAATTATAAACTTAATAATTTACAAGATCGCAAAATTTTCTAACATCGAAATAGTATATTATGTATGCGTAAGAACCTGAAAATCTTGAAATCCCCAAATTTCTAAATTTTATGATCTCAAAGTCTTATAACCTCATAATTCTTAAATTCCAGAATTCCAAAGTTAAGAAATTGAAAAATTGAAAAATTCCTGAATGTCAAGGTCTCTAAGTTTTATAACCTCAAAATTCCTAAATCCCCATATTCTATAATTCCAAAGCTCCAAAATCCCAAAACTTAAAATCCCCAAATTTCTAAATTCTAAGATCTCAAAGATCTATAACCTCAAAAATCCTAAATCTCCATATTCTGAAATTCCAACATTCCCACTGCATAATTCCTAAATTCCTAAATTCCCCAATTCTTAAATTCGCAAATTCCCAAATTCTAGAATTCCAAAATTCTAAAATTCCCAAATCCCCAAATTCAGTCCTCCCAATTTTCAACCCCCAAGATTTCGAATTGCAAACAATTCCCCAAAACCACAAGTGGCAAGTTTCTTCTGGTTTAATATATTTCCCCTAGGGAAGGCTTTGCAGTTGACTGTACGTTTGTCCCACTCTCGTCCCCCTTCTCTGTTCAATGTTCAGCTGAAGCAGGCAAATGACGATCTCTCAGAGTTCGGTACTGTTCCTCCTCGTATTCCTCCTTGCACTAACCTCCGTGAACTAAAGTACTAGAAACTACAAGTTATAATTACGTCACAAGATAACTCGTACGGTCGGGTGCGCTCGTGTAAGTGGCCACGTACACGTGAACAGAAGTGTAGTCGCATCGAGAGGGTAGTTGTAAGTCGTTCCGTGGGGTGGGTAGCTGCTATTAAAGTTGGATGTTATTGGCGGCAGATAACACTTGTACAGACGTAATTGTTCGCGAACGTCGTAAATTCAATATTTATACGTTCTGTAGCGAAATATCGTGTCCACAACTTCTTTCCGCAACGAGCATGATGTTCTGCTCCCTCGTTTCTCAAAGACTTTCGAAAATTCTCATTTTTCATCTTTCAGTATTTTTTATCACAATATGGATAACAAATTTATTCATTGTACATTATCAGCTTAGGTTAGGTTACAATATTTAACTAGTTAGTTAAATTAGCTAAGGTATGTCATTCAAACTGGAGTAATCAAAACACTATAAAATTAGTGAAGTTATGATAATATTACTATATTAACTTAGCTTATAATATTAGTGCAGTTCGGTTAAGTTCATTTAAGTGAGGTTAGGTTTTGTTAGGGTTTCTTAAGTTTAGTTCAGGTTAGTATATAATTGAAATGAGAGTACAAAGTTAATATGAAACTTTTATTACATGGTTAAGAAGATTACAGTTCAGACTTCAGTCTCGTGTTAAACATTGTTAATTTGAATAATTATATTAACCTGAAAGAGGCTCACTATTACTATGTAATAGTAAGATTGCAGCTTCCCGAACTCAAGTTTGATCGTTTCTGGAGATTCAATTTGGAAAAGTGGTTTGCTCGGTGGAAATATTCGATGAAAGCGGCATAGAAAGTAGTTACAGACTGTTCGAATCAGCCCTGACCTATTGTCTGCTCACAAAGAGACCTCTGTCGATGGATTAAGCGATTAAGCTTCGTTTAAGCGTTTTCGGAGAAGTTGAATCTTACTTACTACGTCTAGTTTATTCTTTTTGTGGTCAAATTTCATAGAACATATTCTCTGGTATTCCATAATTCAATTCTCAATTTCTTCTATACCAAATATCAAGTTCTGTGATAAATTATACAACTGTATAAATTATACTTTATGTATATCTTGCATGAATGTATAATTTATGTATATCTTGCACATTTCGATATATGGCAGATTAACTATAACTACAATATTATATTACAATTCAACTTTCACAGACCGACTATAACTATAATATTAAATCACACTCTAACTATAATTCTAATATAATTCTACCACGATCAGCTATAACCTGATATTAATATATTACCGTCTAACTATAATTGTAATATTATTCTACAATCTACCTATAACCCCAATATTAATATATCACCGGCTATAGTATTAACCATGCAAAATATTCTTATTTGATCAAGCGATACCAACGGATCTGGTCAGTAGTCCTCAGGGCGTTCGCCATGTTAATTCATGTCAAACATAATTCACCGCTTGCTTACATCTACGTGAATTCCCAGAACAAACAGTGACCTGTTTAACTGCTCTCAGCCATATCTCGTGGCCTTCGACATTTGGCCCCATTAAGATGCCCCAGCTAGGAGATTCCTTTTGAGTTGGCTCCTCCTCGCAGGATCGTATTTCGAGCCGAAATGGAGTCGTCGCGCGGTCTTCAAAAGTCCTCTCTGGAACGAGTCGTGTATCAAAGAAAAATACCCGGTGTTCGGCAGCGAAGGATTTAACACATTTAATATCATCCGACATGGAATGATATTCAGATAAAGATTACGGTAAATAAATAACATCCGAAATGTTACTTCTTCACAATATGGAGACTTTGGAGGGAACAGTAAATACTTTAGGAAATAAATATATGTAGATATACACAGTATAGACTACATGTACTACATGTACGACATATCGATTCAATGTATGATCACACACCTGTATCGCACACATCATGTATGACATATACATGTGTGATCACACACATCATGTATGACACACACATGTGTGTATCATGTATGACACACAGGTTTGCGGAACGTGTCAGAACGATCTTACATCCCTTAGTCGAAATTAATAAGTCTCTCATCGAAGTGTACCTTAACTTTTGTCCAGGTGAAGAATTGTACAAATGAACTTATATTTCATCCCTCATTTATTGCAGTTGCGGTAACATACGTTGTGTCATACAACTAATTCATTAGATATTAGCTCATCAGATCTCGGACCAAATTTTTATCCAAAGTACAAAATAAAAATAAATGCAAATCCATAATACCTTACGGTAATATATTAAGATCTCACCTTTTGGTAGAGAGCACACACGTTGATAATACATGTTTATAAAAATGTTTCCTCGAAATAGTCTATACTGCAATTTCCTCACATATTTGATCGTCTTTAACGCGCTGTATAAACATTCTTAGCCGTAACAATTCTTTCCTGAATCGTTCCGTGTCTGAACGGATAAAACGACCTTTACCCATGACCCATCGTCAGTTTTCTCGAAGTTATAAAGTTCACCATAGCATCTCGAAACGCGAGCACGAGTGGTTTACAGAAAACGGGAAAACGATCGCGGTAGGATTGTAAAGATTTTCCTTTGTGTCACGTAGCCGATGCTTTCTCCATCGATTCGCTCGTTTTCTAGCTATATGATCACGTACGGGCTCGAAACGTTTTAACACGGTGCCTTTCGAGTTCCGGAACATAGAGACCTTCCTGTTAGTTGATTTCCGATTCTGGTTCAGAATTGTCTGATATACTTATACCGAAACTTCGAGGGAGGTAAATGTACATGGGTAGCGTTAGCGTCTATAGGATCCTAATGTAGGTAATTAACACATTGATTGGAATATTCGGTAATTTTAGTTAGGAGGTACGATAGTTGAAACGTCGATTTGGTTCAAATTTAGTTCTATGGCAGAACGGGATAATATTGGAGAATTATAACTTCTCCTGGAAGAAATTGAAACTGAAAATAAGTTTCAATTTTATAAATTTAAGTATTAAGTTTATTCTTAGTAAGGTAGTGGTTTCGTTGATATAAATCTTTAATCTTCTAAATTTATACATTTTCGTACTTGATATTTTTGTACTATTATAGTATATTTTACAATCTTAATTGCAACCTAATCTAAACTACATCTTAACCTATTTCAAATTACAACCTAATCTGAACTACATCTCAACCTACCCTAAATTACAACCTAACCTAAACTACATCTCAACCTAACCTAAAACGCAACAACTTAAATTTGTATTTGAAAAAAAATATACACAAGCATAGTAAAAAGTGTCTCTAAAGTGTGAACCACATCGAACGTCGAGTATTTAGCAAGAAAGATAGGTGTTCGTGATTCTTGCTGTTGCGTGACACTCCTCGTATTCTAATCGCCTGGTAGCAAAGACAAAGACGTATGCCTCTCGGAGAAAAAGGAATACCTGTTACTTTGACCGAGTCCTGTTAGAATTAATGGCTGGTTATATTTTATGGTCTTTCTTTTGAAATTATCGGAGCTCGTTCGAGGGATAACGATCTTTGCCGGACGAACAAATGGTGGTGCCTGTTGTTTCCTGGGTCTGCTATAAATCGAGCTGAACTGAAGTGTTTGAGTATACTTGTACGTTAACGATAGGGTCTGCTTTGTACGAAATTAGAATGTTTACCTTCTTATCGAGATTATCCTCGTAATACATAACCTCATTTTTAGATAGGAATCATATTTTCTTTGCGGAATTCTGAGTTTCAGGTTAAATTGAAATATTTGTTTGTATGTTTTGATTATGTTGGTCTTTTTCGGGATTTCATTGAAAGGTATTAGGTGGATAGAAAAATTAATACATTTGTAGAAACTGAAAATTTATATTTGAAATTTCTGTTTTTATGTGGAGTTGATTTTAAATTATAATTTACCGGATAATCGGTTTGTTGAAGTTTATACTGAGTATGAATATTTGATGAACATATGAAAACTGTATTTATAAAGACACGTGAAAATTGTATTTATGAAGGATAATTTTGAAATTTATGTTATGAATATTGTACTAACAAGAACTGTAATAATCAGAACAGTAGTGAAGTTATAATCCCTAATAGGGATTACAACAATTGCTAATAAGGATTACAACTATTAAATTATATAGTTTAACATTATATTTTACCAAGAGCTCAAATATGACAGTCATTTAAAAATAACAAGAGAATCATTTTTGCATCAGTCTAACAGTAGCACTTTATGAAAGAAAAAGAAAAGGAGACGAATATTCGAATATTTTACAATTTTCCTCCGAAGTCAAGATCGAGCGACGTATTTTCACCGTGCAGGATAATTGACCTTTCTCGAGTTTTCAGAGCGGAGAATATTTCATTCTCGTTATTCCTTTTTTTCTCCCCGGATGTATCTTCTTCATGGTATTCGTCATCATATTTACGTTATCGCGAGTTCGATGTGTCCAATAGTAACAGAGACGAGGAATAACGCGAGTCCGTGCAGTACATCTGAATTATATTTGACACATCTTCCCGGTATCACGCTATTTTTACTGATTATGAGAGCGGAGCAACACGTTTCTTCTTTTATCTATCATTTCCAATACCATTTCTGCCACGTTCTCCTCTATTTCACAATTTTTAACGCCCTCCGCCGAATGCGTATTATTTCCCGGATTTCCTGTTTGCTATTGTACCACGCGGAACACGTAGGGTCTTCTAAACAGGGTTGCGAAGATTTATTTAACGGACGAATGCTAGGATAAATGTTGCGCAAAAGTTGCCTAGAAATATTTCGGTACAATGTATGATCATGGGGAATTCTTTTAGGCAAATATCCCTCGCATAAGCTACTATGAATGCTTTTTATTTTGCTGATTTACATTTCTAAATTCCTGAATTTCTGAATTTCTCAATTTTTGAATTTTTCGCTTCCTAAATTTCTAAATTTCTAAATTACCAGATTCTTAGGTCATTAATTTGCTAAATCTCTACATTCCTATATTCTTATGTCCTTAGATCCCCAAATCCCTAGATTTCGAGATTTCTATATCCCTCTGTCCTTAGATTCCTAGATTCCTAGATCCCTAGATGCCTAGATACCTAGATACCTAGATATCTAGATGTCTCAATTCCTAGATAGCTAAATTCCTAGATCCCCAGATACTTAGATACCTAGATACCTAGATACCTAGATATTTAGATCCCTAGATACTTAGATACTTAGATACCTAGATACCTAGATACATAGATACCTACATCTCTATATCTATATATCTCTAGATCTCTACATCTCTAGATCAGTAGATTGTAAGATCTTTACATCCTTAAATCCCCAAATTGACATTTGAAAGATTACTTTAAAATTTGCAAAAGTGACGAAGTTCAGAATTTCAAGATTTCTAAATTCCTTCCCATCTCAAATCCGAAAATTCGGCAATTAATGAGCCAATCTCATAATTGACCACAGCTAGTTTCCCACTTCATACGTTTCCTTTGCAAAACCTGTAAACATACAAACAGCATTTTAATTGTAGCCGTGTAAACTTTCCAATATACATGACAATTTTGCAATCTGCTGTATACGTCACTTTCTCACGTTTTATATCTCATTTTGTCGTATAGAATATAGGTGCGCCACCGACAAAAATGCGGCGTAGCCTGTATAACAGTTTATTTCCTTTTTCTGCCTCCGCCTCGAAATACCCAGCATAGGTGTACATAAATTTGGCGTTGATCACGGGTAGCAAAGTGGACCGTTAGATCGTCAGGCTAATAAAGCCAGCCAGAAATTTGGCGAAAAGCGCACGAGACTATCTGCAAACAAGCGATTTCCACGGTGCGCGTTTCAACATCGGGCATCAGTTGGCGAGTTTATTCTATTTCCTACGGTTTACCTGCTATTTTCGTCCCGTATAAAAGGAGCATTTTGTACGGGGCACGTTGGAATATCGTACGGTCGGAACTCGGTACGCAAACTTGAATTTATAATGCACAGCCGATGCGTATAGGTATTTCTCTCTCTCTCTTTTTCGTTTTATCGATATGTCATATGGATTTTTCGCAGAACCGGGCAAACTCGCGTGCATTTAAATTTTAGATGCTCGTGCACCGCCCCAGAAAATTTCCTCGTTGAATTTCGTGGCCCATTCAAAGAAGCTTGCTCGGTTGAATCAAAATTATTCTCGAAAGCGTATTAACAAGCGTTGATCGAACTCGTTCTCTTTTATTCAACCTGCAACGTACATATTTTCGTTAATTTATATGGTGGATCATATTAAAATTCTTCGATATTCGAAGCACGTGCGTGGGAGTTGCACGCGGCGAACTTCGTAATAACGGGAAACTTTGAAAAGTTTTGATGGGAGGCATCCGAAACTTTCGTTTGGATATTGTATTACGTTTTAATCGCGATATGAAAATTACAATAATTATATCGATGATGATTTGTTTCTGACTTTATTTTATTCGAATTGTTTGACATAAAATATTTTTAATATGGTAACACATTTATATGTAACTCTTATAACCATTGTATTATATTTTATATGTCATTATTAAACAGTAACAATTATTTCAAATTGTACCTTCATTTTACGAATAACATAAGAAAATGATCATCGTACAGCTTTTGGGCAGCCATCTTAAAAACATGAGGTTAACGTACATAACCTAACATATTGGACGTTTGCAGAAATATTTGAAAGAAAGTAAATATAGTGTTCTTATACAAGACGTCGTTCAAATAAACTAAGAACGTTGTTTTAATTAAAATGATACAAAAACTATTTAAAATAAATGTTGAAGGTATGCTTATTTGAAATATTTCTATATTGTCATACTTAATATTTCTCTATACTAACATGAATAATATAAAGTTATATAAAGTTACAATGACGCAGATGTATTATATTTATGTGACCTACTACAAATGTATTCGATTCGTGTATCATGCATACGTTATGTAGTTTTATAAGATGCACGCCGTTGCACAAATTGCGTCGTCCTGAAGAATAATAAGCGTAGTTGCATTTGATCGTTGGTGAATGCTTGTTTGTTCTTTGTAACGTTCGACGTCCTGCATGCACTACTCATTAAGAAGAAATTAACGAGCGTTATTACGGAATATTTCGCACGTGCTTTGTATATTTATTCGCGGCTGTAATTCGCAACGAATTGCATCGTTGGTAATTATACATTCTCTCTGAAGTCGTTCATCCGTTGCGTGTAATTTTATAATTCCTCGAAATTTTGAAATTACATTTCCGTTGCAAATTAAATGCACCTTCCGATTGCCTGTTTCTACTTTTCATAGTTATCAAACGTTTAAATGACAAGGCGTCCTAACAACTTTTTATTTCATTAGCGATTAACGTCGTGGCCTCACTGCGGAATCGTGAAGTCGCAAATTGTTATATCTCTTGAGAAAGAACATTTCTAAAATTTAGTGACTATTTTATTTTGGTCTTTTATTTCATCAAATTTTTTATTTGAGTTTCTTTCATTATGAATCTCAATATTTTTTAATTTGAATGTTCTTTGGAAATGTTTGAAATTTCTAAATTCTTGAAATATAAATTTGTAAATATGCTGATCTGTACCACTTGTAAATTTGTGTGTAAATTTGTACATGTGTAAATTTGTTAATTAGACAACTTGTAAATATGTAGTAATGTAAATTTAACAACTAGATATTTCTAAATTAAAAAACTTTTTAAAACATCCAAACTTCTGAACATCTAAACTTAAAATTACAAAACATGCAAATCTACGAATTAAAAATTTTTTTAAATCTGAAAGTTGGTAATTTCAGAACCCGTAAATTTAATCATACAGAAATTTTCAAACGCAGTGACCCAAAAATATAATTTAAAAATACACAAAGTTTCAAATAAATATGGTATACGTTAAGTTCGCAAAACAAGCGAAAAAATATGCGAAATAAAACTTCTCTCTAAATAAATTCCTCGAATATTATCAATAAAATTCGACAAACATGGCATAAAAAATGAACGTAATATTAAATATTCGATTTAGAATCAATCGAAGTGGAATAGTGCAGTTAATTTCAGTACCGTGCTCTCGAGTGTTTACAATAACGCAATATTTGTTAGAGAGATCATATATTTTTAGACGTTTCGACACCTATCGGTCGTCGCGGGAGACATCCCCGAAGATACATATCCGAATTTGCATCTGCAAAGGGAGGCGAGAGATTGCCACCCTCCCATTGAGTTTCTGTTTTCATCGACGGGGGAATATTGGCATCGGTGCGGGTCTTCTCCCTGTAGAGCCCTTCTGGCAAAGAGCGTCATGGGGGCGATATACGATGACAAAGAAGGAGAGAAGTAGGAAAAAAGGGTGGGGTGAATCGTTCGAAAGGTCCAAAGTTCGGCAGACAGAAACAAACAGTCGTAAGCAGAGGGTGAAACAGGGTGTAAGAGGACTTATGGATCTACAGGGTGTTTCAACTCTGTCGCAAATATTTTCGTTAACTACTCAAAGAATTGATATGGGACAAATATGGCGAACTGAAATTTTTTCTCTTCACTGAAATTAACCCTTTGAAAGTTCTACTCTTACCATTAGGTTTAAATTAACTGTGGAATTTAGTGTTGTAGGTTTTAAATTTTAACAAATTCATTTTAGGTTAGTTACACTATTTTGAGGTTAGTTCCAATTTTGGTTACACAGTAGAGACATGTCGATCGCAACTCATGTTATGAATATGAAGTTTGTACGGAAAAGGTAAAATGCATAGGGCAATGGTTTTTTAATTTGAATGTTCAATTAGTACAATTAGGGCAATAGTAGTGACAGTCACAAACGTCTCGATTGTCAACAGTTGTTTTTCATAAGTGTTCACGGTGGAGTCAGCTTCTTTTACTTTGAGACCTCACAGGTCAACTCGTGGGACATCTCTAAATCTGTTTAAAAAAATATGGATCGATTCGAAGCTTCGAAAGGTGACCTTGTGAAGTTTTCGTTTACTACAATATTCGTGAAACAATCTGTGTTGTGTGCATTCGTGTATATGGAGCAGCTGAGGCGCGTAGAAAATTTGAAAGCAATAGGTGGAAGAAATGAGGCGAGAAAAACCGAGGACATGTGGGGATTGAACGTAAGACGAAAAGAAGAGGGAAGCGTGCACGAAGAAAATGGAAGAGCAAAGAAACAGTAGCCGGAGGGTAGAAAAATGAGATATGAGATATGAGCGAAGGAAGATCAAGAAATAGGTGAAGAAAATGGATAAAACTGGAGAAAAATCACGCCGTAGAAAAATGGGAAGAAAGGAAAGGGATCTATAAAAATGAAGGCAGAAAACAAAAGACAGAAACGAGGCGAATAACCGTGTTAAGCGGATCAGCGGTGGGTGCAAAAAAGAATGAAAAATAAATCCCAAGGATAGAATGTAAAGCGGTTTAAGATATACAGGGTGTTCTGCAATATGTACTGCAAGCACATATAAACAGATGATGCCTCTGTACACGTAATAAAATAAGATGAAAATGCGAAAAGAAATTTCGTTGAGGTTACATTTTCCAGAAAAAATGGACTGTTATTTAAAATATTCTTACAAGGATTTGTTGCATGTGAACAGTTCATTGAAATTAGTTTATTATTTAGTGGATCAATTGACGGATACTATTATCAATTTTATTAAGATATACATATTACTGTTAGGAGGATAGGTAAAATGTGGAGAGATTTCTAAAAGTAATATTTTTGGTTCTTTTAGTTTGCAGTTCAATTGAATTTTTAATTTGGGATTTGTAAATTTTCAAGTTCTCATGCTTACAAATTTCTAAACTTTCGAACTTGCAAATTTTTGTTTAAATCCTTACATCCTCAAATTCTCACATCTCCACACTATGTTCCCAAGTCTCAAGATACTGATGCATCTATGTTCTGAAAATCTTAGGTCCTGAAATTTCTAAATTCTCAAACTGCTATGTCCACAAATCTCAAGATACCTAAATTCATAAATCTCCTAGTCCTACCTAGCTCTCCAAATTCATATGTCTCCTTTCTGCATAACGAAATCTATAACTTCTCATACTCCTACACCTACAAATTCTAATAATTTCAAATTCTCTACAGATCAAGTGTTGAAATATCCAAAAATCCCCCTCGGTTGCCATATTTTCCCCAAAGTAGTCAGATTTGCTCTCGACTGTACTCGCGATACCGTGTAGAAAGCCCGAGAAAATGCTGAGGATATAGTTGAATGCTAAAAAAGAAAAGGATAGGAAGTGCGGAGAAATGACGAAAGTAAAAAGAGGAGTACGAAACAAGCAAAAGACGAGGCGAGCAAAGAAGACCATGCATAAGAAGCAGGTACAGCGAGGAAGAGGAAATGGTGTTTCGAAAGTATCTCGACTCGGTACAATAACGGTACAGTTTTCAAAGGTCCAGCTGTATAATTTTTTCGCATAAATTTCTGCGGGAATGTTCGTGGTGGAAGATGAAACGGTGTCGTGGTAGCATCCGCTTTTCCAACTAGAAACCTACGAAAAAATATCGAGCCTTGTACAATAGGACGATAACGCAACGTACGTTTGCATAATCTTGCTTTCTACTTTTAACGCGGACAATATCTTGAGGATGTACGACCTTTTGTTTTCCACCGAACCGGGATTCACCTGCTGCGTCGGTTTTGTGGAACCCTTTCTGGTTTAACCCTGTCGAGAACACTCGTGAAACTCGAGCGAGTTTACTTTCACGAGGGACCTAACCATTGTGGAAGTATACTGGGACACGTACATATGTAAATTTGATAATTTTCGGAACGGCAGGTTTAATACTTTCGAATTTGTTGATGTTGCGAACTTTAAATTTTAGATTGTGCAGTTTTTAAATTTGCTAAATTTGATAATTTTTAAATAAATTCTAAGATATTTAGGTTTTTATTTACATTACTTAAATATCCAAATAACTAGGTTTCTAAGTATCTACGTTCTCAAACTTCATCACCTTTAAAACCTAAAATTATGAAATGTTCTAAAGTCACAGCGTCTCAAAACCACATCGCAAAGTTTTAAAGACCTCGAAGTCCCAAAATCGTTACGTTCCAAAGTCCCAAAGGTCCAAATTCAAAAAATCTTCAACCTTAGAAAAAGATGCAGAACAATCTGCAAAATGGAACTGCTCGATAACCAGTACGAGGCAGTCGACGGTGTGCAAAAAGCACCGCAAGGTCGTTCTACCGTGACCCGAACGAATCGCTCTAGCTCCAAGCGAGTTCTGTCCGCGATCGAGGACAAGAAATGAAATATTTCTGCGAAGAGTCGCATCTCCATAAGCGGAAGAGAACGGAACTGGAAATGGAAGAAAGAGAGAGAGATTCCGTGGGTGGACTGTTCAAAGCACAGGAAGTCTTTGGTAAGCAACAGCGGCGAGAAAAGGAAGAGGAAAAGCAGTCGATTGCGTGGCGTACGCGATAAAAGAGAAGCGGCCACTCGGTTGAATGCGAGCAAAGTTACCGGAATGCCGTTGGAGAACGTGGCGGGAAATAAAAAGACGGAAGAGAGGGAAGAAACGGAAGACTCGAAAAAGCGAAACGGGACCGAAGAACGCGAAAAGCTTCGCCGCGATAGAACAACGTGGTACTCCGAGGTGGCGTGTAACCTGTACCTGGAACGAGTAAACGGAAAAACAAAAGCGGGGAAAGAAAGCTCTTACGGGTAAGCTTCATTAAGCGGACCTGGGGGAGGTTAGGCGTTATGGGGTGGCACGAAGAAGCCGCCGAGATACCGAGCAAACATTTTTCGGCGAACTTTGTAATTTGGGGAGTTATTTGGAAACTTGCGGATTTGGAAATTGGGGAGTTACTTGGAAATTGCATTTGGAAATTTTAGAATGTGGGCAGTTGGGGAGATGGAAACTTTAGAAGGTGGAATATGGGGGCTTGGAAATTTCAAAGTGTGGAAACGGCAATTTGGAAATTTTCGAATGTGGAAACTTGGTATTTGAATTTTTAGAAGATTGAAAAGTTTTAAGGTACAGAAATTGAAGGTATGATCTCATGAAAGTCTCATAACTATCCACCTAAAAAGGTTTTCCTTCATAAACGAACAAAAGAAGAAAATTTTTACCCTACAAATTGATCGATCTGTCAAATTTCTGAGTAACCTTTAAAGTCTCCCTAATGTCCACACGTACCCGTGATGCGCCGGCTCTGGTGGTGGTTCGTGAAGTAAAAGATAGCTCGGAAGAAGGGTAGGTAACGAAAGAAAGAAACAGCGAAGAAGGGTGTGAAAAGGAAGGAGATCGGTTGAATCCGAGAGGAGAAGGGACCGGCATAAACTGTCCCCTTTGTGCGGGAAATTGCGTTTTAATTCCCGCATTCAGGCTACCCTGGTACCAGCCGGCAGCGCTCGTATACACGCCATACACGACTTTCATGCATTTTACATGGTCACCACCTGCCGACACATTGGTGGAGCTGTGTAAAGACTGCTCGGGAAAGCGAAACGATGGCCAGCCTCGAAAGGGTCGCTTATCAACGGTCAGAAACCTCTTTTAGACTTTTACCGCGTCGATTTGCTAGTCATGGCCAATTGGCCTGGCAATAAGCATTACGAGAAACTACGATTCTTTTCGTGGTCAAAGAAGTACGGAGGACTCGAAGACCGGCTGTAATTAACTAGTTCTTCTGAATTAGGATGGACAATGGGAAAAAAAGTTGCAGATTGCATGGTTGGATTAAATTGTTTTAGGCATTTGTGGTTTGACTCCGGGCTTAGATGTCCACCTAAGTAGGATTTTACTTACCTCGAAAAGTTGACATTTTAAGTTAAATAATTGAAGTAATTTTAGAGTTAGATCGATACAGTATACGAGGATTTTCCTACAAAGCATCAGGTTTTGTTTTTTCCTCAGTGTTCAAAGAAACGTACAATTTACTATTGCAGGGTATAATATAACCAACAACAAACGTTTACAGACTACACAGCTATTTACCCATTCGCTATTGATTCTTTGTGTTTGCATAATGCTCCACAGAGACAAGGATACCACATAAAGCGAACGCAGTCGTACCTGTCCATCTCGAAAGTTATCGTTGGCTAAAGGCAAGATGAATACAGATGAATAAAATTTAAGAATTTGTGAACTGAGAAATTTAATAATTTAAGAAATTTAACAATTGCAAATCTGAAACACTCAGAATTTGCAAAATGTAACATGACACTGCGACATCGCTCGCAAACATAGATCTCTGCCGGTAATCAAGGATCGCTGTCCTCTCCCCCTTGATTGGCCGAAATTTCGCCGGAAATTGGTAATTTCGATGCAAAGAGTTGTAGGAAAAATTTATCGACGCCTTCGAGTTGAATGGGTCCCTCGATGGACGGAGTCTCGTTTATTAGTAATCCCGCAAATCTTTCGAGAGCACTCGACGAGAGGGTCAAACGGGCAGAAACGGTGCGAGCAAAAAGGGAACGAAGGACAGAGAAAACCAAACAGAAGGACAGAAGTGTACAAACCGTAGATAAGGGTTGCCGGTGATTGCCCCATAAAATATGTATGCCACGAGCGTCGACCTTTTTCTTTTCCTTCTCCACACCCTCGTTTCCCCGTCGTTTTCTACCTTTTTATACATGGCATGGACGTCTTCGATCCCTAGAGCAACAAGCCGGGTCGAGACATTGCGGATTCATGCGAATCTACGCACACGCAAAAACTGGAATATGCAAAATGCACTCTATAAACTATCACGAGCCCTACAATTATTACATTACAAATTAACAACGCACATTATAAATTAACATCTAGTAGAATTTCGAGCAAGGTAGTGGAATCATAACCGCGAAAGGATTTGTCCAAAATAAAAACATAGATTATTTAAAATTACTGTTTACAAATGATTCCATATGAACGTAACTTGTTAATTTTGTCCGTTCGTGCGAATTTTATATCCGTTTTTCACGGTTGTTCGCGTACACGTTTCGCAGACAAAAGCAGCAGACTATGACTTTATTATCATGTTGAACCGAACAAATAATTATAATGGGTTCGTTAATGAATCTGATAAACAAACTTCCTCTTGGATAAACCGTTCAATGGAATTTATACTCGTTTAATCGACTACTCTGTTATATGTAGATCACGGGAATATCGGTTTCAAATTTCCGACAATAATTTCGCGATGCGCCGAGCTTATTGCCTTAACAAAGTACCTTCCGAGTTATTACCATAACAGTTGCAGAAAATTACTCGAATAATATCTGACGTCGACAGACAGTCTCTACGAAATACCCTATTCTGTTTTTATAGTTCATTTATATCGTTTTGAACGTTGATTGTAGTGTTCCATGACGCTAAACACCGTAACCTCGACACCTGTAACGTTAGAATCAATCGACATGACACGCGATCGTCACGAGACGAACAATGTCTCCGGGGACCACGTCGTCTCATTAATCAAGGCAATCTCCCGGCACAATATTGAAAATTCCATTGTATAGCCGTGCAGGGCCGTGCATTCTCGCCAGACGACGCGACGCGATTTCAAGTATTTGCAAAAGGACCAACTGGATATTCCTCGTCAACGAGCGACGCGTACATTCGGATGCAACGTAAGCTTCTTCGAGCAGAGTCTGAATTCCTTTATCTCGGAATTTAAGAATTTAGGGTTCTAGGGATAAAGGATTGTACGTAGAGGGTCAGAGATGTGAGGTTCTAAGGATCACGGAAATATAGGAATATAGCAATCAACTGGTTTAGAATTTGAAGGATCTCGGTGTCTAGTTATCTAGGTATCTACTTGTCTAGGTGTCTAGGTATTTAGTTATCTAGGTATCTACTTGTCTAGATGTCTAGGTATTTACTTATCTAAGTATCTAAGTATCTGGGACTCTAGGTATCTAGGTATCTGGTTAGGTTAGGTATCTGTATGATGCATTCCACCCGCAATAAATTATAGAAAGATTTCTAAAATCGTATAAAAAGCGCATTGCTAGAAATGCACTCGTACTAGCAGCTTTCCGTTTGAGGTATAAAGACATTAGCGTGCCGTTAATAATAAATCGTCGGCAACCGGGACAGCCTCAATTATGGAAATTGAAATATTTACGTGGCACGAGAACGTGCATCCGCGATTCCACGATCTGACATGGACACATCACCGTGGTCCGCTAATGTTTCCATCGGTCGGATAAATTAAACGCGTGTTATGCAAATTTTTCGACCCATTAGACGTCGGTTCCGCTGTCACCGTTTCTGTCGTGCCTCCATTTCGGATCTCTCCATTAGTTAGGGATGCCCGGAATGACATTCGCTCGGCAAGCACGTTCGATAACGCGACCATTACGGCTACCTCATAATATTTCGCCGGTGTTCCGTGTGTCCTATCGCGACGATTACCGTCGCGATGTCATTTTCCCTGCTACCGAAAACCCGGGTCATCTTTGAACACGGTGCTCTCTGAATTACGATTTTCACGCTCGACAAATATCGATCGTGACCCCAACTTGCCATCTAGGGATTTCAGAACTTAGGCAAATGTCGAGATTTGCGGATTTTGAAGTTTGGAAATTTGAAAGATTGCGGATTTGGGATTTATGATGTTTAGGGAATGTATTTGGAATTTGGGATTATGGGATATGTGGGGTTGGAAATTTGGGAATTTAGGGGTTTAGGAATTTGGGAATTTAAGAATTTGGAAATTTTGAGATTTGTGAGATGTGGTTATTGGTGCATGTGGGAATTGGGGAATGTGGGAATTGGTGCATGTGGGAATTGGTGCATGTGGGAATTGGGGAATATGGGAATTGGGGAATGTGGGAATTGGGGAAAGTAGGAATTGGGGAATGTGGGAATTGGGGAATGTGGGAGTTGGGGAATGTGGAAATTGGGGAATGTGGGAATTGGGGAATGTGGGAATTGGGGAATGTGGGAATTGGGGAATGTAGGAATTGGGGAGTTAGAAAGTGGGGCATTAGGAAGTGGGAATTTAGGAAGTGGGCATTTAGGAATTTGGGAATTTGGGAATTAGGGATTTGAAAATTTAGGGATTTGGAAATTTGGAAAATTACATATCTTGCAACTTACTTGAGAATATGGAAATTCTCGAATTTAATATAAAAATAGTTGCAAATTTACATACTGTAAATTTAAAAATTGCACAATTGTAAATTGAAAAATTCTCACATCCAGAATTTTTCTTAAAACTACAAAAATTGAGAAGTCTAGAAGTCTTATGAGAACGTCCGTCTTAGGTGAAGTGGCGCGATTGTCGCTTCTCAGCGAAAAGAATCGAACGTATCAGTGAAGTACGACATCGTGTTCCGAGGTTCTCTGTTGGTCGGTCAGCGCCGGTTCTCGTGACGGTCGATCGTGACAATTCGATTCGGCTTTATCCACAGTTAATTCTAGCAAGTCCACGTCGTCGGTCGGTAATTGAATCGTCACGCACCGTGTAGGACCATCGATTGCTTTGCCGCGAACGCCGAATCGCTCTGTGCACGTAGCCGTGCGACTAAATACCTGGGTATTTGCTCGATATACGGCTGGCCCCGTTGCGATATCGCGTATATCGGCCGCTTCTGTTTATTGCATTGAATTACTGCAGCACGGAAATCGGACTCAGAAATCACGCGTCATCGAGAGGACGCTGGCAGCGACGCGTGAGAGACAGCTTCCGGTGTGCTTCGACTGGTTCTGTCGTTCATGATTCTACCGGTACAGCTATCGTGTAATGTTACCCTAAATCCCTCAGTATCATATACGGTGTCACAAACATCCCTGTATACCTTGTTTCGTTGTAAAACGTTGCAACTTGCGTAAAATTACAATTGGAACTTCCCTATGATAACTGAAACTTGCCTGAACATGAGACGTTCAGTTCACCAAGTATAATATACTATACCAATTATGATGCACTAATTAATGTATTATTACATATTACGGATTTACTTAGGGATTTGGAGACCTGAGAGTTTGGGGACCTTGGAATTTGGGGATGCAGAGATTTGGGGACCTTGGGACTTGGGGATGAAGGAATTTGGGAACATTGAAATTTAGGGCTGCAGGGATTTGGGGACCTTTGAATTTGGGGATACAGGGATTTGGGGATGTAGAAACTTGAGGATACAAGATTTGATGATATGGAAATTTGGTTATAAGGAACCTGCGAACATACAAATTTGGATATACATATACAGTAATTTTGAGATATATGGATTTGGGACCTAGGTACCTATAAACATAGATATCTGACAACCTCCAAATTTTCACATCAAGGAACATGGAAATCTAAAGATTCGTAGAGATAAAACCAAACAATCGCAAGGAAATAAACATCTGAGTGAATGAAAAGTTTCGTTATTATTTGAAGGAGCAAGAAAAAAATGTCTCTATAGTTGTATCACTCTTCAAGGGAACTACTTTGAAGTAGATCTTCGTGATTTTTAAAAATGGATGAACCATGAGAACGTGTCGGTGTTGTTAAGCAAGATTCGTTAGAAGTAGGACGATTCGAGGGGAAATTTACTCCGTTCGAAACTCTGGAAGCTGTTAGAGCGAGAGTTATTACAACCAGAGTACAGAATGCGTTGGAAAGTAGGACGGGGTTGAACTTTCTTATTATTATTCGAACTCGAAATTGCAGGAGATCGAGTAAAATACAACGCTGCAAAGTGTCGTGAATAACGTCCAAATATTGTTTACCGTGTTATTCTGTAGATTTACCAAACAATGCTTTGCTTAATAATTATTTTGGATAAAAGGATGATGACTGTCAAAATTGGTTTACATACTTGATTGTCAAAATTCTCTTCTCTTTTACTATGATCTGTACTTGTTAAGATTATTAATAACAAATAATTATGTATAATTGCTTTCTGTATGAAACTGATAATTTAATTATTGTCTCTTAATTACCTTTGAGTGTTTTCGAGCAACATTTTGTTTTATAACCAACGTAGCGTGGACAAAAATTAGCTAATTATGGAACAATTAATTTTTTCCGTCACCTGCCGTGACGGGAACTTTTCAAAGTTGGTTAACGTGCTGGCTTAAAACTTTATGTTTCATTTTCATGTTTAATATCAAGCTTCTACATTTTATAGAACTTGTTTTTGTAACATTTTTATATTTAGTAGTTTTTATAACTTGCGTTGCAACGATATTAATTAACAAGCAAGATAAAATGGAATAAAAAATTAAATTACCGGAATATTGATAAATTTAGCGAATTGAAATTTAGAAAACTTTTTTCGCTGAAGCTTCTAAATTTTTAAATTTAATCGAGTATTCTAGAAGTGATTTGTTAAAATGACAGATTCAGTCATTAAACTTTTATTAAAATAAACAAGAAAATTGATTATTATATAAATAAAAAATTATTTCATTTATTTTTCATCCTTAGTTTTTAAAACGTATGCGTCAAACGCCTGTTGGTTATTCTCCAGTTAAAAGAAAATTCTCGTAATTAAGAGGATTACCTTCATCCCCCTTTTTCGATTAAAATCAATATTGTGCCAGCAGCTCTTTGGAATCTTCGGGGCTCGAGTATTATTTCAGTATTATATGTATATCTATTTAAATTAGCTGCGAAGCTGTTTATTAAATTTTATCTTCCATTCCTCCTGCACACATATCGAACTTCAATATCCCTATTGTTTGGATTGAGCGTAATAATACCGGACGATTTAATTTCAATCGTAGTATCCTGTTCTCGATTTCAAATTCAATAGTACGTGGCTGGGTGCAGCGTAAAATGACATTTTACAGGGGCGAAACAGGGGAAACGAAATGAAAACCAGTTTCGTCTGCTTATTACAAAAAGGAGGAGCCACTGTTATACGAAAATCGAAAACTCTTGCAAAAATTCTATCGAGGAAAATTTTAATTTGTTATTTGCTAATAAAAGTCGACAAATTTGCAATTGAAATTTTGTAAGAGTAACAATGAATCTTTGTTTATATTTTAAGAAACTTCTAGAATTTTTATTTATACCGAAATACAGTGCTGTGTAACAAGTAATGTGTAAGAAATATAAATTATAATAAATTTTATACAAAAGAATAATGTATAACTAAAACTATCAGTAATTAAAAAAATTATTTATTAATTATTTTTAGAACATGGTTCTAAAAATGCATCCCCGGTCACAAAATAATATTCATTTTCGTATAAAACAGTGCGCACATTCGTACGAGAAAATGTTTTGTTCCCAAGGGAATTGTCAACAATAATGCGAGTAGTTTCTCAACTGATCTTCCAACAATTTCAACGTAGAATCGCAGCAGAGGATTCGTCAGTGAATCACGCAGGGCTTTAATAATTTCGTTTATGCTCGTTCAAGTTGCTTCCTTTCGAAGACGCACAGTCGTAACAGACAGCCGTGCAGTTTCGTACAATGCACGAACTCGAACAATATTACAAGATTTTCATTCGTACGCGACAAGTCTTGCACCCTTAAGACGCAATATTACATATTACGAAAGTTACGAGTAATTTCCTCGCTGCACTCTTTATTGAAAGGATAAAATCCTTATATCGTAGCGATGCGTCGTGATTGCCCGACGTCATTTCATTTTTCCAATAAACCTTTTACGGTCGAGAGGCGAGTCTTTTTCCCTCGTTTCCACTTTCCCTTCGTTCACGTTCTCTTTCCGGTGCGAGCAATTCACCCTCTTTTCTTCCCTTTTCCGCCCGGTCGTATTATGAACGAGAGAACAAATAGGAATACAGGAAGTGCGAAGGGTACGAATTCTCGGAGTCTACGAAAGAAAGGAGATCGACAAATGATAAGCGGATCAAGAATAACACCCTGGATCTTGTTCAACCTGAATCAGGGTTACTTGATTCGTTGATTCGTTCGTCATCTGATAAATGAACTCCATCGAATCAATAATCCCTTCTCTTTCGACAATCGTGACATGCAACTAATCTGGTTATCTTATTTTAATTCGTAATCAATTTTATTTTTGGTAAATACATTTGGTTTAATTGAACTCTTTCATTTTACATTCTAATTAACATTCAACTGATTTTATAATTGTGTAACAATAAATATTTAGACTTCATACACTGAAAGTATGAAACACCTCCCTAGAAAAAAATAAATTTTCATAAGTTAAACATATTCACATACGACGTAATTTGCGATATTGAACATATTTTGTATTCATACGAAGGACAGAATTTTGCATAGAATTGCAAAGGTATATGAATAAATATGGACGTCAGTATGCGTGAATCCTAGTTCAAACTTCCTTTCCATTTGTTTGACCTGAATTCGAGTCTTCCGACGCCATCATCCCCAAAATATCTAGCTTTTGCTTACTAACGAGCATACATTCATCAACATACTAAAACGTCTATCAAAACTTCATTATCCCCTCGTGTTTCCTATACTTCACGCTAATACCATCGTTTCGTTTCCAAACTTTCGGATATCCTTCTCCCAAATTTCGCTTTCCTAATAGTTTATATGGTGGAGACTGTCGTTCGATCAGTAGCTATCGATATTATGTATAATCTGTTTAGTATTCGTATCCTGAGAGAATATCGTACATAAATGTAATGTATAAATTATAAATTACATGTTATGTACTATTATAAATATTCATGATATCATAAAGGTTCATACTAGTGCATAATTTAAAAGAAACATATTTATTACATAATTAAATAATAATTCTTTCCTAGATCATCTCAGAAAAATTACCTCCTTATCAAATATACCTCATTTACCACATATTAGGTATACAGATGACTTCACAGACAGAAAACGCTAAAAGAATTTGAAACGTCCTTTCACTAAAATCTCAATGTATATGCAGACTGAATGACAGTCAACAAAAAGTGTCATGTATTCAAATCCCCTTAATAAATGTACTTTGTTTAATAAAAGAACGTCAGAAGGCAGCAATATAAAGCGTGTCACTTGTACCCTTTCGCCTGTACTCGCCATTTTGAAGCTCCTCTAAAAAAAAATGTACCGAGACACAAACTCTCTGACTGCTCCCTTTTTCGCCGGATCTCTTTTTTTGCTGAGTATGCGGATAAAATCGTTCGGCGAATTTGCAAACGGTGCAGAAAGAAACGATCATCGTTCCATCCCCTATTCACCTTTGTAGCGGGAGAAATCGCCGGCAGCCAACCGCAGGGTCGTTCTCTTGAAACAATTGAGCCTCTCTTAATTTATCACCGGGGCCAGAATGCAACGAATTCCACGGGAAAATAAATTATCGTAGGTGGCCAGGAAGGCGGGAATTCGGGAAGGCAAGTAATTCACCGACGAATTTGTTCGGTCTCGACCCATTCTTACCCCGTTGCGCAAACAACAGGACGGTTAGGTTCGCGAAGAAAGTAATGTGAATCGTGTTGAGTCGAAAATTTATGCCGCAACACGTTCTACCGCTTGCTTCTTTAACCCTTTCTGCAGACACTCGGACAAACACGAACATTTAACTAAACTTTCAAACGGTTTCGAAACTATTTTAATCAGCGACTCGTAATTTTTTAATAGCTCCGTTTCCAGTGTCGGAACTCGCGAGGGAAAACTTTTTTACATTTTTTGGGTTTGAGAACATTTATCGCGTAGTGGAAAACATGCGGAGATATTTTGCGGAAAGCTTTTGTCGGTCGATGTCTTTACCGAGATTTTTTCTTTCTCTACTTTCGTTAGAATTCCATTGAATTTCATCGAGACTGGTCGATCGAGTCCAGCAATCTCCTCTCAATTGGTCAACCAAAGTTTTTACATACCGTTGAA
The DNA here is from genome assembly GCA_036983795.1 of Megachile lagopoda. Classification (NCBI taxonomy): domain Eukaryota; kingdom Metazoa; phylum Arthropoda; class Insecta; order Hymenoptera; family Megachilidae; genus Megachile; species Megachile lagopoda. Next base: position 10,453,358 of record CM072785.1, on the reverse strand, counting down.
ACTTTTGAAAGCTTTGAAAGTAATGTTCCTGTTGGCACGACTGTCAAGTTCGGACTAACAGAGATTCGCGATCATGAACTAGTTTGAGATACAAAATGGTGACCTCGTGGACCAAGCAGAGTCACTTCTCCAGTGCAGAGGATTAACTTTTATTATTCTGTACATGTGCATATTGTAAGTAGTTCAGTATACGTACGTTTGAATACATATAATAATACACGAAATGTTTCCTTTGCTTTCATATTGTAAATGTACAAACACTTTCGTGCCTCATCGTAGCTTCTTTGAGAGAGCGACGAATTTCACTGCGACAGTTAATTAAATCTTCCATGAATTCGAGTTAACGAGAGCGTTGTAGTGATTGAACAGTACATTTTCGGTATATGGTACATGCAGCAGAATAACGCTTGAAATCATTATGCAACGGCAATAACGATCAAAGGTAGAAAAGATGCGACTACTCGGAACAAACAAGAATATCAATATCAAAATAAAGATCACCGAAGGGGTTTTCCAATCGTACCTTCGAACATCTGCATCAACGATTCGCTGAATCGCGAGTACTGCGGTGAATTGCATCGTGTTTCGAAGTTGTATCGAATGGCAAAGGAAACAGGAGTAAGGAAAGAAACGGTCTCCTTACGCGCATCTTTCGTCGTCTGTTCCGATCGGCATCGAGCCCCTGTCTCATAATTTTCTATGCATTCTCTAACCTACTTATTAAATGCCTCGGATGCACGTGCACGCTCTGCCTTTCCAGCCCCATAACTTTCTCGCTTCTGACTTTTATATCTCTCGAACTGGAATTCCGCGTGTAACTTTCAAATTAGAATAACCGTCGTTCCCAAATGGCTTTCTCGTAGCTACCGTACAGGAAGCAACGGGGAAACTTCGCGGAAAATAACGAGGGGATAAGTTGATGCTAATTGAAAATGCACCCTGGCGACACGGTTCAGATTTTGGCCAATTTCCGAACAAGATATAATGTTAACACTACACCTATGTACAAGTTTGCTTTGGGATTAAAAATAAAATTGGAAAGTCAATGAACGATAAAACATAAAGTAGTGTACACGTTAATTCTTATTATCGATGAACGTCGACAAAAATTTAAAAGAAAAACAATTTTGGTTGCTTTGAATCTTGAAAATTCATAAATGTCAAAGTTTCACAATTTAAAAATCTTTATGTAATCAAATCCCTAAATCTTCCAAATTCTTATAATTCCCGCGCAATTCCAGAACCTCGAATTCTCACGTAATTTCCCAAATTAAAAAATTCCCAAATCCACAAACCTCGAAGCTTGAAAACTCATGAATCCCAAAATTCTTAAATTTGAATCCCTATCTACCCAAATCCCTGAATTTCCCAAATTCTCAACAAATCAGAACCCTAAATTTTCAATTTCAAAGTCCCCAAATCTACGAGTAAAACGTGAAAATTCACGAATGTTCGCAAGACTCCAGGAATTTTGATATTCTCTTTGATATTCGAAATTCGTCTCGCCGAGAAAACGGCGCGATCCTTTAACGCCTGTTGGCTGATATTTGCCGAGTTCTAGAGGTCATGGGGTTAACCGTGATCGACTCAGCCTTTTTTCCCGACTCGTCTCGAATGAGAATTCCGACTTGGCCGGCGCAGAAACGCACGAGATCGACGGGAATTTAATTAAAGCAACTCGCGTCAAATGGAAAGGGTGGCCCGTGTCCGTGTGTGTTTGTGCCCGTAGTCTTCTTCTAAATTTAAATCGATCAACGACAGAAGGTCACGAACATTTCGCTGTCGTAGATAGAACTCGAGGAATTTCTTACGTTGACGCGTTATTCGCGCGATAAAATTTGTGTCGTGTCGTTTGCTTGTGCACCGATATCTTTGCTCGCGTTTCTATCGAGCGGTACAAATGTCACCAACGTTTCTGATCTCTGTTCTGCCTATCTGTTTTATCGCGTGCTCAAATTTTATTTGACAACTTATTCGAACTTAGAGCGAAGTACTCTTTGAAGCTTGTTTGGCGATTGATTTGTAGACAAGGTTGAATGTTAGGTTAGGTTAATTGTATCGGTTTAGAATTGAATTAAGTATAATTTTCCTTGAAACAGAGGTTTGATGCAATATTCACATCATTTTTCATTGAAGAATATATTTATCTTAACCTCAAATTTGATCTAACATAACTTGTTACGTAATTGTATCATTTATCTATAAACAAAATTGACTTGAATAATAAAATACCAGATTGGGTTAAATTTTATTTAAATGCATTGAGTTAATTTGCAGTGTAACTTGAAGTAACTTATTAAATTAGATTAAGTTGTGTTAATGCTTTCATAATTGAGTTCAATTTATCAATGAATTCTCTAATAATCGATCAATCAATTTTATGAATATATCAAGATTTCACGTTCTCAGTGTTATCAATATAATAGCGATGTATTATATTGCAATTACATAGAGATTTAATAGTAACATAATTGCACCGTAATTCATCACTTGAAGCCCCATTGCACATTTATTACAGTGTTGCACGATTTGCAAACAGCGCGAAACAAAGTTTTGCGATACTCACGAGTTGCATTTAATATCGTAAACAGCGCAACATAGTTGTCGGACGCTAGTAACGTTGTACCCCTAGCAATTTCCCAAGTGTTTGGCATCGAAGTTACACGCAGACAATAATGTTGTTGCATGTTCCCCAACAGTATCGAATCGATCTTTAACCGTGTTCTACAGCTTCCTGACAACGTTGATTTCGATGGCATGCAACACGCTGTGCTACTTTCATTATTTTGACCCAGATACCACGACCAGAAATACGAGACTCGGGTTTGAAAGTAGCAAAAACAACAAGCACGTACGAACGTTTCATTATTCACGGGAATATCATTGAAAATCCTGGCCGCCTTTGTGCTCTCGAAAAACCACGTCATCCCGGTGTATCGATAATTTTTCTATCGACAACACCGATGGGTTTAAACATCGACGTGGCAAGAAATGAAATGCAATTTCGCGATGCAAATGTTGTATCGTTGGACGGTGGGCTGCATTGTTCAGACCCGTGTGCCATCAAATATTGGTGAATCGAATCGCATAACGGATTGTTTATTTTCGCGTATAGTGCACGGTTACATAAACCGGGATAAATAGCCGTCGAGTGTGTTTCAGTTATACCGCAAAGTAGTTACACGTATCGAATTCGATTGTTCGTTTTGGGTTAATTGTACGCGCCAACGTTTGCCTCCATCATTCGCTTGCTCTTCCCTGTTTGCCTTCATTTTACCCGTCTTGGAATTCGATTTTCAGTTTCGACTATTTTGCGCTAAATAACCACGGTTATGACATAAACTCTCTAATTAGAAGAATTTAATATTATATTATTTTATATAATATTTCATATTTCATATTATTTTAATATTCATTGACGTTCATTTATGTCGCATGACAAGATTCTTCCACTTTAGTACCTTTACTTTACTCTTTTAAGGATATAAGAATAAATTTATGTACACATTGAATTGAACACGTTTTAATTTTTAGAAATGTTCATTTTAAGTTATATGATTTACATTAATTTTAGCGATTATGAAAATAAATATTTTGTACCATAAAATCTACGTTTCATATACGTTCCATCATATTCGTCGAATCTCAACAGTTTTGCTCCAACATTAAGAAACAATTGAACATATCAGTGCCATCATTCGATGCGTCATAAAGTCGGAGGAATTACTATCCGTCCAATCTCCGTATATTAGTCCCCCATAAATCTGTTGGGAATATGTAGACCGTTAAAGACGAAATGGCAGATTAAATGTTCGCGCCATTTCACGTACCTATAAAGAGGATTTATCAGCGCGATCCATTCCGCGAGCAGATGGAATATCGAAATATCGGAATCGATAGACGATCGCGGCACGAGTCGAGAAAGAAAGGTCGTTATATATATCAACGGGAAGAAGCCGGTTGTTTCAGATGGTTCTCCCATACCAGTTCGAAAACATCGGGAAAACTTCGATCGGGAAGCAATAGTGACGAGTTCTGAATTTCTACTAACAATCGGTGTCGTTAAAAGGTCCTGACAACCACAATTCCTCTCCAACGTGACCCGATAACCATCGTTTCCTTGCAACCGGTGTGTATGGCAATATTTAGCGAGGATCGAGTCAGGCAACTTCAAGTCCTAATATTTATTCGTGGGTTGAATAATTGTATAACAATGATATTCTACTTATTTTTAACGATGTCAAACTGTATTCCGAAGCGAACAATATCTATCCGATGTTCCGAATAACCTCCATTTCGTGCTTATTCGAATGTTTATTTCACAAGAAGGCTTGGTGTGGGCGTATTGTACTTCCATTAGCAGCAAGAGCACATAGTGACAATAATCAGGTCATTGTGCAACAACTATGGAATTATCATCGTCAGACAGTAGGACATCGTTAGCACAAGTAGGACGAACAAGTAGGCGAAAAATAAAGAAGTCTACGCACCAAAACCTTAAGCTATCCACAAACAGTGTACCCCGAGGGGCACAGTATAATTCTTACGAACAAGGCTGACAGTTCCTGACTTCTATTGGAATTCGGGTGAAATTCGAGTGACTGAAAAAGTGACCTCAGTAGGTAGTAAAACCAAAACTTGAAACGAATAGGAAACTGCAAAATCTACTACTAATTAAGGGTTCTGGCATAAATAATAAACTTAAAATACTTGATAGGACGTTATTGCTGCTACGGGATATTGAACCACAAAGTGTACGGAAAAATTAGAAATGTATCGATAGAAACTAGGATCGTGGTCTAATCCTCTGTCCACGATTCTAAGACCTCAGTAAAATATGCTCGTACAGTTTTTAATGGTTAGACATGCTCTCGCACGAATCAGTTTTCGTTATTCCATATTTGAATATGTATACAATGCATATACCATTTCAAAAACATCGCGTACGTGTTGTAGCATTAAATATGATAATTGTGTTTGACAGTGTTTCGTGATCAAATTTAGATTACCTGCCAAATCAAATATGCTTTCCGTTCTCGTGAAATGCAAACATCGTGGGTGGAGGCATAACGAAAAACTGTAAATAATTGTATAATAAACACGCTGCGGACGAATGTTGCTAAATATTCAAATATTTAAGCCGGTTTCGATTCGAGTGCGATCTGACGTTTTAAACATTCGCTTTGCATTATTTTTGCGGTAGTATTGTAATATATAATGCTGTTATAAATTTCACGCGGAAATTATTTGCTTGCTGTATTTCCGTGTTTTATTGATTCGGAAATTTGATAATATGCAGATATCAAAATCTATTATTGACAAATTAATATCTTAAAACATTGTGAACATATTTTTTTTTCATATACAACTTTTCCAAATTTTTCATCGCATGTCAGATTTCCAACATAAAATTACTAATACGTTCATAAAAATGTTCATTTTATCGTAAATCCAACATCTGGTTTTCTAAAACAGTTTCCTCTATTTACCGGAACCGTTTAAGTTCGATTAGAAAAGTTTTTGCAATAGCTCGGATCAATAGCATCGAAAAGAAGTATTATCGTTCTGCGTTCGTATCGTTTTCCAATTTTACAATGATCATTTCTCAAGCATTTTCCCGACAGCCGAAGCTTGCATTATCTCGGCCGGTGACACCGTTCCCCCATCGCTGGCATCGGTTTCATCAATTAGGTTACTTAAATGTTTGCACGAGGAAAATCCCGATGAAAATTACGAAGGACGACGGTGCTGCATACGTTACCAAACTCGTATTATCGGCGTGAATCAGCATCAGGATAAATTATTAAAAGCTTAAACCGCGACGGAAGTATAAATTAATTAGCGCGAACATTAATGCATTCGCCGGCGTGTTTGAGTAACGCGATAATTGCGTGTCTTGCATATTTTTCTCGCCGCTATATCGGTCGTTTGTTCGTTCATTGTTTAAACCAATTCCCGGCGAAAAGAAACCCGCGGAACAGTGAAAACGTAGGGGAATAAATTATCGAATATCACGAGCTCGCTGGAAAATTGTCGCGCAATTTACTCGCGCGATGAAGCGCGACGAAGTCGAAGTTCGGAAGTTTTATACGGTTCGCTGATTTGTTTTACGCCCCGGCTTTGTTTTCCGACGCATTTCTGAACTGACATCGGCGAACAACCGTGCGAACTCTCTTTAACGTTTCGTATTTAATAAGCTCGCGTGTCGAGGAAAAAGCGGAAGTTGAGCGAAATATCGAACGGTTAAATATTTCAGCTGTGCCAAGAAACTTACTTTTCTATACAAACACAGTAGAGTGCATCAAAAAGTGCTCTCATCTCATATGGCGTCAAAAAAATTCTCTCAAAATTTGAACTTAAAAATTTTAATTGTCACGTGTAAATGATTTGATGTTTAAATCAGTTGATTGACATTGTTGCGAGACTTCATACTAATATCTAATTTCGTGCAATTTTATCGACATCTATTATCGCTTAAATTCTTTTGCTCAGACTTTGAGCAGACTTTGAGACTTTTATAATATACCAACATGTAGAGGGTGAGAAAAAATATTTGTTGAACCACCCTGATATACAGAACGTTCCCTATGACAATCGTGAAGTATGTAATCTAACGAGTCATGTAACAGTGTGTATACGTAACACTTCGTACAAAACACTTTTTAGATGTGTTACCATAAAAAAAGAACGCGAGAGAAAAAGGAGCAAGGTGTGCAAAAATACACCTTGTACGTGTAGTATAAAAAAGGGTGTCGGGGAAAAAGAAGCAGGGGTGTAAACATATATGGCAGGCCACTGACAATGGTTCACGTAAAACAGATACGAAGGAAAACGAAGTGTACGGTTTGCGTTGATAGAGGACAGCAAGGAATTTATGGCAGTTACCAAGCGTAAGAATAAGGGATCAGCCGACCTTTACATCTCCGTTTTACTGCCCCTTTCGAAGATTTGCATAACGTGTCTGAGCATCTTCTCTAAAGCCACGTGCGTCCTCTGCGATGTTCACCTGCTGGCTGTTTGATATTTTCTGTACTTGCCACCGGATATATGCGATATACCGTGTTATCTCAAACGCGTCGCATGATTTTTCATCCCCTAATAGAAAAAGATTTTTGAGTGTAGATATCGGTAAAAGACACAGTTTGAACATTTCCTGGTGAAATCGTCACCTTGGGTTTTACATATAGAAACATATTTGTCTTTTTGAAAGTACATATTGCATGACATTTTTACTAACATACATCAGATAATTTGAAAATTTAGAAGAATTGATAATTTAAAAATTTAGGAACGCGAAGTTGATAATTGAAAAATGTAAAAATTGAAGGATTCAGAATTGGTGATTTAAGAATCTAGAAATTTGCAAAATTATGATGCAAGAGATTAGGAAACTGGAACTATTCAGAAATTGCATATTCTAAAATATCCAAACCCTCAAATTTCCAAGTCTGTTCCCTTAATTTTCCGCATCCTCAAAATTCGTAAATATCCAAAAAGCCGAAACATTTCCATTTACGACTAAGCTATCGATAAAGTCCGCAATAACGAGACGACTTGCTAACGAAATTCATTTCAGGGCGGCCGATTCTCGTAGCGAATCCTTAGGGTTCAAGGGAATCTTTTATGGGAAGTTAATTGGGATCGATCGAAGGACTTTTGACCTTTCGAGCGTACATGCCTCGGCTCGTTCAACCATTTCGTCGAGGGAAATATTTAATTGGTTCCAACGTTGCACCACAGCGTTTTCCGGCTTTCGTTGCAATCAATTACCCTCGCTTGTATACAGTTTTCTGCTGATGCACTTTATTACATCGACCTCTGCGGCATCCATCGTCTGAACACTGATTTTTCCTTTTCTTTTTGCAATTTCGCAACCCTTTGAATTTCAATTACGCCGTATTTATGCGTCGCTTTGACGAACTACTACCATCTATCGTTCAGGGATTCTGTGATATTGATATCCCGTGATTAATACTTGCTTTTGATTTGATCTTTGCTCGTTCGAGGCTTTTGCTGGTGATTCGATACTGCGTTTCGAATATTTCGTAATTGGACGTGTAATTGATACCGGCTCAATCATAGTACATGCCGACATTGTACACCGTAATGAAACGTTTCTTCCGTTTTCGGGGAATAATTTTCACTTGGATAATCTTTGATCGTGCGTGTATATCATTCACTCAAATAAGTTACAGAATTTTTTTAATACTATAACTAGCTTCATAATATTATATAAGGTTGTAACAAATTTTGTATTATTATTAATTGTGCAATATTATATAACGAACTAGTTTTACAGTATTATAGAATGATATAAGTTTCATAATACACGTATATCACACATGCACAATCTACCATACTACCATGATGTATAGTTAATCAAAACTAATGAACTACATCGAAATCAGTTTTGTATAACTTTTAGTACGCGCACAAATATTGTTGAATACCAACAAGATCGATAACTAAAAGACAGCAGCCTGTATATCGTAACCTCTAAAAAAGAGACTTAAATATAAGCTGAGAACCGTCTTGTCCATAGGAATAAGGTTTCAGACCGAAGTTGCCTATAGAAAATGTAAAGAAAATATTTCCTCTATTAACAATTATGAGGGCAATTGATAACGACATGGCGGAGTAGTTGGAGTTCAATTAAGAGATCAGCCGGAAAGTTTTCAAGAGCAAAGGGACCCTCTCGAACTGTTTTCTTTCCCCCTGAAAATCGGTTCATTGGCTTCAATTTCGGCATTAGTTCACTCGGACTCTTTCTTTCGCTCTTCTTCTTCTTCCTCATTTCATTCGTTCGTCTCCTTCGTGTATTTCTACTTTCTGATTTAGAAATCGACCATGGTCGATGTTGCCGGAGCAGCGTCTGTAATTGGATGATTCTGCTTTATTGACACTGGAATTAACTCCTCTCTGAACGTGCTTTCCGCTCGAGATCCACGTCGATTTCCCGCGGTTCCGATTTTCGACGGAATCGCTTCATTACATACTTTCTCACGGCTCGTACCGCGTTTAACTTCGCATCGCGCTACCATTCAGCTGCGAAAACTCCCGGCGAAATTTAATATCGGCCAAACGAGACAGAGAACGATCATGCAAATTATCTGCTGGATTACGCGGAAAATTCGTGCGAAATTTTACAATCCACCTTTCAATTGGATACTTGATATTTGCCTGATTGCTGGCGTGGAAAACTTCTCTTTCGAGGAATGATCGAGCAATCAATATTCAGACTTATAATGAGTTATTTACGTATATTTTGCCGTGATTGATGCTTTCATTTTTCAACGAAACGTTGGCAAGTTTATGGTGCAGCTAATAAACAAATAAATAATATTTGCTCATAAGTTTCTTTAGGAATCTTGGCTATTAAGTATCAATGATATTCGACTGGTGCTCTATTTTTGCAAATTTCAATTTTTAATTATCATTGAGTGTCAACTATTTGGAAATAACTTATAATTTTAAAGTGTTAGATTTTTAAATGGTGTACATATTTTCACAGCAATTTTGCAATCGCACTTTGGCACAGAAGTTCGTTGTACATCAAACGATACAATTATATATGAAATTGTTTTAAACGCACATTTTTATAATTTATAGTTTCATCAGCATCTATGGTATTACAAAATTGTATATTTATCACGTTCGATTATTTTATAAATTGACCGTTTAAAGTAAAGATAACAGTAAGAAGAAAAGAAAATTGTACAACTTTTAATTGGAGGAATTTAGAGGTGTTTCTTACTTTAACGGAGAAATAGGGTGGAAAATTGGAAGATGTTCCCGTATAATTTATAACTTTTTCATGGATTCTGAAAATTGTACACAGAGAAGGGGACCAGAAAAGGCAAGATGCAACGACAGGACTAATTACTCTATGGCATCCTTTGCACTTGAAATCAAAGGATGAGAGGTAAAACAAACTTTGGAACTGCTATCTTTCTATCGTCATTTAGTATCTATAAAGTACATAGTATCATTTTTTGATACAGAGGGAGATGTATCATTCCTTTGATTTACTTCTACAATAATTTTGTTGGAGGAACTCGAAGATGATATTTAAAATTTATTTTCTGTATTTGTTATATTTACATGTACTGGTAATTTAATAACTTGATCATGTTATTTGATAATTTGGTAATTTGACAATTTACTAATTTCTTTATTTCCTGACTTGTTAATTTGATAGTTGAAAAATTAAGCAATTTAGTAATATAGAAATTTCTTAATATAGAAGTTCAAAAATATTCGACATCCCAAATTTCAAAGGCAGCAAAGCTTCAAGTTCACAAACCCGACAACTTGAATTTTTGGAAGTACAAAAATAAAAATTTATGAATGTGAAAATTTAAAAGTTTATAAGCATAACTTGAGAAATCCCATAGTATCCACCCACACAATTGCACAGACGGGCTATCCATCGCTGCCCATCACTGTTCCGAAGCTACAAGATATTAGATTATTCCCCACTTTTATAATAAAACCATTTCTTGGAACGATCACGGATCGTCAATGGAGCGAACGAAGGGATACCGGACGAGCAGGTTGTCGATTCGGTTGGCTCAAATATCGCAATATCCGGCCCTATCTGATGGAAGTTTCTATTTTCCGAAAGTTGTGCTCCATCAAAGTTTCGTCGAGCGTATGCTGCGAATGAGGGAGTCGGAGTTACTGGGTCAACGGTGTAATAGACCGAACTGGCGAGATAGGACGAAGAAAAATCGCGGTGGCAGAAGGTATCCTTTCGCAGCATGATTGTAAATTACAATGTTCATCCGATAAAAATGAAATCCGGCTGTTAGGTCTTAGAATACAATAGCGAGATCCAAATCTCTATCTGCAATAACACATTTTTAGTTTCTCCGGACACTTTGTACAGTAATCAAGTTGCAAATCCTAAAACGTCGTTTAATCCTAAATATTGCCGACACTTTGCATATGCAAAGGTATTTTTGCGAGAAACACATGACTGAAAGGAACATAAATCTCGTCATTTGACAATTTCCTTCGTACACCTTTTCACTCGGAAAAAGATTATATAACCTGTCCCAATTTCGAGAAACGTCACGTAACACTCTTTCTCGCTTCTCTCGATCCTCACTTAAATAATTATAATATTCCCGGGAATTCTTGCTCGGCGCTCACTTTACTTCCTGTCTGCTGTAACTTTCCTCTCTATTTTAAAGATGTGCCACGTAGCGGACAATTAAACGAGACTCCAGTCGAGAATTCAGTCACGTTCAATGCTTAAAATTCACGTTTTGCAAATGAGGCGATGACTACACGTACTCTCATCATCGTAATTGACGCTTACTTTTCAAACTTATTTCACCTCTTTGACTATTCGTTTTTCGAACACTGTGTCAGTTCAAATGTGATATGTACTTTTAGTAAATTGAATTTTGCGAATATCGTGAGGTTTGCTAAAAAAGTACTTCATTTTTAATAGCTTTAGCGTGGCAGTTAACGTGTTAAATTAACACGACGGCTTTGTAACACATAATATTCTACGTGCGCTATTTGGTGTTTCTATGTAAACAATATTATAACGTAGAATATTCAGTGTAATAAGGTAAATGCACCTATTACCATGCATGTCCATTACTGACTCGTTTATTTAACTTCATTAAAAACAAATAAAGCGATCAACTAGCCAAAGCTGCGAAATATTGATGTTAAACTTAATCATTTTAAGAAAATAAGTCACACATTATTATATGTTACTCGTGTGTTAACGTATGTGCTGATTTAAGTTTTGACTGACACACTGTATGCATTAAACAAAATTTACCGTGCTTTCGGAGAGACATCTTATTATGCACACAAACCTCTCCGAGAATTCTATGGGTTCTTTTTAAGTAGAAGCACATTTTCTTGGGGAAGTAAGAAGTATCGTATCTCGTACTTTGCCGTCACATAAAGAAATTTTGTATAATGTGAATGAAGCGGTGTTGCCGAAGGAGATGGAAAAAAAAGTAACCGCAGAAGATACACCGATTTTTACTCAACGTTGCAGAAAATATCTTGTAGCCGTAGAATTTTGAAGATTCAAGAATTTGATTTCAAAATTTGAAAGTTGGAAAATGTATGAGTATTTGAATATTTACAAAGTTAAAAATTTTACAAAGTGCAAAAAATCTTTGAAGAGATAGCAAAATAAATTCTAATCGTGAAATTCATAGATCCAGTTGTATTCGCTTGTTGAGAATCCTAATGATTGAAGGCGTCGTTTAATCGTCGCTGCATATACAATGTCCTTACATGAGGATATGATCGCAGAGGTTAAGTGGTTAAAGGTGGCGCGCCGAAATCGGTGTAAATTTTGAATCGCTTTGGCGAAGGTCGGCTACTTTCGTGCAAAACGAGCACAACCCTGTGCCAGCATGTCCGAACGTCGATGCAATTAGGAAACAACTACGTTGGCGGGTAGCCACTCGCTCCACCGGATAATTGGTTTCCTCTTACCTCGTTGTCTCGAATGCCGTTCAAGCGACGTCCGCGAACTGCTAATTGGCACCGCGTGTATTTCCTACCTATCTTTCCCTATTTCTGCCCAATACTTCTTCCCTCTTTCTTTTATACTCGCCGCTGTGCCGTTGTGTGCGCGGTTGATTAACAAGAACGGGATGAACCGGGAGGGATGCTCGGTTGTCTGATCGATTAACTTACTAACGACCAACGATTGAAGTGGTTTTCTTCGTAAAAGCTTTGCTCCCCTCACACTACCTACACCTATGCGAAGCCACTCTTCTTCGCAGAAAATAACTCGTACCCCGGGAATTTAACTCTCAAGTATCGTTTATTCTAGCTCCGTTCTTTTGCGGACAAATCGGATTTATTTGCAGTCTGTTCAAATTTTTACCGCGGCGAACTTGTAGTCGACATTTAGCTCGACATTTTTTGGGATCCTAAATAATTCAGATAATTAATGGTAGAGTGTTAGATTGGTCGAATTTATATATTTTAATTTATTTATTTCTAGTAACAAATGAAAAATATATTTATCTACGAAGAGTTAGTGCTTAGAAAATTCTTAAGTCAGTAATTGCAGCTGTTTGCTACATGTGCCTAACAATTTCTTTCACGTTTTTCGAAACTATTTTCTCAGATTTTTAAAATGAAAACAGTGAAAAGAAAAAATGCACTTTATATCAAAGGAGATGCAGGTCCGTGTTCATATTGTTCACTCGCTGTAACAAATAACACCAATTTGTTTGCATGCTAAATTACCTGTGTAAATTTCTAAAGTACCTATATTTATGTACATATGTGTGGATGTGTACATTTTGAAGCGCAGTGTAATATCCAAGCCGATATAAATATCCAATAGCCTAAATATTTGCGCATCAATAACGTTGCCGGTATTTATTGGTCCCGTCAGTGGATGGTTTTCACGAAACATGGCTAGCTAGCCACGCTCGAATGCTCGTCGTCGGTATAGCATGAAATCTATAGTGATTCGCGGTTAGAGGAAAAGTAAGAAGTAGCCGGTTCTCGCTGCAAGACGGGCTGCGATAAAAGAATTTATGTCCATACGAGATTTACGTTCCCTTATGCTTTTACAAGATACGTTTGCTGGAGGATACGGTTCTGTTGCCTGCATACAAACACGGCTATATACAAGGTGTTCGCTGTAATATGGACCGCTGGTTTACAATGACGATTCCAAGAAAATGAATATCGGAAATGCACCATATTTTACTGGCAACATGGTGACATATTTCAATTTTTTATTTCCGCATTATCTTCCGAGAAATGAAGGTGACTTCTTTTAAATTGAGTACTATACAGGGTGTTTCATTTTTATCCTAGCACATTCTATAATTGAAAATAAGAATTCTGAATAACAAAGATGCAAAAGTGATAAATGACTGGCTTCTTATTTGATGTATTCAATAAAAAAATAAAGATCAAGATGGAAGAATGGCAGTACATTCAATGATGCGAATTTCTACAAGGATGGACGACAGTTTGAAGAACTTTAGTTGCAATGATTAATCGATTGGACAAGAACTTAGTCATTTATAATTTTCGCATTTTTATCGTGACTTTGTAATAAATCATTTTTTAAAATTCTTTTCTTATTTTCATTCATAGAACACACAGTCACAGTTTGACGACATGAAAATGAAATAGTCTGCATATTTTTTAATATTGTATAAAGGCACATATCAGGATACTATCAGTAGAGACAATGTCAGTACACTAATAGCAGGGATAATGTACAGATGCTATCAGTAAGGACAATGTGAGGATACAACCAGAAGGAACAATGTACAGATACTATCAACAGGGACAATGTGAGGATACAATCAGTAGGGACAATGTGCAGATAGTATCAACAGGGACAATGTGAGGATACAATCAGTAGGGACAATGTAAAGATACTATCAACAGGGACAATGTGAGGATACAATCAGTAGGGACAATGTGCAGATAGTATCAACAGGGACAATGTGAGGATGCAATCAGTAGGGACAATGTGAAGATACTACCAGTAGGAACAATGTGAAGATACTATCAACATGGACAATGTGAGAATACAACCAGTAGGAACAATGTGAAGATATTATCAACAGGGACAATGTGGGGATACAACTAGTAGAAACAATGTGAAGATATTATCAACAGAGACAATGTGAGGATACAATCAGTAGGGACATTGTGGGAGGCAGTGTATCATGAAATAAAAGCGACAGCTCATGTTTGTACCATTTGAAAGGTGGTTCGGTTCGTCGAAGTTTAATAACCATTCGCAAAGCATAAGTTGGATCGTTTCGGGCAAAGGGCAAGATTCGCTTAGACACGATTATCCGGAATTCCTTTCGCGATTTCACAGACGCGCGATCCCACGCGACGCGTTAAAAGTACGAAGCCCGGGCCAGCTTTGGAATTTCCTATCCTCCCGTCTACAGCTACGCTCGAATACCTGCATCACTGAATGCTGCCTAGCTGGCCAAAGGAGAGTTTTCCGCCGGGGAATTCCCCGATACGAATGCCTGCGGGAGGAAAGCCCTCCTTGCTTAATACTTAGTCACCGGAATTGCACGAGCCCCGTTCGACGGCGAACGTTTTGTTACCGGCAGCGAAGTTGCGGCATGCAACCTGTTACAGAAACGCAACGGTGAAATTCCGTTCAACGGATAAATTCATTAATTTCCCGCGAGGGTGCGACCGGAACTTCTATCGGTAAAAGGAACGGTTGCTCCTCGGGAGAAGACTCGTCAGTAATATTATTTCCAGGACTTAAGTTACCCCCCCGGACTCGCGCTGGAAACGGAATAGCTTCCCTACCTTTTATAGCCTTTAAGTCCCTGAGGGCTTCGGATCTTTCGCGTTAATTAACTCGTATTTTGATCATGCTATTGCCAGGCTTCGGAAGAATGGCTCTGAGTTGCTGAAACGTAATTACAGCCTATCAGGTACACTGGCTGGTTATGGAAGCCTCGTACTTTTGGCAATGCGATCGGTGTGAATAGAATGAATTCTTTCTTACTTTTACATATTTTCATTCACGGTTTTAAATTATAACAAATTCCATTTTGAAGCTAGAAATTCTGTTGGGTTTATGAAAATTTAGTTTCTCTGTTTTTTACGTATTATAAATATACGTTTTTAGTGTCTATCTATTACTTTCTATGGTTTTCAAATACATAAGTCTCGAAACAGCAAACATCCGAAAAGAAAATCCTGAGATTTTTATGGCCGTATCACAATTCTGTGCCAACCGCAACAGAATTAACAAAGATCGAATTTTCGTCCCGACGTAGCCTAATACCATTCATATCGAGCATCTAGTTACCATGAAAAAAGAAGCGGGTAGAACGGTAGAAGAAAAGCATGGAGGAAAGCGGAGCGGACGTTGGCAGAGGAAGGATGCGCGAGGGAGCACGACGAAATTTAATAACAATTTCTCAAAATGAAAATTACCCGCTTTCAAGCGTTCCGGCGCGGCTCCGCGTCTCCCTCGCCTGCAGTCCGGCCTGCATTTTATTTAATATTAGCCCGGTTACCGGGTTAAATTGTCGGGCGGAGACCCAGCCCCAAATTTGCATCTTAATCGGACCCTATTACGGTAACGTCGTTGCAACGTTCAGTCAGCCTAGCTATCCAACCAGCATATAGCACAAGCAACGCCTAACCAGTCGACGAAACAGCCGGGACCGTGCAAATCCGAAAGCGGTTTCGATGCAACCGTGGACCATCCTCGTCGTTGATCGCCTCGTACAGTGCCGGATAATCGAACCGATTCACTCGCGTGAATACGCCCACCTGATTGACTGCCATTGTGTCGTCGATCATTCATCGCTTCCGCCACCAATTGTATCCACCTCTCGAAACTTTCCTACCCTCCTCTTCGTCCACTGTATCTCTTTCCTTCCACTTCCTCCTGCTTTGCGTTCTGGACTCTTTTTCGATCGGGTGCTCTTTTGTTCACCGAGCTTTTCTTGTATTTCTAGTTTTTAACTTATTTTGTGAACCATTTTGGTATGCCAATATTCTGCGTAGTCTTCCAGATCTTTAGATCTCCAAATCTTAAGAGTGTTAATTGTGTCCCCCATTCCTTAGGTTTTCAGATCCCTAAATTTTGAAACTTTTAGTAATATGGCACTCCCCAAATTCTTAGACTCCCAGATCCTTAGATTCTCAAACTCTTATGTTCTCTTTCTAGACCCTCATATTTCTAGATTCCCAAATTCTGAGAAGTCTAAATATTTATTTCCGCAAATTCCTAGGCTCTTCGATCCTCATATTCTTTCTAAATATCTAAGCAGTGCAAATGTTTATTCTCACTACGAAACAATCTACGATTTGTTTTTTATTTTCCCGCAGAAAAAATACGCTCGCAAGCAGGTGACAAGAATATCAGCGAATGGTCTTCGTGCAGCCAGAATATTTCCCCCACGGAATCTCTGTGAAACGTATCTAAAATTATCTTCCCTTTTCCATTGTGTCTCCCATGACACGTACGATCCAACAACGGGCGAACAGTCTTCAAACAATTTTCCGTAGAGCTAGAAAATCAGCAGGCAAGCTAAAACTCGGTGGACGAGAACAGGGCGAGCGGAAACGCGACACACTCGAGGCTGTACATTCTCGATGAGTTTGACGAGGACGCGTTGTAAAGTTTCCCTTTGAAGCTCGCGAAACGGTCCTCGAAACTGACAGATTTTTTTCCCCGCTCTCGAGGGGTGACGAAAGGACGCACGGGTGATTAGTGACCCAATTACCTAATGTAACAGGCGCGGGGGTTTTGTAAGCGGCGTTCATCTCGCACGCGTTCGCCAGCCCCCCCCCGTCAACTTTATGCTCGCGATTAAAAATGCACGACGGCTTCCTACGTCCGCGGCGCCTCTTTGAAATTCCGCGCGAACGACGCGACGGGGAAATGAAAGTTCAACTTAATTATTTTCGCATTAGCTGTAAGTAACCGCGGTATCTGCCGCCTGCACAAAGGCTGCGCCGGCGTCGTTCAACGAAATTCCGGGAGCTTTTAGCGGCCATCGAATTAATCCGCTCGAGGCGCGGTTGCCGCCTCGATATTTTCCCTAAGCGCCGAAAACCGTCCGGGTCTGCAAGACCCGTCGAAGAAACAGGAGATCACTCGGTCGAAGAGCGGTATTCTGTAACTCGCTTTCGAATAATAAACGCCCGGAGCGGGCCAAAGTTTCGCGGCGAGATCCTTGAGAATTTGCCGCGGTTAACTTTCGCGAGCTCAAATAATTGCGTTCGAACGTTGCCCACGGGAATAATTCGATGAAGGGAGAGGGAGGATGGACCGGTAAAGGGAGCCGGTTAAATTACACGGCCCTGAAGAAAGACTACTGCTGAGGTTTTAATGGCGAACGGTTAGCGAGACGTTTGCGAACATTGAGAAATACGGGGATGAAAATTATACTTACAAGGGAACTTGTCAATGAAAAAATTAAAAAAAATATATTATATTTTAATATAAACAAATGGAACATGACCAAAATTTTTACCACTTGAGCATCTAGCAAAACACGCAATATAGTTAAACAAAGACCCCGCTAAATTATTGAGTTTGTTCCGTTATCTGTTCCTTTGACAGGAAATACGAAAAACGTAGGTTATCGTACGTAACCAAGAGTTATCCATTCTGCTACGGTTAACCTAGTTCTACAGGTTATCGTAGGTGATCTTACTTAGGGTTGTAGATTATTTATCCTAGTCTAATCCAGTGTTGTGGATTATCTACCCCATGTCATCTAACCTAGTTTTATAGGCTATCCTAAGATAATTTATAGTCTTCTACATTATTTACCCAACCTAATTTTATACATAAGCTGATCTTATTTAACCTAGTTTTGTAGATTATCCATCATAAGTTATTTAACCTAATTCTGCAGATTAACTTAATCTAGTTTTGTAGATTATCTTAAGCGATTCCTAATTTATACGCTATTTACCAAATTTTGTAGATTACCCTTTTTATAACAAAAAATTTCCAACAAGACTAAGGTGTTCAATATTCTCCGTCATTTTTCCACGGGTATAGTCTGAAGTTTCAATATTCCATAGGCAATCGAGAAAATCTCCATCCGCAGTGGTACCAATTTGTCGGGAACCACAGACGGAGATGCATACGTGTGATGCCAACGAAAGCCGAACGATAAATCGCAAGTTTCTGCTGGTTGTATGGCAACCGTTTTGAAGATCAATTTCAGGAAGCACGCGAACAAGAACGGAAAGGTATACGAGCGTTCCACGGTGGTTGAGCATTAGTTCGTGTTTGCTCCCTCCGTCTCGAAGCAGTCTAGTTACTTTTGTTTCAACTCTGCGGTCGGAGGAAGCTGAAAAGTGACTCCGATGCCGGCTCCAAGACGCGCCTAATCTTATTTGCACTGTTTCCTGGCTTCTCACCACCCTTTACGAGGTGTTGCATGACACGCGACGTCAGAAATGGACAGAGGACAAAAATAATTGTATGACGATTAGACGCGTGAATCATTAATACTCCCAAGAAGTCTAAGTAGACTATGAATTTCACTTCGAAGGACTAGAGTTTATTTTCCCATGTACTTGATGGCTCGAGTGTCTGCTCGAAGATTTTGTATGTCTAACGGTGGAGATGGCAAGTGTATGAAGTGGGTCTCCAAAGTAGCAAGTAATCGACAGATTATCAATTTTCTAGAGGAATAAGTGCTCGATAATGCACAATCTTGGAACACAAAGATGGATCCAGTGAACATAGCGCTTCTATTACACTTGCAAAAAACGTGCTTCCTCGAGCAAAGCCTCGTTCCCTTTTGCGTACCTTTGCTTTGCATACTCGGCGAGTTTAAACGGTCTCCGGAAGTTTCCCGGAGTCTTCGTCGCCTCATTTTCATTCGTTCGCGGAAGTAGTGTCGCGCAAATAGGTGCCGTCTCCGGTGCTCACAGCTGTCGTGGATAATTGCCATTGTTGCCTGCACCCTAACAAATTACGAGTGAGTCTTCCTCGAAAGACTATTGCTAAAAAATCACTTACGAAGTTAGGTACATTGATATGAATATTTTTTTAGAACGGACGAGTTACATCCGAGTTATGTCCTTATATCAGGACATATAGTCCTGATTATATTTGTATAATATTTATGTAAATAATAATTATTATGTAAATTATAATATTTTGTAGTACCAAACAGATTTGGTAAAGGCCCTAAATCCGCAGGATTTACCAAGGTTTAATTTTCGTAATGATCGAACATCGTGAAACCAGCTTTCGACTTACAAGCCACCGGATGAAAGTTGCAATTTATTGCTTAGAGTTCGGAATTTTTGCTTCTCCTCTTGTTCCGCTTAACGATTGCGGGAAAGTTTATTATAAACCCGGCTGTTTCCAACGGGTAAAACGGAAATTAGTTTTTAACCGATTTTAATTAATTGCTACCGTAACAGATTGGATAATGCGAAATACTGTACACTGTTCCCTTACCAAGAAGTAGTTTACTTGAGGATATTACAGAATCCAGTTCCGACGATCTAATAAGGTCGACGATTCTTTTTTTAAATAAAACATCAAACAAATTATTAACTGTTATTGTTATAATTACATTTGATCTAAAACAAAAAACGCGTCTGTGTTAAATAATTGAAATGAACATTTCTTCCATTTGTTTATATTAAACAAAGAATTCTGTGCAACTTGGATTTTTATTTTCTTTAAAATCGTATACTTCTAGAGTTAATGAAGTTTAACGACTGATGTTATTAAACCTTGCAGTCGTTGTCCGTGATATTTCCGTCAAAACTCCTGCATTTTTATATGTAACGAAGAGTTAAAATGTCTAGGCGTTAACCGTGTAGACGCATCAAAAGTCGAGAAGATAAAGCACAACAGCTCGTAAGCGTGAAATAATACATCGTCTGCAAGTGGCCGCAGACACGAGAGCTCTCATCCTCGAAATTAGCTTAGTAAACAGCGGCGCTCGGCACGTAAGCGACTCGATACATAATTTCCAAGTGTAACAAGCGAAAGAATCCGTGTGGAAACGTAAACGCCGTGAATTTTCGGTTCCTAACCTCTAGCTGTAATAAAAGCAGTCAGACTAAAATTCTTGACGAGAAATAATTAAAGTAGACAGAATGTTTCATAACATAAGTTATTGCCATGACAAAACTTTAGGGGTTGATTCAAACCATAACACTCGTATCGTTTCGCTTTGCGCAACAACCCAATAAACCCGAAACGAAAATCGACCATCGAAATGCCCCGTCGAGGGGAGGGGTCGAGAAGAAGCTTTATTCGAGGATCGATGCGGAGGACGTCTGTAAGACTCGGGACAAACTTTGCCGGTCTCGCAACATTTTTACCGGAGGCTCGCGAGTTCAGCTCACCATGGCGGCTGCGGTCGAGCGAGCGGCCGAGTATTCGCTTGAAAGCTGCCGAAGTTTGCCGTCGAACTTGGCAAAACCATCGCGTGGCTGTCCGTCGCCTTTGAACCGTGAAAATCGCGCGAACAATGGTACGGTGGACGAGTCGGAAACGGACGGGAAGAGAAAGAAACAAACGCGCACGAGTTCGTTCGAAAGCGTGAAAGAGACGTGAAAGGAAGCCGAACCGACCGGAAGCTGACCAGAGATGCGCTTCGAAACGGACGAAAACCGGCATTCGCGGTAAACTTTTGGCCCTTCGTAGCCGCGAGATGAAAGTTGCCTAATACGGAGAGGGTTTGGAATACAGTAGTGTCTTCCGTATTGGACCTTAGATCCAAGTGGGACCATTTGGGTGTTGTAGAATTCTAGTTTTGAATTTAAAATGGTTAACACGGACAATGTGAGAGTATAGTCTTCATTCGATGGACAATGTGAGAGTACATTCTACGTTTCACGGACAATGTGAGA
This sequence comes from Megachile lagopoda, assembly GCA_036983795.1. Taxonomy (NCBI): domain Eukaryota; kingdom Metazoa; phylum Arthropoda; class Insecta; order Hymenoptera; family Megachilidae; genus Megachile; species Megachile lagopoda. The sequence continues at coordinate 10,432,001 of CM072785.1, read as the reverse complement.
GTACAGCCCACATTTGACGGACAGTGCGAGAACAACTGCGTTTTATGGATAACACGAGTACAACTACGTTTGACGGACAATGTGGGAAACAGTCTACGTTGTACGGACAATGTGGGAATCATATGTGACACGGACAATATGGAAGTCAGTCTATGTTTTACGGATAAAACTGTCTAGAACTACTAACGTAAAATAATTTGCGCACTAAACATTAAATAAGTAAATGTAACCGAATGACATCATATTTGGTATCATTTAAATCGAGGAAATCTCACGAGCACGATCAAAAGGCTTTTAGTGCAAAAAATAAAATTAGAAAAGTTACAATATCGTCTTCTGAATTGTTATAGCGGAAAGTTTCATCGAAAGAGCCACGTGACGTTACATCCACTGTACACCTGACTTGGACGAAGAAACTATAGGCGTAGCAATAACACTTAAGCGTAGACAGTGAGGACGGTAGGGACAATGTGACACAGTGTAGTACAATGTGGGAAACATTACTGTAATTTCAGCGTCCAGCTCGTTCCTTTCGTCGAGGACACTCGATGTCTTCGTTAGCGGCAATTTCGCGGAACACCGTCGGGAAAGATTGACGTCGCTCGTCATTAGTTCTCTTTTGGTTGCCAGGCCTATGTTGCCGCTCGTTTGCTCGCCGACGTTCGATCCACTAAATCACCGGTACCACGACCGACTGACGTTATTAATGAGGCACTAATAGCGGCTGTACGAGGGCCATGTTTCGTATTCCCGTTCGACCCACTCTCATCGTTCGCCACTTAGCGATAATTGTTATCGTGGTGAGGACCTGGACCCTGGGTACAAATCGGCCACCTACGAAAATCGATCATCGCACTGTTGTGCTGCGAAATTTCGACCTCGATTCGACGATACTCCACGTTCGATATCTTTTCATCTGGCCTATCCCCGAAATCGTGAACAAATTCTCGATTAATGTTCGACGTGTATACGCGTTCATCCAAAACTTTATTTCGCTGTGGTTGATGTTGAATTGTGAATCTTCTGTAGGATAGGAAACTTCAGAATTTAACGGTTTGAAAGTTTGAGACTGCAATTATAGGAGTTTTATTTTATTTGATTTAAAAAGATATGAATCACAATTCCAAGAAGAATAAGAGTCGCAAGTAGCAACAAGTGAAAACAGGAAAACTCCGCTAAATATCTGTCTGCTCTCAATTTGCATTCAGAAAGCACGGATCACGCGTTTCCGCGACGTTCTGAAATCTCGGCAGTTTTTCAGCGGGCAAATTTTCTAGAAGAGCGCTCGAGGGTGGTCGTTTAAAAAATAAGGGGTTACCATTAATTACGAACTATCCTCGCTGCAGGTTATAAGCACCATTAATTGCAATATCTCCTTAATTACGGGTAGGAGATTTATGTTGGACATTCGTTTGGTAGAGAAGCCAGCTTTCTTCCCACAGGTGATCAATGCGCGATCAGCGGTGGTGCACCACGCGGGCCACCGTGCTCGTAAATTTCGAAATCGCGCGATTATAGAGGGCTGCGAAAGATGCAGCGGCTCCCCGAGCGGCTAACTTTAACACCGGTCGAAAAATGCGGGGATGAGGAGGGAAAAAACTGCGACGAATTTACGGTGAAACCTTGAGGAAATGCAGAAAGTACATAAAACGACGCGTTCATCCTGGCAGAGATACTTTTATCGCTTACACATTTAGCGCCGCCGAGGGAATTGCCTCGACGAACGACTCACCGCGATGGAGGAAGTAACCGGAAGATCCTCGATAGACCCTTCGTGGAACAGAAAGAGTAATATCTCGCGCGTCGTAAAACGACAGAGTAAAAAATATCGCATGCCACTAATAGAATCATTTTGGTGTTCCGCGATTGGCAACGAAGCTTTCTTTTCTGAGACCATATTTCTTTTTCTAACGTAGGTAGCAAGCCACTTTTTTTGAAATAAATTAAATATTCTTTTTCTGTAAGGTACATTTGTCTGTTAGATATAATCTATATGGATTAAATGTAGGTATAATGTATATTAAGTATAGATATAATCTATTAGATGATGTACAGTGTGTTGAATGTACCAATCTATATACTCACTTTTACATTAAACATTCTTATGTATACAAAATTCCGACGGTATTTGTAAAGGACGGAAGGCTATTGATTATATAACAACGAGAACGAAATGAAAGGTAAGATCGAAGATAATTAAACTCGGTCTCATCAAAGTCAAGCCGAACGTCCAACTGATTACGTTAGCACTTGGAAACGATTCACCGGTTTATTTCGCGAGCGGCGTCGCGTCGTCGACGTGTCGCGGAAATGAGAACCAGCCAGGAAACTTGGCGTCCCCGTCGCGAAACCGCGTATTCCAGTCGACGTTAAACGTCAATCCGTCGGACGCTCCGCGAATGTTTCCAACTTGCTTTCGTTGGTCCTCTCGTCGAGGTGGAGGGTCGACCCCTTTCTCCTCGCATCCCCATCGCTGTCTATCTCGAAACTCGATTCCGGAGCGTGCAGCACCGGCGATTTCATTCGCCGCTGTCAGACGAACGGTGTTTCCAGCCGGTCCACGGGAAATTCTGCCTCGTTACCGATCGAGGAATAACAAGCCGGAAAATGGATAAAACCGTCGAGACGGCTCGAATCGAATCGGCTTCGCTCCGCTCGGCTCGGCTCGAGTGCTCGAGCGACGAAGAAAACTGTAGCGCCAAGAAATAACGAGACCGAGTCGCGCGGGCCTGGCTCGTTAGAAACTCATGGAAGAACGCCAACTTCCTTTCGACAGTTATTTGTCAAGCGACTCCCTGAGATGAGCAAACGATGCTGCTCGACATTTTCGAGCTTATCTATCGAACACAACCGGCTTCCCTGTCGCGAAACGTTCGGTGATTCCACGGAATTTACTGACGATCTTCTTACACAAATTTACTTGCTCTGATGGTCACACGTTATTCGGCCCGGCTGTGTTCCGATGTAATGAAATTATTTTTCTCTGTACATGCAGAGACTTGAACACATTGGGGCGTATTAAAAATTCGAGTAAAATTAAAGTACAAGTGCGTCACGAGTGAAAATAGTGCAAGGGGTTAAGGATGACTCTAATATTATCAATGACAGTGAATTAAAGGATTAGCAAGTATGACGATGTTAAAGTCGGTGTAATCGATAATTATTTACTGTATCTCCCAATCAATAACTTCTCAACCTTGATGGAACACATCAATTATTTGATACAATAATACGAAACTAAAAATTTCAAACGAATGTAGTAAATATGCACCCTTTTATATCCCGAAGTGACATTTTCAGCGTACATTGAGCATTTAACTCGGGGGAACGTGAGCAAACTTTTCCGTTAATAAAACCATCATCGCGCGATAGCAACCATAAAACAAGGCAACACGCACGGGGATGGTGTACCATCGAAAAATGGGGCAAATAATTCACAGACGTAGACAACGAAACGGGAGATTCTGGCTGGCGGATCGGATTTGCGTACAAAAGGGTGTAGCCTCGTCTGGATCGCATTTTCACCGCGAAGAATCGAGTCGGTTGAAACGTATCGCGTTGCGTTTATCAACGCGACATTTTCACGGGATCCATTCGCGCGATAATTGATTATAAAAAGGGGCTGACGATAACCGTTTCCGGGTCGCTCTTTAAATCGAGATTTTATGGCAGCTACACGCCTGATTTTCGGAGATAAAATTCCTGTGCACGTTCCGCCGTTGCTCCGGCCAACGGAATCGCGCAGTAAATCGTGCCGGACACTTTTAAGCCCTTGACACGTCCATTACGCGATTATTCCTAGCGCTATCGCCAACGACGATATCCACCGTCGGATTTTATGAATGTAACGTTGTTCCTGGCCGAGTGAACCGCACCGTTTCGACGTGCTAAAAACTACGGGAAAATCAAAGGCTACGAAATGGATCGCCGATTCGACGGGAATTAAACTGGGTCATTCGAACGTTCGTTAAGGGTGTTTGCACACCTGCCACTCTTGCCGGCTCTGTACAGCTTTCTGGAGGAATTAACGCCTCGTTCTGTAAAATATCCCGTGTGCACGGTGTACAGTAACATGAATCGTTACAAGTGTCAAAGGTTATTTTTAATCCACATTACAAATATTTGTAGATTGCTTCGGATAATATACCTTAATTCTTCGGATCTTAAATATCGGACTGCAGACATATATTTCAAATCGCATATATTCACACATCGCATAGAAATCGTATCCGCTAGACATTTACATTCCTAGATATCTGTATCCATAGACAGTAGCATCCCTAAGATACTCATATCACCAGACACCTATATTCTGTGACACTTGTGTCCTTAAACACCCACATTCGTAGACACATCCTTAGCCACCCATATCCCTAGACTTTTCAACAAAATGTTATTAATATTAACTGTTAGATAACTTCAGAATTTCGATAGCTGACATAAACTTTTTGGGCGTGTACACGATGTTTATTCGTATCTTACACGATCTTGCTTCGCGTTGTACTTGTTGCTCTACCGGGATATTAATATCGCAGACACGGTGGAAATCTGGAAGCGACATTTGTATCAAGTTCTCGGTAACAAGTTGCACATTATTCTTGATGATCTCGCAAGAGACTAATTCGCGGTATAACGCGTAAATATTTTCTCGGTAAAATGTAAATCTGTCTCGAGTTATCTTTTTAGGTTAAATCACCTTGAAACCTCTTCGTAAAACAAAAACTTTTCTGTATTCGTACAATCTCTATATCCTACATCACTAAATCCTAAATAACCTTAGATCACAAATAAATCTTGACGATAAATGTTTCCAGATTCTAACATCCCTAATTTTCTATCTCAAGATCTCAAATATTTCTAAATACCCTTATATTACAAATACACCTACATTATAACTATGTGTGAATCTGTATATCACCAGATTTGTGTATTCCTAGATCCCAACATCGTGAGTTCACCGGTACAATAAAATTTATTTGATAGTTCGCAGTATAAACAAGTGCTTCACCGGTGCTACATAAATGGCGGGCATGTATTCGTTTCGGGAGGGTCAGTTTATAACCTGGCCGCGCAACAAAGTGATTTTCGTTTGTAATCGTTACCACGTATCCTTCGTTCGTCAGGCAACGCAATTTCACAAAGATTTTCAACTAAACGAACGAAAGTGCACCGCTAACAACGTTCCAGGCTCGTACGACTGGCGCGTATCGATAAAGTCATTTCAGGAAATTAACTCCGCCGAGTAAAGTGCTCGCTTTTAGTTACAAGAATATCGTCTAACGGTTATTTTCAACAGGGCACCCGTTCCGAAGCCCGGGACGTTGATTTACGAGAAAGAATTACAAACTTGAAACGAAGCGTTGTTCCCTGTTGATGGAATGATTTTTGGCGTTTAATCCATCGACGCACAAGCAGCAAACTTTCCAAGCTGTTTCCACCAATTACGTTTCACCTCTTCATCCTCCGGCTGTTGCTGCATCGCTTTATTTTTACATCAGAACCGCTCTTTCTCTCTCGGACGGTGCTCGGTTAATTGTGAAAAACCTTTTCCCCGATAATATTCTAGCAGGAACTTCACCGTGGAATTACGTGTTCGCATTTTGCTCCAATCTCTGCAGCCAATCTTTGCTTACCGGTGTTATTGAAAGCCTTCCTTTTCCATCTTCTAGTTTCGTAGTTGCCGAAGAATCGAAACGATTGTTTGCATCGATGTTCCCCTAACCTACAATTTTCTGGCCAGCTGCGTCATCCGCAGCTAATTGGTACAACCTCGAGGCAACTGGAGGAAGTTAAAATGTTAGCTACATTTTCAGCGATCCATGTCGATCATAATTAGTTGCAGCGGAGTTTGGTTTATCACGTTTGAGCTGTAGCGTGTTAGATACTACAGCGAGAGGATCTCAGCACAAGTTTTTAGCGATACAATAACGATTTTTCAAAAACATTTCTTAGATACAGTGCACTAATGATGGAGATCCTAATAATTCCACATGTCTAATCGTCACTATTGCTAATGCTGCACGTTCAGTGTGCGTCACGAGTGCGTCACGATATTGTAGAGCAAGTTAATTCTCAATGTTAAAGAGAAGGTCCATAAGGGACCACATCCAAGTGTCAATCACCAACTTTGATGAAATCCAGCAGTTCTGTAGTTCTCATAATAAGGACAAGTTTTATAGCTGCTAATATTTTGAGGGGTTGAAATCCTCGAAAATATTGGAGATCGATAAGAATCGTTGAATTTGATGGTACATAAAGAGCTGTTAGGTTTTATCCTACTCCCAGTCGATTTATCTGTACTAACCGTGCACTTTGTGCAAAATCAAACATGTAATGGAACAATTGGTGAAATGAAGTAGCTGGAAAGTTTCGCAATTGCCGCGAATGATTTATCGCGATCGATCAGCCACAATAGAAAACAACGTAACATTATAGAATTTATCGTCACCTTTTATTCGACCTGAACACGCAATCGAGATCTTTCTGCGTGACGTGCATCAATTTTCGTCGAAAGCTAAGCTCACGTATGCACAACAGGTTCCGTGAGCGTTCAGAACTCGCGAACAACTTAATTCCTCGACACTGTACAACCGCATTCGAGCATGCATACTATTACAACGCCGAACACTATTTCGGAGAAACTGGAATAGCCAGTTACGAAACTTTGATGACCCCAATTATTTCCATACATCGACTGGTAATTTTCTTTTTCCGAAAACACGCTGTAATACGCGCAAAAACGTTCCGATGGCTTCTTGGGAACGAGCTTAACCCCGTAGCATAATCTACTTTACGAGTTACAGTGTCATAGGGAAATAACATTTCGCGTACTTTTTAATTAGTGGAATGTAGCTGAAAATTAACGTTTGGTAGTTTTTAGACTCTGCTGAAAATTAACGTGTGTTTTCGTTCGGTCTGAAAGAAATTTTAAGGAAAAGAACGCAAAGAATTCATATGATTCGTAAAGATATTGGTACTTCAAATTTATTGTAGTAATAAATCAGTTGTACAAATTAAAGTAGTCTCAAGTGGAATATTTAGTTCTACAAAATTATAACAAGTCCTGAAATACTTATTTTTTTTTTAAATAAAATTGCAGTTAAAAAAATGTATCAATACTTACTGATTTTCCGCACAGCAGTCTTAAAAATTACAATTTTAACTATTAAAATTATAATTAATATTTCTCGCATCTCTTTCTTCTAAACAAATAATAATAAAGTTATAAATGTCAATGTTTTCGGGTCGATCGTATTTCCTAAAAAAAAACTTGATGCACTGGATTGATTTAATTACTTAAAACAATCGGCAGAAAAATAGAATATCCGGCAATGAATTTCGGTCGAACAATCTGATCGATCAATTTTTTTACGCTTTTCTCACGGAAATGAAATACGGATATTTATTAAACGCTGTGGAGTACCAGTTAAATTTTTCCATTCTTTCAAGCACTTTTCATTTAACAGTTTTTTTGTTTAACAAACTATTGTACAAATATATCGTTTCCAACAATTTTTGGTAAAAAAATTTCATCGCTTTTCAAAGATATTCCACTACATATCTGACGCATGTAAATAATATCTTATTGTACAACAAAATTGTTTCAACGTACTAGATTATTGCTAGTCAAAATCTTTGTTTAAACGTTAGTAACTTTATTCTAATTTTAGTCAGCTCTTTCAGATCTTGATTGTTAACAATACTCTTGTAGAACATCTTTTGAACATTGCCCTTTCAGATCATTTTCTATGAACATCTTTTGAACATTGCCCTTTCAGATCATTTTCTATGAACATCTTTTGAACATTGCCCTTTCAGATCATTTTCTATGAACATCTTTTGAACATTGCCCTTTCAGATCATTTTCTATGAACATCTTTTGAACATTGCCCTTCCAGATCATTTTCTATGAACACCTTTTGAACATTGCCTTTTCAGGTCATTTTCTATGAACATCTTTTGAACATTGCCCTTTCAGATCATTTTCTATGAACATCTTTTGAACATTGCCCTTGCAGATCATTTTCTATGAACATCTTTTGAACATTGCCCTTCCAGATCATTTTCTATGAACATCTTTTGAACATTGCCCTTTCAGATCATTTTCTATGAACATCTTTTGAACATTGTCCTTTCAGATCATTTTCTATGAACATCTTTTGAACATTGTCCTTTCAGATCATTTTCTATGAACATCTTTTGAACATTGCCCTTGCAGATCATTTTCTATGAACATCTTTTGAACATTGCCCTTCCAGATCATTTTCTATGAACACCTTTTGAACATTGCCTTTTCAGGTCATTTTCTATGAACATCTTTTGAACATTGTCCTTTCAGATCATTTTCTATGAACACCTTTTGAACATTGCCTTTTCAGGTCATTTTCGATGAACATCTTTTGAACATTGCCCTTTCAGATCATTTTCTATGAACATCTTTTGAACATTGCCCCTTCAGATCATTTTCTATGAACATCTTTTGAACATTGCCTTTCCAGATCATTTTCTATAGGAATATTTTCTGGGAAATTTCAGAAACTTAGAAATTTAGAAATCCATAGAAAATAAAACCTTTGAAATTGGAGAATATGAAAATGTTAGAAGTGCTACGAAAATTGTGCAGTTGTGAGAGTGACATGATACTATGTACTTAAATATTTGAGTAAACACTATATGTGACATGGTAGATCAAACTCAACGCTAATCAGAAGAATAGGATAAAAGCGACTCTCGTAAGCGGCTATAGGAGATAATGAGCATAAATCTTCAGAAAGAAATGAAAACGCAAGAGACGCAGATCGTTGAATATTCTCCGAGATCTCCGATTAGTCCGACATCTCCAAAGCGAATCAATAATCAAAGGGTTGATCCCCTTGAAAGGTAGATCGACGTTAACGCAGCAGACAGTAAACCCTCGATCCGTAAGTTTATTAGAAAAATTAAGCAAACAGTCGAGCAGGAACGATCCGAGCCATTCGGCGGGCAATAAACATTATAGCGACGGGAATCGTAATGGACATCGAGATGCCGCGTCAGACGAACGAGAATAACCCTCCCGCGTTGTAACCGTTTTTAAGAGGGGAAACAAAAAGCCACGCCGGACTCCTGGCCGACAGCAATAACAGCGATACTCCAGGCTGGCTGTCTATCGGAAAACGCTAAATATCCGCGTTCTCGTGGCTCCGTTTTGTGTCGTTCGTTTCATTTCGCGGCGCAGCATCGAACACGAACGGGCGGAAAACGCGTAGCCAGTTTCCGCGACTGCTTCAACGACGTCGGCGGCGACAATGAATTGCTCCGACGTAATTGCTGACTGCTTTACGCTCGAACGGTACACTCAATTTTTACGAATCCCAGCCGATCGCGACGAGTCGCCCGTTTCGAACACGGCTTAATATCTCCATCCCCGAATGCTCGTCGAGGAACTCGCTGCAAACGGGCAACCACGGTCATCAAATTATTATGATCGGATGAATCGCTGATTTTATGCCTGCTCCTGGTGTCGTGATCTCGATAATACTAAAATTTCTGCGGATGCACGGTGTAGTTTCACTTCATCCGCTGGAATATCTTTGGAAATATTCATGTTAACTTGTTTAGACATATTTAGATTAATTGGACAAGATTTTGTGCATAGATTTGTTCTTTTTTATAGTAGTGGAGGTGTGTTAGAGGAGATATGCAGATCCATCTTATTCGACCGACTCGAATATCTTCAAAAATATTGACCACGAAAATTGTTTAGAAAGTTGTGTGATTTCAGAAGGTGACCTAAACAAAAGTTGATGATTTAAACAAAAGTTACATGATCTGAAATGGTGGAGGTAGCTTTCTTTTACATATTAAACATGTAAAGGTTGAAGGAAATATAAAAATTTTGAAGCTTTTCTTTTCACAAATGCTCTCATTACACCAACAGCAGCAAAATGAGCGTACACTTGATACTTCCGTAAGAACAGAGTTGAAACTGATAATCGTCAGGTACAATATATCGATTCTGGTCGATAAGTTCACAACGAGAATTAAACTCTGCAGTAACCGGCAGAAGTCGAGTTTGCAATGACGATCGTTTTATCACATTTTCTGTTACATCTACCACATAATTGTACCAGGTAATTTAATGGACTAACAAGTTAGACATTCGAGCAATGTAGAAAAATTTCGAGAATCCTATTGATTCGTTGATTTGAATATCAGCCAGATGTGTCGATGAAATGCATTTGTTAAACAAATAGCAACTACGGTACGGAAAATATAAATATGTAAATATGTAGCAAACGTGTGGGCATTGGATGTGGCTGTAACTGGGAATCGAAAACCTGCGATATTTTTGAAAATTTGTGAGCGTGAGTTTGGAAATTGGAACTGTGAGCTGAGAAATCGAATAATTTCCAAATCTTAATTTTCGATTTTATTGTAAATAAAAATTTCGTCGAAGTGTATGCGAGTTTTGATTGATCAGTGGATATTTGGAACGTACAGATTTATCGGACACGGTATTTGAGAACTTAAATATTTGGAGGTGTGTCTATTTTGCAAAGAGTGACTGACGACACGAATTTTTGTATATGTAAATACACTGGATTTTAATATTTTACTGTTTCAATATTGAAATATGTACAATTTTAAAAACTGGTTCTGTTCAACTGCTTCAAAAAGAGAACGTAATAAAATCGTTAGAATATTCTAGCTTGAAGAAACAGTAATCAACTGAAATTGTTTTCGTTTTTGCAGGTAATATACGCGTGTATCTATCTTACGAATTTAAATTTCAATAACAAACAGGAAATTAAATTCCATAACCATAAAGTTAATAATCATGCAATCGTATATATGAAAAGTTACATTGTTCTCTTCAAATACATTCATCAAATGAATCGATTTCTTCGAACATAAATGTTTCCGTTATAAATATTGAAACGTAAATAACAGAGGGAAGCTCGAAACAACTGTTAATAACCATAGAAACATGTCGATAGAGCAGAAGTTGCAATACTTCTGACAAATAAATCGAAAAAGTTTCTTCAAGTGAAACGAGTCAATAATTGCACCAACATATGCACAATTATTTCTCCCAAGATTATCAAAATCTAAATAACAAACAGAAAACAGCACTTATTAATTATAGAAACAATAAAATTAGAATTTGCAATAGGTTGCTCAAATTCGAATGCATCAAGTGAAAAAAGTCAAGCATTACTCAGTCCTGTCTATACAAAACCATAAATTATCCTGTTAAATCTCCAATTTTCCAACGAAACGTATAGATTTCAAAAACTTTTTACCATTTCCCATAGTATTTTCCAATTTATTTCAGAAAGGGGAATGACAACAGGTGCACGTAAAATACAACCCGCCGTCGATCGGACACCGCGTTCTGCGTTTTGTTGCAACGTTTATTTGTCCACTTCTGAAAGGTTTGAACTCGTGGTAAATCAATCTCCAGACTGTGACATAAATCTTTCTAACGATCGCCCGTTGTTCAGCGAGCCACGGTGAATCTAATATGTCGAAAAAACATCGATATCCAAGTTTTAAAAGTCACGTTCGTAATGCTTAGATTTCTTCAATCACGAATATCATTAAGCTTTTATCAAAACGTAATTTTCATCGAAATAAAGAACCATTGTGTAAGCTAGTCTATCCATTATATTTATTTTTATAGGTTAGGTTCAATTTAGATGTAAGTGGTCATTAAATGTCCGTAAATCTAGGGTTAGACTTAAGGGTTCTGGCAATCCGTGAATGATAATAAACTAAAAATACTTGATAGGATGTAACTCGTGTGTTGTTGAAATTAGATGTATTATTGTATTGATGGACACTTATAGATCAACGGCTAATTCTCGCTAAAATAACCTTAACAATAACCCTAAGATCTAACAATAACTACTGAAAAACTGTAAGCACGTTTTCGGCCGATCAAGCGACAGAATCCTTGGAGGTTTTTTCCGTTTTTAGTAGCGCGAAAGCTTCGCGATCTTTAACGATCGAGTGTCGTGCCAGGACAGCGCTTTGTGTACTCGCGTCACGGTAATTCTTCACTGTCTTCAGGAAGCGTTTCCCATGGAGCTGGGTCGTTACACGAGACACGATTCGAGGACCCACGCTTGAGCTGGTCTGCTACATTATATTCAGGATTTACTATCGTCTCTTTGTCAGTGTTCAAAATGGCGAAGCGAATCGCGCTACGCTCCTGCGTGCCCGTTTATATTTTTCACGGTGAACATCGATCCTCGGTGGAGACATTCGTAAAAAAACTGCACGGGGACAAAAAAAGAATCGTAGATCGAACGTTTTACAGAGTGAAATTAAATAGCAAAAAGCGAAGCGAGCGAAAAAAATTCGAAGGATTTTTGACGTATTCAAGTTTTTAAAAGCCTGTGAAACTCGGTGAAGCGAGTGTATTCTTTTTTTTTCGAAACCAAACTGTTGCTTGTTTTCAAAGACTACAATGAACATCGCTACATAAATATTTTAAAGCCTGTACAAATTTCGCCGGCAGCTGCTTTTTATTTCGACGATGCAGGTAAACGGATGGCAATACTGTTTTTGAGAAACGTTTTCTTAAAATTCTTTTTGTTCGCTGCGAAGAAATTCGTTTAATATCTGGTGTTTGATTAAATGCAGCAATTTTATACGAAATATTTAACGTGTTGAAATCATTCCAATATCGACGAATAACAGCTTTTTAACGGACGAGACGTTGTTTAATCAAGAGATATTTTCGCTGATATTTTAACAAGATCTCCGATAAAAGTTATAGAAACAAATGTATGTCATGAACATGAATTTACTGCATTAGTAGGTCGTTATTGCGTACTAATAATTGCTCATTAGCATCTAGATTCGGATTTGCCTCAGGCTAAGATCTAATTAGATCTAATTGAATCAATGTTGGATCCGATTATCATGATTCCGGTTTAATGAATTGTGAGGTGTAGTTAAACGTTCGCCTGAAAATCTGTTACGAAACAGCTTATATAACCATTCTTAATTACTCAATGTTGTTTGTACTCGAATTCAATTATTATGCAATAATAATAATTATCCAATAATAATTATTGCTCTCTGTGTTCTTCAGCAAACTACAAAGACTGCGAGGCTCAAATTACGATCTCACAACCGGATTGTCCCTTTTCCTAGCTAAGGGACAATGTCGGAGTACAGTTTATATCGCAGGAGTTCGAGATACAAATCGATAGCAAGAATGGCGAACGTAGCCAGATGCTAGAATTCCTGTTCCAAACAATCGCAACCGGTGCTGTAGCGATCTTAAGTGGAAAGCAATGCTCCCATTATGCGGTGGCGGAGCTTTAATTAATCTTTCACCGGCACCGGAAGTCTCTGACTAAATGGGAACGTCCGAGAACCCTTTTGTAAATAAATGAAACTGGTCGCGGCAAGAGACGTGCGCGAGAGTAGAAAGGGTAGACAAGTTTCTCGCTGCTAGGAAATCCCGCGGGATACTCGAGGCCGGAGGTGAATCTATTAATCGTGAGTTAAAACGGAGGAAACGGACTTTGGTATCTAGTAATTGATTTACGTAAGATTGAGTTATTAAATGCCGTGACCAAGGAACGGTAAACTCTTGTTATGTTGCCATTTGTGGCACCTAGGATCTCGAGTTGAGCATACGTTTAGATTTAATTGTTCTCTCTACGAGATTAGCTTAGTGAGTTCATACCGTAATATGAATATATATTCATTTCGCTCCTTAAGTTGACTTGATATAAGCATAGCTTGATATATATATATCAAGCAAATATATGATATATATAAGCAAATATTGCATATTTGTTTATTCAGTTGATAGTTTAATATAGCACATCTGTTTATTCATATTCAGTTGCCCGCGTAATATTAATATAGCTTGTTTATTTGTTCACGTTATGCTTCTATCGGAATATGAATGTTGTTTCGTCATACTAAGTGGACGTGATACATCGATTATTTGTTCATATTAAATTGATAATATAATATGAACATAGCTTATTCGTTTCTCTACACTAAGTGACAGCATAATATAGCTTATTTATTTGTTAAAAATCACTTATTCTTCCCGAATCAATACTCCCAACTCACATAAATCAACAATGTCACAAATATTCGTTCTATCGAACTACCTTTTCCTAAAATAAAGATCAGTTAAAGAACATTAAAAAAAAGATATTCATAAACCCAGCAATATCCCTAAAATCTGCTGGATTCGCTCGGAGCATATTTGTCCGGGATATTCGTATCGGTTGGCTGCATTCGGGTGTAAAATTTTTAGAAGTCCGTCGCAACCGGTGTGCAGCTCGGTATAAAAACCGTGCGCAGGTTGTGTTCTTTATTTTACTCTGGAACCGTTTCGTATAAGCATGCATGCAATGCCGTCGCAACTGGCATCGCAGATGTTCCTCCGCCACGAACGATAGAGAAGGCAGTTTCGGTTTCATCGATTCGGGGCCAGCTCTTCTCGTGACGGCACAATGGAGTCGCATGTTGGTTATGCAAAACGCTCGATGCAGGACGATAACAATTAGAGATAGAGAACGGGTCGGAACGGCCCTCCAGCAGCCGGCGGGGTCAACTTCTTTCCGATCCTATGGATACGACGGCCCGGTGATTTCCGTTTTGGCATCCGACACTGGACCCAGCACATTCGACATCCGGTATTCGCCTGTTGGCGGGGCTTCAGAAAACTTGCGAGACCCGCACGGAAAGTGTATCAATCACTCAATATCTGCGGCCTCGAACCGCCGGAACAGTTTGTTTGAACAGAGATTTTCCTGCGGCCATGTGATCGTGGCACTCGGCCAGCACGGAATTACTGGCATAACTTTCCGACGGAACAAAGGCTACCTCGTAAAGATTGTCAAACATTTCTTCCTTCCTTTTTTTCCGACCTTTTTTAAACGCGTAAACGCTTCCCTCGCGTTCGATTTCAACCGACTATGTGGACTTCAGACTCCTCTATCGAACTGACTACTACACGAAGTGTTCTACTAAAAAGTTCTGTCTGCGAACTGAATTACAACCGCAGTATATACATGATAATGGTATGCACGCAAATTTTTGAGTTGTCGCTGAACATTCGAGTGTTACCTGACTATTATAGCAAATCCCGAAACTGAGCAAGAGAACATTATGCTTATCACCTCTCATAGTATACCTCTCACAGGTACACCACCTCATAGTAACATTTCTGCTCATCTAGAGTTAATATTTACCGAAGGATATAATTTACCGACGTTGAGGGTCTTCAGATGATGGTAATTTGTGAATTGTACATTACAGATTGCATTTTTGTAGAATTTATCTTTGAAAAAGAACTTTTAGTGAAATATGTTACATTAGTTTTTTAATCATGCATTCAGTGCTTAGCGATTACCAACATTTCCCAGATTTCTGAGGTACGAAGACGTATAAAATGTATATGGAAATGGGTCGAAGACACGTAGAAAGCCTTCAGTAAACTGTGAAGTTTACACACTTCTTCCTTTTTTCTTCCTCCGAAAGAATAAATGTTAAGGTAATCCGTCGTTTTCGTACCTCGCGAGAGTACCAGGAGCGACGAAGTCACTTGCTGTACTCCGTTGAAAGAATCTTTTATAAGTCTGGCAATATGAATTTCTTTCGTGCATTTATATAGAATTCTTTTATTCCATCTCGCACGAAAAAAGTAGAATGAACGGATTAGGTATTAAATGGAATATTTGAAGCACTTATATTAAAATATCTATATTTTTATAAATTTCTAGATTTCTAGATTTTGAGATTTTGAGGTCTCTTAAATTTTTTCGAATATACTGTTTCTTTATTATTAATTGTCATTTGCTTCAATTTATATTTCGCACTATAGATTCAGTTGGAAATTACTTAATTCAAATCGTTGTATTAAATCGAACGGTGAGTCACCTTTCGAGTGCGAAGGGTTAATCCCCCTAATTAAATCTCCCAATCAAATCACCGTGCACGTAGAAGTGCAACGTGGAAACAGCGCTGGATAATTGTCGGGAACTCAGCCGATTCATCGTAACGATTTTTACAAAATGAGAAGTGGGTGCTGTCTGGAGAACCACGAGGGTTCTCCAATTTAATTTGCATAGCCGTCTGTCGATGTTCCTTGTCTAAAATCAATCTTGATTCTCGGCTCGTTTACGCGATGGTTCACATTTGCAAAAATTCGAAAACGAAAATTAATACCGTATTTAGTAGATTACCTGGAAAATTTATTTGCAATTATGTATCACGTGAACAATTTTTATGCAATGATTACTTAGAAAATTTGTATGCAGTTGTATATTACATAGAAATTTTCTATGAAGTTGTGTATTATTTAAAAAATTTGTATGCAATTCTACGTAACCTAGAAAATTCGTGTGCAATTATAATACAGAGAATTCCTAAGTAATTATATACCTAAAAAATTGTGAAGTAGTTATTGCCCAGAAAATTTGATTAAAAATGCATAGTTAAAAAATTTGGCAGAAATTTTTCGGAATGTGTAGCATAATGCGAGGCCGCAGTTCTGTCGTATAATCGTCCGCACGGATCACAGAACGCATTACTGCGTTGCCGCGGAATTAATCAAGCCTATCTATATTAGAAGGCATGCTCTGCGGTCAGATTAGAATCCCGAGCAATCCACCGAGCCAGGATGGACAACGCCACTGTTAATGGAACTCGGGACCGACGATCTACGGCTTCCGTCACCCGCACACCATATAATATTCGTGTCAAAGAAAGATTCATTCGACTCCTCGGCCAGACGGACGATAAGAATCCCTGCGACGCTCGAAATTCCCGTTTTCGGGATATCTCCAGGGATTTCCAAGGAGATTAACTATACCGACCCTACCACTCGTTTTCACGATATCGAGGATTTTGATTCGGCAATGGTCGTGCGGATTTTTGGGGATGCTCGATGGGGAAATGATTTATTTTCTTCTTCGGGGTTAGGTTACAAAACTTGACTTGAATACTTTAGTATTGGTTAGGTTAGGTTATATATATTTCTGAAGGGAATTTATATTCCCTTCTGTGGTGAATCTGTTAAGTGCATCATAGTATTAGTGCAGGAAACAATTCAGTAATGATTTTCAATTTAAATGAAGAATTTTAAATTTCTATTTGAAGACTAGTTGGGGATTTGAACAATTTTAAGTTTCTATCTGAAGACTAGTTGAAGAGTTGAACAATTTTAAATATCTATTTAAAGACTAGTTGAAGAGTTGAACAATTAAAAATTTCTATTTAAAGACTGAAGAGTTGAACAATTTTAAGATTCTATTTGAAGACTGTTTGAAGAGTTGAACAATTAAAAATTTCTATTTAAAGACTGAAGAGTTGAACAATTTTAAGATTCTATTTGAAGACTGTTTGAAGAGTTGAACAATTAAAAATTTCTATTTAAAGACTGAAGAGTTGAACAATTTTAAGATTCTATTTGAAGACTGTTTGAAGAGTTGAACAATTTTAAATTTGCATTACATTATTCGAATAATGTCCACCCCTATTATAAGTCAAGATTAAGATACTTTATTTAATAGCGAATTTCATGATTCAAAACTTGTCGACAAAGGACTCATTAGCAAATAAATTAAGAAATGTTACTACGAATGATTTGATTAATGAATTTTCTGTAATAAATCGTAACAATTTGAATTATAAAAGGAGAATCAAATTTTTCTATGCTTTACGATTCTCTTTCGCAGCAAAAGGGTTGAAACTCGATCAGATATTTAGAATGCTTCAACAGGCTCAGGTATTTCAAAGATAATGAAATTTTTTCTCATTATCAAGGAATTCGCTTGAATGTAGGTGTGCTAGAAATTTCAGATATTTATTTTATGAGATTCACTGACTCATTCATTTTTTCTGTGCAATTCGTAAAGATATGAACGTTTAAATATACACCAAAACTAAGTCCATAGAAATTTTAGTACTACGTTTGAATATATATAGTACATAAAATGTTTCTTTCACTTTCATGTTGTAAATGTACAAACTTTTGTCCCTCACCGTAGGTTCTTTGAGGGTGTAACGGATTTCACTGCGACAGTTAATTAAAGCTTGTTCCTCTTATCGATTTTTGTCGGAAGTATATCGAAAAGATTATTTGCAATAATCCGTTGTGGTTCGAGTCGGAAATCTCGCATTGTTCCTGAACGTTTGCTCGTCAATTCGAGTTAACGAGAGCGTTGTAGTGATTGGAATTAGCAGGCAAGGACCGGAACGAATGCTGGCCCGTAACTGTTTCCGTAGCAGAGGGTATTACAGAGGGCTTAGTACAGGATGACACCGAGGATAGAAGTAAAGGGTGAAGAAAGATTAGAGGATCGGGACGAAGGGAACCGAGGGATTTTAGAGATAGAAGGACCGGGCGAAAATCACTGTGGCCGCCATCAAAGACGTTCGTGCTATGAATTTTACGAAAAATAAATTCCCTTTGACGATATTACACCGCGGCTCAGAAGTGTTTACCCGATTATACTCTCTCGATTTGTAAAAACTGCTATCAGAATTATACGACGCTGCCATCTGACATAAACTCTTCGAATTATTACGAGTATCTAAAATTCTACTACAACTTAAAAGTGTTATAATGTCTTGAATAATCCAGAATGACACGATGTTTTTAATATGTTGTTGGACAAATATATTAATCACTTGTGCAGTTTAACGACGTTGCACTACATTTTTGCCATTTTTTCCGATAAATTTATTTCCGAGGTTGTTTGTATAATATATCTTCTTTGGCTTGTGTACTTGTTGATATAAATCATTCTAGAGTGTGTGAAATGCAATTTTAATTCATGGAACTATTGATTTTTGGTAGTATATAGGATGATTAATTGCCAATGTATTTTATTCCATATATTAATTATTATATTATGTATATTTGACATAAATGTACCGTTTCGTTTGATAAATGATAATTATGTGACAGAAATTCAATTAAAATCTCATAATTCTTTTATCAAACTTTAATCACCTCCTCGTATTTTCAATAATTTATATTCGGAAAACGGATGTGTACCTTAAGAGGATGGATCCATTTAATTATCCATTTTTAATGCACCCCTTCAGAATTTATTTAACGGGAATTTTAGAGCGTATATACGTAACGTTGTATATTTATATTCCAGGATATTTAAAATAGTAACAAGAATTTTTATAGTTTTATTTAAAATACGCTAGAAAAATTTAATTTTATAAAGTAATGTTGTAGTTGATAAAAACATATTAGAGAACAATATTTGCAGAGATATTCGTGTTATTTTAGTACTTGTTAGAAAACATATTTATTATGGTATAAACTTGAAGGTCCAAAACTTCCCCATTCTGGGAAATCCGTAAAAATCATTGAGCTCGATCTCTGTCCCGATCATACTTTTCCTAGGGGAACCAAATCTGCTTTGAACATCGTCTGCAACTTTCCACGGGTATCACACGCGCTTCACGAGACAAAGTCTCGTTTGTGAAACGTTCGACAAATCCAGTGTTCCGGGATTAAAGACGTAGCCGAGTTTCCCCTGACTCCCCTTCGTAAATTACCGGAATTCCCTCTGGCGAACTCGCATATTTCACGTTTGATGCGTCGCGAACAAAGGGAATCGGGACGCGAGTTCCCCGAAATTGGCTGCAGCCAACGGGAGAAAGAGAGAAGCCGGCAGACTGGCAAATCGTGTCCTCGAAGATGTCAAGCAAGCACAACCAGCGGAATTTCGCGGCCAGGAAGAAAAGGAGTTTATCCAGTGACACGAGGTGACAAATCCTCTTAACCGCTTTACAACCTCGCATTGTCGCGATTCGCATGCATACATGCGAACCTGCCGGCATAAGGACGTCACGTCCCGTCACCTCGTTCGCTCCACCCCTTCCTCCCTTTTTTCTTCGCCGTTCCAGGTAACCCCGGTTATCGCGAACCACGCAAGAAACCTACGATAACTCGTTCTTATCTTTGATCTCTCTGTTATTTTCTGACAATGTCGCCATTTCGAATTTACAAGGTTTTTTGAACTCGAAAGATTTTAACGATTACAATAATTTGAAAGTGATGCAAGTATAATAAAATAATTTAGTCAAGTTTCATATGTTCAACTATACTTCTCGAATTTTAACCCTTTGCACTCGAGGGCTCCGCAGCGGAGCCATTTAAAATTTGCGACAAAAAATTAATTAAAATCTGAGGCAATGCAAATAAAATTCTTTTAACGCGCATATCATTTACTTATATGTGAATATGATTTTTCTATTGAAAATGCTTCGAGTTGCTGGTAATATGAATAAAAACATCGAGTGCAAAGGGTTAATATTTCCAAATGTGTAATTCCATCTTCCAATTTTCTAAATTACCTTGAAGAACCTCCTAATCGAGTCTCCTAATTTCCGAAGTATTCGAGAATAAAGCAACACACACGAGAGAAATCGAGAATAATGTTTCTTGATCTCGGGATCCATGAATCCGTGTGAGTATACGATACAGATAAATTTCGAGGGCCGATAACCCAAACAGAATAAATTTTGGATCGTGAAACTCGTTATCGATAAATTTCGAGTCGGTGTAACCGGTATCGAATAAATTTCGGGTCGCCAGTAGCCAGCGTCGTATAAATTTCGGGTCGTGCCGACTGAATTCCAAGTCAAGAAGGTGAGCAGCAAGGATTTCCGGGTCGCAGACCGTTCCGTTGACAAATACACCTCGTCGACCACCGACACCGATAAATTCTGGGTCGTTCCACGCAACATCGATAAACTCTGTGTCCACGCTGCTAGAATCTTTCATTAATCAACCTGGTTGTAACCTAGTTGCGATCCCCTATTTCCTGTCACTGTACTCCCTATGCGATCCTTACAAATTCCCATACAATTGTCACGAGATTTTAAAGGAATCGGTAGATTAGGAAGAAGGCAACTTTATGACACGGTGAAATATTCTGGAGTCATTTGTAAACCGTCAGTTTTTCGTTGCAGCTGATGTGCACGTAAGGGTTCAGCTATTGTCTATTTTTTCGCTTCAGCCCATAAAGTCGTATTCCAGAGGGTCCTTTAGGATTTCAGAAATAGGTGTCAGCAAGGATTTTTACTTGAAGGAATTTCCCTGATGTTGCCAAAGATAGCACATCCACTTCAGCACATCTTCAGAGGAGCTCCTCCTGTACCCTATGGGCACTGGAAGGGGATTCGGAATTGGTCGCCATGAACTTTAAGAAAATTAGAAAATTGCGTCTCAAGGCCCCACCTCGCACATCAAGTAGAGGGAGTGAGTCCAGGGGTTGTGAGTCAGATTTCCGGTGAACAGCGACAGAATTAGAAAAACCCTTGTAAGAAAGCTTAGTATCAGTAGACTTCAAAGTTAGCAGTGGTCTTCGACTTATTGTTAGGCCAGAAGTTGCAATATTTCAAAGAACATTCAGAGTTCTAAACTTAACTTAAACTTGAAATATGAAATCTGAGACCAGTTTGATTGATAGTTGCAGTGTTATTTCTCTGAGCAATAACACTTGTAACCACGCAATTGTCAAACATTCTGCAAGTTCATAAAGTGAACAGCAAAAAGGGAGGGTTATAAAAGAAGTTCGTAACACGATCGTGATAGGATTCGAACGATCGGAGTTCATCAACGTGTTCCTGCTGGTATGTGCGCGACCGGTTATACACTGGCATCGAGTGAATGTTGTTCGACATTGATGCATGCATTATTCAGTCGGTGTATCCATTCATTATTCATGTCATGATCAATGGATGTCAACATACCACGATCTGTATCTGAACACGTCGCCGTAACGGAAAGTGAAAGCACGTTGTCGTTCGAATCCGTTCCGGCTCTGCGACACGAACAGGCCATCGGATTAGATTTTATAAAACGAAGGAACGACGTCTTTCATCCTTGATACTGGATAGTCAACTCGATGTCAGATATGGATTTATAATGGGTCTGTTCCTGTGGTTATTTATGGGGTTGTTAATTGAAAGATCAGTAGGATAATCTTGTTGGGTTACATCTTGCATCTGGTTGAAAGTATGTCTCTGAACTTCTAGATTGTTAAGTATTAATTGGTGATGTAAAATTGTAGGTCTTAGAGTACCTGTTTCATGACCTTTGCTAGGTTTCCAAGTATATATTTGGTGACCTAAATTACTAGGTGCTATATTCATATGCCTTTAAATTCCTGGAGCAAAATATACCATGACATGTACCAGGATACCACATTTGTAGGTCCTAAACTCCTACTTGGTGTTGTCCCTAAATCCACAAGTACCTATTTGGTGATGTAAATTTCCAGGTCGCCAAATTTCTCTATCCCTAATTATGTCTCTAAATTCTTGAATATGTTTCTAGATCCACAATTAGATCAGCAAGTATCAGTGTCTCTAAATACCCAAATACCTAATCCCTAAATTGCTAAGTCACCAAATTTCTATATTTTCATATCCAAGTTCCTAAAATCCTCAAATGCTTAGGCCCCGAAATTCTTAACCTATGCTAAACCCTAAAAATCCCAGAAACCTTGAGAAATCCCTTAAAAATCCCTGGACGAATAACCCCCAAAAAAAGCCAAATGACTCTCTTAATCCCAGAATTGCCACATTTTTCCTACAAAAGCGATATTTGGCGCGGACTGTACGCTGTGCGAGAAGAACAGAGAAATAATGATTTTAGCAGAGCGGCTGTGTTGGTCGGCGATGTTAGCAGGGGACCGAAGATGGTTGTTCGACTTGGCGGTTGTTTGTTGAGCAATAAAAAATGGCTTCTTCCACAGTTTATCGAGAATGGAAGGGTGAGTTAGACGCGGGTCGACAAGGCGCCTTAGTTGCGTCGGATAGTTATAGCCATTTGCGGTCTATCGAAGTCATAATTAGTTTTCCTCGGGTCTCGGCTAGCCTGATAGACAGTTTTCGGAAGGATCGACCAAGCGTTCGAAACATCGTTTAATTAAGAACTGCCTTGTGCCATGTAAATTTATTTTGCCGCTTTGTCAGCTCTCATCGGCGCGTTTACATGATCAAATTCGACAATTTGATTAGGCACAGTATCGTTACGGGGTAGGGGCGTTCGAGGTGCAGTTACGTTATTAGCGTCATCGGAGGAAGCTTCAGGTGACTTGTATTAAGCTTCTGTTGCATGCCGTATTATTGAAAGTTAGCTCGATGATTAAAATTCGATCAAGATGACGAGCTGCATTGCAGGCTCAATTTTGCCTATTTAATAATGGTCTAATAAAGACAGGGAAGGTGTCATTACAACAGTTTCTCACCTGATAAATTTCATACCAAAGAGTATGTATCTTCTGACATAAATGCAAGGTGTAAACAAAAAGCGACATATATAATTGTTAAATAATGGTGTTGATGTATATTTGATATGTATTAGCATAAAAATTGATGATCTGATCCGGTAATGATCTGCAAACTCCAAATGAGTAATCACTCTAAATATTACTTTGACATCTACATACCTTTCACATTATTAATAAAATTCAACAACGTAAAATTCAACACACGTGAACTATTCTCATAAATCAGCCAATGATCAACGTGTCACTCGTAATTGTTCCAAAGTTACTTACCAAAAATGAAGATAAATCGTTCTTGCAATCCCATGGAACATTCGAACCTTTGAACGTTCACCGACAAGAACAACGTCTCAATCACGACGTGTATGGCGGTTGTTACAGGGTCCGTGAACGAGGCCGGCGTTTTCACCCTCCGTGGTAGACAAGAGGGTGGACGACGAGGCAGAAGAACAACGACGAGCACGACCAGTACAACAACGTCCAGCTCGACGTTGATTTCTCTGTCGGACGAGGTGGCGCAGCCCGCGGCCCTTTTAGCCCACGAAGAGGACTTATGGTCTACCAGCTCCTCCGCTACAACCAACGTTCCACTATCCTTGGATACAGCCGCCACACCGTCAAAGCCACCCTTGGAAATGATGGTGAAATTTCACAGCAAGCTCATACTGCCGTGCGAGCTTGAAGCAAATTACTCGAGGCTACTGCTGCCTGGGGCAAGGTAATTTTGGCTTCTTTATCGACAAACGGAAACCCTGTGATCCTACCGTGATTCCGTTGCTCTCTTTTTATTTCAGTGAACTGACAGTCGCATCGCCGCTGTACATATTTTATTTTTGGATAGATAGATTGTTGACAATCTAGACACCTGACTGGGTATTTGGGTATCTAGACTTATTGTATATGCATCTACGTATCTGGCTATTTAGGTATCTATGTATCTGGGTATCTAGACTTCTTGGTATATACGTATCTAGATATTTGGCTATTGTCTATGTGTCTAGGAATCTACCTATCTAGGTACCTAGCTATTTGAGTATCCATGTGTTTAGGAATCCACCTATCTATGTACCCAGCTATTTAGGTATCTATGTGTTCAGACATCTATGTATCTACATATCTAGGTACGTAGGTACCTGTGTATCTATGTATCTACGTATCCAGGTCTGTATGTATCCAGATATCTAACTACCTATGTATCTATAAGTCTAGTTGTCAACATAGCGCACCAATATCTTTAGTCAGCAAATACAGTTCACTTATTCAATAATATAGCTTTCATTTCGCACACAAGAAACGAAGTATAACTTCAAAACAAAATTTCTCGATCAACCTAATAAATGTGGCAAGAGAATAAGTTCGTGGAGAATATATCGCTTTATTGGTTTTCCGTTTCTTTCGATTCTCCTGAGGGACGTAATGTATTGAAGGCGATAGAAGAGATTAGGGTTCTTAATTAAAGGAAAAGTTTGTACAGACAAGTTAATCGTAGTTAATGGACACAGTTATCTCCATTATTAAACTCCCTGTCGTGAAATGTTGCTAACTGATATTCGAAAATCAAATGGTTATGATGTTTCTTTTTAGGGTTTTAGAATTGTAAGGTGTCTTTATACCCAGAATAGTTTGGAACAGTTAGGATATGAAATAGAGGGGACTTAGAGCAACGAATCGACACGGGAACACAGTATTATTGCATTGTGGAGTTAATTCTCTAATTGGTACGAATTATCTGGTTAGGAGCTACAGAATACGACCGGCGACATGGCTACACGACGGAAGTCCGGTGGATATGATTACAATCAACACGAGAACGGAGATGAGCGGAACTGGCCACAGATATATTGGCGACTCCATCACGGCCGCGTTGCATATAGACAACGTCAGATTGGAAGACGATGGTATATGGACTTGCACGCTCGAGGATGATCAGGGAGAGATACTAGCCGGCAGGCCTGTGAAGCTCGTTGTTCTCGGTGAGTACATTATTAAATTCAATATGATAGCGACGGTAAGACATTGTTACCTAAAAGCGTATTACCCTCAGCGATCTGTATCGATCGTATTGTAATTAAATTTTCTATCATACATTTTCTATTATGTCGTACCTGCGCGCTGAAATTGATATGCGAGTATTAGTTCACGTGTCGTGAGTGTCGGTTCACATGTCACGTGGAAAAGTGTAAGGTCATTCATTATATTTGGTATTTGATATATTTTGATGTTTTTAATTTTTATTTCTGATATTTGTTACACTTTGAAGTTTTTAATTTTTGATTTCGGTATTTGATACGTTTTGAAGCATTTCATTTTCATTTTCACTGTTTGATACGTTTTAAAGTCTTTCATTTTTTACTTTTGGTATTTGTTACATTTTGCAATTTTTAATCCTTTTGTTATTTGATACATATTGCAGCTTCACTTTTTATTTTATTTGCCGGGGCGTTGTGTAAAGAGTTACGAATCGAAGGAGATGATAATAAATTTCATTTACGTTTTACCGTACTCGCGTATTTTATTTGTATATTTTGTTTGAAATGTATTCATGTATTTTATTATCTCGGCCGAGCGCGGAAATTGTAACCAGAGTT
This sequence comes from Megachile lagopoda, assembly GCA_036983795.1. NCBI lineage: Eukaryota > Metazoa > Arthropoda > Insecta > Hymenoptera > Megachilidae > Megachile > Megachile lagopoda. The sequence continues at coordinate 10,406,125 of CM072785.1, read as the reverse complement.
TTACAATATTTATTTAAATGTTGTTGTATTTATTTAAATTTTACATTTCTTTACATAACTTCTTCAATTTAAATAAATAAATATTTCCTGTGTTACAATATTGAAAGAAATTGTATAATCGTAATGTTTCTCGCCTCTCAGATAATTGTCAAAAAATAATGATAAATAAATACTTCCTATATTATAAATTTATTCAACAAGAAATTTCGTAATATACAAAACATTATAACAATCTAAATCACAAAGTCGTAACAAGAAAAATATGAAAAGAAATAAACGTCCGTGATAATTTTAATAATACGAACCTTTATGTTCCCGTTTTATAAAACAGAAATTACACGATGAATTATTCTATATATCACGTTTTCAATACAACGCAAAGAGTTATTAATGCATCACATTTGCAATACAATACAACAAAGAGTTACATTTGCAGCACAATGCATGTTCATTCTACCCCTCCGAATGCAATCAAAATTTAAACATTCTACATGGTCAAGTTCAAAAAGCTTTTACAAAACGTTAATTAAAAAATATACAAATATTTCAACAATTGACCTCGATAAATCGATCAAGCCTTAAAGTACAAAAAGACATTCAGCAGATAATAGTTTGATACTGATATGTTGAATAAAGCGGGGTTGACTGCTTCAACGACATAAATAATAAACTTTTGATAATTTTTGTGTAAAGAAGAGATTCGTGTTCCGTGAAATAAAACCAAAGATAAGAAAATCGAACCCCTTCGAAAGTCGCCGAAGAGCTTGAATTTCCGTAAAAAATTCATCACCGTCTCGCGAAGCAGCAGAAGCCGCGTTGCAGGTAACGCAAGGATTTTATGCATATTAATCCGCGTCACTTGGACCAGGATGAGAGCATCGCATGAATATGCATCTGCCGTAAACATTTCTCTTCTTTCTATCCGCTCGTCTCATTCCGCCCATCGTTTCTCCTGCTCTATCTATTTTTTCCTCCTCCATTTTCGTTGACGAACGCGTCAGTACGTCGCGGTTTCGCCGACTGCACTTGTCTCCGCGGCGAACACGCGCGTACACGCGCGGAAAACAATGGCACCGCGACGCGGAACAATCGGCCCGCGTGACGCACTTCAACCCTCTTCGCTGTTCCGCTCGAATCACGTTCGAAATGAAGCCGCGACCCCTTCCGCACACGCGGACCACTTTTGTTTTTAATATCCCGCGTTACCCGCGCGAAGGACAGCTCTTTCCTTTTATTTTCATCGCCGACGCTGTCCGTTGCTCTCTTCGCCATCTGATGTCCATTGGCGTAACTTGCAGTTTTGCGGACCGTATTGGCGGACCTGTGAAGGCTTCCTAAATGACACGTTGATTATTATAACTGTCAAGTTTTACTGGTAACCTTGCGCTGAACAGGCTACAATTTGCGAATTTGCAAAGTTATAGGCTATTCGGAAAATTTAGAGATTTGGGAGAGTTAAGGATTTTAGAGATTTTAGAAAGCTTGAGAATTTATAAAATTATGGATTTAGAGATTTTAGAAATTGAGGGATTTAGAAAATTAAGGATCTGCAGATTTGGGAATGTCAAAATTTGCAAATTGCAAAATTTATAATTTTATAAAATCAGAATTTCTAATTATGAAATATCCTGAGTCCTACTCTCACGAGACCAGGGTCGTATTTTAGAGGGGTTAGATCCCTTTGATCCTTAGCTAGTTACGCCAATGCAGGTACCATCCCTCTCCATTTGTTCACGGTTCATCTGCTGCCGCTTACGTCTGCCGGATATTTAATTTCGCGTGCGTACGTATGAATTTTAAACGGAGCGTGCAGTTGTTTTTTAGTTTCGAGTGTGTCGAAATGAGTTGAATGAAAGTTTGGAGGTTTGAGAGACGGCTGAAATAATATGTATTTGTTTACACGTTGTACTCATTTTCTGCGCTAGGCTTTATGTGTGGCTCTCGTGCGAGCGACAAGATTCTACGTTTCTAAACTTCCGCTATTAGAAAAATTTCCAAATTTTGTAATTTTCTTATTCGCGAAGTAGGTAACTTAGAAAGTTGACTCAGAATTTCGGACATTAAGAATGCAATAGTCCTCCTTGTGTCTCATAGCTACTATAGGTAAAGATTTGAAACTACAAATGGGAAGGAACGAAACTTGTACCGATGTCTAATCCTCTCGTAATATGTACTCTAAGACCCAGCATCAGTATCTTCTCAATTAAAATGTGTCGCACAAACAGTCGAAATCGCGTTACATCGATAATTCTCGTTCAGGGTATGCAAACATGTGTACAAAGCAGTTGGAAATGGAATGCGTAAAGGGGATCAAAGTAGCCGATAACCGGCTTGTAACTTAGCCGCGGGCTATAATCATCGTTCTAACTGCCCTTCGGAAATTCCACTGACTCATCCTTTATGTAATCCCGGGAAGAACAGGAGGGAGAGGGAGGAAGATGCTGCCTGGAGCATCGCAACGTTGTTCTGCGTCTGATGGGGATAGATTTGTTTAGCGCCCTCGGGGTCCCCGGTCTCGAATTCGCGAGCGAGAAAAAGTTAAGAGTAATGCGCGTTTTATGCGGCTGTTCCGCCAAATTCTCAGTATTTTAGTCGATAAATAGACAGAGGACGTCTTGGACGAATCGTGCCACCCTGTTATCGTCAGGTATTCAACGAATTCGTTCGCTCGATAACGCTCCTCTTCTTATTTTCATATCTTTCATACAAGAAAATAGGTGAAATACTTTCCTTGAGTAGAATTATCGTTATTTATGGCTAGTTATTTATCATTATTTATAGTCCGTTATCGTTATTTTTAGTTACTTAATCGTTATTCATAGTTTGCGTAGGGGAGAGCTATCGTGATTTACAGTTGGTGTATTTTTCTAGAGAAGAACTATTTATAGTTACTTAATTATTGTCATCTATAATATTCATGGTTAGCTACAAAATATGGCGATTTGAAGTATACTTGCTTTCTGAGTTTCATGTATACTCATTGCGACAGAAAAGAAACTTTTTTAGTGGTATCGATTTAAAATGAGTATAAGCATCAACAAACTAGGTCACTTCTACTAATTCCAAAAGTAGTACTTGAAGAGAAATACATCTAATGAGACATCAATATAATCATGTAGTACCATTTTGCTTTAAATTTATAGAGATCGATTCGCAGATCCAACCCTGGAGATGTGAAAATTTTTAACGCCATTTTCACCTCAAAAAAATAAAATCTACCCGTTTAGCAAGAAAGAACGATAAACTTCGTAAACTCAGAAAGTAGTTTTTCTTCCCACTATGCAATAATTAATCAACCTTGAAGACGCCAAAATTTTCGTCGCCACCATTTTCATCTTAAAAAAATAAAATCCGTCCACGACAAAGAGCGATAAAATTATTTCGCATCCTTAGAAAGTAGCTTTTGTTTCCGAACCACAGTAATCAATCAACGTGAAGCCGTGGAAATTTTCTTGAACACCATTTTCACTGAAAAGAATAAAATGTAACCGCCGACGACAAGAAAGAGCGATAAAATCATTTCGTAACCTTAGAAAGTAGCTTCCGACCCACAATGATCGATCCGCAGAGTCGATCAATGTTCTTGAAGAGACCGGAAGCGTGATTTCTTCGGCAACGCGTATCGTTGACCGACGCTAAATGCAGAGGAACGATAACGTCGTGCAACGAAGCAGAGTTGTCGGTTCGAACGACAGCCCTTCAAGTGCACCGTCGACCGGAAGCTCGAGGTTATTGACTCGCCATTCCACCTTGATGGCATTCGACGGTGTGCAACACACCTATGTCAATGTAGGCTCGTGCTCGTGTTTCACGAGACAGAGGCTGGATCGAGCAACAGACAACTCGGAAGGGTACATTGAGATCGCAGCAGATAACGGAGATGGCTTTTCAAAGCAGAAATTCCTCCTTCGCGGGAAAACCGAGTACGTGAGGTCGCTTAGAAAGTGTCTGCCGATAATTCTCTTTTTCTACAAACTTTGTCCAGATTATGATCGCTTTTTATTTATACAAGATACTTTAAATAAATAAATCGTACTAATTCTATTCGAATTTTATTTTATTTCAATTGATCGTGTTTTCGTATAATAGTTTACGTTCGTACCTTGTGTTTTTCACGTAAAGAGTATCTGCCGTAACTTAATATTGTTCGACATCTATCATTTTACTCGTCAACAGAGACAAAGGTCACCTAGTTCACCCGTCGAAGCTTATTAATTCGTTAAAACGTAAAATTATAACGTGAAACGGCAGTCACGTTTAGCTTTTAAAGGGCATAGCGATTGAAAACCGGAAACCCAGCGCGAACACGAATCAGCAGGAAAATTGAGTTACCAGGTAACAAAAGGGAGACGGGGCGTCAATGTAACCGTATTCGGGATCAAACTCGGCCGTCAAATAGGCTTTTTCGACGAGCCAGGCCGGCCGTATAAGCTCCACAAACAGAATCCATTGCCTAATAACAAGAACGAACGATCGATCGATCGCGTACTCGTTCAAGTGTACGCTAACAGCATGCGCGAATTCTGATCGCGGATGTAACCGCGGAAACGTACGCGTCGAAACAGCCCCCGCGTCGAATATGTCGGCCACTCGATGTTTGACGACTCCTGTGGTCATCATCGACCGTCGAGATTAAATTACTTCAGCTCGATGCCGTAGCGAGCCCTCTTGTAAACCTGATTTTGCACTCAAACCACTCGTAATCGACGGTTTTTGGCTTTACCGCCTGCTTCCACCAACTCCCGTTCTGTGTTTTGTGGAACAGAGGACTTGCGACATGTTTGGAAATTGTTCGCTGCTACTTGTGGATGAAGAGCTTTAACACCTCTTGCTGATCGTATGGGGACTTTTATGTAACGTACATGATCCATTTGGTTTCCACACCTATTTGAACTAATTCTCGTTTTACGTTTCGTGGATCATCATGTTTGTAAATGTAAATGTAAATCCTATGCTGCTATTTGTAGAAAAGAATTTTAACATGAGGGTCATATATGAGAACATTCATGTAGGGTAAATGACAATATGACATATGCGATGGTCTAAAAGTAATTTTCTGCTAACATATTATTGCTTAACATTGATTCCCTACTGAAACAATTTCAATTTTAATCTTTGGTTTGATATGTTTGAATTAAATAAAGGTAAAATAAGTAGTGTTATCCTACTTCTATTTCCAAACTTGAAATAATGTTTCCTATCTGTTCCCATATTTTAATATAAAAACTTCATAACTTTACCAATTAGAACAGTTATATCTATTTAATGGAAGAATATATAAATTTTCTAATTAAAAATCGCAGTCGTTAAAATGTCTAAAGGGTAATTAAAAGTTTCGAGGTGCATGGTAAAGACAACGATCGCAATTGATCGATCTGGGCCATCGGTACTGGAGAATGTTCCATTAATTACGCGGAAACCTTCAGCTAATCAATGGGTAGTTAGTGGCCAATGGTTGGCTCGCATCAATAATCACTGGGCGACGTGGTAGTATAGTACTGGGCTTTGATGCGCTAATTTACACCACCTGCATTAATGCCCTTGTCCCACTGGTCCGGAACGACGATTGTCTAAGTGCGTGTACGATCCTAGAACAGGTATGCGCAAGACGCCGCGAACAAGACGATATATTAAGGTCAACTTGATCGAACTACCGTGAATATTCCGTTACCAACTGTTAATTGATCATTAGTTCTCAGAAATATCAAAAATATTATTGGTACAATATATTTAAATATTTACATTGCATTTTATACATGAAGGTCTCTATACGAAGTAGACTCGAATATCTTTGAAAATATTGACCTAGTCAAATATATTTCAAAATATGGATCCAGCCAAATATCTTTGTGAATAACAACCTAGTCAAATATCTTTGAGAATATCAACCTAGTCAAATATCTTTGAAAATGTCAACCTAGTCAAATATCTTTGTAAATATCCTAGTCAAACATCTTCTAAAGTTGGTGCAAAATAATTTTAACATGTTATCGAACAAGATGACATTGATCAATATTTGACCACCTTTTCCATAAAAACCCCTCGAATGTACATCTACTACATTCATACGTACATACATGTTCATAAGTAGCTACTGGATGTAGCTACTAGACGTAGCTACTTCTGAACTCTAGTAGCTAGTAGATGTAGCTACTTATGAACTCTAGTAGCTAGTAGAGGTAGCTACTTATGAACTCTAGTAGCTAGTAGATGTAGCTACTTATGAACTCTAACAGCTAGTAGATGAATTATGAACATCCTCGAATAACTACTGAAGATATCACCGAATTGATTGATGTAATATGCACAAAGGATGCGACAGTACAATCTTTTGACAGTACCGCGAAGCACGATTAACCAAAGAACAATGGGATCGAAAGCCTCCGAAATTCTCTGGCGGGTTGTTGCTCACGGTCGTACCTCCCGCGGTATCTGACAGCTATACTTTTCAGTCTGTTATAAATACACCGTGTAAACGTCTCCGTGACACCGGTGCGTTTCTCCCTTGCGCTTCCGTGGCTTCCGTTTTCGAGCGGTGACAACGGCGAAAACAATGAACAGCCCCGGCTCGTTCCGCGGGCAAACTTCGGCTTTTGTTCCGGAGCACCAGGAACGGGAGCCAGACGAAAAAGAAGTCTCCGCTCGGTTTACGATGCGGCACAATACTTTTATCTTGCGAAATTCGTCGCCACTCGGAGAGTACCAGACAAGCCTTGTTAATTAGATTCGCTGGCCAGAGGTAAATGACGGTTCACCTGTGTAAACTTCTAAACAGCGAAGTAATTCTGCTGAATTTAGAAGTTTATTAACGAGTTATGCGAGCGAATATATTTAATTAACTCTTTTACGGCAGCACTCGCAGCATTTGTATAATTAAACAGATTTCCATTCTCATTGACGGCTAATTAACGATTCATTCGTGACTAAACGTCCTATTGCTGAGAATTAAATTGTTATTGCTAATTGAACGATCCGTTAATTGAACGTCGATGAATTTTAATTCGAACTTGCAGATTAGTTCGGAGTTGTTACATCGAAGAAAAGTTAATTTTAATCGGGGACTTTTAATAGTTATTTCATCGGAGTAGCCTGTTAACTTTCGACTTGTATATTTGTCAAACTAGAACTTCGGTACTTGATATTAATGAAGTGTTCGAGATTAATTGTTAAGTTTTCAAACTTTTCCTCCTGCTTTATTTCTCTTTGTAAAACTTGCGGTTGGAGCATTTGCACTGCATAGATGAGTATATTTATCGTTACTTGACTTTCATCCTCATTAAAAAGGATTTTAAAATATAAAATATTTGATTGTTTTTTGGAACACCCCGTATATCGGTTCCTCTTCGTTCACCCTTCTCGGTCTGTACTGACTGACGAGACTGGTATAAGGTACAGAGAGAAATCTTGTTGTCCGACACGAACAACGGGCATTCCACTGTCTGACCAATATCGGGGCTTTCTCCTTTATCAGGGCAGACCGGGCCGATACTACTAGCTCCAGGCCGTCGCGTCGGTCAAACTCCATCGTTGAAACCACGCGAACGAAATTCGTGGAATTCCGGGTTTCGTTCTAGGATCGAGAAGGCCAGCAACCGACTGGCAATATTGTCTTTCACGATGGTCGTTCGATAAAACTCAAAGGTTTGCATGATAATGGTGTCTGATTCATGTAGACGTCAACGGAGACGTTCTTTATAAGTTTCACCATCTCTCTGTGCCTGATTCTTCCGATTCATTTGCCCTCTTTCTCTTTACCATCGCCATCTTCTTCTTGTGCGTCCGTTCGGAACTTTCTTTGTAGGATTTCGCCGGGCGAAATGAAACGTCGATCGAGCGAACGATATTGCACGCTCAAAGGTGGGTGGTATTATTTAAACTTTCGACGAGAGACGTTAAGTTGCGTTTCTTTGAGCGAGCTGACGCTACAATGAATCGTACGTTGACTGTATGAATTAAAAATTGCCCCTTTGACGGCAAACGGAATTTCCTCGGGAATATTGGCTTCGGGACTTTAGCGAAGTACGATGGAGGCACTTAATTCTTCTGTTGGAACGCACATTTATTTTGTGTCGCTTGACAAATAGCACGGGCACAATACCATTGTTGTACAGTGTATTTCTATTGTTACAATTATTGCTACACTTTTGGCAATTTTTGAGAGCTTCATTTTGATATTGCCTGCAATGTTGCAATATACTATGTCAAGTAACATAAAATATTACATTAGATATGTACTCTATAATATATTGCATATATTATATTATAAGTAGTAAATCGAGAAAATTGTACCTGAAATTAAACTGAAATCATAGTAGAATCAGGTGGTCAAAAGAGTCTTTAATTTTACATTGCATAACGGACCAAAAATCAATATCGTATATCAGCTTTCAAAATATGCAGACACATATGCATATAACACGAGGCAATGGTATTACCTTTAACGCAAGTTTAAAAATTTGCGAATTTGTGTGTTCATAAAGTTATCAAATATCGGAATATAGCGACGTAATTGAAATACTCGGGGTGTAAATATAGAAGGGATTTTTCGGACACCCCGTATATGAAAGAGCCGGGGCGAGATTAAAAGGAAAGTCAAGGGGTTCGAAAGATTGCGATTGGAACAAGTACCGTTAAGCGACGATAGTCTGCCCGTTGTCACGATCAGACGTTCACTGCACCACAACGGCCACACGCGTGTTCCTGTTCGACTTTACGGGACGAAGAACAAGCCAGTAAATTGAATTTCAGGAAGAAGATGGGAAAAAATCAGAACAGCAGAGAACAAGGGATCTTGTACGAGTGTTCGAAGATTGTGGCGAGCGAAGGTCGAACAAGAAGAGAAAACGCAGTATTTTCTGAGGTGAAATGTAGGATTTTATTTGCGATTATCTCGGTATTGGTGGATTTGAAATTTCTGAAAATTGTTAAGGTTGAAAATTTGTCATAATTTCGATCAGAATTCATCAGCTAAATTGTGATCAATAATTAAATACTTCTTGAATAAAAATTTTGGAAATTTTTGAAAATAACGAAAATTTTTCATAATTTATACAGGAATTGATTGGCTCAATTGTGAGCGATTAAATACGTCCTAACGAAGAATGTATGGTAATTGTTAATTGAATGATTTTCTGAACGAAAATTAAGGTTTAAGTTTTGATTCTCAGCTGACAGATTGAAGACCAACAGTTAATTTTAATTGAGGACTCCGTTAATTATCGATTTACTTTCAGTCTTCAATTAAGACTTCTAATTAAGAATAAAAATGTAACTTTTAATTAAGTCGCCTGTCGAAGATTAAACTTTGTTTTTTAAGTTCTGTAGAAGTGTCAATTGATTTTGATTTTTAATCGTTATTTATTCGAATCATTAATTAGTTTCGAATTAAAATTAGAGTGCAGATTCTTAATTATAAACTGAACTCAATATTTTTTGTTATATTATTATATCGATATTTTTTCGGAAGTAAATTAACGACTAATATTAATAACGTCATAAATTTAATAATTTATTTCTCGTCGAACAAAATTTTGGTAAAATCGATAGAATGGCACCCAAAAAACGGGAGATAAACTCGAAAATTATTTCGCCGTTAATTATGAAACCACCGAAAACAGGAAACGTTTCAGATTTGAATCAATAACAAGATAAAGTCGTAAAACGTTGTTTAATATAATTATTCGGACGTTTCTCCTCGGCAAACTTTACTTCGCGTCGAAATAAAAGGACAACGCAAAGGAGATTCTCGTTTTGCCGAGATAAAGAAAGTACCGAGTCCTTTGAACGTTTAACAAAGTGACAATCTTAAAAAAGGAACGAGTGCTCGGTAAGCCAAAAGGAACTGGTTAATTCTTCGAGATTTAAATTAAAATACATAACGGAAGGAATAATGTTTCCTTAAGAATATCCTTGGAGAAAGGATTCGTATTGTAAAGATATTAACACTTTTACAACGGTAAACACTCGAGAAATTTTGTAATTTCATATTCCTTGTAACTGTATTTTTATTATTGCGATTTGATACTCTTTGTTGTTGAGATTAATAAAATTACAGTTGAAGATTGTGCTAAAATATATTATATACGAGAACTCGTTTAGTTGCAAAGTTATTCATAATAATGACTTATTTAAAGTACAACTTTCTTTTATAAAGTGCCATACGAACGGTATAATTTAACACTAAAACTATCAAACAGGTCACGTGACCCTTTTACAAGTTTTTCATTTTAACTTACAAAATTTGTTAAAACAATTTCTTTAGTATCTTTGCTAATGAAGATAACGTGTGTATTAATTTATGTTTTATCATTTGTTCATTTTTCAACTTCATTTTTCATTTCAGAGTGTGTATTGCACACCGGAAGGTTTAGCGTTAATATAATATTGCGTTTAAAAATATTTCATCTAACCGAATCCTCTAAAACATGCGCATACGAAAAAAGTGTACAAAATACTTGGTACCAAAATCCGTAATGACAGGTAAATCTCAGGAATGTATAAATCAATTTTCTCCTAATTCCGCATGGAAATGCAATATGTTTGATGAAGTATTTATCGAACAATTCGACGAAGCATCGCATCGCGAAGATAGTCAATCGACTTTAATCTCGTCGACTGATATTGTGAAACACAGTTAATTAACTGGTCTCGCACGGCGCATCCTTTAACAGATAGCTACCAAGCGTGATCAGGATGCCGATATATAGAGATCATTGTTCTGTTTTCTGGTCCACGAGGAACGCCATAATTAGTTGACTATCTCCGGTCAGTCGTTTCATTGCTTGTTCAGTTGCCGTGCAAACAGCGGCGAAACAATCTCTGGTGTTCTACGCGATTTAATGACGAAGCCGGCCCGTAATCCCTGCGATTATAATCTCTGTCGTATTATACAGCCCGCCATAAATCTCCACTCGAACAGGATTCATTTTGTACGATTTGTTGCGCAGCATCCTATCTGGCCCGAGATTTTCTTTCCGCTGAAAAACACTCCTGTTCTTGTTGCTTGGTAACTAAATAATTACTCGATACTGGGAAAAGAGGCTTTTCCGCGAAAATGCCTAAAGCTATTTAGTCAAACAAACTGTTCTTCCGTTCTCAATATTCTTTATTCCTCTCTACGTTCTGATTATTCTCCGCGAAATTAGGATGGTTTTAGATTTTAATTATTGATTAATTTCGAGCTATTTTTTTAGGTTATGTGAGGTTCTCAATATTCTTTATTCCTCTCTGCCGATGTTTCTCAAGGAAAAGATGGTTTCACATTTTAATTACTAATTATTGTATTCTTCGAGCTATTTCGTTTAGCTTAGGTTATAGGCAAATAGATTTAAATTGTGAGAGGTTGATACTTAATTATTGCAGCACTGTTTTTGGAACTATTTCGTTTGTGGGTTATGTTAGGTTAGGTTATAGGCAAATTGAGACTGAAATTGTGAGAGTGTATATTTAATTATTGTAGCAGTGTGTATAGAGCCATTTCGTCTTTTAAGTTATGTGAGGTTAGACAAATTGAAATTATGAGAGGTGTATATTCCTGTAGCAATGTTTCTGAAGCTATTTCGTTTTTAAGATATGTGAGGTTAACTTATATGCAAATTAAGATTTAAATTGGGTGGATGTTTAATTAAACAACAAATTTTAATTACACAGATTGAAAATATTACATTTTCACTCGATTGTATATTATACAATTATAATCATATCCATACGAAATATATTTCCAACAAAATTATAGCGCTTTATTTCGAACAGTAAAGTCCTGAAGGAACGTTATTTACTGAAAGGTGATAAATACAAATCTCCAGGAAGTTTAATCGATTATCGATATCTTCTTGTTCTCGCAAGTACTCAGAGTTCTCCATTACAATTGCAAGTATTCGCAACTTCGCAGTATAATCACTCAGTGTTTTGTTTCCCAAGGCAAGTTATGTATTCTTGACTACAATTGTAAATTTCTTGCAGACAAAGACACAGGGCGCTATATCGCAGCTTTGTTCCAATGTTCGATCACTAGGAAACAAGATATCTCCAATTAACAAGCTATCGTAAATTATAACAGCAATAATTTCAATGATTATAACAATTATTATATTTTAACAATAACAATTATGTATTTTTATATCCACATTTTCACGTTACATACACATTGATTGTGAATAGCTGAATGAAATACATTTCACAAATTTAATTTATTTAAGATAACCCGAAAAACTAAAGTCGTAGAATTTAAAACCTAAAAATTCGAGTATCATTTTTATCTACGTTATTCGAGTAACCCCGGCAAATCTCACTCAGCATTCGTTAAACTACTCGTACTGTTGAAAATCGAGTCACCAGAGTCGAATATCTGGTAACAAGAGCCACGGTTAAACGACAACCGACTCGTACAACGCTGATGGCAGTGCTCAGAGATGATGTCCGTTTTATACAGACGATTTCGTATAATGAAGCTCACCAATTTCCGGTCCCACACGAGCTCGGCTATCAGAGAAGCTTCTTCTCCAAGTACACGAAGCGTTCAGTATCAACTTTTTGTCACTGCCTCGGTAGACGACGAAGACTGACAAGCAACATGCTTGATCTTCTCGAGAATCTTTGGTCGCTCGTCAGCTTGGAATTGGAAATGGGCTATGTAACGGCTGCTTCGTTGTCGAAACTTATAAAACAGATTTTCGTAACGATAAGGTGTTCTGAACTTGGATTAAGGATGATCTTCCTCGATGCGATTTCGTCCCATGAGATAAACGGGAACTCTGGTCAAGTTATTTCGAAAGGAAAATTTGTTTCTGCTCCGGGTTAAAACTTCCTCTAACTCTTTATCTTTCATTATCTTTTCTTATAGCTTCTTTGTTCTGGCAATATTTCTATGTGGCTGTTGATAGATTAAGACCGTCGTGAAATTTGTTAGGGTAGTTTTCTTGAAATATGCTTTTCGTCGAGATCAATTATTGTGTATATTAATTCTTTTCTTAATTTATTTTTCAAGAAATTCTGCGTGAATAGACAGTTGAAAATCATCCCACATTTTTCCTGTAGCTTACAAACAATTAATTGACAAAAAATAAATGTTGCATGTCAGTGCCAAAATGGACAGATACAAACTTTCATTCCATTTTAGACTCATTTTATTTATTAGAAACAAAATTTCGATTATAATTATCAAGAAATAAATGTTGCTTGCCAGTGCCTTAATAGGTGCGGTTTTTCACCCTACATTTTCGAATTACCGTAGCTATTTATTAGAGAGCCACAATTCGCCACTGGCAAATCTCCTCGAGAACGATTTTATAGATGAAGCTGGACGTGATACGAGGTCGAGAAAAATTGACGATCGATCGATCGCCTCGTCCAGCGAATGAAGAGGGGCTGCGTGATTTATACCATAATCCTGTATATACGTATCGGTGTCTCCTTTCGAATGTCTTCGAGGACGACGGCTTGAAAATTAACACCAACTCCGTGGCCGTGTTACGCTTCCATTATCCCGTAATATTATTTACTTGCTTCCAATTTCCTGGCCAATTGATTCGGTGGTTTCGGGTGAAACGTGATTTACCACACTGCCCGATTGGCTGGCTTCCCGTCCGTATTACAGGCTTCTGGTTACCATTGTAAAATGATACATGCGTGTATCCCGTGCTCGAACGCCGAATCACGTGGAAAAATGTTTGGGGCGTTCGTGGCGATGATTTAGGCATTTGGGGAATTTGGAAATTTCACGAATTTTAATATTGTACACTTACAAATTTAGATATTTAGTGATTGATAAATTTAGAAATTCAGAAATTCAGAAATTCAGAAATTGAAAAATTTCATAACGTACAAGTTTAAAAATTTAAAAGAACGAATCACGGCTTTTCATCTCTCCTCGAACAAATATAAATAAATACAAACAATTAAATAACTCGAAATTTTTTCACGTTAAAAAAGTCTTGCAGCAAAATTTCTTGCAGTAAGCTCGAAACAACGTATCGAAGAACGAATTAATTATAGGCCATCAAGGAGGTTGGAGTATCGAGCGTGTTTCGAGTATCGTTCTCCTGGAGTATCGTTCAATCAGACTCGAAACATCCGTGGTTGTAGCTCGCGGGAAAGAGGAAAGGAAAAATGCAAGAGCACGGACAAAAGAGAGCACATCCTCATCGCGCGATATCAAACAACGGAGATTCGCACCCCCGTTACAAAAGACACGGTTATTGCGCGAGTATCCCCCGAGGAGGGTGGAGTACAGATGAAGTTTCCTCCCGTGGGAGCGCATTCAACGATCCGCTCGTAAACTTTGATCAGCGATGCTTTGCACGCGGCTAATCCGCTAATCTCTCACGTACACGCGATAAAACGAGCGTAGAGCGTGAAGTAGTCGAAGGCAGCGACAAGCAAGAGGAAATCGCACGGTTTCCAAGGCGGACCGGAAACTTTCGAACCTTTCGCGGATGAATTAATGCGATTCGAACGAGTTTTGATTGAGATTAATCGTTCATTAAGTTGAGAAATCTCAGGAACTTTTGTTGGATTGTAATTATGCTTTAAGTTCGCGCCACTTTCGGAAGGATCGCTGAATTATCTCGTCCGGTGAATTATGATTACGTTCATTACCCTTTTATGTTTCAGTCAAAATTTCGGGCTTATCGAGACGCTGTGAGAGCTGTTAATAATTGAGATACGTTATGAATTCTGTGCTGTTATGTAGATTTCTAAGGTATATGGTAATTTGGGGACCAAGAAATTTGGGAATTGGAGGACGTAACATTTGCAAACTTGGGGATCTGAGGAATCGGGAGTTTGAAAGTTGGAAAATTTGAAATTTGGGGTTCTGTAGATTCGGGAGTTTGAAAGTTGCAAATTTAGGGATGTGAAAATTCAGAAATTTGAAAACTGGAAAATATGCAAATTTGGGGATCGAATTCAGAGATTCGAAACTTGAAAAATTTGAGTATTAGAAAATATAATGTGACAATCTAGCGTCTTGATAATTATTCAATTCGGACTGTGAGTATTTAGGGATTTAATTATTCGAAGATTTAAAAACTTGGAATTTTGTGAATACATAGAAATTTTGATATTTAAAAATGTGAGAAATTACTTAGTGATAATGTGTTAATTAACTCACAGTTATCGTTTATATCTCTATCTCTCCTCGAAGATACTGCGTTAATCGATTTACCGTCTTTGCAAGAAAGCGTCAGTCTATCCTAGCACGAAATTGTTAATTAATTTTCAGTTTTACCGCGGTTCGATGACGCTTAATTAGACCGAACATCGAATAAAGTCGGTTTCGTTCGATCATCGCGGCTACAAAGAACGACGGAATTCAAGTTTGCCGGGCGAAATAAAATCCAATTACGCGGGTGGGGGCCGCGTAAATAAGGCGAACACGATCGGATCTCAAGTTTTAATCAGAACTTTACCCGACCGACGGCTATTTTTCCCGCGAATCGTTAAGTTTCACCGGGTACAAGCGTGTGCGCGGTTTTGATGAAGCACGGCTAATGAGTTTCAGAAAATTATCCGTGCCGTAAGTACACGAACGAACCTGGCCGGGTTTACCGAAACGTTTTAAGAGTTAACGAATGAATAACTCTATTTTCTTTTTATCAACACAATCCTATTATTTACAGGCAATTTAACGAACGTTACGTTTAATTATTATTACATTTATTTACGAAAATAAATACGAGTCTCATATATTTACAAATTTTTCACACGTGTTCACATTAAATTTTTGCAAAAATGATGTCGCGCGTATACAAATTTTTTTTATCTACAGAATATAAATTGGATACATTATGTACATACTCCACATATGCATTATGTACGTTATAGACATTATATGTATACATTATTATGTATATTACATACACCACTATTATATGCATACATTACGTACACATGTGTGTACTCTTATTACATGCATCACATATCATTATTACATATATCATATATACGATTATTATAAACATGACATACATTATCATGTACGTCACATACATCATTATTATACACATTTATATAGAACATTATCACATACATGATACCTACATGCATCAAATAAACACAAAGAAATATTACAAAGAAAGCTTCTACGAAAGAGCAGATATTAAAAATTTCCACATAAATTGAAAATTTACAAATCTGACTCTCATTCAGTCGTCGACTTCTCAATCCTGGTCGAATCTTCCCCGCATCGCAATGTTCCCAAGAGAAGCCGCAATATACAGGAAAAGAGGGAAAAGGCTTTGGCCCGAAAAGGTTCACCTTGAGAACGCGTCGGGTTTTTTCCGCGACCAAGAGGGTAATCGGTCGTTCGCGCTTCGATAGACGCAACGAGACTATCCTCCAAAGGAAATCTCGGATTTCTCGACGAATCCGGAACACGAACGAGGGGCCAGGGGGGAGGAAGATGAAGGTACAGGCAACAACACGGCGAAATTTCTGCCTGCAGCGAACGACTGGCAAGCTCGACAAGCAAACAGGCAGCCAGGTAAGGCAGACAGACACCAGCGATGGATGAGATGCTAACGAGACGCGAAACGATCGACTATTCTCGCCGGGTTAGAGAAGGGAAGCCGGGCGTGAAATGGTTTTCCTTTACCACTCGACTCTGTCCGAGAGGGAGTTTATCCCCGCCGCCAAATACGTGAGACGCGTACAACTTCGCCGTGTTTCTCCGCACCGTTCGCTTCGAGGAGCCTGGCGATCCTACAGGAATTATTGCTTCCCTTGGATCACGCCTCGGGAACGCTTCGAGAGCTCAAAGGGTTCGCGGATGCGAAGAATGCTTCCCTTTTTCTTTCAGACGCTTCTGACGGCCTCTGGTGTCTCGATAGGATTGATAGCTCAGGGTGTCAATGACCTGTTCGCTTGAGAATATTTAACGAATACAGAGAGTATGTGATCTATTTAACTCTTTGCGGCTGTGTAACGCTTCCGATAGGGTCCCGATGATATACGGATTGATAGCGTACCGTATGTTTGTTAATGTGAAAGAAAATAAATATGAAACAAGTGCACCCATATTTTCGATTCGTAAGATTTCTGCAAGTACCTTTCGTATCTGAGTGTAGATCGCTGGCGGAAAGTTGGCAGCCAACGAATTACCCTCAGCCATTGTTGCGAGTTCCCGAACACTTTATGTTATTACCGTTCGCTTGTAGTTCGTTTAATCAGGCCGGTACACGCGGCATTTCCGCAAAACGAGTCTCTCCGCTAAAGCACGGTGGCCGGATTAATTCTCGAAACGAATTTATCGTTCGATTCCGTGCGTTCCACGGGAATCGGAAGATTTAGGGTGTCGTACTTGGCAGAAAAGTTCGAATTCCTTTTCGGGCCGCGTTAATTTCGCCCCGGACGGGCTAATTTAACGCTTACGGAGGTGAAAGACGGGAGAATGAGGTTCTGTTACGGGGATTTTTATCGCGAGCCTCCGAGCAACGAATCTCACCCTCGGCGTAGTGTCTACTTTATAAGAAGTAACATTTCTTTCGGTGCTACGTCCTCGGAGAATATTTGCATTTTAAAAAGAATCCCGCTCGCGGGGGCTGAGACGGGGCTGAAAAATTTAAACCTGTCCAAGGAGACACGAGGCCACCCGCCGTGCCTCTACGACCTGCTTCGCCTCGTAATTTGTGGCATTCATGTTAAAATATCGGCCCGAGAGAATATCTCGAGGCGTGGTGGTTTTGTCAAAGTGACTCATCGCTGTCGATATTTTTCTGCAACGCCTACCGCTGCACGAACGAACGGTTTCTGACAAATTCCTGGTATCCGTATACGTCCACATCGGGAGAATCGAATTTTTGAGATCGACGTGACTGGAGCAACCGGACTTTTAAATAGTCTTGATACGGTATTATTGGAACGCGCTGATCGTCGGTTGAATTCAATTTTTTTCTCGTATCACGTTTATCATATGATGAACAATTACATATGGTATATACATTGCACACGTATGCATGCATGTGTACATTGGCACATGTATTGTGTGGTTTATAGTACGTGTTATGTGATGTACAGTTATATGTATACTACATATCATATGATATGTATAGTACATATATGATGCACTTACGTATGATCATATGTATACATACATATGCTGTATAATTACGCGAATCACATCTTACATGATATGAAATTACATGTATACATATATTATGAAAATATTTGGAAACTTTACACACTTGTGTTCAATAGATTGAGGAAAGGTATACAAATGTGCAATTATTATAAATAAGCTATTAACCGAAAAATGTATACTGTTCGCTTGTCGATGAACGGAGTGACTGGGAATGAAGTATTTATCTGGTCACTTATCGGTTTATCTCCCTCGGAACAAAATATGCAATTAGTTTGCCGATTAATTCCGTTCGTTCAAGCTTAATTAAAAGTCGACGCGCATTGTTGTAGACACGAATAACGGCGGAGCAATTTATAACCGCGTGCACACCGAATAAATTATGTTTAGTGGTGGAAACTGGTGTGCAAACGATCCGTATGCACCAACGAGCAACGAATCGACGCGTGTTCTCGAGTCTAATTTGTGTTTTTCGGTCGTCGATTCGATTATGCCGCCGCTACAGAATTCACGCTCTCACCGTTTTCTAAACGAATGGATACTTTCATAATTAAAAGCACTTCATCGCTAGCGCAAATTGCTCGAGACGCGTGCATGTACGCCCAGATTTTGAAATATATGCGCATTCGTAAAACCGGAGTCGTTCATTTGCCAGTCGAGTAGAGTAGAACTACTTTGCATTAAAACGTTTCTTTTACAAACGTTCTCGCCGCTTCCAACTTCGGATTTCTCAACTGCCACTTCGCTCATGAATAACACCATTTATTTGGGACAACCACTCGAGCTTTCCTTCTGGAAGCGTTTAACGCGTCAACGATTTATGGCCCGATTGTTATTTAATTATGATAGATACGAACGCATTCGGGGCGAGATCGTCGATGCAACACGTGCACGCCGCACCGAAATTAGTTCGAATTGCATGAAATTTATATGTGCTATGTAAATATAGTTCTAAGCGAAGAAAGTTTTAAGAGAAATCTTAAAAAAGCAATTTATTCCGCGGCGAAGGAGAGAGATCATTAATCATACTTTCGTGTGATAAAGCTGCACCTTGATGGATTCTTGGATAATCAATACAGTCGATTAGTCTTGAATATTTGATACTGGCGAAATGTGGATGATGTGTTTATTTATTTTTTGGTCAAATTTTATGTTGATCGGGGATTTGGGAATTTTTAGAAAATTAAAAGCAAAGAAAATTTCTGAAATTGCAATATTCATTTCTTGAAATGTTCGACTAATCTAAAGCAGAAACACACGTTGAACACATGAACACTTTGATGTCATAATTACTGTGTATATCGAGTAACTATTTGCGCGAACAATACGTACACGTCGGTCTATTCTGCAGAGTTTGACCTATATGTATTATACTTCTTGACATGAAATCGTAATTAAACCTGACCTCGCATAATGTGAGTTTCACCAATGCAGCGATCACATAATTCTACGATATTATTATTGATCCAAAGTTTCAACATAATTTGTAAAATACTCGAAACAATTCTAACTTTACCTAAATCGTGTTGATTCTAATTAATACATCTATTGTTCATTACTTAATTTATTTTAACTTATTTCGCTAACGTTATTGATTGATCTCGTTCATTTCATCGTGTTGCGTTTACTTTGCATTGTACCTAATTGCATTTCATGATGTGAACACGTAATTAGGAAAATAATCAGTAATTAGCACATTCATTCCGTAACACGGTGCACTCTGTGTATCTATTAAGTTGGTACGGATTAAACAATCCATTTAGTCGGATTTGGAAAATTAAGAAGAATTTGTTAATTCGCAAATTTGTAAATATGAAAGAGTCAAAATTTGAAAATTTGACCATTTTAATCGCTGTAAGTGAACGTTCTCGTATTTACTATGCTCGTGTACATATTCATTATGTATTTAATTATGATTTTGTGTGGATAGACAAAACATACCGAGGCTGAGTGTGTCGAAAATAAACATTAGTCTTTGAGAAATAGGTTGCGTATACCTGTTCAAAACTTTCTACGGTGAATTAATAATTGACATTTCATTTTACATACGTTTTCATTTATCTAAGCTTTAAACTGTATACAATATTCCCATATTTTCAAATAACAAAAATTCCAGAAATTTCCAAATTCTCAAGTTTCTAAATTCTCAAATTTCTAAATTCTTAAATTTCCAAATTCTCAAATTCTCAAATTCCCAAATTCTCAAATTCCCAAATTCCCCAAATTCCAAATTCCCCAAATTCCAAATTCCCCAAATTCCAAATTCCCCAAATTCCAAATTCCCCAAATTCCAAATTCCCAAAATTCCAAATTCCCTAAATTCCAAATTCCCAAAATTCCAAATTCCCAAAATCCCAAATTTCCAAAATTCCAAATTCCCAAAATTCCAAATTCCAAAATTCCGAATTTCCGAAATGCCAAAACGCAAATGAACAGCCAACTCGACACCATAAAATCAAGCACCCTAGCGTCTACCACTAATTTCCCGCCACTCTAGCAATTCTCTGAACACTAAACCAATACCTTGTTCCGTTGGCGAAGATCGCAGAATCCAGTAATAGCACTGCACACAGTAATTCAAGCGTCCTACAACTCCGCATATTAAACTGCAATTACGCGTTGCTCCAAGTGACGCAATGGTCGCAGTCATTTTAAAACTGTTCAGCAATGAAACATGGATTATTCCGTGGCATACTCGATCGTCGAATGGTTAAACGTAAAATTTCATGTTCCGCATGAAATGTTGATCTGTCCACGCGAATCGAACATTTCTTTGTTCCATTTCACAATGCCATGGGATCGCCGATGTTTGCCCAAGACAAATGTTTAATCTCAGACAAAATTGCTCGACCGTTTCGACGATACGCTGTTTCTGCGTTGCCCGACTATGTTTCGACCTGCACTACTTACACACCAAACACTGACCTACTCTACTTACCGCATGTCTGACTATACGGCAACCTGTTTTACTTTTCCAACGTCTGCCGTGTTTCGAACTATTCTACTTCCGTTCACCTAACTTCTGTTTCGTCTAACCACCTACCGCTTTATTTTACTTTTTATATGCTTCGTGAATTTCAAATTGCTCAAGCGATTGCGAAACTTCTACCATCTATGGGCGCGCGCCATTTTCCCTGGCTTTCGAGTTTATGTAACGAGATATATTGAAACGAGTTATTTAACTTGTAATCGGGCAATTTTCAAACTTCGAGCTCTAGTATGGTACCGTATATTGCTATTCATTATTCAATTATGTGAATGTATGGAAATGTTACAGAGTAGTGCCAGAGATTTCAATGCGCATTTGAAAATTGGAAAATTTAAGAATTTGATGACTCGAAACACTTAATTGATCATGTCTTTGATTACTTATGATCAATAATAAAAATAACAAGGGAATAACAAAATGAATCGCAAAGTAATGACATAGTAACAGCTCATCATTCTTGATAAAAATTTGTCACGTTAGAATTCAGTCGCTCTTAACTTTTCAAATGATCCGTCCCTACGTAATTACCTTATATCATGAAGTTTCGTCGTAATAGCGAGATAAATACATATTATCTGAAACATTTCGTTGGCGTAATTGCTTCGGCTGACGAGGATGTAATTAAGCAACAACGGTGACGTTCTCATCTCGAAACGGGAAGTGAGAAACGCGGGAATAAATTGCGCGCGGCAAGATGAAACGCTCGAATTAAGAACGCGGAACGTCGACATAGTTGCTAGGTATATGTGCTCGGGTGCAGTGTAGGCTTCTTTCGAATAAGTTTTCGTCTATTTCCTTTTACACAGTTTTAAAACAAGGGCTAAAAACTTTCTGGAGCACTCTCACTAATTTTACCAGCTGGACACTACAATAGTAAATGCTAATACTCATAAACGGGAATAGTGATCAAGTCAAAGATTGGTGCGTAGGCTAACTCAGGTGATTAGAAGGACTACATCCCCAATTGGTCAGAACAGAAAAATGGACACCTAGACTCACGCGTCTTTTCGGCGGTAGTATTGGCCCAAGCAGTAACACACACCAATTAGGTCAAAAGCAATGACAGTCGCAAACGTCTCGCGAGTGAGTGAGATAGCGCGAATTGCGTTCAGCAGTTGTTATTGTCATTATTATTCTCATTCGCCGATATGTCACGCCTGAAGTGTTCACAGTACGGATAGGCAGAACGACCGAGTGGTTTCTTTTACTCTGGATCGACCTACGCGCCAATTTCTGGCTCGTCCACAGTACTTGTAGATGAACAGTAACCAGTGAGTATAATCGCAACCAGCATGAATATTAAACTGTACCACAGTGCAGGAAAACAATCCTACAGGCAAGGGCGTTTGTAACTACAGGCACGTGCACACATGAGTGCACTTACCTGCCCGAGGTCCAGCTAAATAACCAGGAAACACGGTCAACGAAATCACCAACCTGTTGATATTCAACGTATTTAAGAAACAGTTGTACGTTTAGGTTAGGTTACGTTCTTTCTTCTATCGAATGATCGCGATGGGAGTACTTTGAGTCTGTTTGTGACGGGAGATGGTTGTGCGGATAGTTTCTGGCTGGATCTGAGAGCGTTGTCTTCAGAGAACTGAATAATAGATAATTGTTTGCTAGGTGAAATATTCAACGAGGTGATTGTTATAGTACTTTGGACCTCATGCAATTCCTGGATTGGCTGCGTGTGAAATTTTCGGCTACCAGCGACATATTTGCGTGAAAATGTTCGATCGTGTTGCACACTGCCGAAAAGAATAGCTCGTTGCGTTTCAGGGTGCGCAACAAAGGTGCAACAGGTGCGCGTAACGAAAGAGCGGACGTTCAAAAGGGAAGCGGCTAGGGACAATAATTTTTCTCCCTGAACGACCGGCATAATTTCTCACGATTTTGAAATTGTTAAGGTACCAGCTCCGCTGAATACCGTTCAACGGCAGTATCAGGCGAAATTAACGAACAGAGAGAGAAAAGCCGAGCGAAGATGGATCTTAAGGCACGTTCTGTTTGAATTTTCTTAAAAATGAAAGGCGAGAGCCGGGAATTTTCTAGGGATTTCTTGACCGTGAATCCGACTTGGCTCAAGTGAATTACATTGGGCGGAGGAAAATTTTTAATCGGATTTTTACTCGTTGCCGGAACACGGAAATAATTATCGAATTTGATTTGTTTTAATTTGGAGCTAGCAGTGGGATATTATGTTGATTTTGCTATTATCATTGTAATCTGGGGATATTGTAAATTTAACTTCATCGAATGAGTGAAGAAGTAGTAGTTAGATTTTACAGGGTGATTGTAATATCCGTGGTTGAAATGTTTAATATTATGAAGAATATTGTGAATTGATAACCAAAATTTTATGTAATTTAGCGATTGAAAGAAACTGAAGAAAAAGTAAGGAAAGATTATCCTCTTCTGTTGAAATTTTTGTTTCTTTGCCGTCAGGGTCTACCGAAGGGCATTGAATTCGTTTCGATGCATTGTACACATAATATATTTGTCGTTATAAAAGTACTTGTTACATGGAACACCCTGTACATTGTTACGAGCGGATTCATAATTAATTGCAGTTATTACACCGTATTTCAAGGTACCCAATAAACACATACGATTTCAAACGACTATCATTTACACGAGTATAGCGTGGTTCCCCATTTGCAGTATTGTATACTGCTTCCTGTATTAGTTGATACACGGTTGAAACAGTGGAAGAAGCAACAACGTCATTACGAAAATATATTGGGCTGCACATTTCGACAAGTAGCAAACGGGAAACTGCAATATCTCTAATTAATGCCTGAAGCATGCCTGCTCGCTCACCTTCATCGCTCTTTATTAACTCTCCCGTTTCATTATATCATTGCCAGCTCGAACCTATTCGTTCCTCACTTTATACCTCACCTCTCTTTATTACACGTCTAACCACTCGCTCAAACTATATCCGAAAAGGTTTCCGGAGTAAAACATCCACCACTACCTTCAATTACTAATCTTCTTGCTTCGACAAAGATTTAACTTGAATCAAGGTAATTACCCTGGAGATAATAATGCTGCTTCTTCTTCAGAATAAATGTTTCGGCGTGGGAATTATGTGAGAATTTGAGTACTTGAGAAGATGAGTGGGAATTTGGGAAATTGGTTTACTTGGAACTTTAAGAAACTACGAAACTGAGGATTCATCAGTATTTCGATGGTTTGAAGAATCGAAAACTGTGAAATTTGAAATGTCATACCTTTACTTGAAATAGTCATCACAGTGAAAAAATACTCCATAATTTTCCTCAATACTCTCCTTGAACTCGTAGAAAAGAATCGGTTCGATCTAAAATAGGAAGAAAACAATTCCAAGTTCTGCCCTCCTTCGTAACCCGTCAGGAATCACTTCATAATTCTCTGGGATCGATACCCTCATACTTTTCCGGCGGTATCTGCAAACCGCCGGCACGGTAACGTATGTTAATAGAAACGATTTCCTTTTCGACGGCGAAATCGGAAGATAGTAAATTCCCGGTGAGAAGCGAGCGGTCGAAAGGAGCCTGGAAAGAAGATAGGCCCCGAGCCAGGCGGAGCTGAATCGAAGATGGAAAAGGTAAAAAGGAGCCAGCTAATCTTTCCGCACCAGATACACCGACGACGGAGTCGATGAAGTCGATCGAACGCAGTGATGCGTGCCGATTCGTGAACCTTTCCCACGGGCTATCCTCGAGCAACGACTTTTAAATCTTGTCTATTTATTGCTCGCCCCCGGGCGAGGGCCGAATGATTATTGGAAGAGACGTCGCAGTTCTATGATGCTTACCGAACTTCCGACACGATCGAACTGTCCGATACGATGTCCCCTCAGCGAAACAAGCTGAAACTTCACCGTCGAACCTTTGAACCTTTCGATTTTCTTCGCAACGGCGTCGAATTTCCTCGACGACACAGCGAGCGTTTCTTGTTTCTCGGCAACTACACTCGATACAGAGGAAAGCACGTAACTAATGCTTGCCTTCTCCTCGTGTTACTCGAGCGAGAGCTTTGTTATGGGATGGTTCATGGCACACGGACCTTTTCTTCGTACAGAGTTAGTTTACTGCTCTGTCAGCGATTTCGAGACTCTGACGAGATTTCGAGCGGAAAATCTGGTTCATTCGTTGGTTTTTCACAAATTATCAAGTTCGATGTGTATTCGTTGTGTTATTATGCCAAATGTAGCCACCTTTCGGCGCTTTTGACAATTTTTATAGGGGTTTTGGACCATTTTAAGAAAGTTTGATTTCCTGACAAAAAGTTGTATCTAACACGGTTTAACCTCTACATTTGTATGTAGACTCACTCACGCGAGTGAGTGGTCAGGAATAGTCTATTAGACAATTAATACAATTTATTTCCCACAAAAATTGTACGAGAAGTTATTACTAATTGTGAGGGGATAAAATTTATTGAACAGAGAATAAGGAGAAAAAGTTTAATACTCGTGTAATACCTGCATTAAAAGATTCAGAATGGTGAAAGATATGATTGTCTGATTCTTTGGGGTCGTAAGATAGGTTTCCAAAAGTTTCTTGAATCCATTAACTATGACAAAATGTCGCCGGTCATAAGAATACTGTAACAGCTGAATTAAAAAATTCAGAAAGATGAGAACATTGTTCGATTCTACAGATTGTAAGATGGGATTCGAAAAGTTTCCTGAATGCATTATTTCTCACGAAATGGCATCGGTAGGTACATACATACACCATAATACCTAAATTGAAAGATTTTTAATGAAAAAGGATGAAAATGTCAATTTGTAGTGTTGATAATAGAGATATCAGACAAGTAGTATGAACAAACTTGTAGTCAGACAAGTAGTACAAGTAAACGTAATCAGACAAGTAGTATACACAGACATGTAGCCAAACAAGTAGTATAAGCAAACTTAGTCAGACCAGTAGTATAAGCACACTTAGTCAGACCAGTAGTATAAGCAAACATGTAGTCAGACAGGTACACTATAACAAAATGGCAGAACGCATATTGTTTCGTTGTTTAGTTATCATACGTGTGACGTTAAAAGCGAACACGTATAAAGTCATAAAAATTGTGTTTTCATTTTACACGTTTCATATTTCACGTTTCATTTTCTGATTTTACTTTACGCGCGTTGCTTTATTTATTTCGTACGCGGCTTCAAGAATAAACACGCATAAATTCATGAAGATCCCATTTCATTTTACACGTTACGGTGTTTAGTTATTATACGCGCGATATTAAAAGCAAATGCGTAAATCGTTAAAATCGTATCTCATTTTACACGTTCCATTGTTTTTTGACTTTATTTTACATGTACCGCCACAATTTATTTTACATATGACCTTAAAAATAAATTCATGAAAATCGTATCGTATTTTACACGTTTCGTTATTTTACTTATTATTCGCGCGATATTAAAAACGAACACGTATAACGTCACAGAAATTGTATTTTATATCAGACGTATCATTATTCCATTTTACATATGATTTTGAGAACAGACCCGTATAAAATCATCGAAATTTTATTTCACATGTTTTTTTATTTTATTTTACAAATATCGCTTAATTTATACTACGTGTGACTTACGAATACATGTATTTATAAAAAGTGGGTATTATTTTACTCGTTTCAACAATCACGTATTATTTTCTTTACTTCGCACGCGTCTAAGAATGAAGTCCCAAAAATCTGTAAGTGAGCACGAAAGGCAAGTCCGTCGTAGTATTAAGAAGCTCGTATCAGATTTCACGGCTGCAGCAAATTCTCTTGTTCGCCGTTATTTCATAAATCACTAATGAAGACATTATTCGGGACGACACTTGCTCGCTGCAGTGGCCGCGTCTCCGCAAGGGAACGGCTTGTTTAAAAAGAGGCCCGGCGAAGAAAGTGGCTCGTTAAGAAGCGAACGTTCTCCAACGGCTAAATGACTTCCAAAAACATTCCCCTTTCTACGGTGGGATCGCTCGCTCTGAATATTTAACGCACCCTCTTCGAGGGAGTTTTCCCTATCGGCGTAGTTGGTAACAGCGTCTTCCAGAAGAGCATCTTTCCGCCCCACTCTTCGTCCCTCCATTATGATGCGCCTTTTAAAATGCTGCCGAACAATAATTAATCGAGTCGGCCGGTTCTCGCAGTTTCATAAACACGGATCTTCTCGTAGCCAGACGAAATTTCGCCGTTAGTCGACTTTCTACTCGTAACAAAGTAACGCGGAGTTTCCGTTAACTGCATCCCCGTCGCGAGTTCGACGGTAAAGTAAAGCGGCCCATTACCGTCGCCGTGCGCATCGGAGTCCTCTTAATGAATGACAATGAATCTTTCAACGACAACCACCGGCTGCAATAAACGAGAACGATGGCTCGCTAACTGGAATCACGTTACGAAATCGCTGATGGCGGAAATAAAACAGAAAGTATTATCCGTTACCTTCCACTTTTTAGTTTCGTTGCTTCAGCGGGTGATGGAGACGCTGGATACTCCATTTATAGTTGTGTGGATTGTCTACCCGTGTTATCTACTTGTGCACGTATCTATTTTGGTAGACGTCTACTTATGTGGATGTCTACTTTGGTACATGTCGATTTATGTGGATTCTGTCTTGGTAGATGTCTACTTATGTGGATGTCTGTCTTGGTAGATGTCTACTTATGTGGATGTCTATTTGTGTATGTGTCTACTTATGCAGATGTCTACTTTGGTACATGTCGATTTATGTGGATTCTGTCTTGGTAGATGTCTACTTATGTGGATGTCTATTTGTGTATGTGTCTACTTATGTAGATGTTTAATTTGGTACATATCGATATATGTGGATGTCTGTCTTGGTAGATGTCTTCTTATGTAGATGTCTATTTGCGTGGACGTCTGATTATGTCTATTTATATACATTTCTACTTAAAGGTCTATTAGTGTAGGTGATCATTATACAAATTTCTACTTGTATAGATGACTACTTATGTATATTGCTTTCACATGTGTCTCTTTTGGTAGATGTCTAATTATGTAGATGTCTACTTGCGTACGTGTCCACTCGTGTACCTACTTGTGTAAATACAGCGTGTGATAATATAAATAAAGATGCATGAAAACGCAACGTGCAAAAATAACCAAGCGTGAAAATTCGCATAAAATGTGTCCTACATATGAAAGAGCTCAATACACCAAAAATTAGGTTTATAATTGTGCACACATCATTATTCTGTCTTTCTAAATTCAAATTACATCTAACGCAGCGACCATCGCTCAATTAATACCTTGTAACGTAAATAAAATTTGCATACGTATCAAATTTTCACGTATCGTACATTGCAAATTAGAATACCTCTCGGAGCAGAAATTATTCAGTTGCAGTTAATTACACGATGGAATTGTATAATATTACAATTAACATTCATATAGAGATTAATTAAGTATATTGAAATACATTTAACGTACGTATGTAAAATATTACAGAAAATTAAACTATTTCGTTTATTAATAATAGTATCGATACAGAAGAAAGTTTATACAAGGAATTTTCGATACTTGCAGCATAGTTCAAGATTTTAATAAGAGTGTGTTTCTACTGGTCACGGAGGCAATATAGGTCCGTGGAAGTATCTTTCATCGCATAATTTACTCGACGATTAATACCGCTATTGCTTACGTTGTATACTGTACAATGTTGTAGTTCTTGTTAGCAACTAAATAGATCGCTAATCCAACCGGAAAGTACTCGTGCAAACTCGTGGCACCTTATTAATTCAAGTTACTGGATTCTGACGTGCTGGTTACGTGGTAACCCGATATCATGCTACAACAAGCGTTCGAATAAACCCTGCATTACTGTTATTAACGTACAAAATGTTATCGACATCAATTTGACAATGTTCCAATAATCTGCGTACATAAATTTCGAGCAAAATTTAACATTTTGGAACTTTTAATTAGATCTTATATTTATCTCAAAATACACTCTCAATATTTATCATCAAAGATTATTAATTGGACTAATTTTGTTTCATTCGAAATTTTCATTTTAAAAATCGTTGAATTCTCTTCACGAAAATATCTTGGTTATTTTAGCTGGTACAATAATACTTTTACTTGAAAGTATTTTAATTTAAATTCGTCATTTTTTGATCCAACTCATTGATGACTAAATTGCTGTATCGAAATGATCGATATTTTCGTGCTTTAATAGTAAAGTATGAGTAACAGGCGTTGGAACATGCAAATTGAAGTTGCTTCAATTCGTGATACGACGTCAAACTGACAAGTCGTGTACGAACTTCAGGATGTTACGAACGGGTTAATATTTTGTAAAATTTTAATCTGCCGTTGAATGATTTGATAGTTCGATGTCAATTATAGGAAGTCAGAATATGACACGATAGGAAGGTTGCAGCACAAAATTTACCAAGTTAAATTTCAGTCAAACAGCTAGTTAGCGTCAGTTGCAGTTAGTTCACGTCAGAAATTCATCAACTTCCTTGTATTTCATGCTATCACGAGAAACTATTGACGGCACTATGTTCCATTATTATAATCCAGGTTAATGTTCGTTTATATTCATACAAATTTCAATAGAATATTAATTATTCGTTCTGTGATTATTCGATGTTGTGTAAATTGCACGACTAATTTATATTTATATACTTAAGCTGAATATTTCATACATTTCGCGCAAACAATTTATATAGAAAGCTTAACACGTTGATTGTCAGAATGAAAATGGACGTATAAACTATGTCATTTATATTAATTATTGATTATACGACAGTTTCCTAATTTTAGCTTCGAATTATTTGTCTTACATTAACGCTGG
The DNA here is from genome assembly GCA_036983795.1 of Megachile lagopoda. Lineage (NCBI taxonomy): Eukaryota > Metazoa > Arthropoda > Insecta > Hymenoptera > Megachilidae > Megachile > Megachile lagopoda. Next base: position 10,376,251 of record CM072785.1, on the reverse strand, counting down.
AATTTGATTCATTTGTTATGTGTACTGAAAGGTTGACAACATTTAAAATCAAAGTAATTTCAGAAACAGATGGCTGGGTAATTTCAATAATGCATGAAAATTTATTAAACAAAATAATATTAATTTGATGGTACATTTGTAATTAATATTTTGACGATGTGTAAAACAAGTACATGAAAATATTTGGTTCTATTAAATCAAGTTGAAGAAGCACAAGATATCTCAAATAATTATTTCTAATATAAAGACTTTGTCCATGTAAAAATCATTCTTCAAAATTTTAACTATATTTTTAATTGCATTAAATACTTTCAATATACTCGTATTTATTACTAACAAATAAAATATGTATCATATTTAAAAACAAGATTATAATATTTCCAATAGCTTCGACTCGAAATGAACCCAAATGTGGATACATAATTCGACTGAACTAATTAAAAGAAGATAAGATATGCGAGCAAATTTTTGATCCGTCGTAATTTAAAAAATCTTATCAGTTTTATCCTTCGGTTCTAGACTCTGTTCTACCATCACCACATACAATTATTAAATTCTGCTGGTCCCCTTATAAAAATTCCTCTGCGACCACGAGTCGGTTCGATTCGCTTCTCCCATCAGAATCAATGTTTCCCTCCCTTTCCTCGTTCCTTTCTTCTTTTTGCCCCTCTTCAACTTCGACAGGAGCATTCCTTCTGATATTCGCGGGCGAAATCGATCGTCGAAGGAGGTCAGGCCGGCGATATTGTGAAATTTTACGAACCATAGATAGCTCGGAAATTCCTGGTTCGAGCAGACGTGGCACCATATGTGCGAAATGCGGCTCGGCACCGCTCCTCGAAATTGTTTTTAGCGTTATGTTTCTGTATTAACGCTTCTGATGCTCTTTCTTTCCGGTTAAAACGCGCGCTCCTGCACCTATTATTGCCTCGGAATTTCACGAAGGAAATGCTACCTTTTATTCCGCAGCCATTTTCGTATGCTTATATACGGTCGCTCGCGAGAGACCCGATATCCCGAATAAAAGTAATTTGCTTTTAACGCGGAGATAATACGAACATATGGAGAACACCGTTTCGCAATGATATCTTATTATCAATTGGCTTCAATATCCTGGATCTTGAGATCGGATACGCAAGGTGTAGATATTATTTTTATATGGACATTTTATTACTTTATTATCATACTACTTTATTCTTGTGTTATATTACTATCGCTGTGTTTCATTTCACGTTTATAACAGCGTTTCCGTGAAATAGTGCAGCTCTAAATTTTATTACATTTACCAACTTTTTTATTGTATTACCATTTCATTATTCTGCTACCCAACTATACTAATATTCTACTTCATTAATTTTCCTTTACATCTTATAATACTACATATACAGCTGTAATATTATGTTTCACTGTTCCAATCTTTTTTATTACTATTACTCTTATTGCTTAATAAAGCAATATAGTAGTATACAAATATAGGAGTATAATAATACTACTATATTACACTACTGTACTGCTGTATCACTACATTGGTACACCACTATACTGCCATACTACTGTACTGACACACTACCATGTATCACTGACACATACTATCATACTAGTATACTATTATAGTACCATATGGTAATATTTAACTCGCTATAAGACTACTACATATTAGTAAATCTCTTCCATCATACTACTACATTGCTACTCTATTATTCTACCCTCCATTTCACAATTCCATCATACAATTATATCACTATTTCATTGTTTCATTATACAAATAAATTGCTGTACCATTATGTTATTTATACTACGGTGCAAATGCGTTAATATTTAATTGTATAATAAATGTGCTGATATACTTACAATTGAATGAGGTAAAAGTGACACACATAAATGCACATATTCGAAACATACATACCATTCTCCAGTATATTGCCACGTATACAGAGAATGGCGAGCCTCCCACTGTTTCCACGAGTTTCAGCATTACTGCAAAAATATTTTCTCCGCGCTCACAAATCAATTACGCGGTATCGCATTAACAGTCTCTCGCGATCTCGTTCGTCGATCGTTCCACTCGGTCGAGAGTTGTTTTCGATTGTTTAAAGCATCGCAACGAGTTCGGAATTCGCGAGGCGAATTAAAAAATCCACCAAACAAGCGGTTAATCGGGCAAGTTTTTTATCGACGTTGGGTCCCGTTCGTTGTATAATTGACGGACGGTTCCTGCGCCCGAATATTTTATAAACGAGCCACGGGCTAAAGTTTCACGAGGAGCGAAAATTAAACGGGGCGGCCGTTTCGGTGGAACGTTAACGATCACGCGTTAGATGCCGAAGCATCCTGCAAGTATAATTCGATTCGAGCCACGATTAAATCCTTCTCTCGATCGTTCCTGTTCCGTGCACGCGATACAGACGCGGCCAGCGTAGATAAAACAGTATTAATTCAGTGACCCGAATCGGAGCCGGACGATTCCGCGTTGCACGTAGCTTAAACCACTTTATTTCCACTTTATTACGTGAAAAATCTGCGATGCGTTCGTTTGAACGAGCCAACGGTATTGAACGGTATTTTCAGCCGGTCGAGCTTGACGAGAGAAAAAAGTAGCTACCCCTTCTCGCTCCGTTCGCTATTTCCCTATAACGTGCGTTTCTCGGCATTTTTTATCGAATTTCTGCAAAGCGGCGGCAGTTTTTTTCTCCTTCCGTTTCGCAAATACGTTTCAATTGATCATTCAATCTCGTTACGTTTCGGAGAAACGCGGGAATTACGTACGATCGATTCTGCGAACGTTTAATGTACGATCGTTCATTTTTATGCTGAGTACCAACGTTAGAACCGGTAAATTTGTAACAATGTCCACCGTGGTTACTTTAGTGCGATTTAGGAATTGGTCGTTCAAAATGGCGATACTTTGTTGACGAAGAATTTTAATTATGGACTTACGTGAAGTTTAATTACGAATTCATGTTTGCTGAATTTTCGTTCAAAAATTTTTGCATTTATGTACTTCTGTGTTTCATGATTGACATTTGCAAATTTAGAAACTTGTGAACCTTCGATATTTTCAAATTTTTATTTTAAAATTTTGAAATTTGTTATCTCATAAGTTTTCAATTTTTTGTTGGCAAATTTGGAACTGTGCAAACGTCTTAAATTTTCATAAGTGTTTCAAAATGTTCAGATTTAGATATTTAAAATAGTTGAACGCTGCATTTTCAAGTTTACATATTTGATCTCTCAAACTGGTGTGCACCACATGTTCATATTACCACAACCTTAGTCTCATCGAATAAAACTATTTCTGGCGAATCTAAATGGAAAACAGACCTATATTTCTCCTTCTCTGTCAACACTCGTTCAATATTCATTTACCTTCCCAAAATGGCTTAATGAAATTATGACGGTAACGTTGACAAACGTGCTAAAGTGATACGTCCAATTATCGTTAAAGACTGAGTTTCCAAAATACGTTACATAAGACACTTATTACAAAATGCTATTATAATCCATTAATCAGTCGCAAAATTGCAAAAATCATTAACCAATTCACACTATCCCAAATCTCACCGTTCTATAATTAGAATTAAGAGCATGCTGTCAATGATTATAGTAATGATCAATTACAATCTAAAGATACATTTTGAAAGAAGGGAACATAATTCAGGAGAAGAAGAGGATATCAGTAATAAGAATCATGTTTTCCATCCAGATTGATCGTGTTTATGTAATCGAGTAGTGTGCCAAGCGTTTCAACGAGATTTTCCACGTTCTACAATTTCGTTCTCCGCCGATAAGATCCGGTGACGTTCATTAAATTCTTTCGTGGCCTGAATCTTGCCAAAACGGTGGCACGGATGCTTCGCGAAACGGATTACCAAAGCTGGAGGGTCTGCAGATTTTTCGGGCCATCGAAATTGCAATCTCTGTCACGAGTTTTAATTTAATGCAATAAAACGCAACGGAAACAGCGATTTACGTGATTTCAGTTCGCTTATCAAGCATTGAAATCAAATTTTACCTCGGCTCTTTACAACTCCTCGCAACGTGCAGGTTTTTAAACAGGATCGGAAGTTCAATTCGTATTTAAATCGTATCGCGTATTTTATTTCGATTCGCTGAAAATTCGTTTCATCGTAACTTGTTTAAACCCTGCGTTCAAAGTTTAATTAGCGTTTATCGATATTCTTCGTCGGTTGGGAAGATAATTTTTCGAGGATCGAGAAATTTGTCAAGCTCATTAGATGTCCCTTGAAATTAGAGTCTCTAATAAATTTCCTCTAATGATTTCGACTGAATTATAGAATATTGGAGTTTGAAACGTGTAGTCTGCGCGCGATGCAATATTTCAGTAGTACAACTCAATCATAAATCGTTCGGGCCCGTTAGCCAGGCAATAAATCAAATATAACGAAGCAGAAACGAAATTCTAAGAAATATTCCTGTTGCCACGGGGAAAAACAAGAACTTTTATCAATTATACTCCGTGGATTCAATCTGTGTTTCCAATGAGATGTATGCAGAGCGAAACAGTTCATTATTTACGGATCCGTTCGTTCGAAAAGTACGAAATACAAAACAAATGCTACGACACGATTGAAACACAAGAATTCCCGTGGTATTCTCATTCGCATTTTCTGTCTGCAATTTCGTTGAAATTTTCACTGAATAAACGGGTCTCGTCAAAGTTCCGCGTTTCATTCAACGAACTGAAAAAAGTGCTTTCGATCGCTCGATAAATCCCCGAGCTTTGTTTCAAATTTCATCCACGGAATTGGTTCTCGATGAAATCGTTGTGTTGTTTTTGTAATGCAAGCCCGAACGAACGACATGAATGCGAATTAAAACGGTGGAGTTGAATTAACATAAAATTACGAAACGTTTTGGGAAAGATATAGGTAGTTGCCGAATCTAGAGATTTTCAATTCGTTGACGGTGATTTTGGTGACTTACGAGTTACTCGTAGATTCATAATGAATTGTATGTTCATTAAGTCAGAATTTGCAAATTTTGTAATTTGAGAAAATGAAACATTCAAATTTCTTAATTCAGAAACTTTTTCAATTCTTCAATTCTTCAATTCTTCGCTTCTTCAATTCTTCAATTATTCAATTATTCAATTCTTCAACTTTTCAATTCTTCAATTCGTCAATTCTTCAATTATTCAATTCTTGTATTCCTCAATTCTTCAATTATTCAATTCTTCAACTTTTCAATTCTTCAATTCTTCAACTTTTCAATTCTTCAATTCTTCAATTCTTCAATTCTTCAATTCTACCGATTATCAATTCTTGCATTTTTCAATTCTACCGTTTTGCAATTCTTCCACTTTGAATTTTTTAGTGGTTCAATTGAATTATTCAATTTTTCGAATCTTCCACTTTTCAATTTTTTGATTTCTCAATTTTTCCAGTTTACGTTTCTTTAATGCTTAGTTGTTAGGTTTCTCTACTTATGTTCCATATTTCAGTATCCCATTTTTGTAATTCAGAAACAGTAAAACTTTCAGTTAACATGCAATTCTGCAATGTGGTAACATTTATAATTTTTGCCTAAATTGGAATTTCGTAATGAAATGAAAATTTACATTTCTCAGCTCGTTGTAATAACATTTCAAAAATGAATGCCTCAAGCTTTATTTAATTTTCTTCCATGAGCATTTTCCAATTAATATATGTGGTATTCTCGAAAAAGCGTAGCATTTATCACTTAATGCAGACGTATACATCAGCGTAACAATGGCGGTACCTAATGGAAATATAAATAAAGTTTGCATGAAATTCATAGCGACAGCGCATTCTGTACGCGTGCTTGCTATGAAATTCCATCACGTTTGATATGTCACTCGAAAAAATACGATGTTGCGTGAATATGGGAAGAGGAGCTTTATAATTCACCGCTCTTACATAAAAGCACACGAGAACTATCCTTGCATCTTTGTAAAAGAGTAAAACATTATCGACAATTTAATTGTCGGGAATAATAAATATTTATATTTCCAGAATTGTATTACAAATATACCGATTTCTGTTTATTAAGATATATTCTATTCCAAAAGATTTCAAATTGTGTACTGTAAAATCATGTAGAGTGACTTTGAACCTGTAAATTTTTATTATCATGATCACTTGTAATTTGATAAGTATGTGCAAATTCACACACGTGTAAGGCAGAAAGTTCACTTTTTTATTTTCAAATTTATAGACTTTAAAGTTGCTATATTCACAAAACCTGTAATCGTTTTTAACCAAATTTTAATAAGTCTCTTGCTTCCGTATTCATCAGTTTTATAAACTTGTAGAAAAACTTGTTCCTTGTGTGCTTAAAAAATTGAAGTCCGCAATGTGCAGAATAATCAAAAGAATAAAGAAGAAATTAAGAAGAAGAAAACTCGATTGGCAGGCTCGTTAAAGATAAGTTCGTAGGTGAATTGTCAAAAAGTAAGATGAAGAAGAAGACGAAGAAGAAGCGTATGCTCGCGGGGGAATATATTATATAAGCAGCGTAGCAAGAGCCTCCTTTTCCTTCAGAATCCGTTCCTTTCCTCGATTCGCGATCGCATTACACGGATCTGGAAGTTTTCCAGCGGGCCAGGTTCCTGATTTTTCGTCTGAAAATTGAGGCGAAAAGTGTATGCAAAGTGTGTGTCTGGATTTCCCTCGGATTGAACGTCGTTCGTTGCTTTCAGACTCCCGAAGATACAATCTTCCAGTTATAAACTGGCCCCAATCTATCTTCTCCTCTGGAACGCTGAATTAACTAGACGTTCATTCATTAACCCCCTGACGTACAATTTCATTCAAATTTTTCTCTTTTTGCATATAGATGCGATTTAATTTTCTTGTACCTCGAAAATTTTAATTAAAATTGTGTCGGTGTGTAAATATCGATTCGAAAGAGGAATCCATGTTTACCATTATCGATAAATGAATATTTATATTTTGAATTCATTTTGAATTACTTTTTTATAGTTGGCGTAAACAAATAGCAATTATTTGTAAATGTTGATACTACTGTATGTAATAAATATTTATAAATATTTCCAGCGTATTTGTATTTATGAATACAGTGAATACATGCAAATATTAATTATTATTAAAAATATTTATAAATATTTGTATCAATCTGTGTCATATTGGTGAATACTACAATTGATAAATATAAAAAATGTTTATAAATATTTACACTTGCGAATGTAATAAATATTTATGAATTTTACAAAATAACTGGCTGCCATGCAAGTTTAATTTAATTTATTCAAACAAGACGAACAAATACGGAACGTCATAAAAATTGCAATATTAATCTGACGTAACAAATTGAAGCAGATTAAATTCATCAAAATATTAAGAAGAACGAGAAGAAAGAAAAATTTGCATTGTAGTATTATGAATTGAAGCAAAAGCTCGACACGATGAACATTTTAATCTTTGATAATCCCCGTTACAGTATTTTTTCGTTGTGACAGCTCATCGCGTTAAAAATTTCAGCAATCATTCTTTAAAAACGAGAAATCTCTGACAGTCGGTCTCACCCTTCTTCATTTCGTTCAACCCCTGTATTTTGTGAGGTAGCTACTTTTTATTCTCCCTCTGCAAATAAGTTTACGACGACGTTTATAAAAGAGTATTCACATTGGCGTAACTAGGTAGGGATCGAAATCATTTTTCTCCGCTCAGAGGAAAAGGAAAATTTGGTTTAGTTACGATTACCTAATTCTTCGATCCTATATTTTCTCAACTCTTCCACTTTTCAATTTCTTAGTTACTCACTTACTCACTTATTTACTTATTCAATTATTCATATCCAAATCCATAATTTTCTATTCCCAGTTTCACAAGTTTCTTAATCCTCTGTTTAATTCTCTTCTAACATTAAAATTCAGCTATTCCCAATTTTTCAATTCTCAAATTCTTAAATTGCAAATTAGCAAATTTCCGTACTCCCCACTTCTCAACCATCCACACTCGATTTCTAAATCCTCGACACCTCATGATTCACTGAATTACACCTACTGTCCAACAATGCTTAATATCACTAAAACTAGGGTTCTCACGAAAGAATCCCGCTCACGCCAATGATTACACCAGTAAGTCGATCCGCGCGGAATATATTCGACAAGATTTTTCATCGTTACAGCGTCAGCGATCGGGTGAACTTATGGTTGGATTTGTTGCAGATGCGCCCCGGGGGACGTATCTTCTGATAGACGGCCGAAGGTTGGATCCTGGAAACCAGTTTGTGCCGGTGAAAGAGGGGTCGGAGTTGACCCTCGAGTGTGCCGCCGAGGGTGGAAACCCACCACCCGATTTAGCATGGGAAATGACTTTGTCTCAAGCCACTTTGGACGGTCCAGAACAACTACCGGGCAATTTGACCGTGTTGCCCTCGACATCTGACCGACACAGCGGAGCTCACCTTACAGTCCTTAGGGGACATCATAACGCCACCATCACTTGCGTCGCGCGTCACGTCACGTTGACGATGCCAGTCAACGCCAGCATCCTGTTGGACGTGCAATGTGAGTGCAATTTTTATTTCTTCTGTAGATCAAATAGAACTAAGTCCGGAGTAGTCGGGTTAATATTTATTATGTAGAAGTAGGCGATGTTCTAATAAGGAACTAACTGCTTTTCAAAAAGGAAAGCTCCTCGGTTGAGGACGTACTTTATAGAATTTAATTATTTATTATTAATCTTGAAATTCTATTTGGCTCAGGGCGTTAGTCATGCATTGTTTAGTCTCCTATTGTACATTTGAAAATTTTAAACATTGAATCACGTTCGAAACGTCGGAATAAAATATACGGACTTCCGGCGTCCAGATTATCTATTCATGAAAAGTACATTCAAAATATACGAGCTTATTACAGGTAATATTACGGATTCCTCTTTCAAAGTATCTGTCATGACATTTTGACATTATTTAATATCTTTTTTTAGTACTCTGTGCAGTCTAATCTTAATTCTGGTAATTTCGATTCGAGTTTTTTATAACTCTACATGCTGGACATTTTATAACGTGGCTTTGAAAGATGAAAATTATTCGGAGCACAGAAATTTAAATCATATCTCATTTGATGACTTCGAAGTATGATTTTGCACACTATTTCACATCCTCAATAGTTAAAACAACTATTTTGTCATAGTATATAACAATAAAGTTTCTATGCAATATAAATTCTTTAATTGAAAGAGTCAAGAGAATTCTTTCAAGCAGTTGAAAGATAACATGCTGTTTGAATTACGTTTATCTACTCTTGCAGTTCAATTGATAAGCAACAAAATGCAGTTAATAGAGAGGGTTAAGATAGGCTATAAAACGCGTTCATGTATTCTGAGATGAAACTGTCTAGCTATCTTAACTGTGAACGTCCAAGCGTTTCAATCTGAACGTCCAAGCAATTTGCATGCCACTTCTGGGAACGTAGGAAGTTGTGCTCCACTTCAGTGACTACCACGAATTACCGAGGAAACGTGGTTCTAACAAATAAAGCAATTAGAATTTATTAGTATCACACGTTCTACGGGAGCTTCTGCGACAAACTACCTCCTACCATCATACTAGAATATAATACTCGCTTAATTTGTTTTAGGGCAATTCATTTATCAAATTTGTGGCAGAGATTCATCAAGTTGAAAATGAACTTGTGAATAACGTGCAAATATGTTTGTTACTGATTTTTCAAATTCTGATTATGATATATGGACTGTATAACTATTTAGGGATTTAGAAATGTTAGAAATTGATGTTTCAAAATTTGTAAGCTTTAATTTGCAAGATTTCGGGTTTTCAAGTTAGGAAATTTAGAAGATTGGAAAGATAATAATATGAAAATTTAGAAATTTAGACATTTTGGCGGTGGGAAAGGTAGGGGAACTGAAAAAATGTGAATTTTTCAATTTTTCAATTTTTCAATTTTTCAATTCTTCAATTCTTCAATTTTTCAATTCATCAATTCTTCAATTTTTCAATTTTTCAATTTTTCAATTTTCAAATTTACAAATTTTTTACTTATTAAATCTTCAAATTTACTAATTTTTCACCGAATAAATTTACAAATTATAAAATTTCCAGGTTGATAAGTATTTCGTTCATCAGATTTTTAAGTTACAAATTTTTCTTCTCTTACAAAAATTTCTAACATTCAAAAGTTCATGTCCTCCAATTTCCAAACTTCTAAATCTTCAAATACAGAAAATACAAAACCTTGAAATTCTAAACCTACCTACATTTTAATAAAAATTCAGAACGACAATAATTGATACACCGTTAGATAACCATAAAACCATAAGAAACTATTCGAAGTTTAGAACGTATATATCCGTCAGCGATGCAACGAGGGTTGAAGGGCGTTTCATCATTCGTACAAGAAGAAAGAATTACAGCGCGTGCTCATCTCTCGACGTAAATAAAGCTTCGACAGTTGAGTGTGTTCTCTGTTTCTCGTATTTGGAAACTTCTCGAATGTTTTTGAAAGAGCGGCGAATCATGAAAACGGGTTGATTGAAGTTTCCCTAGCGATTCTTCGCCAGATACAACGAGATTCCTCTCTTGGCTGTCGTTTCGTAACGGATCTTCGCGAAACTTGCCTCAAATGGAAACTTTTCGAAGCACCGTTGACTGATAATTGTTCTCTCTTTGTACGCTTGGTGTTTGTCTTTCACGGAACTTATACAAAGTCGAGAGGATGATCGAGAGTTCGACGAAATTACATCTTGCAATGTGGCTCTTGTTCTACGAACGGTGTTTAAATCAATGTCTCGCGACGTAATTGCCGCTCTGTTCAACTCTCCTCTTCTACTTTTTCGGGTGTCTTCTTCAAATTTTGATTTCAAACAAATTTATGTCGAAATTAAATTATTGATCTTGAACAAAATTTAAGTTAACATTAAATTACTGTTCTTGAACAGAATTTAAGTTAAAATTAAAGAATTGCGCTTAAATAAAATTTAGGTTAAAATTCAGTTATTGCTTTTGAACAAAATTTAAATTACTGTTCTGAGCGAAATTACGTTGAAATATTTATCAATTTATAGACATAAAAATAGCAAGAAAATAAGAATAAATAAAATTCTGTTTCAATATATCTGCACAATATTCCGTCGCATGAATCTTTCTCCTAAAAAAGTTTTAATAACTAAAAATCTCGTAAATGAAAATAATAGCAAAATACCAATAACACTGTAATAATTGCACGAATATCCCCAACCTCGAGGCGTAACCTCGAATTATAATCCCGCCGATGAAAGATAAGACGATGAAAAACACGCGCACTAGAAAATACCGTAATTTTGTAAATTTACGTAGAGTCTCGCGTTAGGTTAGGTGATTCGTTTTCAAGAGGGTGAATTAGCGAGGTTTCTCGAGCAACAACGTAAGAAGTTAACCTACGAGAAAATAAACCGTGTACACGTTAGATGGTTTACGGTGTTACCACGCGCGGTTAAGGTTGTTCTCTTCTTGTACGCTTCTGTTATCTCATGGCTTCGTTCCTCGAGGCAAGATAGGGACACGAAATCTCTTTTCTACCGTGGTGAATTCTACCAGGAAACTGGTTTCCTCTCCCGGTATCAACGAGTTTAATTTGATCGCGATAAACGATCTCGGTTTACGCGGTTTGATACATTTGTCTCGATTATCTTTGCACTCGTGACGCGTTTAACAATAATCATTTAACTTTTCCATGGAGATGGATAAAAATCTTAACGACTTTGTACGCTTGCTTTATATTTTGGTCGAAATAGTGGAACGAGTATCTGATTATGAACTGCAGTGTTATTTTGTTATATTTAGTTTTGTTATATTACATTGTTGAACTGTAATATTACAGTCATTGTCGATTATACTCGAACAGGGCTTGATTATTTTCAAAATTAATTCACCTCTTGTTAGGTGAAAGCGAGACTTTAAATGGCTATTAAGCTATGGAGATTTAAAATGTTCAAGCATTATGAAATCTACAAAGTTGAATTTGTAGAAAAGTATAAATACCCGGTAATGTAACAATATACAATATTATCCAGGTACTAGTTTGCTCGTTACAAATATAATCCAGCAACAAATATAAGGAAAAAAAGTTTGCAAATTCACTCCAAAAGCTGTACCCTTCATCAAAATGTGACGTTAAAAACGGATTCACCTACGTTAGACAAAAGGACTATTCGGTTAATGAAATTTATATTTCAATTTCGATGCTTTATTCTTTTGTCCCGCGTCTATTCCCGGTTCTCCGATATTCAGCTTCTAATATCACGGAAATCTCTCTAGCTCGTTCATCCCCGGAGCCAACGGTCCACCCCCGGTTCGCAACCGGCGACCAAGTAAAAAGAAACAAAAAAATCCATCCGTGGAATTATAACACTTCCTGGCTGGCCGACTTGAATTAAGCCCATTTTTAAAACGCGTCCCACGACCCGGCTTTTTCACACGGTCGACCCGGTATCGCGATTTCTTCAACCTAATATTTCAACGGGAATTGTGCTGGCTACGAAGTCTACGGAAATTAGATCTCGACCGTGGCCACCGGCAATTTCACCGCGGCATCAACTAAATAATACGCTCGTAACTTTCATCCCCTTCCGTTTCTCCTGCCACGTCCTGGTGTTATTGTGAAAACAGTGGAAGGGAGAGATGTTAGCTAGGGGGATAAATAGCAATCGTTTCGGTCGAGACGAGACTTCAGGGAACGGAGCTGTGATGACCACGGTGTAGAATTACATCGGTGATCTAATTGGAAAGGGGTGGCTGAACGCTGGAGTCCGGCCGAGAACGCTGTTATTTGATAATCGTAATTTAATTGGAACACGGGGTGTGATTCGTTTGATTAGTGGAAGAATGGAGAATTGTGAACCACTTCGGGCTACGGTTAATCAGTAATGAGCGAGTGTGAGGGTGAGATACGTCCATGTGTATGCCCTGGCTGAACGGCGACACTGATAGACAGATTTTTTATTGGAAAATTTTGGGAACTTATACATTTTTTTGGGGATGGTTTTCTAAATTATTTATGTCGTTTTAGGTTTACAGATTTCTGGGTTTATAGATTTTTAGATTTTTAGATTGTTAGATTTTCAGATTTTTATACTTTTAGAATTTCGGAATTGTCGCTTGATGTTTCATAAACCTAGTGTTGACACTAAAGCTACCGGTGTATAATGCACACTTATTTTATTTTCATTTTTATAAAAATCAACATAGATATCAAGAAAAGTACCAGATTTTGTAACTCAAAATAAGAAACTTGTAACACGGTCATTTTACCACTTTGGTAGTTAAATAAATGAATGAACCTTAAATGAGTGCGAAGGAGGAAAATAGAAAGATCAAACGTTTGGCCGTTTACGTAAATCGAGTCGCGGATATCTAGGGATAACACGGTCGGAAATGGAGACGTGTGCGCGTGCGTGCACGTGTGTATACGCACACAATGGGCAAAGTGGGTCGCGTAACGTGTCCCTGAACTGGCTCGTAAAGGCATCGAATGCCTTCTAAAACGTCCCCGGCATCCGTTCTGGTGGAAAATTTGCTCGCTCGGGTGTCGAGAGACGAGCGCCCGGAGAGTTTCCGTTTTCCTCGCGACATCCGGAACACAGGTACCATCCGAATATAAATTCGCACGAAAAGGTGGAAAAAGGGCCGGTCCGCCCGTAGAATTTCTCCCTATCGGAAGAAATCGCCCGGGAAACACCCGCATCTCCTTCCGGCATCTCGACGGTGTGCGAGAGTTGTTCGGCTAGAAAATATGCATCTTCCAGTGCTTCGGCTCCGTTGCACGACGCCGCCCGCATCATCTTTGATGCTGCGAGTATTTCCGTCGCCTGGAAAATTTCTACCGTGCTCTGAATTTTTACCACCAATTGCCCGGAAACAATTCGACCCGAGAGATACGCGACACGCGTCTACTCCGAGAATTCGACGCCGAGCGTTCTGTCATTATTTCTTTTATTTTCTTAGCTTCTACACTCCTTTAGTTGTGGAGCTGATTACCTAGTCTTATCGATTTCTACGAAACTTCATTTGTTAATTACTCAGAAATGTTAAAGATGTACTCTGGGCTTTACCACCAATTGCCCGGTAAAATGTGGATCCAAGATACGCGTCTACTTCGAGTCTGAACTTTTGTATTGTTATAACCAATCTTGAATTTGTAAGTAAAATCTTGAATTTATAACGTACCCTAAATAAGTAATTCATTTCTATCTCCCTAGATATTTTTACAGAAGTCCTGCACCCTCTTCTACCTCGATACTGACCGTTCGATAAATAGACGCCCTATAAACATTCTCCTTACGCTTCGCAACAAACAATGCATCAAATCAATCCATTTTCACTGTACAATTAAAGCACAGTTAACCTCGGTTAAAAACTTGTTAAAAAGACAAAAGAAACACCGAAAGATTTGATCAGAAAAATATTCCAGTTTAATTAAAAATTATCGTCCACATCAGAGTTTCTAAGTAACCAAAGTCACTGGGTTGTTATATTCTGTAACGTTTTCTTTTACCAACTTCTGTCCAAACATTATCTCTAAATATTCCTTCCATATTACCCTCCGGTTACTATACTCGCCGTTAAGGATATTAAGTTAAACTGAGTTTATGGCACGGACAGGATACTACGCTATTTTCGAGGAGGACACAGAAGCGTCGCGCACTTAAAAGACATTATTAGTTTACGAACCTGGAAAGTCCGAAATTTAATTAGGATTTCAGAAATTTGTGGAAAGTTTCTTGGTTGGTAAACTACTTTTTGCTTAATTGAGATTGTTCGACACGATCCTGCGTTCCTTGGTCGACTAAAATTCAGGAATCTGAAACCGTTGAACCATTACTGTTCCTTTATTTTGATACCTGAGCTGCAGAAATTAAACTGTCGTTAAAATTAGGGAATCCGTTCAAATCACGAGACGATTCGGGGAATTTTATCCTATTTCATTCCAGAGATATTATGCTGTTTTAAATTATATCTTTTTAAGTATTTCTTATTTACTTTACTGTCAACTTTTGTGTCAGTGTTCGTTTGATTGATTATTAATAATTATACTACTTTCGAATAACTATTCACAAGTATGGCACACAAAGTAATTAGAGAATTTTTTAGTTTTGTTAAACTTGATTATATAGCAATAATTTCAAGTATATTTAATAATAATTTTACTGTATTTTATATACATTATGCACACATATACTAATAATAATATATAAAAAAAATCTCACAACACTAAGTAACCACAAAAGTCTCGATAAATGATCATAAATTCCACCAAAAGCGTAACAGTAAACGTTAGAGAAGCGGTAGATTCGGAAATATCCCGAAAGATTGACGGTCATTAATAAAATAAGTATCGCGGTACAAGAGGCTCAAAGTATCCAAAGTTCGTTTACATTCTCCGGCGGCAAACAAAGAGAACAAAACGGTAAGGAAAACAAGAGGACTCGTTTCGTCCTTATCGATCCCTCTGTTCATTCCTTTAATAAGCGTTTAATACGAGCTACGCTCGAAATTTATTTCAGAAGGGATTTATCCTTGTATTCGACTGCGGTAACGCACAAAGGAGCCCGGTTGAAGTGGCAATTAGTATGCCGACATTTCGAGCGACATAGATAACTAAGAATGTTATTATCTGTGAGCAAAAGGAATATCTCGATACCAATTTGCACAAAGCCCGCCAAGGGAGATGCTGGAATCGCGAGCACAATACTTCCATTCAGTCCTTTGAGAAATCACTCCTAAACGAGCCGGGAAACAAAAGGGGAGCAATAAAACCGGGCGTTTTTTCTTCCCCCTTTGCACCTGTCTCTTTGTTACGAATTGCTCTCGTTTCGCCTTGACACGAAATTTCACTTAGACATGGATCTCCGATCGGTGAAAAGAAAAACTTTTCGTCGACGCTCGATCCTTAATATTTCGCCTAATTGAATCGGATGGGAGAAAGCAAAACACGACCCATCTTTTCGGTCTAAGGTCTCTTGCAAGAAGTTTTGTATTTTACCCATTTTCTAGTATGCGTACCTAATGGAACACTCTTGTATGACAGACGCAGTATTAATACTTTCATATGAGCATTGCTCAACAAACAACCTAAGTATAATAATAACCAATTAACCAATAACAAATAAACCCATAATTATAACTATACTAAAAAATCTCAACCTTTCAAATAAACCAATCAAAATTATCAAACACATCACAGAAATCTTGCTCCAAAAAATAAACCCAATTCGTATAGTTGCAATTGTGTAACACTTGCGCAATTGTTGTGTTACAACATTTAACAATCTTCTCCGCATAATGAATCACTAGACGAGAAAAGCAAATCGCACGAAAAGTTCAACAGACCCCACACATTCCCATTGTTTTCCGCGGGAGTATTTTTCGCGCACTAAATCTACCCAATCAAGATATAAATTCCGATTGGTCCGCGCGAAATAAATCTGATCGCCCGTTGAAAGCCATGCCCATCAATTTTTTCCCCGTGGCAGGCAAATATTTCGAATGGACGTAAACAGCTGTTATTTACCCGGAGCTTAGTGTTGAATTTTCGCGATATCATCGTAGCGTTTTCATTGATAGAAGCCAACAGAGGTCTGAAAATGGCGGCGGTACACGTGTACGCAACGGCGGCTGCACGTCGCACGCAAACCGCGATACGCAAAGCTCGTCGTGATTTCCGGTTCTATGAGTGCGCACGAAATGACTTTCTCATCAAAACAGAGAGATATCATCTCCATCGCGTACGAGAGCACTCGTGTGCCGTTTCAAACCACGCGCACGCGTTTAATTCCTGCTAAAAGATCTCTCGGTTTTCATTTCTCTCTGTCCCGTTAGTCCTCCTCTGTCCGCCATCGCGTTGCTGCTGCTACTGTTTTTTTTTTCGCCCCCACTCTAGCCATAAAATTAGTACTCGCATTTTCACCACGAAGTAATTACTCTGCCGTGTTTCCTCGATCTTCTGCTCGGCCTTTTCATTGTTCCTCGCGTTGCCGTATTTCGCGGAGAAAACGGAATTTAAGGCTTGCACCAAAATTTCAGGACACTATTTGGGGGCTTTGGTGTAATCCCGGACGTTATTAATTTGATTATGGAAATTATATGAAATTGGAGAATAAGGGTGTAGGGATGTAGGGATATAGTAATATAGGGTTATAGGGATATGGAGATATAGGGATGTAGGAATCTTCAGATAAGAGGTATAGAGATTTAAAGACGTCTAAAGACATATAAAGGTTTGAAAATCTATAAATATAGACAACTGAGGATAAGGAATCTGAGTATCTAGGGATATATCTTGTATAGAAATGTTATAGATTTGTAGATTTGTAAATTTGACAATGTAGACATGTGTGAATTTAAGGATCCAGGAATTCCAAATATTTAAAATACATATTTCAAATTTAATGTATTATCGAATTTAATATGAAATTTAATACTGTATCAAGTTTAATACGAAGTATTGAAATTTAATATAATATCAAATATTATATTTCATTACACAACATTAAAATCAATAGCAGTGATAATACCCTGTACTAATGACGTAAACCGATAAAATTAATAAAAGCGTGTTAAGTATAATACATTTAATTCTTTGCACTCACATTGTATGATATTTTCACTGTTGCCAGGCAGCAACTGTAAAATCTTCTAGTTGGAAAGTTTAATGGACTCTTTTGAAATTACTATTTGTTTATTATTAAACTTTCAAGTACAAACGATTAACATATGAACACATAATTAAGTACAATCTTATCAATTACCCTTTACATTACTATAACAATCACCTCGTTAAATATTTCACCTAGCAAATAATTATCTATTATTCAGTTCTCTGAAGACAACGCTCTCAGATCCAGCCAGAAACTATCCGCACAACCATCTCCCGTCACAAACAGATTCAAAGTACTCCCATCGCGATAATTCGATAGAAGAAAGAACGTAACCTAACCTAAACGTACAACTTGTTTCTTAAATACGTTGAATATCAACAGGTTGGTGATTTCGTTGACCGTGTTTCCTGGTTATTTAGCTGGACCTCGGGCAGGTAAGTGCACTCATGTGTGCACGTGCCTGTAGTTACAATCGCCCTTGCCTGTAGGATTGTTTTCCTGCACAGTGGTACAGTTTAATATTCATGCTGGTTGCGATTATACTGACTGGTTACTGTTCATCTACAAGTACTGTAGACGAGCCAGAAATTGGCGCGTAGGTCGATCCAGAGTAAAAGAAACCACTCGGTCGTTCTGCCTATCCGCACTGTGAACACTTCAGGCGTGACATATCGGCGAATGAGAATAATAATGACAATAACAACTGCTGAACGCAATTCGCGCTATCTCACTCACTCGCGAGACGTTTGCGACTGTCATTGCTTTTGACCTAATTGGTGTGTGTTACTGCTTGGGCCAATACTACCGCTGAAAAGACGCGTGAGTCTAGGTGTCCATTTTTCTGTTCTGACCAATTGTGGTTAGACACGTATAACCGACTGGAACGACTTTACAATCTCTATATCTCATTCGTGTTCTACCTATATGTTTGCAGCAGGTACTTTAAGTTTAGGAACAAATTCGAATTCGCGTGAGTCATCTGGTATATAGATCCACTAGTTTTACCAACAATTTGTGTAATTTTGAATCCGCGTTCGATCTATTAATGCGCGTACCTGTACAGCGCGTTTATTTGCCAACAAATATTTCCATCAAATATCACTATTTGCTTGTGATACTTGGATAATCACCGGTATTCAAAGTGAATTGAGTATTATAGGTGATTTTCAAATGAAATGGGTCAGAATTTCGGATGTCAAAATATGTAAATTGAAGCTTGATTTAATAATATAAATTTGAGATAGATCAGTGATGGATTTGAAGATAAATTACTGGATTACAAAATTAAATACTTGTATGCTTTTTTAGTTACTATAATGCACATTCCGTGTTAAAATTTTTCGTAGCCAGAGGTTAAATGTGGTTAAATTAACGCAGACGTGTATTTTGCGCTGTAAACGTTGGCGCAAATTCAAAATAGAAAAATTGGAAAGAATTGCAGTTACGCGTTGTATCGTTGTGCACGCCATGTTTTCTGATCTACATTTAGAAGAAAGTGCGCAACGAAACAGGGGCTGTTTTAATACCGAAAAAGCAACTGTGAGGGAAACCGTGGGTGTTCATATGGTCGTTTTAAAACACCTCTCGTCCAGGTAGTTTTTATAAAAAGGTTTCACGGAAAAGGTGTTTTGATGTAAGCGTTAAATGAACCGACCCATGTACAAGTTTTCACTCTCCGTACACAGGGTTGTTGACTTTGAAATATTTTTAACAGTTGTGAGTATATCTAGCTTATTTAAAATATATTCTGTTTATTCTCGCAGAAACTTGGCGGTCTCTTTAATTCAGAAAAATTTTCGACTTTTATTTAAAAATCTGTTAAAATTTTTTACCGTTGGTAGATGACCTTTTAAATGTTGAAGAAAGATAATATTTTTGCATTGGCACTAGTGACTCTAATAATTATTGAATAATGCATTGAAAAACCATGAAAAGAGTTGTAATTTGGAAAAATGTTTTCAGTGGTTTAAATTGTTTTTAACATATTCAAACATTTGAATTATTTTCGACAATTTCATTACAAAGTCTGTTGTTCTATGTCTGACAAAGCGGAAGAATTTTAAAATACATTTTTTGTAGTATTAAAAACTACATTATTTTATCCACGTCTCTTGTTTCCTCGTTTCATGATAAAATAAAATGACGAAAAAGCTTTTAACGATATCAGTTAAAATAACAACATAAACGATCAAAATAATCGAGACGTTGAGACGAGGTCCACCCTGTATATGCAGACTGTTGTGCGTTGGCGTTGAAAGGGGTTGAAAAGCCGTTTCGAAAAGGAGCAAGAGAAAAAGAGACGTGACGAAGGGTGGACGTGTGCAAGGGGCAGGGAGGGTGGAGAGAAAAAGCGTGTGCAGCAGGTTCAATTTCGTCCCTTTTAGAAGAAGAGATATCGACGTCATTCATAGAGAGGCTTTTCGCGCCCTCTCACCGTAAGGGGAACGTAATTATAGGTATCCCTTTCATCCGACTCCGGAATAGATAGATTCAGCCGGCCAACTAATCCAGCTAATCCCTCTTCTAGCCTTTCAACAGGGCCCTTCACGCAGCTTCGATCCCATCAGACGATGCTTATCATTTCGCGGCTGCTTTTATTAAATGCGTCCTCGCGTCACGTTTTCGATGCTCTCATCTTCGAGGACGTCTATTTGAGACGGTTACCTTGAACACAGTTTTTTTTCCCTTCTTTCATGTGGATATTTCAAATCCTGTCAAATTCATGCAACTATGCTGAGAATATTAATAGCATACTTAGTGAAATTCAACAAAGTCATGATGAGTTATCATGTGGAGGTATGGTCATATGAGGACCTCATATTATCTGTAGCATTCTTAGTGAAATACAACAAAACCATGATGAGTAATCATGTGGAGGTATGATCATGCGAGGACCTCACATTATCTGTAGCATACTTTGTGAAATTCAACAAAACCATTATGAGTAATCATGTGAAGGTATGGTCATGTGAGGACCTCATATTAGCTGTAGCATACCGAGTGAAATTCAACAAAGTCATTATGAGTAATCACGTGGAGGTATGGTCATGTGAGGACCTCATATTAGCTGTAGCATACCTAGTGAAATTCAACAAAGCCATTATGAGTAATCACGTGGAAGTATGGTCATGTGAGGACCTCATATTAGCTGTAGCATACCTAGTGAAATTCAACAAAGCCATTATGAGTCATCATGTGGAGGTATGATCATGTGAGGACCTCATATTATCTGTAGCATACCTAGAGAAATTCAACAAAACCATGATTTCTTCTAATGAATACAGAAATCATAACACCACCACAAACCTATATACAACTCTCGGTTCAGTTATTAATATCTTGGCCTACAATGTTGTGACGCCAGAGTTCAGATATGACATCCAGACTCGTATTTCCACCTCAATTGAATTTTGCATTTAATTCTAAATATAGTCTTCAAGGGTCTCTAAATACAGAATACGTCTGATATTTCAACATCTGCAACTTGCTTTAAGATGACAACTGTCGACAGAATCAGAGGTTAGGTTAACTTGTGCTTTGACGACTCACTGTTCAAATGTGATAACTTTTACTGGAATATTTAGTACACTTTAATTTGAGGTTCAAGTGCAATCATAGTCAAACTGAATGTAGACATTCTTTGTCTATTTTAATACTGTAGCAGGGTAGTTGCTGAGTGGCGTGTCTGACGATAAATTATGGCAAGAAGATAAAAGGTCGGTTGTTGTTGGTCAGATCGGTTGATACAAGAAATGTATCAGATCAAACTTGACTCGATTTCAAAGTATCTTGTGTTATCTTTGTATTTCTTGTGGATGAATGTTGGGATACATTTTGCTGGTAACTAAAAAAATTCAGGTTTAATCTTCGCAGCGTGGGTAATTTATTAGCAGCCGTCACCGATCAAAAACGTCGGAGAATTATTCTTTCATTCAGGTTCGATTGGTAATCCCGCATTTTCCGATCGACAGAGCAGGGATTTCGCAAGGACTCGCGTCAACGTCGTCGCAAGGATCCTCGCGAGTCGCGAACCATCGCGTACCTTCAATTTGAATATGATTGATTGAAAGCACTCCTAAGTGAGACGTGAATGGGTCGCGTGAGAGGGGAAGCAGCCTAGGAACAGCCGATAAGGTGAGGGTGGAAACCCCTCTTTTGCAGAAGGGAGAAGCTTAAGGAGACGAGGCGTGACAGTGACGTGTCCCGCGACGCTATCATTGGAACCGGAGACTCTCACTTATACGCGATAATAACATCATTACGCCGAAACCTTCCATTCGAGGATGTTCCTATACGATTCTGGAGAAAGTGACGATGATAAATCTCGAGGATCCGGCGTGAACTTGAACGAGCGTTAAGGTCGTTCCGGAATTTTCAAGGATGCTCAATACGTGCGGCGCAGGGAGATCTCCGTTTGGGAATTTTCCGAAATATTCTAGATCTAATCAGGTTCTAGATCAATTCAGATTGTATCACCTGTTTGAGAAAATTGTGGATAATTTAGATACTAAATATGTGTTATTTTCTATGAATACATCTGTAGAATACAATTAACCTTAACCTAACCTAAAATATTCTTAACGAGAACACTACTTAAACATCTTAATATTACCCACTAAATATTAACACACTTAATATCATTAATCAAGTACATAAGTTAAAGAACAACTGAGCTCTACAAATTTTATTTCATATTATTTACAACATCATTTTAGGATGTACCTGGGAACATTGTTGTACATTTTTATAACATACTGATAACATAAGTGAAAGCAAACGTGGTTACTAACTATCCTCGAGTCCATTGATTAATTCAGTTTGTTCGTTACATCGCTTTAGTACTCGATGACTAAAAGGGGAAACTGTTTAATGATCTTCAGCCACTTTTAATTAACGCTTCGGCTTCATTCCGTGAAATGTTGCTACGTTCTTGCCGGGTGCTTTGCCTTTATTTCTTACTTAACTTCGTACTTTCGGCGGGTTTCTCAACGAGGACTTAGAAATTCGAAGGCGAAACTTTCCGTGGAAACTTTGGAACTCACGAAAATTGCTAAACTGCCTTGAAAATTTATGTAATCAAACGGTACATTATGCGTTCTCGCAGTGAAAGAACACTAACCCTTATTTTTGTACTTCGAATTCCTTGCCCCACAGAAAGTTAATAATTAACAAAGTTTAATTTAATTACCTTTTACACCTGCGTGCATCATAGTTTTGTAATGGCATTTCACGTTACATGATGTTTTAGTAGGAAATTTCTGGTTACATGAATGTTTACTACGTTGGCAAGCGTATAGAGAAAGTTTTAGAGAGAAAATTTTTCTCATTCCAATAGTGCTAATTTTAATTACAAACATTCGTTATAAAATGAGTACTTTAGATTTTGAAAATTTGGAAGATCGAAAATTTTAATTGGTAACTGCTCAATTTCTGGGACTTCAGTTCCTCAAATTCGATTAAAAAATTTAGGAATCAGGAAATTTTAGAATTTACAAATTTGTATAGACCTATTACTGTATAGGTATTTATCCACAAATCTAGAAATTTAGAAATCTAAAGATATAGCGTTCGAATTATAGAAATGATAGGAATATACAGAGTTACATCCACACTCCGCCTTCCCAAATATTCTAATTATTCAGATTATAATTAAATGAAAAGTTTCAATTATACCGTACGAGAACTTTGATCCATGTTTATTCAAATTCGATCTGCAGCATGACGACGAATTCGGAGCGGAATAAACAGGTATTTCATATAGACCGTAGACGAACATGTATAAATGAACAAACATTACATTTCGGTGCGGATTTACGAGATAAATTCGCGCGCGTTGATAATGGTGGATTATTTGGACGCACGAAAGAATATTCAGATAACAATTTTAATACGTTTCGCATTTTGCTTGTTTATCAAAGTAGCTGAAATTCTTGCTGCAAACGTGATGCAAAATTCGATATTTCGTAGAGAGGTACATTTCTAAAGTAGAACGAGTCATCGAACAAGGTTTGTAAAGCGATTATAACCGCAACGCAGGAAAATGTTTGCTTAATTCTCCAATTTTGCCGATTCTTGCAGCTATCATTAAGAATATTATTTATATACGAGACCATTTGAAGCCTAATTAATATGCATTCTAAAACAGTTCATACGTATTTTTCTTACGACCTAGCTGCTCCAGTTTCCGCGGCTAAAACGCGCGGAATTGCAATTAACGCTGAATTGTGGTAGACACAGACAAGAAACATTAGCGAAATGTCTGAAGTGTTTTCTATATTCAGCGACGTCAGAGAGTTCGGAAGTTTCTGAGCAATAACGGTGCCGGTCTCTGGATCATTTCTTCGACGAAATGTAGGACACGAGGCAAGTTCGAAGCGGACGTTCGAAAGGAGACGAAGCGATCAGACAGATACAGAATTTAGATAATAACCCGGAGCGTTAAAGGCCATTTTCCTTGCAGATCAAACCGGTGGCGGTTAACAATGAACCAGGGAATAATTGAGCGAGAATAACAGGTGTTTTCACGTGCATCTACAGCGACCGTTCACGCGAACACGAACCACAGTGATTGCCTTGTAACCGAGATATCTGTATCCACGAACGTTTATACGTATTAATACGTTCGATCGTTGACCGTCGCTTGGTGACGCGAGTCGTACAGTCAACAAAATGGCTTCCCTAGAGGAAGTTGGGTGAAGGGGAAAACTGTGAGGTTTGCACTTGTGGTTATGATTTCTAGCTGGTGGAGCTGGAAATTTAAAGGTTGCGAGAATTGGAAAGTTGGAAAGTAGGAATTGAGAATTTGGGAATTTGCGGAAGTTGAGGATCTGAGTTGGGAGATTTAGAGAAGTTGTAATGTAGGGATTTGGAAATTTGGGAAAATTGGGATTGGGTAATCCCAAAGTAGGAATTTGGGAATTTGGGAATTTGGGAATTTGGGAATTTAGAGATTTGAGAATTTGGGGTTTGAGAATTTGGGAATTTGGAAAATTGGGATCTGAGAATTTTGGGATTTGAGAATTTGGGAATTTAGAAAATTGAGATCTGAAAATTTGGGGATTTGAGAATTTGGGAATTTGGAAAATTGGGATCTGAGAATTTGGGGATTTGAAAATTTGGGGATTTGAGAATTTGGAAATTTGGAAAATTGGGAGCTGAGAATTGGGGGATTTGAGAATTTGGAAATTTGAGAATGTGAAAATTTGAGAATTTGTGAATTAGAGACTTTGAACAATTGTAAATTTGAGAGTTCGATAACTATGGATTCTGAGGACCTAAAATTTCTATTTTTATTTTCCTCTTTTATTTCCTATCTCCAGTCAGTTAACAGTGTTGCATACAGAGAGCAATATAATCGTTGCTCGATAATATTTTTTCATCACTTGTCAGATTGGCGATATGAATGTCTATAAATTATGGATGACTGCAAAGTTGAATTGAAAATAGAATTCTGTCACTGTAGCTGACAGAAGAATATTTCTCGTAAAACTAGAAAATATTAACAAATTTTTAAAAGCCGATATAAAATACAACGTGATAATTCTTGTACTACATAAAACACAATGGCATCGTAACTTTAATGTAAATAATTACAACATTGGTTTTTTAAACATCTACATCTTGTTCGTACGTAGTACATTTTGTGCTATTTCGTGATATTGTTCGACTAAGTTCACTGAATTCTACTTGCCTGACTATACGCTGATCTGTTCTACTTGGCTGACCACGCATATCTTCCTCTACTTTGTCTGACTGGACACAATAGCGTTCTACTTGGCTGACTAGGTCGTGTCCTATTCTACTTTCGCAGTTCTATAAAGGCAGTGTTCGTTTTATTGACTGGTAGTAATTACTTAAATAAAAATAATTCCTGTAGAAGGAATTGACCACTTGTTTATAACATTAAATTAATATTATACCTGCTTATATTCTGTTAGTACAATGATGGTTAATATTAATTACGCAAGAATGATTGATTATTGATTATAATATTAAATGCAATTCAGAATTATAATTAGTGTTATTACTATTATAAAATTATTGAATAATTAATACTAGTATCAGTACCAATATTTTGTTTATTAAAATATTGACATTTCTATCTTCATCGTTTAAAACAGTTCCGATAAATGAATCCATGCGTAAACAAAATTTTTGAAGCACTCAAAGTGCAATCTTTTCTTTTCTCTAAAACAAACATATGCCCACTGCGGATTCTTTCCACTTTTAAACGTTAATTAAACCCCAACAGAATATACTACTTTTCATCTCCATTGAACCCGACTTGTTTCATCAACGCGCGGTAGATTGAAATCAGAACTCCTCGAAGGCAATTAAAACGTCCGAAAGAATCGATCCGTAGAATTTCGAATAAAGAACAAAGGTCGAGGGAAATTCGAAGAATCGTTTAAAAGAAACGTTTCCGTGGGAACGTAGTCGGAAACGAGCCAAGGGACTCCCGCACAAAGGAGTCGAAAATTCGCGTTCGATCTGTCGAAGCATTTCCCTCGAAAAAATTCAGCCAGGATTTCCTTTCCGACCGCTGTCCGACCCGCAGTCCCAAGAAAACCACCGTCCCATAACGAACCATTGTAAGAACACGTTACGACCGTGGGCAAGGCTCGAACCGGTGTAGTCAAAGAAACCGATAACGAGAAGGTTAGGCGAAAACCACGAGCTTTCGAAGAAAGGATATTCGAACAATTCAACCGTTTAAGCCGGGGCTACCTTCTCCATCCGGCGTAATTCTTTGGCGACCCGCGTTACAAACGAGTTTCTCTCCCTCGTGACACGTTCGACACCGAGCTACAGACAAAGCTACCGTCAACTCTTAACGTCGTGTCACCGTCCCTCTTCTAAAATCGAATCGAATCTCTCCCCCTCGTAGTCGTTGAGTTTCCAGCAACCAGCAGGGAGGATCTAACGAGGCTAATCGGCCGCAAGGACGTCAATGATTTTCAGTAGGCAGTAATTTAACTAATTGTCCCAAGGGGTGGTGGAAGGCGAGGACGGATGTCGGTTACGAACTGGCGAAGCCACAGACGGTCGTTCCTGGATTACGAAACGAGCCTCGTTACTGTCGTTAACGATCTGCTTTCATCCGTCCGCGTGACGAGTCCCCATAAACGTGACCCACCGGAAGAAACCCAGCCGCTGGCTGGAGCTCTCCACCATCGATCAGGAATACCGGAAGCTACCGCTGCTTTCGCTATGCTTTCTGCTACCGACCATTTTTTCACCTCCTCCTTTTCTACCCTTACCTCCGACACCATCTTTATACATCAATATATGTACCATACATGTACACTGTATGTACAGTGCATGTGTATGCATTCAGTGATGGCCGCAACGGGGTACCCCAAACGCTTAATGGCCGACTGTTACCGCAAACCGAGCAGCTATGCGTTTTTATTTTAGGAATCGTTCAACTCATGTTTCATCGATTCACTATGTTATTTTTTTTGGAAGAAGGAACAAATGCTCGGGGAGAACGTCGAGTTTGATCGAATTGGTTAAGTACTACACCACTAAGAATTCACTATTGCGTTATCGAGCAATGCGTTTCAGATGCTATTACGAAAAGGTAGTCAGAGCTTCTTACGTAAGCTATTTTATCCCCGTTTTTATACACGGTCATAAATAAAAACGATGTTATCTGACAGTATTCTGATATTTTGAAAATGTCAATAGCGTGTATCATGATATCCGTCCATAATGTGGACATCAAGTTATAGCGTTATCAAGGTGAAATGAAACTTTTGTACCTAGGACTATTTGTGTGTGGTCACAAATGACTGTCCACAATTAAACTATCCACCATTCTAGAACTACTAATATCTCCGCCACAAATCTAATGAAAGAGGCACTCGTATTTAAACGTTTTTGCAACGAACACAATTTCCAACGAGCCTAAGAATATCTTCTGTCGCCATCATTACTTGCAGTTTTCCATCAAGCAAGAGGCAATCTGCACCGTTCAGACAAAAGAAGTCGAAAATAAAAGGCTGGGGTTAAATGAAACGGGGGAAAGGGTAAAAGGTGAACGAAAGGATCCTCGTCTGAGGATGTAACGGGTATTGGCCTCTTTTGGCGCGGAGACAACTCTCGCTAATCCCCCTTTTATCCAGCGGGATAACGTAACTTTGCGTTCCATTCGGGAATATCTTAAGGTGGGGACAGATGAGAAGCGAGGGGGTTGAAGAAGGGAAAATGTCGCGGCAAACGTCCAAGCCGTTTCTCGCTTTTTCCAACCCCTTCTCGTGGAACGAGCGCAACGGGGAGACGAGACGAAGGGACGCGACTTTTAAGCGGGAAGAAATCTTGGCCAAGTCGAAAATCGAGTCCTGATTCTTTGCAAAGAGCTACGCGGAAGGAGTAAAAGTGGTTCGGCTGGCTGTTCCAAATACACTACCTCTCAAATATATTGCATCCATTTCTATCTCCTCGTCTTCATAAAATACGCGCTTTATATTTCAATCCCGCATTTCTTAAAATACGAATAACTTTTCTGCAGTTTTATCAACATTTTCTTCTTATACAATTTACCTGTATTGAATATACTCGCAATGATATATTATGAGTACTCGCAATGATACATACAAATATCATAATATTGTTTTATTTTTCTGAGCAACATGTCCTAATTTTTTAATACATTTAACGACGTGCCATTTTGAAATATTTGAACGATGACATTAGAGAATACCTTTCTGATTTTTCCTAAAACTCTTTAAAATGATGAATCCTAGATTTCGCGTATTGAGTCGTAGAAATGAAGAAACTTTTGTCAAAATATCGTCTTTCGTCGAGATAGAGCGTAGTTATATAAGCTAGCTTACGTTGATTTACTTTTGGTCCGTAAATCTCTATTGGGAATTGATGAGTGTACCTCGTTTCGGTGCTTTTTCGAAGAACGAGGAAAGGTAGGAATTTTCCGTGTAGCTTCTAATCGAACCGTGAAACCGCGTTCGATATTTGCCGTGTCGAGTGGCGGAGGAATTTTTGTCCCCGTATCGAGTCGGCCTCGCACACGCGAGTTCAGGACGCTTTGAAATATAGGTCTTATCGAGAATCTCTCGTCGACTTTTGTAACGAGAGTAACGAAGGGTACTAGAAAATGGGCCATGCATACCGGGGCTCCTTTCCAATTTTACGAGACGCTCGGAACACTGAACTCTATTATTGTTCGCAATTCTTCTTCGTCGTAAATACCCTCTTTCTGACGTGTCCGATGAAATCGAGGCGAACGTTCAATAGATTGAAAGAAAACGGTTATGTATGGTAATAAGAACGCTTCGAGGTACGATCGTTCCTCTGCAAAATCTTTATTATTAATAAAATGTTAACGGCGAATCAATTTTATTCCTGGTAAAATGCTCGTTGCGTGTTCAAATCTTTTAACGATACTTTTATGTACAGGAAACTGGCTTTTATGTCATTCATCAAACTTACAGGTTTTAGAGCAATTTATATATAGGTTTTATCGTAGATTTTAACATATGTCAAGCTAGACGTCATCACATAAGACCGTCATCACATTTTTAATGCAGAAAAATTATACAATATCTTCCAGCACTGATGAATCATAAATTATAATACATTTCAAGCTTGACAGAAAATATACATACAAAACCAAACCTAACTTAACCCAAACTATATGAGATATTCAGAACTTCACTAAATAATTTCATAAAGAAATAATAATTTTAAAAAATGATAAATTATTACATAATTGCAGTAAGGATTAGTATAAGAATTGTACAAGAACATAGTATAGTAACTTAAGGATTAATGTACCTAAATTAAAAGGTGGTAGAGAAATGTATGTACGGAACGACACAACGTGTCAGCAAAGATGCAACCCCATCATCGAGGGGTTAATCAAGCGCGTAACAGACATTTTCAAACATCCAGCAACCATCAGCAGCAATTTCTCGATGCGGCAGAGCACAAATTCACCCTCGTCAATCGCTCGAACGATGGGGGTTGTTACAAGCACAGTTCGCGGCAGAGTCTCCCTAAATGGAACTCCGGAAGACGTCTCCTCAGTTGGTAGCTCCCATAGAAACTCGCGTTTCTCGGCCGATCGCAAAGCCTGTAAATCAATTACAAGTGGCGCTGCTGGTACGAGTACCGAAATGGCACGTAGCTTCAAGTCAGTCAAGTTTTGGTTAAGGTAGAGAGAGCTGTTGGGAGGATGAAGCGATGACGTGATCGGCAAACTCATGCACATGTTCTGCTCTTGGTTTGCGATTTCGAAACGTCAAGATACCGAGCTATAGCTGCAACTATCCATATTTAGTCGGTAAACTTTTGTCTGCAATTTATTCGTGCAAGGAGAATGGTTTAGGAGTTTCAACAGCTATTTGCAGACTTCGGAGGATATATTAATATTCTCGTTTTTTCGGCGATTCAATCTCACAAGATCTTCATAACCACATTTTCAATATCTTTAGAAATTCTCTGGACTTCGGTACAGACTTTCGTACCTCAAACACATGCAGAAAACCCGTGGCAGTTTTCGAATGAACTCGTAGAGTGTCGAAAACAATCGAATCGACGGAAAAAATGTGCTTTCTCATGTAACGAGGAATCTGAACGACGCCTGTCGGATCCGCTGACGGTTGCACGCGTTGGCAGCGATTCACGGTTCACTCTATTTGTTCGGCGTAAAAATCATAAGAAATTGCCGACACGATCGGGAAAGAAAGAAAGGCCGCGTACGACCCCCATTGAATCCCGACGCTAGATCTATTTCATGGAATCGTAAACGTTTCCTGCGATGAATACTGGCGCTCTTAACCGGGGTAATGCAGTCAGCTGCCACTTCGGATCCTCCTTTCCCGAACAAGTTAACTTCCGACTTGGAACGTCTTCGTGATCCTCGCTTTGACTATCAGCAAAGAGGATATCTCAGTCGGCATCTCGGGATTAAATGGAAGGGAAGATTGGCCATGGGATCCGACGGATGAAATGAATTTTCAATGGAGGCCGCCGAGATCGAACGTCCTAAGCGAGAATAAGGAAGAGAAACAGAATCGGTACGAAGAGAGAGAGAGAAGTTTGGTATGCTGAAGTAATCCTGCTTCTTCGAATCCGTTTTTTCTCACCCTCTGCTCGGGTCGATCCGCTTGTCCTGATAAAATTAAC
This sequence comes from Megachile lagopoda, assembly GCA_036983795.1. Lineage (NCBI taxonomy): Eukaryota > Metazoa > Arthropoda > Insecta > Hymenoptera > Megachilidae > Megachile > Megachile lagopoda. Next base: position 10,345,502 of record CM072785.1, on the reverse strand, counting down.
AGAATTAATTTAGATTTCGTCTGTAAATGGATTCCGATTTAGGATACGACGCTTTTTAAGGTACGCCATTACTGGACTGATTCGGGGAGTTTGTTTCTAAAAATGGTCATTTGACGTTGGGAACTCTCTGCTCAGATTGTAGGATTAAAGATTCTTCTTACTTTAAGTGCTTCCTGTTTGGAGTGTCGATTTTAAGTATTTTAGCGAGCAGAAATATTTTCGAGGTTGACAGCGTTAATGTCAAGATTAGTGGATCAGGATTTCAAATTCCAAATTAGTTTCATTTCTGCATTCCCAGATTTCAAAGTTTCTCAAGTTCCAAATTTTTAACTACCCAAATTTCATTTCTAGACTTCTAAATTTTTCAACTGTGGAATATTTTAACTTTTAAAATTGCCCACATAAAATCATCCATTTCATCACATCTTGCAGGTTATAATTACCTTATCAAACCATGCGTTACAATGTCACACTCTCATTCGCCAAAATTCCCCTCCTTGCGTTTACAAGCATGAACACCTTAATATCAAATACGAAATCTACTACTGAATAATCGTATTCAATAAAAATATAAAAATTTATATTTCTATCAACCATAAATATTTTATGTTAACATAAATATATTAACATGAATATTGAAGTTCATATGAAAAGTTGATATACTAATATAAAAATTTTTGTATTAATATAAAAGTTAATAATTCATATTTATTGGAATAAATTGCCAAGAATGTGTCCCTACATTCTGCTGCCTAATAGTATCTACTGTAATTACCATAGAACAGTCTATTCTACACGTGCTATAGAATCTCCTATAACTAGCTTCATAAAGTACCCCGCAATTATTAGAGAAAATCCAAAGAACCTCATCAAATCACCGTAACGTCATTACCATCCTCTTCAGGCTGCTCTCGAGCACATTTTCGCCGCGCAGAATTAGGAAGCTCAAGGATTTTCAGCGTGCAGAATTAGGAAGCTGTTGGATTTTCTCGAACGCGTGCCGATGTAACGCGATTATAGGAGCGCAGAATGCTTCTGCATGCAAATACGCGTGGAATATGTTCTCATAACGGGCTTGTTAAGAACACGGGCGTTCTATCAGCTGCGAGCAAGAGACGGTAGGTGAAACGCGGCGAGAAAGCGAGAGGAGCCAGGAAGCCGGACGGGGACACGAGTCACGGTAATAGAACGTAACGTTAGTCGGTGTGCAGAATGTTTTTGTTACCGGCAGTTAACCGCGGGCAATGAGGCAACAAACAACGCCGCAAGCCTTTTTCTCCCGCACCTTTTCTCGTGGAATTACACACTCGTCGCTGCCTTTTTTTCACCATCAACAACCAACCCTCTTTCTGCCCTTCTTGCTCCTTTTTTTCCCTTTTCGCCGAGCCTCGTGGAAACTGCCGTTTCTTTTTTCCTTTAGCGTTCTATTGCGAACATGGTTTCATTCGAACGCTTTATTTAGGACAAGTATTGGCATAACGAGTAAATTTATATTTGTGAATTTGAATGTGTACTAATTTACACCTGCGAACGATGTCAAAACTAATTCTAGAATGGCAGCCCTTTTTTGAGTACCTGTTTTCAGACGTGTTCATTTATTAAGTTTGATGACAAAGTATATTTTATTGGGACGTTATGTATGGTAAGAGGTAGTTTCGTATGCTGGCACTCAAGTGTTGTGAAGTCTAACTTGACCTAAGTTAATCTAAGTTATCTAACTCCCAAGCTTCTAAATTACGAAGTTTCTAAATTTCAGAATTTTCAATTCTTCGAGTTTGCAAGCAGAGGAAAGTAGTGGACGACACTAGCGTTGGTGGCAGCCATTTTGAGTACTTGTAAATTTCAGATGCTCGTGTTCATTTTGTTTATTAAGCTTAATAATGAAGCGTACATTTTATTGAAACATACAGTGCAAATATAGTTTAGTTCCAGGTATAATGTGACGCTCTTGATGTCAAACCTAACCTAAGTTATCTAGACGCTCACCTTTTTGGAATTACATTTATGAATTATGGTTCTCAATCACATTCTTAATTTATGTTTCTAAATTCTGAAAATTTTTAATGTCTAAGTTAACAAATACCAAGCAAAAGTATTGAATAATGCTGATGGCAACCATTTTGCAATAAATCGTAATAATGTTCCACCCTTAAATTCAAATATCTCGAAAACGATTACTACCACGGGAAAAAGTTATAGAACCTTTTCTACGTAGAATTTATCACTCTATAAATTTCATGATAACCATTTTTCCGATAAAACCAATACATGATGTGATATTCGCGAAAAACGACTTCTGCTACATGAACAGAGATCACATCGATGTACTCTTGTCATATCGCTTAATGCAGTAAACTGATTCAACATATCTTGTAATTATTCCTTGGATTAGACACATTTTTGTCGAATTGGTCGATGCCAACGACTTTGAATCAGAATGAAATTTCGTTACGGATATTCGGAGAACACAAAACGATGCTGTAAGGTAAATCAACTCGGCAGAAGTCAAGTAACGCGAAAAAAAATATTGCTGAACAGTCGGGACAAAGACGAGGAATCGCGTAACGTTGGCAATCGAGCGAAAAATTGGGTTGTATAAACATCTCTCCCTGCGGTATTCATCTTTGAACCTCCCGAGGGGTGGTTTCTTTTCGTCCGATCGTTGCTTCCACTCGTGTCTTCAACTTTCTATGCTTTGGTACATTCCTCTTTATTTGTTTCCGCGGAATGGGTTCGAGAAGTTTTATTTTTAATAAAGGTAAACAACAATTCGAAAATAAACCCTTTGATTACTTTGTTAATTTTATTGTAGAGGTAACTTCATTTTATGTCGCAACCAGAACATCTGCAGTTAATTTGTTTTATTCGTTGCGTTTGAATAAAATAGTACTTTGAAGTTGCGAACGTACTTCGTGTTCACTTGTGCCGTAAACAGGGATTTAATTACTCTTTAATGATAATAAACATGGCTTTATACGAAATTATCTTTGTTCAATGAAGTGTATCTTATACGGTATAAAATTTATGGTACAAGAATGCAAGGGTTGCACAAATTAATTCATGCAAAATCAATGAATAATTATTTGAAAATTAGGAAATTGATTATAAATCATAGTCAGTCGGTTTGAAGATTCTTAATTGTGCGTTCCATTCATTTTAAAATAAGCGAATAAATTAATTCATAACGACAGACATTTAACGAGCGAACATGAAAGAATTATGGCAATATAATTTATGCAACAAAATACAATACAGGTTAATTTATGCAACAGAGATGAATACCCTCCAAACAATAAAGTCACCGTTAAAAATACACCAATGTATCAAGTTTGTGATTTGTAATCGTACTTTTGCGAACTATTCTGCAGAGCCAATTTTCCGCAAAAATAGTTTCATTTCAATCCCTATCGAAAATCATCTGGTTTAAAAAGCTATTCTTTAGGTCGGAAGCGGTCCGCACACAAATCCCTCGTAAAATGACTTCCCTTCGAGCCGTACACACTCACCCTTCCAGAAAAATAGGTTGCACACTCGCGGGAGCAAGGAAAAAAATGTGGAGAGAAAATGTCAGTAGAAGTCAGCGGATACACGATGAGAATCATTGTTATCCCCTTGAGTACGCGTACTTTCAATTTCACTCGAACGGGTAACAATTTCCTGGCTTATTTACACCGGCTCTGTCATCTTTGACGCGTTATTATCGGAATTCGATAACTAATATCTTTCGACGATGCTGGGAACAGCAGAACAGCGAATAATGCTCAAGAAAAAAAAGGAAACGAACACAGAGGGTTCTTTAACGAAGCGATTGCATGAAAACTCGTAAAAAAAAGGAGAGCTTTCGGATAAAGCATATGGAACATTTCCGGTTGCTTTATGTTGATGAAAGCACACCCTTTCATCGTAGCATTTTAATAATCATTTGTTGATATTGTCACATTCGATCAACGTATATGTATTTCACGTTCCGTGTATAATTAACGTTATTTGTAACAATTTCTCTCGAAATTGTTACTTCAATTAACAATATTGATGTGCTCGAAGTAAATTTACACTCTCAATTATACACGATGTTAATTTATAATATATACTTGTTTAATTGATTCGATATGTTGCAATATTTGATTAAATGATAATACTTTTCTGTATCAATCACGATTTAGTCTGAAATTAATGACTTGTATTTTTTTAAGGTAATAGTAATATTTAATGAAGCTTGAAAATTAATTTGAAGTTGAATGCAAAATATAGGAGAAATATGTCTCACGAACTTTGAAGATCTAGAGGTCTAGGATGTGGTGATATATGGAGATAGAGAGATCTAGAGATATGGTAATATATGGATGGTGAAATTTAGGAATTTGGTGATATACAGATTTGGATATACTATGACATAAGGTTATGAAGATATAGCAACATGATGTGAAGGTCTAACAGATGTGGAGGTCTGAATAGATACAGGTCTGACTATAAACTAATGTACATAGGAATCTAGGTTAGATATCTTGACATACAGAAATTTGAATAAAAAGAAATTTGGATGTATAGAAATTTGAATATATAGAAATTTGAATATAGGGATATAGAAATCTAAGTCAGTATTGCAGATGATCTTCACATAGTCCTGTGGATATTACAGCCCATAAACAGAAGAATCTATAGAAATAGAAACCTGAACATTCAAAAATCTTGCTATAGAATATATGTTTTCCTCGTGACCCAATTTTGGCATAACCTAAAAATCAATACGTCTAGTCAACCCATTTCGATGCGACAGCAGATCATTCTCCATTCCATAAAAACGCATCCTTTTAGTACACAAGCTGTCGCATTTTGATTTCCCTCACGTTCCCTCATGCAAAAAAAGTCTTTGACGTCGCTAACGGACGAAGTTTAGTATTAGTATTCCAAAGCAGTGCCGTGAAAAGACGGAGCTTCTGTGATCATCGAAAGAGAACTTCTCTGACCCCTCTTTGTCCAATAGTCTCACGTTACAGGATTTTACTTTCCAACGGACCAGCTCGAAAATCGAACCAACTCGACTACCAGCTTCTCTTTTATGCAGTGTTCTTGTCTGATCATCGACACATTCTTGCTCGTTGCATATTTTATTCTCGCTACGTTGCTTTTTAACGATCGCCAAGCTGCGACCGGACATGTGAACCTTGCTCGGAGGATTTCCAGGATTAGGCTCGCATTATACCATGAAACACCCTGAAAACCATTGGGTACGGGATCTTTCGGGGAAATTCAGGAACAGGGATTCTCGTTGGACATTTAGAGGGATTTATTAGATTGTCATGGAAAATTACGTTATTTAAGGAGGAGCGTACTTTTCAAGTTACAGGATTATGTGGATGAATGATATGGTCAAATGCTTCATATTTGTTTCTTTTTTAATCGAAGTTTACCATTTGCTAATCATTTTTTGTTCTACTACGTTCTAGTTAATTTTGTACGTTCAAATTAATCTTGTATGTTCTAGACAATTTTGCATATTCAAACTAATTTCGTACATCTCACTTCATTTTATACGTTCAAGCCAATTTTGCACGTACAAATTAATTTTGTACACTTAACTTAATTTTGCAAGTTCGAGCTGCTTTTGTAGATTCATGTTAATTTTGTACATCCACATTAATTCTGCAGGTTAAAGCTAATTTTGTGCATCCACATCAATCTGCACATTCAAGTTGATTTTGTAAATCTACATCAATCTGCACATTCAAGTTGATTTTATACGTTCAGATCGAATATACAAGTCATGAACACACATAGATTTTACAACAAAATAAACGTGGGTTTCTACCAAAGTTTTCATGAGAAAATTTCTCGGACAGTTAACAATTTGAAACCGTTGTTGCGATCGTGCTCACGAAGTCGAGCGAAACATACCTCGGAGCACGAAGCATGTTCGAGACAACGAATTTATTGCGAAAACATCGGTTGAACGATCTCTTGAGCTAGCATCAGCCTCGTCTTCATCGGGATCCACGTGTTCTCTGCGAGTTTCTTCAGCGAGCCGTGACACAGGTAAACATCAGGACGGAATCATGTGCGCGCAAGACACGCCATAGGAAGTTGTATTCGCGTGGATGTGTGTACTCGTGTGGATGTGTAGGCCGTGTGTGTATGGTAATGCAGCCAGGCGGGTAGACCTTTGCAGTGTTAACGATTCCGCGTTCCGTATTAATCTGAATTTCAAATTTCCGCGCTATGGCACCTCGGCGCGTGGAATCGCTGACGAGCGAGAGCTTTTGTCGTTGGAACTGGTGAAAATGTTAAAATCCCTGCTCGTGTTTGGCTGGATGTGTAACGTACGTGTAGACCTGTACCATCTCGTGTTTGCACCGCGGATGAAGAATCAAATTTGTTTCTCGTTCGTTCGATTTTGTGGACAGTTTTCAGCTGTCGAGCGTTTGAGAATCGGTGATATTAAAGGGGAGTTAGCTTCGTTCGTAATTGGGTTTCTGCGTTTATCGGGTAACTGAGAAACTATCGGCAATCGGTTTTAATTTTGGCGATTTTGATATTCGGACATTGATGGATTTGGGAATTTTTAAATTTGATGGCGAAGCAAGTTAGAGATTTAGATGTTTGAGAATTTAGCAATTTGTAGTTTGTGAGTATACAAATTTAGGGATTTGACAATTTGGAAATTTATGGAGATGGGAATTTAGGAATTTGGACGTTAGGCAATTCAGAAATTTGGATATTTAACAATTGGCGAGCCAAATTTGAAATTTACTTCTAAACTTGACAACTTGCGAATTTTCATGCTATAAAAAATTCGGCAGAATAAAATTTACAAAAATTTACAAAATTGCAGAATTTAAAAAATATGAAGATGCGGGGTTAGAGAATGTAGAAATTCCGTGTTGAATGCTCAAATTAAGTCATTGTGAGGATGCTCGGTGGAGGAGAGTTTAATGCTTTGACGTAAGTCGAGGATTACACGGTGTGAACTGGGCAAAGTGAAAACATTCGCGCGGAACCAGACAGACTGTGGTTCTGAAGCACAATCGCGTCCGGACTCCATAACGTTTCGCGCTTTTGTTCCGGAAGCCACCAAGCGCAGCTTTATGCCATACACTGTTCACAACTGCAAGGCTGCCTCAAATTGTCAAGAAATCTTTTACCTTTTATTTATACACATGACAGATGTCTTAGAATATAATGGCGAGAGGATTAGATCCAAGATACACGAGGTTTGCTTTGGAACATCAGATACATAGACATGTTCGCTTCGGAACATCGGATACATATGGACAGTCGTTCAGGATATCGTTAAAAATAAGTAGAAAGCACATATCGGTGTTATACAGTTATTCAACCTACACTTATATTAGGACTTGATATGAAGTTGCATCGTTTACGTATGCGACGCACATACGTTAATAATAAATTCTTTTTTCACCTGTTCTATGGTGTCCCATTTCTTTTCTTCAACCTCTATGACGACATTTTTTTCACTTTTCCATCCGCGTTGTCGACCTCTGAACCAGCAGTTGCGTAATTTTCAACGGCAGAAAAGCTGGCGTACGCGTAAAAATGAATGTCCATCCTCGATGTGGACGACACTTCGTTAAAGCAACGCGCTGACGATTCTAAACTCGCCTCTCCCTCTTTCACCTGTCACTCGTCCCGTCTCTTCTTTCTTCTCCCGGAGCCATTTGAAAATTGAAACAACGTAAGCTCGCTCCGGGCACGATGTCCGCTTTTGTTCCGTTTTCAAAATGCTGATAGATCCGGTCCGATTTTTAAAAAACCACTCCGTTAACGGAAACTCAAAGCATCCCGTTGTTATTCCGCGATCGTTGACAGGCTTTAACTGATCGATTTCGCGGGTCGTTTTTGATCACCTTTGACCCGTTAACAGACGAGAATATTTCTTTTAATCGAATATCGTTCGGAAACGTACGACTTGATTTTCCGGACGAGATAGATATCTCGAAGCTATCCGATAAAATTTAATGGCCAAAGTCCGTGCACATTGTGGACCCAGGTTTAAATACGATTTATTCGAAGGAAAATGCCCGGAACTAATTATCCGTGAGTCGGAATACTTTCCAGCAAACGGGACAGGTGCTTTCTCTGGCAACGACAGCTTTATCTACCGTCGATAAGGAGCTTTCTAATTCGTGTTTAGCTTTTGTCTACCTCGGACAGTATTACCGGGTATTTAGTAATTTTGAATTTTTAACGGAAGTTAGAGAATATAAATCAGAAACTCAGGAAATATTCAAATCTTTGACAACTTCAAATTCAGGTATTTATGAATTTTATAGTCAATTCCTTGAACTATTTCGACTCGTGACGCACTCGCACTTTGACTGTTACAAATCTTACTCGAATTTTTAATACATATCTGGTGTTCAGTTATAATTTGCATGGTCAAGGATTGCCGAATACAAAAGTGACAACATTTCAGCTTTCTTTGACTGTTTTAATATTGTAGCTGCGATTAGCTATTTCTGACGCACCTTACAAATCATAGGGCAGAGGGTTAAACCATGTATAACATAAAAATTAACAAAATTTTCACTTCATACTCCCCATATGAAAGATCCAAAAATGACTCAATATTATGTTAACACAACTCAAATTATTACCGAAGTGTCCAACGCGTCTCTCCCAAATAAAAAATTTCAAACACGAACATACAATATATCTAAAATTTTGTAAACATTTTAGACTGATGATGTATATCATCAGCTGTAATATTGATGCAATATGTCGTCAGATTTTAATACGGAACATGCATTGAAAAAATAAAAATCGATCGGCTGCCGGAAGGATATTACAGTTGACGTTAGTTGGAGATATATAACGGTAACTTCCAACAAATTACAGTAACTTTCTGGATACGGTCGCAAGAAGCCGGTGGATCTTTAATAGTTCCATTCCTTATCCCACCTTAACGTTCCTCCTTTACGTTAATCCGTCATATATTCCGCACATTCCGGTCTCCACTTATTGCCGGTGTCCGACGAGCCAGGACTTTATCCTTTAGCGGGGTTCAAAGGAAAACCGGAATAAATTTCGCCGTTGGTATTATGCTTCCATTCCGGCAAACTCGTGGCTCGCAGACGTTCTTCCCTTTAATTTCTTTCCGTTCCAGAAGACTCTCGCTGCTGTTTTTCAAACGAGCCCGGCAAAACCTTATTCCCGGTTTTCGCCGGGGGTCTCGCAGCTTTGATATCGAAACGATCGATTCCCGGTGGCAAAAGTCGCGGACGCCCCCCGGGGATGCTCTCGAAAGCGGTACGCTTAGAAACGAGGGATGAAAAATTCTCATAAAGCTTCATAAATATTTCAGGGATTCGCATAAACGAGCAATTAGGCTGAATTAGGGGTCCCCGGGGTAATATCGCGTTTCATTCATCCGGAGAACCGATCCCTCTTCCGGGATTAATCGTTTCTCGATAGTCTTGTATCCTCCTGGATGGCTTAGGCAAGCGGATTCGAGCGTTTTTACGATACGTTGCTCTTTTACTCGACTCACCCTCGGCATGAATTATACAACGGGAAATACGTCTCTCTGTAAGCTTTTATTTCATTTTTCGAAACTTTACGCTTTCGGTTTCATATTCGTTCATTAATATTTCAGCTAATATTCCGTTGTCGTGCGCGAGCCTTTTAAAATTAATTTAATTCTGTTCGATTCCGAATGATTGTTGTGGATGATTCATGCATATTGAACGCGAATCATTAAAACTGGAATATTTATGCCACTTCGGTAACTAATTTGAATTCGCGATTCATTCCGAAATATTCTTCTGCTCTCGTTGTGAAGATCCTAGGGATTTCGTAGCAAAGTATTTTGATTTTGTATGTACATACGTCGTCAGTAGTGATGATTAAATGACTCATGGAATCGTTAAGATTTACAAGAAGTAAATAGAAGTGTATTTCAACTTTTCTAACCTCTTTGAACATTGTGACAATATTTACCCATGACTGCCGCAGCTGTTAAAAAAAATCATAGATTATGATATTAACCCCTTGACGTACTTTGACGCACTCACGTTTCTGACACTATGAATCTTACCCTTCAATATGAAGTTCAAGTTGTTAAAATTCTAATTTTAATAAACCTAACCTAACCAATGTTGATTCAACAAACTCTCTCTCGGTATTAGATAAATCCGCACTGTTTAAAAAATATAAATCCAGTCCATCCACCGATAATTTCATCCTTCTTTCGTTCAGCGTTCACTTTCATTTTCCCACACACGGAATATTTCCGCCATCCTCGAGGCAAAATCACGGGGTTTTCTGCAGCGCGTGGACGAACCGGTTAATTATCTGCGTGTTTCGAGAAGCTATTTCCACGGTAACCAGATGCATTGCCACTCACGGGATCGTGACAAGTACGTTCGTTGATTATTCCACGGGAATCTCGCGAATCATGCGAAGCATTCGCTGTGACGCGACCAGTCGCGACAGGGAAGGTTATCTTCTAATTAGAGCGCGATTTGCTTTGCTGCAATTGCTCGACTGTTCTCTCTTGTCACGTCGTCTCTTGTTTCGTCTTCGTTGCTTACGTTTTGTTTCTGCGTACGGGAGGCTTCCTTTGCATGAGAACTTCTGCGCACTAGACAATCTTAAACTAAACAATTTTGAGGTTCTCAAATTTTCTGAACCGATAAATGTGTCATGAGTCTGAATTTTCAATCTTTAAATTTCCAAATATCTTCATTCCCAAATTTTTCGGTATACAAGTCCCCAGGTAGCTAAATATCTGTGTTCATAAATCACTAGGTAGCTGAATATCTATGTTCATAAATCGCTAGGAACCTAAATATGTTCATAAATACCTAGGAACATACATATACTCATGGATTCTTAGATCAATAAATTACTATAGCTCTAAATCCTTATACTTCAAAAATCGTGGAACCCCAACTGCCTACATACCCAAGCTCTAAGCTTCAGAAATCCCTAGATCCCCAAAATCGTACGTTCTCATATCTATAGATCCTCAAATTCCTAGATAGAAGAATTACTAGACTTCAAATTCTTACACCCTAAATTCCTATATGCCAAAATTCCCAAATCCTGAAATCCATATGTGCTGATATTTCCAGACCTCGAAATCTATACAATATCCCAAAATCTCCATATTCTAAAGTCCTCAGGTCCCAAAATCCCCAGATCCCCAAAATTCTCATATCTCAATATCCCCACATCCCAAAATCTCCGTATCTCACAATCTATATATCCTCATAATCTACATATCTCTATATTCCCATATCCGAAAATTTCTACATTTCTATATCCCTATATCCAAAAATCGTTATAAACGAAAGTACCCATATCTCAAAATCCCTACGTCCCGAAAACTGTGTGAATCGGTTGCGTCCTTACACGACATTCGATGTTACAGTTTTTAATAACGTTTGACGCAAGCGTTGCAGGCTGCATGAACCGAGTTTCATACATTCTTCATAAACGGTCTTATAAAGTGGTTGTTTATTAAACGCGACATGGTACCCTAGACAATATGAAAATGCTATACCCCGGTGGATTTCGGTCTTGCCACGCGCTCGAGCAAGATTAATAGCAGCTTCATGAAGCTGGCTTGATGCTCGGTAATTAGGTAGAAACAAGAGAATGCTTAGGCAGGTAGCAAGGTTTGTACGGTTACTTGGGTAATACCTCCGAGGATAACTACAAAGTTAAGATCGAGAAACTGTACAAACTTACGATTACAATCTCCCACTTGGTCCCATGCTGCAACTCGCTCCTGTTTCCAACATGGATTATTAAAAGTACGAAAAAGCGGTCCTTTAATGTGATAGCTCGCAAACTCACGTTCTACAGTTCTTGCTTTTTCAAACTTTTCAAGTTTGAAAACTTCGAAATGTCGTTATTACTAATTTTCTGATTTCACAAATCTCAAATTTCTGGATTGCCAGTTCCTTTAATTCCACATTTTCAAATTTTCCAAATTCTCAGATTTCTCGAATTTCACAAATTTCCAAATTTCTCAAATTTCTCAAGCTTCTTAAATTTCTCGAATTTCTCAAAGTTTCAAATTTTCAAATTGTCAATTTGTCAATTTCTCGAAATCTCAAACTTTCAAATATCAATTTCCAAAATTCTCAAATTTTCAAATATCAATTTCCAAAATTCTCAAATTTCCATCTCCCTAAAAGTCAACAAATGAAATTTACCTCTTTCCCTTAATTACTATATTTTCCCCAGAAAAATCAGATTTGTTATTTCTCGTCTTACACGCACCTGGTGAGTTGACAGACGAAAGCAACGCAAACCCCATTGTTCCGCATGCCAACTTACGAGACACGTCTCATTGTTACCTACGCAACTAAACAAACCCACCATTTTTTTTTAGAAGCTATTACCATTTTACACGACCATAAAGCTAGCGACATCGCATACTCTCCGCGTCGTCGCATAAAATAAACACCGTCGACGATAAAATGTCTCGAAAACAGGCTGACCATCGCGCGTATTCTATTAATTCGCGCTAGTCGTCGCGTTTTTGCGCGCGGATCTCGTCGTTACTCGCGCGAAAACTGGGTCGCCGGAAATAAATTTCCATCTGGTGCGAACGGGACGATATAAAGGTCAGCAAGTTTCGTGCAACCGAGGTTCGGCATTATTTCAAGTAATTCGATCTAAATTTTGGAAAATAAAGATGCCCACGAAGGTGGAATAAATTGTTTGAAAAATTTCCGTGCTTTGAAATATTCGATTACGTTTAGAGATTTGTAATTTCCAAATTTAGTGATTCATAGTTCACGTATTTGTAGATTTACGAATCTTCAAGTTTCTATATTTTTGGACTTATAAATCACAAATTTCTAATTGTATAAGTTTCCAAATTCCCGAATTCCCAACTCCTTAAATCTGCAAATGTCCAACTCCACAAATCTCCAAATCCCCAAATCTGCAGACAAAAAATATTTCCATCGTGTTTACCCTCTTCATTACCCTGTTCAAACCCAGCGGTGTAATATAACACATTTTAAAGTATCGAAGAAAATTCGTGACCGAAATATCCGTGTTATCCTCCTCCGGTTCAGCTTCGTACTGTATCGTGTTCCAAGAAAACGTAACTACCAAAATCAAAAGTTTTTCTTATCAAACTTTAACTAAACCCATCAAAGTTCCTCTCGAAAACTTTCTCTAAGTACATCACAATATCAAATGCCATCGTCGTGTCCCCTCAATCTCGCGTAAACTTTAATCATCAACGAGATTCGGCATTAATCGCATCAGGTATATAGGGATACAAGAACATGGAAAAGTGGAGATGTAGGAATTTCAAGCTTTATGGAGATTTAGGGAAATAGGAATTTAAGCTTATAGGAATTTCGATAGATAAAATTTTAGGAATTTAGAACTCTGAGAATGTAGGATTATATTTAGGGTCTGAGCACGTAGCGATCTGGGGACGTAGAGATCTAGGGACGTAGGAATCTTGGGACATAGGTATCTAGAGATGTAGGGATCTATGCACGTAGGGATCTAGGGATGTAGAGATCTAGGGATGTACGAATCTTGGGACATAGGTATCTATGGATGTAGGGATCTAGGTATGTAGAGATCTAAGGACGTAGGAATCTAGGGACGTAGAGATCTAGAGATGTAGAGATCTCAGGACATAGATATCTAGGGACGTAGAGATCTAAGGACATAGATATCTAGGAACGTAGGGATCTAGGGACATAGGTATCTAGAAATCTAAAGATCTAGGGATGTGGGAAATATAAGGATCTAAGAATCTAAGTATCTTCAGATGTGTAATTCCAGAATTTTTTATATCTAAGTATCAACGTAATGATCTAGTAATATAAAGATCTACCAGTGTTGCAATCTAAGAATATAAAAGCTGTAAAAATCTAGAAGTAGGTTAAATTACGCCTCAATAAAGCGAGATTTTATCACCAATTTTTATCACCGTCTAAAATTCCAGGCCAAATGAATACCCCGTTGACAACAGCCATCCAGCGATACAAATTACAAACGTCAGTAAAGCCACGGTCGAGTCGTACGTCGGTCCTTTTTTCACCGTCGCAACCCTTGAGCCACGGTTAGGCGATGCCAGTGCCCTCGGAAAAAGCCCTTTTCCACGCCCTATGGGGTATAGGTTTGCTTAACGGCCCGTATAAGTTTTACGAGCGTTCTACCAGCAACGGTAGAAAAATTTCTTTTGAAGACGCTCGTTCTCGGCCTTCCTGTTCCCGTGAGTCGACGAACAAAAATCTGCCGTCGTTTTTTCGTCTTACGTTAATGCATGACCGGCGTATAAAGAGAATTACACAGGATGCAGGGAAATGGGACAGGTATTTCTAGTGTCGAACGACTCCCAGACGTGTGATATATCGGACACCGGGTAAAACGGGAATAAACGCGTACAGCAACGGTGGATGTGTGTGCGTGTGTGCGCACGATGCGTACACACGCCCCTTTGTGTGCACACGGTGTTTCGTTTAAAGCGACTCTGCCGCTGTCGACGGTCGTGCAGAAACGTTTTAGAAACAAATTTCACTCGGGGGGACAAATGTTGCGATTGGGAATATTGTGCCTCGAAGTGATCCCTCTTTTTTTTGGAATTTCATGTTGTGGGTTTAATTTCTCGTTTAATATGTTGGGTATACGTGTAATTATCTTTATTATTTATACTTACACACACATGTTAACACATGTGTATATACATCTACATATACAATGTTACATATGCATATTAATACATGTACATATACATATTACGCATGTTCATACATGTAGATATACTTGTTACATATGCATGTTAATACATGTATGTATATGTGTTACATACGTATGTTAATACATTACATATGTATGCATGATATACATATATGTTGATACATGTGCATATATGAACATGTGACGTTTACAATTTGTTTTGTTCATATAAGGGATATGTAATTTGGAAATTTAAAAATTGAAGAAACCTCAAAATGTAGGAGCTCAGAAATTCAAAGAAATCGAAAATAACTTAATAATTTAAAAATTAATCGAAAATAACTTAATAAATCTCTGTAAATGTAGTAAGTCAAAAATTCGATAACTCAAAAATTCACAACTTTGTAAATGTGAGAACTCAAACATTCTCAACGTGAACTTCAAAAAATTTCTGAAGTTAGAAAATTGAAAGAAGATAATTGAAAGAAATTTCGAAGCACCCCGTATGACGAACGTATTAAATGAAGCATCCCATAGAACCGGTCAGATAGATCCATAGTATTCCCTGATCCTGTCTGAACCAGACAGGCTGGTAGTTTGCGGAGGCGCTTTAAAGTTCTCATTAAGCGATCGAGGTCTGTGGGACACTTCTGTGTCTCATTGTTTGCTTTGTTTGGTGTTTACGCCAGTGCGGCCAGGCTACACAGCGTTGGCGTCGACTAAGAACCACCGAACCTACAGAGAACCAGAGAGACAAAGAGAGAGAGAGAGAAGGAGAAAGGCCGGTCAGTAAGCGTGACAAGGATAGTCGGGGAACGAAGGGGGTGAAAAGAGGATGGGGATGGCTTTCATTAAGCTTGCATTGTCCTAGCACCGCACTATTATAGCCGAGTGAATAACTTGGAGCCATCCGGTAGTCGAAGCGAGGAAAAGCCTCTCGCTCCTTTTTTTTTCTCTCCCTCTTCGAAAACCCCTTCCTCAACTTCTCTCGGCTGCTTTTCCCCTGTTTGGATTCCTCTTTTCCCTTTCGTCTGTATTCCACTCGCAAACACTTCTCGGACCATCCCCTTCCACCGATTTGTTTCGCGAGCTTCGACACGGACCGTGGATGTACCAATTACGCTGCCTTTGTGTTCAAAATATCGTTTTATAAAATACACAAATAAGCGTGAACAAAAGTGTACGCGATCGTCAGCGAATGAGGTTCAAAATAAGAAAGGAAACTTTTATTACACTTTAAAAGATACGAGTTCCTGATATTGTTCACTTGATATTGTTCCACTGAAGCTTGTTGCTAATTCACAGAACAAGATGAAATGTAATTGACCTTTATTAGACAATTTGCATTTACGTAATGACGAAACAAACATTAGCGATCTGTTAGTGCCTCTATAGTAGTTATGCAAGTTTCACCGTCTATAGTAGTGAAGGGTTAAACATTCCACATACGTGTGTGCAGGAACGCACACACGTTCGTGGGCGATCTGTATACGGCCCAGTTCTGTCACTTGATTCGAGGTCGCTCGTTAATGACGCAGAAGGAACGTTGCTAGAGCGGAGACAAAAGGGGTGGTTAGAGGGTGGCACGTTCGTCAGGAACATAGTTCCGTTTTACCGATTAATAGTTTTGATGTTCGTGGCAACGGTACGTTTAACTTGTTTCCTTCTCGTTGCTTATCTCGGTCGAGTGTGAATTCGATTTTTCGATTTATACCAATTTCTCTTCGGAAGAATATTTAATTCAGTCGTCTCTGATTCTGGGTTAAACTCCCGTTGACTGTCACATTGGAGCGGATTCGAATTTGATTAGGTCATATTTTTACTTCTAACGTGAGTAATTAAAATATTCTTAAACAGAAAGGCGAATTCCGCAAATATTCAAGTTGCCACTATGAAGCAGGTAAAAATTTGATTGGTATTTTTAGCTTCAATTACCGAGTATTTTATTATTATTGCATTATTAAGTACAAAAAAATTGAAGCTATTAATGGAAATAAAAATGAGAGCTGAACAAAATTGATAGAAGTTAATTGCAGAAAAACAATCTGATATGTAACTATCGATTCTCTTTTTAGTTGAGGCGTTAAAATAAAAGCGTTCGTGTCACACTATTCGCGATTGATTGAATTCGCACGAATGGAATGGAACAAAACGGTGAAAATAATTTGAACCGCAAGGGTTAAAGCGTTGAATTCGCGAGGGAGAGGGTGAGTGTTGTTTGTTCGGTGTCGAGGTGATTGGGATTAAATGAACGAGTTTGGGAAGCATAGGGTGGCGGTTTATTGTTGGGGTATTAGAAGTTTTGTGGCAGAGCAGAAAACACTTTGAACGTGATTTAGCAACGTAATGCTTATGAATACTTAAGCTGTACGAGAGTGCGTTAAAACTGAGCGAAGAAATTGCATTGGAAGATTAGACCGAAGGATCATTCAAGATTTAATCTTCGATGGTATAATTAAAGTTTCCATTTTGTCACGATTATCATGAAGTTTCGATTTTGTCATAGATATAAAATTTCGATTAGTCTTTCGATTTTTGTATATTTTAAATTGTTATTTAAGAAACATGAAAGTTATCTTTGTATTTTTTACATTTTTACTCGAGTTCTTGAATTCATTTTTCACTTTTTTATTCAAATAACATTTTTTACTTTCTTCTTTACTCCTCCTCGTGTACAAACAAGAGTATATAACTACTCATACATTTAAAACTACGCGTACATTTAGGGAATCTTGTTCGCCCTTTTAAATATTCAATATCGTATTTATTTTACCTTCCCTAAGACTGTTCGCAAAGAACGAAGAAAAATGCAAAAATTGTTCAAATTACTTCATGAATACTTCTGTAACTTCATGAATAAACATCAAGTTTATTATACATAGTATTGCACGTTTTATTTCTGAAATAGGGTGTAAAATTTGTTTGCAAATAACCCTGGTATTATTTGTTCGCATATAATGGTGGGGAAACGTTGAAATCGTTCTGAATTGCATATAGGGATTTAGGTCAACGCTTTTAATGCCATACAGTATTTATATTTGTACACCGAACAACAATGTTGTTATTGTTTATTAGAGCCTCGCACAGGGAAACTGGAACGGTTGCTCGATAAGACCCGAGCTTAGCGTCTTAACGCAAATTGTATAGTAACAAGGTATCACGGAATTTCACGATAGATAGCCTACATAGAACGTAGGCTTATGGTACTCGATTTCAAACGTGTTTCTTAAAGGTTGGTCAACTTACGAGCCCCTTTAATACTCCTACACTGAAACAGGTGAAAATTGCATTAAGTAGCATATTCGTTTCTAACAAATTTTTTCAAATATTTTTATGATGTACTGTTATATTTATTTTTTATAGTTCGAAATAATTAATGCGAGTGTTTGCAGTTAGGAAAGTGAACAATTTTTTAATAATATAGATCTGTTTATAAATTTATGTATTCATATATGAGTGATGTGGCGCTGAGAGTGTTAATGGCTACTCTCGTTGAAAAGAGTTTGTTGCATTTGTCAATATGGATATTTAAAAGTTACAGGATCTTATAAGAGTGATGGGTGGTTAAGAACATAGTTCTTTAACGATTGCATCTGAAGAGTTCATGTAAAGGAAAACGCTACATAAAGTTTATTTTATGTAAGGTTGATTTGTAATAGTGTAAAGTTAGATGAATAGTTATTAAATTATGTTACTGGATCTGTATTATCTACTTTGCTTCGTCCGTCGACACATCTCACGATCGACGGTTATCGATATCGATGCTGACACTAATTGCTTAATACCTGTTCCAGATACTCCGTCGTTCGCGATAACACGTTTACCTGGTTTTGGAATTCCCATCGTCGAGGGGATGTCTGTCAGCATGAAATGCGAGGTGGACAGCAATCCGGCTAGCACTCCAATTTGGCAAAGGGGTGAGTGATCATTTTGCAGCGAAAAATCACTGAACCTATAAAATAAAATACAGCGCGTTTCGTGAAAAATGGGCCAACTAAATACATCCATCTTAAATTCGTTGTTGCTACATTCTGTGTAATGTTCGAGAAATGTTATATTTATTTAATGTTATATCGTTAATATTACATATTCGTCGTTAAAATTTCAGTTATATTTGTTTAACATTATATCGTTAACACTTCAATCATATTTAAGGTTATATTTTTAATACTTCAACTAAAGAAACTTGTGTTCTTAATATTATGTCAACAGTATTTCATAAACTAAAACATAAAATTGATAAATATAGTTATATTTAAAATATAAGTCAGAATTATAGCGTACGTCTGATTATGTACGTTCACTTTCACTGCGTCGCGTCAACACAAAATGGCGGATGCGCCCCCACAAAATGGCTGCTTACCCAACAGTCGTCAGTTTTAAATATTGCGTCTGTAATATTTTCAAACTTAATAGATTATCATTTCTCATATTCATACTATCATTTTTAAATATATTTTCTTTAATAAATATATCATGTTTAGTAACATAAAAGAAGTCGAACACAATTATTATTATTAATTTGAAGATCGAGGTACATAAAAATTGTATCAATATTCTTCGCACAAAATGGCCGCTTCATTGAAACCAGCAACACAACCTACACTCTATAACATGTAGTAAATGATTTCGTACATTCGCTATAAAGAAGATTTATTTCGGCCTTCGAGCGATAAAATTAGAAAACAAGCTAAGTTTTCCTAACTACGCTATAACATCGTCAGAATATTTTCTCGTTGGAAATATTCTAGTGCTTTCGCCATTAACTTCCACCCTATTAGTTTTCTCGTGGTGATCGGAAAACAGAGCTATAAATCGTGCATAATCATATTACTCTATAGCAGAATCTGACAGCCGAATTCGGATAATAAATAATTCAGTTTATTCTCCACGGACAACTCGCTGCTTCTCGTCGGGAATAAGTATACATGGCAGATAATATCTTTCGCTATCTAGCGAAAGATCGTACCTTTCCTCTTCTCTAATCCGGTGTTGTGAATGTCTCGTCAAGATTAAAATTCTGAGCCCTCCTCTCGCCGCCCTTCTTTCTCTATGGAATCAATGGGACTCCATTGAGATTTCGCTTTCGAAGCGTTCCGTCGACTTATTCTCGATAATTGGAAATCTCCTTGTACGAACGGGAAGCTCGTTGCCTCGCTCGAATTCGTTCGTCGCTTTTTTTTTCCATCCCTCCCACGTTGTAATCGATAACTCGGCGGTTGAAGTGCATTCGACCAGGTTCCTTAGTTGAAAAATGAACGGGGATTTTCAGATTTTTTTAAAAGGCCGCAGAAAGTTACGAGAAAGTTCGTCTTGTGAGAGCTTGGGGAAAAGTGGGTAATGGCGGAAAATCAACTCACGGATAGGGTAAAATAAAACAGTTTTAATTGCAGATTTTTGGTTACAAAATTATCAAGTAACGTGTATTTGTATTTGAAAATGCAACACTCAAATTGTCAGAGTTACATCGCTTTTCAATTTGCTTTTTTCAATCGTTTAATTTTCAATTGTTTAATTGAAAGATTTTGAGTTTGAAAACTCACAATTCGGTTTAAAACACCAATTCAAAATAAGTAAATAACTAAAAATAAACAAATGTTTTACAATATACAGGGTGTCTCTAAATGTAACCTCAATTCTTTTTAATTATGAAAACCAAGTACAGGATCAAATAATTTCACTTATATCAAATCGCCAATATGAATGAAACCTAATCACTAAAAATGCATAATAAAATTAAAATTACACAGGAAGTACTTTTACAGATAATTAAGAAAGATAGAGTATCGCTTGAACAAGACACCCTGTACAGAAATCGTTGGCCTGATTAAGCAAATATATTGAACGAAATCGATAAATGGAAAAGTTGGAAGGTTTGCTGTTACATTCTTTCTTGAAATTTCATTGGTTTTATACGAGAGAGCGGGGAACAAAGAATTACTCTCGACCGAGTGGATTCATTAGCAGCCCCTTGTTCTTTGTCAAGCTCGTCGCCGTTGGACTGGCCTACGGCCTGATAAATATTTAAAACCTCCTATAATTTCCCCTTTTAGCAGTTACGAACACCTATTTCTTTTCTTCTGTTCGCTCTTAGGCGGTGATGAGATTGTCGATGAATTGTGGACAGATGAAATTTCATCGATTAAGGTCAGAAAAATTGATCACGGTATTTTACATTCGATATAACATACTCCATAAAATGTTTCATTATATGAAACTTGAAAAAGTTTATATAATACACAAAAGTGTTATACATATAATTTAGAAAAATACATGATGCAGGTTATTTTGTATATAATTTAGAAAATATGTAATTCAGAAATATGTTACATAATTGAACAAAGTTTGTATGCAAGAACTTGGAAAAATATTGTATAATTTGGAAAATTTGATGGACCTTTTGAGTACAGTTACATATTCGTAGGGATAATAAGGTCAACAAAGGTGTTTTACAAAAATTTCATTTATCCAGGAAGATGTCAGTCTCGAAATCCTGTTGCAGTCATTCTCGCGTTGGCCAGTGTTGGAATTCCCATTTTCGTAGATGCAACCTTGTTCGAGGTTGACGTTAACCTAGATTCGACGTTATGTGTCTCGTGATGGTACGTCTGTCGTGCGGAATGTACTATACAGGACGTACCAAAAGTTGCAACTCTCTCAAATTATCATATTAACAATTCTCAATTTTTTTAATTTATAAACCTTGTTTCTGGTTAGTTTATATTGACGATCAATCCACAAAACAAACTCTGTAGATGAAAGTCCTTTCATTTTACTGAAAGATAAATCTCTCTCTCCAAACAATTAAACATGCTTCGAACAATGTAAATATTCGCTTTTCTAGAATGCTGTATGTTTTTTCTTCTCAGATACAGAATCTTCGATAAAATCGTGATATCATGGTAGTATTATATTTAGAATTTGTCTATCATCTCTACTTTTGATACGTCCTGTACACACAGCTTTAGATAATGGTCGCACCGCGAGTCGTTACGCGTCCTGCTATGGGAATTAACGTTTGTTTTAATGGTACTTTTCGTCCCGAGTCTCCGTGTAATGTTGTTTCGTAACATCGTTGGCAGATTCATTTTCTCCCTAGTGTGATACGCAGGTACTCATACGAACACCATATTAGGCTCCATTCGGTATTACTGATAACACTTCGAACAGACAGCAGTAGGATTTGCAACTTGATTGCTCGATTCTCATATGCGGTATTGGTGACGTGGAAACTATTACATTTCAGAGACCCGAGATTTTTCGATTTTGGTTGCTACTTCTCTCTTCAATTTTTCTGGCAATAATTTTCAAATTTTCAAGTTCTCAAATTGCAATGTTGTAAAATTGTAAAATTCTCAAATTCTCAAATCCTAATTTTCCAAATTTCCAAATTCTCATATCCCAGTTTTCCAAAGTCCCAAATTCTCAAATCCCACTTTTCCAATGTCCCAAATTCTCAAATCCCAATTTTCCAATGTCCCAAATTCTCAAATCCCAATTTTCCAAATTTCCAAATTCTCATATCCCAATTTTCCAAAGTCCCAAATTCTCAAATCTCATTTTTCCAATGTCCCAAATTCTCAAATCCCATTTTTCCAAAGTCCTAAATTCTCAAATCCCAATTTTCCAAAGTACCAAATTCCCAAATCCCAATTTTCCAATGTCCCAAATTCTCAAATTCCAATTTTCCAAATTTCCAAATTCTCATATCCCAATTTTCCAAAGTCCCAAATTCTCAAATCCCATTTTTCCAATGTCCCAAATTCTCAAATCCCATTTTTCCAAAGTCCTAAATTCTCAAATCCCAATTTTCCAAAGTACCAAATTCCCAAATCCCAATTTTCCAATGTCCCAAATTCTCAAATTCCAATTTTCCAAATTTCCAAATTCTCATATCCCAATTTTCCAAAGTCCCAAATTCTCAAATCCCATTTTTCCAATGTCCCAAATTCTCAAATCTCAATTTTCCAAAGTCCCAAATTTTCAAATCCCAATTTTCCAATGTCCTAAATTCTCAAATCCCCAAATTCTTAAATGTCTACCTTCACAAGTTTCTAAATTCACAAAATTCGTAAATTCCCCAAATTCCCCAAATTCCTAAATTCCTAAATTAGTAAATTGATGACCTAGTAACCTAGTAACTCGATAAATCGGTAAATTGAAAAATTGAATCAGTACATGTTCACCTCATCAAATTAGCAATTTTCCAAAACTAACACAAATTCGTAAATCCCGAAATTTAAAAAGTGAACTCAATTTGTCAACATATCAAACACTGAACTCGTAAATTCGTCAAAGTATAAAACGGTTGAACGAGTATCGCAATCCAACGTATAAATCGATACACCTACACGTTCGCTCACGAGATCGATGTTTCTCAAAAATCTCCCACCGCTACTCTTTTTCCAGAGTACAGCGTTTCCTGCGCCTGGCAAATTCGATACTCCGTTCTCTATATCTTCGGACCATGTTTCTCGTATCGGTTAGATTCGTCTTCCAGTTCCTGGCTCGAACCTTTTGGCCAGCCACGAAATCACGAGCAGGATTTACAATCAGTATCAGAGAGGA
Source organism: Megachile lagopoda (assembly GCA_036983795.1). NCBI lineage: Eukaryota > Metazoa > Arthropoda > Insecta > Hymenoptera > Megachilidae > Megachile > Megachile lagopoda. The sequence goes on along the minus strand of CM072785.1, from coordinate 10,322,255 downwards.
TCCGTTAACGACGTTGTTTTTTGCTCGCGACCGGTGGCGAATGAAAGTTCGCCCCACGGTATAATTTCCTTTATTCGTCGTCAATCAGGGTAACTCGCGAAAACGAAGAGAAGGACAGAGAAATAGAGAAGAATTTTCGTGGCGAGTTTCATGATAGTATGGAGACCACTTTCTTGATTAGACCGTTCGATTTAAGCGAGCTAGCCCATTACGTTCGTTAAACGCATCGACTGCGCCGGCTAACTTTTCACGGAGCTACGTTTCTTTCTGTTTCCTTTTTTTTTCGAATTCGCAGATCGAACCGTACCCTTTCAGACTTTCACGAAAGTAGCCATTAATGTTACGACGTTGTTGATGTTTAATCTCGTTGCGAGGCTCATCTCGAGGATTCCTTTTTATCGTTATCGTCCCGAGGCGAAACGGTTGAAAATATTGCTAGCTCTGGTTTATTGCATCCACTTTCCGTAATTCGTTGCTTTACTTAACCCTTTTGCCTACTTTCGGGCCCTTTCTGACCCGATGCACTTTTATTTATCTTCAACGAAATCGTTGAGGGAATCCATGGTTATTTCGACGTTCCATGAAATACGGAAAGTATTTGGTAAAAAAATCGTGCAAGTTAAATTCGTTGAATACTGAAAGTTTAAATATTAATTTTTAATCGTAATTTTTTATGTACATGTTTAAATCTCAATTTTGAACTTTTCCTTTTAAACCCGTAATTTCTTGATCCCTCTTTTTAAATCTTAATTTTCAATCTCTCCTTCCAAATTTTAATTTTCAATCTTCCCTTCTAAATCTTAATTTTTGCTCTTTGGCAAGTTGGAATTTAAAATTGAACTTTTCAATCAGAACATCGTTCAGCAAACTATAATTTATTTCTTAACTAAAACTTCATAAAAAATTAATCTACCATTAGTCCTTTGAGTTACAAACTTTATTTTCAACCTAGTTAAATACATTAATACGTACCGAATCGATTGAAATAATTTTATAAATCTTGTGCACTTCGAATGTGGAATATCAGATGAACGCAACTGTATTCGAACGACGTTTAATTATTCACTTGACACCCTATATACGTGGAGTTTGAATCCCCAGAACGAAGACATCGTTCCCCCCCGTTGAAAAGCCCCATTTCACGAAACTGGAAGGGTAACGAAAATCAAGGGTTGGGTTAATCGTACCCGTCCTCGTTAGTCCCATGTTATTGAGTCGCACAAAATGCTGAGAGAAGCTGCACCTGTCACTTTCTGCCACGATCAGCTGGGGGAATGATAAGAAACTTGATGAACGACCATTTATGTGGTGTCAAATGGCCTATGGGGATTTACTGTCCAGAGGAATTTCGGTCGAAATGAACAAATACCTGCATACATATTTCTATTGTTTAACTCTTGATGACTGTGTCAGATGTGAACCGACTGTACACAGTTATAATATTAAAATTAATTTAGAAAACTAAAATGATATGATCATATAATTTGATTTGAACTACATATTGAAACGTATTAAAAAGTACAGGAGAATTTATCGCGTTTGTAGGTGCGTCACAAGCCAGACTCGTGACGCACGTTCATATGTGACAACACTAATTCGTGTTTGCATAAAAATCGAGTTTTGAGCACGATACCAATTGCAGTTTGTATAATTGAAGATCGCTAATGCAAAATATACCTAACATTTCAACATTCTTTATTTACCTTAAAGCTGCAGTAATAATTAGACAGCTGACGCACCCGACGCAACTTGTAGGCTAAGAGGTTAATAAAAATCTACGATTTTTCGACAGGTGCGTCAATCAGAAGTAAATATTAATTGCTAAGATCTTAAAATAAAATAGGAAAGTTAAAATGCTAGGTTGAAAGTTAAAATTCTATATTTTGTATTTAAGCAGTCGATGAGATTGTAGAGTTGCATGTGAAATTCAGTTCGGGTAAAAATACTAGTCTGATTTGTGTAGAAAAGAAATGAAATAGTCAAAATTATGGTAGAAAACCAAACCATGGTGTGATCGATTAAATGGAAAACCATCACAACACGGTACTTTTACGTTAGAATTGACAAACGTATCCAAGCAATTCCTTGATCGCGTTACGAGTAGCGAGATTGTCCAGGAAATTGGCCAGCAAATCTCGTCCTGGCGACAGAAAAATGTTCCTGTCGTTAATGACGGATGGGCAACGTTCTATAAATCGAATCTTCGTTTCGATAAATCGAAACACTCTGTAGTGTACACCGTTACCCTATTAAATATTCAATTATTTCTACCCTCCACTTCTAACGTTGAGATTTGATGAGCACATTGGGGTGCAATCGTGGGCTTAGATCAGAATAAACTTGATAAATGGGTTTCATTAAATTTCAATTTTGAGATTAGTTTTAAAATTTCTAAGTCATATTCTCGAACTAATGATATTTGATGATTTTCAAGTTTTTGATTTGAAGTTCCTAATTTCCAAATGACCAGATTCTTAATCAAGTTTGTAATTTTGTAAATTTCTAAGTTTCTAAATATCCAAATTTCCAAACTCTCAAATTGTTAAAACTTCTATTTTTCTATATAATTTAAAAACTTTGTCAAACCTTTAAAATTTCTAAAACTCCCAAATGATCTAAATCCTCAAATCCAAATTTCCACGTTGAAAATTTCCAAACTTGAAGGTCCCCTAATTTTCAAGTACCCAAGTTCTCAAGTCCTAAAATATCAAGATTCACAAATACCTAAATCTGTAACTTCCAAATCCCAAACTCAAAAGTTCCCTAATTTCCAAATACTCAAATTATCGCATACCCAAAATATCAAAACTCTCGAATCTCTTATCCTGCAAATTCCTAATATGAGAACCATAATTTCAAAAATCCTGATCTAAATCTTCGTAACGGGAAATACCAAATTCATTCCCGAGTGTACACAGGGTTCCCGAGTGTACACAGGGTTCGAGTCGACCCGTAGAGAGGAGTAAAAAAGGAGAAATATAGACAGAGAGCTTAATCCCTATTCATAGACTCAATCGAGTGATTTCGAATAAATCCTGGCAGCGTTCCGCGAAATCCGCTGCAATTAAAATACTTTAATATCCTTTGGAGCACGTACCCGCTTCGGGCTATGCCTTCTTCCGACCACATCGTTTTTCCCTTACCCCCTCGACTTGCCTCGCTTTCAGACACCCGCGTTTTCAACCCCACCTTACCCTCCCTCTATCTTTATCCACGATCCCAATTTCTTTTTTTTGGGGAGAGTGCTCTTATTAAACGCCCCAATCCGAGTGCCCGAAGGTATCGGGAAAGCACGTTTGCTTTCCTTCAAAGCGTCCTTTATCATTGAACCAACTTTACGCCAGACATTTTGACCGTTCGTCTTCCAACGATGCATGTCCCCAAGATTTTATGTTCTATCTTCACATTTGACTGAGTGCTTTTTCTACATCTTTCTCGATTTTCAGACATTTTCTGAGAAAACGATTTCTGAGTATTACTGTTTGAAAATATCTGAATTCGAGAGTTCTTCGGTATTTTGATCATTTCAATATGATTTGAAATTTAATGAACAAATTTTCTAAATTCATTATTTGTGAAATGTCCAAACTTGATTTGTTTTTTGAGATATTCAGACTTGACAATATTTTATCAAAAAAATTTGTCATTTCGAGAATATTGTAAAAATTCATAACTTTAAATATTCCTAAATTCCCCATCTGTGATTGAAAGAATATGCAACCTTAGAAATTTATAATTTCAGAAATATCTAATATTTTACCACGGAAATTTCTTTCAAAGAATGTTGTATTACAAAAATTCGTAATTTTGATACTGTACAATCTTAAAAGTTCGACCTAAAAAATATATGACATATTAAAATAAATGGCATATCTATATAATATAAATGTATAATGAAATATTTGAAAAGCAGGTCAAAATGTATGTATCGAAACTAATTTCCTATTCCCAGCCGAAAGATTCATAAATTACGTAAAAAGGAGTAAATCGCGAACAGTTCGAGCAGCACTCGGGGTTGTTGATGTAAAGATTTATCGGGTAAATGCGGAAGCGTGTATCTAGCGCACTCATTCATCGCCGATGCGATCAATATGTAATGATCGCTATAAAGTGCACCGGTTAAGGCCGAAGATACTTTAAATGAAAAGAAGGATAAATTTATCACGGCCCCGTCGAACGATTTATCACGACGATACATTCGAGCTGCGGACGTTCTGGAGAACGTACGATGGCGTCAGCTGCGGGAAACCGCTTCAGGGGAAGTAGATCCCCATCCGATCATTGTTCATACGGAGCTAGCATATAATACGATAGCACCCACAGTCAAATATATATCTATTATACGTAAAGTGAGATCCTCGTAGCACTTTTTCCCGCGAGTCGACGATCTCCCCTCAATTTCTTATTTTTACTGCGGCTAAATTTAGACTTTGTAAGGCGACGTTTTTACAGTGATATGTGACGCTTTAGTTCAATTATTTATGGAAAAGTAAACGAAAGAGCTCTGTCATTTTACGGACGTTTGGTCATTTAAATTTGAACTAAAGTAGAAAAATAAATAAATTGGGGATATGTGAATTGCCTAAAACTTTAGCTTGACGAAAGTTGATATTTTTACCAAAATTTCTTTATAAGTTTTAAATAAGAGATCCGTCATTTATTCAAATAAATGTGCCCAAAATTTCTATATACCTTTAAGACTTTGAACACTTTTTCGCTTAATAACTTGAAATTGAAACAATTGCTCGCCCTAATTTGTTGAAGCGTCGTTAAATAGTACAAGCACACTGAAACGATAGCATTTATGTTCTCAATGTTTTTTAACCTGCTAATTATCGCGCTCGAGGACTGTAAAGCTGAGTAACAGTTTTTTAGGAACATTTATACGCGCCGGTGAAATGAATAAACTTCACGTAAACTCGTGTCTGTGGACTGCTTTCTGTCTTAATTACTTTCTACTTTTTCTTTCGGCAAGGCGCGGAAAAACGCAGGCCACGTTGCTTCTTTTACGAGTAAGTAGTTGGTTGCTTGTGTTGAAGCGATATCTCCTTTCACGGGAAGAGAGAATATTTTTCATAAATTTCATAATTTATATTCGTTTCACGCTAAATCTATTATTTACATCTCATTAACGCATCTTTTCGAACGAGTAGATTTTCGCGTTTTCAAGTATTTTGAATGGGGGTGTAAATAATTGATCATTTGTTCGTATCAAGTTTTAAATATATTTTCCTCGATGACAGTAATTGCAATTTTCTCGCCAGTTTGAAATAGTGGGACGAGCGGATAATGGGATTTCGAGCTGCAGCTCTCGATAAACGAACCAAATTTCGATTCGCTGGAGATGTATCGCTTCAGAGACTTATTAAAGGATAAAAGTTATGGCGAATAGTTTGGATAAATTAGTTTGGGAATTTGGGAATTTTGGTCATTGCAAATTCGGAGATTAAGGGATTAGAAATGTGGAGAATAAAATTTGCAAATTTGGGTAATTCAGAAATTTGACAATTTTGCAAATTTATGAAGTTAATTACTTTCAACTTCAAATATATATAAACTTAACAAGTGGAGATTTGGAAATATGCAAATCTATTAGTTGACGACTTGAAAATTTTCAAATTTAATAATTTAACAATTTAATATCTTCAGAACTTGAAACTTCGATCATTCGAATTCGAAAATTTAAGAACTTTCAATCTTGAATTAGAAAACGTAGAAAAAAATGTCGAAACATGGCGAAAAAAATTCTAAACTTTCAAACACCATGTACACCGTATTCCACGTGGAACAGTTTTAAAATTAAAATTAAAGTATAAATCACCTCTGAAATCACCAAAGACCAAACTCTAACGTCTAAAGGTTAACTCTCGTCAGAACACAGTAAAGTTTGGTCGTAGAACTCAGTCGGTATCCACCGTTGCGGATGTTTTTTTCTCTCTCTGTCTAACTTCCTTCTTGTCCTGTTCGATTCCGTTTCTTTCAAGCCCTCGTTGTCCAACCCTCACACCTTCGTCCGGTGTTGTTCCACATTTGAAACGCGGTTTGAAGCTGCTGGTAAATCCGACAGCTGCGTCGAATCCTGGTTCTCGTCAAATCGCAACGGGGGCGGGCTAAAAACAACGCGCGAGAGAAATGCCTATGGCTGGATGAAAGTTTCGCGAACGACTTTCGAGAAACGGATACCACCGAGGGATCCTCCCCTTTTCTTCTTTCTTTTGTTCGGGAAATATAGCCTGGAACTTGTTGGTTCTTTTATTTGTTTCTTAGGTCTCAAGATGGGCGGATCGCGTGCGGTAATTTGATTAACCGGAAATAAAATCGATACGATCGGCAAGCTTTTCGAGAAGGAACCAAAATAGGAAATTCTCGTGGGTGAATTCTATTGGACTTAATAAAAATCTCGTCGTTTAACGATGGCTATTTTTTACAAAAGTGTATGTGTTACGGTAAATGTGACTAATCTTCATTATGTATAATTGCCGGTTATTATATGTAATCACAACTAAGTTTGCCGGCTATTATACACGTATAATCACCACTATAGTCGCCATTAAGATTAGCATATACAACCGGCAATTATACACAATCACCGGATTAATCACATTTATCGTAACGTGCAGACATAGATTTTTGTGTAAGATCTTCTAAGTTATCGAGTAAGTTTTCACGTTATTTACAAACAAAATATATTTCATCATCATAATCCTATTACCAATCCCAGGATTACATCCAGCAACAATATTTCTCTGTAATGAACACTTCACATAGAAACGTGACTTGAAACATCGTCTCAAAATAGGGAAAAATATTTTCTGAAATCTGGAGAGGTCCTCCAACATGGAAGTTTACACGAGTAAACCGTCTATAATTTCGAATGGGCGACGCGTGATTCGTCAAAGGACAATAATGCGTCTCCAGCTGGCGTCGCTCTAGCGTCGACAGCGTAATTCTAAAGCAGCGTCGGTTAATCGGTAGTTGCGATGCGATTTCGCGAAATCATCGCCGTCTCGGTCGAACCACGAATGGTTTCTAGTCTGTTAATTCCTATGCTGAACATCCTGTACGTTTGCGTTTCAGACAGTGGACGGCCTATCGAGCAAAGCGACGACGGATGGTTGAACTTCACAAAAATCACCAGAACCGACAGCGCTTGGTACAAATGTTACACCAAGCATATGCTCGGAATATTCACCAGCATCGGTTATTTCCTCAATGTTCGATGTGAGTACAACTTATATTGGGAACAAACTTTCCTTATTATTATTTAATATTTTTTTATATTCTTTTATTGTAACATTGAGTCGTTGTTCACGAGTGTTTTGGTTTAAATTGAAAAGTTTGAGATGCTTATGTGTGCATTATGCGTCAATAGTTTGGTGAAATGTATCCTTGAGAATTTTTAATTATATGACCCTGAAATGTAGATAGACCTTAAAATGTCGTAGATGCGTGACCTTAAAGTATTGCAAATAACCTTAAAATTTTGTAAATATATGGTCTTGAAACTTTTTAATCACCCTGAAGTAAACGACCTTGAAATTTCATAAATGTCCTTGAAATTTTATAAATATATCTTAAAATTTTATAAATATATCTTAAAATTTCGTACATATATAATCTCAAAATGGAATAAATACATATCCTAAAAATATACAACCTTGTATATGACCTTGGAAGTCAATTCACCGTCAAACGCCACCGAAATTAGAAAATTATCGATAACGCGACTCGAAGTAATCGACAGTGTCAAGCACGAAAAAGAGTTATCGAAGGATGGTCGAGCAGACATTCGCGTTAATTCGAAATGCGAGGGTGGCGTCGTCGCAGCCAATAACCGGAAACCACAGTCATTTGTCAAGTGCGGAAACCGCCGAGCCAAACGGAAATTATCCGTGCCCTGTCGTGAAAATTTGCAAATTTCCTACCCTCGTCCTTCCATCTTGTCGTTATAACACAGAAGACAGAAAGAGAAAGGCGAAGCTAGGGATACGTCGCTCCGTTTTGCATCTCGAATCACCGACATTTCCACCCCCTTTTCGACGTTGCCTCTTCAGCTTCCGTTTACACCCTCGACCGACGATCCTGGATACGGGTTTCCGAGCACCTAATCTCTACGCAATTTAGGTGGCTCGAGAGCACCTATAAACTAACCATCCTCCTAAGGAATTATCGATTACACCGTTACCCACGTCCTGTTCGAATCTCCTGGCCGGATTACTTGCCCGCGGATAACGTCGACCAGGGTTTTAAACGGTGCACACCAATTTCGGCCAATTCCAGATAGCGGCGAACCCAGAAGAGGAACTGGCCTCTCGGAAGGGCTGCTTTTAAAGCAACTCGGACAGAATGATGTTGTTTCGTAAATTGATTTCCGCCTTCGAGGCACATTCGACGTTTGTCATCGGGAAGACCTGTAATGTGGTTGAATGAAAAGACTGTATGATATTCTATAACACGTATTTTTTAACGAATTTTATCATTCTTCGTTCTTCATTATTTTTCATGTTATAAATCATAAATGAAATTTAAATGAATAGATAACAAAAACAAAATAAATTGAAACAAATTGAAATAAATTCCGATAAATGTAAATACGTAAAATAAATTGAACTAAATTCAAATAAAATAAACGAAACAAACAAAACAATTAAAATTAAATGAATAATAAATAATATCGAATTTTCAGAACGAAATAAATATGAAGGGTATCGCGTTACAGGTGGAATCAAATATTACGACTCGTTGTAAACAAATTATCTCACAACTTCGATTGATCGTTAGATCGTTGACGACGTCTTAACAATTACATGTTAACAAGACGAGACCAGGATCGATGTTCGTACGCTTGTTATAAATATACCGTGCTTGTTAGAAGGGATTCCCAATAGTTGTTAAAGTTTGTATCGTCGTTGAATACAGAGAACACGAAAAGGACGAAGTTAGAGGAAGGAGGATAGTGATAGTTTCTGAAGTTAGCGGTTAGTTAGTAGTTAGTCAATCAGTTAGCAATCAGTCATTAACCGGTATTACACGGAATTAGATGCAATCAGGCTTCCAACAATCTCCTGTTAGTCAATACACAAACTCATAAGCCTTCATCAGATGAATGTGCAATCAAGCTTGCTTTACATTCTCAAAGAAGGTTACTTACTAATTGAACGTTGGTTAAGTGTCCACTTTGATATAATACATTTACACGCTTCATCGATTCGTACGTACATTTTGTAATATTTTATCAAGTCACATTCATATAAAATTTTTTAGTGCACTGAATTTTCTGTCACTTACAAATATATACAAGTAAACATTGTTGATAAATATAATACAAAAATGTTATATAAATTAGAATATAGCTATACCCTGAAGCTTTCAACTTTCCATTTTAAATCAATAATAATATTATTAGAAATAACTATAATAATGATATACAAATTTGTTCATTATAATTTATAATTCGATTATAAATACTAAATTTAATCAGTAAATCGTTTAGAGCCACTTGAAGATATCTTTGAACCTTGCAAACTACAAAAACAGAAACTCGTTCGGAAATTTGCATCGAATCGACGAACATCGAACGGAGAAATATCGGGGAGGCCAGTATTTTCATATTTCCGAGGAGAAATCATGATGCATGCGCTCCATCGGCGCAACGACAAAATTGTCCGCGTCAAGGATGAAAGGCGTCGTGCGGGATTTCCGGCGATAGATCAAATTCGTCGGTAACGAGAATCGCCATTAAAAAAGAGGATCGGCCGTGCGGTGGGTAACGAAGAAAAAGTGGAAGTTCGGTCCCCTCCTCGGCGTCGTGTTTGTTATAGCTCGAACGGCTGTGTTTGCTGTAAAATTCCGAACAAACTACAAGACAAACGAGGTATAGTCGGACAGCCGACGAGTGGGAGAGTGTAAAAGCCTGCTATCGTCGCATCCACCACTTTGATCCCTTTGTTTTGTTAGAGGATGAGCCGGAGGATCAGCTTGCTAACTCAAAGGACTGCTCTTTCTCCACCCTCCGCCGCTCTTTCTCTTTTCCCTTCTTTCCTTCAACCCTCCTCATACTCCACCCACCGCCCTCTTTTCTCCGGCTACGTCTACTCGCTCGCTCTAATTCTCCCGTTCCAGGAGAGATAGCCGGGACCCACGACACCCGGCCATCCTCCTCTCGACACCCTTTTCCCTTCGTAATTGTGGACACAGCGTTAGCTCGAGAGCAAACGATCGCGGACGTATAATTCCGTAGCTGGAATTGGAAAAGGAAAGGTACACCGGAAGCTAGACCACGCGCCATGCTATCATCCACCCTTGAACTTTATCCCTGGTACGTGCGTGTGATTCCTGATGCGACGCCGTTATCGATGACAACCGAGACGCGGATTTCGGGATCACCTTTAAGGCAGCCGGGATAAGGATGCACGCTGCGTGCTACAGAATCCTGAACAGTCGCTGCTTCCGACACTTATGTCGACCTGGAACGATCTCGAAAATTGAAATTTTCGAATTTGTATTTGCTGTCGTGATTGATCCACGATAAATCTGTTTTCAAGGGGGTTCCTACAATTTTTGATGATTTTGATAGAGAACAGAGAGAAACTGAAGACAAAAATTCAGTTACGTGTTATATTATTCTATGCTTGATAAACTTTGAAACTTGCTGTTATTAAACGACAGCAATAACAATTTTCACCTGAATTTCTATTTCCAATTATTTTACATTTACACACCTTTATCTAAGTGAAAATGTAATTGGTCCTTTGTTCCTGGTAAATTACTTCGATAATTGTTTCAAGTAAAAATTTCTTGAAAATCTCGAAAGTTTCAAGAGATTTCGCGCTTTTAATACATGTTATAATTCTAAAAGTATTAAAACTCCTGAAGGCCTCTGAAGTTTTAAAAATGTTGAAAGCCTTTAAGTCTTGAGAAGTTAATGATTCTTAAAAGTAGAGGTACATTACACAATTCCCTTCTAAAAATACAGAAAGTCGAGGTGAAACAGAAGTATTTCTATATTTAACACCCAGCAAACAATTATTAATAAATCAGTTAGAAATTCATCAAGGAGAATGTTAACTTAATTATGAAAGTGTAGAAAGATGTTATTTTATAAAATTATATATTCAAAATATTTGCTAATCACAGCTGAATTACTAAACTAAAAGTATGCTAAACTTAAATTTATGCTGAACTTAAACCTAACAAAAAACTTACATTTTGAGAAATTGATACGTCTATACCCAATTCTCCAGGCAAATTCATTCAGTACCCTCTCAAAATTCATCCAACAAGCATTCGATTAGTATACCTATGCACACATCTGCATACAATTCTGGTGACCCGTAGTGATCACATAAATCGATATTCAGATGATCCAGATATGGAGACGGAAGCCGAAGCGTTGAACGGGGAGGCAACCGATTCCCGGAAGATGGAAGTTCAGATCGGTGGTGCAGTGACTTTAGAGTGCGATGGTGGCTGTTGGGGACATGGTCCTGGAATGGAACCAGTTGGTGGACCTGGACCATTGGCTCTTAGTCGAGTCGTTTACCAAGAAGCTGGCGAGTATCGATGCGTCGCACCTGACAGGAAAATGCAGAACACGTGGCGTGCACAGCTGCCATATCACATCAACGTTACCGGTAAGTCTACAAGCAAATTTATTCTATCGTGTTTCCGAAGTCATACTTGTCCGATTATTAACTGACATTGACATCTTTCATTTTTATTTAAATGATTTGAATGCGATCGTTTAGACATAATAATAATCTCGAGATAGTTACAAAGTTAATGATTTAATATAATGATGAGGATGAAGAATTCTATCACTACTTTATTATAAATAAATTCTGTCACTGTTCGAATTATAAAATAGGGTGAAAAGCATGTTCTCTTAAAAATTCCGCTAGAAATTTTGCAATAGTTCATTAGGTTAAATAATCGCGTAGACTGCAAGAAATGGAAGGAAGTATACAGATACTAATTGCGGAAGCGATAAAAGTAATAGCTCATTATTAAATTTCAAGAATCTTGTAATATAGCCAATATCAAGTAACCTCGTTCACCGCTAACTCGTAGCTTATCATCATCACTCACTATCACGAAATCGGCTCTCTTCTCAAACCGTTCGACTGGAATTATCCAATTTTCTACTATAATTGCTCGCGTGCGCCCTACGACGAGCTTCTAATTCCAAGACTTATGAACACACTTTAGATAAATTACGTTTGATCCCAACCACTCGACGTCCACTAATTTGAACGATCACTTTCTTACCGAGCGCTTTAATAAATTTCACCTCTGCAACAGTCACTCATTTATTTATTTCTGAAAGAATCATATTTAATATTGAACGACTTAGCTTTTTGAGGTTAGGTACCTTTCGAAGTTAAGATAATCTAATATTATACAGTATAATAATATTATTATTATAGTAATATAGTCACTGTACAATAATAGTATAATAAAAAATGTTAACAAACACAATAATCATATAACACCAAATCTTAATTCATTTTGTTGTATGAATATTCACAAATATTTTGCAAAAGGCAAACAACTATTTGTCACTTGTACTAAGTCAGGTCGCGAAGAGTTAAATATTACCCTGTGTTACAAATAATCGTGCCATGATCTCTTCAAAATTGTCCACATTCATTAAGCTTCTTTTCACCGGCGACGTTTTTTGCATCTTTTAAAGCTAGTACATACGAGATCTGTAGGATTAGAACTTTTTACCGTGCATATTCTGTTTCTACCATTTTTTTTTGCTTGTAACGTTATTATCGTCTTTCACGATGCTGTAGCCAGCTCTGTTTTGCTCCGCTTCTCTTTTTCTACAATGCATCACGTGCAACGCGAAAAAAGATGTATTCTTTTTCTGGCGCACAATGCGCCGGCGAGTTTGTTGTTCCGCGAGCACATCATTACGTTGGCTATTGAGCGAATTTCGAACGTTGCCGGAATAGCTCGTGACATCTATCAGCGTATACGCAACGTTAAATAAAAGGAACATCCGGGAAAATTGTTCGTGAGGGACAAATTAATTAAAGGCGTATTGTTGCTGACGGGTGTTTAATCGTTATAGTTTCCTTTCTTCGTACGCTGCATGTACAGAGAGTTGAATGAGAACGATATTTTTTATAAAACTATATTCGTTCAAATTCTTGTGTGCCATAGTAAATATGATTTGAAAATTTTTATATTTCCTCGTGTAATTTGTTTATTATTTTTATGTAATTTTGCGTTATGAAAGTTTAGGTTATCGAGTCTTCAAATTCTGATGTCATCAAATTATCAAATTTCTAAATTTCTAAAATTGTCGATTACCTAAGTGCATAGTTTTCAAATTTCCATTCTGAATCGCAGTTTTAACAGCGATAACATATCGCACAGTACATCGAAGTTCTACTGTAACACTTAGCGGTAGAAAGCCAATAATTGAAATATGGGCGGTAGTTAGTTAGATAAGTCGTGTAGAACCGAGGGATAGTTAAACTAGTAGAACAGGAAACGTAGGTAGTCAATCAAGTGAAATAGGGTCGGTAAGTAATCAGACAATTAACATACGATCGATAGATAGTCAGATAATAGGGATTGTTGGTACTCAATCAAGTAGTACACCCAGTAGGTGGTCAGACAAGTGGAATATAGCACGTAGATGGCCATCCAACTGAAATAGGATGCTATACATAGAGTATGCAAATACCTTCATCGTTTTTAGTTCATTTTTATAATACTTTCTAGATAATGACTTTCAGATTTTTCGACAGTCATTTTTAGTTTCAATGACACTTTTCAGTCAAAAAATGCAATCACATAAATAAGAATTTATAAACAAAAATTAATCTTCTAGAAATTGTACTTTCTTGTATGTATATTTTATTTACTTCAGTGTTATTTATTACTAATTTCTTAACTATTTAATTGTTTGTAAATAATACCCCCAGTTAACGGTATATAAAAGTGAAGAACATCAACGATAATTCCAGCGAAATTCTCTAACGCTACAATTATCCGTTACCCTAGCGAGGATTCCTCTAATTAACTAGCACGAGGGTATAGCAATCAGAAACATCGGCGGGATGTCGAGAATGTTTGGTTAGAGGAAGATATCCATTAGCAGAAGCTTTCCACTCTCCCCGCTGTTCTGGGATCGCGAGTTACGGCACACAAACTTATGATAGTCAATTCCATTAGCGTACGATTTAGTTTTGAATCGGATTCTAATACCCGCAGCGGTTTCCGCAAGTCGATGGACATTGGTGCTCATAATCTGTCAGCATGACGAACGATCCGTTCTCAGCGGACCTACTTCGCCAACGGATCGAATGTTAGCACACCAACAACCGAGAAGATAAACTGTTTAACTTCCTTTTTCTTCGAGTTACCACCCTTCTTATAATACACTTTTGACTTCGTTTTGCCATTAATTAACGAGGAAGACCTTTAACCGAATAGTTATCGAATTCATATGTTCAGCATGATACAAAATAATTGCACTGTTAAAGTACATGGTCACAGAAACCACGTAACACATCTTATGGAACGATCTATGAGCTCCCTTTACCTGAAGAGCAAATCCTTTACCACCTCGAAAACATGCAACTATAGAAATTTGAAAACTTGAAAAGTCAGCACACGTTAAAAACGAGGAAAAAACACCTTCAGCAACTAGGTTATAATCCTCCATCCCCTTCGGCGGAGACAAAAATCCCATATTCGAACAAAGCGATGAACTCTTAGCACCGCACTCGATGGCTCTCGGAAATAAAAAGCAAATAAATGCGGCAGCCATGAAAGATATAGCGCAGAAATGGAATGCAACGGAAACGGGCGTAACATACTCGAGTTAAAATCATGAGACTATCGCGAGCTTCTCAATTTCTAAGACGTATCCCAGAACGGGAGATCGGTTTTCGCGACCGGAACGAGCTTGGATCACTTCGATAGGTCGTGGAACGCCACGTACGAAGCAGGCTTTACGAGACACCAATTCCCATTCCGCGTCATAAACTTGTTTTCTGCACCCTCGCCGAGGGAAACGAAGCCTCGTACACATTCCACGCGTTTATATACATAGCCACGTGTACGTTCGAGATCAAACAGAAGTCCCGCAGCGACGAAGACCCTGCTATGCCGTGTTCCCCTCGATTCGACTTTTCCTTGCTCGTCACCCTCCTCTGTGTCGATTTATCGAGAAGTCGAGCATTTGCCTGAACGAAGGTATCGTTGGAAAATGTCTTCCCGTTCGTGGGATGGGGAACGACGCCTTTCGGAATTGTTTGAATTTTGTGAAGAAGAATATCAAAGGCAGGTTCACAACTTATTGCCACCCGCGGCGCTACGGTCGGCTCAATGATGATTTTGGCGCGTTTTGTGAACAGTCAGATTATAATTGAAAGACTATGTTCGATTTATTCGCGATGAAAACACGAATACGATTGATGGAAGATTTATTTGGACGAAACCACGTAAATTAATTTTTGTGTTGGATCATGAAACTGAATCTCATGTATGTAGTGTAGTATCGTATGTCTGTAGGATGAATAAAACAATTATTTTGATCGCATGTTAAATGTCTAAATGTCATTATAGATATTTTTAGTTCGTTATGAAAATATTTGATTGTAGATACGTTATACATATGATGTTTGGTTATAGCTAGTCATTAAAGATATTTTTATTTCATAATTTTTTTTCGTCACGAACATGATGTGATTACAGGTATTTTTGTATGGTTATAAATATGTTGTTACTTATATACTTCTGTTTCCTTATACACATTTTCTTATATTATGATGATAGATATTTTTGTCGGTTATAAATACGTTAGTACCATACTTTCTTCATAACGTCCAAATATAACCTCAATATATTCGATTAACCATAAATATAAAAAATGGCACAGACTTCTGAAATGGCCTAATATCTTCTGTTAAAGGTACCTCTGTCACAAGTATGTCTATTAAAGATAAGTCGACCAGGGAGCACCATAAAAGGCTCCAATGTAATATCTTCCCGCAGTGTAATGTGTACGAGAAGAAATTATTTTCTACCTTTTCATTTCACAGTAATACCTTCCACTAAAGATATATCTTTCTATCAAAAATATAGATAGAAACCTATGAATAATAGACGCCAGGGACACCGGAACTTGAACCCAGGGCTCCTGCAATCGTAGCTGGCTATCTTATCCTCTACGTCATCACCTTTGTCATCCCTACGTCCCTTTATTAGGTCTGCGATCCTACATTTATATCTACTGTGCGAAATTCCCCGCTGCTTTCTGAACGGTCTTCTACTTATATGCAAATGTATAAGGTAATTTGAAAAAAGTGTTTCACATTTCAAGGCCTTAGTGCAGTAAAACGTGATGAATACTAAGATTGCAAAGCCTGCTTGAAATCGTTGAGATTCAGTTTACTTCTATTTTTTTTTCGACACTTTTATCATTCTTCACAATATAATTGTTACTCTTAAAGTAAATGCACTCTACTTTTTACTTAAAGTAAAAGTGAAAATGAAACACTCTTTAATTAACGCATTTACAAATATTTGATAAGTGTTGACGTTCAATTTTTCTGAAAATGAAGCTGCATAACAAAATCTCTTTTCCTCTTGTTTCAAAAGATTCACAATCTGTTCGACTGTCTTTGAAACACCTTGAAACACCCCTCTTTTTGAAACGCCCTGTAGTTACAAAATAATAACTGACCATAAACACATTTTCTACATAAACCGTTTAATAATATATCGGATCATGCAAATTGAGCGAAAGTGTCCATAATAGAAACGGAGTCTAATTCCCGGAAATTTGTAAGAATGAAGCAACGAATCCGTAAAACTCGCCCTCTTCATCAGCGAATTTCCCGCTGGCAGACGAGACGTGCAGGTGGTTCCGATTCCCATTCAACGAGCCATAACGCAGACACGAATAAAGAGCAACAGAAGAAGAAGGTCGGGACGAAAGATCCTCGCGATTCAGCTTCCTTTAATCACATCGCTCGCGCGCACCGAGGAGGAGGAGGATCAGGCCACAAAAGGGAGGCGAGGCGGGTTAATTTCCGCGTGGTCGTTACCCGCCACGTCGAAACGAAACGATAGAAGAGAGCAACCGAAAGTTGGACTCGTTGAAAAATTTACAACACGCCTCGACGAGGCCATGATGATGGGAACCTTTTCACCGTGGAATCAGCTTCTTCCTTCCTCCCTTCCTGCGCTTTGATCCCATAATCAAACCTTTGTTCACCGCCGCCCAGATACGTTTTCCCTTGTAAATCACCCGCTGATTCGTTCGTTCCTCTTATTAAGCATGCAAATATGAACTCGTCCTGTCCGTTTCATCCTCCCTTATCGGCTGTTAACTTTCACCCCTTTCATGTTTCTCCGCTTGATTGTTAATGGCCTAATTGCAATTCATTTTTGAGTCCCTCGACAAAAATTCCTTTTACCGGTTCCGAATTCAAACTCCGCAGCTTCGAATGACTTGATGAGTTTGCGAAAAAAACGGAAAGAAAGTATTTCGAACTGGTTTGTTCTCTGCGATATGTAAATCGGATAGACTGTGAGAACGGATATTTCGAAATAAATTTGCATCCTTTATGGACGAAATGCATTCAGCATGACAGAGATTGCGAGGCAGATGACATTCGACTCGTAACGAACAGAGAATAAAGGGCAGATCGAAACAACTGGCAATGAAATAATTTCCGAGGCATTCCCTGTTCAATCTAGGGGAATGATTTTAAAATCCCGAGGATAACGTTCGTCTGGCTGAGCCCTTTGCACGCACAAGTTGCTCGAACTGCAATCAATAACAAGTCGAGATTGCTTCGCCGATTGCTTTTCGTTGGATAGCGAGCTGCCCTTTTGGAAGGTGGATGAAGGAGAATCTGCATTTATCATTGGCCCGTAAGCGAATCGAACGGCCTGTATAATTGTAGGGTCGATAGGATTCGATACGGAAAATGGAAAAGATATTCGTTACATTATTCGCTATAATTTATTATACTCACATTCGCTGTTATTTATTCATTACATCATTCGCTGTAATTTACTTGCTTGCGATTCTATAACATTCATTATAATTTATTCACTATAACATTATAATTTATTCATAAAAATATTCGCTATAATTTATTTACTATAACATTCACCATAATTACACTCACATTTTCCCAATTTGTGTATCCAATAGAAGTTAAATTTTTCCCTCTAAATATTTCCGACGCTGCGACGAAGAGATTACATAAAATTACCTATTGATTAACAAAGATTGACCATTAGTCGCCCGTATGTTCGTAAGGACGATTTTTATGGTGTCATAACTGAACGCCGAAAGGTGACATGCTCGAAGTGTCGCGATTCCGGTGGTTGCCGATGGAATTCCGCTTTGGCGTTCACGCGCGCCACATATTCCATGGAAACCGTCACGAAGCCTCTCAACAATTTTCCCTGCAGCAATCTCGGGCTTCTCATCGAATCGTTGTCGTCAACTTTCCTTACGGTGCATCTCGTATCTCCACGAACGATTGCACCCGCGACACAATGCCGAATGCACGTTTCGCGGATTGGGCAAATTTTCACGCGATGGCCGCCCAGACAATTTCAGCAGACAACCACGCCTAAGCTGGATGGAGGAAGATCCCTTATCGAATCTGCTCGCAAAACTTTTCATGGCTCCAATTAGCAGTTTCGGGCCGGGTAAACGGGACAAGGGTTAATAGGAACGTTTCTTGCGGAATTTATCCGCCATCTTATCTATGCAGGAGTTTTATGTCGAAACGCGGATATACCTTTAGACTTTATACCTACATCCGTGAGGTTGTTGTTCAAATTTTTTAGCAATTTTGAACATTGTTGGAGATGCTTGAAAATTTTATTTAGTAGATTGAGAGGAAAGAGTTAGGTTGAAATGATTGTTTATTGGTATTAAGAAGCCATATGTACAAGTGTTTTTTATATGTATATTATGTATAATTTATGTACTTACGATACTTGTATATGTACTTACACGTGTAATTTATGTACTAGATAAATTGTAGAGTACGCTTGAGTACTGAAATTTTTGCAGAATACCGGGTGTTCCAAAAAATGTACTCAGACTAGCCGTTGCACATATCTTTCATCAAGGTTACCGATTACAGGTCTAACATACATTAATAGAAGGTTAATTTATTACGTAAATTATAAGTTTGACATTACTGAATAATATTTTAATCTGTAATAAACGTGAAAAGTCTTTTAATGTTGACAAAGAGTTTTGGGACCTGTCTGTAAATGATCAATTTATAACTTGGTTAATATACGTAAATTAAATTATTTCTGAGTTCATATTTATACATTCTGGGCAACAACCCCTCACAACATATCCTATCGTTTAAAAATCAGAGATATTATCGCGGAACCATTTCTGCAAACAGTAAAACAGGTGTTTCCGCGCAACAGCGCGACAATTTCACAGATAATGTCTTTCAAATTGAGCGTCCTTGCCACAGTACGTTTCTGTCAACCGTGAAGAAAGAGAACGATGCGGTAAAGAAGAAAAGAGAAGTGACACGTATTACGTTTACAGAACGGCGAAAAAGCGAGCGGGAAGCACGTAACAAAATGTAATTCCAGGAACGACGGTGTACACGGGAGTATCCCGTGGGAGCAGCTACGTTAAAACGAGAGCAACGCCACGCTCGAAATGTTGGCTCGCGCGGCCGCGACTGTAAAAATCCCTCGTTGTCGATAAAAATTGCCTTCTAACGAGACCGACTCCGAAAAACACGAGCGAACGCTTCGTTGCCTAGGGAATCGCTTTTTTTTCCATCTCCACGTTCATCCCCATCGCCATCACCTATCGTATCGCGCGACAGAGCACTTTCGATATGTACATTTCATTGTTTCGTTGTATCGCAAATACGGCCACTTTTTTTTTTCGTCTTCTTTTTACTCACAAATTTCAATTCAGTTTTTGTCTTTCACTTCGTTATTGATTTTCGTCGATTTTCTTTTGTCGCGACCAATTATTCTTCTTCTGTCAACATTTGTTGGTTATGTACTTCGACTTGTTTGATCGAGTATTTTGAAAATGTTTTGTCATTTTTTGTTTCGTTATCAGTTTTTTATCGAATTTCGTATCTTATTAAAGATGTGTTTCCTCGAATTTTAATATTATACTTAAAATTTGATAAAATTTTTATTCGTCGAATTATTTCTAATTTGCGCTTCGAAGTACTGTTATAATTCATCTACCATTTCTGAAATATCCATCGACGTGTTAATCAGCCGTTCGTACGAGAAGCATTTGTCATCACAGTCGAATTAGCTCGATTATTCCGGGCTCTTCGAGTCGCCGATTAACCGGTGAAAAAACGCCACTCGACAGAAGGCTTCTCGACAGAAAAAAAAAGCAAGATTGAGTGGTCGCCGATGAAACTTTTCTTCCAGCCGATGACATATACGCGTCGCGATTCGATGATGAACGACTCGCTTCTGTCAGCGGTAGACAATGCAAAAACCCGTGCACCGGTTGGATCAATTCCCCTGTCGTAATAGGCGTTGCTTTCTATCGTTGCTTTCGATCACGCTGAAGAATTACAGCAAGTTTCTAGACACCATGCCGAGAAAACGCTAGCTACTTGATAAAGTGCGATCGATTCGATTTCGATCCAAAAAGGAGATCCGGTGGTTGTAGATTAACATAATCGGATGATTGAATTTGTTAAAATATTTTATTTTTTATTTAGCTCAATTGCATAATTTTATACAATATTTTTATTAATTTTTATTGTACCTTTCTTCGGAACGATAACCGCGACAGTAGTCAACACGTTGAAGCGAATTACCGCGAACCTCGTTCCGGCTTTTAACTCTTCTCCTCGAAACTATTTTTAAATAAATGTGCATGTCAAAAGTTACATATTCCGTTGGTAAAATGTAGCTCGTATATGTTTTATGCATGTTATAGTATGAATATATCATCCTGAATGAGGTATGGAAGCGAAGCAAAATGTAAAAGAGAGGACGCGGTGTAAGGGGAAATGGATCGTCTTGTGTCAGACATTTTGGCCGAACGATTTAACGCTAAACAATATGCATTTAAAGCGTTAACGCTTGCATTGTTTCCAAATTATTCGGAAGTTGTTGGGATTAAGGAAATTTTGTTACTGCACACTTTCAGTCAATTTATGTAACAAGGGAAAATACACAATGGTAGTAGCTGTAATTTGAAGTTTTTAGAATTTACTGGAAAACGGGAGTTTTGGATATTTCGAATACTAGAATTGAGGGATGAAATTTTAGAAATTTTGGATTTTAGAGTTTTTAAATTTTGAGGCTTTGAAGTTTGAAGTTTGGAATTTCCGAAGTTTGAGATTTTAGAATTTAAAGAATTTAGGACTTCAGAATTGAAATATCTTGTAAATTTTCAGACGTTTCAAACGTACTATTTTCCAACGTTATAATGTAAAACTTCTAGACGCTTAAAAATACGAAAATGAGTATAGTCAGTTACGTTCCTAATGCATTTTATCACGAAAAGCACCCGAAAGCACTGCAATACACGATACCATCTGTTCAGATCCACAAATCGAAGTTTAATAATGTTGTTCGAGCAAACTTGCAATCAATCAACTGGAAGAAGCATCCGATCTTGTCCAAACACCAGGTACAATATTTAAACAAGCACTCTTTACAAAAAGCTGTCGGGCAATAATAAATCGGGGCTACTCGAACACGGCGCAAATAGAGGCAGAAAATTGAAGACAAATACATTTTTAACTTGGCTTGCAATTTTCACTGCGGTATGAAACAAGCCGCGCAACGTTTTTTTTGCAATTGCACCCTTGTGAGCCATAAGAGGTTGCACGATCTTCATCCCCACGTGTTATCCGTAGGGAAAAAATTCTCTGCAGCGGTAACCGAGCCGCAAAATACCGTTAACACGAATTGTAACCATTGACCAGTGCCAGATGGTCCCAACACAATTTGTATATGCGTCACGGCATCGGTTTTAGCGATGATTTAACGACGCGGGGAAATCGTTTGAAGTCATATTTATAAGTGGTTGAATAATTCTATAAAATCGATATGTTACTTTTTCTTTATTTTTAACTATGTCCCAAACGATACGTCGCAACGACCATGTCCCAACGACTGCGTTATATCTGATGTTCCAAAGTAAATCGATAGGATGTAACGATTCGTGTGTTATTGCAGGAACCTATACAAAGTGTCCGGACAAAAACGATATTGTATCGAAACTTAGAGGTGTACTCTAGTTGTAGTCTAAGACCCAACACTACCAGGGGAATTTCTGAAGAAGTACAGGGGTTAGATCTAATCATCGAGTAGCCGAGGGGATGATGAAGGGAGAAAACAGGGTTTTAGCAGTCAATGACTCTTTGTCGTGTCTTCGATCCCCTTGTGACTGGATTTCTGTCAGTCGGGATTACCTTTTTTGTCATTTCTGTCACGTGTGCCCGACCCTCGATATCCGCCCTCCTTCCCGCGTTTTTTCGTGAGAACGATATTTAAAAAAAAAAGGAAAAGGAAAATGGAGAAGGAAAGAAGTTGGATGGAAACGTTCCCCTGACTCGATCACACGACGTTCGATTGATTTTCAGTCACCGAACGAGCACTTCCGCCCTGAGAGTTTCTTGAATGAGAAAATTACACTGTCTGAAGAGATTACGGGATCATCTACTTGCCGAGAAACACTTTAAAGGAGTCTGACACGCACGGAAATGTTCGATTTATTCTGGTCACTTCAGATCTACGTTTGATTTCATTTTTTGCGGGTGACATTAAGTTTAATGTGTTGATCTGGTTGGGATTGACAGAAAAACGATGTTTTCAATACTTTAGTAATGTTGTTGAAGTTCAAGTAACTACGTTAGTTTAAGTAGTAATAATTGCTATTTAATCGGTTACTAATTGGATAATAATTGATACTTCATCGGAATTAAATTTTCATTGATTAAGAAGAAAATTGTAGTTCTTACTCGGACTTTGGTAATTAAAAATGAAGGGTTTTCAAATTTTGAAGCATCCAGATTCCAAATTTACAAATTAAGAAATATAAATTTCCTATAATGCAACACTAATATATTTCTGTCTCCGACCTAATCAATTACTGCAACCGACCCAATTATTCCGCGTGACATATTACAACTTTCATTATTTCATCATTCAATTCATTGTTTACAAAACCAACCATCTCGATATAATTAATTAACGACGCAACCTCCTTCGTTATTCGATCGACACAAAAACGAAATGTCTTTTCCGTTTATTTATATTTTTATATTTTAATTGGAAGGAACGTTCGTCACGTATGTCACGTACAAAATAAATTAATTCTTCTTTATTTAATTTTCACTTACACGCTCGAAGGCAGTAGAGCCTGTTTCTACTTGAAAAACAACCAGGTTAACAGTTTAAAATTACATAGTTTTTGTTCCTGTATTTTTTCAGACATATTTTTGAACAGTGGCGGGTTTGGTTTAATTAAATTAAACATCGCGAACGTAATGTCGGAACCATCGAAAACCCAGGTGCTCTGTATTGTACTCTTTGTTTCTACATATTGAGGCCAATTCTAAACTGGAACAAAATAAACCGACGAAGAATAACATTTTTACGATATAATGAAGTTATTCTTCTACAACTTCATACGTTTTTTGTTCGTTCCGATAACGTATGTATTTGTAGAGTATTCGTGTATACATATGCATATGCGTACACATACGTACATTCATATGTACATACATACATTCATACATACATTGATATATACACACGTACGTACATTCGTGCATACATTGATACATATGTATATTCATACGTTCGATCATACGTGTATTCATACATACACATGTATTATATGCATACATACATTCATACACACATGCATAATACGTACATATGTAGATACATTCATACAGACATTCATACATACGTATGTACATACATGCATAGATACGTGCATATACATATAGATACATTCATACGGACATTCATACATACATGCATGCATACGTACGTACATACATACGTATGTACACACATACATGTATTTAATTTAAATGTGATTGAGTCCGACAAGTTTTGATGTTGCGGAGAGAAATATTCTCGAAAGTATTAAATATTAACATAACAAACAGTTAGTATTTGAAAAAGTAGTAGTTCAAACGTGAATTTAAATATCATTAACTGAAATGTGATTGATTCCTTAACGAATTCTCTGTTTAACAAGATCCGACAAGTTTCGAAACCACAGAGAGATGTGTTCTCGATGATCGCGGGAAAATCCGCGATAACACGAGCGAATTTTGTTTAATCTTCCTCAATTGCGTTCATTAATAGTGGAACGCATTCCAGATGCGCTCCGCATGTTAATTACACGGCTATTAAATTGCCGTCCGTGATCATTACCAGGGTTGAACTAACCTGCCAATACACTCGTGTTTCCGTGCTCTTGTAACTACGTTAATGGGGAACGTTGCATATTTTACAAAAAAAATTGATTCGCGATTCGCGTGACAAGATAGAATCATGCTACTTCTCTATCTCTTTTGCAATTACCAGTGCCCACATTGTAAAATAGATTTTAATGAGCACCCTTAGCGGATACTTGTGATATATGCTCGTACAGAATGGGTCGAATTCAATGAAAAATTCAACGCTTCGTGTTTTCAGAAATTGGATTTTTAACTGTACTTCGTTTTGTGATGTAAAACTTTCAGATAAAATTGCACATCCGAAATTTCTGAATGTAATTTACGTATCACCCAGCGCCGATGTCGCCAAAAACCATTTACAAAAGTTCATAAAACGAATCTTTCAAAGCATCCAATTTAAACATGCCATAAACTACCCCCTACACGTTGTAGCAGACACTTTATCCGAGAGAACAACTTTCGGTGTATTTCTCCCTCTTCCTCCGTACAATTTTTCGTTTTTGTATGATGATTTTATGATAGGATCGGATCGGTTTTCATGGGGGGTGTAGTCGAAACGAAATTGATCGAAGCGAGTCGTTCGCGTGAAAAGAAACTTTTCCCAGCCAACTGGCGGAATGAAAAGAAGCTAAGTGGAAAGGGTGGATGGAGAACGTGGGTGAGGGAAAATAGTGTCGAGGGTGCAACAAGAGTAAAAGACAGTTAATGTCCACTACATCTGTCAACCCTCGAGATTCTATCGCAGACATCACGCGATTAGGTGTCGTGCAAATGTAGCTGTCCATCGCTAACTCGAAATTGAAATCTGTTTAACGGGCAATGAGGTCTTGAAAGAGCTCGATTAACCTTTTAACGAATTGATAAATGATGCACACACCGAGTGTTCCGATCGACAAGATCTTTCTCTATACAGTGTTACCCCTAACCATGAGTTTTCATCCACTTGCAGCTATCCGATAGAAAAAAGTTTACAGGAGTTGCAGAGTACAATGGGTATTAGTAAAAAAACAATTCGAAAACGTTTTCATGGAAATCGGTCACCTTGGATTTTACAAATGGGAGCACGTATTTTTTTATTGGATTGAACAGAGTATCGAGATGAATTCAAAATATGTATTGCATGATGTTTTTCCTATGTTAGTTAAATTCGGCTGAAGTTGAAATTGAAAAATAATAAAATTTAATAATTTTGTTCCAATATGACAAATAATTTAATTAAATAATTCAACAAAAATTGAAAAATAATTAAATTTAATAATTTAGTTGCAATATGACAAATAATTTAATAGAACAATTCAATAAAAATTGAAATGGAAAAATAATGGAATTAAATAATTTGGGTGAAATCATAATGGAGACATGGAAAATAATTAGATTGAATATTTTGACTAATCCAGCTGAAATTCGAATAGACAGATAATTTATTTACAAACGCAATTGTACTATTATCAGAGATCGAGTGCTGGTGTAATATCTGTACTCGCATGATTCTGCACGTACGAATGCAAACTGTTCATTTATATTTATTAACATACCCTACGAATCATGAATGCATAATTATTGCAAATTTGCAGCTGAGTTATACATCATTTAAACAGCACAAATACAACAGACATTAAATTCACTAAATGATGAAAGCATACGCAATTGTGTATACAAAGTCCTTGTTAACGAGGGTTACAATATCTGTATTTAATTGTATTATCAATATTGCGCACGTTCGTAAGTATAATATTACTAGTTACGATTATATGTATTGATGATAAAGCTCCGTGTTTATTGTCGAACTTGCAAAATATCAACGTATTTTGTTACAAAATCTTCCTCCGAATCTGTGTCAAAGGGATAAACATATTATCTGAAATTTAACGCGGTATTATTTGTCCAAAGGAAAATATGCAAAAGTACTTTGAGCGAAAATTATTGTCTGTTATCGCAGATTTTGTTAAAAATATTTCATGACCTGATTTCGTGATATCATATTTATTTTTAGTCGTTTAGCTTTGTCCTACTTTTGCAAATATTATTTTACAAAATATGAAATCATTTTTTTTTATGTATTAATTAAATGTAAACGACTTTCTGAATTGTGATTAAATTACTTAATAATTGCTTAACCTAACGTAAATATGTAACGAAGGCTCCCTTTAATATTTTCATCCAATTTTATTCTCAGCAAAGTAGAAATTAACAATCTTAAAAATTGATTTAAAAAAATCTCCAACTAAAGGAAACTCCACTGTGCAAATATTCAGATATTCCACACTGTGTATTCCTTTTTGGAAAACCATTTCCACCGTTTTTTGGAAGAAGGAAAAAGGGGACAATATTTACGAAAATACTTTGAAAGTCGAGTTTCGCGATCGTTTCTCTTGAAATACCCGTAACGATTTTCGTTCGAACAACCGGAGAAAAGAATTTGCTTCCTGCGTTACGTCGATTGGGGATATTTTTTTCTAGTTTTACGAGAGATAGCGAAACTCGGCGCACCGTATATTTACGGGGATATTTTCGTTCCAGCAGCGTGCGTTTCATCGCCATGGACCTTTCTCGTTGAAAGTGTACCAATTTTTGAACCGATATCCAGAGAACAAAAAATTCATTCTCAGCGGGGTGACAATTGCGCTCCTTTTTTTGCTATTTCTATGGGAGATTAGAAAACGAGGCAGAGCCATGAAACTGTCTCCGCTTCAATTTTCTGGCTTTTTATCAGCACCTGTAATTTTCGAGGTAAGGTTAATTTTAGTCAGTACACGCAAGGTTCTCTTACATTTTTGCAATTTATTTCTGTGTCAGTAATTTTGGGAATTAAAATTTATGAGAAGAAGAATAACAGTCGATTTCAAAACGAATTTAATAATTTTGTACAATTTATAGTTATATATGACAATAGTAGGCTATGAACATGTAGAAGGCACACGCATATAATAAATGTCCTATAACGTGATTATGTACTTAATAATGCATTCTTAAATCAGCAACAATGTACGATCGATTCATTCATCACATGAGAATAGAACTTATAATTTAATCATCTGTACAGGAGATGTATGTAAACTGCACCCTACATCCGACCCAGATATAGGTTACGTGAATAGGGAATACGTTGACCTATATATGGGTCAGGATACTGTGGCCATGTTTAATATTACATCGAACCTGATCAAACATTCGTACCTCATTTACTCGCAAAGTTTCATTTAATGTCAATTAAATTTCTGAATACCTCGTATGATCGCAGTTACAGTACAATGAGGACATAAAATCTGTTGGAAGATGAAATGCACGAGATTCCGTCGTTGAAACAGACACTTAGAGAAGGTAAAACCTGAAACTTCGGTTAAGGACCACATCAAGAACTGTTTAAAAGAACGATAATTTTCACTGGGGTGAGAAGAATTCGTGTGGGTGAAACTAGAGAGAGACACCTTACACTATTTTATTTCGACTTTAGAAGATCCTAGGGAAATGTATACCTTGCTGTAACGTATACCTAGATAGACATATGGGGTATGTGGTTCTGACAGAACCATATATCTTGACAATCATAAACCTGAGGAAAATGTAGACCTCACAGGAACGTATATCTAAACAAACATTAACCTAAGAGAAATGTGGACCTAACAGAAACGTAGACCTAGATGGATCTATGGAAAATGTGGCCCTAACAGGAACGAAAATCTCGACAATCATAAACCTGAGGGAAATGTGCACCTCGCAGAAATGTGTAGCTTAACATACACCTAGGAAAAATGTGGACCTAACAGGTCATTGACAATTATATACCTAGGAGGACCTTACAAACATCTAGTCGCAGGATGTGGATCTAAGAGTAACATAAACCTAGATGCGGACCTAATACAAGTAAAACTAGGTGAAATATCTCCACAAAAAAGTTTAATTTTTAATTAGGAAATGTTTCCTAAATGTGTCAGTATTCGACATTGTCATCTAGAAAATAAATAACATATTTTTCTGCCAAATCCGTTGAAATGTAAACTTCCTATCTCTACGGAGCAACTTGTAAAACCTTCCTCCAGGAGGTCGAGAGAAAAGAAAAAGTTGATCGTTGAACCGTTCTCACAGTCGCTGTCTCCTCTCCTCTGGCTTCTTGTCAGGACGCCAGGAGACAGTAGAGCTCGGGACGGAATATCATAAAAGCGCTATTAACGAATCTGACGCGATCTGCTATGCAGATTAATCGTATTCCCTGACCCGCCTTGCACCGCCACGCTGAAGAATATCGCCAGGGGATATTAGGTATGCACGCCACGACGCTGTGACCATAAATCAATTTGTATCCAGCTCGTAATATGTTCATAATTCATGCTTAGCCTAACGGCGCTGTAACTAAGCGATGAAAAATTAATGCATTGAAATATGTAATTTTCTTCTATTTCATCTTGTTATCGACCTGTCGTTTAATTGGATTTTCTACGTTATTAGTAATCACATATATTTAGCAAACAATCCATAAGTTTTCTTAGGGTAAATGATGATGGAGCAGTTAGGTTTATGTGGATGTGAGAATGTAGAGATGTAAGGAAGTACAGATCAGAAGATTTGGAGATGGTTTAAAGGAGATGTAAGAAACTTGAAATATAGAGATTTGGTGATACAAAGATCTAGGGATAGGTGGATGTAGGAATCTAGAGATTTAGGAGTCCAGAGATTTGCAAACGTAGGGATCTAGAGATATAGATATCTGGAAATATAGGAATCTGAATAGGGGTCTTTGAATTAGAGATGTGGTGGTGTGTAGATTTAGAATTATTGAAATTTGAGGATACTGGGATGGGGACTTGGAAGCTTTCAAAATATAGGGATTTAGTAGTACAAAGATCAGGCAATATAAAGATCTGATGAGTCTGAAAATATTAGAATCAAAGCCAGGAATATAGACATCTGGGAACGTATAAATACAGGGATGTAGAGATTTGAAGGTACAGTTATCTGAAAACATAGGGATTTAGGAAACACCATCGTATATTGTCTTTTCCGCAAATGTCCCTTTGATATTCCTCGGCGGTCTCGCTAAATCCGTTACAATTGGAAGTCCCGTTTGCTTCACTGAAAGTCGGGTCACAGTTGGTCCGAATGTCAATCTCAATTCTATACGTGATTGATTTTATCATCCATACTGAGTAGTCGAATGAAGTTGGTCGTCTGGCGATAGCAGGAAATAAGATGGCCGATGGTGGTTCCTCCATGTTATCAGAGTACACAGAAGCAAAATAGAACGTGGCTACCGGGTCTGTTATTTCGATTCCTGCGGAGGTTGGCACAAGCGAAATTAACAGCAAATCGTGACGAACATCTGTTCCACTGATCTTCCTCTCGTTGTTGCGAATAATCCTCCGATGACACGAACGTGTCTTCGTGTATGAACAGGCTTACGCCCGAAGCGGCGGGGTCGTGACCTGTTTGCCTTCAACTACTTTGAATATCCTTCTCGCTGTTTGCACGATGGACTTAGCTTTCTTGCAATTACTCTCTGCCGCGAAAACGAATACACCGCTTCCTTATTTTGCTAACCTAATTCTGGCTACGTGGTGATCCAGTGGACCCGGCGCACGGAGCTGTAATTTTAACGTGTCGCGAGAACAGAAATTCTTCGAGGTAATTATACGAGGACGGCACCCGCTGTTCGCGGTAGAGAAGAGAAGGAAGTGGCTCATTACGAATGAATAAGTTAGCTTAATATTGTTCTTGCCGACGTTTAAATGAATTTAACCACTTATAATATCATTACCTTGAAGTGACGTTGGTTATGGATATTCAAGACTTGTTCAACAACGGCCTGTTATTGTACGTCTTGTTCGTCCTGCAGTTTGATTGTCGGAGTGTTGCTCTTATTTTAATTGTTTGGTCGGACTGTTTGAACTTATATTACTTGGACGGTAACTTGTCTTCATGAACTGCCTTCTATACTCTGGCTAACCTTTAGATTCTATTAGACTATTTATCTGATTATATGTATACAAATTTATGTTACTCCAGACTTGATCCACTAGTCTAACAACTTGTAGATCTCTAGATACTAGTTTCATTAAACTACTCGCTAGTTGAAGACTATACTCGTTAGACAGCATGTTCTAAACTACTAGTCTATTTACAAAATTCAAATTGCTTCAATACATACAGGCTGTACACTACTTTAAACGACTTACTCGACTATAACATAGACCTCAAACTACATATGCAACTATGACGTTGATCTCAAACTACTTGCACAACTACATACATCCCAAACTACTTGTCTTATTGCGCACAGACCCAATACCAGACTGACATACAGAATTCAATTTCTGACGAAATGATATGTAAACCTCATACTTGTCTGACAACGCACATGCTCCAAACTGTTCCTACTACGCAGGTCACAAACTACTTGTATGATTGCATACGCACCACAAACTGCTCATTTGACAATGCACAAGCTATACACTGCAGGTTCTACGGCATACAAATCCGAAATTACTTGGCCGACTACATACAGACCAATACTACTTGTAAGCGTACATACCAATTCTATTCTATTGTCTGACCACATATCGATCCTATTCACTTGACTGAACGCGTTACAAGCTTATCCTACTTGTTTAATCGTGCGTACATGATGTATTAATGAACATATATTTGTTACACAAATTTAGTACGAAATGCTTAAGTAATTTACTCATTGCCCTACATGTACGTTTTGCGTTTCTTGCATGTGTGTGCATGATACGTTTCTTACGATGTGTTTGCTGTATACGTTTCTTATGTTTCTATGTACGTTTCTCGTGGTATACATATGTTTCTTGTATTATAGAAACATTATAGTTATATGTTATGGTAAAAAGTTATATACGTTCATCAACTCAGAATTAGGGCTTAGACACCCTGTATGTACGTTGTTTCTATACGAACTACATATGAGCAAAGTTGAAGGATCGAAATGACCCTGTATAAAACGATTGCCAATATGTGTGCCTATAGTTTTACGTAAACAATTGCAAGTGAAATTCCAGAACTAAAATATATTCTAGATGACTAGAAATTTGAAAATGAACAAAGTTTAAATGAAATTCAGTAAATCCGTGATCGTTTAGCCAATTGTCCAGCATCAACAAACAATAGTTTAATTCGTCATCCGAATCCAGCAAAGTCCCGGCGTTCAGTTGGTAGTTCTGGCAGCGGCGAAAAAGGATGACGATAATTTCCGAGACATTTATCGCGCGTTACTCGGCCGAGAGGACACGGAGGAAGCGGAGGCGAAGCAACGACACACGAAGGCGTGACGTTCCTTCAAATTACGGAAACGAGATCGGGCGAAAACAAAGGCGTCGCTGCGGAAAGCGCATACACGGTGAAACACGGGAAACGCGGTTCGCCCACCTCTTCCCACGGGAATCGGTGTCGCGCGTCGAGATTAATGGCGCTTTCGTCCAAAACGCAATTTACCGTGCAATCGACACGGAACGATGACTCGCCACGGACGCGAGACTCGTTCCTGAAGTTCCACATTGACGGAGAAAAAGAGCCGGCGACCGTGTTCGGGCCTCGACAATGAACCGCGGGCTCAATATCGTTCGTACGGATCGCGACAAGTTAATCATTCTTTCCGAAAAGCGAGATACCGTCGCGAAAGGAATTGCCGGCTTCCTGTATATACCGGCTTTTATCGATCGGGCCTGTCCCGGTAGTTCAATCGAATCCTGCCTCGATATAAATTTTGTATGATTCATGGGAAAGGAGTCAAACAGTTAATCACGCTCGGAAAAGAGTGTTAACCCATTGCGCTATGATTTATTCGGTAGGTGCGTCGGGCGTAATGAACTATTCAGAATGCTTAGGTGACATGCGTAAATACCTGTTTTGTATTTAACGAGATTTAATTGTGCTAGTTATGGATTTCAATTGAATATTTAATCCTAAATATGAGAGAATTTTGAACTGCGTTAGGACTTGTAATACAAGGGACTAACATTTTTAACTACTTTTTTATTTATTTTAAGGTATATGGTTTATACTGTTGTATTTCATATTTTATATATTTACATGGATTGATATTTTTGATATTTTTTATTATGTATTTTATTTACCTTATGGTATATAGGGTGTCTCAATTTTCAAGTTATTCTCCTAATGACGTAATAATGACTGAAATATTTATAATCATCTTGAAATGAATTTTTAGTAATTACCAGTAGCGGCTCTCCTCAATTTTAACTCTACTACTACGTTTTTCAAAATAAATGCAAATACAAACATAACTACAAGTACAAGTACAAATGCAAATACAAATGCAAATGCAAGTGCAAATGTAAATACAAATGCAAATGTAAATGCAGATATAAACACGAATACAAATATAAGTACAAATACAATACAAACACAAATACAAAATGTGTCATCACTATCATAGTATTTAAGTGAACCCCACGTTACTAAAAAGAAACAATATCATATTTGTGGTTACAAGAGCTCATTACAAGGGGAAAAGAGAACTGTCTATCCCAACAAAGAGCACCAGCTTCTTATTCCACCAGTACACGATTAATCACAGAGGCTCAATCAAGCTGTCACCGTGCGAAACGTCGAAATGATTGCAGAAAATTGAGCAAGTCAGAAGGAAGTGACCCGTGCGCAGTCTTAATTGATAGACACCGGACTTCTGTCGACCAAAAGCGGCAAGGGGTTGGGAATCGGCTCGACGGACCATGGATCCGCTTATAATCCGATTTCCCTCGGGGTAAGCTGTCTATGTGCCCGCGTATACACGCGAATCTGGAAAGCAAACTGTACGAGGAAGGGAGGAGGTGATCCGCGTGTGTCACGATGCAAATGTTTGCTTGTTCAGCAAGTCGAGCACGCGGCTATGGTCGAACTCGAACTCGAGCAGCCGCTACTTCGGTGCTGCATGCGAACGTCTTCCGCCGCATTGATTGCGAGTTTATGCTCCCCGGACGAATTCACCGCGATTCGAGTGCTCGTTCCTGTCGCAGCAACCTGCCGAAATCGTTGCCTCCCGGTTTGCTTGCCGTTTACCGACAATCTTCCCTGTTTCCACGCTTCGTTGTCCGACCGGCCGATAAACCCCGTCACGAACGACGGGGTACTAACGGCCAGCGGTGTGAAATTTTCGGATGAATTTATGGCGACGCTGCAGCGCGCTCCACGAGATGGCTCTGGGAATTTACATAGGTCCTTGCTCTTCTATCCGATCGGGTGTGATCGTCAGAATCGATAGACGATGTAAAATGATCGTTCACGTACTTTGATCGTTTTATTTTGACCAACTGATGACCATCGGTTTTTTTGACTAATGGAATACTAATTGTTTATTGTATTTCATGGAGAGTACTTTATAAACTTTGGTCGTTTTGTTTCGATGAGTTGATTGCTCATCGGTTATTTTGATCAGTAGAGTGTGGTGTTGTTTTAGTATTTTGAGATGATTCATCTTGCATGCTGAGTGCGTGGGAAGATGGGTGGAAGCAAATAAGATAGAGGAGATGTCTGGTTTGATCGTTCATAACGAATGAGGGGTAATTGCAAGATTTTTGGAGTAAAATCGCTTTGCTGCTTCATTTTAGAAGGAAATGTTTGTACGAAATATGTACACTTGAAAAATATAGGAATGTTTTTGTGAATAAAGTCGACCCCTTTTTATTAAGTGGCATTGGAATCTTTTAACTTATAAATGTAGAAATTTAGTAGTATGAAAAATTGGAAAATTTATGAATGCAGCTACTGAAGTTATAAAAATGTAGACTATTAAAACTTGAGGAATCTGATAATTTAGAAATCGAGAAGTTTGAGAGCATTTAAAATCGAGGCTCTTGAAATTTTAAACTCGTGAAAGATGAAAATTCGAGCTTTTGTGTAAACGATCTTTCACTCACACATACATCGCAATTGATTCTATAGAGACTTCTCCACAAGAAGAAACTCGCACAAAGGGTAAAATTGCGTTTCACAAAATGTAAAAATGAACTTCGCTATTTCCGCAATCAATCGGTAGCTCAATATTCGCCCAAAAATATTGAAAACATTTCGCATTCGTTCGTCGTAAAATTTATTGGAACGCGGGTTAGCGTAGAGAATCGAATCGTGTATACTTTTTTTTTTTTTAAATAATCATTTCGTCGAATTGACGAACAAAAATACTGCAATTGAATCTTGCAAAAAAAAGCCTGTACAAAGGCTAAAACTGCATTTCGAAAAATGTAAAAATACGCTTCAATATTTCATACCGCAATCAATCGATGTATCGATATTCAATCGTGAACCGTATGAACGCGCATGCGCGCTGCGATTTCAACATAATATAAATATTTAAATTCGGAATATTTTGTATCCGTTCCTCAGATAACGCGATGCAACGTGCGTTTGCATTAAATCCTATTTCGTTTTTCACGAAAATTGGAAACAAACTGAAGTGGTTTATATATTATTATAATCGAATTAAGCATTAATAATTAGAGTAGCTAAAAATATTTAAAAACATAAACGTTATAAGCATAAAAATAAACATAATTTAAATTGTGTAAAGTTAAAAATTTGTGCAGTTGAAAGCAGTATAATCCTTTAAGTAATCCTGTAATTTTTCATAGAAGAATAATTCTATAACTTTTCAACAGAAGTTGAAAAAGTAGAAACTGTGAACGTGGTTGTTCTATTACTATTCAAAATTCGCGGCAACTCGCGTGACATGCTCAGTTCCCTACTTCTGCCGCCATGTTGTCGTCGCTGCTGTTACATCCTCTTTCACGTACACAAACACGAGCAGATCGCGATTAAACCAGAAACCTGCCTTGCACTCGTAACCCGATAAAATGTAAACCGATGAACGAAGGCACCCATATCAATTCTTCATTATCGAGCGGGGCGAAATTAATTAACCCGGCCACGAAATTCAATCAACGCAATACGATAGTAAGCGTTCGCGAGCTGATTTCGCGAAAACGAGAAGCGGCCAACTATCCAGATGGGAAGGACGCGAAGGAAAGGAACGTTGGCACGATTTCAATTATATTTCTCGTCGATTAAATTACAACGACGATGAAAGATAACGCGACACAGTGTTCGACAACGATGTATTAGCGCCAGTATGGCTGCAAGTCGTCCGTTGGAAACGGTCGGATTGAATGGTCGGAAAAAGAATGCCGGCGGACAGAAGCGGGCAAGCGGAAACGCGATTGCGGATGAACAACGAGAAAAATGCAAGTTACGGAATTGTAAGACGGTTACGAGACCTTTTGCTTATCGCCGATTCGACTGAACGCTTTTAGGGCACGTTTTCGATAAGGGCAAACAGCTGCATAGGGAATGCCGCGTATGCAATGTTTTAGGGATTCTTTTTGCCGTCTTTCAGTTCTTGTTCAACCAAGTAGAATGAACATTTGACCATTTGGGACAAAATGCTTTAGATCCATTATGGGGATGACGTTAATATTGAATTGTCTAATGGCCCGAACAAATATTAGACTGTTGAAACTTTCGGATTTGCTTTAAAAATAAAACAATTTTCATTTGAACCGACATTTTCAAATTTTTAACTTTGGAATTTAGATATTTGTAAAGGTACAAGATCATAAATGATTATAAATGAAGGTATATATTTTGAGAAGTTGAGAGTACGAAAATTTAGAAATTTGGATGTAAAAAAACTTAGTAAGTTGAAAATCTAAAAATCTTTTAACTCACCAATATGACGATAAGAAAATTTCTACCACGTTCAGCAAACAGAATGGAGAACGCACTTTAACGATCGCACCCTATCAAACACCTAGAATATAGAGGGTCTCCGTTGCGTGCTATCGATTGTCGCCAACAATCGTACGTCCCGATCCTGAAGACGCGTTTTCAGGAAGCGGAAACGAAGGCATCGAAGAATCCCTACGGCATTGTCGTCGACAGACGAAGATTTTTTGTCGTTCACCCTCTTCTTCAATGATCGCTGATCAAATATTGACTACCGTAATGACGTTTCCATTCTTGTACATCCGTTCCATTTCATTAATCCCGTCTGAAAACCGGAAAAGTCCTTTGTGTGCACGCACCACAAGATCTTTTGCTCTTCAACACCACGCTTGTACTGGGTTGGCCAAAAAATTTACCTCCTGAACCAATCATTTCTCTCCACAAGTGACTTAATACTTTTCTTTGCAAAATAACGAGCTCGAAGGGTGCATTGGAAAATACACATACAGTGAGGAGCAAAAGTGAACGCACATATTTTTACAAAAATTAATTTTATTTAATTTTTCTGATATAAGTTAAGAAGAAACAACACATATATTAAGTACAACATTTTAGGTAATTCCATTTAAAAAAGGAAACTAACCTTCATATCTGTACGCGTTCATCTATGAAGCTAGGTACTTTCAGCATATGATTTGCTCCGTGAAATCATGGAACTTTTGTTATCCCCCATTTCAAGCTGAAGAAATATATGTCGTAGAGTAATTAATTATGTCAGATTTGTAATGGAATATTTTCCTGAAAATCTACAAAACTTTTTAGTCAACCCAGTATATTTACGCGTGCTGATCGATCCGCCTGACATGTTCTGTTTTTTCCACGTTGCTGACGGATCAAGAATTACTGCGACTTTTTCATTGATCGAACGAGGACAGAGACGCTTAACAAGCGTGGAAATACGTCGTTATAATAGGGCACAGTTGTTGCCCCTGTTATGCAAGGGATGGACTTCTATGAGAGTAACAGGCTTCGTGTTCGGCATTGAGGTTCGAAACTTCTTTTTATTGCACTCGACCTTTGTCAACGAATGGCTTTGATATCTTTAGACGTCGCTGATTCCTGGGGGTTCAAAATGGTCGGTAATTTACGAGGATCGTGCCAAGGCGTGAAAGATTTTCGTGTACACACGATACGTCCGCTGTGTGGCAATATAACGAAAGTCTCGTGTTGTGAAATTTAGATGCTGCAATTAGCAACTATCTGGATTTCCAAATTTGTATATACACTTCCGCAAATTGGTACAACTGTAAGGTGAAGATTTGCAGACTTAAAAATTTGTGAATTCTTAATTTGCGTACATAAAAAAATTGTACAAATTTTACTTAATTTTTTTAATTCTAACATTTCACCTCACTCAAGAACATAAATTTCCCGAATCTCCAAATTACATTCAGAAGCACCTAAATAAGCTCTAAGATCTCAAAGACAGTAAAAAGAATCGTCCCCAATAACAATGAAAAATATCTTCCCCCGATAATAACTCGTGGCACAAAACGTGCATATTATAAAGTCTCCTTTATACCCCAATATCTAAAGAATCCAATTCAATTTCAAAAAGACATAATCTCATATACTCCGCCGATATCACGCTATCTTTTCAAGAAATTCATCGTTTCCGAGTAACATCACACTTTATGAAAGATCCTATAGGATAGCATAACCTAACTCGAGCACGTAAGGACAAAGAAGCAGCTATTTTCCATGCGAAGCAGGTAAGAGAGTCGGGCCAGAGACGGTTAACCCCTGAATCCAACATAAGAGAGCTTCTCTGGTGTGCATTCGTGTGTTAGCGTGCACACACGCGTGCTCGCATACGCATACATCGTTGACGAGGTGCACAGAGTTCACGGTAGCTCGTACGTGTGAGGTCTTACCGGTTATATACGGTTACAGGGTCAAAGGTGAGGCACTGGCCAGTTAGATATATTGCACCGGTGTTGAGTTTCAACGGCGTCGTTCGGATAACGGTAATCTCAGAGGCCTCGAGCTCAACTATGGTGCCGGAGGAATTGAAAGACATCCATGGAAAAGGGACCTGGTACAACATTCTGATGTTCTTGCATGTACGGAAACTCCATAGGAAATATACGGCGACCGTAATGGAAGACCTCTTCGTTTATTTTTCGGGATGTTTGGCGATTTGGAGATTTGCCAATGGGATAAGAATGAGTTACGGATTTCAGAACTTTGGGAATCTATCGATAGAGGTTTGGGGCTTCGGTAAATTTTGGGATAGCGGAATTTGTGGATTTAGAAGATTTGGGGAAGTAGAAAGAAGGGGTAGATATTGGGATTTGTGGATTCATGGATTTTTGGATGTAGGAATTGCATTTGGGGCTGTAACAAATTTTGGAACGTAGGAATTCGTGGATTTAGGGGTCTTTGGGGAAGTAGACGTTTGAAGGGTACATATTGGGATTTGTGGATTCATGGATTTTTGGATATAGGAACGTATACATGTGGGACTATAGCAAATTTTAGAACGTAGGAATTCATGGGTGGATTTAACCTTCCTTGTGGTTCTAGAAATTTGAAGACGTAGTTTGAGGACATTGAATTTGTAGATATAGGAATCTAGAGATTTGAGGATCTAGCAAATGACACGAAGGAATTTGTGGATGTAAGGATTTAAATCTGTAGAAATGTGAGGAAGTACAAATTTAAAGACGTAGAAATTTGAATTGACAAGTACGAAAATCTAGGAATTTTTATATCTAGAAATCTGATGATCTTAGAGTATAGGAGTCTAACAGTATAAGAATATAAAAATTTAAAAATGAGAAAATTTGTGAATTTGTATATTTAATAATTTTAACGCTATCTTAATATGTCACATCTTTTGATATTCTAAAATATTCCTCCCTGACGATGCAGTATATTCATATTCAATTTTCTCGAAGACTAAGTTCCGCATAGCAAAATTGCATCCGATATTTTTCACCTATATTCCCATTCAAAATCGCCATATTTCAGTTTCTACCACATATTGTAGAATAATCTGTATATTTATTTGATCAAGGCCGTTAGTTATTCACAACTTTACTGCATTTTATGCGCGCATAAATTTCGAAGAATCGATCTCATAATTTAAAGTATTGAAACGTTTTATTAGGCAAATTTATTAGACAAATTTATTGAATACGATTTATATAACATTCTTTGTTATACTCGTTTAAATTCCGAACGAAATTGTTTTCATTGATCATTATTATTTATGCATTTAGAAATTGTTGTATGTTATGCATTTCTAAGGAATAAATTACAAAGTCCACGATTTTTAAC
The DNA here is from genome assembly GCA_036983795.1 of Megachile lagopoda. Classification (NCBI taxonomy): domain Eukaryota; kingdom Metazoa; phylum Arthropoda; class Insecta; order Hymenoptera; family Megachilidae; genus Megachile; species Megachile lagopoda. Next base: position 10,282,779 of record CM072785.1, on the reverse strand, counting down.
ATAACACTCATGTTTTTCTATATACAGTATTTTGTCAATTTAAGATTTAATAAGTATTACAATTCTTCAATTCTTCAATTTTTCAATTTTTCAATTTTTCAATTTTTCAATTCTTCCTTTCTTCAATTCTTCCATTTTTCAAATTTTCAATTTTTCAATTCTTTAATTTTCCCACTTTCCAAGTATTCAATTTTTCAATCTGTCAATTATGTTTTTGCAATTTTTCAACCTTTCTAAACTGTTTTGATAATTATACTATTATTAACTATTAACTTTTATATACTATTAACTTTCTATTAGAATTATTTCATAATTTGTATACAACTATAAGGTGTAACAATTCTGAAAATGTGAGACCGGTATGAAGTGCGTTAAACATAATTTTCTAAGATTTTTCACCCACAATCCCGCACATGTATCGAATGATGGTTTCCCTGTGGTGCTTTTAGCCGTCGCGCGATTTTGAATGTTATCCGATTTACCGAATCCCACGGCTTTGACACCGTTGGTTTATTTCGTTGAAAAAGTGGATGCTACTGACTGGTCGCGCCCTATCGAGTGTCCAACTGGTATACATGATAAAACAAATTTTTTTTTTCAAATCTCCAATGGACGAACAACGAAACGATTCGAAAATAAACTGCAGGATATTCCCTGTTGAATAGAACGGGCGTGAAACCATTGTGCACGGATCCGAATTGCAAAGAAAATGCACCCTGTGATATTCTACGCCCACGTAGAAATTCTAATAACTCTGGTAACCGTTTTCAACGCGCTCCAATTCGAAATTTTAACTTTTTATTCACTCGGGAAATACAGATTTTAGGATTTTTTTAAATATTAAATCTTTGAATTTCATTTCAGCGAAGTGGAAATGTGAGGTTGCGAGAAATTCTCAATGTCAAAAGATTTCGAGATTTTTGAATTTTTCAACCTTGGAATTTCGGAATAGTTTGAGAGTTCTGAGCTTTAATAAAACCTACTAAAAAGTATTCTTACAGATGCGTACATCTCTTTAAGCTAAAAGACAACACACAAATTATATACACTTCCTCAACATTCAATGTACACATCCACCTTCAATAACTACGTTCATAAACTAAAAAGCTGCAAACCCTTTGAGAAATCTGTCTTTTCCCAGAAGTTGGCGAAGTACAATCAATCGTAACGATTCATCCTAAAAATTGCTCGCAATCTTTATCGAAGTTGTTTACAGCTAGAGTTGACAAACGGATGGTAGACAAACAGTCGTCGGACGTTTCTCGGATTTTATTTATGTCTGATGGCAGCGGGTAATAAAATATACAGTGGTTCAGGATTATCCGTCAACGAACATACTGATCGCGAACACGGTATCTCACTACGTTTTTATTACCTATTCCGACGGTAAAGATGGAGTCCGAAGGAAATGCCACTTTCTCGGCGACTTTAGCCGAAGCCGGGTCTCGTGGCACGTAGAAGAAATAAAGCGAGAGAGCGGTCGGCAATAAAAGCAACCCTTAAGGGTTACCCGCAAGCTTGCCAAATAAATACGTCCCCCAGACGTCACATACTGACGATATCTGATCTTCTCTCGGTGACTGGAGCCACTGGAAAGTCATTGTTTCGCAACGAGAATACGTGACATGGTTTCGTCATAGACCCAACGATTGTCGCTTCGCTCTAAGCAGCTTTTAACGGCTCTAACCTCTCTGCCACGTTTCGAGATTTTTCTCGAGTTTGTTCGAGTTAATTGCTCGACGGTGGAGATTCTGATCGTTTCGGTCGAGTACGGATATTTACTATCGAGGTTATGTTTCGCATTTTAGTGGCTTTTCTTGCTTGGGGAATTGGGGCTGGATGTTTGGTGGTGTGGGAGGTTGGGAATTTGGTAATTTGGGGATTTGGGGATTTGAGAATTTGAGAATTTGGGAATTGGAGATTTGGGGAATTTGGGGATTTGGAAGTATGGGAATTTGGGGGAGTGAGAATTTGGAGATGTGGGAATTTGGGAGTGCAAGAATTTGGAGATATGAGAATTTGGGGGTGTGAGAATTTGGGAAAGTGAGAATTTGGAGATGTGGGAATTTGGGGGAGTAAGAATTTGGAGATATGAGAATTTGGGAAAGTAGCAATTTGGAAGTATTGGAATTGGGGGAGCGAGAATTTGGGGGTGTGAGGATTTGGAGATACGGGAATTTGGGGGAGTGAGAATTGGGGGGTGTGAGAATTTGGGAAAGTAAGAATTTGGAAGTATGGGAATTGGGAGGAGTGAGAATTTGGGAATATGGGAATTTGGGAATTTGGGAAATTGAGAATTTCGAAATTTGGGAATTTAAAAATTCAGAAGTCTGGAACTCTACAAATCTTGAGTTCTAGTAATTTCGAAATCTACAAATCTACAAATTTAAAAATACCAAAAATCTAGAAACTTAAAAATGTAAAAATTGAAGAACTCAAATCTACAAACACGATAACCCAAAAATTGAAAACCTTTGTCAATCCACCACAAATACCGGAATGCTTTCCACCATGAAATAAACACGCATCAAACAGATATTGAAATACCTGAAATTGTCCGTCGCGTGAAAATTACAGCAAAATGGGCAAACATCGATTACACGTTATCGTTCAGTTGACCCTAGCAGTGAGTACCTGCACTCGTTCAAAACATCTCATATTTCAACAGCATCGAATCCACCAGTGAGATAATTAAATAATGGCAAACAAGGAGAACCGATTCGCCGATCTGCGTGTGTCCATTATAATAGGGCGAGATGGAGAGTGACGTTTATTGATCACAGAGCGATTGTCTACGTCCGATTGGCTCTGCTTTTTCATTGTCGACCGAACAAAAGCCAAAACGATACACGGACGGACAAATGTCGCCAGCAGCGGACACGAAAATCGTGACTTTCTGCTTCCGGTGGTGAGTTTTTTTCAGGGACCGGCGACAAACAAGCGTCACCGTCGCCGGTATAGGGAAATCCGACAGGACTCGTGACTTCCTCCGATGTGTACCGATCGATCCGCAAACTCCATTGTTGGAATATTGAAATTTTCTCGTGGCCCCAACAATTATGCCCTCGATTCGTCTCCGCGGCAAATCGAATCCCGTTCTCGCACAATCATTTTTAAACCTCGAAAAACCAAAGCTGAACCGTTCGACTCTTTGAGGTTAGGTTCGTTTAATTTCTGCGCGATGGGATATGACACACCTCGAAAAATTCATGATGCTTTTATCTTATCATGGTTTTCGACATTTTAATAAAATGGAAAATTGGGGATTTAAAGATTTGGGGACTTGGGAATTAAAAAATTTGGGAATTTGGGGATTTGGGAATTTGGAGATTTGGGAATTTGGGGATTTGGGAGTTTGGAAATATGGGAAATTGGGGATTTGGCAATTTGGAAATATGGGAAATTGGGGATTTGGGAATTTGGAATTAGGGGAAATTGGGGATTTTGGGATGTGGGGGTTTGAGAATTTGAGGATTTGGGAATTGAGAAATTTGGGATTTGGAAATCCCCAAATCTCCAAATTCTCCACGTTAATAAAAATTCTCTGCAACTTGCATTTTTATTTTATCTATATTATATTATACTAGATGGTCCCGGTAAAAGAGGTCCTGGACATCACGTGTCCCCTTCGAGTGCTCAATTTAAATATCACTTACAGTATGACTCCAGACCTCTGTTATCCTGTATTAAATCTTAATTTCCCTGAACTATTATAGATTAGATACTGCAAACTAATTTGTCAATTGTTTTTTTATGAGATTTACAGAAATGTAACGCAATTATAGCAGAGAGCAATTTTAGAGTATTTGATATGAGCACTATAAATCTACGGAGACAAGCTTTTTTAACCTACAAGTACTCTGTTCTTGATAATGGTAGCAGAAGAAGAGGTCACGTAATCAGAAACATTCTTCAATGACACGAAGAAGATTTAACGAACAGCGTTACTTTTAGCAACGAAATTAAGTAAGTTTCGTAATTAGCGATCCGAGCTTTCCGTTTCCGTATCTAGAGTTTCGTGACGCGCCAGAGAAATCGATAATGTAAAAAACGATAGTATCGCAGGGTCGAAAAAACCTAGCGCGAGCTCTAATTGCACCTGATGAAGGGGAGGAGACAAAAAGATCTGAACTTTGCGAGAGTGCAGCTAGTAGTTTCAGTATCTTCTCGAAAAATACCACTGAAACTTGGGAATTTGGGGAAATTGAAAAAAGTGAGATATTTGGGGAACTTGAGAATTTTGGGATATTTAGGAATTTGGGGATTTGGGATTTGGGAAATTGGGATTTGGGAAATTGGGATTTGGGAGATTGGGATTTGGGAAATTGGGAAATTGGGATTTGGGAGATTGGGATGTGGGAAATTGGGATTTGGGAAATTGGGATTTGGGAAATTGGGATTTGGGAAATTGGGATTTGGGAAATTGGGATTTGGGAAATTGGGATTTGGGAAATTGGGATTTGGGAAATTGGGACATTGGAAAATTGGGATTTGGGAAATTGGGAAATTGGGAAATTGGGATTTGGGAAATTGAGAATTGGGAGATTGGGATTTGGGAGATTGGGATGTGGGAAATTGGGATTTGGGAAATTGGGATTTGGGAAATTGGGATTTAGGAAATTGGGATTTGGAAGATTGGGATTTGGGAAATTGGGAAATTGGGAAATTGGGAAATTGGGATTTGGGAAATTGAGAATTGGGAGATTGGGATTTGGGAGATTGGGATGTGCGAAATTGGCATTTGGGAGATTGGGATGTGGGAAATTGTGATTTGGGAATGTAGGAATTTGGAAGCTTGATAATTTGAAAACTTTAACTTTGACAATTGGCGAACTTGAACATTGGCCAATAGTGAAATTTAAATATTTGAAGATAAAATGAAAAAATTATAAATTCAATTAAAAATTTAAATACTGTGAACTTCAAGAAGACTAAATAGTAAAGATACATAAATTACGTTTCCCAACAATTACTTTGCCCGGCAGTTGTACGTTACACCCGAATATATATGGCCAATTACTATACCAGCTCGTAATATTCATCACCGTCGGTAGACAAAATCTCCTTGATTCTTGCAGTTTGTCCTCGAAAATACCTGCATTTGAAACGCAGTGTTCTCGACGCCGAGCAAGAGGAGTTTCAACGACTACATACTCGTAGTTTCATCGTGCTCTCAGTTTCGTTGCACTTTAAATTAGCTTGACGTTGTTTGCGAAGCGACTGCGTGTATCTCGCGCGCGGATAAACTCTCCGTCGAGAAAGAGTGTCAAAAGATATAAACTCGCCAAAGTGTCGTTAAGATGCGTTGCAGGGTAGGAGTGAAACGAGGACGTTGAGAAATTGTGGTCGTTCTCGTGGTTGACAGAGGAGTAGACTGAATATCATGCAGAGCTATGAATACTTTTGACTTTCGAGGCCACGCATTCCGCCCGATGCTAATTGTTGAGCGGTTAATTAACGATACGAGGTCACGATGCACTGGAAAATTACTCTTGCGTTGCTGACTCGTTCATTTCGGGGGATGAAGTACTTTAATTTCACTTTTCACTCTTCTTTTACGAACCCGGTTTCTTTAACTACTAATTATTTTATTAAAATTTGTCATTTGACATAACTTACAATTTTTAATTCTAATTCTAAATATTGTCGGAATATTTTTGGTATTGTATTTTAAAATTTAGAATTTTAATGTGAACTAGTATTGTTATAACTTATATTTGCAATTTAATATACATTACTAATATTGTAATTTAAAATTTTAAACATTGATGTACGATATTAATATAATTTATAATGTACGATTTTAATATACACTGTCAGTATTATTATCGGTAATTTTTTATTTCTGCATCACAATTTATAAATGTACAATTTTAATATACATTATTGTTAGAATTAATTCCTTCATTTAATTTAAAATTAAGTGTAAATTATACTCTGGTTATAATGTTAAATAAATGTCATTTTCGGTAGTCAATAATAATAAACCAATTTCATAAGAAAGTAAGTCGAGAACAGTTCTTTTTCAAGCAACCAGGTAGCAACAACACGTTCGCGAGCTATTTATTTTGTCAGCGTACCGACGTCTGCTTATCCGGCAAGAAGGAACCGGAAGTGGTCCCACCGGGGTAGGAACGTATATAAGAGCCGCATCCTCGATGCGTTTTTCGCGCGACTCTCGTTTCTTCATGCTACAGCTAAGTTTCTTCGAATTTCTCCCAACACGAAGGCAAGTAGCAATCTCCGCGTTTCCACGTTTTCTTTCGAGACGCGCCAGTTCGTTTCTTCTCTCGCGAAACCGTTCGATGCGAAAACTTAGACGGCATTTTTGCCACCGGATACCTCGGAAAATAATTCGTTCCGATTTCAGCCGTTCCCCTGTGCCACCAAAAAACCGCCTTCGTGATCTTTCGCAAACTTCGGTGCAGAAAACAGCAACCGGACATTCTGTTTTTAATTAACTTTGGCTGCTGGTTCTTGAATTTTTCTCGAGTGAACTGTTTGAAAATTAGCGAAATCACTGTGCTTGAAGAATTATAAAATATATATGTTGGTATACATTTCTTAATTTATAATCATCCGTACTTTGTTTTGAAGTTAGTTTTCCAACTTTATGTTTATGAAGAGCTTTAAAATTTGTATATTTGATGTTGAATTTCGAGAACTTTAACAAGTCACGTCACAACTCAAATATTAAAATTAGTATAAATATAACAGCCATTTCGTGACTCTCAAAAAATAAAATGGCTGTCCCATATCTCTCTGACAATACGTCGCGTTGAACATGCAAGTAAATCGCTGGTTCATACAACTTACAAGGCCTGAAATTTTAATTCGGTGACGAGCTGTCTGTCGAGAATCGAAATTGAAAATTTCAAACCGTCAACAAACGTGTCCGCTAAATTATCCAGGAGCGTGGTTGAATTTTCCAGCAGCCGAGGGAACGTTTTGTGCGTACCTTTTTTCCAACGTTGTTAACGCAACGAAGCAACGTATAGAAATATTCTTTTAATGCTGCGTTACGTTTTTAAATACCGGGCGTATAATTTAATTTGACAGAACGGGAACGAATTGGAAAGAGGAAGACAGAAATGTTTACAAACGCGGGAAATAAAATTGGCACGATGGCACGGATAAAACAACGACATTCCTCGTTAGCGTGGCATTTTTGTTAAATAATCGCGTTCTACGGCGATGTAAAAATCTATCTTTTTCCGGGACATTTTGTTGTGCCGTACCTTTGTCGCGCTCACCGATTGTTTCACGGAAATGAACGTAAATATCGCTTTAATGTTCAACGGTTTTGTTGTGCGGTTATAGGTAACGCGAGGACAATTGAGTTTAATGAGTAAATCGTGGTTCTCTGTGGTATAGTTGTCAATGGGGCTTGTTCTGCAAATTTGTATTCGTATTCGCAGATTCGTGGCAATTAATGTCGTTACTTTTTTAATACGGTTTATTAACACGTTGACACAGTGAAAAATGATGTATGATACTGCAATACGGATTGTTAAGAACGAGAGTGTTTAATACAATTTTATCTTTTATCCTGTGTATCGAAGGTTCAATTGCTTCTTTTAAATAAATTAATTAATTCAGTAGTCAAATAATTTAACTGGATTTGCAACGGTGGTTGATCACCATAGTAAGGGTAGGATGAATTCTAGTTTGTAACTCTATCAGGGAGTGCTCTAAAACTCTAGATTGTAACTGTGTCATCAAGTATTCCAGAACTATAGACTGCCACATTATCATGGAGTACTTTGAAATTGTAGGCTATAACACTATCATGGAGTACCTTAAAACTCCAGACTGTAACTGTGTCATCAAGTATTCCAGAACTATAGACTGCCACATTATCATGGAGTACTTTGAAATTGTAGGCTATAACACTATCATGGAGTACCTTAAAACTCCAGACTGTAACTGTGTCATCAAGTATTCCAGAACTATAGACTGCCACATTATCATGGAGTACTTTGAAATTGTAGGCTATAACACTATCATGGAGTACCTTAAAACTCCAGACTGTAACTGTGTCATCAAGTATTCCAGAACTATAGACTGCCACATTATCATGGAGTACTTTGAAATTGTAGGCTATAACACTATCATGGAGTACCTTAAAACTCCAGACTGTAACTGTGTCATCAAGTATTCTAGAACTATAGACTGCCACATTATCATGGAGTACATTAAAACGGTTGGCTATAACACTATCATGGAGTACCTTAAAACTTCGGCCTGTAACTGTATCATCAAATATTCTAGAACTATAGACTGCCACATTATCATGGAGTACATTAAAACGGTTGGCTATGACACTATAGAGTACCTTAAAACTCTAGACTGCAACTGTATCATCAAGTATTGTAAAACTATAGACTATCGCATTACTATAGAGTACTTTAAAACTGTAGGTTACAACTAAAACTCTCAACTATAATTCCATGTAAAACCGTAAGCTATAACTGATCGGGTACTCTAAAATTGCATGGTACAACACTGTCGGCAAGTTATGCGAAGCTCGCAGCAACAAGGAAGCAGTAACGCGTAAGGCTTGCAGTCTACAGAGGCCATAAGAAGCTGTTCGCTGGATGTTCGCGTAGTTCGATTCATTAACGATGGTCCTCATCGTGAATGCTGTTCTCGTTTCGCAGGGGCGCGTAGTTAAACACTCGGGCCCCGGTCAAAGGCGTGATCTGTAATTGGACCGGTTTCCGTGCTGGTGACCAGAGTGCCACTAGCCTCGGGTAGTTTGAGGTTGCAACCCTCTCGGCTAAACCTTCTCTTGGCCCCGTGTTACCTCGATATCGATCCATCGTACTCGGACGTTGCTCGCGATGGACCCCTTTGGCGTACTTGACATTACGAGCTCAATAGTCCATGATCTAGGTTACTCAGTCGGATAATACACGTAGCGCCGGACGATTCATCGAGTGGCTCGTAACGTTTAGTTAAACACCGGCTCGATATTGCCCGCGGGTAAATAGCCGACTAGCGAAGGGATTCATCGGCTGGCTAATAAGAAACGTTTGAATATGTAATTGGAGAAACATCCGCGCAGGTTGTAAAGAGAAAGAATCCCGGCGATATGCCGCGAGCGTTTCACTTGTTTGTTTCGATATTACCGTTTGATATAGGGATAATTGAATTCCTTTATAATCTCGATTCCTTCGATCGCTTTGTGCCGACTATCCTTGATATTCCTTGATTGAGACGCTTCTTTTGTGCCAACTTATAGTATAATTGTTTCGAACGCGTCTTTGTTCTGCGGTTGTGTGATTCTGATCGTTTATCTAGTTATTGACATTTCTAATTACAATTGGCATTTTACTTCTCGAAGAGCTTTCACATAAACTCTGACAGTTTCGTGACCTAAGAAAATTTAATTGTTCAATAATTAAGATTTCTATATTCCTGAGTTATGAAAATATTCATTGCTTCCATACCTCAACAAATTTCAAACCAATATTCATATTTATAAATGAATAAATTTCAAATTATTAACTAAGACAAATTTACAGAATACCTCTTCTGAGAATTCAATAATTTCGTAACTCGTAAATGTGAATGTTCTGTCATATGAAAATTTCAAATAGAATTTGCAAATGTTCAAATAAATAACTAAATCGAACCTTGCCAAACGACAGAAACAAACAGTTGAATTCTCTATTCCGTCTCCGTCGAAGAAGAAAATGTTGGTCGTTCCCGTGTAATATCTCGTCTAAAATAACCGTGCAACCGCGTGCGCCGTTATCGAATATATTTCCCGGGCGAACGTGTGTTCAGCATCGAAATAATGCCGCATTCGAGCGAAGCATCCACGAGATTGCCTAAATAACCCGCGTTACTGCTTAATAATCCGCGCGCTGATTGCTTAACGCGCGCATTTCAAGTAGTCTGTACACGGTGTTCGGATGCTTGTGTTCCGTTAACCTGCCGCGATCATGGAGCGGAGGCGAGCGTGTTCGAGGTGTCAAACGCACGACGTTCCCCTGAACACTTATGTCACGAGTTCGCGACCTGTATTTGACCATTTGCGAAATTACACCGAGACCGTGTGACAGCCGAACGAGGAGCCCTCGCGAGCGTGCAATCGATATCGCGAGCGGAGACGCGCCATTCGTTTCAGACCCGTTACGATTAGAAGGCCTCCATAATTATTGCTGATCGTTTAATACACAAAACGTTAATTATAGAGCAGTATTAAATAAATTGAAGTAGCGTACAAGTAAATATTTGGAAATTAAGAAATTCTTAAATTTGAACATTCGAACCCTTGAACAATTCAAAAAATAGAAACCTTGTTTCAGCAAATTGGAAATACGAAAACTTGAGAATTTCAGAGTTGAACGTATTCGAAAAGCAGAAAATAAGATTCGAAGGCGTGTAACAAGAAAATATTTGCGAGACGTCAAGTGCAACCGAGGAACGCAAACAGAAAATTTTCAAGATTCAAAGACATACGATAGAAAATATTTGCGAAACATCATCGAGTGTAATCGACGAACAAGGTTCTATCAAAGTGTCCTTAACAGAAGGGTTACGTGTTGGCGCAAAGCACGGCAAAGTTTGGCGGACGTCACTTTGCGTAAACCCATCGCGTGGCCAAGCAGCTTATTCAGCATCAACTTCGTCGTCTTTGGCAGAGTCTGTCGTCGAGACGACTCTTTTCTTCGATGAAGTTCACGGAGACACGCCTTCGAGGAGAACGCTCTTATTCCAACTACTCGGCGACGGGACCCTCTGCAATTGAACTTTCAGGAATTTCAACAAGAGCGAGATCAAAGAGCACGTACGAGGCTCCGTGAAACATTAGCCGAGTTTTCGTTAGGAACAAAATAGTCAATTTGATACCACCGACGACATTTCACTTATTCGCGCTGCTAAATTTTAGGATTTCAAGGATTTTTTATTCGCGTTTATTTTCTTCGATATTGTTCTTCTGAAAATTTTGCGATTTTGGAGAACTTTGAGAATATTAGAATAAGTAGTACGACATGAAAAAGAACACGAAGTATTTGTATATTGTACAATTGCTTTAAACGCACTGAAAATTCTATAGCGTACAATTAAGCACGATGATGAATTCGATCAATCTTCCTCGTGAATTGCGCTTGATGAATTCATACATAGACGACTCGACAATCAATATTAATTGTACCTATCTGTAAACAGCTAATATTGCAATCAATGCATTCGATCGTGTTGTAATGAAAACTCAAGGGATTTCGTATATTGTACCGAATGCAGAAAATTATTCGTTCTTGCAACCCAATACATTTTTAATACTGTTCATTATATCTAAATTTTCGAATTAAATAGTATAGAAATTTAAAAATATTTCAAATTTTTCATTCTCAAGCTTTTAGGTTGCTAAAGTATTCAAGTCTTCAAGTATTCTAGTGTACAAGTGTTCAAGTATTCCAGTGTTCAAGTATTCAAGTATTCAAGTAGTAAAGTAGTCAAGTATTCATGTATTAAAGTAGTCAACTTATCGAGTTTCCAACCTTTAAAGTTACCTTCGTTCGACGTATATCGTCACGGCTCGATTTCAGTCGCTCATCCGCGAATTTTTCAACGAAAATTCCTCAGTGAACTAATGAAATAAAAATAGCAATTTCACAGACACTATTTTGAAACTTGCACGATACGTAGAATAAAAATGTACTCTTGCAGCCCTTTACCGCGGTCTTTCGATTTTGTATCCGTCTGTTCGTTTCAGTCTGTCCTTTTTGTTCCCGTCGTTTTACCGGGAATACAACAGAGGATGAGATTTCGTTGGTCGATATCGGCTTGCTAATAATGCCAACAGAGCAGCTGGAGCTGCCTCATCGCGGCGTATTGTACGCGACGGATTGTGTTCGCGGTGGTCTACCACGAGTCGCCTCCACGTTGCTTTCCCCGCTCAAATGGTTCATCTGCGAGAGGAAAATTTGATCAGCGCCGCGATTCGATATTCCCTGTCTCTGCATGTCCCCCCTCGGACAGGGGGTGAACTCACCCTCTGTCTTTGTCTGGCTGTCTATTAAACCGCGACGCCCGGGAAATTTTGGAATTCGAGCCGGGAATGAAGAATATTTTGTAGCGCTGATTGCGGCCACGCTAACTACCGAATACACCGGTCTATCCGATCATCAGCCATAAATTCCTTTGATACCGGGATAATCTACGGATTATAGACTTGATCACTGCTTCCGGATTAAAGTATCAGATTACTTTGTCAACGGATGATTTATTAGGAATGATCTAGTCGATTCGGGATATTATGGTGATTTTATGGCCGGACAGTTTGTGTAATTACTTTTTTGACTGTGGGCAATTTGGGCATTTGGGGATTTGGAAATATGGAAAATTGGGGATTTAGGAATTTAGAAACACGGAAAATTGAAAATTTGGGGATTTTGGGGATTTTAGGATTTTGGGGATTTAGGAAATATGGAAAATTGGAAATTTGGGGATTTGGGGATTTTAGAATTTTAGGATTTTGGAAATTTAGGGATTTGGGGATTTGGAAATTTGGGAAATTGGGAAATTGGGAATTTGGGGATTTAGGGATTTGGGGATTTGGGGATTTGAGGATTTAGGAATTTAGAAATATGGAAAATTGGGAATTTGGGGATTTGGGGATTTGGAAATTTGGGAAATTGGGAAATTGGGAATTTGGGAATTTGGGGATTTAGGGATTTGGGGATTTAGGAATTAGGAAATATGGAAAATTGGGAATTTGGGAATTCGAATATTTTGATATTTGAAAATTTGGAAATTTGCGGATTTGGAAATTTAGGGATTTGGGTGTTTAGAAGTTTGTGGACATTGGGAATTTGAGAATTTAGAATATTTGGGGATACTAAAGTTTACAAATTCGGTAACTTGAAAGGTCGAACATTTGTGACTTTGGAAGTGTGAGTGTAAAATTGAAAATTTTGGCAATTTAGATATCTGAAATTTTGGAAAATTTGAAATTTAAAAATATATACCTACTTGCACAAAAATACAATACTCATAAAATACACATTTAAGTACCAACAATTACAAACAAAATTATGAAATCTAGTAGTACAAATCAACCATTAAGTGTACGCTCCTATAATTTCAACAATCCACCAATTATTTGAACTCCACTTTAATAGCAATTTCGCTAAAATATTTGTGGGTCCCTTAAATTCTACTACATTTCATAGATTTCAGAAGGTATAGTAAGATACCTTAGCATTAGGACTGAGACGTTTGAAGGACTGATTCATTGATAACTTCCGAATGACTGGAGCACCAGGCGGAAATGAAAAGCTCTCCGTTTGACAAAAATGAATCGTTGTAAGCGAAAGAAGAACGGTACAGTGGCGATCGTAAATAACCTTCCTATTTGATAGATGTTCCCTAGGAAAACTGAAGTCACTTCCTTTGATGGCGCTCAAGGCAAAAACATTACTTGAAAGGGTGTCTGGACGTGTATGAACTTCGAACATCGCGATTCAATGCGTTAATTTAATTCGATGTATAAAAAGCATCGAGAAACGAGATATTACGCGAGCTACCTTTTCTTCGTGTCTTTATCAAACATATAGCAATATTTTTCCTTCGCGCAGTTTCATCTTTCCAGGTTTCGCCGTCGAGTTCTCCGGTATTTTCTATTTATTTTCTTCGAGTTCGAAGCTTTAATTAACACCAATGTTTACGTGTTCTTTAGATCTTAAAAATATATTTTAAAAATCAGTTCAAGAACACACAAATTTTCGCCTCGAAAAATAGATTTCGATACGTGCCGATATCCAAAGCCTACATCTCAGCGGAGTATAGCAATCACCGTCGCCCTAAATCGGCTTCCTTCCTTCCCCCTCGCGAGTATACAGCGCCATATTTTAGCAGCGGCGTATAGTCGTTTTACATTTTGTATGCATGTGCTGTGTTATAGCACGAGGGGTAGGTTGACGGAAGAAGACATCCGAAGAGAGAAAAACTAGGATACCGTACGTGTAGACAGGTTCCGGTGAAAGAACGAGAAAGATGGACGGGCATTTTGTGTGTGGAGTTTGGTCCCTGCCGTTTCGCGCTGCATTCAAATTGTATTTCGCCTCTGAAATAAGTTTCTTCCAATATTCGACTTGCCTGGCTGTTTCTCTTGCTCTCTGTTTGATCCTCTTTCATATCTCTCGGAGCATCCTAAATTGAGGAGTCCGGCTGGAATTGATTTTAGGGAAGCGCCACCCGAGAAATTGATTGCAAATATTAGAACGTACCATGTTGAAGTTTCGGTTGCTTTTGGTTTGCTGGTTTGCTGATTTTCGGATAACTTGAATTGTGCAATTTCTAAGCTGTGGACTCTGCGAATTTCCAGATTTGATGGAGCTGCTCAAACCTTTTATCTTAAATTCTCATTTTCAGCTGTGCACTCAATACTGTGATCAGTTTCGTTCGCTCTGAAAAATAGTAAAAGGTTACACTAAGGTTTAACATTGCCTTGTAGCTCGTGAATTTGTGCAAATTTGAAACTGTAAGCTTAACTTTAGATGGCTGCAAGCTTGTGACTAAAATTTAAACGTGCAGGATTTGACACATTATGTACATGACATAGCAGTGTTCGAATGTGACATTACTTGATTCTGTCGAGATTATTTGCAGTTTACAAATATTTAAAATACGATTTATTCTTCAAATCGTTTGAATGAACGGTTTGAACGGTTTATTCGAGGATAATTGAATGGAGAAGTATTTAGCCAGCAGCGATAAACTCGTAATAAAGTAACAAGAAATTTCGGGATCGAAGAAGAAATTCCGTGAGTTTCGAGCCCTGGAATTGATTGCAACATTAGGACTGCGTCACGAGAAATCAAGCGAGCTCTCGCGGCGCCATTTTTCAAGTGATCCGAACCGGTCCGTTTCTCAAGGCATCTCCCGTTATCTCTATCCTTCATGGTGTCATCGTGGTGGGCCCTTTAGAAAGAACGCCAGTCATCGAGTGGCAGACAGACGCTTATTGTTCATCGGCTGTGAACGTTCGATAGCGAAGTGAAACTGGTCCGTCGTAAAAAAGGATCGCGACGAGACGTCGATGCGACAAAAGAACGGAACCGTCGAAAAAACCTAGCCGGCTTGAATGAGAGAAACGAATCGTGCTTCCTCCTTTATCCGGCCGTTTCTTTCACGTTGTCCGCGTGATACTTCTCGGATCGCGATAATCGCGAAACGTCGACAAGAAACTAATGACAGCGACGGTTCGTAGAGGCAGCTTGAATAATAGCACCTGTAAAACTCGCTGTCTTTTTCTTGCGACGAGATTGCTCGTCGATGCGACGGGTGCGCGGCGACGATACACGCTAATAGCGACGGGATCAATCCTCGACTCCGCGGAGATTTCGCGTTATCGCGGGAGAAGGATAGACCGCGGTTAACGCTGTTTTACGACAATCAATTTCCGCTTTGGCTATCGTTACCGAGTCGTTTTTGGGATTTTCTATGATTAATGGGGACTATTTTCGGGACACCGAGATTTGGTATATCTCTGCTGTGTTTCTTCTGAGGATTCGAAGATTATAGCTTTTCACGATTGAGATATTTTATGCTATTTCGGGGTTCTTGTGAATGTGGATGCAGCATGTGATTGCAATGCGTGGTAATACGATGCAATGAGGGGCATTGGTGGAGAGAGTTGGGAAGTTGGAGATTTTGAGACGTGGGGTTTTGCAAGTTTGGGAAATTTGAGAATCTGGTAAATTAGGAATTTGGGAATGGGGGAATTCGGAAATCTGGGAATGTGGGAATTTGAGAATGTAGGAATTGGAGAATGTGGGAATTTGAAGATGTGGAAATCTCAGAATGTGGGAATTTGAGAATGCAGAAAATTGGGAATATGAAAATTTGGGAAAGTGGGAATTTAGCAATGTGAGAATTTAGGAATGTAAGAATTCGGAAATGTGGGAATTTGGGAATGTGAGAATTCGGGAATGTGGGAATTTAGGAATGTGAGAATTTAGGAATGTGAGAATTCGAGAATGCGGAAATTTGGGAATGTGAGAATTCGGGAATGTGAGAATCCGGTAATGTGAGAATTCGGGAATGTGAGAAATTGGCAATTTGAAAATTTTGGAATTTTGGAATTTAGCAATTCCAAGATTTTGCAATTTAGAAACGCAAAAATTTGCAAGTATATAATTTTTGAAATTTGAAAATGTGACCTATCTGTCAATTCTACATCTCAAAATCACTCCTTTTTATCATAAAAACATGCACAATGTAAAAATTACCATACACAGTATTAACTCTAGTTAATTACAATAAATACACAAATTATTCAAGCAAAACGGTGTTAAAATAAATGTTCAAATTAATACGTCCATCACTAGGTACTGAATTCATGTGGAATAACGTAATCATCGAATATTGATACTCTGCAATGTCAGTATGCATAAATTATTCGGAATTGCTTGGTTGAATGCTTCGTGATTAATAGTTTCATCTATAAAATAGTTGATTTTACGATGAGAATGTAATACCGATTTCGAAGTGGAACATTTTATTGGACAAATGATTTCTATTCTGAAACGTTAGCCATTAATCCTCTTAATCGTTTTACATATGAAGTACAATTATAGAAACTTTAATACCTATTTTACATTGGGAAATATCTTGAATAATCAATCATATTCAGATCAAGCTTTAATGTCGTTAAAAATTAATGAGGGACAGAAAAAATTGATTGTAAATTCGGTGGGATTCGATTAAAAACTGTGCGAGAGCTGAAATCTTTTATTTTAGCATCCACAGGGGTTTTGTTCACATGTAATATCATTACTATTATTATTATTGTCATTATGATTGTTATTATTAATATTATTATCGTCATCTTCACCATCATTATTATTATTATTGGTACGTATATTTAAATAGACATATGTGCATGAGGTAAATGTATCAAACATGTCACCATGTATTATAATTGTAAATTCTCTCCATTCAAATTTCAATACTGGATCTTCAACTGAAAGCGACAAATTTTTTAAAATAACAGTCGAAAATGCAATGATAAAAATTAAAGGTATAATATAGATCGATTTTATTTTTTTTTTAAATGGTTTCGAACAGAGGTCAGCAAATATTGATTGTCACGGGACAAAATTAATGGAACACGCTGTATATTCTCCTGACGTATTCCCATGGTTATAATTTCTGAAAGAAAAATGGGGAATTTAAACGTAAGGCTACCGAGAAAATGGGATACGAGACCTTTGGAGATATTCGATCGATTCAATATCCTGCGGATAATTCACATATCTCACGGAAAATATGACGGTTCCCGCTTCGATATCTCTCCCACTGTCCTCTCCCTGGTGAAATTACGGTTAAATATTCGCGGTATAACGTGCTGTATGCAGCCCGCGTTCCGAAATAGTCGCCGTTTCGCGATTTCGATCATTTTGCCGAACATAAATTCACCTATCGATACGTTCGTACCTTGTTTAACAAGGAAATGCCCGAACGTCGATATTTCTTTTTTTCATTTCTACTTTTACTAATGAAGAATCATGCTGGAGAATTTATTCGATAAAATGATAGAATGCGCTTTTCGGTGTGTTCTCAGAAAAATAAATTTCAACAAATATCAAGGTAAATGCGTTTATGAGAATAAACAAGTTTTAGAGAAAATTATTTTTGTCATTAGAGAGAAATGTTAATGAACTGAGGGTCGCAGGATCAAATCTCTGCACTAATTTCTTTTTTTTTATTTTTTGTGTGATGTTTTTGTTATTATATAAATGACTGCTATTATAAATATTTATTAAGATATGTAAATAAATAGGTACATAAAGTAAGTAATGTATTTGAAAGTTTTTAAATAAAACATATTAATTTTCTAAATATATTACAAATATATCAATATGAAGTACAAATAAATAATAACGAAAATATATAAGTAATAATGAAAAATAAAATTCTGAGTCTACTACAATATTAATTCTCCCGGATTGACAGAAATGAAAAAAATTGCCAAGCAGAAAGTAAAACTAAAGAAATCGAAGGAGAAGGAACGTTAACCGGAGACGTGCCAATATTTCCATGTCCACCAATAAAGTTTCGGTGAAGCGAAGAAAGTGTATCGGACAACGTTACTCGTCTCTCGCGACTCTCGCAATCAGATTTTCTTATTTAAAGTTCAGCAAGCCGCGTGTCTCGTTCGCGATAACGTTGTCACGTCGAAGTTTTGCGCGTGCCTCACGTTACGTTATCGTGTCTCGATGCCAGTTATAAAGCCACGCCGCGTTTCATTAAAACTTACCTGGTCCCGTGCCACCTGTACTTTTCCGCGAAGAACGAAGCCAGTTCGACGAAGTCGGAAACTGAAACTGTGAAAAGAAATGGCATTTTAAGTCTCTGAATGTAGATGTATCTGCGATTTGCCGGTTGGATTGCATAATAGAGAAAAGAATGATTATATAATTCAAGATTTCTTGTGAATTTAGATGGTTAGAGTTAAATATGTTAACGATAATATAAATTTGGTTGATGTTATGAATTGACAAATATGTTATAGACTTGAATGATGTTATAAAATCATGAATATGTGATACACTTGAATATCTTGTCATTCTTATACAAATTTTAATGATATGGATTAATAAATATGGTATACATTTGTATAATGTTATAAATCTGATTAACATCGCGAATTTATAAATTTGTAAATTTGGATAATATATTTTCATGAATACGTAATTCATTTTTTCACGTCTCTTAATGTGAATAACAGTATTACAAAAATACATTTTAACATGAATAACAGCATTATAAAGATACATTTTAATATAAATAACCATATTACAGCATTTTGAAATTATTACAAGAGAGAATAGAAAAGCAACTGTCGACAAATGTTAATAACTTAAATTTAAGTTAAAAATGTACACGAGTAAAAATAATGAAAAATTTGTTAATAAAAATCATAATTTTTATCATCAGAAATATAATTCTGTAGGATGGAAATTTAATACCCGATTTAACGATAAAGGTGACTCATGACCACTTAACCCAATTAAGTTCTCGAAAGGGTGGTGCGTTAATCAATCGATTATGCCTACGATTCGAGAAACGAGGGAAACTCGGGAATCGTGCCAACCGATGCCCCTAATTTACGGACGCTCGGTCGCGCGTTAATTCGTCGGATGTGAAGAGAACAACGCAAGCCGAAGAAAACAAAAACATAATTACGAGAAGAGCCGTCCTATTAATTATCAGACGATAACGGGTGTCACTAGCTGCTAAGCGAGCCCTGTTTTAATTCACTCACCAGCAGCTGCTTAATTAGCAGCCAGATCAACCGAAAAGTTCCACGACAAATAGCCGTTTCTTACGGACTACAGACTACGAAAATCACGGGATGTCAAAGAAAGCTCTGAGAAATGACAAAGATTTATTTTGGAATTATGAAATTTTTGTAATTAATTTGCGTGTGGACGTTTTCATTAAAAAGATACAAGGGATGAATAAATAATTGTGCATTAGAGATTGGTAGAAAATGGCAATATAGGGAGAGGAAGTGTTGATATTGTACTGAACAGTGAATATTACAGACTTTCACATGTTTAGGTACTTCAGTCTGCAAATCTGTAGATGAACAATTTTTTTTAGATTTTAAATTTCACAAATACCTAAGTTTCCAAATTTTTAATCCTCAGGTTCTCAGATTTTCTAAATTCTCAAAATTTGCGATTTTCAATTCACAAATTTTCAAGATTCTGAATTTGATGTTCCCAAATTTTTTAATTTTCAAGTCCCTAAATCTCTAAATTCATAAACTTCCTGTACTCCTTAATTCCAAAATCCAACTTCTTACATTTCTAAAATACAAATCTCCAAATTTTCAAGATTCTACATTTGATGTTCCTAAATTTCTAAATTTTCAAGTTCCTAAATCTCTAAATTCATAAACTTCCTGAACTCCTTAATTTCAAAATCCAAATAACCCAAACTTCCAAATGTTCCTATTCCAAATTTCCAAATTCGGAAATTCCATAACTGGAAAAATTTCAATCTAAAGCAGTTACGTTTATATTTCTTGAAATCCTCGATCGGAATCTCGCGGCAGAGCTAATCGCGAAGAAACGTTCAACCACGGAATCACCCCTTTTACGATAATTGTTATACCGCCGGGCGGCGAAGAACGCATTGGAAATTATTTCACGTTTTATTCGATCGTAGCCGCGTCTGAATTATCATCCTCGAAATACGATTATAGTTCCGGGTCGTCGATGTTGCGGGAATTTTTATGAGATCCATGGAGTACACAAGGGACATTGCTGCCTCGAATCGAACTCGATTTTAACGCCGTTCGATTTGCATTCGATGCGCGACAGTTTCGCGTTTTCGACAATTGCAATCGATGCTACAAACTTGATACGTTGAATCCGAAAAAGTCTTTCTATATTTTGTGTCCTCCTTCTCTGTTTATTTACGCTTTGAATATTGATCATCTCACAAATATACTGGAATTATTAAAAAAAGAAGAAGATAAATGATGTATTTTGTGTCAATAGTGATTTTTTGTAAATTGGATGACGAATGTTAGTGTTGTGAACGGTTGACAATGTTGATAGTGCAAAAAAGTATTAATTGAATGGATTTTGCGTTGAACACACGTGATAGCATTGTTTCGGGAAGAATTGATTGTACTGCCTTGCAAATGGTTTTCATTTGTAACGCGAGAGTTGTGGGATGAAAACTGATGAGGGAATTAGGACGTTTTGTGTAACATATTGACGGTGGATAAATCGAGCGGTTGCGTCATTTAAAAGTGGAAAATTGTGATGCGTGTTCGAGTATGTTAATAATTCATTTTGTTAGGTTAGGTTGCTGCTTTCTGCTACGGAAACGAAAACATATTCTGACGAATTTTTAAAATTTACGTATCGAGGAAATTTTTAAATGGAGCAAAATTAAAATTTGGTACTGAACGAATGTGGAAATATATGAAATGTGGAACCTCAGTCCAAAATTCAGTATAATTAACCTGTTTATCAAACAGTTTGACACGTTTCTCAAGTACTATTACACATATACTGAGATCAATGAAACTTTCTTACATTAAATGAAACATTAATTGCAACAGGGTTAAATTATTCGCAGTTACAAATTGAAAGCAACATAAATTAAACTTTCAGTTCTATTGACACATACTGAAATCAATAAAACTTTCTTACGTTAAATGAAAGATTAATTGCAACATGGTTAAATTATACACAGTTACAAATTGAGAGAAAGAGTACTATTTACATACACCGTGATCGATAACTTACGGACTCATGTGGACTAAAGTAGTCATGTATCAAAATTGAAAGTTCAATCGTCGAACTCTTCAAAGTAGCAGTCTCATTAAATACTCGCCTCATTAACGCGACCATAATTTTACAACGTACACCAATCAAGCATTAGGTTCGTTTAGTGCCACTCGAATGCGCTCGATTGTCCTCGTTCGAGGATCGAGCGGAGGAACCGCCTCGTTTCCGGTTGACTATTCAACGAATTAACGTTCCCCCGCGATAAACGTTCTTGTCCCGGAAACGGAAGGAATCTGGAAAGAAATATTTGTGGCGTTCCAATAATTCGTCTTGGCGAAACCCACCTGTATCCCATCGTTCTCTTTCGAGAACTTCTCTCGGAGAAAGTTGAACGCGATAGTCGGACGAACGACGTATCGCCTCGAGGGACTTGTTTCTTACCCTTCGTTCGTCTGCGTCCGGCAAAATCTTTATTTTCGGCCGCGATATCGAAGTCGATCGAATCGATCCTCGTGTTCTGACAACGAAATATACGCGGTGTCGTTGTTAACGCAGAAAAGTGGGGTGCCTTTAGAAATTGGAAACTTGAATAATTGAAGAATTGAACAATTGAAAAATTGAAGAATTGAACAATTGAACAATTGAGAAATTGAAAATGCAAAATTGGAAAAACTTGAAAGGTTAGAAAATTAGAAAATTGAACGTAGAGAACCTTGTAGATAATTTTGCCTACACATTCAAACTTAAATATCAGAGTTCGTAAAATCTGTTCCCTAATGCATATTTTCCTAAGTAGACACATAAATCCCCAATTGAATATTTTCACGAATTTCTCGTTCCCTAATAATTCAAGATGAACATCTCCATAGATTTTTCATCGTTCAAAAATGTTTCGTCCGTCGTATCCAAATTTTCCACTCGAGCTGCAAACACACGAATTCTACGCTTGGAAATTAGCCGATCGCTTCTCAAGGGATTATCGGCTCACGACGACATCGACCCCCATAGCGACGCGGGAGCACGTCGCTGATTTATTTACGCTCAAATATCGCCGTCATAATTACGCTCGTTAATTATTCGGCTAAATTGAACATAGTTAAACGATCGTGTGTAAATGAAACGCGTCCATTCGTACCGGACTAAATTTGTAATTAAATTTTTCGTTCCTCCCCTCCTTCGTAGCGACGGAAGCGTATTAATTAGCACCCATGCCGGCGATTATCACTGAAACAATCAGACTACTTGAAACGTTTTCGTGATTTCAATCCCGCATTTTAATAGCACTACACTTCGATTATTTTTAGAAAAGCATACATCGAATTTCACATACCGTATATCATATGGCCTCTATTCTATTGTATATCATATATCATGTATTATATTTGGTGTATCATATGGTGTATATCATATATTGTATATCACTTATCATATGTCATATGTCACTTATGCATCACATATTGTGTATGGCATATCATATATATATCCTATATCGCACATCACACGTCACATATGATATATCATGTATCATATGTAATATATCACATGTCACATATTATGTATCATACATTGTATGTCACATAACATACGTCACATACCATATATCATATAGCGTATATCATATATCATATGCCATATCGTATGTCACATATCATATGTCATATATCGTATGTCATATATCATATGTCATGTAATATAATAATATTTCACAAGCAAATCCCCCCTTATTCCAACAATTTGATGTAAAATGAGGATTTCACGTTATGTTGTAAACTCTCGAACAACAGTATAATTACATCTACATGTTCCATGGGGTGATGCGTAAAATCACAAAAAATTTTATTGCAAACCTCTAATATTTACATATTAAGAATCTGATTTTCTGAAGTACGTAAATAGGTCGGAACAAGATCAGGCAGAAATGAAACGGAGAAATAAATTGATACCGTGAGCCTTCGAGCGAAACGGATTTTTCGTCTCTTTTCGCCAGCTGGTTTCTTTATCTTACGCAAAAGCTCGAAAGTCAGCGTTTACCCTCGAAACGTTGCTCGAAAATGAATGTTTGAAGAAGTCGAATGAATTTCGCCCTATGAAACAGCATTTTGAGCAGCAATTTCATCCTTTCTTGCGTTATGGCCGGGTTGGGGAAAGTTCAACCCTCCCCAATTGAGCGCGCGGAATCTTCTTTTCCACCTCTTTCGAATCATCCTGTAATTGGCTTTATTAACCAAGGATCCTGGTCTCTGGCGACCGTATCCAATTTCAATTATCGTTTTAACGTTACGAGGCCATGCCGAATCTCGAGTTTGATGCAATTTTAAAACGTTCTTACGCCGGAGAGCCCTGATTGAGAACGGTCGACTCAGCGAGGATCCCGTTTGAAGATCGAAATAGAAGCAAATAACAAGGGGCCTCGAATGTAATCGAGATTAAAGCAGATTTTTATGCTCGACGTTAATACCGCGGATAAAAGAGGATTTTCTCTTTTAATTGAATACCTTGGCATTGGGAGAAAAATCGAACGGCGAACATTGTCAGTGAATAATGAAACAGCTATAAAATATTCACCGATTCGAATCACCAGTTTTAAATGTCGTCCCTGTACTCATTATTATTTTTCATTAATTCCTGGAAATGTGTTGAGAGATTTAAAAATTCGTGCTCAGTTTTATTGAATTTCTTTATGTCCCGTTAATGTATATTTTGTCAAGTCACTTTGAAGTATAATAATGGAAGATCGTTATATTTTTAATTATTTTAAACATATTCCACTGATATGTAATATCTCAATACTTTGCACAGAGAAGGAAATACATCTTACGATATAAATGCATAAATATTCGGAGTCTAATTAGCGAAAGACTTTAACTGAAATCACAAAGCTCTGTGCTAATTAAGTTAATTGCACATGAACGTAAGGAGATATCACGTTAGATTCGAAGAAAAGGAATCCGTGAATGACCTAGATAACTCAGCCGGATTGAAAATAAGAAAAAGACTTGAAATGAAAGAGTGGAAAATGAGAGATCAGAGTTCGGATCCCATTTCAACAATCGTATCGGTCTATTATTTGCTTGGAACCTTCGCTGGAATATCGCGATCCTGTTAGAAATGTAACTAAATGAATGTTAAACGAGAATCAATATACACTCGTAGCCACATTGGGCTTAAACAAGTTTAATTTTATTAATATACAAGGAATTTAAGCATGAATTATTATTTTACGTTTCATACGAGAGTTACTCTTCGAATTCAAATTTTCATATGCACACATTCACTCGTGGTATTCGTGAAATTTTAGATTCATCAAACTCTCTATCGACTTTCTTTTATTTTGCGTATCGATTTATGGATTTTATAATAGAATATAAGACATGGTGATATAAAGGTATTGCGAAATGACACTTATGGCAGATATATGGATCTCAAATTTATAGTTTTGGGAAAATGGCTGAATAAATGTTTATTTATTATTCTTCATTCTTATACATTCCATTGTATGTTCATATGTATATTGCTACCTTCACATATGAGCGACCATTGTATTCATATACATGTGCTGTGCTATGTGTCACTATGCACACACATATTGTTATATACATATTGTATATTCACCTGTTTGCATCTACACATATGATTATATATAGACATATATAAATATCTACATGTTGCATGTTCACAGGTTACTATATACACATATGTACACATATGAGTATTCATATATAAATATACACATAGGAGAACACATATAAATATACGTATGTAGATATGTGTACGTATGAGTACACATATGATTATACACATATAAGTAGAAATGTGCACATATGAGTAGTTACATATTGTATATTTACCTGTTAGCACCTACACATATGATTATGTATAGACATATATGAATATCTACATGTTGCATGTTCACAGGTTACTATATACACATATGTACACATATGAATACGCATATGAGTACTCATATATACACATAGGAGAAGACATATAAATATACGTATAGATATGTGTACGTGTGAGTACACATACGAGTATACGCATATAAGTAGAAATGTTCACATATGAGTAACTGCATATTTAACTTTGCTGGTACGTTTTAATCAAAGCAATTTAATTGCTCTCCATTACAAAATCCATTACAATTCCACAAAAACAGTATAATATCAGTTGCATCGTTGCACCTTCCACACGGCATTATCCAACAGAAATTTATTGCCCCGAGACCGACTACATTTCCGCGATGTACAAAAATGTTCATGTAGCCGGCAAAAAAGAGGCAGAAAGCGAGGTCACTTTGAAAGTACACGATTCCGGAAGCCTATTCTTACGATTCCCCGATCCTATTTCCCCGATAATACATCGAATCCAGGAAGCAAGCAGATTCTGGCTCGTAAATCTTGCGTTTCTGTTCGAAAGCCCCGGTGTGGCGCATATGTATTTCTCTTATTGGCCAGCGAAGCTGACCGAGCACATCGACGATATAAAAGTCCGATTGAGCGATAAGCAGCCAACGAACCATGGACCGTGGTGTATGCTGACTTATTCGATCGAAATTGCGAGATAAATCTCGGGAACGTCCGTTAATTCGCTGGTAATCACGCTGCATGGAACGTTCTATGGGACATTTTCTTCCATCGTTCCTCATTTTTCTCGACGGTGTCCCCCTTCTCTGGTCCACGCGAAATTCTTGCCCTCTTCCCGTCTTCAGCATTCCTCGCGCCTCTCGAATTTACGTCGGTTCATTAATACGTGTCCTCTCTTGTTATATATCCTGTGCATGCACGAAGGTGGCGCACGTTAAAGGAGAAATAATGGGAAATTATCTTTGAACCGGGTCAACGGCCCCTGCTATCGCATAAAAGTTAATTAACGCATTAGCGCCGTGCTCCGCGATGATTCAACCGGATTACGAGAAGTCGTTCGAGTGGCTATTTTCTAGTTTGATAATGGCGTCTTTGTCTTCCTGCGAAAATCGATCAAACGGAATTTCATACAATATCGAACTAGTTATTCGATGGTTTATCGATGACGGAATTACGTTTTCGGTTGAGTGCTATTCTTCAAGTGTCAATGGCGTACGCGAATTCGATGCGTTCGGATAATTGTAGACGACAATGTGGATGATTAATGCACTGGATAATTTTCGTGACATCTGCAGATTCTGGAAGCCAACAGTGGCTGACAGAATATTCAAATTTTCCGAGTTTATGGAATAAATTTGAATTCTAGGCAAATTAAGGTCATCTGTTTCTTTGTAGAATTCAATTTCCTCATTTAAAAATTTATAAATTCATCAATTCAATTTTCGATCTACAAGTTTGTTCATTTATAAACTTCCTTATTTTCGTTCCTGAATCTCCAGATCCGTAAATTTATTAATTCCAAAATTTTCAACTTCAAAAATTCATAAATTGACAAATTTCCTTATTTCCACCCTTAAGTCTTCAAAACTGTAAATTCATTAATTGCCAAATTCCATCACCAGAGATTCATGAATTCCCAATTTTTCCGTATTCCTACATTTCCAAAATTTCTACGATGAACCAAAAATCCGGTATAAGATATTCTATGAAAAGAGGTGCGGTCGATGACTCCAGGGTCCAGATATCTCCGATCATTCATCGGACTTTAATCGACGTTTGACTCCTTTGTAAGCTATCCGTCGGCAACGCGTTCCCAGGATCGTGACACGCTCTGTTCCTCTTTAGTCGATTGATTTCTGGTAGATTTTCAACGGCCGAGAAAAGAGGGCCGTTCGAAAAAGTAGGTCAGATTTTCGCGGCGGTGGTGAAGTTAAAAAGTTCCCTCCTCTTGTTCCCTCTGGTCCCTGTGTTAGCTCCTTTCTTTCTGACGGCTTAGTCAGCCTTCTGGCGGTTTATTTCCGTGGAATCGGCTTTTGTAGCTTTCGACGATGTGGGACACCGGCGAAAATGGGACAGGAAATGCGGTTAAGGCTTCTTCCAGAGGCACTGCGGGCACTTGGTGTCTTCCTCGAGCGACGCCTATCCTTTCATCTTTCTTCGTATTGTGAACCAGACCAACAAACCGACCGATACTTGTTTCCCGGATTAAATCGACCGTCTTCCAAACTCCTTTCCCTTTTCTGATATTGTGATATGATCGACTTCTTGATGCTCAATGTTCAACATTCAAATTAGACAAGTTACATCAGTTTTATGTGTATTATTAAATACATCATCAAGGATCCATACACATAGTATGATGTTATATTTAAATAAATAGCAAGACAAATTTTAAAAAACTATAGTTGAGGTTAGATAGCTTTATGTGTACTTTACCTTCGCATCACAATTTTTTGTTGTTCTTGTATCAATTATTTGAATGTGCATTGCTTTCCTATTCTACCTGTTTCTGTAGAATTTTTCTGAAAAGAATTCTCCTTTAGAACGTATTGTAGAACCGATATCTCAGATTCTGCAGAGTAAAAGTTCCACGGAAGTTTCTTTGGAACGTTTGAAAGTTGCTTTGTCAAATCAGTATCGTGGAGCTAGAAAAATCTACTAAAGTTTTATGCAATGGACAGTAATCACTCAACATCATATTTACGATCTAACTTCAGAACTTGCTTGTCATTGAAGCGACGTATACCTTAAGTGTTCTCGTTATCCGAGAAGCAACACGATTCGAAAGTTGACTGACTGGCTGTACGAGCTTTTCGATTAATCGTCACCGCAAACGAGAAACACGGGCAACGGGGAAGAAAGGGAAGGGTTCGGAGGCAACGACACGGAAGAGAGAAACTGCCATGGCCTTTTGTAAATGTACGAGGTGTAACAACTACGGGCGAACGAACGAAAACGGAATTGATAGCGACGCAACGGCGAGGAAGGGAAAAAAGAGGAAGAAAACTAGATACACACCGGAGAAAAGATACTTTTCGACGCGGTCGTCAGGAAATCCTGGAAATGCTGGGCTGTGACACAGAGCCAAGAAACAGAGGTGAACAATGCGCGGGAATCTGGCGAGAAACGATCTCGAACGGAGCGGAAAGTTCGTTGCGACGCGTTGCAACAATGATGAAGAAAAGGTCGCAATTACGATGATGAATATAGAGCGATGAAACGGGAGTGTGACGCAAAGAGAAACGTATCGCTTGATAAATTGAAATGGGCTTTCTTTCACGATTATGATTATCTTAACTCTAAAGCGTTCAATTTAAATTTAAACTAAATTAAGATTACACATTTAACCCCATACTGACGCTTCAACTGTGGCAGATCTTACTCAAATTTTTAATACACTTCAGTTTGGAGTCTCTTCAGATTGGAGGATACGTCCAATTATTTGCATAGTCATCTGACACCAAATTGACATGACATTTCCTCTGTCTTGATATTGCAGCTATGATTGACGCACCTAACAAGTAAATCATAAGGTCAAATGTTAATAGCGATGGAAAAAATATGTGTGCATTCAAATCCTCCTTTGAGGTCGCAACTTTTACAAAAATTGTAAATAATAAATAATTATAACTTACCGCATAGAAACTGAAAATGGTACATGTATGTAGAAATGTGTGGACGTTGATTTCAGTAAGAGAGAGCCGTAAAGAGAAAGAGACAAGAGCAGATGAACGATATTTTGCATCAGAATTCACGAACGGGCTTCGAGATTACTCTCGCAGGAAGAACGATATATCCCGGAAAGTTGTGACATTATCCGTGCGAGGATTCACTTGACTATATGCGGCCGGATGCGATAAGAATCAACGAGCATTCGGAACGGTTGATAGTGTTCACAGGACGACGCCATTGTTTCGAGGCGCGAGTCTAGACCGCGGTTATCTGTGCAATTGTTCTCGATATTCATTAAAACATTCGCGAGAACCTTTAGCCCGGGACTCAGTCAACCGAGCGAAATGCTGTGTGTCTGTCATGCACTTTCGCGATCCCCTGTTCTGGTCTCCCTTTTCAAAGGGCGATTTAATTACACGCTTTTCTGCGCGATACGCGAGCACACTGAAGCGGATCGCACCGGTTGCTGGTCGAAAAATTTGAGACACGCGAAAATGAAGGGAATCGTAACGCGATTTTCGGATATTTTATCCGATTTTACGGACCTGTTACACTTTCGTATTTTATTCTTATATTGGCTTTTATTCGGGTTTTGTTCTCTATTTTATTTTATATGATTTGTGGCATTTATGAGGATTGATGTTGCAAATAACTTGGGATTTGGTAATTTGAGCGATTTGAGAATTTGCTAATTTGAGAACATAGGGAATTTAGACATTCAGGAAGATAGAAGGTCAGGATTTTGCAAATTTGAGAATTCAAAAATTTGTGAACCTTGAAAAATTGAACAACTTAGAAATTTGGAAATATTTTATTGGAATCTTGAAATTCGGGAAGATGGAAAATTGGCTGTTTAAAAATTTCAGAATTTAAGAAATGGGATATTTGAAATGTGCAAATTTTGACAAATCGTGATAAATGAAACAAGCGAGGCATCCGAGCAAAAGCTCGATGAAATCTGTGATCTTTTTCTGAAATATTGAGCGTAAGTCAAAAAACCGCACAATTTCTCGGTGTTCCCTAACCGAAGCAGTCGCACGAAACGAAGAGCTCGAAGCAAACTTGTTTCGCCGGTGAAATTGCAAATTAACCCTTTTTCCCCGCGGAGAGAGTTACTCCACGTAAAGTAAGTTCCCTTTTTACTCGTTCGTTACTAGCGTACCGTTCCAACGTGGGCGGCGAAAGAAAAACGAAAATCCGGAAAACCTGACCGACGATACAGATACAGACTCGGTGTCAGTGTTAACTTAAGACAAATTGAAAGCTCGAGGGGCCACCTAGCCCCCAATTTGTCTTCCTGCTCGTTTCGGTGCCCTCGAGTTTACCCTGGAGGATGGCTAAGGTATCATTGGTCGATCGTTTCACCGCAAACCGAACTTTTGCCGTACATCATGAAGCCCGGTCTAATGGAAACAATGGCTTCAGCATTTTTCCAAATGAGGATTACACTTTTATCTTTCTTTTATCGATTTCCCTGCGGTGGAATTCGAAGAACTGTACAACGTGTAGGCAGTGTAACGCGTGGTTGTATCACACATGTGCGACGAGTAGTAGCATATGTTGTGGTTATATTAAAATGCAATGAACGTGTCGATGTACAATATGTGATGACATGAAACGTAAAATAGTAGACTTGTACATTTTTCAAACTCAAATGTAGTCATACGGATATACTACTTTGTAACTGGGCAACTATATCACGCTACAAGTACATCATTATGTCACTATATCACGGTAGAAGTATTTAACTGTACGAGTGCATAATTACACACCTATACAACTATGCAATTATGCAACCACACAAGTATACAATACTACGACTGCATATTATACGAATATATATATACGACTGTATATTATAGTCTTGAATAAGCAACCAATAAAAAAGATATGTAATTTAATTATCTGTGATGTAGTCGTACATTTTCTTCATCCTATAACATATGTCATGTTTGATAAAATGGATTTTACAAAAAATAAACGAGGAGCGAATTCGGAAATTACTGACAAATTAATCGTTTCATCAGAAGTTCACTTGAGCCAACAAACGTAAATTATATTTGATCACGAAAATCGAGCAGAATTGTTCTATTTACCGGTGTCTATACTTCGTTTCGTAAACGTACGATCGAGTTATTTATTAAAACAACGCGCCATCTGAACATACATATATCGGGAACGGGAAAAAATGCACCGTTCGGAAACAAGAGGCAGCGCGGAACGTTTAAATAAATACACGGAACAAGGAGACCGTGGTGTTTCTCGAAACAAAATGTTTCCATCAAACTACTCGCTGAAAGCTCGATATTTCCGTGAAAATTCAATGCTCCGTTTTCGAACGTGTTTCAAAGAACGCACAATATTGTTCGACGGATGGATCGATACCGGAGCAATCGTGGTCAATCGACGACGTGCAACGAAATTAATTCATCAAAGTCATACTATACGACTATACAACTACACGACCATACAACTTTACAACTATAAAACTATACAGCAACACGATTGTGCAACTATACAGGTTTGCAAGTCTGAAAATATGCAAGTGAGTTAGTATATTAGTACACAACTGTATGACTATACAACTATACACCTATACAACTTTGCAGCCATGCAGCTATACTGCTACATAACTATGCGGCAACATAACTATATAATTATTCAACTACATAACTATGCAACTATACAATTATGTCTTATAGTTAATAACTATCTTTGAGTTAATAACAACACAACTGTACTACTGTGCAGTTATGCAACTATGTATCGCTACAATTACACAATGATGTGACTACACAAGTAAACAAGTAAACAACTATACAATTATAGAATTATATAACTGTGCTACTATGCAGCTACACAAGAATTTAACAAATGTATAATAATGAAAGTTCGATATTTACAGGAACATTCAATGTATCGAACGTGTTTCAAAGAACATACGATATCGTCGATTGATCGATAGAAGAGCAATCGCGAGCAATCGGGCACACGCAACGAAATTAATCGATCAAAGACGCGTGCCATTATAACACAAAGCAAGTGGGAACGCAAGCAACCTGGACCGAGGCACTTACGCGTTCGATCCAGGGATTGGAAATTAATCGATTAATTAGCAAGCTGTTACACGTGCTCGGCACGGCGTACAAGTAATTCGTTTCATCGTCTGTCCGCTCGGACCGTTGCCCGTCCGCGTCGTGTTGCTCTCCCGCTGGCAATTTCACGCACAGATTGCGTTTGAATCGAATAGCGTTTTCGAAAGTGGAACGCGACCGTGTCAGACATTGAACGTGAAACGTGGAACGGTAAAACGTTCTCTTCCGTCGAATCCAGCCGAGCCAAGTAGAGATACTCGTTTCTGCGCAGACAACCGATTAATACAAATCGATGCCTTACCGCGCAAATATTTTATCTCCGCTCTTTCTCGCTTCCGAAAGAACGGGCTCCCGTGATTTCATGGCGCTTTGTGGCGTTCGTTCGATCTGGCTACACGAGTAAATAACTGGTTACCGCGTGAAAATGGTGGTGTTTGTTATCGGACGCGAGTGACAGAAATTCCGGAATATCGGGACTTTGGAGATTTGGAAATTTAGGAACTGGAGAAGTTAGTCATTCGAGAATATGGGAAGTTGAGGATTGGAGGTGACTGTGACTTTTAGAATGTGGGAATTTGGGGACTTAAGATATGGGGTTTCAGGAATTTGGGAATTTGGGGATTTAGATATTCGGCGATTGAAGAATTTGGGAGTTTAGGAATTTGGGGGATTGGAAATTTGGGGATTTAGGAGTTTGGGGAATTGGAAATTTAGAGATTTAGGAAATTGGAAATTTAGGAATTTGGTGTTTTTGGAAATTGGGGAATGTACGAATTCGGGGAATTGGAGATTTGGGGATTTAGGAATTTGGGGATTTAAGAAATTGGGAATTTAGGAATTTGGGGAATTGGAAATGTGGGGATGTAGAAATTCGGGGATTTAGGAATTTGGGAAATTGGAGATTTCGGGATTTAGGAAATTGGGAATTTAGGAATTTGGGGAATTGGAAATTTGGGGACCTAAAAATTCGGGGATTTAGGAATTTTTGAATTTACAAATTTGGGGATCTAAGAATTTGTGAATTTAGGATATTGTGAAATTGTAAATTTGGGAATACAGGAATTTGGAAGTTTAAAAATTTGGCATTTTAGAAATTTCACAAATTAGAGATCTAGGAAATTGGAGAATTGTAAATTTGGAAATACAGAAATTGTAGAATTTAGAAATTTGGGGAATTGCGAATTTAACGATTCAGGTATTTGGAAATGTAAGAATTTGTAACCTAGGTATAAGAATTAGAAAATTTAGATGTCTCTGAATTTAGAATATTTCTAAATATAATAATTTGAAAAGAACTGATTCGAGTGCAAAAGGTTATTCTTTTTCCTCGCTAAACTTGTTCCTTCGTTTACAATTCCCAAAGCAGTCAGATCAGCTCGTGCAGCCTCTAATGCGATATTCGTCCCGTGCATATCGCGTAAAGTCTATTTAATTAGCGGTAACGCATCGCGGGCGGGGTTAATCTAAAAAATTGCATTATTAGTCGCGCGCCGGCAATTAATCAACGAGTATTTAACGCGATAAAAATACGATGTAATTTGCGAAATTGCAGGTAATCATATGAAACGGGGACAGCAATTTTATTCCGATTTGCGGGGAATCGTTGTACAAATTAATACCGCGTAATTAAACGATTCTTCGATCGATACGGTCGAACGAGTTTCCGGCGGCGACCACGAAAAACGTTCCTCGAATTAAACTCGAAAATAACGTGTCTCGCGCGTGTACCAATGTCGCGTCGTTAAAAAACCATTTAGTCTTTTAAGCAACGGAAGCTTTGACGAAGCACCCGCGCGAAATTTTCCGCCGTAAATCCGAAAAACGATGTTGCTTCCCGTTTTTTCCCTCTCGATTTTTTTTTTTTTTTTTTTTATTTATTTCGGACGTAAGAGAACGAAATGTTTCACCGGTTGACGCTGGTCCTCTCCCAGGGTGTACGAAAATGTTTGAATATTTTACGTTTCGAACGTGTCGCCGAGCCTTTGAAAGATTCTCGATTGATGGCGACCGACGTGACATTTCCAGAGTTCCGGAAATCTGTACAATTCGTGAATTTGTTTAAGAATTTTGTGTATAATAATTCGATTTTGCAATTTTTTGCAGGTCTTTTTGTTCCGCGAAACTTGGATTTATAGAAAATGTGATTTTCTTTGAAAAATTGTAAAATACAGTGTCATTCAAAATATAGACTCATTTTCACCATTTTAGTAGGACACTAAAATAAATATTTTTTAATTGAATTTGTTATACACATGTCAGTAATCAATAATAGTAGTAATAATATAGCTTAAAATTCTGCAAGATTAACCTGTATTAACTTTGTATACTGATGTTTTATTTAAAAAATTTGTAATAGCACTTTATTCTGTAATTTTATTATATTAATAATAAGTATATTTTTGATAATAACGATGATTTTATTTGAACACCCAGTACACCTCTTTTGAAGCGACCAGTAGACGAAGAGCGCTCGTCAACGTATATAGTAGCCATTGACGTGTAATAAAAGTAAGAGAAAACGATCGCTAATCGCGTTAAGGATATCAAAAAGAATTGCTGCGACCGGTTGGAGTTCCCGCTGGAAAACGATTCCGCGAACTTTTCGTCGGATCGAAGTTTCCCGTAAGGAACAAACTGCAGCACGCGAGCAGAATCGAGGCAACGATCGTACGGACGAAGGAATTCGTTACGGTGACGCAACTTCTTGTCGAAACTTTTTCCACGGCAACGGCACCAGAAATGAATCACGGTAGCCGTCGCAGCCATTGCCCACGGCTCATTTAACTTGCTAAGAGGTACTTTTCGGGAAAACAGCTCGTTTCTGAAGTCGTCCCGAACACCGAATTCGATCGACCGTCCCTATTTTCCCTCTCGTGAGCCTCACAATTATCCAACAGCGCAATGTAGGTTAATTAACGCGTCCAATGTTTACTTTTCATCCTCCATTCTTGCGAATTGACGCGAAAAAGCTGTGACGCACCTTGTGCGTCGTGTCTATTCTTATCTATGACACATCAGGTGCGTCTTAGCAACAAATTATCGATTTGTTAATGAAATATTATTGTTCTGATTACGTCTTTAAATTCGTTGCTTTTATATATACAACCAAATGATCTTGTGTAGCGGGATATATTAAAATTTGAATTGTTAAAACAATCCATGATTAATTTTTAGATATGAGCTTAAATTTATAACTTTGTGTTATCAACACATTATTAACGTTATATAAAATGATTTTCCTGTTTTACTAGTTACTTGATTGCATTAAATTCGACACACCTTCTGTGTCTTATGCGATATAATTGCTGACGCAACAGGTGCGTCTTAAGCAATACGATTAATGACGCACCGGGTGTGTCCTTAGCAAAATACAATTAATGACGCACTAGGTGCGTCATAAGCCATACGATTAATGACGCACCGGGTGTGTCCTTAGTAATACAATTAATGACGCACCAAGTGCGTCATAAGCCATACGATTAATGACGCACCAGGTGTGTCCTTAGCAAAATACAATTAATGACGCACTAGGTGCGTCCTAAGCAATTTTAATGACGCACCAGGTGCGTCTTATAAATACATGACATTTTGAAAGTATTCTTCTGCAACTGAAGACTATCGTCCACAATAAAATTGTACAGAACATAAACAAAATGAAACTGCAATTTTTAATTCAAAATTTTGAAGACAAAAGATTTTCCAGACTTCTTCAAGCTTTTCCTGATAGTTCACTTATTCATGACGGCGAGAACTTTAAATTATAATTAGGACGCACCGGAGATCTAGAGTTTCTTCACATTCTTAATACCGTTTTGCATAATGCATAAAGCCACATGTGTGTCACGTGCTGCACGGTAACGCGGGCCGTATAAAAAATTCAGGAAAACGACCAACAGTTTCTTTGAGCTTCTTTTATGTTCTCATCTGCATCCGCGACTCACCGTGAATATCTTCACAGAGGAACAAATAGTTCATCTCAGATTTTAAGATTAACGCGAAACGTGTGCGCGACGATCACGCGCCTAAAAACTTAAAAAAAAAAAAAGAAGAGACAACTATATTCGGTCCGAATTTATTTTCACGTATTTCTAGTTGCAATGATTATAAGTAAACTCGAGAATATTACGGGGAAATGAATTTAGAATCAACTCGAATTAAACCCCCGTTCCGAGTTCGTATTTGAACTTACTGTCGTTGATTTTGTTAATTGTTCCAGCTAAAATTAATGGCGAAATTAAGCTACCTCTGCAGTTCAATTTAAACGGTTTAAAGGAAAATATATCTATTATAACTTCCTTATTCGAATAATGATGGCAATTATGAATGGGTAAAGTTAAAAATGAGAAACGTATAATATGTTGGAAGGTTAGCAAATTCGAGAGTTGGCATTCCGTTTTTAGTGCCACCCCTGGTATCGTTTCACCTGTTGCACTTTAACTGATTAAATAAATTACACGGTGCAATTAAGGACGTTTGAAAAATTCATTTGGTAGCAATGTACATCTCTATTTTCGACTTTATCGGTTTCTATCGTTTATCTGTTTCGAACGTAAAATCCGAGGACGGTTGGAATTTGATTTTTTAATTAACCGCTATTTTAGATTTATTTCATATATATTCTTTTCATTCATACGGCAAAAATAAAAAGATCGATGATCAATAGTAATCTTAATTTATACATCCAAAACAAAAACATAAAGTAACATGATGATTAAAATAATTATGATCAATAATCAAATGATACACAAATTGTTTCTAAAAAAGCCATCTCTCGACATACTCCACAATGATCCCTGTCAACAAACCGCATCAGGCAGCTGATATTTGAAAATCAGCGACATTCATCTTGCACGTATGAAAATATCTGTAAATGTCTACAAAACTAATGAAAGAGAGAGACGATAAAAGTGGTAGTGGACGTGTAAAAAGCTGGCTAGCCGTTCCCGTATCGAGACAGGTGTACGATATAGTCGGTAGGAGGTTCGATGCAAAGTAAAGAAGACAGACAGAAGCCGTCGTTTCCACCCTCGCCGCAGAAACAAGAGGCACAGCCAAGGTATTCGAGTAATTTCAGTCGTAGGAATATTCATGAGCAGCCACGGCCGAGTGTACTGTTCCGCTTCTATTCACCGTTGCAGATGGGCCAACGCAGGGTCAGAAAGCTTGCTTTACGAAGCAGGAAATCCATGCAGATGAGAACGGGGTAAAAGGAACGGGCGTAGAATAGCGAGAGGAGCGAAAGAGACGAGGATTCGCCGGGTCTAACCGACCCCCACCTACCCTCTCTATCCACGCTTCAATTAGCCAAAGTGCAACAACAAAGCTACTGACGCGACATCGAGCAGTGGCTCTAGTACCTTCGTCCCTGGTGTCTCTGTTCGTTCATCGATTTCCGTGATACGTATCGAACTGTGGAGTAACGGTGGATCAAAAGCTCGCCACTCGGCGAGGTGATAGTTGCTTTGGATATTAGGATCGCGGACGAAGAGCTCGTTGATGACATAATTGATCAAACGAGATCGTATTTGACGAGACGCTTCTTCGGCTTAATCGAATTCGAACAAATATATGCTGGATTGCATAGTGATGTGGATCTAGGTGAGATATGGTGATTTAGGGATTTGGGTGTCTAGAAATATAAATAAGGATCTGTAAATGTAAGGATAGACTTAGGATACTTAAGTGTATAGTTTGGAAACTTAGAGGTTAGGGTGTTTGGTTGGAATATGGAAGTGTGGACATCAAGGTATCTACAAATCTAGATATCTGGAGATATGGCTATCTTAAGATATCTGGAATTTTAAATATGTAGAATTCTGAGAAATTAAAGATCAGGATGAATTTTGATGTGTAGGGATTTGGGAATCTGGAGATCAAGATATCTAGAAATTTACATATCTAGGAATTTGAGAATCTGGGGATTAAGGTGTCTCGAAATCTATATATTCAGGGATTGGGCTGAGTACAAATTTAAATATCTAGGGATCTTGGAATCTAGGGATTAGGATATCTGGAAATTTAGATATCTAAGGATCTGGTAATCTAGGGATCAGGATATCTCGAAAATTAGATATCGAAGAAGTTGGAAATCAAGAGACCCGAATCTTTCGAAATCCAGAAATCTTGATAACTAGAGATCTGGGAATCTAGGAATTCGAATACCTAGAAATCTAGAAATCTAAAAACCTAAAAATCTAGAAACCTAAAAATCTAAAAATCTAAAAATCTAAAAGTATAAAAATATAAAAGTCGTATTTAATAAAAAATAAAATTAAACTGGTAAAATAAAATATCAAGAATGGATGCTTGTCCCATATTTTTAATAAAAAAAAAAGTCAGTAAATAATATTTTTTGAATGGAAAAGCAAATGGAAACAAGTGCCTGCTAATTACCGAGGAAAAATATTCGACGGGGATTCAATAATGAATACGGCGCTAATTTAATTATACTTCTTTTTGCGCCCTCAGCATCGTTCAACTGGATCGATCGGGGAATAATTTAGCCGTTTAAATAATTTGAAACGTTCCCGATATTCAAATCGACGTCTGATCGCAAACAAATTTTATTATTGCATTCCATTAAAGAAACAGAGCTTCATTAACTCCCTGCACCGGAACTAAACGTTTAAACTTATTTGCGAATCGCTCTTCTGCAAGTATGCTGATATTTAAAAACAACTAATTTTTAATATTTTGCGGGTAAACACGAAACATTGTATTCATAAATTCTCGTTTATTATTAAGTATTTATATTATAATTGTATACCGTTAATTTGGGAAGAATTTGGAATGAAGTCAGTGATATTCAATTGATATCTTGAAA
The DNA here is from genome assembly GCA_036983795.1 of Megachile lagopoda. Lineage (NCBI taxonomy): Eukaryota > Metazoa > Arthropoda > Insecta > Hymenoptera > Megachilidae > Megachile > Megachile lagopoda. The sequence goes on along the minus strand of CM072785.1, from coordinate 10,244,054 downwards.
TTTAAAAATATAAAACTTAAAGTATCTAAAAATTTCAAATCCTGAAATTGGAACAATCATGAATCTGATGACATAATTACAAAAATGTACAAATCTAAGAACACAAAAATTTCAAATTATCAAATGTCCAATCCAAAGCTAAGCAATCAATAAAACTAAAAGCCATCACAAAACGGCTATCATCGAGTATAATGAACCTCCGCATCCTAATTATCAAAATACCCTATAAAGAAAAGACTATTTCATCAGAAACTCGAGAAGATATCGATAAAATCGTAGAAAAGGTAGCAGTCGTTGAAAATCCGTTCAAAGGACGTCGGCAGATCGGTGTCTCAAAACATTGGAGGATCCGTTGTAATAATATTGAAAGGCGGGATCAAAGAGATAGATCGTTATCCGTGAATCTGATCGATCTACGATTTCCGAATGTATTTCCTCTCGGTGCGGGAACGTTAGGAGGCGATTAACGGACGAATCGGCTGTCGTCGCCAGCGGCGGGACGATATTTTGACGAGAACCACGTTCAAGCCGTTCACCGGAAATCAAAGATCGCCTTGAGGCTTTCGAATCGAGAAACCGTGACTGCAATTTGCGCCGGAACACGGTTGTCTCTCTTTATTCCGTGTTCGACGCATAGCTGTAGGCTTGCGGCCACATTGTCACGCGTCTGCTTTCGATCAGCCTGTGTCGTCTCGTGTTTGCCGGGGGATCGACGACGCTTCGGAAACGAGTAAATGAAAAATGTCGACGTGGAAATCCGCAAGGTGTCGCGATATCGTTGCGAGGTACGGGTCTGATTCTCGGATGTGACAGCCGAGGATGCATGTTCGAATTTTCGTTGACGGATTTGCAAATTTGGGACTCGACACGTTTTCTGAATCGAGAGTTTGGGCGTTCGGGGAATTGACCATGTGGAATTTTTAGATGTTTTGAGACTTTGAAATTTGGCGAATTTTAGAATTTGATATGTGGGAGATTTTAGAAGTTGGAAATTTTGGGATTTGAAAATTTACCAATGCGGAAATTTAGGAATTTGAGGACTTAGAGATTTGGAGCTACAGGAATTTGGAAAATTTAGGAAATTTGAGAATTTGAAAATTTGCGAAATTGACAGGTGTGGAAATTAAAAATTGGGTAATTTGGAAATTTGGAAATTTGATAATTAACTTAAAATAATAAATTCACCAATAAAATTGAATGAGTCACATTTCCAATAAACAAGTTAAAAATTGTGTTCACAGTACTTTTAAAACTAAAGTTAAATTGTACTACAATTAATGCTAAATTTCATGATAATTTAACTTATTATATAATATTACAATAATTATTAATAATGCATAACTTACATAGCAATTCTACCACATTTAAAATATAATACAGTTTAATTCGTGGATAATTTGAAACTGCTATTTAACTTTATTAACATCATTAAAAGTGCGTCTAACTTTGAATGCACAATATTACTCCGACAGTAATCGATGAAAAATAAACACATGATTCAGAATCTGCTTGGTCGTTTACGATACCATATTTCGATCGATATACCTGCTGATAAATTACTACAACGCCCACTGATTATTGCTTCCCATTAACGCAATAAACATATCAACCTTTTCATTATTTGTAACAGCCATTATGACATGTTTGGTACGGGGAATAAATTGACCAATGAAAATTCAATTCGATTATGCGATATCCGCTATTTCTGTTTCGCATAAAGCGTTTCAATGCTCTCCGTAATAATCCACTGATGCAGAATATCAATCGTCAGTAATTAGGACTTGATATACGCGGATACAAGATTTATATACAAATTATAACATCAAATTTGCTGTATGATACAGTCTATCATTCCTTCTAATAAACTTATACGTTGAACATTTATTTTTATTATAGTATTGTATATTGCTGTTACTAAATAAATTATTATTACAATTATACAGTATTACTCCATAAATTACTTTTTATTGCACAGTTATGCAGTATTATATCAACAAATTATCTTTTACTGTATAATTGCGCAGTCTTGTATCGGTAAATCACTTTTTATTGTAAAGTTATGCAATATCGTGTAACGTAATAAATTACTCTTTGTACAGTTATGCAATACTGTGTTACTCGGTGAATTTCTATTAAAAAATTACATTACAAATTATTTTCTACTTGATACATTGGTACAATAAAGAAATAATTCTCGTATCAAAATATTCAATTTTGTCTGGTTTTCTACTGGCAAGTAGTATGAGTCCGTATGTGGTCAGACAAGTAGTATGCGCCCGTATGTGGTCAGACGAGTAGTGTGAGTTCGTATGTGGTCAGACAGGTAAACGCTCTCGAATTATTAAGTGTATTCATAGTTGCAATTTGCTTTTTTAACTTTCCAGTAAAATTACATTAAATTTATTTAAATTCTTACACTCAGTGTTAAAATTCATATTGATTCCGTGAAGTACTATAACATTACACTTTAATATTATTAAAATTTCTGTCGTTAATTCGTTCTTTTCATCCAAATTCTATAAACACATAAACTTGAATTTTCTTTATCTATTTTATTAAATTATTCAATTCAATTTCTAATATCAGTCGATGTTACGTTAACCATCTCAAACCTGAGGAAAACAAGAGCAGTAAACGGAAAATTACAAAACCCTCACAAATTTTGTAGAATCTCAATGAAATCAACTAAAAATCGAACGAGCACAACATTGTTCAGATCATAGAAAATGAAGTGAAATCAAATTTTCGTACATTCTTACAAAAAAATAAACAAAGAAGATTAAAAACTTGGGTAAAAAAGTAAATGCAGAGTTTCTCTGCGAATGGACGAAGTTCAATCATCCGTAATGAAGGAGAACAAACGACGTCGTAAAATTTTCGACAGATCCTCCGCTGTTTACAAATTCCCCGTTGCATCTTCCTTTATACGTACGGAAAGTTTTGCTATTTCGCGTCGATAGATCACGCTTTCATTTTAATGAAGTCCCGCTTAAAGCGGAAGCTCGTCGTACTCGGCGACAATGACAACATAATTTAACAGGAATTACGGAAGATTACATCGTTTAGCTACACGCCAAGATATTTTCATAGTTAACAAGAGACAAAGCTCTGTGCAAGCTCGAGAGAGAGAGAGAGACAGGGGTTCTAACGTTACCGAAGAGGGTCGGATTTATGACCAATAAAGAAGGCTACATGCACACAAGGGTTAAACGGGCTGTTTGCAAATTTTTGTTCCAGGTCGACCCATGGTTTATCCGCCTAGTCAAACAGTGACAGCAAAGGAGGGTGAACCTTTGAATATCATCGTCGAGTTTTGCGCAGAACCGAGGTACACCAAGGTGGTTTGGATATCCGAAGAAAACGTTTACGTACCTGGCGCGCCATCCAGAGACGGCGTTCAAGCACTTGCTATCGAGGTATACTCTTTCTATTTTATTATATATTTTAAAAATGTCATTCTTTGGAATTTTTCAAAGTAGACAAAGAAAGTTTTCAAAGAAAGTTTTATGCAAATTATAAGAGTTGTTGAAATTAATTATTTGAAATTAACGAGTTTGAAAAATTTGGTTGAGGGTGATGTTAGAAAAATGTTAATATCAATGAGAAACTTATTGAAAATTTTCAAATTTTTACATACTATTCCAAATTTATTTGGAATAAATTTAAATTCAATGAAATTTAGTGATCTGAAAATGTAGCAACGTAGAAATACGAAAATTTGGAATATTCAAATAAGGTTTTCAATTTTCCCATAGAAAATATAGTTACCCGCCCATAATGGTAGAATCTTGTTTTCCAGCTTGTCGTTAACGGGCTTCTTATGTTTATGATTCAAGCGAGTGTTTTCGAATACAGCTCGACTCGCTTACAACTTTGTGCAGTTATTGCTGTTTCAAATGTATCGTTTCTGAATTCAACCATGTTTCTGAAATTCATGTGTGCATTGTAAAGCGAGGTAAAGCGAATAGAGAAGTTATTTTACAAATTGAACGGATACATCTGAGAAATATTCTTCGCACGACTCTGTTTTATCTGTGACGTTTATTTTATCGATATTTTCTGTGCGCGAATTTCGATATTTGTGGAGAATGTTAAAAAGAAGCTTCAATGGCTCACGCTTTTAATTTTTCAAATTAAATGACTGTATTACTAAATTCCTAAGTTGAAAAATTACTAAATTACCAAATTACCAATTGCCAAAATTTCTGAACCCCTAAATTTCCAAATAACTAAGTAACTAAACTCCTTTTCCCTCGAGAATTATTAAATTCTGTTCAATATTTCTCTTTCCACACGTGATTATCAAACACACCAAACACGCAATTGCCCCCAAGCTCCTCAGCGGTTTAACCTGCCCACCCCTATTCCCCAAATCAAAATCACCAAAGAATCATTCCCAAACACAATTATGTACCTTCTCACCCCGTCGAACAAGTGAACAATTCAATAACCGCTTACGTTTAAATTGAAAGTAAACTTCGAAAGCTTTTTGACAAAGCTCCTGAAGAATTTTCGCCACTTCAACCCCTTGCCTTATATCGTCACGCGTCACTTACTTCTGACCTCTTCAATTTGCAGTTTAAGACCAATTATAATTTCAAGGGTTGCATAATGCAAAATTGACGTAACGTTTAAACTTCCTCCGTTTTAATATTGTAGTAATTGTAATAATTGACAGCGCCTTTATAAATTCAGACTAAAAACGAATACTTGTGTCACAGCCAATATGGTAACGGCACTGTATGGAACCTATGCGATGTGTCGATTTTCCAAAAATTGTCTATATTTGCGACTCAACAACGAGGTCGTTCGGTGGTATTAAACACATTATGATAATTTAAGCGTTGTTTTCCGTGTGAAATCCAGATCCTTGCATAATTAGTTCCGAGCGGCGCAGCTGACAAATAAATCATAAGGCGAGGGGTTGAAATCTGAGATCCGTCATTCCGACGGGTTCCATAAATCCGGCGTTAATCACCATATTCCTGACATCGAACAATTCAACAAGTCGTCGGGTCTGGAGACTTTTATCAGGGCCGAAACTCGATTTCTTGTGAACGCTGCAGCAAGAAAAAAGTGGATCCGAAAGTCGCTGAAACACGAGGAACGCTTGTTGCATGGAAATACGAGACAGGAACGAGAAATGAAACACGATACCAGGATTCATACGCGGTATTCGCGCTTATTTCATTTTCGAGCTCGCATCGTCCTCCAGTTTACTTCCTCTTTTTTCGCCGTTCTGTTATCTCCTTTTTTATTTCTGTTGCGACAGACAGAGTCCGGAGACTGGATATCCGCACAAAAGACGGATTAACCGTTTTTCCGAGGAATCAGGAATAACGGTGAAACGTAGGAAAGAGAAAGAGAGAGGGAGAGAGAGAGACGTGGTAGGAAAGCAAAGAATCCAACGTAGCTTTAAAGGGATTTGCTAATGCATCTGTGCGCTCCGTTTGTTTTTATTAACTTTTAATCTCTTTTGTGCCGTGCCGGAACGTTCTTAATTCGTTCAACGAAAAAGAGATTGTCCTTGTTAATTTCCGCGTGGATTTTTTGCGTTTTGTTTTTGCTTGTGCTTCGCTGTACTCGTTTATCGGAGAAATTACGGATCTCATTGGAACCGTTTGAGCGTCCCTTAAGCATTTCAAGTCTGTTCGCCGGTGAACAGCTTCGCTCTGTATTATTCCGTTCTCCGCTCGGGACACGCGCGAAGTCCGCTTTGTCTATTTCCAATGGAACCTCGTTTTCTCCACTCAATATTAATCACGATTTTTACGCCGTTAAGTCGGACGAGTGACTCGCAAAGATCTACGTGTTTACTTGCCCTTCTGTTTTTCTTTCATTGCTCACAGTTAAGTACTGTGTACGCGAAGGTGTTCATTTTCGAAGTTCGAGATTTAGCAATTTTCGGAGAATTTACGAATGTAGGAATTTGGACATTTTTAGGCTTTGAAACTTCGACTTTGGAAATTTGAAAATTTGTGGATTTGAAAATTGCGATAATTTGAAAATTTATGCAGTTGGAAATATAAAAAATTGAAAATATGAGATGTTAGAAAATTTGAAAAATTGAAAAATTGAAGAATTGAAGAATTGAAAAATCTGAAAATATGTGAAGTTAAAAAATTTTAAATGAAAAAATTTGAAGAGTGAAAATTTAAGATGCATAGAACTTCAGAAGTTGAACTTTTAAATGTTTGAATTTTTGAAGCAAGTTCTTAGAAATTCCTTTCATCGTCAGTAGTACATATTCACTACATCATTGATCTTCAATGTTAAATAATGCAAAAGCAGGTTGATAAACTAAACTGTTTTAGGAGGTCCTAAGGTACACTTATTAACACGTTTATATAGCTTTCAACTAGCCGAGCTTGAGATTTTAATTATTAAAGTGCGGTAAAATATTTCACTACCTAATTTATAAAGTAGCGTCGTGAAATATTTAGCTGGAGAAAACTGGAGCTTAGGTTGTCTTAAGTTTAGCACAGAATACCCGTGCAAATTTAATCGCAAAGAAGTACTGCTATAAAAATGGAACTAAGACGGGATTAAAACAACATTCTGCATTATAAATCTCTTCCATATTACCCTAAATATTTAAAAGGCACAATTAATATGTAAATAGGTGTAATATATTCTCAACGCGTTTATGCATTCGCACAGAGAATTTCTTTTCATTACGAGAAACTAATTGTTTTATTATGAATTCGAGAATTTGAGAAACTTTGAGAATGTTGTTACTTGAAAATTTGGGAGAATTTCGAAATTCGGAAGGTTTCTAATTTTGATAGTTGAAAATATTTAACATTTGCAAGAAATCTACAAATTTAGATAGCTGAAATGTGCAAATTTTTAAGTTTGCTTAGTTTGCATATTTGAATAATTCGCTTGAAAATTTGCAAGTTTGAATACTTGGAAACTTGGAAATTTGAGACTTACAAATATGTAAATAGTTGAACATTTTAGAATTTGCTTATTTACAAATTTAAGTAATTGAACATTTTTAAATTTGAAAAGACTACTTAAAGATATGCAAATTTGAATATTGGAAAATTTGGAAGTTTGCTTATTCGCAAATATGAATAACTGAGAAATGTACAAATTTGAATGATTGAAAAGTTGCTAATTCGAATACTCGAGAAAACTCGAAAATATGGAAATTGAAAATGGCAGTTCGAAGTAAAATTCATTTCTTAGTCGTTTAATCATCACTACTGTTGACACAGTTCACGTTTTGTACGAAGTCGTTCAAAAGGGCAAGTTTATTTTTTATTATTGCAAGATACTTAATGCTGAGCATCTGTATACTATAGCATTTATCTCCCACATTACAACCGAGACTATTCTTTCGACGCGATGTCTCGCGCAGAAGCTTGTCACCGGAAACGCTAGTTGTTCACGGTATTGTGCTTGCTTTACGCCACATCCTCGAGCGTTCGCTCATTGTCGAGCGTGCAAACACGGCTAGACACCTGTGCCGCAGGATCGAATTAGTCTTGTTCCGCAGGGTCGATCCCCGCGAAAGGAATTTCATCGAAAGTTTCCTGACAACTCGCACCGAAATTTCCCTGGCATTCGTCGAAAGCACGACTGATAGCAGTTAGTACGTGATTTATCCTGGCCGTTCTCTACATCCCTTGTTATCTGCTGGCGCACTAGCTGGTAATTAATTCGTGAAATCCTCGACGAGGCTTACGAGCCACGGAGGAGGAGTGATACGAAGCTGATGCACGTGTTGCGGCGTGGCTAAGTTATTTTGACCCAGATTCTGTTTTGAATGCCGCACCCTCTATGCCGGTTAACAACTATTCCGGCGAACTTCTCCCTGAAAAATTAATAAGCGCCTCGATCGCGAGCTGATGAACAAACTTCCTACGCTGCAACGTGGATAAGAATATAAACTCGATTTTTAAATTTCATTTGCAAATTTTTGTTTATTCATATTTGTACATTTACGAAATTTTAATCATTAACATTGGTAAATTAGGAAATTTCTCAATTTTCTACCATTCAAAGGTGCAAACTTCTGATTTTCCTAATTTCCAAACCCTGTAATTTGAATGTTTGCAAGATTGAGAACTGTGGAAATTCGGAAATTTATAAATTCGTCAAATTTGTGAAATCAGAAATGAAATAATTTACAAACTCGACATTCCAAAATTAATACATTCAAAATTTGAGATTTTGAACCTTCCAAAGTGCCAAAACATTTCAATATTAATTTCCGATAAATGTCTGAATAATTTTAGTATCTGTAAAAAACGTCCGATGAATAAATATCTAATTTCCCGTAAATGTCTGTAAATAATCGTATCTGGACAAAAAAGTGCAGAAAATATCGAGTTCCTTTATAAATTCCGGACGACGTCGCTTAAATATGCCGACTGTTGAAATACTTTGGCGAACCGGTAAAAAGTAAGAGTAGAGAAGAAGACATCGATGCAAAGGGAAAAGGAAAACAGGAAAGGCAGTAGAACTGCAAAAGGAAAGGAAAAGCGGCGGAAATCAGAGATGAAATCAGAAGGCAATTGAAGGTGGAGGAAGCATCGCGATCTAGGAAGTTTTCAGTTGGCCGCAGAAGTTTCGCGCGAAAGTTTAATCGTAAGAAGCTAAGCAGAATCGCGACGGATAAGAAAGACGGTCGCGAAATCGACGCTATCGAGTCGCGAGTTAATGAGCGATAAAAACGTCCCTCGTGAAAGAGGTCGAACAGCTTCCGAACTGTCGGTGAAGCATTAAATTCCCTAGTTTAATGCTACCTACGTTTCCGATAACTACTTTGTATCCTTACAGCACGTTCCTAGTCGATCGTTTACGTATCAGCATTTATTTCTTTGCTTATTCCTTCTTTTTTCTCATTATTTCAATTGAATTATTTATTATTTTCAGTTACTATTAATTTATTTGTTTAGGTATTCGTTTATTCACTTGTCTATTATTTTTGCATGTTTGAAAAAACGAAGAGTAAATTTAATTTTTCCTTAATTATGACACGTTATGTATTTAAAAAATATGTAGGAATCGTATACAATCAAATATGACCGACAAATTAATTTCCGTTTATGGATGCAGTACAAATATGTCCGCACTGTCTGTACAATTTAACTGTCCACAGTGATCTGAATATTAATTTTATTAAATTTGATTATAAACTGCCGGAAGCTGATTTTTAAGTTTTTAGAAATGGACGAAGTTTTATCATTTTGGAAAATATTCAACCCCGTAGCATTCAAAATCTTGTCCAATATTTTATAAGAAGTCGTCCGAATTTTTAGTGCAATTTTTTAAAAGAATGATGTATTCTCAAAAGGACAAGTTATCTAAATTGTTGAATAAATATAAGAATTCTTGGAGATCCATTTAAGAAATTTCAAGTGATAAAAAATAACCTCAACTTCCTCACCCATCAATTTTCCTCTTGGTAACCCTAATAACTCTCTGAAACTTCTTCACGATCCATCATACTTTTTCATGGTCTAACTATCGAGCTATCCAAATCTTTTGCTCGAATCGTGTCATGAATACAGAGATTTTCAAAAGTAATGGATTTGTACAACTTTCGGTATGAACTATATGTATAAGTGCCTATACAAAATAATTTACATATTTTAATTAAATAATTGTTCATTTTCATAGGGGCAAATAGTTGGTACATAACCAACATAATATAATATCAATCTAATTAACCCTTTACTCGAGGACTCCGTAGCGGTGCCATTTAAAATTTGTCTTCAAACTCGAGGACTCCAGAGCTGCGCCATTTAAAATTTCTCTCGAGGAATCCGCTATGGAGACAATGCAAATAATTTTCATAATATAAGGACAAATGAATGAATATGAATAATAAAATAATAGTAATACGACTGAATAAAAACTTCGAGTGCAAAGGGTTAATGTAATACAGGGTGTCTCACAATTAGTGTAGGTCCCTGAAATGGGGGGTAGCAGACGTGATCCTGAATAAGATTTACCTTTGTAAAAATAGGGTATGAAGCTTCGTTTTTGAATTATTAAGAACGGACCAATCAGTATAATATGTTGTAATAATATAACCACTCCAAAGAATGAAATCCGTAAAAAGAACGTACAAGAGCCATCGACTCGCGTTGTCAATATTAACATCGGACACACGAGTGGCTACTTTCGTGCAACGGGGTCGTAGTTCGTAAACCGAAGAGGGCAGTGTCGAATTCATTAACGAGCCACGTCTCTTCGTATTTGCTTTTCAGGACGGAGGCACGGACTCCTGTTACAGGACGGTGTTGAGCTTCGACACGATTCAATGGTCGCACGCCGGCGAATGGTTACTGTTGGTTCGCTCGTCGGAAGGGATCGCGGACGCTTCCGTTCTCTTGAACGTGACACGAGCCTCCGAGTACAGTCACGCTCACTTCCGGTCAACGAATCTCACCTGTCTGTCCTTCTGTCTGTTGCTGCTCACCCTGCACGAGTATCGTCGTTGAATCCGTCGACGATTCACCGGAGAAGAAATCCCCGTCGAGAGTATCCGGATTTTTAGAGTTCCGTCAGTATTCCTGCGACGATTGTAAATAAATATAACGAACGAGGATATAAGGATAATAGAGGTGACGAGTAAAAAAAACGGAGAGAGTTGTTGACGTGTTCTTCGAGGCGACTCGATGACGATGCAACGAGACGATGTTTGCCGGAGAAACACGAGAAAAAACGAAGCCTTTTATCGTCGATGACGATCGCCAACGACGATAATACGGCATCGACGTTCCTTACTCGATGGATCTCGTTGCTAAGATTACGGTTCTTGTTTCGTTTCTTGGATAACGTTGTCTTGCCACTTTTTCCGATGGGTACGACCAGGCGCCATCTTGTTGAAGCTGGATTTCTTGTGTGATGCCATTTAGGCACGGTAGTGTCTCGATATATTGTTTTGCTCGGTTGACAGTTTCAGGTCTTGGGATTCGTTTGAGAACGAACTTTGGAAGTTCTAGAATTTTGGGATTCGAGGTTTTGGGACGTTGAGGACTTGGAGATGTGGGAATTTGAAGATTTGAGGATTTGGGGTTTTCTGGTTTTGAGGGCTGGGGATTTGGAGACTTGGGAACCTGGTGATTGGGGAAATTGGAGACTTGGGTATGTGACAATTAGATTTGACAGTTTGGAAATTTGACTATTATAGATCTGAGAATTTGAATATTAGAAGAATTTCAAAATTTGGAGATCTAGGAATTTGGGAATTCGAAGGTTTGATAATTTGGGAATTTCACAATTGTGGGTTTGGTGATTTGAAAATTTGAGAATGTTAGATTTTGAGATTTTGAGGAACTGTAAATGTGGGTATTTCAATTTGGAGATCCAGAAAATTGAGAATTTGGGAATTTAAAGATTCAGAGACTCAACAACTTGTGGATTTAGGGATTTGAAGAGTTGGGAATCTTAGAACCTTGAGGATTTATAAATTTAACAATTCAGAAACAGCTACGGTACAATATTTGTCCTCCTCGGTTCAATAAATTACCAAAGAATGAAATATTTAGCACGCGAGGCACCTGGTCATACCTGCCCTAAATACCAGACAGCGATATACGGATCGAATGAAGATAACGACTGTGCATGTACCTTTTTTCCTTTCAAGAATAAATGAGCGAAAAGTCTACGTTCCTGAATGGGAACCGAACGAACAGAGTTGTTTCCATGTGCGCTCGAAACTTCAAAAGCAACGACTTCGAGTCCGCCTGCGACGTAGCGGATTGTTTCTTCAGCTTGAAACGGAGAATGACCGTGGCCAAATAATTCTGACAAATTTATTCAAATACGAACTCCTCCAGATCCGTGGGAGCCATGATGCTACGTTGCTCGCCATGGCGGGGCACGTGTAAATATTTGTATAGTTTATTTGTAAGGATACGAAATGAATAAAACTCGAGGCGAATTAGACAGGCACCGAACTTGAAGACCAATTTTTCATTCGAGTTCATGGAACATCGACGAACATTTTATTGGGTTGGTCAAAAAGTTCTGTCGTTTTTTAACCGGATACGAATCTTACATATGCAAACTCTAATTACACGATGTATTGTTCTGTTAATTTATAAGGAGAATTATTGATCAAGATCTTCGTTCAATCTTCGTCTATGTCTGCTTTTCTCGATTCGAAATTTCGTGACACTTGCTAAATTTACTGTAACCTTGACGTGTCTTTTTCAAGTTTGAACGTTCTGGTCTTTATGAAAATGTAATAGTATTGTCAAAGTCTTCGTGTCTTTCATTTTTAATCATGTACAGGGTGCCCCGTTTAAATCGACACACAAATGATACGAAACAATATTGTGGACAAGAGATTTCATGGAGCAAATCATATGATGAAGGCAGCTTCTGGATATGATAAATATTAAAATTTTATTAGAAAATGTTATTTATTTTTTTATTTGGAAGATGTCTACTTAGTTTACAGAATATTTGATAGGGTCACCGATACGGAAACGAAGCAGTTTGTGACCACGTGTACACGTGTTGATAAATTGAATAAACCTAGGAAAAACGACAAAACCAGTTGGCCAACCCAATACTCTCGATGTAATTATTAAGCTGCCACGCCGTACTGCCACGTCGCGTGCGTATAGGGATATAAGGAAAAACGAGTTGAAATGAAAAGAGACGGAAAAGGTATTCGACGAATAGGAGCATTAAAGGTAAATTGTTGTATATTATTTTAGGTAAGTAGCGTTTAAATAGCGTGTATATAGTGATTGTAAATGCATAGGCTATCGTACACCGACAGCTATGTATGACGAATTATACGGTGACGCTGTTAGAGATATATTTATTATTCGTTGATATATTTTTATAAAGTTTTATTTAGCCATAAGTTCTCGTTCGCCTTCCCCCCTTTCCTGGATGTCGCGTATCGATCGTGGTCAGTTTCGTCGAGAGAGGTGAGAGAATGCAGAAGAGAGAGAGAGTGAGAGGTGGGTTGATGATTTCAGTTCAGAACGTTTCAACGAGGATCGTAACAATAAAACGCACTCTAAACCCCCTAACGTTCTAAATTAAATTATACGTTTGTAGATGAGTCGTGATCTTTCGATTAGTAAATGAACATTTTTCGGGAGATTTAAGACGATTGAGAACTGATGCTTCTGTTTCATTCGAAATGATAAACGAATTTGGGTCTAATTCTGGGTTGGGGTCATTCTGGCACAAATTAAGTTGTTATATCGGAATTTGTTATAAATAACACATTTTATACACATCTGTTAGATTCTCCTACTAGAGAATTAATTATTAAGTTATTCTTTTATTACAAAAGTGTATTCATTTGAGAATTATTAGGAATGTAGAGTCAATTGTTATCGAAAATTCTGCATTATGAATTATATTGATACTCATGATAATTTTGTTTTAATACTATCAGTCCAATTTTGTTCAATATTCTTTATAACAATAACTAAATTTTTGACACCTTCGACTGCATGTTTGGTATTGATTAATTGAAAGAACACGTATGACTCGCTATAAACAACGATCGTATTCTAACAGTATGAAAGAATGAGAGAAAGAGAAAAATAGACGATGTGAGCGCAAGATCGTCCTCTGTGTGTTTATTCGTTTGATCTCCACGATTGGTAGGTGAGAAATAAAACGATAGCGTAGCGTCTCGTTTCGAAATCGTTCCAGTTCCTTCGGAAAAAGATAAACTACATTGTTGCGTGGGATTTTTCGCGAATGAAAACCTAACGAAAAAGAAAGCGCAGTGGTTCCTAATTTTTTAACGCGCACGCGCCGATTGCGGTAGCTTCGTTCATTCATCCGTTCGCGCCTAATTCTCGCACGGGAGTCGGTGTTTAATTAATGATAGAACAGCGAGAATGAGCAAATAAAATATCCCGGTGTGTGTCCCGTTTCCCTAGTTTCAGTTGACGCAACCAGGACAAATCGGACGTCCCCTCCTTTTTCTTCGATTTCCTTTTCTTTTCCTTTTCCTTTCGTCAAATTGCTTAGGTGTTACAAATAAGCAACGTGATTGTAATCGTTGTACCCCATGACGCCTAAAAGTCCAATAAATGATATTTACAATAAACTGTTTCGTCTTTACATTTCGTTCTTATACCCTCTATAGAAATTAAGACAAATTTTTACTCGAGTATTTATGTTTTTTTGAAGTAAGATAAGGGTTAAAATGACCGACGCTAACTCTGTTTTTGAAAATTCAATATATTCTCGTAAAGCTGCGTTTCCGAAGACGAAGCTACGTCATCCGATGTTCTTTACAAAATGCCCTCTTCTGTGAGATTTCCTTGTCCCTCTCGAAACTCAGGGGTTTCAGTGTTGTTTTATGGCCCTGACGTCCCAGCATCGAGCCTCGTCACCGTGGTGGTCGTCGTTGGACGGCCATGTACCCTTCGCCCTGCTTTATTACGGTGGGTCGTTGGGAATTTTCTAACATTAAGAAAAATCATACAAATTTTTACTCGAGTATTCATGTCTTTACGAAGTGCTCTGTACAAGAAATATAGAAGTGAATATTACTTTGAAAAATAATAAAGATCTGCAAGCTACTTGAAAATGTAATATCTCGATACTGTTCCGCGTATTCGATTACAGTCATAACTGCAATTCATCGGCACATCTATTCGTCAATGCTCGTTGAAAACGTTTGATGGAGTATGCAGTACCGAAGATAAGGTATCGTCGAATAAATCGTACGGTTGAACGACGAAAATGAAATACCGAAACGAGAAAATAAACGTGTCAGAGATAGGTGGCAAACATTACGGGTCGAACAGATAACGGAACGACCACGTGAGCGACATAAATCGCGATCTTTTTCAAAAGAGCTTCGACACAGATGAAGGAAATTTCATTGTTCGCGATACGTCGCTGGATTATTAACGGCGAACTTTGCGAGCTCTGTGGAAACACGTAAACAAGAGAATCAAAAAAAAGGGGAAAAAATTAACGAGACGAAATACAATAGACTGCAACCATGCTAATAGAGTCACGTGAAGTGGCTGTGAAAACTCGCAGTTACGCAAACGTACACTTTGTTTGCCAGCACATAAACAAGGTTTCTCAGCAGGGAAAGAAGAAAGGAAGAAAGCCTGAAAGTTAGCATTCGTCTGTTCCTTTCGTGTACGTCGTATAAAATAAAATATTTGCCTCGCGAAATAACCGGAAAATTGCTTCTCGCTCTTGTTTCGCTGCAAATTTTCATATTTTAGGAAAATCACTCTATTAAAATACAAGAATGTTGTTTACTGTTCTTTTGTGAATAGTGGAATATTTAGGGTTGATTTGGTTCTTTAACGTATCGAAAACAAATTTTCAAGTTCTTTGAATGTCGAACGTTCTGTTATGAATAATGTATAACATGAAACTTTGTACCGTACAAAGTGCTAACAAGCTTGTTAGAGAATAGATTATAAAGTATGGACTTCAAACAATACCTTTGTACATATTGGAAAATCTGCCGATAGCCGCTACTATTAATAAGGTCGGACATAATCCTCGTGTTCCGTGCACCTCTAATCCGTAGCAAGCGCATAACCAGTTCATAACGGTGGTCACTAACAGGCATCAGTTGGTCAGATTTAACTACAGCATGATTAAGTCATTCTGTTATTAAATATTTTCACATTATTATAATGCATTCAACAGTAGATCACGTACACGTATATTTAGTGAAAACAAATAATTTTGCATTGCTATGTAGAATAGTGCTTAAAAAATTGGAGTCGATAAGTGTACTCGGTATTCATTAATATAAGCAGATAGAAAATATTTCACTTAAGCAGATAGAAGATAGTGCGACAGCAGTATAACAGTTGAAAACCAAATAGCAAAATACTTGATTAATAATATATTGAAATAGTTGTGTAGTAAAATAGTAAAGTGATAAAATGGCAAAATGGTAAAACATTAACACAATTAACAGACGGAAAACCTCGCTCTCAAAGCTAACCTTCAAACTATCGCAAGAAAATGTAGTTCAAAGCTTTCCTACTCAGCGGTTCACTTCCTACTCAGTGGTTTACTAAATCTAACAAATAATCGATGTATCAATCACGGTAGGTCCTCGTATACCCTCAATTTCCCTCCGTATCAACCTCATAAGTTTCACGCAAGGATTCCCATCGATATCCGATCAACAGGAGCCAGCACGTATCAACCGAGATTCGATATTTTCTTACAGGATTAAAATCTCAGCCGGGCAAAATTATGTTCGGGATTTTCGGTGTTGAGTCAGCGCATCTCCTTGCCCGTTCCAGCTTTAATCTCGCCGGCCAGCAAGTAAACCGATCCTCCTAATACATAATGGATCCCTAAGGCCTAAGGGTGAAGGTTCGTCCAATCGGATTAATGGCGTCGACAGCACTTTTCCCGGCTAAATAATGCTACCGGGATTCGATGCATGTCTCCCCTTGCTTCTTCGAGTACGTCTGCACATACGTACACGCACGTACACTGACGGACATTTTCTTAGACATTAGCGATGGCTCGAATTGCTCGTCAGGTCATCGCACTTCTCTGAAAGCACGCGTACTTACTGAATCTACTACTAGATCGAGAGAAGTTTGAGAATTTAGAAATTTGAGGACAAGGAAATTTCTGAATTTGAATATCTAGAAATGTAGACATCTAGATTTTTGAATTTGGGAGTATGGGTAAAGTTAGGTTACATCAGGATCGACCCTGATGGAGCACACAGCTGGGGATATTTATTCGTGTGATATCCACCGATACGTGTAATGCCGGAAATTATTGCTCCAGGAAATGTGCCAGTTAGCACGTACACGTCACGCACTAATTTTCATGTGATCGACGTTATGGGTGTGTGGCAGTGATTTCGCTGTCTGAAATCAGATTCATGGATCCTTAAAATTGAACTACAAATCGGTATTACGTATATTTTAAGTGTGGTCTATTCATTAAATAAATATAAAACATGTTGCATCTTTGTGCTATTTTAATATTTTCTAACTGCAATCTTTAATTTATATTACTACACTATTCAACACTGTTATTACTATTATTATATTCCTAGCTTACCCCAGATATTCCTTGATCAAAATCCATATCCGACGTTAAGAACAAAATATTATACAAGAAATATTAACTACGAGAAAAAGTCAACGCAGTCCAAAAGTATGTACTTCACACGAACGAATGAAGTAGGGCAACATTTTGCTGGTTTCAGTAGCATCGCTTCAAAGAACACTTTCGCTTAATAACTTTCGTTCTGTATACACATTAACCAACGGCTCTTATCCTCGTCCTTAATCGCACCGTTTGCGTGCTCGAAGCGTTCCCTCTCGCTCAAACATTCAGTTCCATTTTTCTCACTTAACGTCATAAACTCGCACTCCTCTGAATTAGCAACTTTATAAACGCTTTCTTGCAACACCCCCATGAAGCATCGTTCGCCCCTCGAAACTAGAATTCTCCAAAAACTCCGTGGACGAAGCCCTCCTCTTGAATCGTAATAATTCCCTCGCTCTATTAGACCGAGGACTATCGACAAAATATCCTCTCACTATTTTCTGTCACTCTGTTACTAGATGCGACCAACGTACTTAAACACCTTGTTAAAAGGACTGGTAGTTATAGGATTGGCAATTATAGGACTAGCAATTATGAGATCTGCAATTATAGGACTGGTAATTATATGACTAGCAATTACTGGTTATTATAGGGCCGGTTATTATCTGACAGATAATTGTCGCATAAGTAATTATAGGACTGGTAATTATCAAGCTTATAATTAACAGATAGTTGCATAGGTAATTGTAGGATTGAGAATTATTAGACAAGTGATTATAGGATTAATAAATTCGGGACTGATAATTATTTGACAGCTGATTGAAAGATAATTATTTTAGAGGTAATTATGGGATTAGTACTTGACAAGTAATTGTATGAGCGGTAATTATCGAACAGGTAATTAAAGTGCTGATATTTATACAGCAGACAATTGTAAAAATGATATATAAGAGATAATTGTAGACATGGTTATGAACAAGTGATAGGCTTGTTATTTTCTAACAGGTAATTGTGACAGTGGTAATTATTAGATAACCATGGTGCTGATAAACATTTAGTATGCAATTATATGATATTTATACATGTAACTACAGGAGTGACATTCATATTGAAGGTAATTATTGAACAGTTATTTAAACAAGTACACGGCAAGTAATTATGGAGCTGTCACTTATGTGGCAGCTAGTAAGTTCCAACGTCGAATATAATCATTTATCCCTTGTACGTTCTGTCACGAAGACCAGCAAAAAGAATGGGGCTGCCAGGATCGTTTGTTGATTTCGAAACGGAAGACGCGGCGCGTACGTCCGCGGGGTCTATCGTTGGTGAATTTTCCAACGAGCCAATCCCGGAGGACGTGGGAAAAATAAATAAATGACGAGCGATTCCCGCGAGTTCCCAAGCCAAAAGGCAAGGAACAGTTTCTTCGTAGATAGCGTAAGAATTATGGTTCCTCACGGGGGAGGCCGGCACGGGATGGGTGTGGGCCATTTTAAGCCCTCCTCGGTTTCTGACCTTACAACTCCGTAATTTTTACCCTCGCAGAAGTTAAGAGTAATTTACTGTCTCCTCGTGGGCGTTATTCCCGTCCCTGTTCCCACGCCATCTTCAATAATCCTCCCTTCACGGAACCTGGATAGAACCAGGAAGATTCTTGTTAATTGTCTGCCGTAGATGAACTTGATTTTCCGCGAAACTGCGAACCGGGAGGCTCAAGATAAATGTTACTAATATTGTTACGAAAACAAGCATGGTTACTTGTTCTCCGGCCCCGATGAGACGTTCCCCGGGGGTGTGCTTTCGCTGAATCGCTCGTTCCTTTCCGACTGGTAACAATGCCGGAAAGAAACATCTGAAACGACTAACCGGTTGGCTGGAATAAAGGGACAAGAACGAAGACTTTCTTTCGTACAAAGGGTTTCTGGTCTTCGCTTCGAACGGTGACATCGATCGCGATTTGACGCGTTGAATGCTGTAACGTGAACGGGTGTGGTCATTGC
The DNA here is from genome assembly GCA_036983795.1 of Megachile lagopoda. NCBI lineage: Eukaryota > Metazoa > Arthropoda > Insecta > Hymenoptera > Megachilidae > Megachile > Megachile lagopoda. The sequence goes on along the minus strand of CM072785.1, from coordinate 10,225,041 downwards.
AATCCGCTACAATTGCAATTATTGAATTTTAGTGAATTTATAATAAATTTGAGAAGTTACTTTTGTGAATGATATTATAAATGACAGTAATAACTACTTACTGATTGCACACAAATGTGTTAACCCTCTAACGAGGTCAGTGATTTTACCTTTAAAACCAGTAAAACCAAATCACTGATTCCACTATCAAATCCAAGTGAATAAGAAACGCACGTCGACAAAATATTAAATCTGAAAGTACAGCGAAAAATGAGATTGCAAACGAAAGAGAATAAAAAACAGTGCAGCAGCTTTTCACCCCCGATTTAATTACGAAAGATGAAGCTAATCAACGAACCATTAACGATTCGGCGCCATAATGAAACAATCTCGATCCAAAGGCAACGTGTCAGCTGCAGGTCACCGTGTATATCGACTGGCAGAGCTTGCAACCGCTATTACTCGTAAATACACGAGTCGCTGGACAAAATTGGTGGAAACGATCGTAATGGAAGGTGCGCGTGTGTGCACGTGAAAGGGTTGAACGACAGAGGACGATTCGAAGGGAGAAAGAAAGACGAACGAAAAGGAAAAAAGAGGAGCGTGAAGGGATGACGGAAAGAGAGGCGAAAAAGGGAATAAGCGAGGAAAGCAAAAGGGTAAAAAGAAGAGAGGGATGAAAAGGGTGAAGAAGGGATGTGTGCGTAGCTGTTCTATCCTTAATGCACTTAGCTACTGCAGTGTTCGTTTAATTTCAATTCGATTTGCGGCCGTGACGGAGGTAAACCCCTTTTGAAACGGCGAAAAAGTCTAGGTACCTTTGTCGATGAGTGGCGCTTCATTTATTCGCGATAAATGCGACAGCCGACCTATGACGACGGTTAAACCACGTAACTATTAGTTTCGCTGCGGTGGAATGTGATCGAACGCTGCTGTTTGAAAGGGCGGTCACCAAATCGCAATTTAACGCATGAAAACACGATTTTCGATCGATCGCGCAACGGATGCGGAAGAATTTCCAAATTTCACGTGTGGGATACAATTTTCCCACGCGTATAATGAAAAGAGCATCGCGCTTTTTATTGGGGATATGTAATTTTACAGCGTGGAAATGGAGATATAGGAAACATTTCGATGGTCGCGTTTATGTATTTGGCGTCGACTGTGGAATTGGCATGAAATAAATTTGCAAGTTTACGTCGGGAAATATCGGAGCTTTTAATTTTGGAATTCGAAAGTGTGAATTGATTGAAATACTGAATTATGCTTCTGAAAGCTTAAACTTTTGAACTACCAAATTTTTAAGTTGGATATCAAAGTATTGTGTTACAATTGTACATCTTTGTTCTTCATCAACAATTTTAAAATATATTCAATTTTAATATAAATTCAAATCTAAATTAACATAAAAAAAATATATTTTCTAAAAACATAAAAATGAATACTAATCAATTTGTCTACTAAATTTGCATCAAGAACTTAAAATTCCTGCCCCGTACACTATGCACAATTCAAGCCTAATTATGTATCAAGAAGATCAAGCGAAAAAATCTTACAAAAATATTTCCCACGATCCACCAATAGAATTCAAATAAAGGAAAAAACAAAGGATTCCGCTACCTCACAGTTTCTATCCGAGAAAATACCTCAAGGATAACAGAGCATCGACTTCGAATGCTCGAATTACGTCCCTCGCAGAAGAATCAATCGAGACTATCCAATCTGATGGCGGATCGAGGGATCGACTTTCGCCCTGCCTCTAATTCCGCCAGATAAGCCTCCATATCCGTCGAAAGATAAGGAAAGAACCTTTTCGTACGAACGATTGGTAGCCAGCGAATTTATGACAACTGCGAAGCGTTGTTTCTTCGAGGAAAGCATCAAAGAATACCGGAAGAAGAGGTCAAAGATGATTCCACCCCGTTCCGGGGGATAAAGAGAGAAACATATAAATCTTCGCGCCGAGAGGGGGTCCCAGAAAGGAGCCACGTTCCAAAACGTTCCTCGTTTGATTTATTTATTTGTTTCTCGTTAAAGTTACCCAACGGGATCGAGAAAGTTCGTGGACTCCTTTATATAACTTGCGTCACGTGGCTCAACCGAGACGCCCAAAGCTTCGACACTTGGACGCTTTCGACGCTGTCGAACAATGAACCACCGATACAAAGAGACTTCCCGTTCGAATTGACGGAATAACACGATTCGATGGAGACCAGCGAGCGTGAATGAATTCCTTTCGAGTTTCGTGCCAGCGAGATTGTTCGCTCCCGCCTCGATATCCGTTTCTTCAGTCCGCGTTACGCGAATGCGGACAGTTACGCGACAGAATTCTTTGCCGGCTGGAATTTAATGGACGCCGATCGTGAATGTGTCGCGAGTATAGGCTCGAAAGGGAAAGTCTTCGGGAACGCGAGAGAATAATCGACTGTCTCGATGGAAATGTCGGACGACGTTTGATGAAAACGCCGGGACAGTTGCGAAGAAAATTGTAGACGAAAATAAACACTTTGCCAAAATACTCATTAACTATTGGATTTGAAATCGGCTGTACGGGGATTGAGCTCTGGCGAGGGTGAGAAGAGAAAAAATTAAGAGGGGAGAACTGTGAGAGGGGGTAAGATTTAGGTTGGACACTGAGGAGGTGGCGGAAGTACATAAGGAGAAAGTTTGAAACTTAGGAGGTGATTTATAGTTCAGAGGACCTTGGAACTATTATACATAATACTATTAATGAAATGAAACATTATATTCAAATTCACCCTATGTGTATCAAATTGTCGAATTCTGTTGACATTCATGTAATTGTTATTTTAATAACATATTGGAGACATTAATAAATTTTTATAGCTACAAAAATTCAATGTACTATGTAGGAACTTTTAAGCACCAACCTTGTATAGAGTAAATATTGAACATTGATATCTTTTTGTTATCAAACTATGTCAAACTTGATACATCAACTTTCAAACTGGTATACACCAATGATATATAAACCTTAATAATAGCAGCTGTAAAATAATTTTGTAATCAAGAACCTTAGTGAGCAAACAGCAAAAATTAGTTCATCGATAAGCATAAATGGTAATTAAATCCACTTATCCGCTCATTATCCCTCATGTCACCTGTTCAGACAACACAGTTTTTTAATTAATTTCTTTTGTGCAAACCCTCGAGAAAAGTGTAACAATGCCAATCCCGGACCGCCACATCTGCAATATAAAAAAAAAAGGCATTCAAAGAGCACAATGAACAGCTCGTCGACATAATCGGGGTGACACGTTGCACGTGATGGATTAAATACACATTTTCACGGTCTCCTCTCATTATTGGTTCTCGCCGAGTGATAAAGCCGCGTCGACAACGATAATAGGAGCACCTTTCGAGGGCAGGAGGACTAGGTCGTCTGGTTAAAGCAGGTTGCCGAGTTTATCTCGGCGATGGCAAACTTGTAATCGCCTTGGTACACCAGTGTCACCTTATCATTCGTATGCAATGATCCGTCACGAAGAGTCATATTGTCGTGCGGAACATTTTACGTAGGTGGGAATGCAGCCGTATCGAGTGCCAATAACGATAACATCTTATTCACGTACGGTGACGTTTTTCGATGATCGCATATTGCGTGTCAATAGCTTCAAAATGTTCGATACGATCAATGACGCACCCCGTGTGTCCTATATTATCTGTATAATTCAGTGACGCACCTTATGCGTCCGCAATATACTCCCAGTTAATCACATGCTTTATGTATCTTTCGTTATCTGTTCATTACATGACGCAGCATGTGCGTCGTCTACGCAATATTACTGAGCACCTTTTGCTTGTTTTACACATACAATAACAACGTGTCTTGTATCATTTATGTGATAATAGTATGACGCACCATGTGTGCCCTATGTTGGTTGCACTGTTTGATTAATGCAATCAAGGACGCATGCACTATCCAATACGCTTACTGATACATCATATACGATTTATACCATCTGTTTAATACTAGATGACGTATCATATGTGTTCGATAATATCGAAGACGCACCTGATGCGTCTTATGTTACTTACTCACAAAATAAACTAAATCTTGGCTTAATAATAAAGTTTGCATATATATTCTGTGTATATATTGTGTATAATATATATATATATATTGTGTATTTGCACAACTAATACGTTTTATCGTGTACTGTTAATATCTTGAGTGTATTTCGTGTACACGAATCGTACTTATACAGCGTAAGTTTCGCGTGTGTTCTCTGACGTCGTACAAAAATAAAGTGGTTAGACACCTTGAATGGACGAACCCCGAGAAAAAGTTACTCGAATGAAACGGCAGCCGTCGAATGGGTAAATTAAATTAGCTGTTGCACGAGTTTTCAGCGCGAAGGAAATTTTTTTCTCGGTCAACCGCAGCTTTCAAACGAGAGAAAAAAACGTTTAGCCCGAACACAGAGAACGATGGCGGCACAATGTCGACTGAAAAGTAACCCTTTGCTGCGGCGAAGAAGGTTGGAACTAAAAAGGAAATTATATTAATTTGTGACCACCGTTTATTTTTCAATTAATGTCGATTACCCTTTCGTGACGTCAAACATAACCTATAAATTTCAGCGTTGGATATCGATCACTTAAGTTTGTTATTTAGGAATACATTTAAATCTTTAAATCAAATTGATGTCAAGTTGAAATCAGATTTGTATCGATTAAAATTTTTGTATGAAAAACAAATTAAAATTTGATAATCAAATTTATACAAAATCTTTCAAAATACGTTCACCATTTTATTGTTCTAAAATCAAAACAGAGATTTGGAGGAATATGGTTTGTCAAGATAATATCCGTTTTAATTTTGCAAAACCCATCGAACAATGTTGTCCTAAACGGCAGGCCGATGAAAAAAAAAGATTCGACTTGAAAATCCAATCGGTCGATTCTTTCTCTGGTCACGATAACAAGTGCTCTCCCGCAGGATAGTCGGCTTTTATTGGACACGGCATTGTTGGCAAGATAAACTAGCTTCCGTGCGAAATATCCGCGCGCATCTGGGTAATCGCGACTACGTGCTGGCCAGCCGACAAAAGCTCGATTCGCGAACGGACTATCAAAAAGCTTGCCCGTTCTCTTTCTCCGTGGACGAGCTGGTTAAAAAATTCTTGCACCACCGCTACGAGCCAGCAGACCGAAATCAATGGGTAAATTGTAGCCAACAACGCATGGAACTCGATTTTTTTCCTATCGAACACCCACGTTTCCTGATATCTGACTGACGTATCGCAACGTTCGAATCGCTCGAAAAAGTGCCTTTCATCTACCAACTTTTCAAATCGGTTTCAGCTCCAAATAACGCGGATATTTACGTTGAACGGTACAAATGAACGAGGCTGTAACCGACGAAAGTCCCTAGCTAATACCACTTCTTATACGTCGAAACGATATTTATTGACTGTCTATCAAACTATCAGGCTTCTTATAAAAGTTTTGCTCAAGTTTATAAAAACCTTAATATTTTGAATAATTTTAAAAATTAGAGGTCTGAACTGAAATTTTACTGCAACTATGCGAATTGTAAGAGAATGAATTCATTAAATTTAAAAAATTACAGATATTACAAAAAATGAAAAAATTACAAAAAGTACAGAAAATACAGAAATGACAGAAATCACAACAATTATAAAAATGATAAAAATCGCAGGTTACCAAAGTAAGATATTAAACAACCTAAATCGTCCCTTATTTTAATGATTTAATCTTCAGAAAATGTTCAATAAATAACACAACTACGCATATGTCAATAATTGTGAAAATGTGTTCAAGTTTGCAGAGAATATTCGCCATGTTGACGGATATTTTTCCATCGTGTACACCATAGGAAATTTCACTTTTCCTGCATGTTGGTTGATTCTGTTACCGGCACGCTCGCTTGGTCGAGAAGCAGCTCCAACCAAAATGGTGGAAAAACGTCGTTCAGGTTCAGCCTTGCGGCGACAATCGAATTGTAAAAGTCCAGAGTCTGGGATGCTTGATAGAAAGTATCATGGTGGTACATAGAACGTCGTTGAATCGGGTTACACTTGGTGGAACGAAGTGGCCGGTAAAAGTTGTTTGACCCGCGACTGAAGATGGTCGGCCAATCACTGCTCAATTCACGAAAAAGGAAATTCGATTTTGTCGATGCTGGACAGAGAATATACACTTCGGTTTATTTATTTGGGGATCTTTTGTTTCGTACGGACTTAATTTTCTTCTCGATTTGGGTATTCGAGGATTTCAACATTTATGTAGCAAATTTATGAATTTTGAAATTTGGGAAATTTGAGAAGATTGAGTAACTTGGTTTATGCAATTTAAAAAAATTGAAGGAATTGATGGTTTAGAAAATTTGAAAAATCTGGGAAATTGGAGAAAATTGAAGAATTTGAGACTTCGACAAATAGGATTTGGAAATTTAGAAAATTAAAGAAATTTGGGAAACTTGAAACACTGGAAATTTAAGAAATTCCTTAGGAATTATAAAAAATTTGGAGGTTTTTCTGACATTGATAGTCAAGGTGTCGATATAAATAATTATTCGACCATGTGACTTTCATAATGGATCAAGGAGCGAATGTATTATGTATATCCATCGTAGAGGTTAAAGTTTCGGGAGATGTTTAGCATCGAGTGTTAAATAATAGAAGGCCAGCTAAATATTTGAACTGCTGTATAATTTTAGTTGGCATTGCTAGGTTATCTGTACACGTGGTGAGGTCGAAGGCCCTGTCTAGGTGTCACTGACACTGCGAGGTCGTCGAAAACGAAACTAAGTTCAGTGCACTTGAGATACTGGCGACCTTCGCCTACCACGAATCACTGTCTCTTTCACTTTTGACCACGAAATTAAATGTATGTGATTATTTTTACATTCGCTAACAGAGTGAAAGATTAATCACACTTCAGAATTATATTTGATGAACTTAATAAAAATTATATCAATGATATTGAAGATGTAAAAATTATACTCTTTTTATTAAATAAAATACTTGAGCATAAACTATGAGCAATTATTATAACATATGATCTTAAAAAACTTAATTTGAATAATTGAAGACTTAAATATGAACAATTGAAGATACAGTAACTACAACTTTTACATCAATTTAATACTACTCTTGCAAATAAACTTAATTTAACAAAATAATCATTTTGTCTCCGCTGCTAAAAACATTTCTTACACTTACTACTCTTGCAAATAAACTTAATTTAATAAAATAATTTCACCTCTGCTGCTAGAAACATTTCTTACAAAAAAGTGACTCGTCATTTTAACTTGATAAAAATTATAAAGAGCCAAAATTTTAATTGAGTAATCTTGACATGTTTCAGGTGAAAAATAGTGAAAATACCCAGGTTCGAAAAGAAGGTATACAGATTTTCAAGATGTAAAGTAGCTAAATTTAAAGCTAACTTGGGGTCGTATCATACCCCAGTGTTACCATTAAGGGTTGCACCCTTAGTCTATTATAGTGTGTCTAACGAAAAGCGATTCACGGGTCATCTTCGGCGTACCGGAAGCGAAGCGTGGCACCGTGCGGCGAAGAGGAAAGCTCGCGATTCGTTGCGTGTGCGGTCACGCGTGCACACGTGAATGTGCCAGTAACACGCCATGCCACAGGGAATATGAAAGCGAGAGTCACTCGACTCTATTACTCCATCCACGTTCCGTTGAACTTGACCTACTCTTTGTCTCGTGGCACAGGCTGCTTCTCTCGCACCTACGAAAACGTCACCTCCCTTTTCATCGACCTCTCGTCGGTGTTCACCTTCGTCGAGAACAGCCGTTCGAGTTACCTGCGCCCGACAGGTACATCACGAAATATCTGCAGCTGCTTTAACCGGGTCAAGTTCGTTTCCAGACGTCGGAGATTGTATGTCCACGGACGCGGAACTGATAAACACTTTCGACGTCTTTTTCGCGGACTGATCGTTTCGACCCCTATGCTATTACTGAACATTTGCATCCACAACGGTTGGTTCCGTGTTAGTCGAAACCAGATTTTTTCTACCGAATTCACCCATTGTGTACATCTTTTCTTCGATAGACATATGGGATATTGTCTACTCGGATTTTCTAGTAATACTCGCAACTTTGCGTGATTCGAATTCCGTATTCGAGGGTCGTCGAAATTTTGATCCACATGTGATCAAAGTGTATGCACATGTCTTCGGGATGTAGGAGTTTATGGATATGGGCAATTTTATTTCATAAATAATCTACAAAATTTGTACATTCAAATAACCCCTTAATAAGGAGTGGGCCATCTTCCAACGCTATCTACCTAAACAAAATTTGTCGTATAATCATTTTTCAAGCTTACGTTATTTAAACAATACTCGGTTGAACGAAACTTATCCGTTTAATCGCAGCGAAATAATACAGCGCAATAAATAACCAAATCGAGTTTACATGATCGAAGAAATACCGAATAATAGGTATCGACTAAAACAGACTCATTCAGGATGACAAATTGCATTTTATCTGTAACGAAGATCTCACTTCCGCCTGGTACACGATATCAAAATACCGACAGTTAATATCGCCATTAATTCGTAAACAAATTTTAGCCAATTTCCGACGGAGAAACTGATGACTATTATCTGGAACAGTGCAATCTGCATTATTGTTTGTACAACAATGGCAAGAAACCAGTTTCCAATTTTCGGAAAATTTAACTACCAGATCGTATCTGTTAATATCGCGTCGTTCTATTTGTGAACAGCTTCTGTGTTCCACGATTATCCTGACCAACTGTCACAATGATTATTCGTAGGCGTATAATCCGATTGCCGTTTGTCGATGATAACAACGTCGTCGAGAATGTATGCTCCTACCACGGACAGCTTTAACTGCAATTTCATTATGATAAATGGCAAAGACGAGATAACGGCCGGCACCGGGGAGCACGGGATTTGGGAGTGGCAGATAGCGAAAGAAAGTAGATATTTCAGAGATTCGGGATTTGGGATCTTGGGGATTTGGCAATTTTGGAATTTGTAAATTTGATAATTTGTGGATTTGGAATTTGGAGATTTGGAAATTTATGAGGTTAAGATTAGACAATTTGGAAAATGATTTGGAAATTTGCAAGGTAGGAATTTGGAGATTTGGAATTATATAAAATTGGAATTTGGAAGTCTGAAATTGAATTTTGTAAATTTGATAATTTGTGGGTTTGGAATTTGGAAATTGGGAAATTTGTAAGGTTGAAATGTGACAATTTGGAAATTTGTAAGGTTGAAATGTGGCAATTTGGAAATTTGAAAAGTTGGAAATTTGGAAACTCAGAAACTAAGATTTGAAAATTCCAAAACTAGTTTGAAATAGAATGTGGAATCTTGAACGAAACATTAAGAGTAAAAGAACGTTCGTATCTAACAACAAGTATTAGTCTAATACATTGCGAGCTGTAATTGGACTTTCGATCTTATCTAAAAGCAACTCGTGCTTATGAAAACGCTGGTCAGTAACGAGATTATACAATAACAGCCCTTGGGCTATTTTGTAACGGAACAAGAAATGCAGAGTGGTAGATTGGAAAAGAAATGAATAGAAGGGGTTTAAAGTTTAATCTTGGGACTATGAAGTCGTTCCTTGAAATAAATTTTCTCACCAATGTCTGAGTTTACAATTTTTCATATTTCTATTCCTTCCATTTTGCATATTTTCAAATTTACGAATTCAAAATTTTAAACTTCCGTATCCCAATCTTATAAGTTTCTAAATTTCCAAGATTTCAAATTTCAAGTTTCCAAATTTACAAATCTCAATCTTGTGAATTTACAAATTTACAAATCCCAACCTTGCAAATTTACAAATTTACAAATTCCAATCTTAAAAATTTTTAATTTTCCAAATCCCAAACTTGTAAATTTCCAAATCCCCAAATCCCAACCTTGCAAATTTACAAATTTACAAATCCCAACCTTGCAAATTTACAAATTTACAAATCCCAAACTTGTAAATTTCCAAAATTCCAAATCCCAACCTTGCAAATTTACAAATGTCCAAATTCCAACCTTCTAAATTTTCAAATTTACAAATTCCTAAATTCCCAAATTCCTAAACCCCCAAATTCCTAAATCTCCAAATTCCTAAATCTCCAAATTCCTAAACCCCCAAATTCCTAAATCCCCAAATTCCTAAATCCCCAAATTCCTAAATTTCCAAATTCCTAAACCCCCAAATTCCTAAATTTCCAAATTCCTAAACCCCCAAATTCCTAAATTTCCAAATTCCTAAACCCCCAAATTCCTAAATCTCCAAATTCCTAAACCCCCAAATTCCTAACTCTCCAAATTCCTAAACCCCCAAATTCCTAAATCTCCAAATTCCTAACTCTCCAAATTCCTAAACCCCCAAATTCCTAACTCTCCAAATTCCTAAACCCCCAAATTCCTAACTCTCCAAATTCCTAAATCCCCAAATTCTTAAATCTCCAAATGCCTAAATTTCCAAATTTCCAAATCCCAACCTTACAAATCTCCAAATCCCCACAACTCAACCTTCAAATTCCCAAATTTCCCATTTCTTCTATTTCTTCTTCGAGTACAATTTGACTCCACATGCAATCGGCATGCACATATCGATTAAATAATCGAATCCCTTGGCCCTTGACCGAGCAACACATGACTCGACACGCGTCTCGTCGTGTCAAGTGCGAAGAAATCGCCTTGAAAATCACATGATGGCGCGCGGCTTTGCACTCGCATTATCATCAGGTTTCCGGCGTGTATATCGATGTTCATGAAGTTCGAGCCTCCGAAAGGTGTGTAACACGCGTGGAACGAGGGGGTGGTGGAAGGTGTGACAAAGAACGATAGCGAACAACGAGAAAGATGCGATCGTAACAGAAGTCCCGTATAAAGAAGCCGCGATAGCCAGACACTGCGACATTTTTTGATTGTTCTGCGGAGCAAACGCTCGGTCGAAACCGGAACATGGATTCCCGCTACGTTTTCCGACTGTTTGTTTTTCTGATACTCGCTGCGGCTGCCAGACATGTTTCCAGTGAATATAACAACCGTGAGTAAATGATATAATGGACCACTTTTTGCGTGATTGGAGAATCGTTCGGTTTGTATCTGAAATTTTTAAACCTGGTTAGGTGAATATGGTGGGAGTCTTGAAGAATATTTTTTAATTAGAATTATACGGTGTTTTAATTATGGTACAGTTCATTTAGTTATTGGTTAGTTTGGTTAGAAATTGATGATATGTGCAATTTAGCAGTTGGTGCAATTAATAAGGGAGTTTGATGCAGTAATTAATGTAATTGATTTGTGTAATTTGTTTAGTAATTGATACATTTGACGTGTGTAATTTGTTTAGTAATTGATACATTTGATGTGTGTAATCTGTTTTGCTAATCTGTTTAGTAATTACTGTGTAGAATTTCTTTGAGGTTAACATGGTTAAAATTTAATAAGAGATTGATACAGTATGTTTAATTTGACTGATGTGTTGTATATTTAGCAATTGTTATGTTTAATATATAGAATGTATTTAGGATTCAATTACTATACTACGATAGAGTACTACATAATAATTATTACAATATTATTATACATTATTATAACGAATTACAGTACATTATTACTATACGATAGTATAGAACAATGTAATAAAAAATTAATATAGTAATCGTTAAAAAAATAATTTTCAAAAATAAAATGGAAAGTCGATATTCTTTGAAAAATAAATATTTCAATTAACCAGTTAATTGCGAAATTTACTATTAAAAATCTCTCACCGGACACGTAATTAAAATCAAGCAACGTGTACGTGAAATGCATGGCTATTATAAATGTTACAAAGCAAAAAAAGGAAGAATTACATTTGTGTTCGACAAAAAATGAACGTCAAACGAAATTTTACATCGATGAAATAATTAAACTTTCGAGAAAATGTTATGGAAAAGAGTAGTTTGCCGAAGCAACGAATTCAAACAAACGAATATGAATTTATTAGGACGGTAGGTACTGATTACGACAAGAACGACAATAATCACGACAGAGAATCCGACATTTTCCGTGGGTCGTCCATTTAACAGAAGCAGAGTATTAAATGAGCAGCGGAAGCGAATGGAGAGCCCCAGGACAGAAGCTTGCGGATTACGATAGAACACAGGAAGTTAATAAACCGAATTTAGTGTGTTCGTTGTTACTGCAGCCAACTTTCGTAATAGCTGCAAGCCAATATTCTAAGATGACTAATCTACCAAAAGATTCGAATATCCTCATAACTGTCTTTTAACTCTTCTTGCTATTACTACGTTCCAGTATTTCAATTGGATAATTGAAATTCAACAATTGTGTTACGAGTTTAATAAATCGTATTGTGAGATGGAAATTGTCTTTTCGTGTATGATCAAGGAAGATGAGGAAGATAGTTAAATAGGAACTTGGGAGTGAAATTTGTCAATTTGGAGATTTCGAAATTTGGACAATTAGATAATTGTAAATTTGGAATTTCGGGAATTGGAAAATTAGAGATGGGAAGATTAGAAAACAGGTCAAATGAAAAATTGAAAAATTGGAAAATGAGAAGATTGGAAATTGGAAAATTGGGAAATTGGAAAATTGGGGAATTGGAAAATTGGGGAATTGGAAAATTGGGGAATTGGAAAATTGGGAAATTGGAAAATTGGGGAAATTTAAAATTGGGAAATTGAAAAATTGGGAAATTGGAAAATTGGGGAATTGGAAAATTGGGGGATTGAAAAATTGGGGAATTGGAAGATTGGGGAATTGGAAAATTGGGGGATTGAAAAATTGGGGAATTGGAAGATTGGGGAATTGGAAAATTGGGGAATTGGAATATTAGGGAATTGGAAAATTGGGGGATTGAAAAATCGGGGAATTGGAAGATTGGGGAATTGGAAAATTGGGGAATTGAAGTATTGGGGAATTAGAAAATTGGGGAATTGGAAAATTGGGGGATTGAAAAATTGGGGAATTGGAAAATTGGGGAATTGGAGAATTGGGGAATTGGAAAATCGGGGGATTGAAAAATCGGGGAATTGGAAGATTGGGGAATTGGAAAATTGGGGAATTGGAGAATTGGGGAATTGGAAAATTGGGGGATTGAAAAATTGGGGAATTGGAAGATTGGGGAATTGAAGTATTGGGGAATTAGAAAATTGGGGAATTGGAAAATTGGGGGATTGAAAAATTGGGGAATTGGAAGATTGGGGAATTGAAAAATTGGGGAATTGGAATATTAGGGAATTGGAAAATTGGGGAATTGGAATATTAGGTAATTGGAAAATTGAAAAATTGGAAAATTAGGGAATTGAAAAATTGGGGAATTGGAAAATTGAAAATTTAGAAATTTGGAAAGTCGGAAAATTGGAAATTTGAGTTGTAAAGTTGAAAAATTGGAAATTTCGCAATTCAGCAATAACTTCAAAAATTATAAAGTACATATACTTAAACATTAAAAGTTCGAATCCTTTAAAATTTACGTATACATAGTACCTAAACATAGTGTAAATTTGACGCTTCATTAAATCCCGTGTAAATTCAGCAAAAATTTCCTTCGATTGACCAATTCAGTTAAACCGAGTACTTTTGCATCGGTTTTCGAGAGAGACGGCAATTCCACCGAAATATCCTCGCTCGCCACGAGAATCACGATTGATCGTCACGTTCGATAAACTTACGCTCCCACGATGATATTTATTAAACGTAACAATTTTCCGCGACATTAGTCATTTTCGATAATACGTGCGTCAATGAAGCAGGACAGCGTGAATTCCAGTTGCGCGAAATGATAGGATTAACGTTGGATTTTCGCAGTCATTCATTACCGATTAATGCAACGATGCAGTTGCACGTTGCAGCCGGTCACGCGCGATTGCTTTTTAAAAGCGAACGTAATTCTAATTTAAATCCGTCATACATTCGGATATCTAAATGAACACCGTCGAAATTTTATATTATACACGCGTATTTTTTTCCCCTTTTTTTTTCAATCGATATGCAATAGCGGGATCCATATAAGCGGCATTATTGAAGAACACGCTTGAAATAATTGGGAGGAAAAATGGACTACGAAACTCCCGGGATATTGGAAGATATTACATTCGATCGTTAATTACTCGTGTGAACCTGTTTCTCTGCGAATACGGGAACAGCCGATTTAAATTGCGCGGATTTTAATAAATATTCTAGTCGGAATAATCGAAGGTTTATTCATAAAGATGGAAAAACATTCGTTAATTATACATTTAAAACGACGCAATTTATTACACGCTGTAAACTGGAGGATTGTTTTCGAGTTTCTCCGACTGCAAATTAATTTTATTCCGAGACTCAGTATCGTGGAGTATTCAGATATATTACTGTGTATCACACTGTCAATTTCGGTATGTATAAAATCTGTTTCCATCAATTTATGTAGCTCGTATTTACTGTTACTCTTTTACTTTCGAAGTGTTACAATAATGCATTTAAAATACATCAATTTGAAGCTTGATGTTTGACGAAAATGGTTGTCATTTTGCTGCACAAAATGGAGGATTGAAAAAGTGAATTGACTTGCAGTTTGTGTGTTGATAAAAATATAATTCTTAATTATTTTTTGTAAATTATATTAATAATCGTTTATTCTTCAATTTTCGATAAATCTTAAGCTTCAAATTAATATATCTTAAGGGTATTTTTGTGATACTTTTATGTCATGAAATTATTGTATGCTTTATAGGTTTCGAAATTGATCATTGTTTGACGTAATTGATCATCAGCCATTTTATATTGTGAACATTCATGAATACTTTACACAGTTATTTTCTTCACATTTCAAGCTTTAAAATGATGTATCACAAGTGTATTTTTGTGACACTTTTATGTCATGAAATTGTGTTAGTCGGTATATGTTACGAAATTCATCTTTGTTTAATGTAACTGACCATCAGCTATTTTAGATTAGAAACATTAATGTATACTTTATATAGTTATCTTTGTCAAACTTCAAGCTTTAAAATGATGTATCATAAGTGTATTATTGTTACATTTTTATGTCATGAAATTATATTATGCTTTATAGGTTTCGAAATTGATTACTGTTTGATATAATTGAAAGTCAGTCATTTTATATTGTGAACATTAATGAATACTTTATACAGTTGTCTTCGTCAAACTTCATTTCATAACAGTCATTTAATGTAACCTAACCTAATTGTTTGTAGTTTCCAAAAATATAAAATGTTGCTATATAAATCAGTAAAAAATAATACATAAAACATTTACATATTTAACCTCTTGTCAGTTGTCCGAGTACAAAAGAGAATATGTAAAATGTCAAAATAAAATGTCCTCGCGCAAAGTGTTAATATAATAAACAAACCGCGTTTATTGCATCACCGTACTCTGTGATCTCGATAATCGGTAATTAAATATTGGAAACAACGTTTGCCAACCATTTGACGCAATGTGTACAAGCAACACAATGCACCGAAAGGGAATCTTAAATTAACAGCGACACTATCGTTCGAAATATTCAATAGCTTACTAATCAATAAACTCGATTAATCGCGCGAACTCAATTTAACCCCCCTAATTTCCAAGTAATATTACATATTATAATCCCCTAACACGATTATTAACCATAACAACGCAGTATTGTGCAATGGAAGCGTCCAACGCTTCCTGTGGAAATTGCAGTGCACACCGAATCGATAACTAAATCGAATAAAAGTAAAAAGGAATTGGGAAAAAATGAATATTGTGCGCGGAAAAATTGACGATATTAGAAAAAATTGTTGAAAAATAAAATAAAAGGGGAAAAAGGAGTATCGTGTTCGAAAAATGTGTGACATTTTATTAAATTAATATTGTATGCTATTTTTATGTAAAAATTTTATCGAGTCGAAATAAAGTTAATATCTTTCATTGCAATTTGTTGTAAAGTAAAAATTGTAAAAATGAAAATCTGAAAAGTTGAATATGGCAATTAACTGTGGATATATGAATATAGGGACTTAGGGACGTAGGTATAGGGATATAGGTATTTAAGAATATAGGGATTAATGGATATGGTATTAGAGGGATTTTGATTCCTAGGGACCATAGGGATACAAGGTTTTAAGGATATAGAAGTCTAGGGATATATAGAAATATTAGGGATTTAAATTCCTAAATTTAGGGATTTATGAATTTAGAAATATAGGTATTAGGGAAATTAGGAATTTGGGGACTTAGAATTTTGGATGCTTAGGAATTTTTAAATTTGAGAATTTAAGAATTTTGGAATTCGGAAATTTGAGAAATTGGGAAAATGGGAAATTTGGAAATAGGAAATTAGGGAAATAGGGAAATTGGAAAATTGAGAAATTGGGAAAATGGGACATTGGGAAATTGGGAAATTGGGAGATAGAGATATTGGGAAATTGTGAAATTGGTAATGTGGGAAATTGAGAATTTGATAATTAATGAAATTAAAAATGTAGAAACTTGAAAATTCGGAAATTCGGGAATTCAGGAATTTGGAAATGTGAGAATTTGGAATTTTAGAAATCTAGAATATAAGAACCCAAAAATTTGAAATTTAGAAACCTAGATGTCTAAAACCCCAGAAACCTAAAAATCCAAGAAGTTAGTAGCATTTTCCTTCCAAAATGAATGTATCCATTATTCATTCATTTCCTACTTCACTTTCAATTTCAAACGCCCACATTATACGGCCGTAAATTTAATATTAATAAAACAAGTGTGTCGTTCGAAGGCCACGGATTTCGGAAGTGAACGTCCTCGGTCGGCTCAACGACAGGAGATTATGGCAGGGCAACGTTTCTCGCCCACGTTCGGTTCTTAACCTGTCGAAGGTTACGCAAACGCCGGTAGAAATTTAATTACCAGCCATGGGCCCACAAATTTCCGAATTTCTCGCTACGCCGGCGTCAGGTTCATGCATTCGACGCGCACCGCCAGGGACAAATTAATAGCTCGCACGCACGCCAAGGTAATCACGTTAATGGGAATACGTAATTGGCAATAAATTAGCGAAACGAAAATACGTCGATTTTCGACCCGTCCGTATCGACCTCGTCCCGTTAAAATATCAGAAATCGTGCGGAACGGACCTCCTTTGAAAATTCACTCGCTAACCGAGTAATTAAGAGCATGATCGATCACCTACGGGCTTTCGTGCCTCTTTGACCCTGAGATATCGAGTCGAAAATTGCTCCAACTTCTTCGCGATAGCGGTTATCTTATCTGTACGGAGAATCGACTTTCATTAGTATGTAACCGAGAAGACGTCGAGGTTTCCGAAATATCTGAACTTCGCTGATATCGATAATTGCTGTTTGAAGTAATTTCGTATTTATCGGTTTTTGGAAGAACGGTATTCGGAGAAGGTCGTTAAACAAAGGTATTTTATCCTTTCTTATTTTTAGGAACGCCATTTTGCAATATACTTTTATATTACAATATCTGTAATTTTTACTTCAAAGAGAGTCGAAGATGTAAATTCTTTCGGGTTTCCAAGAGATTATTCTGGAGTTTTCAATTTTTGTAAGTAGCAGCATTCTCCTATGAATGTTTTCGTTGTCTGGCCCTCGAATAATTCATACGAGATTATCGCAGCATCATGGTGTGTCTGGCCTATAAATTCCTATCTCATAACATTACCAAAAGTAACATTTCTCGAAGCCTCATCCAAGTCCATTTCGCGCGTTACCAAAGCGTACCCTTAAACGGCGCCGCGGGGCAGATAAAACGTGGGCAAAACGCGTCCAGTTCCGGTGCTCGCGTTTAATTGAAAGCTGAAGCAACGCGTAGAGCGGAATGTTAACCGATTCAAGAGGATCCGAGGCTGGTGACGGTATGGCACCGGTACTGGCATCGCGCGAATTTAATGCCCCGAGCAGATAGGAATAGATACGGCGGATCTGTCACCGCAATCCCTGCGACATCCCCTAGCCACCCCTTCGGCCATCCTCCAACACCGAACACCCCCTCTCGTTTCACGCCCTGGCTGATTAATTGGACCTCTACGTCTGCACCACCGATCTCCACCCCTTGTCTGTGTGCGCGCGGGTATCCCCTCCCCTAATTTCCAGCCCCTTTCTCTACTTCCGCCCTCTGCTTTCTCTTCTCATCGGCCCTTCTGTCATCGCGGTGTTGAAGGAAGAAGACGAGCGAACGGAGAGGGACGGAAACAGGGCATAGAATTCGAAGTCGCCTCTATTCGGAAACGCGTAATAGATATGTCAAAAGCAGGCCGAACATGGTCATGATAATATGCTGATGCTTTCGGTGTGGTGTACCGCGGGATGAGAAACCCCTTGCTCGTTTACCCTGCCCTTCCTGGGGATCCTTTTTTCGGGAACGGACAGAACGGAGACTCTTTTTTCCACGCTTTTGTACGCTCGGGCTGCAGGTGGCAGCGCCACGAGTTATTTTAACCGACTGACAGCGTGGCCATTCAAGGTCTACCTTCAACCCTTTCGGTTAAGGAGCTCTCGGCGTCTCGGGCAGAAGTAGGGGTTTTATGAAAATTAGGTACTAAATTAATTATTACTATTTACACTAGGTTTAGAAGAATGACTCAATACAGAAATTATGATGCTTTTGTCGAAATAACTTTGGCGAAGAATAATAAACAAAGAAAATGTATATGTTTCATCCCTTGTATTTAGTATTTCATCTCTTATGTTTAACATAAAAACATCGGTCCCATGCATATTGGTCTGTGAACCTAATTTTAGTTACGCGTATTGGGGTAGTTGAAGAGATCAAGTATTTTTATTTCTGACAAGTCGTATCAAATATTTTAAAAATAGTCTACCAACAAATTTTATAAATCAACTTGCGAACTGACCCGTCTGGTAATTTTAGTGTTGATATTGAATCTTCAAATTTTAATATTAATATGCATTCACCGGAATACAAACAATATTTTAAAAATTAATATTCAAAACTAAAACTCGCAGTTCAATATCAATATTTTCTCTTTTCTTAATATTAATACTCCGTGCAACGTTATCAGACTAAAATAATAACCCGATAACATTTACTATAGAAAGATCATTTGAAATAATTCATCGCAGATTAATCCCGTATGTTCCCCCTCGAATAACTGCCATACGTTCCCGAAATTCTCGTTAACCACATCAATGGTTCTTTCGTTTACAGTGTCATCCGTATTATCGCTGTCTATCAAACATTTCATTTCGTACGAGTTTATCCCCGAAAAACGGCGAAACGTATTTGCATCGTGAACGATACGAAGCGTGACGATGAATTTTACGCGGATTAAAATCGGTCGGAAGAGAGGAACAAAAATACAGAACTATGGTTCAAAAGATCGATTAAAACTCGTCGCACACCGATTACTCGAGTAGAGTGTTCCTCTTTTTTTTTATGCGAATACACGTGTAAGTTTTCAAAGGGATTTTGAGCGGTTTAGCGCGATATTCAGTAGTAGAAAACGCGAATGTCGCGGCGTATGAATTATAGGACCGTAAAGGATTAATTGAAGCTGTCTAGATCGATGGCAATTTATCCTGATAATTAATTTATCTTGCCACTCGATACGGGGACGGACACTATAACCCGCCAGTTACGGGAATGATTTACGTAATCGTAATGGAAATATTTCGCAAATGATATTCCCGGCTGCGATGCAAGGAATGTCGGGAACGAAGCACGTGAAAGTTTCCACGATTACAATGTGTCCCCGATTCTTGACTATTTCACCGGAAATAACGTCGTTCTCCGCGTACAATCAAATTACACGCGCTTTTCACGGTTACCTTTCCATTTTGTACATTTTCGAGTAATTAGGATTGGGTGACGTGGATAACAGTCCACAGATTTTAGAAATTTGGGAATTTGGGTAGTTGGAGAATTGCGGATTTAGGAAAAGGAAATTTGGAAATTAAAGAATCGACGATAGAATTAGAGAACTTAGAAATAAGAATGAAATAAGAATGAAATGAGAAGGAAAATAAGAATTGAACGTTGAGACTTGAGAATTGAAAATTAGGAATT
The DNA here is from genome assembly GCA_036983795.1 of Megachile lagopoda. Lineage (NCBI taxonomy): Eukaryota > Metazoa > Arthropoda > Insecta > Hymenoptera > Megachilidae > Megachile > Megachile lagopoda. Next base: position 10,205,037 of record CM072785.1, on the reverse strand, counting down.
GAAAATTCAGAATTGAAAATAAGAATTGAAAATTCAGAATTGAGAATTGAAAATTCAGAATTAAGAATTGAAAATTAAGAATTGAAAATTGAGAATTGAAGATAAGAATTGAAGATAAGAATTGAAAATTGAGAATTGAAGGTAAGAATTGAAAATTGAGAATTGAGAATTAAAAATTTGAAATCCAAGCAATCTCCCTCCTCTCCTCCAGTATCTCTAAAATCCAAAGTGGCAACATTTTTAAAAATCCCCACAGTTGAATCCATTCGCCCCAAAAGCAATAGAAGCTAACTTCAAGTCTCCATTAATGTTTTCCTAAACTACAATCCTATCCGGAGCATACATCCTGCAATGGGAACACACTATTCTCGGAAGGTAACGAACGAAATGGGATTCGGTCCTGTTAATGAACACTGTGCTTGCTAAGTGATTATTTCCGATAAAAGTTGAAATGAACTTTCCTGGCACGGGCGCAACGATGCTGCTGTTGGCTCGTTTAATGAAAAAACAGGAAACCAGGACGAGGTCCTTCGGTTCGGTTTGTTGCAGCATTTCCTGGAACGTTCTCTCCCGTTTCCTGTTTGTAATTCTGTCTAATTTTAAACAACCATTACAACAATTGTGTACTATTTCTTTCGTTTATCGGTGTGTGGTAGAATCACATGTAAAAGCTGATACCGCCATTCCTTATGGGAATAGAAAACAATTTTCTATCATTATGTTTGTATTTAATAAATTTTTATTAAACGAAAGAGACCAAACGCCACTCGTTATAATACAAAAATGAAAAAAAATTAAATTAGAATAAAATTTCGTTCTTCAGAAATTAACGACGTAAAATCGTTCGTTGTGATGGGGTAAAAAGAAATATTCAAAAAAGGTCTTCGTACATGAGTTTAAGAACTAGGTCATTTTCACTTATATCGAATCATGACTGTAGCGCTATTGTGAGTGCATGTGCGAACGTAAATCGTTGCAGTTTCCAACAATAATCGATTGGCGAATGTTTCTGACGCGATAACGTTGTGATAACAGTGGCTGATGTCCCGTGTGGCCAAGGAACTTTTGGTACACGCACAGCGAGACTGGTCGGTGGACAAAACGCGATACCGCACGAATTTCCTTGGATGGTGAGCATCAGCAGAAAAGGAGGACACTTCTGCGGTGGTACCATTCTTAATTCAAGATTCGTCCTGACCGCAGCACATTGCTTGTGTTCGTAAGTACATTCTGCATTGTATTTCTCGCTTGCTTTTATCCCGATCCTTTGTACTCCCAGTTTTTGTATTCTACGCGCTCGCTATCGAAGAAAGATATTCGCAGACGTGGCCACTTTAGATATATTGCCAATCTTTCAAATCGAAATCTGGATATTTAGAATGTTTCACGTCTTCAGCTTGTAAATTCACATAATCGTAAATTCTTCAATTTAAGAACTTTAGAATATCTTTGAAAATGTATTTTTTTAAATTCAGATATTTTGCGAATTGCAAAGCTTTGAACATTTTTATTTCAAAAGTTCGATTGGAAAATTTTTCCTGGGAAAGTTTCATTCCAACAGTTTTATTTAAAGAGTTTGTTTTTAAATTATTTATTTAAAAAGTTTGACGTGAAAATTTTTGTCAAAAGAATTAAATTTGAAAATTGACATTTGAAAGTTTAAAGTTCTGAAAAGTTTTCATTCGAAAATTTCGATTAAAAAGGTGAAATTTGGCGTTCTCTGCCACTCGAAAGAATAATTCCAATAAAACATTAACAATTGTATATTTTCCGTGAAATTTAGAAGTTTTCGAGGTGCTAAATCACCGTACTGAATGATATATTCATTTGAATCGATAATCCTCTAATCGTTTTGGCAGGGCATTTTACGGTCATGGATTCAACACGTTTCGCGTGAAATATCGTGCCATATCATCGTTTCTATCGCTTTTCATTTCAACGAACAAAAACATTTTTTTGCATATATAGACATTCACGATGTTTGCAACGAAAAATTCTCAGAATTTATCTCGCAGAATCGTAATTAAATTCATTGCTTAATTTCAGATGACAAAAACAATTTTGAGTACGGAATTTTCAATCGCCATGGGAACATTTTATTTTGCTACAAACGAAAAATATTATACATTTTTATGTTTTGTATTATATGGATTCTTTACTTTCCATTTTTTTTTTCATGAAATAATCCTTTAATTTATTTTACGAAACGTACAAATATGATAGATTAGGTTAAATTATAGGTACCTAATGTTATAGTTAAGTTACAATTAGGTTAGACTAGGTTAAATTCTGGTTAGGTTAGATTATTGCTAGTTAAATTCTAGTTAGGATTATATCTACATTAAACACTACTGAGGTTACATTATGACTAGATTAACTTCTGGTTATGGTTATATCCAAATTAGCTCGGATCATGTATGCTTAGATTTTGAAAGAAAATGAGGTTACGAGATAAACAAGTGAATTTAATCATCAACTTTATCCATTGATATATTCCAGAATTACAGAAACATGTATTCGAGTCTGTTCAGTATTACAAAAGTTCCAAATGATAATGGATGTCAAAACACAGACATTATTTGTAGAATAACGCAATTTATAGATCCCGAACAAACCAGTTATCCCCGTTCAATTGCATAGCTCGTTTTCCTGACATCGTACGAGTGGTATCCAGCAAAAAAAGGTTGCATCTAAATTTCAAAGTATTACCGTATAACGTTAATATCGATCTGTCTGGTAGTTTATACCAGCATTCTTCACAATAACACCGGTGTACGCGTGTTCGCGTAATCAATATGCAGCTTGCCATCGAAAATATTCATGGCAGAAAACCGACTGTTTCTTCATGGAAAGCTGCCCATTGTTCCACGTAATCGAATCTACAAAACGCTCGCAGCGAAAGAGAAACAGAGATCTTATCGGACGAATATTCGCGGCGTCTGTGTGCCAAAATTTTCGGTATCGTGTCAGCAAAACGCGGGAGCACCATCTTGTCCAACAAACCGTGCTGTAATTATTCCGATGCGACCTCAATTGAATAGCGATACACGATTTGTCGCGGTAAAATGCCGCCAAATGGTAACAGACTCGGTTTTTGAACGCGGAACCTGTAACTCGAATAACGTGGAAACGCATTAATGCCGTGTATCATTCGCGATAATCGCGTTCATGAATATGCGAAATGTTAAAAGGTATCTACTTGAACCGCAACTATTGCACGCTGGCAACTTGAAACCGTGATAAATAGGTTGATCTCTGGCAAAGGGATGTGTCGGTTGCAATTTCATGAGATGCAGTTGTCTCTGTAAATGTGGACAAATGGGGAAAATCATGGGGCGAAAGGATGGAACTCGATATGACGTTTTCAGGTGGAAGGGAAGGTACGGTTCGCCATTGTGCAAATTAATTGGGACTAGGTATTCAGCAATTTCTCAAGTAATAAAATATCACTTTTTCGGGTTTTGACATTTTGAGAATTACTTTACTTTTTCCAATTCTCTCCGTTTTCACCATTTTTGTCAGGTTTTTCTGTATTTTTAAGTACTTCAGACTTTAAACTTCAAACTTCGTCATTTCACATTTTTCAGTTGTTCAATTTTTCAATTCTTCAATTCTTCAATTCTTCAATTCTTCAATTCTTCAATTCTTCAATTCTTCAATTCTTCAATTCTTCAATTCTTCAATTCTTCAATTCTTCAATTCTTCAAGTTTTCAAGTTTTCAATTTTTCAATTCTTCAAGTTTTCCATTTAACAGTTTCTCAATTTCTCAATGATACAATTGTTAAATTCTTAAATTTTTCAATGGTTAGGTTTTCAAAGTATTGAATTCATCAATTTTTCAACTTTCAAGTATTTCAGCTTTGCAATGCGATTGTCAAAAATAGGCAATCAGAGTAAAAATTAAGCTGAGCTACACGAAAAAAGGTTACTAAATTTCGTATAAACTATATATGAAGAACCGAAATATAATTGGTTTCCCGTCGTCGAAAAATCTAATATACTTACCCGAAACGCAACTTGAACGCGATTAAATCACAGCTCAGCAGAAAAGCATAGATAACGAGTAACCCAGATTTCATCGGTCTCGTAACAAACAGGTATGTGGATGGTTCGAGAGCTGAACGCAGAAATTGAAGGGAGAGAAGCGTCACGCGAATGCGATTTAAAGTTCGAGAGACAGGATGGTTGAATTTTTTAAGAACTCGTTGCCTCGAAACGCTTTGCGAGCAACTGCGTCGTAATCCGCTTAATCCGTTCGCGTGGTCCACGCGAATCTGTGCCGCTTAAAAAATCTAGAAATTCGTGCAGCTGATGTTGAGACCGACCGGACTACGCTTGCAAAAATCATCACGTACCGGGTAAAAGGATAAAAGAATTTACCGGCCGCATTCAGAAATTGCGAACGACCATTTTCCTCACGGTTACAAATTTTTACGACGCTACTGAATGCTCGGCTAATTACTTTCGTTCAACTTTTTACACGGACGTTTGCTGTATCAGAAACTTCTGTGCCAGTCAGGATGTTTGAAAAGCCAAATATTTAGAGATTTTCAGATTCTTTTGTGGATGACTTCAATACTTGCAATATTGCTATTTAGAGTGTTGAGAATTTAAAGTTGGACTTTGGAGTTTGGGAAGAGTTTGAGAACATCACGATTTTCAGTATGAATGTCCAGGTTAAAATTTTCAGTATGAAATATTTCGAAATTTGAGTACAGTGTAGTAACCTAACCATTTCAAAATACTGATTCAAATATCAGAGTACCGAGTAATTGAGGAAAATGGGGATGTTGAAAATTCAGGAATACGAAAACTTGAGTACTAATAAATTCGGAAGGTCGACGGATATCTCCAGATTACTCTCCCTCTCCCAAACGTCCCAAGCAATCGCAGATTTCGTTTCGCGATTAATCCGGCACTGTAGCCCGGGGAATAAAATTGTTTCGTTTGCAGAACTGCATTAACGAAATTTATTTCAGTCGTTTCCGTGAACGATAAAGAAAAGGCAGACAATGGCCGCGGGTCGGATATATTTTCGCGAGCTCGCGCCTGCTGGCAACATTTTGTCATGCGTTTTGCATGGCCACTAGCAATTACCCAGTGGTCTGTAATCTACACGCAATCATGGTTTACAACGGCGAAGCTCCGTTGAATTCTCTCTATGGTTACCCTGTCCAGCTTCAACCCTATCTCGCCCTCTCCCACCCTCTGTCTGCTTCATCCACAGAGCGATACGCAATGTCTACACGTTTCATCGCGCAACGTTCCTCTCTCGACATTTAATTACACCGCCATCGACGTTGTTAAATCTCCGCGTTGTGTAATCCGCGACAGAAAAAAAACGCGTCGCGAATATTTTCGAAACGATTAATATCGGACCATTGCGAAAGTTTTCGTACCGCCGATAGTTTGAACGATCGCGAATTACTTCTCGATCCAATTACCACACGATATCGAAAGTTTACATTGAAAATTTCTGAAATGAGATGAATAATTCGGTTATGTCGATGTTCCATGGCTATTTTCGCGAGCGACGAAACTATTTGGAATAATTTATACACAATTTAGGTTTTTGTTTAATTTCCAAATCCCGAAATGTCAAAAGTTTCCCAAATGTTCAATTATGAAAATATTCCTAAAATATCCCCAAACTTCCACATCGTTAAATCACTAAATCCCTAAATGTCTAAGTCCCTAAATCCGTGAATTTCCATATCCCTAAATCCCGACATACTTATCTTCCTACATTCCCTTTCTAGACCTGCAAATCCCTAGATCCCCAAATTCTTGAACAGCCCCTCTTGCCTGGAATTTACGACAACCTAACCTGCCATAAATTTTCCCTAGATTTTCTGTTATCTGAACGATGTTATATAGATACACACCCTTTATTAGTAACCGGTTAATAACTATGCGATATAACAAGTGAGAACGAATTTCCATCTTGAATAATCGGTGTCGCAGGAACTCTTGTGCTCTGCGTTACAAGTCATACTCCTGTGCCGCTCCCTTTATCGGCAACAAAAGTAAACGCCATAAATCCCGTTCCCGTTCCGTTCTAAATCTTCTTTAACGTCGTTAATTAGCGGTCCAAGACCGCGAGAGTTACAAAAGTGCGTTGAAACAAGCTACTCGAGTTACCTTTTTTTAACCTCGTATCCCGCCGAGCTTACAAAACGGGGTTACGTTGAAAAATGCCAAGTTATAACTTCCACTTTATGCAACTTACGGATACACGTAGGCCAAGTAGGACAAATAGCTTGCTCCGCTGGTCGTTTCATACCGGCGACGAGTCAAAGTCCAGCGACGATGTACAGTCAACGGCAAATCTGTCTTGCATAGGGAAATTATGGCGGCCAGCGACCTTGGTCGTTATGTTCTAGAAACTGTGGGGAGATCATTTAGAGACGAGACAAGTATTTGGTGATTTTGCAATCTTTGGTCATTTTAGGAATTTTCGAATTTTGGCAATTTTAGGACTTTTGAATTTGCAAATATTAATTTAGTTTGAAAATGAAGTTTCAGAATATAAAAATTCCAGGACTTGAAAATCAAACAATTTAAAAATATGAAAATTCGAAATCTGGAAATCTGCAAACATAAAAAACTTGAGAAGTAAAAAGTTCTAAAACTTGACAATTTGCAAATATAAAAGTTCGAAGACTCAAAAATTTGTTAACTTAAGAATATGAAATTTGGAAATTTGAAAAATTGCCTAGCTTCGATACGTGTATATCCGAAGGAAGCTTTCGTTGTACTCGAGTGTACAGGTCGGCGAGTAATCATCGCGAGAGTTAAGTGCGACGAGAACCAAGAGTATAGATGGTACGAAGGGATAAAGAAACGTTTGTGTCATCTTGTTTCTCTTTGCCCGCTGTTTCTTTCATTTCCTCCACCTACAGCCCTCTTGAAAACAGGGGTGAATCAACCCCTTCGCCAGCCAGTGTCTTTGCTTGGTAACCGGCAATTATTCAACCGGGATTTTTGTCTCGTTATAACGACGCACCGTGTGCTCGAGCACGATGGTTTTGGTTAATTAATCGGTCGACGCGGTAACCATTGGCGTAACTAGATAAAGGACAAAATTAGATATAGTACTCTTCACACATCGATCGATTACGTCAGAAATTATTCCGATAAATCTGAGAACATTTGTTGGTTTGTTAAGAAACTTGTTTCAAAATGCAGCTGAAGGTACCTAGAATGATTATAGTAAATGAATTTTTTGGGTATAAAATTCAGACGAAATCTGAACAATTGAATAGGTTGAGAGAAAGATTGCAAAATTAATAAACTAGACGTTTTAAGAACGCAAAACCTTAAAAACTCAAAAAAGCAAATAATCAAGAAAAGCTTATAACTTTCGATTTAACAACTTTCCTCCTAAACTACAGTAGACTACCGTAATTCAAACAAAGCCTATGCCGATACAAATAAAACAATAGAACAGCCACTCTCAACAAAGAAATTAGCCAACTCCAAACAGAGACCTCAGTTACGCCAATGGTGGCAGTCGACTACCAAACGAAATTATGATGGTTTTCCCCATTAAACCCTTGCCGTGGGGTGAGTTTCGTTCCAATTCTCTTCGTTGACTCGATTTACAATTGTACTTCCGAACATTTCCCAAGTCTCAAGGTCCCTGTTTCGTGTTCTTTCCTTGCAGAGCCCCGTTAATAGACCCTTCCATCTTCGTCGAGGCCCTTCTATTGTTCCAACGTGCTCGCAGATTACACGATTTAGCCCGGGCTGCATCATCGTCGCGATTCCCCCTTATCATCGCACCCTTCCAATTAAAATGCACCGCTGGCTAAACGGTGGCTCGCGCAAGAGGGACGAGAGTAGCCTTTTTACGGGAACCCAACCATTAATTGTAGCGTTAATCCGCTCGCATACTCTCTGTTGCAAAGAGAACGAGGGGTTGCTAACTGTTTCGTGGCAAGCATGCTTTCGATCGTTCCATTTATACACCACGGTGTCGATCATGAATTTGACACCCTTTCTGAGCTTCTTTTGTTCTTTGTCAACGAACGATTTTACCTGGAATTTCACGCAGATTCTTTAGTAAATTAACTCTGTTAGTAGGACAAAATGCTTGGTGGACAAAACTCTCTGCAAAATGGTTAATGTTATTTTTGACCTTTTAGGTTGAAAGATTGACTTATTTCAAACATTTGGATGTTTGAAAACTTGTAGTCCAATAAATTCAGAAAATTTCGTCATGAAGTCGGAAACTGCAAAATTAAAAGTTGTTAGTGGTTCAACAAATGAACAAGCAATCGAAGTTGCTCAATCGTATCTAATAATAAACACAAGGTTTTTATTCGATAAGGAACTTACAATTATTTCATATGATTTAGAGGAACAGCGTTGATCCCAACGGGTCAATTGCGAGTGAGTTTGGGCGAGTATAACCTGCGGGGACCGGAAGTGCCAGCGTCGAAAGAAGAGCGGGTATCGGGCGTTATTCTGCACCCTGGCCACAAATGCGGAAAATACGTAGACGATATTGCCCTTCTGGAACTCGCAAGGCCAATCAGTTGGTCGGAGAGCGTGAAACCCGCCTGTTTACCTGTGGCCACAGGAAAACCAGGCTACAGCGCCTTCGGCGGCGTGCTAGCTAAGGCTGCCGGCTGGGGCTGGTTCGGCGAAGACAGATCTAAATGTAAGTAAATAATTCCACGTCCTTTCCGTGCAGTAATTCCGCCGGGCAACTCGTCCACGTTAATTGCTGCCGGTCTCCTGAAATTAATTGAACGACGTAAAATCGAACGCGGTCCGATGAGCTTTTTGTTTTTCGCCCGATCCTTTCGCGAGTACTCTTTTTAACGAGGTCTTCACGAACGGGTTGCTCGATTGATGAAGATTAAAAGACGAAGACCCCGACGATCCGATTGTCCCTTCGTTTTGATACAAACAGAATCAGTTGTTAGCGCAAATTGTCAAAGAGCGCAGGACAAGTTCCACCCTTGCGAATCTTATTCTGCAGCGGGTTTTGCTTCGCTCTCTTGAATCAAAAGAATCTTGCTGCCTTTGGTAGCGAACTTTGGCCGAAAAGCGCTTTCGGCGAAATCAAATTTCGACGACTCGACTCGAAAGCTTTTCAATTGACGACGATTTCCGCTGTGTGCAACTTCCTTGCAGCCGAGTGAAAAATATATCGTCGGTGATTTTCGAACAAACAACGGTGAAAGGATTGCACCGTAGGATATCGAACGGGTTTCAAACAATTTATTCTGTTTGACTTGATCGGAATTCTGTTGATTTTAATACACGATTAATTATTTTACTGACAAACCCGAATATTGGAATATAATTTAGAGGTTCAGATTAAACCTGTAGCGAAGAACTTGTGCTGTCTTCCAGATAAACGAGCGGACGTGTTGCAGAAAGTGGACGTTCGCGTGATCGAGAACAATGTTTGTCGCGAATGGTATGCCAGTCAGGGCAAGTCGACTCGCGTGGAGCCGAAGCAAATGTGCGCTGGCCACGAAGAAGGTGGTCGAGACTCTTGCTGGGTAAGTAAAATAATACGCTCCTATTCGTTTCTTGCTGTCCACGTGTTACTATCCTTCCTTGAAATTTCCCAGAAATGTTCAATGATGTAACGCAAGATGTTCCGCGAGTACATCTTAGAGTATCCTAACAATGTGGAAATTTGAAGATTTAGGGACCTTAAGAATATAGGAACATTTGATCTTTGAAAATTTGGGGATACAATTGGGAGATTTCAGAACAGATTTGGGAATTTGGGGTTTGAGAAATTGGAAATTTGGAAATTAGTGGGCTGGAGATTTAGGGATTTAGGAATTTAGGAACTTAGGATTTTAGAAATTTAGGATCTTAGAAATTTGGGAATTTAGGAACTTAGGAACTTAGGAATTTGGGAACTCAGGAATTTAAAAACTTAGAAATTTAGGAACGTAGGAATTTGGGGATTTTGGAAATTGGGAGATTGAACATTTGGGGATGTAGAAATTCAGGGATTTAGGAATTCGGGGAATTGTAGATTTGGGGATTTAGGAATTTGGAGATTTTGGAAATTGGGTATTTAGGAATTTGGAAACGTGGAAATTTGAGAGTTTGAAAGTTCAGAAAGTAGAAATTTAGTAATTTGGTAATTTAGGATCTATCAATTTAGAAGTTTGGAAATTTAAGAATTTGTGAAGTTAGGATTTGACAATGTGTACATATCCGTTTAAAATAGTTTATTTAAAAAATTTGAAACTCGTGAATTTAGAGACGAAGTTCGGTAATTTGCGAATTCGAAAATTAGAGCAATCTCTAATTACACGATACGATCGTTTCACAAGCATGCTACTATAGCAACCAATCATCGTATTAGCAACCACAATCACAGGCAACTAAACGCAGTATGTACAAATCAACGATATCGTTCAATGAAGTAGAAGACACTCTCTCAAATGGGTCGCAAACGGAATACGCAATAAAACGTATCGGTTTGGAAACACGTGCACGTATTGGCGAATCCTTTCCCCGCATCCTGGCTGCCATCGATAATTACGTTATATCGAACCGCAATATTTTTGTCAACATATTTTTTTCCTGGGTCTCTCGCGTGTCACCTTTTTTTCCACCCTTGTTTTGCGGTCCAACGATTTGGCCTTTCGCGGTATTCGCTGTTAATTCAACGTACGCATCCGTTGCATGACCACCGATATTTATTGAAATTCGTGTCGCGGTCGTTCGACGGGGCGTGAATTTCGTACACGTAAACGATTGACAGTCCTATTCGTTATCTAACAACCTGGACATCGATTGGAAGACCAATACTCTAAGAATTATTGATAGAATACATAGTACAACCTTCTTTGGATCATGGATTAAATTTTTGTTTTTGTAATTCTTTTGACTCATTTCCTAATTCCTGACTCAAGTTCCTATTCTACAAATTAAAAAATATATTTCTAAATTCCTAAACTTCCAAGCTTCTGAATTCTCAAACATCCAAATTTCTGAATTCCCAGATTCCCAAATCCCTACATTCCTAAGTTCCTAAATTCTTTAGTCCCCAAATTTCTAAATTACCGAATTCTCAAATTTCCAAATTCCCAACTCCCCAAATTCCAAAGTTCCTCAATTCTTCAGTTCCAAAATTCCTAAATTACCGAATTCTCAAATTCCCAAATTCCCAAGTCCCAAAATTCCTAAGTTCTTAAATTCTTCAGTCCCCAAATTTCTAAATTACCGAATTCTCAAATTTCCAAATTCCCAAATCCCCAAATTCCTAAGACCCTAAATACCTAAATCTCCAAAATCCAAGAACCCCCAATTCAATAAAAACTAATTTTTAATTACAAACTAAAAGTGTCTTTACACCCCGTCACGAACCCATCCATTATCCACCACCATTTTGTTCTGTTGATAACACATAGATGTGAATTTCGTAAATTGCAGTCTGACGAAGTAAAATATTGAAGATTATTGTGAGTTTCTATTTTTACGAAGTGTTTGCAAGATTTTGCGAGAAGAGATAAATATGATCTTGAAGATGTAATGTATTTTTACAGGCTGACAGTGGTGGACCATTGATGATCGGAAGTCAATCGGGTGATAACATGATGGTGGTGGGAATTGTCTCTTCCGGGGTAGGGTGTGCTCGGCCACGACTTCCTGGTTTATATACTCGCGTCTCGGAATATATACCTTGGATCTTGCACCATGTACTTTCGATATGACGAAGAGATTTTGAAGCTTTAGAATTTCGCTTTATGCAACATAAATTATTAAGGACTTGAGGGATTCCATATATTTTGAGTGCATTTGCAGGAAGACAATTGGTGAGATATTCTACAGTAGAGAAAATAAGAATGTGAAAATTAATTTTAAGAAACGTGGCAACAGTTTTGTTCTAATCATTTTGTATTGGTAACATACTTCCACAAGAAATTTTAGACAGTTAAGAATTGACAGTACAAAGCATTATTTATAAGATGTAAAATAATGTAATTTAATCGGTACCGATAACTTATTAACAGTAATATAAATTGTGATACAACAAATCCTATTAAATAATACAGAAAGGCATTGTAGTTAAGTATAAGTAATTTGTAACATTTGTTGTACTATCTAGTCATGTGATAAGTACTTAGGTGATTTCTGTATGCTAAAATTACAACAGAGAGTTTGGGAAAATAGTGATATATAAAGTATTGTATTAGAAATGTATATAATCATTGTGTATATAATCATGTACAAAATATGTTCTTCAATATGAATTAATTTATTCAACACTTGATGTTACATTCAATGAATTATATCCTTCTTTGTTTTCTCGGTCTTGGAGGATTCCATGACACCCTAGTGTCATCTGTGAGAGAAACAATATTTAATCCTGACAGCTGAAGACCTTTTAAAGCACCCTGAATAAATAATAATAACAATTATTTATGATGAATATATTACATAAGAAAATATTTAACTGCTCATGTTCGATAATTACCGCTCTACCAGGCCCTAAACCTTGTATTCTTAGTCTGACCGTTTTAATTCCTTCCTCAAGAGCACGCTACGAAATTATATAAATTATAATAAAACACAAAGCAAAAGTTCAAAGATGCTATTATATAAAATTAATATTATTACAAGAAATTTTCACACCTGTCCAATTACATAAGCGGTTTGCTGTGCCGCAACATTAGTACCCTTCCTTGCATTTTTAAAACCTTCAATACCAGCAGTGAGCAATAACATCACTAATCCTATAATGTAAATCACAATTTAATTATAATGATATTTGTAGGATATATGTATATTAAAACTTACCTCTGTAATCGGTAACCGATATTATTGTATTATTCAGAGTTACTTTTACATTAACAATGTGCAACTTATTATATGGTATATTATCAAATAGCGAATCTGCTGTAGTAGCATCAGGAAATAATTTGATTCTAAAGAGGTTCAATTTTTGAAACATTAGTGTAAATATTGATTATTAAATAACAATCAATATTTAAAGTACTTACGTATCAGCAGCATAAGCTAAATCAACAGAATCTTCACCGGCAGTAACACTACTTTTTGTTGGTTTGGCTCTGACTTTATCTTTACCCACTTTTAAATCCTTTTCCACATTTGAGGTTAGATGAATACTTCGAGCATCAATCAAGTTAATGACGGGTAATACAGCAAGTTTTTCAACAGGCAAAATCACTGACCTCGCGAAAGGGCGTATCGCTGATTGTAAAATGCATTGAAACATTTTATAATTAATTTTATACACTTTTAATTACATATGAATAAAACTAGCAGAACACTGTATCAACACAGGATACAGTGCACTCTACAGTGCAATTTACTAAACTCGTAAACAAAATCAGTTTAAATATTTAAAAAAATACATTAAATTTAATAAGACAAATATTATTACATTATATTAAGTAAGCATAAGTATTTAATAATGATTTAATTCATAGTATTATCTGGAAAGTATTGGAGAAATATCTATATTATCGACCCATGATATTACTACAAATGATAATCATAGATATGGCAGGATTGTAAATTAAAACCTTATCTATAATATCGACCGAATTTTACAAATAAGCTCTTTTTTCTTATGTCATTCTCTATGTCATTAAGAGATACAGTATAGTGTGCGAACTGTTCTGAGCACATAATACGGACCCACAGAATATAGTACAAGCAGCATAAAATCAATATTAATAAATATATAATAAATATATAGCATATTAATCAATAAAATCAATATTAATTAAATTTAAAAAAAATGGAACAAGTGGTGCCATCTCTCCGGCGAACAGGGTGAACTACACACTTTTGAAACTGTAGTTTAATTAGTTCACATCTTCTACCGCTAGATGACATAACACAGAAATCCTTACGCTAATTAGGATTAACCTAAGAATGATTAAAAATTCATAATAGTATGGTAAAGTCAAAACAATTCGAATTGGCCTTGCTCCAATGTAGTTCGACTTATATTATAGTCAATTAAGCTAATAAAATCAACTATATTAATTGAATCGATCCGAAAACGATACACGTGGCGCCATTTAGCGGCAGTGCATGGGAACTAATGAAACTACAGTTTCAAAAGTGTGTAGTTCACCCTGTTCGCAGAAGAGATGGCGCCACTTGTTATATTATATATATAATTTATATATTTGATATATTTACAGAATTTGGTTATTCTATGTGCACAAATAGAAGAAAAAAATGTTTTACAAATATAGGCCCATAAATTCTTTATCACATAATAATTCGTGTTTCATAATGTACAAAATAAACACCTCTTCTTTCACAGTTCGCGTTATAATTTGTCATATAATTTTTACGAGCCCACATTTGTTCATTTTAATTCACGGAACACGTCTATATAATGTGCACACTATTTATAGTCAGTGTCATGCTATAAATGAATAAATATTCGCAGTCCGGTAATTAAAATCATAATCTTTAAGGGGCGGAAATTTATGTCATTCGATAGAGCGGTGCAATTACGAGAGAGAATGAATAACACGTGAAAAATGCGTAGAAAAATTGTTTCGCGATGCCTTGAATAAAGATAACAGCCATGAAAAACGATGAAATGTTGCCGTTAAAAAGCATTATTTTAATAAATAATTGCGTTTGACGAAAATGAAAATCATCATACAACATTCACGAGTATGATCATAACAAAATTCCATTATAAACCCTCGACGTTCATATCGCGAATTGAATATGGACTCGTCTATCATCAGACGTCCCACACGTCGAACTTATTGTGCCGCTCCAGCATTCTGTACATTTCGATACTGAATACGTTAATGCAACCCCCGGCCCCAATTTCTGCCTCCACGCCCCTCGCACGATACTATTTTATTAACATGCTAAAGCGAGAATTCGAAATATTATCCCGGATTTCAACGATCCTAAATTACATATTAAGTATCATTAGATTTTCATGGACTAAAATGAATTGTGCGTTTAACAATAATACGAATAACACGACCAACATGCGTTTGTGCGCGTAAGTAATCAAAATCAAATTTCATCTTTGGACAATGAACGCGGGTTTATTCGAGTTCTGTTGCGAACACGAATATTATAAGACCTATCAATGAACGACGCGACAAATTGAATTCGTTGTTGAATTATAGGGATTGAAATAGCTTCAAAGATTTTTTGATTAGGGGCCACATTCATGCAACGATGTATTGTAATTTTGTTGAAACGTTCTTTGGTTTTGGCTTTTGTTACGGTTACGGTGAATTATATTCGCTGCTGCGGTGATTGTGTTGGAGGAATATTTGAGGTTTGGGAATTTAGGGATTTAGCGAGTTGAGGATTTGGGGATTTGAGAATTTTACGAGTTTCGTATTTGGAGATTTGGGAATATGGGAATTTGGGAAATTAGAGATTAGAGAATTTGAGAATTTGGGATTTGGAAATTTGAGGATTCTGGGGATTTTGGGATTTAGGAATTCGGAGGTTTAGGAATTTGGAGATTTAGGAATTTGGGGATTTAGGAATTTGGGGGTCTAGGAATTTGGAGATTTGGGAATTTGAGGGTTTAGGAATTTGGGGGTTTAGGAATTCGGGAATTTAGGAATTTGGGTGTTTAAGAATTTGGGGATTTAGGAATTTCTGAATTTAGGAATTTGGAAATTTAGGAATTTGGGGGTCTAGGAATTTGGCGATTTGGGAATTTGAAAATTTAAGAATTTAGGGATTTAGGAATTTGGAGATTCAGAAATTTGGAGGTGTAAGAATTTGGGGAATTAGAAATTTAGAGATTTAGGAATTTGACGGTTTACGAATTTGGGACTTTAGGAATTTGGTAACTTGGAGCTCGCAGAATTTAGGAATTTGTTGAGAACATAGGAATTTAAGAATGGCGGGATTTACCAACTCTCAAATAGTGAAATACATTATGAAATCTCACAAAATACTACGAAATGGCTCCATATAACAGGTCCATATCGTAATTTATACAAATAAAGATTAATATATCTAATGGTTGGAAAAAAAGTAATCCAAGAAAACTTTGAGCAATAATGTTGTTACGTCAATAATACATTAATAGGGTAGATGCAAATCATAAATTAGCTGTGAGAGGGTAAACAAATCCCCAGACTGCACTACGTCAGCTAAGAGTTAATATTGCAAATGGAGGTCTCGCCCAGAGTTGGGCAAAACGTAATATGATTAACGATTAAAGGTTATGATTAAGTGAATTCAAGACGGTAATCATGACTAACGATAAAGGATGCAATTGAAAATCTCAGGATAGCAGAACGTAATTAATCCAATTATTCAGGACTTTGAAGATTTTCAATTTTGTTATTTCGTAATTTTCGAATATTTCAATACGGTTGTATTTACCGTAATAGTACATCAATTTTCAGAAAGCTAAATAAATTCATTCATAAATTTTTAAGTAGACACGTTAAAAATTGTTTAACCTCTGGTACTATTTTGATGAGTCTCATGACGCACTCTTTGCGTCATTTACCCTTACAGCTCAATTGATCAATGGAGTGATCAATTTTACTCGAATTACGTTTTAATTTCAAGTCCAATTATACTTCATTCATACCAAATTGTCACAACATTTCTTTCTCTGTTTTAATATTATGATTACTTAGTTCTTTCGCACTTGACAAATAAATCATAGTGCAAGGGGTTAACTTGAAATCCGCGACAACATGGCTGCCACGTTACCCTCGCACAAGTGTTAAAAAGTCAGGAACGCGATATATCACGAACTTCGAAAGTTATAGAAACATCTTGTTTTTCTTCTTCAATTCTCTGTTTTCTTCTCCGCGTCCATCCCTTTCGGCAAACTTATGTGGACGTCGAAATTACGGAGATCCGTACATGTATACTTGAACCGTTCCCGTTACCAGAAGTATCCCGGTTGAAAGTGGATCAAACGAAAGTTTGTTTATTTAACACTGCTTTACGTGATGCCGAGTTTTCGACGAAAAATTATCTCTTGTTCAACGATGCCACCCCTCGCGATATCGGCGAAGTTGCCGGGTAACAAGTCCTTCAACGTTGATACTCGTGTCAACCGATGAATTTTTCATACACCACTTCCGACGTGCTCGAGCTTTCTCTATCGTGGTGACGGATGATTAAATTCTGACCTAATCTGGACGACAAATCCGACGATACAACCTGTTCACGATCGAAAACACGAGTGGATCAGGCTGTGATATTTTTCTTTGGGTTGAGGTTTAGTAATGAAATATGTGGATTTACACGTTGCGGGAGTGTGGAAGGTTAGGAACTTTGGAAATGAGGATATTAGAGGAGTTATAATCTGATCTGGATGACAAAACCGAGATTATTAGTTGTTCTAATCGAGAACTAATTAAAAATTGAGAAATTGAGAATTTGAACATCAACTTTAAACATACAAAAATTCAATAAACAGGAAATTTGAAATATAAAGGTATTAAAAAGCGAGAAATTCGGTCATTTTTATAATTTGTTAATTCGAAAATGTTTATATTAAAGGATGAAATGATCCAATAAAAGTTGGAGCACCCGAGGCTATCACAAAGTGCATTAAAACTGAAAGTATAATTCAAATTGAAAACGTATAATACTGTTTTGTGACAGCTTTTTATTCGCAACGGCTTGAATATACCATAAATCATAATCGATTGCTTTCATCTTTTGTTAAAAATTAATTGCTCGAGCAACGAATTCTCCGCTAGTAAATTAATTGTAGCTGATGGTAACATTTCTACGATCAAGAAAACAATGGGACAATATCGGTTTTCGATTTACTTGTAGTTTAAAATAAATACGTGTCTGTAATTGCATTTTACAATTAGTTCTCGATATTCTTACCATCGCTGAGTGTCAATTCCATGTGCCTCCGACAAAGCTGCTTCGTATATATGTATTGATATATTGATTTGAATTTTTTAATTTCTGAGCTTTTAAATTTTTCGATTTCTACATTTTTTAATTTGTCAATTTCTGAATTTCCACACTTCTGATAAATTTCAAAATTCCTAAATTTCCAAATCCCAAATTTCCACATCCCTAAATCCCTAAATTCTCAAAATCCTCAAATTCTTACACTCCCAAATTTCCAAATCTCCAAATTCCTAAATTCCCGAATTCCCAAACCCCCAAATTCCTAAACCTTCAAATTCCAAAATCTCCCAATTACTAGCCCCTAAATTCCTAAACCCCCAAATTCCCAAAGTTGTAAATTACCTCCATATTTCCACAATGCACTCCTCGCAAGCGTCCAGCCATAAAAAAGTCACACACAACGTAAATCATCCCAAAGACATAACTTTCCAATTCCTCCACCTCACAATATTCTTCCCGTAATTAATTTTGCCGAGACAGCAGACCTATAACCCCATCGATGCAATGCAAGGGTTAAATTCCTTGTTGATCGACAAATCTGGGAATGTCAGTCGTTGACAGGTAAATGAACGATCTAAAGCGGACTCGAAGGGTAGTTACCCCCATAAAGGTCTGAAAATTAACTGGTTCCGCATCACGTTTTATCATCCACCTATATCAAATTCCCGGTTACAAATGGGGGTCGATGTGCGCCCTCGGGATATTACATCGTCGTGTTGCATTGTGTACCGTTTTTTTCCTTACGTTGCATGTTTCGCCGTGTCGGAAATAATCAGTTCGATGGCGGCCGTTAAACGGCCCCACCCTCTTGACAATCGAACGATACATTCCAAAATTGATAATACTATGATTTACGCAACAGATATCCACGGTTTATTTGTATTATAATTCGGAATATAAACTCGTTGCTGATACGAGGTAAAATAAAGTGTGCAATTATTGGAATTTTGAGCGAATTCGGATTTTGTAATGTGATACGGGATTTTAGTGATTCGGGTAATTTTGCTCATTTATTAAAGGCAACGTAATTTTAGTAGTTTTTGTAGTTTCATCGATCACACGGAATTCTAGTAATTTACGTAGTTCTGGTAATTTATCACAGGGGGTGCAATTTCAGTAATCTGGGTAGTTTTTCTAATGTGGTATACGGAGTATAATTTTAGTAATCTACGTAAATCTAGGAAGCTATTACACAGAGTGCACCTTTAGTGATCTAGGGAATTTTTAGAATTTAGATCATTTTAGTAAGCTATTATACTCAGTGTACTCATGGACTGTAATTTTAGTAATTTGTCATAAATAATTATATATTAAAATCTCAAAGTCCGAAATTTGAATGTCTCCAAATTTCAAAACTTCCTAAAACTCCCTATAACCTGGGAGACCTCATCCATTTCGGTTGCTATGTTTTCCCTAGGGAAACAAGAACTTCTGTTGCCTGCCCTGTTCATTGTTTATCAATGTCCTTTTATCATTATAAAATCGATCATTCACAGTGAATGATGGAAGAAGGAAGTATCTTGTTTTCATGATGAATTCTTCGATAAAGGGGTTATTGATCCACGTCGCTGTTGATATCGTACGATGTGTGAAGGGTATTCTTTAAGGTATTGTGGTAATCGGAGTGAAAGACGCTTCAGACGCGATAAAAAGATAGGGGAAACAAGATAAGAGCTTGTGGAAAGAAAACCGGGAGAATAGGTATTCACGTATGTAACCTAGAGGGAAAATTAGAGGAACTCGTGAAAAAATGCACGTGGAAATTGTGCTCGTAAGAGGAAATTGTCTGTATTAACCCTAGAAACATTCTAACACTAGAACTGTTCAAATCTCTGATTTTAGATTCTTTAAAATGTCATTATTTTTGATTCTGTCATATTTTTAGATAAAAAATGTCCGTTTATGATTCAGTTATTTATTTTTTTATCTTGTTTTAAATTTGAAAGGAGACGCGCATTTAACACCGGTTCTAGTTTTAAAGGCGAGCACTTTTTGACGCGTGCATCGTGAATATTCATAATTACTTTCGAATAAATCCTTCTTAATTGGAAATTCAACGATTTCCAGCCAATAACCAAACTGTAGTTAATTAAACAGAGCCTTCGGAAATACCTACCTAATCAACTATATGAAGGTTTAATTAATAGAAGTAAATTGAAAACGCATTCGAAGGTTGAAAGCACGAGGATCGTAATTGATAGAGCAAATGTAGATATTGCCGAAATATCTTCTGTAAGGAAAATCAAAGTTATTAGCTTTTAAATTTATGTGATTGCGTCGATTTCGATATGGAATATTTGTGTATGTTTATTTGCACTCGTTGCACTCATTTTTTTCATTTTTTAAGTTGGAATTTTTGAACCTCTGTTGCGGGGATTTTGAATTTTGCAGATTTGGGATTTTTGGATTTTTAGGTTTTATGATTTTGGGATTATGATGATAGCGATGATATAAAATTGAACTAGAGATTTCTGTATTTAGATCGATATAAAATAATTTTCCACGCGAATTCAATAATGCCAGGATTTGGGAAACGCGTATAGTGCGCAGCATCAGTGCGAATCGTTCTCCGGACGGTGGGAATTGTCAAATAATTTATAGACGGTCTTTGTGGCTAACTCGAGTGCTGGTCGATGCTTACGGTCACGTCTACGATACACGACTATTGCGAACGGATTTGATTCACTTTACACTTAACAAATTAACGGGGTTGATTCACTGCTTTGTGGGAGGCTTTCAACATGGGATTTGCAGATACTAGGTTACGCAAGCTCAGCATAGGGTAACATGTCTCCTCCTCTTCCTCCTGTTCCACCTCATCCCTTTCTGTCCCCGGCGTCTCGTGTCCTCCACTCTTGCACTGTCTCGCTCGCCACTTCTCTTATTCTATTCATAAGTATGCGAGAATTAATTATGAGACCCTCTCATTTGCGTCAGTTATTATGAAGTTCGTCGTAAGACCATTACATAATTACAGGGAGAGGCTGGAGCGGGTAGCGCACCCGGGCTCGATGCTCGCGCACCACTCGCGAGGGACAAAATCGAAAATGCATTTGTAAACATCACGGTTAGAACACTTTATTCCTATCTTTTCTACTTCTTTTCGCTTTCTCTTCTCCACTTTTGGCTACACCATTCGATGTTAATGTATGCTGAAAGTCTGAGAGCGATCGATCGGCTCGTTCTGACGAGTTCTGGTGATGAGAGCATCACCCTTCGAATATTTTAGCGAGTTTCATTTACCTACATGTAAACGATAGATTTTTGCTTTAATGTTACTCTGTGTTTAGGTATTATTTATTAGCTATTATGAACTTAACGTTAGGTATTATTATTAATGTGCTGGATTTGTTGATTGAAATGGTTTACTCGACAAATCCACTTTCTCAACAAATAATTTGAAATTTTCGGTCTTTAAGAATTTTGAATCGAGACAACACGAAATCTTGATGCTACGAAATTTTAGAATTGGAGAAATTTTTATATTTTCAAAATTCTTGCATGGAAAAAATTTCGAAATTTAAAGGTTGGAATTTCATAATTAAAGGAATGTAAAATTTTCAAGCAATCTGACATCATTTCTTAATTTTATCATTTAAAACTTTGTATATTTAGAATTGTGAGACCTTGTCCGGATCTATAAATTGCACCGTAGTAAAAACTTTTATTTTCCCAACCTTTAAATTGCATAACAATGAAACCTTGATACGTTTACATTGTAGAAAGTAACTTAATATTCGAATGTAAAAATTTCAACATTTTTAAGCTTCGAAAGCCACGTTTAGTACATGAGTAGCTTTTGATGAAACTTATAGCCTTTTGAAAAAGTAGACAACATCAGCCACTTCATTACCTACAAGTGCAACAACCTAATACCAGGGTAGTTCCAAAGAACCCTCACTCAAAGTATTAAAACGTTATCTAATATCGTTCCTCCAATTTCTTGCCCGTTTTACTTCGATAACTCGAACATTCAGTAGTTTCTCGTTCGTAATCCAACTTGACCATTCGTTTTGAAATCATTTGCAATTAAAAGCAAGCGGGCGCATCCGCGACCATCCATTACAGACACGTTCACGTAGACGCGTTTTTGTCGATTTACTGGTACAGTCGGGAGAAAATCTAGCTTCCCTAAGGAAAATATGACAACCAAGGTGGAACAGACCCCCACGATCAATGGTCTTTCAGTAGTCGTTGATTTTACAATTTGGTTTTGGGAAATTGAAGCTTTGGGAAACTATGAATAAATTTTGGGAATTGAGGGTTAATTGGAAACGTGGGTATTTGGAGGTCTACGGATGTTGAAATCTAGGGACTTTGGGGAATTTTGGGAAATTTACAGAATCTAGAGATAGGATTTTGAAATTTAGATTTTGGGATTTGGGAAGTTTGGAATTTGAGGATCTAGGGATATGGGATATAGGGGTTATAAGAAGCAGAAATTTAGAAATCTGGAGTTTAGTGATTGACAGTCAAGGGACTTCGGATATTTAGAAATTTAAGAGTATGAAGATTTTTAAATTTGAGAAGTGGGTAAACTGAAGATTTGAAAATTGGGGAAGCGGTCTTTATCTAGAAATTGAGATCTTTGGAAAACTTGAAAATTTAGAGAATTAAGGAACTTCAAAAGTGTAGAGAAGCGAAAATTTCGAACTACAAGAGATTCAGCTTCAGAAAAGTTAAAAGTGAAGAATTCGAAAACGTCCATAAATACAATAATTCTCGAAATAAAAAAATGACGAAATATGCATATATTCATTTATTTAAATGAAGGCTGCGTTGCACTCGACTGTACCTCTTCCAGCATGGCGGACGTACCCTGACCTGATTCGAGTCTCGAATCTATCTTAAAATCTTGCCTCTTTGCCGGGCTGCCAGCAGGATATTCGTATACCTGGCGTGTTAACGAACGCGAAGGCGAAACAGCTGTACGCTGTTCATTCAGCTTTTCCCGTTGAATAACTCGAATGTGTCGAACTTGAAAGACGTTTAAACTTTCAAAAATACCGTTTCGCGAGCGGCGGGTTCGTTAAACGTCGCGTCGTATCAAGCGTGTTGCTCGTTTGTCGCGTGAAACGACGTCTATGAATCGTGGATCCGAATAAACGTTTTCTACTGTACGTACGGCATGAAGCACGGTAAATTTTTATAGGGAAAATGGCGACGTCGGAAGAGAAAAGCCCACCATTCACTTTTTCAGATTTTCACGTACCGTGATTTTATTGTTAATATCTTTTAATGCGTGTTGAGTATATTGAATGACGGAAGGTTATGAATGTTAATATTTATTTCGATTAATCTTAAAATTAGTATCTATTAATATATTTAAAAGAGAGACTTTTAGAAATTATCGACTTGTCAAGGGTACATTTTAGTAAAATGGTTTCTAATTTTTAAAATCTTGGATGTTGAAATCATGTAACTCAGAATTTGGAATATTAAGAATTCATGAATGCAGAAACACCGGTTTAGGAAGTCCAGAATGTGAGCATAGACAAATGTGAATCTAGAATTGAAGAATTGAAGAATTGAAGAACAGAAGAATTGAAAAATTCAAAAGTTCAAGAATTCAGAAATTCGAAAACGTGCGAATTCCAGAATCTTGAAATTCAGAAAGACGAATTCAGAAATGAATTCAAAAACTATCTCCCGAAATCGAAGGCAAATATCAAGAATCTCCACCTTCCGTACGCGTTCCTAGAAGTCTACGTTACACTCGTATATCTTCGCGAACGTCCGCAACTACCAGCCGTAAAAATGGGATTACTCGTTTTTTTTCACAGTTATTTTACATCGTTGAGAAACCTATTTAGCTACGCGCAAATAAATTTTGCAATTTTCGCGTGCATTTCAATTTTCAAGGACCGACCGCGTACACACGTTTTTCTACCAACGTCGATCAATGCATTCCATTATAAATGCGAACAAAAGAATTGTTGCGCACGGGAGTAAATTGAAATACCGTCACTGGTGCATCATATTCGAATTTCAATTTCGTTTTTCTCGTTTATCATTCCCCTTTTTTTTGTTTGTGATTGGCACATAGTTATTAAAGCTGCAATGATATTAGATTAACCGATCGATCAAAATCGATCGAGTGCCGGTGCTAATAAAACAATGAGAACGTACTGCGCTCTCTCTTTATCTCTGCTCGAACGAGGTTCATTTGCACGAACCTGAGTTCATTTACCAATGAAACTAATTTCTACGAACGAAGCTCGTTCGGAATATTGTACGAGACGATTGTTAGGCTGAACGAATTATTAATAGGGTATGTGTTTTATGGGCAGAGAAACCATTACTGAGGACGCGTCTCATCATTTATCTGCTACGTCTCCAGTCAAAATAGAACATACATGTGCTTCCCATTTTGCTGACCAAGTATGTAGACAGTTTCTAAATTCCTACACTCCTAAGTCATTAAATTCTTAAATTTTTAAAATCACTGAAAGCTCAAATTCACACTAAAAGATTCTTAAATTTCTAAATTTGTATATTTTCAAATAGCTTGACGCAATAGTAGTCAGTACAGCAGTATACTAGTATAAGTGCAACGATGAAATACCAGAATAGTAAAATAGTGAGACAATGATATTGTGAAATAATAAAACGGTAAAGTAGTAATATAATAAAGTAGTAAAGCAGTGAAGTACTGAAATAATCGAGTAACGCTCATGTAAGAACAGCGTCCGTTCTTTTGAAAGAATAAAGAGACACACACCGTTGAAACATATAAAACAGATACCGTTTGTTACGATTAAAAGCTTGTAAATTACACGATGAAATTAAACGCGATCCCATCATTTTGACTGGGACTGTATACCCCTCTCCTTCTGTCGTTCCTTTTCTCGGTCCATCCTCCTCTTTTCACTTTGAAATTTTCATCCCATATAAGCTACCGGGAACATACCTACGCTCCTCGAGTACGAAACTCTCGTTAGAGAGGTCGACGAATTGATCAGAGCTCTGAAACGGAACGGAGTTATGAACCGATCGAGGATCTCCCTCGTCCTTATTATTTATTCAGTAACGGCACACACACGTACAAACACATACATACACGTGTATACATACATATACATTTATATATATGTAGGTTGGCTAGGCTTAAATATTTTATAGAAACCATTGGCAGTGTCTGCGCTACCCCACACCATGACACCAATAGATGCGCGTTGACGATCGCTGGAAATCGTAAAATCGATGAGAAACCGACATCGAAGGAGAGCCTTTTACCGGATTGGCGAAACCACGATCGTCCGCTGAAAGGAAAACTATTCTGGCGTGGTTGCAACACGGATTTCTTTGGTCTGCCGTGACCCATCGAATCACCCTTCTTAATTAACGAACGATTTTTAGCATCCGAAGGAAATGAAAGGATCTGCCCGTCTTCCAAGACGGACATTATAAAATCGATGGAAGTTTCATCAAAAGGACCGACTTCCTCAGTTTTGTTTAATTCTATAGCGCTGGCCATTCATCGGACCCTTTAAATCAGGAGATCGCCGATCAGAAGGCTTCGTTTCGTAATTAACTTGAAAGGAAACGTGGCTCACGACCGGTGCCACTAGCACCGATTAAAATGTTTCGCTCGTTAGTTTATTAGAAATGAAAATCGAATCATCAAACTCTGTTCTCAATTTTCCGTGTGACACATTTCGAATCTCGGGGTGGGTCCTGCGGTATCGAGAAGTGTATGGTGTTCTGGCTAAATGGGATTCTTTAGGAAAAGTGGCGATACAGGATGGTATGGAAAATTATCGTATATTGGAGTCTTATAGGAAAAATGGCGACATAACGAATGGAGACATTCCTTAAATTTTCTAGAAATTTAGAAATTTTCTAAAATATTGAAACATTCGAGTTTCCGAATTTTCAATTTCCAAAGTTCAAAAACATCCATAAATTATAAATTTTCAAAGTTATAGATTAAAAAGTTTCAATCCTTCGAATTCGGAAACCGAAAGATTCCAATGTTCTAAGCTTCCGAGGTTCCAAAACTGCAAACTTCCAAAATTCCAAGATCCCACTTCCAAAAAGAGTCATTTTTCACGACCCACGTCCTCACAATTCATATTTTAAAAGGAAGGCGATGTTTGAATACAAAATATCGCTTTACTACATTTTTTACCAGCATTTTATATTTCAACATTTAACCCAACCCATCAAATATCAACTCCCTATCCACGGGTCGGAAACTTTTAAAATCACTGCTCCCGTGATTCATGTATATTACACCACAGCTCACTTTCCTTTAATTTGATTTCCACCAAGACCAACAGAAGAAAGCTTAGCGTGGTCAGTACCCAACGACCCTCCCCTAAATCATTTTCGGTCCACGAAATCCGAGCAACCCCGAAGAAACGCACGTTAACTCGCGTGCGATTTAAAATTCCTTCAAGGAGATCTCCCCGATTTCCTTCAATCTCCTATCGTCCCGTTCCATCCATCATCATTATCCGTCGTCCCACGAAATCCTCGTTAGAACGTCAAACACCGTTAGCCTCTTGGAGAAGCCCTGAAAACCCATGGTCGTTTCCCGCCTCGAATTCATCCCGAAAGATTTTCAATCGGTGCCGACATTCCATCATTCTCGAGCGCATCCCTCGCAACGTTCTGCAGGTGTGGACATCGGCTACGAGTAAAACGGTTACTCCTCTCCTCCAACCTCATTGTTCCATTCTTCACCCTTCCCTTCTCCCTCCAACCAGCAACCGTTCCTCATCGTCCTCCCTGTCTAACCCTCGGGTTCGCTTCTCTCGCGGAGTAGCCCTCCCCTTTCCTCCCTTTCTCGCATCGAAAGTGGACACATGCTTGGCCCTAGTCACCGTCCCTACGAATTCCAGGGATCAATGCGTCGGTGCACCAAAACGCCTGCGCCACCCCCTTCAACCCCACCACACCCACACCGCTTAGCCGAGCAGCAGCACCAGCAGCAGCAGCAGCAGCAGCATCAACACCAGCACCAGCAGCGACAATAGTGACGACGACGACGGTGGTGGCGGTGACGGTGGTGGCGATGTCACGAACAACCCCACCAACACACCCTCGACAACTCTGTCCATGCGAGTCCTAAAGCACCTACACTCGAGGCTGGTTATCAGAGTGCTGGTGGTGCATAACCGGCTGGTGGTGCCGCCGGTGTTCTCCTGCTAGCAGCGCCGAGAATCCGCTTCTCCTTCTACGCTTAGAACCCTCCTCCACCTTTCGTCCCGCCACGGACGCGGATATCCCACGTCCCTTTTACTCCCTCCTCGGGAACGACCGCTTCCACGACGATACGAAGAGGGCGCTCCCCTCTCTCTGGATGTGCGCGGTACCCGAGCCTCGGAAATTCTGAAAGCGTTTCGCGCCTGTGCAACTCGCGCGGGGGGTGGCAAGGGACCGAAAATCGAGGTGAAAAGGAAACTCCGCGGATCCGGCCTAAGGGTCTCTCCTAGGGCTGGTGCGTATCGGTTCTAGCGATTTCGGCGTGTTCCAAAACGAAAGTACTAGCCTAACGATCCGGCCGCCAGGCTATCCCGTTTTTTCCACGACCACCCGCCGCGATTACGCGCGTGTGCGTGTTCGTGTACGCGTAAACACACGGTGACGTGCCGCGAGACCTAGGTGTACAGTGTGACGGACACGTCGGATTTACATATCGTCGACGAGGATCTCCCAACGGGAACGCGACCGACCGAAGGGAGAAGAGAGGACACTTACGCGAGACGTCCCGATAACGGACGACTACACGGGACTCCCGTTCGATCGTGGTGCTGGTGGTGGTTTCTTCCTTCGTGTGACACACTTTTGTCGCGAGAGAAGAGAATCTCTCTCTCTCTCTCTTTCTGTGGCCGATCTGACAGAGAAGCGGACTGATATATCAGTCCTGAGTGCGTACGACTGCGAAAATCGCTAGTGAGAGTTTGCTGTGTATCGTGAGAGTGAACAGTGAACGAGAGGGTTGGCTCTCTGGTGTTTGACTGAGTCGAGAAAAAGAGACTGTCTCGTTCCAGTGAATTCCGCTGCCACCTAGTCTGGATTTTTGATTAAAGACCACCGTGGATCGTGAGTCCGAGATACGGGGGTATCATGTATCCCCGATTGCAGCCCTCCTTTGAGGGTTGAATCGACGATTCGACCCGTCGGCTTAACTGTGGTGCATCCTCGACGAGACGGTGTGTAATCGTACCCTGGAACTACGTCGAACTTGCCTTCCTTCAGGACCACCGATCCCGACACGAGAGCTGGTCCCACGGTGGACTAACCGTGTACCACATCCCCGCGCTGAAAGTGAGTCTTAATGCTCTGATGCTTCCTCGCCCACCTTAAGCCGAATCTTTTCGCTTTGGATCATTCGTCCAGATGAAGCTGGATTTATACCGATTCACTGGATTCTGATAAACTCCTACACATTTGGTACACTTGTATTTCTCGCAGCATTCGCGTAGATGGCAAATGTATGTTTATATCTATCAGTGCTGCCTTGATACGAATGAATCATCCATCTCATCAAATGCAGAGATTAGACCTCTATTCACTGGTGACTTTGATGATCGCTTCAGATGTGGATGAAAGCCGAGTCATTGTATCACCAGCGATGATCGCAGTCAAAGGTATAAGGATGCAGCTACTCTTCGTCCAAATCGGTGAATGCAGCAGAACCAGTTGCTGCTTTTGATGAATCGAGTGGATGATTCATGGTGGTGAAGTTGCAATAAGTCCGAACTTCACACAATTCGTTTTAATCGCTGTTATTCTGAAAATTAGTGAAATGGGTATTAGCTTTCATGTTTCACATTCACTGTGGATTGTCTGGGATGCAGATCCAAAGTGTGAAGTTTAAGTTCGCCTTTAACTTCATTTCTCTTCATTAGTAACTTTGGTTAATCCCTTCAAATTGAACTTGGATGGAAACTGTGTTCTTTGTTCAATCGTCCACGATCATCATCCAAAATGTGAGGCTCAGATTCGCCTTTAACTTTTTCCTGTTTATTAGTGACTATGGATGATCACTTCGGATGAAATGTGGATCAGAATCGTGCTTTTCAGAGATCTAAATTCGAATTTAGCTCTACTGTATTCACCAGTGACTTCGAATGATCACTTCAGATGAAATGTGGATGAAAACCGTGTTGTTCGTCTATTCACAATCATCACCTGAATTTTGAAGTCTATTTTCGAATTTAGTTCTATCGTGTTCACCAGTGATTTTGAATAATCCATTTTCGTAAAATGTGAACGAGAACAGTGTTTTTTATTGAATCATCCACGATCATCTTAAGTGTGACGTCACATTCTTACTGCTCTGTTCATAAGTGAATCTTGTATGATCTTTCAAGATGCAATATGGATGAAAACACTGTTTTTCGAATGATCCACAATGTTCATCTCAAGGATGGTGTCCACATTTTAGCTCTACTCTGTTCATCAGTGAATTTGTATGACGGATAAAATGTGAATGGAAACTTTTGTTGCATTATCCGCAATAACCAAAATGAGAAATTATAAATAACGTTTAAGCTTTATGTGCATTGAAACCAATGAGTCTCGACAACATCCTTGTCCCGCGGATTTCGTATTCTGTACAGCAATTAGTACCCGTTTTAACAAAGTGCATTATTTAATGAACCACGTTCGTGAATGTATTGATATTTAATTGAACAGTTAGATACACATACATTTCTCATGAATAAGTTCACAGCACTTCAGATTGAAACGGGATCCAATTTATTCGTCTCGCGTCACTTTGTCGCGATTAAAATCCCAAAGATAGTTGAACCGTGTCGACTAGTCTGCAACTCGATCAACAAAGGGAAACCTTATTTCGTGCGACAGTGTTGGTAAAATGATAATGCGTTTATCTGTACGTTCCTGTAACGGTAAGGCTTTCGCGATCGCGCATTTTTCCACTTAATTATCCAGTGTCGATTGAAACCATAGAATCGTGACCTTGCCTCTATTGCGGCAATAAATCACCGGTTACGAGACGATTGAGACACAATGGTACAAGTAGACTTAACAGGGACAAATTACTGACTCGTTCTTCAAGGCTTGTGGATCAGTGCTACGTTCAGCGACACGGTATGGTCAGGCATATAAAAACAGTGATTTAGCATACCATTTTCTTACTCAAAGAATCTCCCGTTATTGATGTTCAGTAACTAAATTCGGGAACTTCATATTCTTCACGTTCGAGTGTTCCATAAATTTTTTATCGAAACGTGTATTTAGATTAAAACTGAAGAACGGTGTTTTCGATTTGTAAATGGAAGGGTATGATTTATGCGACGTTTCGGCCCATATGTGGGCCATCTGTTAACTCTATCTTTTGCTTTTTGACGTTTAATTAATTAAAAAAGGGTGAATATATAAAATTGATTTTGTGTTTATTGTTTACCTTTCGTTACATTCTGTTGTAAATGTACTATGGAGTTTGTACATTTTATCAGACAGAAATGAATGGGAAATTTAATAATAAAATTATTGGAAACGTGTCACACTTTTTGTAATTATAATTTTCTGCTTTGTCAAAATGTTGCAAGGCGATGTTATGTTGCATTCGAAAATTTTTTAGCAGGAATTGCTGCTTTATTTTTATTTCTTTTTTAGCGTTACTTGTGACAGTTCAGAAATACTTTCAGAATTAAAAGTTGTAACGAAGTTAATAATTTATGGAAGTATTGAATATTAAATTATAAATGATAAATTTCAGAAACATTAATACATTGTCGAATATCACGAAATTCAATTAGCAAATTATTAAAAATTCTCAATTCAATTCAGCACATGTCAGCCAGTATCGATATTTCGATAATTTATAAAATTACAAAATCGGATATTGTTCGGTATTCCTTTGCACGAAATTCTTAATCCTCTCGTCCTCGTCGTTTTCATACTCCGTTTGGTCGAAAATTATTAAAAAAGAGGAGTTATTTACAGCGTCGGTAAGCTCGTGAAAGCGGAGGGTAGAATTTTTGAAGACAAAGTTAACGCAGGCAATTAATTTGAAGCGGAGCCGTTTGAAATTTTTACGAGGAGAACTCTCGAAATGAAACAAGGTCCAACGACGTGCAAATTTCCCTTCTAATGAACTTTCCACGGCCGCGCAACATATTCATTTCACACGCGCGAATTACACGTAATTTTCCGGGGGGATGCAAATGGCCGCGAATCGTCGAATATCCATTTGCGATTCAACTTGCCAGACAGCGGACGTCCATTGAATTCGTTGTCTCCTGGCTTTCGCCTCTGAGGTTATTCAACAATTCGTTATTTATGCAAATCCCGTTGAACCTTCAGAAGGTTGGACAAAAAGAATTTCGTTAGAGGCACAAAGGCATCGAGAAAATTGATGTACCGCTCCAGAGAACCGGCTGCATCAGAAAGTACAATCTTGTGTTCGGCCAACTAATTCAATGTTCCGTCTTTTGTTGCGGGAAAATCGAATTTTCCACTATTTTTC
The DNA here is from genome assembly GCA_036983795.1 of Megachile lagopoda. Lineage (NCBI taxonomy): Eukaryota > Metazoa > Arthropoda > Insecta > Hymenoptera > Megachilidae > Megachile > Megachile lagopoda. The sequence continues at coordinate 10,173,724 of CM072785.1, read as the reverse complement.
TTTTCTTTTTTTTTTTATTTCTTTTGCTTACAGTTACACGGATACTTGTCCTTGTGAACGAAAACGTTACGATGGTATCGGGCAAAAGTTTTCTCGTGAAACACTCTCATTAATCATCCATCGGATCGATGGAGGAAAAAAAAGAATATCTTTCGTGTAATATTTCAATCCAGTCGTTAACCGAGTTAAAGTCGCGCTATTTTTACGTCGAAGGATGCTACGGAGCGGCAACAAGAAGCGTAAACAGATCAAAAAATAAATAGAGAAAAAAAGAAGGTCTTGACCGATCGATAGAACGTTTAACCTATTTAACGCAATTAATCGCATTACGGAAAATGAATCTTTAACGACTTGTACCGCTGCAAAACAGATGGCTGGCAAATTGCTGGCTGGAAATCAAGATGGTGAAATGTGAGAAAGTTTGATGTTTCATTTTTACGTTCATCGATTTCACGTTGGATGTTTCATATCAGTAACACGTGAGGTTAACTTATATTTCAACTGGAATTAAACTATAATAATAAATAATACGTAAACTAGCTTACACAATAATTCTATATCTTGATGAATTAACATATTTTGACGAAAGCTTAATAATTTTCGTAATTGCAAATAAGAACTCTAAGATCCGCCATTTTGATGGATTCCGTAAATGCAACTTTAAAAATACTCCTCATTGCTTGATCCTAACTACACATCCCATAAGAGATTTTTAAAACCAAATCCCATAGTTATCTGTTACGTTGATCATCATGGTGATATGTGACCGACGCTGCAAATGCAGATAAATTAATTATTTATAGAAAATGCAACTCTTAAGAGACTCTTCATGTTGACAATGACATTCACTAACGGAGAGATGAAACTGAGAGATTAAGTATCCTTGTTCTTAATAATCTATTATAGTCTGACCATAAACGTCGGATTTCACTGAGACCTTCGTATGTGACCTACGTGGCAAATTCAGTTAAATTAATTATTTGTAGGAAAAGCAAAGGAGAGTTTGAGGGTTATTAATGTTGAAACTGACATTCAGAATGAAAGATGAAACTGAAGGAAAACTCGTACTTTACTCATTTGCCACCACCATCCCCAACTGGGTATTTACTTTTTGTCTTCACTTGCAAGAGGATTATATTAAATAAAATCTATATTCAGTAAACACATTCTAGTTTAGAAAATTACTTTTTGTTTCGATGTTGCCTAACTTATAAAAGTATTTAACGTATTTGGTAATGGTCTATTGTGTCTGATCAAAACCGATTTTCACTGCAACGCGTTCAAATAGATTGCGTTGTTTGAAAACAATTATCATACTCGAAAGTTCGATCGCAGGTCGGCTCAAGGCCGTCATAAATTCACACCCTACGAGCTGACAAACCTTTCTTCCCGGCATGCGACATGCCATTGATCATGGTGGATAGAGGTAACTCGCGTGGCCGAGGGGTAGTTACGTTAATTTCTATGAGGTGTCCCAGTTTTCCACGAGTTGGCCTCAGTCGCGTTCCCTGGTCAATGCCTGTCGGGGAAAATTACGAACGACGCACTGTTGACAAGCGATCCTTCTTTTTGTTATTCCACCCCTTTTTTTACACCCTCGCTCCCTGCTTGCCACCATCGGCCGTCTTGTCTCCTCTGTCGCGCCCTCTTCTATACTGGGTGTCCTATAATGGATAAAACAGGAAAGAAGCAACTGTATAAGTCGATAATGGGCTATTAAATTTTTTTTAAACTTTGAGTGAGGTTTTTCCAAATGTTTGTAGGAAAATGTGATGGATATGAAAGTCGAAACGAATCTTTCGTTACATTTTCTGGTGGAGTGTAATTCAATTGGTAGTCCACGCTTGAAAGTCTGAAAAGTGTTTTAAGTTTGACCGTGTAAAATATGCACATTTCAAATTTAAAGAACTGGAAAATTAAATAGTCTCTTCATAAACTTAATACTTTTTTCTAAGTATTTTCTCTAAGAAATGAAGCGAAATAACGCACACATTGATTTTTGTCCCCGGAATCAGCGGTTTGTAGCAACAGTTCACCCAGTACATTTGAACCCCCTGGTGTCATTAGTCTTGGTGGTGTAGCTTCCCGCGGACGTTTCCCTCGGTCGATCCATCGGATTGAAAGCGAATCAGATATTTATTAATGCGCGATAGACGACGGGGATCGAAGTCTTAATTGTCCCATCTCGCCCCAACGGTTTGCACGTCGAAACGAATGGCAGCGGGTTACACACCCCTCCGGGGGTGGCAAATAACGCGCGGTTAGTATACGCGTGGTCGACTAGGGTGTTTACCGCTGGAAGCTACGAAAGGGATTAAGAACTTATGACACTCCACGAGGACGGTTCGCCAGGGTAAACATTTTCTCGCGGGATCATCGAGACACCGGGGGTAAATTAAATTCGTACCGATCCACCCCTGCATTCCTTTCAACTGTTCTCCACTGTGCATTTGGACATGGCTGCATTCGTCGGTCGTGACACAGATCTACTGAATGTGTAATGACACTGCTAAATATGTACTATTATAGAGTCCATCTGTAATGTACTATTACAAAAGGGTCGAAAGTGGGGCTTCAGTTAGGTGACGATATATGTTATTTAAGGAAATAAAAAAGTAATGGAGTAATACTTTGTTGAGTTTCTGAATATTTAATTTCTCCAACTGTGATTGTTCTTGGGTTTCTGTATTTTTAAGCAGGAGACTTTTAAATTTGCAGGATTTCAAGTTTTCGAAAGCTCAAATAGAATATTTGAAAGATATTGGAACATTCAAATAGAATTTTTGAGCTTTTATATTTACATTTTTAAATTTGCAAATTACCTTCATAAATTTACAAGCTTCTAAACTTTTGAACTGCGAGTTCATAAATTTTCAGATTGATTCTCAAACTCATAAACTTCAGGCTCTCAAATTTCCAACGTCTGAATCAAAATGTTAAAAATTTGATGAGACGTTGAAAGTGTGGAAATTTGGAATTTTAGTTTTGTGTATCAGTAGAACTGTAGATGAAACTGAAACTGAAACTTTACAACACATAACACGTGGCAATATAATGCGAGGTAACCTAAGATCTCAAGAAAGTTACACCGAAGGTTCCTACATCAGCGATCATTGTCCAAAGTGCAAAATCAAAGGATAAACGATCGAATGTCGATTAAACCGTCCGAAAGCGTGCAATTTTCGTGAGACTCGTGTATTAGGGAATTTAAAACGGGTCGGTTAATTTGATTATTAGCGGGCTGCCGTTGTATGTTCAGCCAGTTCAGCCGGCCTTAATGAAACCTTGTAAATTTCACGCTCGACTCTTGCAATGATTGCCTGTAATGGCCTGGGAATATCATTAAACGATTCGGAGTAAAGTTCATTGGCACCGTACTCGTTCGAATCAACGATGAGCTGCTTATACGCGATAATATCTGTTTACCATTAACATTCGAATATAGAAATATCCGTTAATCGGTTACTTTATGTGTACGCAGTCGCCATGTTGTCGAAGTAGGTCCTCGATGTTCTCATCGCGTTTTGATATTCGTTCTTTTCGCGTTCAAATAAAATTCAATGGATAATTATACAGATTTATTTAAAAAAATGAAATCTGGCTTTCTTTTCAGGAAACTATGGAATTACCTCATTAATGATTCATTCGCGATAATTAATTAATTAGGAGATCTCGACGTGGCACAAATAAAAAGATGAATTTTAATTAGGGAAAGAGCTATGGAAAATTTTGTACTATTCTTTTTTAGAGGTGTTAGGATCTTTTGATACCCCTTTTAGGTACGTCACTGCATGCTATTAATTAAATTTTTAAAAACAAAAATTTATCAATATAGTTATTTTTGGCGAAATGTGCAAGAATATTACTCGTTATATCCTTTAAATAATTAAACATTGATTAATTTTAATTGTATCTATTACAAGTTAAAAATGAAATGAAAATCAATGAAAAGAACGAATAATGTGTGCTCGTCAAAGTGTTAATAATTTATATTTAAATAAATATGATACTACGTCTGGCGTTGCACTCAAAGGTATTCATTTATAATAATTAACGCGTCGACGATACTTAATTCGTTACATAAAAACTCTCTGCCCATTTCGTTTATTTGACCATTACGTGCGACATCGTTGAAAAAAAAGGAGAGAAAGAACGGGGAAAAAGTTAGAGTCCCTGGTTGGGTATTAAAAAAAAATCATTAATTATAGAAGACACGCGCATGCGCGTTGTGCTGTACGGACACATCGAAATCCTCCTCATTGTTATTTGCACAACTTCTCAGCGCGATATTCGACGGCGAACTAATAACACGTTTAAACTTCACTTGCCGCGGATATTTCCTCCCGTACTTTTTAACAATCCGATTTATCTTGTTGTTGGCCGCTTCTCTTTCATTTTTTTATCGACCCGTCAAAATGCCAGGCGAGCTTCACTTTTTTCCCGCTCTTCGTTTCCAGCAGAGAAAAAAATATATCTCGTCGCTCTTATTCGTCGTTTCCATTGTTATAATAGCTGACCGTCATCAATTTCAATCCCTCCAGAAACTGTTTCGACGTTTTTAACTCGTAATTTTCATCGACGAGATTATCGCGACCGTCGCGAATAAATTTATTTGTCCACCATTTTCTCGTGTTTTTAATGGAACTGTAGATGTTATATTACAGACCTGTTAAGCGTATTTTATAGGTTATTGTTGGATTGATTCGTGTTAGATCGCATCACCTTAATTTATCGTTTGTGTGGTGATTCGCAACGTAGATTACTACGTGTTGGATTACTTCGTGCTACATCGCCACGTGTTGTATGGCTATATCTTCGATCGCTACCTGTTTGATCGTTAAATGTTACATTACTACGCGTTATATTACCACGCATCAGACCATTACACTTTAAATTATCTCGAATTATATCACCACGAGTCAGATCGCCACGCGTTGTATAACTACATGTTACATCGCCATTCATTATATTACCACGCGTTATATCACCATGCGCTGAATTTCCACTTGTTAAATCGCCACGCGATACATCACCTTACATTGAATATCCATATATTGTATCGTAATTTGTTAAATCACAAATTGTCGCGTTATATCACCGAATATTGTATAGTACATTGGATCACAACTTAGATTGCCACACGTTAATTTACCACATATCACCATAATTAACAAATGTTTATAAATTAAAAAATATATTCTACTAATAAATTTTTCTCTAGAACAAAAACTTATGCATATGTAACTCATGTATGAAGGTTCATTCGAAGTATAAATTCTTGGTCTTCAATTATTTTAACTTCGTTCAAAATTTATAATATTATAAAATAATGTGCCACTATTTCATCACGTGTTCATCTATAAATCAAACCCTTGATATCATATTTATAAATTTCAACCCCATATATTTTTAAATCGTTATTTGGTATTCATAACGTTGCATTATACATACTTCTGCACCTTTCGCATCCACATTCGAGTACCATTTTATTACTTAGCTGTTACATTCGAAGTAATATTAGAAACGCGGGTGTAAAGGTGAAAATAAAGAAGGAAATGAAGCATATCATTGGTGGTTGCGCTGTTTAAGTAACATCCCGAGGATGGTTGGACTCGTTACAGAGTTAAATAAACACCTGCGTATATTAACTGACGAGTAACCCGAAGGTATTGTTACCTAGTTAACAAGAAAATACGTTGAGTTAGCTAGGGATGAAGATCGTATCCTGACACTCTGCTAACTTTTACGAAACTTTATGCTTCCGAGAACAACAAAAGATCTCAAACAAAAGATGTTCCGACTTGTTTCGCTAACTGTAGTACAACATTGATAATCAGAAACTTGTCGGTTCGCCGAACGAAATGAGAACATCAAACATTGGCGCTAAGTAGGAATTGCGGTTGACCGAATTATTATGATCAGATGGGGAAATCATGAATAGCAGGCTCTTACGTTTCGTGTTGCATCGTGAATGTGGATGTAGAAGTGGAAGATTGTTGATACTGCCGTTAATGGCGCGGTTCGAGAACTGTATATTGTAACTTTCGTGTTTTATAAATCCTGAAGTTCTTACGTTCTTAGGTTTTTAGATTTTAAGGTATTTAGATTATTCATGAATGAAGATTTGAAACTTGTAGTAGTCTTGCAACAGTCAGATTATTAGTTATAAAATAATAGCTGAGTAAGACTACTTTAAGATAGAAAATACTCCCTTTTATTTGTAGGGAAGATATAATTTCTCCGTATTTTGATATATCGGTGACATTGTTCTACTTCATCACTGTACAATACATTTTAAGACATATATTTATGACATTCTACCATTTTATGTTACCATTCTTCATTTTCAAGAGTGTGACCTGGTTCTCGAAATTTATTAGTTTGCTCCTATTTACTTGTATCTTCATGTTTATTTCGATGTATTCGAACAGAATTACAAAAAAAATGTTCAAAGTCTCTAGTAATATCTCATTAATCCTTTCATTACAAAGCAATATTCAATCAAAATGACTACATAATTTCCTTGATTCCTTATTTATACAAAATACAGCTCGCAATATAAATTACACTTTATTAAGTTTATTTTGCAATATACGTTTTATTCCGCTTTCCTTTGTTCGTTGATTACTATTTAATATACAGTAGATGATCAATACTGACTATGGTTACTCATGGTAAACAGGACCACTTAATGATCGATGACTATAATCAGACCTAATACATGGTAACCATCTAATAGTGGATGTCTATAGTCACCCTTGGTATAAACGCACCACTCAATTGCTGGGGACTATAATCACCCTTGATATCGAAAGGGTTAATCAGGGTTGACCCTGATTCGATGCAAACACGGCTCGAAGTTCTAAATTCGAACCTTTGACAATTTTTCAAATTCTCAACTTTTAACTTTATAAATTTTCTAATTTCTCAACTTCTCACACCTCACTTTTTCAATTCCCCATTTCACTTTCCAAATCATCAAACTTTCAAATTATCAAATTTCTTAGTATCTAAACTTCCACATTTCCAATGTGACTTTCCAAATTTCTAAATGTTCAAATTATTAAACTGTTAAATTACTAAATTACTAGTCTGTGAGTTGTGCTTCCCCTCTTTCACCAAATTACCAAGTTACCTTTACCAAATGTATAAATTTATAAATCTACAAATCTCCTTAAGTCCCCAATCCCTCACCGCTGCGCACACCGTGTTCCCAATTGCCCATAATCTTTCCACCAGCCCCTACCCATCATTACCGTAGAATCTACAATGTATACTACAGACAATGAATCACATTTGTCACAAGCCTCGGAAGTATAATGAAATTTATCAGAATTCTGACGGCTAGGAATGTTGCACGGCAATGACATCGGAGGATAACAACGAAGGGCGCAGCGTCGCCTGCGTGAGACCATTAACCGAGAATTTCATGATACGCTTCATTGCACTAATCCAATTTAATTAGAACGCCTCGGATAATAAGCCTGTAACGACACACTTTGCTCATTAATAACGATCAGACTCCAGGCAAGCCGTTGCCACAAGAGTCATCCGACGTTTTATCGTTCATCGTCTGTCTTCCTTATCGTCTATATATACTACTTGCCCTGAACTATGGAACTCTTATAAAATTTGCAACATTTTCTCTCTACGACTGGCATGGGCAGGTCAAGTGCCCGCTGAGGGGCAAATGAGGAGGAGATAATTGACAGAGATCATTTTTTATTCTTTTTAGAAGCTTTATATTTCGGTGTTTGAAAAATTGAGAACGTGGGAATTTGCGGTTTTGGGGATTTGACGATTTTGGACTATTGGCATTTTGGGATTTCGGATAGGACTTTAGAATTTCGGGGATATGGGGAAATTTGGGATTTGGGGATTTGAGAATTTGGCAATTTAAGGATTTTCGAATTTGGGGATTTGGGAAGTTGGTGATTTGGGAATTTGGGAAGTTGATGATTTGGGAATTTGGGAAGTTGGTGATTTGGGAATTTGGGGATTTGGAGATTTGGGGATTTGGGGATTTGGGAATTTGGGAATTTGGGAAGTTGGTGATTTGGAAATTTGGGGACTTGGGAATTTGCTGATTTGAGAATTTGGGGATTTAGGAATTTGGAGATTTAGGAATTTGGTGATTTGGGAATTTGGGGACTTGGAAATTTGCTGATTTGAGAATTTGGGGATTTAGGAATTTGGAGATTTAGGAATTTGGTGATTTGGGAATTTGGGGACTTGGAAATTTGCTGATTTGGGAATTTGAGGATTTGGAAATTTTGGGACTTGGAAATTTGCTGATTTGGGAATTTGAAGATTTAGGAATTTGGGGATTTGGAAATTTGCTGATTGGGGAATTTGGTTACTTTGGAATTTGGTGACTTGGGAATTTGCTGATTTGGGAATTTGGGGATTTAGGAATTTGGTGATTTGGGAATTTTAAGATTTAGGTTCTTAAGGTTCAAAAACTAGAATTTCTGGTAATTCACAATTGGATGACTAGCCCGAGAATTTCGATTAGGAAAGTCTATTTGAAATATTCTAATTTCAAGAATTAAAATGCTTGATAATTCAAAAAATGATAAAGTACAATGAAAATTAAAAACGACACTAAAATTGTACAAAGTGTGTGGTAGGCGAAAAGATCCCATGATCTCCAATAATAATCGTAAAACTTTCCATCAATCTCTTTCAAAAATCTGAAGAAAAATGAGTGTGAATTCTGGCATTCCCTACACCATATCTGCAACCACAGATTCTTGATGAGTTTGATATCCGCTGTAGCATCCGAAAGATTCGCCGATAACCCTGTCTGGTTATCGATGGCTCAGAATCATCAGCCGTTACAAAAGAGCATGACTCCCATCAGGAAGTTTTTAACGATCTCACCTTGAAGAAGCTAAATCGATAAAGCTCTCCAAGAGTTTTATCCGTCTAAGATCTCTAACAACCTTTTCGTTTCGTTTCCATTACACGTTCGCGCGTTTTTCTATTCTCTTTCTTCCCGCCCGTACCTCCATTTTGTTCGAGATCCTATCTCGAACCGTCGCCTTCCTTTCTGGTTATTTAAGAGCGAACCGGTAACAATATATAACCGCCTACTCTCGAATCTAAACCGAGGTTAGAACAATGTTCGTTCGAACGCGTACGTTTTGTTTATGAAATTCCACGATTTTCCTGGTGCTCCGGTGTAATTGCTCCGTGTGAACCGCGTCGAATAGAAAGTGCCATTTGAAAACGTTTAAAACGAGAACAACTTTATTTGCGTCGATGAATGGCGGTTCATTTTCACCGTTTCAATTAACGAAACAATTCGAATTAAAAGAACGTTTTTAGCCGCGTAACGAGTACAAGTTCCGTGTCGTGTTACAACGAATTGAAAGATAAAAAGATACACTTTTATTGTTTTCGATATCTGTTAGGTCGTAGAGTGCATATTACAGAGAATTAGATCTCGGTACAAGTTGTTAGCGATACAATAATTTAAGGGTTCTTCGTTTCTTCACATTTGTAGCTTCAAATCAATTACCTGAAGCAGCAAGATCCAAGGAGTGATTACATTCCGAGTATTATTTTATTTGTTAGTCATATTTGGTTATAGGAACCTTTAACCTTAGCAATATTTCGAGCTGTCAATTGAATCGAATCGAGTTAGAGAATGTCCTTCGTTTCGTCACACATTCTCGTGGACGATAAAAATGAAAACGTAATAAAAAGACCGAGACACGACAGCTTGATACGAAGGATGAAAGAACTTTTTACTGGATGGCCAACAATAACTGGGACTGTAACTTGAAAGAAGCTAATTATCTTTGTTCTGAATTGCAACGACACTTCCTCTCTTACAATTTACGGTTCTTAGTCTTTCAGTTGAATAAATAATACGGGCTACTCTATTCCGAACATATTACTCGGTTATGTACTTAAAAACGTCCTTTGTTACAATTTTCAAGCTGTTCGAGAAAAGAAAGTGGTGGTTAAATATATAATTCTCGGATTTGGAGGCGTGGAAAATTGGGATCTAGGGAGATTAGTATTTTGGAAGTTTGGAATCTTGGGAAATTGGGATCTAGGGAAATTGGGAAGCTTGGAAATTTGAGATCTAGGGGAATTGGGGAACTTGGAAATTTGTGATCTAGGGGAATTGGGGAACTTGGAAATTTGGAATCTAGGGAAATTTGGGTTTTTGGAAATTTGGGATCTAGGGGAATTGGGGAACTTGGAAATTTGGGATCTAGGGAAATTTGGGGATACGGAAATTTGGGATCTAGGGGAATTGGAAAACTTGGAAATTTGGGATCTAGGGGAATTTTGGTTTTAGAAATTTGGAGTCGTGGAAAATTGGGATCTAGGGAAATTATTATTTTGTAGTTTTGGAATCTTGAAAGATTGGACCTAGGGGAATTTGGGGACGTGGAAAATTGGGATCTAGGGAATTTAGTATTTTGGAAGTTTGGAATCTTGGAAAATTGGGATCTAGGGAAATTGGGAAGCTTGGAAATTTGGGATCTAGAGGAATTGGGGAATTTGGAAATTTAGGGATCCAGGGAAATTTGGGGATTTGGAAATTTGGAGTCGTGGAAAATTGGGATCTAGGGAAATTAGTATTTTGTAATTTTGGAATCTTGAAAGATTGGATCTAGGGAATTTAGAGATTTGGAAATTTGGGAACGTGGAAGTTTGGGATACAGGGAATTCGGTATTTTGGAAATTTGGAATCTTCACGAATTGGAATTTGGGGAATTTTTGGTATTTGAAAACTAGGAAAATTTGGACAGTGAGTATAGCACAGCATATGTCAAGAATGATTTGTTACTAGTAATAGTCAACATTGAAATCAATCATTGCAGCCAATTTACTGACCATAATACATTAAACTCAATACACATTATAGAATTAAAAAATAAAAATAAAATTATATTATATCAAACCCTCAACTTTGATCACCCCACATAGAAACGTCCTCTCACCCAACAAAATTCTTGAATTTAAAACAAATTCCTAGATAGGAAAAAGCGCGGATAACACTAATTTGGTCGAGATAACAAGCAGAACATCGTAAGAAGTGAAAAATTTAGGGGTAAAAGAAAAGTTGCCTAATAATATTATCAGCTGGCTCATTAAATCCAAAGTTTGTCAAGTCCGGCTGAGAATCTTGCTCCGATCAGGACACAGCAACGAGCATGCCGGAATCGTGTTCCGGCAAAAGCTAATCACTAAAAGGATCGCGGGCAAACCGCGGTGCCCTATAGCCGGGAATAATGGTCGAATTTTTGCTGACAAACGAGCAAAGTTACAGGAAGCCGCGTCGCAATAAGTCACGTTCCTAGTTTCGGCCGCGAAATACGGGAAAAAGGGAGGCAGTCGATTTCTCTTCGGTGCATAATGCCCGGTATTAATTTAATGAGCGGTAATTACCGGCCATATATACAGCGTGCGTGGTCCCCGACACCGCTCTTGGTGAGGGGGGCACCGTGCACGCAGTACATGTACCTGGTAGGGTGGCTCTTTGTACAGAAGGCATTACGCGGTATATCGGTTTCGAATACATGTTCTACGATGAACGAACACGAAACGAGCGGTCGAGTTTTTGTACGGTGATCACCGCTGTATCTAGGTGTTTCGGGGCCCTGAGCAATTCGAACGCTTTGGTATATATTTGGGGAAATTTGAGAATTCGAGGAATTGTAAAAGTGGAAAAGGGACATGATAATTTGAAAATTTGGAGAAGTGAAAAGTTGACAATTTAGGGACACGATGATTCGAAAATTTGAACAAATGTAAATTTAGTGGAATTATAATTTGAAAGTGTAGAAGTTTGCAAATTTGGAAGTATGGAGATTTGAAAATTTAAGGTTATGAAGATTTGTAAATTTGTAACTTTGTAACTCTATAACTTTATAAGTTTGTAACTTTATAAATTAGTAAATGTCTAAATGCGAAACACTTCAAAGATCACAAAATATATGACTTTAGCTTCCTTATCGATTAAATCTCTGTCGATGACGATGGTATAACTTTAACACGTAATCAAGCGAAAATATACGTGAATGTCACATATGAACGGAAACGCGGAGGACCCCACCCTCTTTCGATCGCTCGCTCTCTATCCAAGAGGATCGAAATTGGTAGTAGTCGTCGATTTCCTTACACCGAGAATCAACGGGCTATGAAAGCAACCGGACGAATCGTGTTTCTACCGGCTGTGCCCGACTTCGAGATTCGACTCTGTGCGCAAAGGTCAAAGGGTGTTCGAGAGCTCGATAACTGCTGGCTCCGATGGCTCGAAACGAACCTACGGGCTGCTGAACGTTATACGTGTCACTGAACCTAACGAGGTTCTTGCTACGATCTTGCTAATAGATCAACTTGACGGACCTTCCGCTTTCGGACGCTTGAAAAATGGCCACTTTTTCGACGAATGCTTTCAAGTACTATCGAAACTGTTAACGATCGCATCAAACGCAGAATGTTCATTATTCCATGTTGTTATACTTGGATTGAACGTTCGATGACATATTCTTTGACATCCCTTTAACTTTATTTTCAGGACTCTGACGCACTCTTTGCGTCACTTACAGCTGATAACCAGATTTATTTTTAGTAATGAATATTAAAAAGTCTAAATTAGAATATGTGATGTTTCACAGCCATTCTTGACGTCTGGCTCGTTGAGTAACTTGCAACTGGCTCTTTGATAAACTATATTCTTTGTGCGTTTGTCATAACGGAGAATGTGCAACCCAGTGAACCAACTCTCGACATACAGTTGTCCACATGAAAACATATTTTACCTGACATCTAAATCTGCGCGGATAAACGTTTGATCTGAGAGTTTATTGTCGCAGATCGCTGCACAGAACCTCTTGGTGACTTTTATGGTACAGTTCATTAAACATTATACATAATTATGTTCCATAATTAACCCATTGACAGTCATGGCAGCCACGTGCAGGGTAAGGCGTTCAAACTGTTTAATCTACCATCTAAGTCTGTTTTTTAAGATTATTCTAACTGAAAAAACAGGAGACGTGGTTTAATTTTGAATTCAGTACAAGCTAGATATTTTTTGGACCAGAATTAGACCACACTGTAAAAATTCTCAATTTGATTTGACTGAAAAAATGACCTCGTTGACCATAATCCTTATCATTCTCTGTCAACTGTTTGAATATCACTTCGCTGAAGAAACCATAAATGTTTAAATTATTTTACCACACTGAAAGGATTAATACCATGAAAAAATTCTCATATTGATTTCACTGAAAAAATGACGTCGTTGACCATAACCCTGATCATTCTCTGTCAACTGTTTGAATATCACTTCGCTGAAGAAAGCAGAAATGTTTAAATTCACAGTTCCCTAAACGGCCCTGAGGAACGATAAAGTGGCAGACGAACTGTCAGACGAATCTTGAGGCAAATAGTATATTCAAGGTTAAGGGTAGCGACAAAAAATGGAAACAAGAAAGGGAAGAGTGAAGAGGTCGTTGCATTGTCCCAAAATACAAGCATGGAACGAGAGGTCCACTCTTAGCCACACGGCGAGGTGAAAAATATAACAAAAGAGTAAAGATGTTTCCAGGAGCGATTCGTCAGGGGTCAAGCAAGAGACGACGACCACGACCGCGACCACGAAGACCAAGCTGAAGCTTAGACTCTTCTTCATAGTCATTCCAGAACTTTATTTCCCCGAGGATCGCTCCGCTAGAGTTTATCGCTCGGGGTAACATTGTTCCCCGTTTTATACCCCACTTCCAACCCCGTCTTCACTTTTTCCTCCTCCTCATTCTGTTATTTCTGCCGTCTGCATTTATTCTCGTCCTCGTTGACCCTCCCTTTCTTACCCCCTCAATCACGACTGACTACAGTTGCGTGGAGTGTCGATTCTATATCTGTTACTTGGATTTGTGTGGAGTACAATTTGGGAGATTGAAGAGAATTTATATTTTATTTTTGTGGAGCTTGAATTCGGGTATTTGAAAATTTTTGAGTAATTTGTACAAGTTCATTATGTGAGAGAAATTTCAAATTGAAGAGCAATTTAATTTATGGTATTGGATTCGAGTATTTGAAAATTTGAGAGTAATGTATTTACTAGTAAGTTCACATGCAAATAATTTTATAATATCAGGGAAATTTCAAATTCTTTTATTATTGAACTTCTTTTTCTCTCTCTGCGATGTGGGAAATGCATTTACGAACACTCCGGCTTACTAGAGTAGCGTGCAACTCCATTTCGCAACTAGAGTTGAGAGGAAACATGTCTCGTAACATGTCTAGCAGCATTTCCATATTTCCAAGTTCCCGAATTCCTAAGTATTCAACTTTCTTATATTTTCGAACGCAAAATTTTACAAATTCGGAAGCTTGAAAATGTAAAAACTTCCAAGATTGTAATAAATACGAAATTATTTAAGGCATTCACAAATTTAAAAAATTTAAAATTATTTCATTTTTAAAGGTCCAAATCATCAATTTTCAAAATTCAACTTCCTTATTTGACAACTTATACTCCAAATCCTATGAAATGTACGAATTCCACAATTTCTACAAATTCTACAAATTCTACAAATTCTAACAATTCTACAAATTCTACAAATTCCACAAATTCTACAAATTTTACAAATTCTACAAATTCGACAAATTCGACAAATTCGACAAATTCTATAAATTCGTAAAATCTTCAAATCTCCATGCATCATAATTCTTCAATTTCTCTTAACCCAAAATGACTAGATTGTTAAACTACTACATTACCAAATTACCAAATTAGAAAACTCCCAGTTTCTCAAATTTTTAAATGATCAAATCTTCTAATCGTCAAAATCATAAATCTTCAGATCAACATATTATCAAATTTCCAAATTCTCCAATTCCTAAATCCTCGAATTCCCAAATTTTCAAATTTCCAAATTCTTAAATTATTGAATCCTCAAATTTCCAAATCTTCGAATTCCCAAATCTTCAAACTGTTCAAATCTTCAAAATCTCCAAATCCCTAAATTCCCAAATCCTCAAATTCCCAATTCCCCATGTTCCCAAATTCCCAAATTTCCAAACTTAAAAATCCCCAGATCCCCAAATCCCCAAATTCCCAAATTCTCAAATTTCCAAATCCTGAAATCCCCAAATCCTCAAACCTCCAAATTCCCAATCCCCCATGTTCCCAAATTCCTAAATCCCCAAATCCCCAAATTCAGAAACTCCAAAATTTCAGATCTCCACCGCCAAGTAAGTTTCGACCCATCCCCATCTATCTTCTTCAATCTATCTTCAAGTATCCGTCTGCCACTCGCAATCACGATTTCCGAATATCAAATACTGTTTGGTTAGGATAAAAGGCCGCGAGCTTCCTCAATTTCTTCGTGGTTCTTCAGCGTCGAGGGACGTTCCGTTAACCCGGCGTAATCAAGAGTCTTGCTTTATTGCCAACTGTGGCACAGTTTCGAGCCACCTTACGAGGTAACGCGGCTCGAAAAAAAAAAAGCCCGAAACACTTTTCGTCGGTGGATAACCTAGTTCGAAACAGTATGGACGACGTAGTTTTCGAGCCTCGAACCAGCCCGTTGCATTCGTTACATCGATTTCCCGCGATATCGCTGGTTAATTGCACGAAATTAAGAGTGCCTCTTCATCGAACGACCAAACGTTAAACCTTCCGAGCGTGACGCGGCCAACCACTCTGCAACGAGTGATAACATATTTATTTTCGCGACACGTGCAAGTGTTAGGTGTACAAATTAATTTGGTGGTTTCGACATTAACATTCACTAATTACTGTTTTATCGGGTCATTAGGGTGGTTGTTACGCGAACATGCTTTGTTGGGGAAATTTCTTTTAAATTAAAGTGGATGCAAGGAACAATGCGGGGTAATGATACCTAAGACCTGCACGATAGGTAATCATACCTTAACCTAGATTTAGCTTCGATACACATGTACGTATACACCTATGCGGTACTTGTATGATATGTTTAACCGCTTAATCCGCGATTTCTTCAATTCGAGAAGACAAACTCGCCATTTAGTACTTTGATAATTGAATTGAAATTTAGATGTTCATTTGAAATTTCATTTTTCCATTTGATAATTTAAATTGAATTTCACGTCTCAAATTTTATAAATTTAAATTTAGTTCTTCGATATAAGAAGTTGAATTAATATTTAATTCTTCAACTTGATGTGTGACTTTTAAATTTAGTTTTCAATAACGAAAGTCATTATTTGGTGCAGATAATTTTAATGCATTATAGAAATAATTTACCAATGAAAGAGTAGAAACGAAATTGACACGTAGATGGATTGCCCCGTATTCCAGCTAATGGCTTCTAAAATCATCGCCCTGGAACACTACTCTTTAGCCCCAGGGCAACCTAAAGATGCCAAGGCCTGGGGCTACGAATTGCCCATCCTTGCTGCGGATCATTATTGCGAATCGGGATCGAAACTTCCGGTCTCAATAATAAAAGGAATCCTGGGAGAAAGATAAAGTGTTAGGTCTTCCATGACGTAGCCAAGATGGCTAACCTCAACGTCCGCAACTTCCGGTGTCATTTTTATTTTAATTTCTACTATTACTTTTATATTAATACGTACAAATTTATTGAATTATTTTACTAAATTTATTGAATTATTTTATTACATTTTGTTGTTAAATTTACTCAAGTATTTTATTTGAATTTGCTGCTAAATATTTTATTGCATTTATACAATTACTTTATTGAAATTTATGACTGTTCTATCTGTTGAAGTTATAAAATATGGAAGTCTTTGTTTAAGCATAATAATTTAGCCACTCGCTGTGTTTATAGAATTTATATATGAGTTCACGGTGCAGGGATGCTTCTTAAGACGACTTACCGTTTATTAATGAGTTAAACTGTGAACATTAAACACGTGCGCAGTAAATAAATTAATATCCGTTGCTTTCTACATCTTCAAGTTTACGCTGAAGATATTATCAAGATGCATGTTATGGAATAATCATTTAGAATTTAGAAATTTGTGTAGCTAGCTATTTTGAAATTCTGGAGTTTTTGCATTTAATAGTTTGGTAATTTGGAAATTTGAGAATTCTTACATCTGTGCTATGGAAAATTTGAGAATTAAAAATTTCTGCCACTGGAAATTTGGGAATTAAAAAATGTATACCATGGAAAATTTGAGAATTAAAAAATTGCGTCACTAGAAATCTAAGAATTAAAAAATTGTGCTACAGGAACTTCAAAAATTCTAAAATTTGAGTTAATAAATTAGGAACTTAAAAATTTGTGCTATTAAGAACTAAAGAAATTAAAAAGATCTGAAACTTGATGATTTGAAAATATCGCGATACACGACAGTAAATAAATTATTACACGCTGCTTCAATATAACATTATCAAAATGCGCTTTATGGAACAACTCGTAGACGAAGATGGATGTAGAAAAGGTTAACCATGGACTTTTGTCGCTAACCGAAGAAGTATTCCTATCGCAAAACAGGCATCTGGAGATAGAAGCAGCCTGCGGGCAAGCTTTTCTGAAAGTGTCACGTAAAACTTTAAATCTCGTATCTTACGCCTAAGATGCCGCACCCCTAAATATTTTATCCCCTGCTCTTTCGTTTCTTTCCACCTTACGAGTCTCCCTCTTTAAGTTATCTTTCGTCGTGAATTCATAAGTGAACCGGTGTTTCGGTGTCCGCTGTTGAAACTTTTCCTTATAATAGCGGACTTCTTAACGAGAGCGGAACGGTTTTAAAACACACAACTTCCTGTAATAATTCGTTCGCTTCTCTTTCGTTATAGACGCGAGGAAGCTTCGAATACATGTTAATTTTTCATACTGTCTATTAAGAGTTGTGTTCCGGTATAGTATGATATCCGCGGAGAAAATGGACGTATTTATTATTATACTGGATAAGTGCTGGTGTCTATACAGTAATTTTATAACTTTATATGTTTTTATATACTTATGCGTTTTACATGTAGTTGTGAAGTATGAGTTTAGAGAATATAGTTGAAATTTTTCAATTTTTCAATTTTTCAATTTTTCAGTTTTTCAATTTTTCAATTCTTCAATTCTTCAATTCTTCAATTCTTCAATTCTTCAATTCTTCAATTTTTCAATTTTTCAATTCTTCAATTTTTCAATTTTTCAATTTTTCAATTTTTCAATTTTTCAATTCTTCAATTCTTCAAGTCTACAATTCTGCAATTATACAATTCTACAATTCTTCAATTCTCGAATTCCCAAATTGTGACATTGCCAACTTGCCAAATTCCCCAATTCTCAAGTTCCCAAATCCTCAAATTCTCAAATCTTGAAATTCCCAAATCCTCAAATTTCCAAATCCTGGAATTTCCGAATTCACCAATTATCGAATCCACACATTCCCAAATCCTAGAAATCACGAATTCTAAAATTATCGAATCCTCAAATTTCCAAATTCGTGAATTCCTAATTTTCTAAATTCCCCAACTCCTAAATTTCCAAAGACCAAAATTTTCGAATTCCCAAATTTCAAAGTTCCTAAACATCAAAATTTCTAAATAAGTTCAGAAGTTTGAAAGCTGTAAATTTCCAAATTTCCTAATATAAGAACAAAAATTTTGGAAATTTGTAAATTTAACCATCAAGCTCCATCAATGAATGTACCACCAATTTCCCACCCCCTCATATAGTTCCTACTATATTTAGCCGATTGGAAGTGTCGGTTCGAGTCATTTGAAATTATACAACAAGTTATTATTGCATCTACATCTCATTCTCATTCACAGCCGTTTGCGCAGTCTTAGGTATACACCTGATAATTGAGAATCGTACACTTAGCAATTCCGAGTAGTTGATGACTGGCTAGAATATAGAAATCCGTTTCATTTTCGAGATACGAGTGCTCGTTAATGAACGTATCTGGCAAACTGGAATAATTATGAAGACATCTGTTTAAAGGAAGGAATAATTAGAACGTACGAAAACAGAGTGATGCGAGTTGACTGTTCTGTCAAGCTTTGTTTAAGTTTAACTCATTTTTTGAAATAGTCATATATGCTGAATCTACTGGCCTCCTTACCTCGGTTATACCTAATTAACATGTTTTTATGTCGTTTTCGTCTTCCTCTTTATAAACCTTCAAGGATAGTCGTTTTGTAATTTTAGATAAGGTACATCATTACTTAATTTTAAATCAGATCTGTTTTAAATCAGATCAGTCAGATTATTTTTACGTTCCATATCATATTAGTTTTAGATCATTTTTAGGATCAGATCAGGTTCAGATTATTTTTATGTTTCATATCAGATCAGCTTTAGATCACTTTTATATTTCAGGTCAGATCAGTTTTAGATCATTTCTATTTTTCAGATTGATCAGTTTTAAATTATTTTTATATTTCAGACTACGTCAATTTCCGGTCATAAGATTTCAGGTTTCAAATTATAAAAATTATTTAGACAATTTTCTTCAAATGTATATGGATCTTTGTTAAGATAAAAAATAAAATATTTAATAAATATAAATAATACATACAACATCAATTGTAATATGAATTTAACGAATACTACAAAAAAACACGAACGAAAAGTAGAACATATTCTCTTGTTTAATACTAATATAAATGTTTGAGAATGAAAGAACACATTGAAAATGCCGTAGGGAGATTTACCTTTCAGTTAACTTGTGATCGACGACAGTTTGTGATCGGATTTTACTTATTGTCTTAAACAGAGAGAAGGGCTTCAGAGAGCTCGAGTTAACCTCGCCTTTAACATCGCAGACTATTAACAGAGATTCCTTTTGCGACTGCATAACCAAAGGAAAACGATATTTGAAGAATTTTATGCAAAATCTGTTGCACAATGGCAACGTGTACGACATCTTTGATACTGTAAAACGAATGGGTAATCTGGTTGGAGTATTACAGGTGTGGAATTTAATACCAGTTACTGGAACAGCGAATCTATATAATGTTCTATGTAGAGATTATCTTTTTTAAGATTAACTTCATTAACGTAATTGTACTCCTGCATCCACGAGATAAGTTATTAAATCTCTTATGAAACTTGTTGTTTGATAACGTCGTCATTTCATTTTTATAATTTTGATAGAACAATAATTTCATTTTATGATTTTGGAAATATAGTCATTTGAGGTTCACAATTTTAATGATACGATATAATTTGTAGAATATTGATAATATAATAATGTAATCTTTATAATAGCAATAACATCGTAATTTTTAATTTGGTGTTCGGATTAGATCATCATTTAATCGTGATTGTGAGTGAAGATATTAAGCACTAACATTAGTTTAACATTACGGTAGGTGGATATTGATAAAGCAGTCGATATACATTCCCCTAACCTAACGGGATTAGGTACTAGGGACGTGCTTAGACTTAGAATATCACGAGAAGTAGGCTACCTCAGAAATTTCCAATTACTGGATTTATAGAGTATATTTCACGAAGTTCAAAAGCTCAATTTCAGCTTTAATTTAACATTTCAAAATTACAAAATTGTCAAATCTCAGAATCCCTAAATTCCCGAAATTCCAAAATCACGAATACCCAAATTATCAAATCCCAAAATTCTAAACGTCACAAAATTACAAAGCCGCGAAAAGACCTCAAATCTCAGAAGTCCCAAATATCAAATATTCAAAAATTCCACAAACCCCAAATACCAAAAATCCCAAATTCTCAAATCTCCAAATTTCAAGAAGCCCAAAATTTCAAAACCCCAAAGTCCAAAATCCTCAAATCCCAAAATCCCAAAGATCTAATTTCTAACCGTTTCAAAATTCTAAAACGATAATCTTCGCAAACTCCCAAAATACAGGCTCAATCTCTAAAATTTGATCTTCTGCCGAAAGTGCACCCCTATTTACGTTACACCGCTGGTACCAAAATGTTCCGAATGTACGTTGTCTAAACTGAATCCTTAGCTCCTTACCTGAGCCGAAGGGTACCTAATTGGAAGCGTTTAACTCGAAACAGTGGTTACATGCACGGGAATCGTTTCGCAAAACTAACGACGTTAAACAAGTTCCGTGGATCGCATCGGTCCGGCGTTCACGGCACGACCCTAACAGCAATTTCACGAGGCAAAGAAGAATACAAACGGCGATGCCACGTGACGGAATATACATTGGAAATAATCGTGCGACCGACAAGGAGCTTGGATCTTGCTCATCCTCGGCCCCCCATACAAATGTAACGAAATGGAGGCGAAACACGCGAGATAGAGAGAGAGCCTCCCTGGACTTATCGCACGGCTTTCTGGGATCGTACAAAATGCACTCGACCCAATTCAAAAGCGACGAAGAAAGAGAAAATGGAAGGGAAGAGAAAAAGGTGGTCGGGGGTTGCTGAGAAGAAGATGAAGGAGGGGGCTTCCTATGGCCAGGAAAGGGAAAAGCAGTTTGCCAGGGAGCATCGAAGCCGGCCAAAAAGGCGTTAGGGAAGCCCGTCACGTTCTGGACGGCGTGAAAGGCATCCCTGTAAAGGAAAGGAAAACGAGGGAAAAGCCGGGCCCTCGTTAGCCGTCCTGTTATTATTTCGATCTGGGTCGATCGGTTACGAAAGGAACCACCGCCTGATCGCTACACGACTTGTCGTTAACCATTCATTTGTTCATCCCATAATCGAATTATTGCTCCACTCTAAACACTTTTGTGCCTTTGCGCACAATGTGGGATCGAGTTTAATGAAATTGTAACTGGAACTGTTTTAACTTTATTCATATTATAACTGAAATTTTTTTGGACAACCCTGGCACATTGGAAACAAACCCGTACAATTTATTTGATGCGTCAGTCAAAACTCACTCATAGTTATAATGTTAAAACAATTAAAATGTATTTTATGTTGAGCGATTCTTGATTATTCAAATTATAGTTGGACCTTTCGAGTTGAAGATTACTTTAAGTAAGACTTATTTGAACTGTGAGTCACGAGACTCACGGCTAGAGGTTAAGGGACGCAGACGCCATCTTGAACAGTCCCAATGTGACGTTCTGACGTTCGAAACGTTTGTCGACTTGTTCTTTGCCTCAATTGTGAGTAACTCGTACAAATACGTGTGAGTCTAGGTGTTTTTACGTTCTGACCAATCTAGATATAGTAAAATACGTGTGAAATAAACGACAGTGGCAATTAATAGAGAAATATTAACATCGAAACGTAGCAGAGATAAGCTTGTCCTACAAACTGTAACTTTCTGCCACGTATTTCTGTACGAAATCACCAAATATTGATAGTAATCGTTGTTATGATTATCGTACTTATGTATGAATTATGTCAACGTAAGGCTGCAGTGGCCCAGAAATTGCTTTCAATCTCCAGAAGCCTTTATCGATGAAAACTCGGCATCGAGGGTTATTCTCCGCGACGAACAGAACGTCAATTAATACATGCAGACAACAATTTAATACAGCAGACAACAATCGAGCACGTATAATCGCGTTTCACTGTGTCGTCGCCGGTTCAATCTTTCTTCCCCGCATTTCTCGTGCACGTTAAAATTTAATAGGGAAGCGAAGCCGGGTAATCCGTTAATGAACGGAACGCGATCTACTTGAGAAGCGAACTCGAGAAGATTGTTTAATAACGCTCATTATTCGTCGATCGATCCACTCGATTAACGTTCGGTAAAATTGAACGTTAATTGATTCCGAGGGAATTTCGATTATTCCCTGTTTCCGTTTGTTTCAACGTTATTTAACGAAACATCGATCCGGAAGAAAGTTTCACGAAATACTCGTCTCTTTTTATATTTTCGAGGGATATCTCGGGTCATCTCTGTCACCTGTCCGTTACGCTGAAAGCGCTTAATTCGACGGTTTCATAAAATCTCCGGTGATTTGTCGTTAATCACCCGCCGCGATGATGAACGCGAAAAATTCTATAAAATCAAAGCACGTTTCAGCGATTATCAGCGGTAATTGCGATTGCGCGGATCCTTCTCAAACTCTAAACGACGAAATTAATGCTGCAGATTGAACGTTCAATTTTCACCGAATTTCAAGAGACAAGTTGAATCATGGGTATGCGCAAGAAATTAAAGGCACGCCATTGATTTTGATAA
The DNA here is from genome assembly GCA_036983795.1 of Megachile lagopoda. NCBI lineage: Eukaryota > Metazoa > Arthropoda > Insecta > Hymenoptera > Megachilidae > Megachile > Megachile lagopoda. The sequence continues at coordinate 10,150,660 of CM072785.1, read as the reverse complement.
AAGGACGAAAAGAGAGCGGATTTCAGCCGTGGGGATTTTCCTTTTAATTCATTTTACTCCATCGGCGAATTATATCACTGCTAAAGCGTTTTTTGATCACTCGACGAGCTTCGCTGAAATAGTATCGCCAACGCTTTCACCGATATTAATAATATGGCAACTCTTATACTCGTCAAAACTGTACAGCATTTGTTGATCTTGCAAACTCGTAAGAGTTACGTATTGATTTCGAGAAGAGACGGGCAACTTTGCAATAGTTTCATACTCGGTCTACAAGATGCACGATATATTTACGTATTAATTAACAATCAATTTTAGAAACATCGAACTTGTACGATCATTTTCAACATGACTTCAAAATGGCTGACGATTGTTCTGTCATGAAATTCTGCGAGAAAGGCTCTCAGAATTGTTCCTCGTAAGTAAACAGTCATTTCATATTCAAAGTGTTCATAAAACGTTTATGTATCGTTCTCACTGAAGTTTGACCTGTACCATAAACGCTATTTTATTTTTATCATCAAATCAAAGTTTTCAAAAATTGGCCATTTTATGGTATATTCTGGAGGTATATTCTGGAGTCTAAAGCTATTTTTGATTAGCTAATTTCGTCGAAAACCGGATTTCATAATTATCAAGAAATCTGTTTCTCGTTTCAGCTTAAAACGTGACACAAATGCTATTTTGACGGCATCGATTTGGGACCTGTACCTTGGTTATTGTTTTTTATAATCGAAACTCGATAATTTTGAATCGAGAACGTTAACGACGCGGTTTTCTATTTTCGAAATATGACATTTCCGTGCAATTTTTCGGTGTTATAAATTCAGTGTGCTACATGTATAATAAAATATCTTGGATCGCAAAGTATTCCGAACACACTGACCTAAAATTATTCGCCGGGACTTTGATTAATCTACGAAGAAGTTGGTCACGCTCGAAAGTCGAGAAAAGAAGCAGTGTAATGGAATTATTAATAACAGAAAGGAAAAAGCACCGAACGGTATCTATCGTACTAACAGTATTAGGTTGCGATTCGAAAGTTTAAATTCGTAAAATTAACTTTTCGTATCCATAATAATTAGTATTGAACGTGTTAAAGTACTTATTCGAAAGTACCGTGAATCATAAACTATTCGGAACATGTCAACTTAAAATTGTTCTTCGCGACTTTGATTAATATACGGAGAAGTTGGTCACGCTTGAAAGTTCGGAGAAAAGCTGTGTAATGGAATAATTAATAACAGAAAATGACGGGGAAAGACTGAATTGCATTCCTATCTTAATAAAACGTACCATTGGGTAAATGTTAATTGACCATACAGGTTTAATGAAAACTCAAAATATTTCCGAAAATATTTGTAATTTTTAATTTTTTTAGAAAATCGGTGATGTTATGAGTAATTTTTATTTGAGAGTGATTCAATTTGGAGATTTACAATTTCGCAAATTTTCAGATTTTTAAATCTGTAGGTTTTCGGATTTGCAAAATTTAAAATGTACAGTTTTTCAGATTTTTAAATTAAGTTTTGAACCTTGAAATTTTCAGATTTTTGAACTTCAAAAGCTTCTAATTTCGAAAATGGAATACAGAAATTTTCAGTGAAGGGAACAGAAGTATAATTACCATCACATTAATAAAGATGCAAAATTCAACAAGAAATGAATCGATAGCATTATTACTAACCAATGTTTTGACGGCGAGCGTGTTAATAATTAGACTATCAATAAATCTTGCTACACGTGTTCATTTTCACCGCGTCAATCAACGCGGCAAAGTACATATTCTAAAAGACCATGAATCACGAACTACAATTATTCTCCACGATTTTGATTAATCTACGAGGAAGTTGGTGACACTTGACAGTTCGATCAGAAAAAGGAGGAAAGAACAACAACGGTGACCGTCATCAACGATCGTGCAATACAGTTTGCGCGAACGACGTTGAATATATTCTAGCCATACATAAATCAGTCGGCCATGCAGTGTTCTAGAAGAAACTCAATGCCGATTCGAACATTCATGAACTCGAAAAATTAAACAATTCACGGTAAAAAGATTCAAAAATTCAAAATCAATAAAGTTTCACAAATTTTCGGATCAAAAGGAACTAACGTAATAAAAATAAAAAAAGGACGTTACACGCATCGTATTAAACAAATTAAAAACATAAACGAAAGTTTGTAATCGTAAACAAATGAAAAGAGCGTCGCAAATTAACGCGGACCGTACACGCGCTAGTTTCGACTTTTATTGTCCTCGTACGCTACTTGTGTCCATATGTACCCGCGCGAAAAAAAGGAACGTGTTTATTTGGACGGGTGCTCGGTCGCAGTTTAGTTTCAGTTAAAATTTGAATATCAAGAGCCGACAAGCGTAGTAGTGTCACCGCACTTCAGAACGGACTGTCGTTTCTAAAACGACAGAACATGCTAGCGGTCGCCAGCTAGTATCTGTCTCTGTGTGCAACCACGAGATAAACCTGATTACTTCGTGGTAGCAGAGAGTTCACCGGATACACCTACACCATTGGCACGTGGTGATATTCTCGTTCCTAGAACGCGTTACACGCGTCGACAACGCCAACTGATTTATGCTCTGCTAGTATATATTCATCGTCCTTCGTGCAAACTCTATCTGTTGTGCTACCATTCATGTCTAATTAGAAACGCGTTAACTGCCTCGTCAAAACACTGGTAATTTGCAATATGATTTTGCTGATATTGTGAACTTTTTGGCATTGGCACTCTCTGTCGGATTTATCTGGATAATCGTTCGGGCAAAAGGTAAATAACAGTTATATTACATTTTTTGATATGTGATAGTTACACGAGTTACTATGTCTATGTGTCGAGGATTTGGAGGAATTGGACATTTGGGGAATTCGGAGGAATTGGAGAATTTGGGAAATTTGAGTTTGAGGAATTTCGAAAATTTCGGGAATTTTCAGAAATTGCAAAATTTCGGGATTTGGGGAATCTGAGGAATTTTAAGTGCTGGGGAATTTGAGGATGTGGGGAATTCAAGGAACTTGAGGAATTTGGTGAATTTAGAAAAGTGAAATTTTCAGGAATTGCTAAATTTGGGAAAAAAGAATTTGAGGGATGTTGAGAATTTAGGGGATTAAGAGAATTTCTGTAGAATTTGTAAATTCGAAGAACATAGTGAATTTGAGGAACTTTGGTTTTAGTATTGTAAAACATTTTCTCTAATCACGTATCGTCGATTTTATTTCTCACCAAATACTTAAAGTATTCTCTCAAGGTAATCCATAGACTATTAAAACAGATGTTTGATACACGGACATAATAAATTCGATCGTTCAAAGGTTTTCGGTAATCCAGTCTACCCTCTTGCTTTCTCAAGCATCGCATAATGTTGCTTTAGCTTGGAATATCAGATAACTTGGAAACTGGATATTAACATCATGGATGCTTCATTATTCGTAGGATTTACAAATATTAAACGGAAAGTAAATGCCTGGCGTCCCCAATTTTCTTTCAAGTTAAATTGACCGCCTTTTAAATTACAGCAAAATATGCACACACTCGTCACACACGCAAACAGGATGTTTACGTACACCAATATGTCATTAGAGGTTCAAGCTGTCCAAAAAATGTGTCCACCAAACTTTTATTTAAGTGGACAAATTATGTGGTGCAAATTTTTTGATAAGTGGTGGAGATTTTGAAATCATAACAATTTTTTTAAATGACACCTATATTTTTCTAGTGGGTGTTGCGTGAGTGTGCACGGAGAACGTTGGCTGCAGCGCCGCCTCAAAGGGGGTTGCACATCACACGTTCCTCGTGCACGCGCACGATCGCAAAAATGTATGGTTCTAACTAATGGAATGATATGTAGCAGGTCGTTGAATTCAACATCCACTACAATATTATACATAGAAAAATATAGGGTACCATTTAAAAGGATTATTTTAATTTAAAAATCTCTCTCACCTATCAAAAACATTTGCACCGCATGAAATTAAACCACCGAGTTAAATGAAACTTTTGTAGCAACATATGTTTGCTAGCTTCAACCTGTAACGAGATATTCGAGCATTCGTACTTAAACCAAACACCCTGTATAATAGCTAAATTAGTAGGTCAAAGTAATTATTAATGTATAAACTTAAGTCGTACACCCATTTAGCAAGATTTACTAAACGAACACCAGCACTTGCGGCGAGTTCGATTAATACGTAAACCGGAAACTGGTTAATGCCGCGATCCGAGCGTGCATTACGTATCTTACACGATAAATATTTTACGAATCATATCATCTTCTTTAGTTCCTGCCGATTAATTTCTTCCGTCGATTTATCAACGTTGCAACAGTTTATAGGACGGAAAACTTAACGCTCGAAAAAACAAGACACTCGTCGATTTATTCGCATTCGGATATACGGCTGTAAGCGTGAAAAAAAATGTTGCTACAAGCGTTCGCTACAATTTTCTCGTTTTAATTCGATACACTCGTGCAAAACTTGTCTCGCGAATTTACGAACGTGACGTGCATAGGGTGTCTTTGGTAATTTATATTAATCTTATTTACTCCGTTTTTGCGAAAGAAAAATAGCAGGAATTTTTTAGTCTCTGAATTTTGGGGAGTTTAAGGTATTTAGGAAATTTAGGGAATTTAGGAAATTTGGGGAACATGGGGTATTTAAATACTCTAGGGAATTTCAAGAATTTAGGGAATTTAAGGAATTTAAGTAATTTGAGGAATTTTGCAATTTTTGGAGTTTGAGGACCTTTGGGAATTTAGGCAAATTTTTTTATATTTGATATATTATCCTTCGTTTATTTTTTTTTACGCTTCATATTCGATATAAAGAAACGACATGTAGCAATAGCACTAGTGTTAAATTAATTATACTAAAAAAGAAGAATTTAGTTGCCAGTCTAATATCAGTGTGAGGCAGAAATAATTTAATGTAGAATTCGTAGGAAGTTCGTAACCATTTTCCGCAGGCAGCATTTCATAAACCGAAAGTATTACATGTGTTCGAGCGAACATGCATAGAATTCTTGAAATTCAGGCTGCTATGATTGCGGGATTAAGAACCCTTAATCAACCTCAAGTACATGTGCCACTCAGCTATCCAAGAATCCCACTTTACGACATTGTCCGGTAATAAACTAATTTCTAAGCCACCAAGGGTGTTCGTGACTCTCGTATGCTTCATTTACGCTCTGGGTTCTGTATAAATTAGAAGAAACTGTATGAATCGTGAAGTAAATAGAAACTGAAATGTGGAGCAAGCAAAAAGTGATAATACCGCGAAAATTAACGTATGAAATACGAAATTATATTGTAGAATAAAGAGGTCAAAATACATAGTAATTACTAGTGAAAATGGAAATGATATTATTTGTAATTACTTTACAGTAATTTATATTTACATATGTAATGTTACATTATTATAATTATGTAGCTTAATAACAGCTTTATAATATACTATACTATATTATTGCACATATTGTCATATCTTCCACTGTAATATATTCTATAATATATTATAATATCTGTAGTATTGCAGTATAACCTATATTTTTTAACTACTAGTAACAGTGAATATTGTTTTCTATTTATACATAACCTCAAATTACACAAACTGTCATCAACAGTCACAGTTAAACGCGAAAAATTTCTATCAATTTGCACAAATTATATTTGATGAAGTCAGCAAACTGTACATTTAATTATCCCTATAATTCTGATAAATTAATCCCTAACATTCGCAATACTGTAATATGCTACAATATGGCGATTTTTGCTATATCATTCACGTATTAATTGAAAAAGCCGAACGTGATGAAGTATGAATATGCTCCCAGGCATGAATATATTATAAAATGAATGCATATGGAGATACTTTTGAATAAAATCGCAAGAAAAAAGAAAATAAAAAGGAACACTATTGACAACAGAATCGTGTCAAACACTGAAGTGCTTCGTCGTGTATATGCAAATTCTAGTTGTTACTTTAATATACACGGTGTCCTACGGTCTTCTATCAAAATATGGACATTATTCTGCAAGTGAAAGGGAGAGAAAAAATTTGTCTGTTGCTTGTCCTATTTTATATTTAGAATGTCCCACTTTGTGTGCACGGCTTCTCAATTTGATATAATTTTATCTACCTTCTCAATTTCGTGTAATTTGTATACTGATGCTGACTCAATCCGAAACTTTTGAGAATTTAGAAGTTTTGGAACTTAGAAATTTTGGTGAAAATTGGTAAATTTAAAAATTCGTAAATTTGTAACTTTGAAAATATAAAAATGAGTAAATTTGAAAATATGAGAATGAATGTATAAATTTCAGAAATAAAAAAATTAATAAAGTGGACTATTGAAAAAGAAAGACCCACTTTACGTCTGATAGGTATAGGTTCGATCACTTAAGTAGTATAAGACGATTACAGCAGACAGCGTTGTCCCCGACAATGACGAGGTCGTTTAAAATCCTCCATCCATAAATCTCTATTACTCCGTTCGCTATATCCGAGAAACAGTAAGTCAATATTCCTTTCATATCGTTAATGCGAGAATGACGGGCTTATATACGACCGCGTTTATTCGCCAAGGATTTCGTTCGGTTTCAGCCTCGACGTTGGCTCCGGCTTCTTTTTCTTCTTCCACTGGCTGCTACTCGGTTATTTCTTATTCCTTTCACGGACGGGAAAGCGACGTTATTCATTAGTTTCTTCCTCTTTCCCGTTTTAATAATATTCCACGTTTCCTTTGTTCATCTATCAATTTCCACGCTTATCTTTGTTGTTCCCCCTTTCTAACTATACTCCTCTTTCCCGAAACTGCGGTGTACGCGATTTTTTATGAAGGATACCATTCCTGTTTCATTGTTTCCCTCGGCTGAAATATCACAAAAGTTTTCCTCCTGTATCTTCCTTTCCTTCGATCTCAATTTCCACTGCCTTTGCCCGGAAAAACTCTCGTAATCGCGTGGAATTAACATCCCAGATTAACATCTACATTAACATCTCGTTGATTGTGCATTCTAAATAGTAGTAATGGCTAGTGCAATGCATAAATTCACCACTGTAAACTGCACATATTAATTCATAAATTACCTAACCTGCGAATGGAGAGAGGCATAATTAGGATGATAGGAAATTACTGTGATATAGCAATCTCAAAAATAAATCTGAAAATGTTATTCGTTTGCTCGTGCAAAGGTTTAACTGAAGGAATATTCATTAAATTTAATGTAGGTTAAATGGAGGAGGATAAAAGGGTGTATAGGTAATTTTATACGTTTTATACATTTCATATTTTTTGTATTTTGTTACATATTTTATCTTATGTTTTATATTGCTGTATGTACCATATTGTTGTATGTAAATTGCAATAAAAATTAAATTCTAATTATCAGATAATTATGAACATTATTAGCTGAATTTGATTAAGGATAAATAGCATCTACACGTCTACACTTGAAGAGTCTTCTTGCTGCCCTTTCTCTTCAGAGGTAGATGTTGACATGTCTTCATGACTTTGTTCGGGTGTAAATAAACTCCGTACTGTTGATTTAATAAAACTGCAACAGTTTGAAACTGCACTTGCTAAAAAACGGATAAACCGAGAAAAAACAAGCACGTCGAAAGCGTTAAGACCAATTACGTCGCCCCACGCAACCGCACGTGTTGCAGGATCGTTATGTCGATCCCTGTCAATTTCCGCGGTCTCTCTCCGTCTCTTCTGGGTTGTCTTCTTCTTGTTACCCGTCGAAGTAAACTTCAATCAACGATACTCGTTCCCCGCACGAAACGATTTGCGGAGTCAGATAAACGTCCCGCGAACAATGCCGGCCGTAAATCATGTCCTTCCGAATATATTGATGCACTCGATGGCGTCGGATGAGAAAGTGGATGAAAGTGGATCGACCAGCACGCTTTTCAGAAACGTTCTCTTCGCTCTTGATTCACGGTTCGCTTTTCAGCTTCCTCTTGCTTATCCGTGTCTCTCTTTTCCTCTCTCTGCTGTTGGACTCGATTAATCGTCTCTTATGCCCTCGCCGATTCGACCACCTCTCTCGATCGTTTTTGAAAGCACGTCACTCTTTGGTCAGGAACGCGGAGAGGTCGCCCGATGCGTTAATTACTCGTCTATTATCGGCGAAACACACAAGCGAAAGAGGACACGTGGGTCGACCCTACGAAATACGATCTAATCGGGTGAAGAGCGTAAGAGACGACGAGGTCCAACAGAGTGCGGTGATTTTCGTTAAAAATATTCTATATCTACGAATATTGTGGTATTAAGAGATTAGGAGATTGCAGGACACTTTGACTTGAGCGATTTTCATAAAATACTGACTCTTCAGAGTTTCGAAAGGTCCAATTATTTTTCTGAAGTTCATATACCTTTGCGGTAACGATAAAATGTGATATGAAATTTTGAGAAAACAGATCTGAGGTTTTTGAGGGATTTTGAGAATTTGGAGAATTTGCAGCATTTTGGGGGTGTAGAAGATTTAGTGAATTTGGCAATTGAGAATTAAACAAATTCAGAAATTCCCAAAATTTCAGGAACGATTCAGTGGTTCACAAATTCGATATTTTCCAAACTCCAAGTACCAAAAAATTCCAACAGCGTCCACAATTTGTTAATTCCGTCGTACGAAGAGAAAAACAAGCTCCCGACCATTTCGATGCGAATAAAAATAAAGAAACTCGATGCACGTACCGAATGGCCGTGTACACAGAGGCGCAGGTAATTCCGCTCAGAAGTGTCGGCAGTATTTTAATTGCTGTAGCTGGATAATAATCGGGGATACGGCGATTGGTCGAACGACGAGTTTAATATTAATTATCGGAGTTCGTTTCGTGACGTTACAAGAGCGCGCACAGAATCGAATTAAAATCTGTATTTTCTCGGGTGTCGATGAAGGAGGGCAGAAACGATCCGGCTCGTTTTTGTCTCTCTTTTCGACGATCGCGTCAAAGTGTTATTCGATTACATGGCCAACGAACGCGTGGATGTTTCTCATTAATCGCTCTCGCTCTTGCTGTTATCTTCGCCGGAAATGAATGATGCGTCGATGCATCGATACGCTTCGCGAAAACAAGTTCGCCAGGGGAGAATTGACGGGTGCGTTGTTTCAATGCTCTCTCGCTAAGTATTATCTTTAACGCATGATGAACGTATATCTACGTTCCCATTCACGGAATAGATATTCGCAGAATGGACGTCCACGGAATGGACATTCGCGCGTGAATGTCAATAGAACTTCCGACACCGGTATACTCTTTTAATAAATGAAAAAGGACGCTGGTTGCATATATCGATTGCAATATGCTCGCGTTCGGCCGCTGAAAAATTCGTTTGATTTCTGTGATAAGCAGTTCTCTTTTTTTTTTTTCAAATATTGCATCGCAGTGTTTAACGTCATTTGGATTCAGAGCAGTGCCAACTATTAGATTTTGAAATTGCAATCGCTGTTTTCAAGTGGAATTTTCAGTAATTAACTAATTACGGTATTCCGATAATTTGCTTGAAATTTAGGTAATGTAGGATTAGGAACGCTTGGATTGGATTGTAATGCAGTGAAATTCAGGAAAATATGTATTTCAAGAATTCATCGCGTTAGGATTTGTTTGTGAATATTTATTTTTCATGAATTTATATTTGTGTGATTGGAGTGTGATATAGCTGGATTATTCAGGAAGCTTGTTTAAAAGATGCTATTTTATAAAATGTATTTTGACGAACATTTTTGAAAATCGATTTAAAAGTAAATTTAGTCTCTAAGAATCGAATAAACGTAGCGGGATGTCTACCCCACATTCTTATTCCAAGAAACCCTACTTTCGAATGTACACGTCCAACCATTTCAAATCGCGCGTTGCACGTTCTTCGTGAATTAGGTCAAACAAGTTTATCGTTCTCGAAATGTAATTGCTGTGCAGGTGTATCGATGGCGTTCGCGTTAATAATCGCGCGAAATTACAGTACTGGTTCGTTTACGATTTTCAGTACCAAAAACGCGCTACAACCGAACGGAGTCGTTTCTCTCCTTTTCCGGTAGGGGGAGGAAGAAAAATACCACTAGTTTTTATGGTGAAATATCACACGACCAACGTAGGCGAAACTCGAGCCGTCACGTATAATTGAGTTTCTAATCTCTCGCGATTAATCCTACTCCACCGGAAGGCATGTAGCTGAAATCGGTCGGTTGACGGAAATAAATCACCGACGTTACGTCACGATCGCAGGCACCTATAATTTTACTCGCCACTTATCGTACGTCTCAATATTGAGCCGGTCGCATAAAACATTTCCCACGCTCTGTTTTCTCGCGGGGAAAAAATTCCGTTCGGGATCATTGATCATCGGGGATGTAAGAAAATGGCGGACAAGATGGACACGGGAGCGAAGAGCGTTCTATAATTTAAGAGGATATCCTTATCAAAGAGGAAACGAATCTTTTTTACCTACGTGTTATTAAATTTTAATCCCTCCAGAATGGGGAGCTGAACGAAGTTTTTAAAACGTCGAAAATTTTCGAAGTTATGAAGGTCTCTAGAAGAGTGATGAGGACTCTAGCTCGGAGGACACTAGATACTTTTTATTAGTTTTATCGTCCTTTCTGGTCTATGTATTAATATTAGACTTTTCGAGGGTACTTCGTATCGTTAATTAATCGAGGATTAGGTAGGGAGACTGATTTTAAAAGCTTACTGTAAATGGTCAAACTTATTGGCTACGAATGAAAGGTCTGTCTTTTGTTTACGTTCTTAAGTCCTCAGGTATGGATAGGGCTGACACAAACTACTAACTATTAAACTAACTAAAATTGTTACACTAATATTCTAACAGGGTATATAGGGTACTCACCCTAGTATCTTATAAGTATCATTAAATTATTTCATTTTACTTAGATCAATACTGTGTAATATATGTAGCTCACAACTTGTAATCAATTTTAACTGTACATATTATTTTAGAATTTTAACAATATATTTTCAGCAAATAAAATTGATCAATTTTTACATTCTTACCAAATATGTACTCGTAGTGAATATTGGTTAATACAATATTACAGTCTTCTTCAATTTCTGTCTCTTCAAAAGTCAACACTTCCAAGCGACCCAACTTTGTACCTTAAAGAAACTTATAAAACACGAAGACAAAAAACTGATAAATGGTAGTTAAGTGCAAAGAACGTATAAAATGCAAATAAAGAATAACCGCAATCCAAACGTTCGGTTGGATTCCTCTTGATATCGTCCCCACCGGAGATATATCAAGTGGAATTTTTTTGTGGGGTTTATCGGACAGTGTTAATTGGAGAAGCATTATAGTGTCTTGGTGAATGGAGGACGATAAAGCCCGGATAAATTGCGGCGTATCAATATTTTTGCGGTGCTCCGTTGATCGACGAACGTCAGGAAGCATCGAATAGCGTGAACCCAAAGCGATATTCATCGAAGTGAAAATCGGTTGAAAGGTTGAATGACGCTTGTGCGTATCGCAGCTCGATTCCTGGTCGTGATTAATAGTCGTCGGTGTAACGTGTACTGGCCGCGGCCCGTTTCGCAAAACGTGAAACCAGCATGAAACGCCGTTGTACAGGGTTTCTCCTCTGTAAAATATCACTTGAAACGTGGCCCGCTTTACCGCGATACTCCTTTCGTTCAATTATTCAACGTTCAATGGGGAGTTTTGGTGAGGCCGTTTCGGCTGCCTCGAAAACTTTCTGCGTTTCATTCTGATGCGCCAGTTGTCTCCGTTCCGTCAAAACTTTTCATTATCGGAGATATGGCAATTTGGAATTCGGGCATTTAGAGATACGCCACGAACTTGGGGATTTGGAAATTTGGGGCGTGACGAACTTGCAGATTTGGAAAATTGGGGGTTCACGAACTTGGAGATTTGGAAATGTGGGATGTGGTAAACATGGGGGTACAAAAAATTGGCATTTCACGAATTTGGGGATTTGGAAATTTGGGACATGAGAATTTGGAGATTTGGAATTTCTAGATTTGACGAAATTGGAGATTTGGAAATTTGGGACATGAGAATTTGGAGATTTGGAAATTCTAGATTTGACGAAATTGGAGATTTGGAAATTTGGGACATGTCAAATTTGGAGATCAAAAAATTTGGAATGTGACGAATTTGGAGATTTGGAAATTTTAGATTTGTCGAAATTGGAGATTTGGCAATTTGAGACATGAAAAACTTGAAGATCCAAAAATTTGGGATTTGACAAACTTGAAGATTTAGAAATCTGGGAAATTGGAATGTTGGTACTTGAAAATTTGAATATTTGTAAATTAAAACATTTGAACATACAAAAATCGAAATTTTGAGAATTTACAACTTGAAGATATAAAAGTATTAAAATTAAAATATTTGAACATTCAAACATTTGAACCCTTAAAAACTTGAACCTTTGAACATTTAAGGCATTGAAAATTTGATAATTTAAAAAATTGAAAAATTTGAAAAGCTTGTATTTAAAAAATTGAAATATGGTAAACAAAAATTCCACGATACCCTTTCGTCCAATTATTCAATGTTGAATAAAAAGTTTTGATGCGACAGTTCGGTAGCCTTGGGAACTTTGTGCGTTTCATTGTAATGCGCCAGATATTTCTGTTACCGAAACTTTTGATTATTCTGAAGGGAATAAAATGAAATAGCTTGATTGCACGGTCTCATTGTGATCGCTCGTATTATTCAAATAGACCGAAGGACTTTGAGAAATTGTCTACATTCGTTGTTTTATTCATATTTCTGAAATTATTTTGTATTCTCGTAATATTCAATCTTAAAATAGAAGGATTGTATATGGCACGAGCTTGGAGTAATTAATTAATTTTCCAATTTATTTCAACGATAATTAATAAATTGTTAAATCCATATACAATTTCTTTAATTAACAATTAAATTTTGGTTGATTGAATGATTTCCGATTTCGTAATTAAATTTCGTGTCATCAAGTATAAATTGTAACTGTAAATTAAATGATTCCTTAATGCATAATTACAGTTCCTTCGATTACGAATTGATTGCTAGTCGAACGATTTTCCGATAAAAAATCACAGTTTAATCTTCAATTCGAACTTGTTAAAATACAGATCAAGGTTTAATTTTAATCAAAAGTTGATCACCGATTGACTTCCGATGGTTCATTGAAATTTCCACTTAAAAATAAAAGTTTGATTCTGACCAAATTTATTCTTCAATCGAATTTCAAAGAAGTAAAATTAAATATCAATCTCTGACTACAATTGCTTCGAATTAATAATTACAATAATTTGTAATTACAGAGTATGTGAATATTTGACATTTTGTACAATGGTACTTGTTTGCGCCACGTAAACACGCTAACCTAATTCAATTTAACAGTACAATTATAGCCTTTAAATTTATAACAAACCCAGTAACCTAGTTTACTAGCAAAAATAAATTAACCGGTTGATTAAAAACCTTTTCCCAATTTTGATACGGAAATGTACGAAACAGAGAGATATTTATTGTTGAAAATAAATTGAAATGGTAAAATAACTTTCTATCGTACGAAGTTTCATTTTCCGGAGAAATGAATTTGGAAATCAATAGTATGCACGTGCAAACTGACTTCATAAACTGTTACTTCACAGGGCAGAACGAAATTGAAATCAGCTTCGTGTTGCAGTGTGCGATTTGACGTTGTACTCTGCCTTCTACAAAAACAATAAACAGACCTTGTATCTGTAGATAACATAAACTCCGTGGATCCCGATTTGTTCTACGCTGAACAAATCATAAAAGAAAAGTGTACCGTCGTATTCGCTATGTTTCATACTTTTGCTATTATTTTGTAATCAAACATTTGTATACTTTCCGTTACGTGATTTTAATCTTACTTTTATTTATGGAATCCCCAGGCGAAATTTATGTGGAATACTGTTTGATTCATTTCATAAGTCAAAAATAATGTTGTCACATATTTCAAATTTATAGTTTATAGTTTTAATGTAAAATAATGTTGAAGAATTGAAAAATTGAAGAATTGAAGAATTGAAAAATTAAAGAATTGAAGAATTGAAGAAGGCCTACCTTTAGTACCTAAAAAAGCTACCAAATAATAAATAAATATCATAAAACAATAATAAATGATTTAAACTAAAGATGTCAATCCTGAGAAACATTTCATTATAATTTAAATTGATTAAAACAATAAATGCACCTTAAACGCCCGTTACCTGTCAAATGTCCAAAAGCGTGTATATAATTTCAATTAAACATCAATTAAAAATTAATAGTTGACGAGTAACTCCATCATTCGATCAAATTAACCATAATTTTGGTGATTAATTATATCTAATCACATCTATCTAATGAGCCAATCCGAACGAATCCGCTCGATTGCAAACTTTAATCCAACGATAATAGGAATTCTAATTTGATCGATCGATCTTTATCCACTTACGGCCATATAAATTGCACTCTATATACTCTAATACCTCTTTTTTCTCCTCCTGCTCTATATCTCTATCAAAGTTACTCTTGTCGGAGAATGTACGAACGGTGAACGTTGATTCCACTCGCGCGTCCAGTTTCATTTTACCGTTGAATCGCCACTGATCACGGTTCATTACAAAATTGCGCTGATTAATAATTAACGACGATTTCGCCACTTGAAATGGAATTTCCTCAAATAATATCCGTTCGTTTCTAGCCGATAGACGGGGTGTACGAGCGCAATTAAGAGCGTCGAACAGTTCAATCAACGGCCCTTTTAGCAATTTCTCCCGGCTCTATATCATCGACCGTCATTGGCGTAACTAGGTACGAACCAGAATGGGCATAGGCTATACCAAAATATCTACTAGGCACACCTACATCTATGGTCACAACGTAATGATGTAACGAGTAGCCATACAATTAGTGGCGATACAATGCGTGGCTAAATACTGCGTAATAGCGAGGATATAACGAGGATTTATACAATTAACTGCAATCTAACGCGCTGTAATATAACGTGTTATTTGTATGTTATTTGAGGATGTAACACGTGATGTAATGTGTGACGTGATGAGTGGCGATGATAAGGAGGATTTATACAATTAATCGTGACGTCACACGCTGTAATATAACATGTTATTCGTATGTTATTTGATACAACGTAAGGTGATCTAATGCGTATGTGACTTTTGTTCGGTAGTGATGGGTTGCGACTGTTCACGACACTGATCAAGTATCAAACCTCAGTGACATAAAACCTATCATTTAATTGTAGTACATGTTTTGCGATATCATAGTACTTCATATATTTGTAATACTTAATAACACTTTAAAGTATAAACACCTGAGATCGTAAATAATCGCAATCGATCACTACACATTACATAGATGGTACATTATGAACATTAGAATTAGAAACATAAATTATAAATATCTCATAAGTAGTTATGTTCAGTTACAAAATAAAGTTAAAAAATAAATAAATACCACAATACAAACTACACGTCATGATTCATCTGAGCAAAACTCAATTGACATTTTCCTAAAAGCTTCTCAATAATTCCCCTAATGTTACTACTTACATTTCCTTAATAAATTCCGTAATTTGAGATATCGAGTTCCATAAATGTTGCCCTCGCACAAAAATCTCAATTACGTCAGTGGCAATCGGCCTCATTTCACTTGGGTAAAACATCTACCAACCTGATATCCGAGTAAGTGTGCTAAGCTTGTCTATCCGTCGCACACGTAGACGATAATGTGTAGCTGTTTATCCGTAATTAGTCTAATGGCCGTAGTCGCGTCGTTTTCGAAAGGATAATAGCTGGATGGTCCTCCAGCTAAACTGCACCACCCTCTGTTTGGCCATCTGGACGATTCCATCGCGGAGATGAGAGAGCATCGATAGCGTGCACGATGATGTGAGAATTGCCATGACTGCTCAAAATTTCACTGTCCGATGTGATCCATTTCGACATCGAAATACGTCAACGTATCCGGTCGATCTACTGAATACCCTTTACGACCAAATTTTAATTCTCTTTAATTACTGCGGATTACCTGGTCGGTACAGTCGAGGACAAATTTGGTTGCTTTATTGATTCAACTCCATTTTCGTGAATTCTACATCCTTCGGATGGGTCAACAATTTGCGGATTTTGGGATCTGGCGAGTTACTGATGTGGGAATCTAGGAATTTACAGATGTAGCAAACTAAATTCTGAATCTAGGAATTTAGGGATACAGAAATTTGGGAATCGTGCAAGTTAGGAGCCTAAGAATTTAGAGACCTAGGAAGTTAGAGACATAGGTATTTGGGGACCTAGAAAGTTAGGGACGTAGATATTTAGGCATACACTAATATGGAAATCTAGGGATTTGGAAGTCTAAAAATTTGTACACCGTAGAATTTGGGAATTTAGGAATTTGAAGCCATAAGGATTTGGGGATCTGGAAATTTGGAGGTCTAAGAATTTGAAGACCTAGGAATTTTGTGTCTCTGAAAATTGGTAAATCTTGGAATTTTGATATCTAGAAATTTGAGGATTTCAGGATTTAAGAATTTCAGAAAATCTTTGAATTCGATGACTTAGGAATTTGTAGGTTTACAAATTTGTAGACCTAGGAATTTAAGAATCTAGTGATTTATTGAACCTAACAATGAATATTAGGACCTGAATATTTAAGGCTATTTAAAAGCAAGAAGAGTTAGAAATTTGAGAACGCAGATTGTATCGAGATATATGGATCTTAGTATTAACATTACCAATACGATGGTGGAAGAATATAAAAGTCCATTAACGCGAACCGAAAAGATGGAAGCTTTTTAGTAAGAGCTTTATTTGCGTTTAATCTCGGACTACGATCCCCGCGTTTCCGGATATGAAATGTAAATCGTATCTCCGAATGAAAGCAAATGCAGAATAGTAACAGGTTCAATAATTGCCGAGGTCAGTCAAATATAAATCGGAATTTTCCCGACATTTATTTATCAATTTATTTATGGATTTTCTGCGTGCTATTTGCAATTGTAATTGTTTCTCGCCGTATTTAATGTTTGTTCGATAAATATTTTTTCGTATTTGTATAGCTCTTTTTAATCATTCGCAAATATGGTTTTCAGTGAAAACACTGCTGAAATCATGTCAAATGTACTCTTTATTAAAATTTTACGACCCGAAATGCGCTTTTTAATGATACACTGTGCTTTTTAATTAAATATGTATGCAAAGTGTTGGCGTAATTTTTTTTGTTTGCGGTGAAACAATTGTATTTTTACAATTTTAATTTTATTATTATAATATTGTTAATAATTAGCACCAAACGTGTGGTAGTTTGGGGTTTTGAGAATTTAAGGGGTTGAGAGTTTGAGGGGTTGAAAATTTGGGAAATTTAGAATTTGGCCTTTTAACAATTTGGGGTTTGATTAATTTGTTGATTCGTGAATTCGACGATTTGAGAGTTTGGGGGTGGAAATCTGAAATTTTGAAAATTTGTGGATTTGTGAGTTGGGCAATTTATGAATTTGGGAATATGAAAATTTGCTCATTTCTGAATTGGGAGATGTGAGAATTTAGGCGTTTCAAAATTTGTTGATTCGTGAATTCGACGATTTGAAAGTTCAGAGACGTAAGAATTTGAGGTTTCATAAATTATTTGATTTGTGAGTTCAGCAATTTGTGAATTTGTAATGTAAGGGATTCAGAAAATTCTAGAATTCAAAATTGACCAAAATCCTGAAAATAAAAGCGTCGAAACAATTGACTGCATCCTGCATATCGTGATAAAAGTTCCGAATTATCAAAGCGGTTTCCTGTATTTATCGCAAATAAAAATTGCCGAAACAGCGGAAGTCTGCGCTGTAGCGAGCAGTCGAGATTTGATCGAAAGAATGAAATCTTGTCCGTTATAAATGCGCTCTATAGGAAGCAAGAATAAATTCAATTACGTAATTTCATCCAGCGGATGCAGTTACTTCGGTGGCGAGTCGAAAGGAGTCGCACAATACCCTCTTTATCCACTTTCTCATTTATCGTGATTCCTTGGCGATCAATCGGCCCGACAATAATGACCCCGTCGTCGTTGGCTTTCGCGTATTAATTTAACGATATTCGCTGGGGGTAACTGTAAGCGAGAGGCGGTTGAAAATCGTCGAATCGTGGAACGAGAAAAATGGAGGAAAAAGGGAAGAGGCTAACACTTGCGTGCGCCTGCGGTATTGATTTCACGCAACGGGCCACGCGAACTCGCCGCCTAGCCTGCCTGTTTCAGGTCAACGATACAAGTACTCTTTTTAAGTAGACGACTGGAAGGAAAGCTTCGAGGAATATCGTATTCATTATTATTACGCGAAGTAATCCGTTCATTCAATTTTTTTCCCATTTCTTGAGTGGATTATTCATCGACGCGTTACGCGCTCTTACGCTTCGTCGTACGATTGATAAGTGTGATTGCGATCGGATTTTTACGTTCTGTTAAGCAGCTCTAGATTGCTATGTATCAAATGGACAATCTTCGTATTTAGGATATTAGGATATTAGGATATAGAGATACAAGGATTTAGGGATGTTGAAATATTGGGATGTAGGGGTATATGGAGGGGAAGATATAGGGACATCAAGATATAGGGATACAAGTGCATAGGTGTATAAAAATATTGGGATTCAAGGATATAGGGATATAAGGACATAGGAATATAGGGATCTAGGGATACAAGGATATAGGGATGTTGAAATATTGGGATGTAGGGGTATATGGAGGGGAAGATATAGGGACATCAAGATATAGGGATACAAGTACATAGGTGTATAAAAATATTGGGATTCAAGGATATAAGGATATAAGGACATAGGAATATAGGGATCTAGGGACACAAGGATATAGGGATATAAACACGTAGGTATACAGGAATATTGGGATTCAAGGATATAGGGATATAAGGACATAAGAATATAGGAATATAGGGATATAGGAATATAAACACATAGGTATATAGGAATATTGGGATTCAAAGATATAGGGATATAAGGACATAAGAATATAGGAATATAGTAATATAGGGATATAGGGACATAAGAATATAGGGATATAGGGATAGAAATATAGGAATATAGAAATATGAAGATATAAATATATGCAAATATAGGAATCTAGGGATATTTCGAAGTACGGATGTAGAGGTATATCACAATATCTCTTACATTCCTATGAGAGTACAGGTATACAGCAGTTTAAGAATTTAAGTATCTAGGGACATTGATGCATCGGAATATTTCGATCTAGGGATATTGCAATGTAGAAATATTATAATATAGGGATATATAGGTACAAAAATTCAAGAATCTAAAAATATTGGGATATGGGGATTTCGAGACCTATACTGAGATATAATGTAACTATAATCTAGAGATATTGTGATCTAAGGAATATTATGATCTTGAGCAACTGTGATTTATATTGTGATCTAGTAACATTGAGACCTGCAGATATTGTGAACAAGTGACATTGAGATGCACAGATATTTTGATCTAGTAACATTGAGATCCACATATGTTTTGATCTAGTTACATTGAGATATTGTGGTCAGGGATAATTGTAATGTTGTAATTGTGATATAGTGACATTGCAGTCTACGTATATTAGTGATCAAGGGTGATCTAGGGGAATTGTAATTTAGAGAACTGTGGTCTAGGAATATTACCTAGTCACATTGAGATTTACATATATTAATTATATTACAATTAATTTATAATTGTAATCTAGGGAAATTGTAATCTACATCAAATACAAATCTGATCTAAAGATATTACGACCTAGAAATATTTTTGTCTAATAATATAACTTATGCATCAGTAATTGAGTCTACCTCGAACCGCTTCAAAATTAAGATAAAGTTATATATAGAATTCAATCAAGTTCAACATCGATGAATATTTTATTCGGAACAGTAATTGTCCCCGAAATCTTGAAACCTCTATGTCCAAATTTAGACCTCCATGCTGTAATATTTTCGGGTCGATTACACCCGGGAATTTTTTGCGACTTTGTTTACCGTATCACCTTTCCACCATCCCGAGTATCGTGCGTTCGATAAAAGCCATCTTAAATAAGACATCCGTATAAATAATTCAGTAGACCGACGAAAGCGTAGTCGGCCAAATAGGCAGATGAATTTTTAACGAATCAAGTAACTCGCACTACGCTCGATTTCTACGAATTTCACGTCTCGCTTTGTGAAAGGGCGCCTTGTTATACGCGAGATAGAACGAGAATTCACGAATGAACGCAAAATACATGGAACTGTGTAGCCGGTAGGAAAAGGTACAGACGTCAGCGTTGAACTGTTGCTGGATGCTTTGTATTCAGGTGTTTGAAGCACGCTATGAAAAGGAATAAAGGGCGTCCAATATGGCCACTGTCTGAACGTCCAGCTTTCTCAACAGAGCGTTGGGCCTGTCGGGGATTCCTGATACGCGTTTCAGAGAAACTCTGATCGTTTCTTCGCATTTGAATCATTCTGATCGCCGTTTACATTTTCATGAAACACTGTTTACCATAAAATTGCGATACTTTTATATTTATGAGGAAGATGGGACGAAGTTTTGAATACGTTAATTTATACCATAGAATGAATATTTATATTAATTTTGATGGGTAGTTTAATCTGTATTTATTAATGGTGGTTTCTCGTTTTTTAGCGAAGTCATTGTTTTTTAGGTTTCTGGAAGAAATGCTTTTTGGACGGATCTAGAGCTATTTTGGGAATATGGGGACTAAAGATATTTTGGGAATATTCTTAAGGGACTGAGGATATTTTGTGTTAGAAGTTTGGTCATTTTTTTTTCGTAGCTAGTAATTGTCAAGTTTTTTAATTTCCCAGATTCCCAAACTAGATAGACATTTCACGTCTGGAAGTACTAAGATTTTCAAATTCCCAAATTCAAAAGTTTTCTCATCCCTAAACTATCAAATTATCAAATCCACAACTTTAGCAAATTTCCCACATTTTCCCAATTTTCTAAATTCCAAAAATCTTAAATTTCCAAGTCCCAAAATAAACTTCCAAATCCCCAAATCCCCAAGTCTACAAATCTCCAAATCCCCAAATTTCCAAATCCTCAAATCTCCAAATCCCCAAATCTCCAAATCCCCAAATCCCCAAATCCCCAAATTTCCAAATTTCCCCTCCTAAATTTCCAAATCTCTAAATTTCCATTTCCCAAATCACAAAATTCCCATTATCTCAAATTCCCCAATCCTTAAATCCCCAAATTCCATAATTTACCTCGAACTCCCTAAATTCAAAAATTCCAAAACTTCCATATCCCCAAATTGCAGAATGCCTAAACTTCTACATCCCCAAATTGCAAATTCCCAAACGTCGAAACTTCTAAAGCACTAAACTTCCATCCCCTAATTTCCATATCCCAAATTACCAAACCTCCAAAAGTTGAAACTTCAAAGCAACGTCTACGCATTATATCGCCACGTATGATATTGCTCACTACACAATCACAAAGCCTCGAATACTGTTCCAGCATGAAAAGTGATTATCCCGGATTAACTGCCGAATTAAAAATAACCAGAAAAACTTGATAACACTACGATTACCAGCGCGAACAAAAAATTTTAATTGCATCCGTTAATCCGTTGACTTATAACAAGTTACATTTTTCAGTTTAAATAGAAATATAAATCGTATTTGCGGTATAATCTGATTTGAACTTAAATTGCGAGTGGAATTTACGAAAATAAAAATGGCCACGGTAAAGTTACAGTACATGCAATAAGAGATTACAATAATTAATTATCTGGTACTTTAATTACGACACAAATCATAAAGCAGCAGATTAAATTAACGCGCCTTTTCATTGTGATTTTAGCAAACCGTAATTAATAATCTCTCATTAATAACGAACGAAACTAATCCTCGAGTTCCTGAAAACGAAGCCAAGTAAGTGGCGTGTAATAATGCGCCAGATTACAAATTATTTCTTTCATCCCTCGTTTCACCCATTCTCGAACTCTCTCGGCAAAATTATGACCAATCACATCGTAGAATTTGCGCTCGTATATCCACGCTACAAATTTCAGCCAGATTTTCGCTGTTAATTCGATTCGTTACGAGAAACAAATATACGGGCGTTTTCATTAAGTCGGTTCTGCAAATAGGTAGCAGTTATGGGGAGGAAAACAGGATATTCCGCAAAAATATATGTTACGTGGGATATTACAAATATTATGTTTTGAAATTTTTTAATTCCTAGATTTCTAACTTTCTACATTTCTAAATTAGGGGTGTATTTCTTCAAACTTTTCAGTTTCCCAATTTTCCTATTTTTCAATTTTCTAGTTTCCCAGCTTCTCAATTTCCGAATTTCCCAATTTCTAAATTTTCCAATTTCCCACTTTCCCACTTTTCCAATTTTCCACTTTCCTACTTTACCACTTTCCCAATTTTCCAATTCTGCAATTTCCCACTTTCTCAATTTTCCAGTTTTCCAATTTCCCAATTTCTCAATTTCCCAAATTTGCACAAATTTCCCAAGTATCCAAATTTTCCTATTTTTTCAATTTTCCCAAATTTCCCAAGTTTCCAAATTTTCCCCAATTTCCTAAGTTTCCAAATTTTCCTATTTTATCAATTTTCCAAAATTTCCACAAATTCCTCAAGTTTCCATATTTTCCCAAATTTCCAAAAATTTCCCAAGTTTCCAAATTTTCCCATTTTCCCAAATGATCTATAACCTAATTAATCTGTAACCTTCCAAATACCCTAATTCCAAAATTCCTCGTCTCTGCATTAAAAAAAACTGTTCTCCAAAGAGCTTGATTACGAGCGGCCTTATATTAGGCAACTTTATCCTACTAATAACACGGTGATCCGGTATGCAGCCGCGTTTCAACAATTCATTAGCTTTCAGCGGTTGAAAAGGTTCAGCTACGGGGTCATCGGCGATCCAGGCCGAAACTTGCTGCAGAGAATTTTCAGTGGAGACATCGGTCACGGTGTCTGTAAACAGCCAGAGCACATATAGCCAGAGAGAGAGAGAGAGAGAGAGAAAGGGTAACTTCCGTCCAGTCGAACGGTTACGAAAATACGCGGATTTATCCAGCGGCCAGCATATCAAACTGCAAAGCAAACCCCTTTGTGTCTTCGTATAATCGCGAAACTTTCGTTTCAATGGACTCACTGCAAAAACGCAATCGCTCTTCTACTTCTACTCACTCGGTGCGCTCCTCTTTTTTTCATACCAATCTTTATAATCGGATACGCTTTCGAATTTCATCCTGTTTTTACCTGGCTATTCTAGGTGCTTGAAAAATTATCGCGACTATACATTGATCGTGATTATGAGTTTTAGAGTGAATTTCAATGAGTAATGATTTGGGAGGAATTCATTGGATTAAGTTTCGGATTACTTTGAAAGGAATGGAGTTTTATAGGAATTTGGTGGGTCTTGAGATGTGAAAACTCGATTTTTGGATTTATTGATCGGTTTGCATATTTGCAATTTTCTCGAATTTCTATATTTTTCAATTTGGAGGTTTACAAAGTGTGAAGTACACTTTGCAAGAGTTTCTAATTCTTGAATACTACAATTCCATATTTTCAAATCCCTAAACACGTTAATTCAAAATTGAAAGATTTCTACATTGTCAAATTTGGAATCCGCAAATTCCAAAATTCCTGACTAGCAAAAATTAAAAATATAACAATTTGAGAATTCTAAAACTTCCAAATTCCAAAATCCCTAAATTCCAAGATCTCCAAACTCCAAAATCCCCTAATTCTATAATCCCTCAATTTCAAAATTCCAATTTTCCAAAACATCAAAATTCCGAAATTCCCAAATTCCAAGATCGCCGAATTCTAGAATCATAAAATTCCAAAATTGCCAAACTCCAAAATCCACAAATTTCAAGATCCCCAAATACCAAAATCACCAAACTCCGAAATTCCCAAATTTCAAGATCTCCAAATACCAAAATCCCAAAATCCCCAAATTCCAAAATCCCAAAATCCCCAAAATCCCCAAATTCCAGAATCCCCAAATACCAAAATCCTCAAATCCCCATGTCCCAAAATCCCAAAATCCCAAAATTCCCAAATTCCAAGATCCCCTAATTCTAGAATCTCAGAATTCCAAAATCCCCAATTTTCAAGATCCCCAAAATTCCAAAATCCCCAAACTCCAAAATCCCACAATTCCAAAATCCCAAAATCGCCAAATCCCCAAATCCCAAAATCGCAAAATTTGGAAATATTTCATTTACAAGAAATCTCTTCCATGTATTAAAGCGAAATTGTTACCTGAACATGGCAATTTCCGTAAAATTGTCAGCAGTGCACTGCAGAACTAAATATAGAGAAACAGCGTCGAAGTAAACACGTGAATTAAGAATCGATCAAACATCGTCATCGCAGGCTGTATATTTAGTGTACCCGTATGTGTACGTGTGTTTCGAACACGCTTGCGTGTTTTACAAAGACAATAATTCGTCGGTCACGTATTCGTACAATGTATTGGCCACGTGAAATGTATTGTCACGGTGCCAAGCGCAGGTGTGTCGAGGACTTTTTCGACCCGGACTGGTATCGTCGAGCTGGCAAAAGTGCAGGTGAATTATGGTATCGAGGACCTGCTAGGGTCACCGTTCATTCCACGATATTCCCGATCGTGTTTAAAGGTAGACCGGATACGGAACAGAAAGGGTATGGGGTTGGCCGCTTAAAAGGATCAGAACATTCAGATATTTTAATGTCAGTGGAAATTGGAAATTTTTGTGCATTTCAAGATTCGGGAAAGTAGGTCGGGTATTTTGTGATCGAGGGATTTGGGACGTGTTGGAAATAGTACGTTTAAAATTTTAGAAGTTTGGAGCTTAAATATTTAGAAATGTAAATTTAGACATCGGGAATTTTGAGACTTCCAGGTTTCAGGAAAGTGAAATGTTTCGAATTTATAAATATGGCAATTCTGACGAATCGGTTAAAAAATTTCGGAATTAAACATAAAAACGCAGAAATTTTCAAATCTGAAAATGTAAAAATTTTGAAATTAACGCACGAATTTGGAAAGTAGATAATGAAAAAATTTCCCTAATGAAACGAAACGTTCTCGTAGAAATGTCTGCTTCACCGAGTGGATGTTGGCAAGCTCCGTCGACAGGAAGTTTAGCAACGAACGTCTACGTCGTGTACATCAAATGTTAAATGTAGACAGTCGGTATTCCAGGATTGCCAGTTACAAGGAGCAAGAATTCGTGGACTGGTTGGATCAGTTAATTGATTAAAGCTGTCGCCCAATTAGATGTGCAATTCAACGTCTGAATGCCGAAAGTTCAAGTTTACAGAGGTCAACTAACTCAAACTATGGAAGTTCAGTGGCAAATGTTCGGCAACTTGGACTACGAAAATTCGATTAATCCCGGGTCTCCGCTTACCGAACGTTTGTCGGATTTTTATTTCGCGAATGGGACGTGCGTGTTCGATTTTCGCCTTTTAGTTGGGGATTCGTATGCAAATAAAAACGGGAGGTTTTGCGAAAGTCGGAAGAGCAATTTTCACGCATTCGATTCTCGGATTTTCTGATCAAAAACCATTCTCTTAATCATTGACAAACGCAAGGTAGGATCGATTTTAATTATTTTAAAAATTGTGGTACCAGTCAGAAAAGAATCTGATTTCCTTAGGAAAAATATAGAAAGGTGATAAAAAAAGACACCTACTGATTTTTGGGATTTTTGAGAATTTGAAAAGTTGGAGATGGGTTCAGAATGTGGAGTCATAGAAAAGCGAATTCATAATTTAGAAGTCTAATGAAATTGCAAAAATGTACGTGTCGTTTGAAGGAAGTCTACGTTGCTCCCGTAAATATGTTACCAGTGGTATTATTTAAAAAATATTTCTTGAAGTTGACAGGAATTTGCTTGGACGATCGGCAACGAACGTGCCATTCTGTATCGCGAAAATTCGATATCGTTACACGCACAGTTGATAAACGCGAAAATTTGTACGCAACGGCAACGCTACGTGGAAATAGGTAAATCGCATAGCTTCCGGCTTTGAATGCATACAACTGGAAAAACGATATTGCGAAAAATGCTCGTTCCGAGCGTGTTACGTTTTTCAAGTTGTCGAATAATGGTTCTGTTTTGAATTGCGCTCTTTTTTTAAATGCGCGTCATTGCGATACTTGGACAACATATTTCAGTGAACTCGATGCGAACGGTGTATGCATTTCGTACTCGAGTACTCCATCTCCGTTATTAAATTACTATTTTGTTATTTCGCTTTTTTATTATTTAAACATTCTTCCGCTTTTATTATTTTCTTTTTCATTGCTTCGTAATTTAAACGTTCTATAATTAAAGTAGTTTTCTACTGTTCGAATGGTTGGCAGTTCCATCATTTTGCTCGTTTTAACATTTTATTACCGCGCCGTTTCGCCAGTTTAATGTTTTAGTACTTTAATATTTTACTATTCTACTACTTTGCTATTCTACTGTTCTACAATTCTGCTCTTGTGCCACTCTGATTCTAAAATTCTAATATTCTACTGTTCTACTCTTCTACTCTTCTACTATTCTATTCTTTTACTATTCCACTATTCTACCGTTCTACCGTTCTATCGTTCTACTACTCTATTACTCTATTACTCTACTATTCTACCACTCTACTACTCTATTACTCTACTATTCTACCACTCTACTACTCTATTACTCTACTATTCTACTACACTACTACTCTACTACTCTACTACTCTACTACACTACTACTCTACTACTCTACTACTCCACTAGTCTATTACTCTACTACTCTACTACTCCACTAGTCTATTACTCTACTACTCTACTACTCTACTACACTACTACTCTACTATTCTACTACTCCACTAGTCTACTACTCTATTACTCCACCACTCTACTGCTCTACTACTCCACTACTCCGCTAGTGTACTACTCTACTAAGTCTACTACTCTGTTACTCTACTACTATACCACTCTACTATTTTACTATTCTACCGTGCTGCCGTTCTACCATTCTACCATTCTACTATTTGACTATTTTATAACCTTGCTGCTCTACTACTCTACTAATCTACTACTGTAATCTATTACTGCATTGCCATACCACTATTGTGAAATTTACAGTGTACTTTTATAAAAAAAGATATGAAATAAATTTATTTTAGACTTAAATGTCATTCTTCCTCACACATTCACTGTATATTTTGGTGTACCCTATATCCAGATAGTATTTATTTAAAACAACCAAACGTAATGTAATTTAAAAAATGGTAATAATAGAAATATGAGTCAAATTTTCAATCCATTTATTGCATCCATGAAAATCGTTTCGAAAATTCATACGATGTTCAATCAAAATATTACGTGTCCAATATGTAATTTTATACTGAGTTAAAATAATGTATGCTGAAATGTAATTCAGTTTATACTGAATAAAATAATAATTATATAAAATATACCTTTTTAATCAGAACCTCAACACACAGAAAAATTGTAAAACTAAATTCATTCAACGTCCGAATAAAATTCTACGTGCCCGACGGTATGTTAAACGAGTATTTTTATGTTCATCGTGTTTTATTATCTAGAAGAGCAATTATGATTCCATTTATACTCCACGGGCACTTAACAGTTAATTGTATTTGCAAAATAAGCCAATATTCTCCAATTAAAAATTGCCCGAATATTAAATTCTTCTCTACTTTGTAAGCAACGACGATAAGAAAGAATTAATTACTGACCTTTTAAGTAGTTAACGCTGCACGGGGTCGGATGTTATTATAACTTGAGAACATTTATCTGATATAACTCTCGGCGATATTTTTTCAAAATAAAACGTTTTGTGTTCACTTAAAAGGTTATAAAATATTGTAAACGTTCTATCTGCCGGTAAATACACACATGATGCTGGCCGAGTAATTAAGCTAGTTTATGGCATATTACTCTCGTTAATATATTCTTGCACATTATACTTGACCGAACTGAGCGATTTAACTTCGTTAACGTTGCTCAATCAGTTTTGTCCTTCCTCAGTTTTAACACCGACAAATTTTGCCTCGGTCCTTTATTTATCAAATTAATAAACTTAACTCTCTTGCGATTATTCGGATACCAAGATAGTAAATTGTTTTGTGAAACATTTCTTTCTCCTCCAAAATTGAAGAATTCTGGAAATATTACTGAGAATTATTGTGGGTAAAGTTATTGAGCAAACGTACAAAATTTTTGGAAGTTCGATCAACTAATACATTTAATAACCTTTTACTTGATTCTGACAACTGCTCATACAAAATATTCTCAAAAGCCAGAAAATCGGAAGCACGCAATTTTTCATCATGTTGATGACCCCATATTTCTCGAACATTTAAGTTTATCGCCTCTCAATCATACCTCTTTTCACTTCCAAATAATTCCCGCTTGCTTATACGCTATATAACATTTATTACAAAATTTTGCCCGCTTTTTATAGCCGTCCACCCATTATTGGATCTTCCTGTTCACTCGAAAAAGCTCCGTCTGAATATTCAACGCGTCCGCATGAATAATAATGAACGAACGAAAATCATTTTCGCTCAAACAGACCCGAGAAAAGCAACCAACTTAAATCGTATTTCCGGCAGGAAAAAAGGATACGGAATCTAAACTTCGGGTTGTTATCTAGCTAACCATGAAATTTACCACCCGCTGCACTAATTTTGGGACGGTTCTAAAGAGATACGTTTTTTCAATCTTCGCGACTAGCGGGACTAACAATGGTACATGTTTTCTGTATTGCAGATTCAAGTCCGTAAATCTATTGTAAATTCCTTATAAACATTTATTATTAAGAAATTTAAATGAAATTATGAATGAAAGTGAAATTGTAAAATAAAAATGAAATTATAAAATGAAAGTGAAATTGTAAAATAAAAATGAAATTATAAAATGAAAGTGAAATTGTAAAATAAAAATGAAATTGTAAAATCACTGTTAATGAAGATATTAATTTTTGAACACACAAATTGAGGAATAAAAATATTTGCATATATAGAGGTATGAAAAATAAAAATAATATAGAAATTTTAAAATACAAAATTTGCAAACAGTTCTCAAAATATCGATTCGTGCAATTCGTGCAAAAATATCGATTCTATACTGCAGTAATATAAAAGAATTTCCAATAATTTTAATGCTAACTGAAGTTAAAAAATTTGAACTAAATTTCGACAGTAAAACCTCAAAATATGTACCCCATGAGATACAATAATCGTACAGTGTATAGTACGTATAACGTACAACATTGTATAGCACTTTAATAATGCAAACGACAGATTAATACACGTAATTGGACGGATGTTAGACTGTATCTTTTCCCCGTAATCACGAAGAGATTACGCGAATGCTCGATATGCTAATGAGACGATATCCTCGAAGTACGGAGAACAGTCGGTGTAACTGGCTATCGATATGTCGCGGAGCAAATAGCAATCCACTAATGTCCGAACAATGTGTACAATGTGCAGAGATAATTCGTGGCATGAGACACGCGTGAGAACGCCGACACACCGGGAATCGGTAATGACATCAATCACTTGTTATAACCAATCAACCGTATGTTTCGTTATCCTGAACCGATCATGTGCTGTTCCTATCGAATCGTGTTTTACCTTTTCGCTAAACCAGACATTGATCACGTAACGTTAGCTCGAGCGAGATTATATCTTTACCAATGTTATCGTATGAATATTGACGAGCATTCAATTTTCAGGGTCAAATCTATTTTGATGTTATTTCTTTAACGAGGACTTCTTTATATGGACCTATGACGACTACTCTTTTTGCACGTATTCAGGTTTAAGATAGAATTTTGGAAAATATGATAAGTTTACCCAAATTTGATGATTTAGCTGCAGAAGTTGAGAACAGAGTTAGATTTGGGAACTTGAAGAATTTAGACCCAACCAGAATGTACCCACTGCATCATCCAAGACACCATATATGCTTTGTATGTTGACTCATATCTCGTGTCCCTTAAGACACGCGTCATCTACCCAAGATGTGTTCGTCGTATGTGACATTAACTCATATCTAGTGTCCTTTAGCACACAGGTCAAATCCACTGTGTTATCTATACGAGGAACCATGTGTTCCTCATACGTGATGCGAAACATCTCGTGTTTCTTCGTGGTTCAAAAGTGTCCAAACGTATCCAAAAGTTTTCAAATGTATCAAAGCTTGCGGCAAAAGTAGTGAAAATTCGCAAACCTTTTGAACCATCAGTCCACATTAATTTCCTCGAGGCCGTGATCATTCTTGGTGTCCTCCGGTCCACTAACCCATTTCGAAAAAGCCGTGAACACGAGCAAGAAATTTAATATCTCCGTCGCGAAACGATTATCCGGGTTGATAGCGGGAACACAGGAAGCACGGAGTCTGGCTGGCGGAGGATAAATTCGGCCGTTAAGTTGACAAAAGTAGGAGCGAGTCGCGGTCGCAAATAATAGGGATGCTCGCGAGTGGATTCGCTAAGATGCAACAAACGCCCGGCAAAACAAACAACTTTCGTCCCTCGGGGACTGGGACACCGCCAGCCAAAATTGCATTGGCTCACGGAAATGACGGCCCGGAACGGTGAGAATCGCGGAAAGAACGGAAGTAAAAGCGAGACTCCGACTTTCTTCTTGGGTCCTGCATCTCGATGTAATTTCCTGACGGTCTCGATAGCGCACCGAAAGTAACGAAGAACAGTGTCTTATTAACCTCTTCGATGTGACTATTGATTTTAGCTCAAGTCGGCTTGGCAAATATTTGAAGCGAGGTAGAGGAGGGTGTACTCTTTACAGTATTTAATTTGCGATCTCCAAATGGATAATCGTTCCATAATATATGCCTGTTCAAAATACCTTTTCTGAATGAATCTTCATAAAAGTCATGTTCGACCAACGACACAGATAATCATGGAATTACTACTTTATCGACATATGACAAATTAAAATTTTAAATACCTTTTCCGCGATCGCATTTGAAATGATCGATTATTTTAATTTATATTTAAATGATCGTTTCCCTTTGACTCGACTGAAACAGTTTTTTGAAGGAAGGACTCATTAATATTTATCGTGAAGCTTATATGTATCCGACAGCGTAAAATTTAATATAGTGTTACAAATAAATAGAAAGATGAACAGCATTCTATAGAATTGTAGATGCCATTTCACAAGCGATGTAAGACAGAAGATTAAAATTTTAATTTCCTTTTTAATTAATTTGAAGGGTTGTTGAAGTCTATTTATCGTTTAGTAGTTTGCAAATAAATCTTCCATCCTTTTTTCCTTTAATTCGATTTAAATTAAATGGATGTTCAACGAGGAGATTTTTACGACGGCCATTTTATTCATGCTGTACGTTTATGGAGGCTCTTGTGGCATTATGAAATCTCTTTAATTGACGTCTATTCAATTTACAATTGCATAAATATAGGAAAAATGTTACAGAACAATTATTCTGTACATAACATCAGTTATAAGATAATTATCAGTTACAAAATAATTTATTGTACATTGTTAAAGATTGAATCATGAAGATATACATTATGTAAAATCTATTACTGATTACAGAACAATTTATTATTATAACATGTAATATAAAAACTAACTTATTATTTATTATAAATAATTATTTATTTCCAAGATTCATGTTACACGTGAAAAAATAAATCAGTATTTATTGCGAGCATCACAGTACAGTAATTTTATCAACGAGTGCCTCTTAAACGTTCTCAACGTCGCACACAGTGCAGCGGCTAAATAGCGAACGGTTTAATTGGAAGAACGAAGTTTGTATCGTAACGACGGGAGCAGCAAATACGTTTGTAAATAATCTATAAGGCGAGTGACCGGATTTCGCCGTGAACAAGACAAGCATTTAAATCGATAAACGTCCAGGATGAAGATGCAGCTTGTTGCTGACGTATTTATTTTTAATTGGTTCCTGGATGCGACAACGACGTGGAGAATTAATGGCGAGCGACCCGGGCATCTCGAGAGCCCGGGGGTGATTCAAAACTGGACAACGCGAGCCGATTAACAATTCAAAGTTTCGGAACGTTCGCGTGTCGCCCCATCGTGGGCGGTTCACGGTGTTATATGGGGATTAACGCACGTTCATTGAATTATTCAATAGGCCACGTCGACGCCTGGAATCCTGCTGGAAAGCAACCACCGTCTTTTTAATCACGTCGGATCGTGCGGAATGCGATTCGAGAACGGATGCCTTTTGTGAGCCAGTCGGACGATGCAAATTCTGAATCATGCGATCATAGAAACCGTCGTAAGGTAACGCTAACGTTCGTAGCTCCTGGAAATTCTTTGATATACATTTCGAGTCTTGGTTCGTTCCGTTTTCAAGTTCTCAAAATTCCCCAACTAACTCCGCATTCGTGCGTTGCCAAATTTCTGGATTTTCATATTGCCGTATATCCGTGAAATTCCTGAAATGACAAGTACCCAAAATCTCAAACCCCTTAATTCCCAGATTTCGCGTATTTGCACACTTCCACCGAATACAAATGTGGATGATGCATGAAGAGAATAGCTTACTAGATTTCTAGATTCCTGTATTCGTCCCCGATATTTCTATATCATCATGTTCAAGTATTTAGCTCCAAATATTACTAGATCCATGTATACTCATGACACACTAGTTCATGATATACATTTAATATTTCAATATTCCTAGATTCCCACACACTGAGGTTCCGATAACCCTAGATCGATGTGTATCTAAATTACCACACATCTAGATCCCAATATTCTTTCGCTCCGATATCCCTAGATCCTAATATCTCTAGATTACAATATCCCTAGATTTCAATATTCTTACGTGCCAATCCGTAGATTTTAATATTCGAATATCATAATATCCCTAGATCCCAATATTTCTAGACTACAAAATCCCTAGATCACAATTTTCATATGTCCAAAGATCCTTGAATCGACAATATCCCTAGATTCCAATATTATTAGATCCCAATATCCTTAGGTCCCAACATTCTTCAATTCCAACGTCCCTAGATCCCAACATCTTTACAGGACAATATCCCTAGGTCCCAATGTTCCTAGATCTCTATATCCTTAGATCTCAATATCCTTAGGTCCCAACATTCTTAAATTCCAACATCCCTAGATCCCAAATCTTCACAGGACAATATCCCTAGGTCCCAATCCTTAGATCCCAATATCTCTGGATTCGAATATCCCTAGATCCAAATATCCTTAGATCCCAATATCCCTACATCACAACATTCTTAGATTCCAATATCCCTAGATCGCAATATCCTTAGATCCCAATATCTCTAGATTCCAATATCCCTAAATCCAAAAGCTCCTGCATCGCAATATCTTTAAACGTCAATATCCCCAGATTCCAGTCTCCCTAGATCCCAATATCCCCACATCCGAATATTTCTATAGACCAATATCCTCCTGGCTCGAGACACAAATATCCCTAGATACCAATATCCCTAGATGCCAATATCCCTAGATAGATCCATAGATTCCTCTGTTAACATGTATTCATGTTTTTAATCGATTACATGTATGACTATAGTGCTTCCATCGTCACCGTGGCGCAACGTAATGTATTATATTTTAGGGAAATTAATCGGTATCACTTTTGCAGGTGTGACGCGTGCGGAATCCTTTCGAAATTTGTAAATTTTATTAACTGATTCTATCGCACGAATACACGATCGTCGAATGCGTCATCTCGCCGACGATGGTTCAATCGTTTATCAAAATCGTGCGCCACGTACATATGTACATGCTACGTGTTTGGCCGACCGTATTAGAGAGGAGACGAGCATTCAACGGTAATACAATTTACAGAGGCCGCAAATAATCGATCAGTCGGAAGCCGGATCATTTAATTCGTTAAGTATTTAAGAGGCGAGTGAACATCGGCGTTTCCCGATATTACCAGCCAACAGTGAAACTGCTGCATTTTTTATGCATCCGACAAATGCCAATAATTACCGATCGGTTAATTACTGTGATCGAGTAACATCCAATGGAAGACACGACCGCCGATAGAAACGTGTTTTACGAACCCATTAACCCGACGAAACGAACCATAATCGACGTGTACAGCGCTATGAAACGCGTTCGTTGACGACGCTTTTTTGATGATCGGTAGTTCGAACTTTATTGCTGGAAATTAATACGATCTTGAAGTAATACAGGATGTGTTTCAGTATTTAGAGGTGTATAGGTAATAGGAATCCTGAGTGTAAGGACGTTATGGGCAGATCAAGTCCTCAGGGAGCTCGTGGGCATCGGTGGATTCTCTGCGGGCAACGATACTGAAACTTCGTGAAGAATTTAGGGGTTTAGGGATTTAGAGATTTGGGAGTTTGGGTATGTGGAAATTTGGGATTTGGAAAATTAGGATTTGGGGATTTGAAAATTTGGGAATTTGGGAAATTGAAGATTTGGAAATTTGAGAATTTGGGACATTGGAGATTTGGAAAATTAAGATTTGGAAATTTGTGAAATTGGGAAATTAGAGATTTGGAATATTAGGATTTGGGGTATTTGAGAATTTGGGAAATTGAAAATTTGGGGAATTGAAAATTTGGAACTATGTGAATTTGGGAAATTTTCTCAAATTCCCAAATTCCTAAATTTTTAACTTCCAAAATGCCATATCTCTAATTTTCATAAATACACTTTCACATACTCTACCAATTTTAGTCCCCATATTCAAAAAATCCCCAAATTCCCAAACGTTCCAATTTTTACATTCCTACCTCCCCAAACCCCGTACAATCCCGAAATCCCATTTCCAAAATTCCCAAAATCTCGAAATTTTTCAAAGTTCGCATACGTATATTCATAAATATCTAGATTTCAGAATATTTCAACACAAAAGCCTTAAATTCGATTTCCACCGGCATGATCCCGTTTGTCACGCATCCGTAAAATAATAGCAGAAGCAAAGTTCGGTGCAACAATCTCACGCAGAGCGTTCGTCATTCACGAGAGGGCTTACATCCATCATCAGGATTGATTCACAGCACAGTCCCGGTCACGAACGGAACGTCGATCGCATTTTAATCTAAAGGGAAAATCGTGGGTCGCTACGGTCGAGAGCACCCCGGGGTGTGTAACTAGTTTGCAGTACGCATTTGTTAAATCCAATCAGCTATCGCGGGTGCCAAGTGAACCGAGATTCGTTTCATTCGCCTCGCGATCTACACTTCGCTGCAACGTGGGTTTTCCTGGAACAATAAAACTTCGCTATTATTTCCCGGGAATTTTCAATTTTTGAATTTTTGAAATTTTGAAATTTTTATATTTCGTAGTTGTGAAATTGTGAAATTATGAAATGATGAAATTATTAATTATTAATTATTTAATTTCGAAATTTTCAAAATCCTCAATTCTATCCCCAAATTCGAAAGATTCCTAAATACCAAGTTCCTAAAATCTCTAGATCGTCAAATTCCTGTCACCAAATTTCTACATTGTCAAATCCCTAAATCCCCAATTCTATAAATCCCCAAACCCAAAAGATTCCTAAATACCAAAGTCCTAAAATCCCCAACTCACCAAATTTTCAAGTCCCTAAAAATGTACCAGTAGCAGCTCTCCCCTGTTCGCAACATTTCCCCTAGAAGAGTCAGATTCGCTCGCTATACAAACTGCGACCATTTTCGGTCTCCTTCCAACAGTATCGAAAACATACCCTCTCGTTTCGTTCGACTTTTATCCCCGCATCTTCCCGTTCCTCCCCTTTCGATTTTTTCTCCTTTTTGTTTCGTGCATCAACGAAATCGTGCAGGAAGCGAGCTGCTAGGTACGAAGCGAAATATTGGATTAAACAGATAAAGGTGGCACGAACCGCAATAAGTCCTGCGGAGCGTGTACACGCGAGGAACGGGCCACGGGAACAATGAAACGCGATACGGGATAGAGATAAGAATGAAATTGCGTTATGGCCGGTCAAGCCGTGCTTTTCGATTCGATGCGTTTTATCACTTCCTGCTGGACACCCTGCTACAATTTGTCCTGGCTGCGGCGTACAACCGAGAACCAACATCGGGGGAGAGTACAAAGGGTGCATCCAGGATTCGCGAACAAAGGGGACTTTGTTTTTGTCCTGACTTTTACGCTGGAATTCGATCCGGCCTCGATCTCGTAATGACCGACGCCCGATAACATTCTGACGCTCAATGAATCTGTTTCAACATAATCTTGACGTGTATCGCTCGACGGACATGTTTATCTGTGCTTTCTGTTTGTGCGTGAAGATTCTCTTCTTTCTTTTCTGACTACTGTCTGTAATTCTAATCGCCACGATGGAATTTTTATTGTTAATCAGAAAATACACGTATTTTTGGGGAGAGGGATTTTTGGAAGTTGCACCTTTAACCGGAGGAACAAAATTTTTATATTGTTACATGATTTATAGTTTTACTAGGTATGATAATTATCATACATTGTCAACATTTACTAATACGTAAATAAATATTTAGATGTGTTTTAATATTCCCAAGTTTCCTGGACCTTCAAATGTTGATAAGATTCAAATATTCTGGATCTTCAAAATCCTGTTATAAGTGTCTGTTACAAATATCTTACATCCCTGGATATCTTTCATCCCTTTATATTCTATGTGCCTAGATATCCTTCATCCCTTTATATCCTTCATCCCTAAATATATTTCGTCCCAAGATATCCTCCATCCCTAGATATCCTTCAACCCTTTATATCCTTCATCCCTAGATATCCTCCATTCCTAGATATCCTTGATCTTTAGATGTCCTTCATCCCTAGATAACCTTCATCCTTAGATATCCTCCATCCCTTAATATCCTCCATCCCTAGATATCCGAGCTCCCCAATATGAATCCAAAATATCCCATAAAATAAAAAAAAGTAGAGGTCCTACAAAACAAAAGAGAAATATTCCATTATGAAGAATCGGTCCGACAAACACCATATTTCGCCGAAATCGTCCTATTCTTCCTTATCCCGTTTCGCGCCATTTAACATAGTATTCGTCAATCATTTCATCGAAGCGCATTCCGCTATTTTCGTCTCTCTCGCTCTTTCCGCAGCGATTAATTCGATGAAAATTAGGATCGCCCTATGTTTAGCGACATAAATTTAGTCTTTCCTTTTTTTTCTGAACAAAGACCTTTAATGACAAAACGTTAGATTTACGATGGGGTTCGGAATTCACGAAGGCAGCTAGCAATTTGTACACAGGAATAAACATTTGGCCTGCACGTTGCTAGCGCGTTTATGGCATGCAAGTACTAGGGCTGTTTTTGAGAGTTCTTTTATATTTTTAAATTTACGGTTTGTATATTCAAGTTCTTTCGACGGTCTCAACAGTTAATTGCCAGTGCCATAAATGTGAATTTCCTGAGGGTCCTAGGACAGGGCCTAGGAGACATTAACCAGGCCCCCTTGTTGACAACCTAAAGGAAATTCTGCCTTATGGACACTTTCTTTTTTTTTCCACCTCCACAGGACACATCGTACTCCGCACGGATCGCGCTAAGGGCGCACGGGGTAGGGTGATGTCCTATTTTAAACATTATTATTGGTACAAAAAGGCACCAATCAGGAAGACGGGGTGATCTTCCGAGGTTTCTTCCTCAGGAAATAGTCCGGAAGGAGGGAGTCTACCAAAATCGTTAAAACAGTCTACATCAATCGTTAAAACAGTCTACCACATTCGTTCAACCAGTCTGTAACAATCGTTCAAACAGTCGGACTTAGAACATTTGACTGTTTTACATTGTCGTTTCACATTTTACAATTGTT
Source organism: Megachile lagopoda (assembly GCA_036983795.1). Taxonomy (NCBI): domain Eukaryota; kingdom Metazoa; phylum Arthropoda; class Insecta; order Hymenoptera; family Megachilidae; genus Megachile; species Megachile lagopoda. Next base: position 10,112,828 of record CM072785.1, on the reverse strand, counting down.
ATACATTTTCTACAATCACGTCTCCGAAAACATTTATTTCAACAACCAACTAGCTCTATCGCAGTAAAACGCCGTAGAGACACGCGACCGAAATTTCCGTTAAAATATTTCGACGTCGTAAAACACCCTACGTTCCCAATTAATCGCGTTAATTACCGTGCACCCCGTTCGATAGAACGCGCATTATGAGCTTCGGTACAGTTCGCAAAACGAACGCATAAAGGAAACATGGATGGCAACTCGATTTTCCAATTGTTTGTCCTTTTTTTCCTGCGCTCGGACCTTGTTCCTATTCAACGAATCGTTTCCAAAGTAATACACTTAACCGCGTAAGAACGAACCGCGTATTTCTCAGTTCAATTTACCGACAATTTTACCGTTCCATTACCGCGAATTTCATTCGTTCTGAAATTACACGGCGAACTTTTTTTTCCACGCTAGCGCATTTTTAACTGTGCTGCCACGAACTTTTCCACGGAGCCTTGCGAAACGTTTTGTATAGCGCCGGATACAGCTAAAGGAATACCAGTCCTTTGTTAAATTTGGTCGGTCTGTAATCAATCGATGACCCAGCCAATTACCAGTTTCCGTCTTAATTGGCAAACATGGGCAAAACGAACGACCGGGGATGAACGGTTACCGAATCTTCGATAGCAAATCAGATCGATTCACCGAAATGTGCTGCTCGTTTTTTTCCTTCCTGTGAATCTCATTAAAATCAAGCTCTAACGATCGCGTGCGATACTAGTGCCTCTGGGAGATTGAGATGGCTATGGCGGGGGCTGGGGTATATTCTGAAAAAGCTTAGAATTATTTATGCGGGGAAAATTGGAAACATCTAGGAGCCTTTCCAAACCCTCACTCGAAGAACCTTCCAAGAATATAAATAGTGCCTAGAGACATAACCTAACATAACCTAATTTAACATACGAAAGGCAATCTATAAAGGGATTCAAAAAACCTACAAATCCTATGAAAAAACCTAATCTAAAAACTCCTACATCTAAACGAATCCGTACATTGTTGGATGGTCAAGCACCCTTGTCTAAATGTCAGACTTGCGATAGCGAACTTCAAAATATATTACACATGTCGCTTAGTTGTAAGGGCTAAGGTTATCCTCCACTAGAATAAGGATATATATGTCGCAGAGAAATTATGTAAATAGGGATTTGATCAAATGCATAAGGTACATGATCAGTTCACGGAAGATATTAAAATAACAACTGTGTTACCTGTTTTAGTGAAAGATGAAATAATATTGTTTAGATATTAAAAGATATTATTTAATAAACCATTGGAACACAAATCATAGAGCTGTGCGAGCCCTGACTTGTTTATTTCATCTTTTCACTAAAACGGTTAAGAGATTTGATCAAATCACTTGCTTCAGGGAAATCACCCCACAGAGTTATTATTTTAACCTCTTGCACTATGACCTATTTTTTAAGTGCGTCAGTCAGAACTAACTAAACACAGCTACAATATTAAAACAGACAAAGAATGTTGAAATGTTATGACAACATGGTATTATGCAATCGTTGACTATGCAAATTATAATTGGACTTGAACTCCGAATTGAAGCATATTCAAAATTCGAATAAAATTGATCCCGACTGAAGTACCAGTGCGTCACGAGTCAGACTCGTCAAAATAGGTTAACATCTCATATTATTTTATCAACTCCCTAATTATATTTCGAGGGCAAGGCCCAGCTAGAAAGAAGTTCCTAATCGTCTAATCGAGGTCTAACTTGCACTGCGTTCTTGCACGAGATTGTAAATTAGTGGAGTTCGGAGTGAAGATTGTATTTAACAAAGTTGTGAAGTGGTCCATCACTTCACCCAGCAACAACGTAAATAAATAACACGTGCTTCCTAGGTATTTAATATAATTCGATGATCAAAATGGGCAACATCGTTTGATCTTACCACTTGTTGGACGGCATAAATATTTATATTGTCGGTTGGCTGCAGGAAGTTTTTTAGATGTAAATAGGGGCAAGTTTTTTTCCGTGCCGTCAAACGCTTTTCGCGAGGTGGAAGTTCGAGAAGGGACACCCGGGAGAACTTTAATTCTAACTTTGCCGCCGTTTGTAATTCAGTTTTGCCGGCATAACGCGAACGCTCATTACGAGCTCGGTAACGTCCACGTATTCCGTCATATCTATGTAAATACGTGTATTCCTTCCTTCATCGCTCCTCGTTCTTTGCATAATAAAATACCAAGCTCGTGCTCTGGTCCGTCCACTTTTTCATTTCGTTTCCCCACTTTTCTCCTACCCCGGTTCTTTTTTCTTCTTCTCTTCTCCACGCGTGTACAAGATACTTTATGTCTTTCCGACAGTGGGTCGCGTGTAATGAATACAGCAGTAATATTCGAGATTTTTGCCGTACGGAAATAAACGAGCTAACGAACGAACACGATCCACGTTTGTGATACCTGAAAAGCTATATCGAACGGCAAATAGTGTCGGGCGAAGCATTGAAACGGTAAAACAAGCTTCCGCGAAATTTTATCCGCGGAGATGTTGCTAGCAAGTTCTACGTAATCCTTTTAATTCTCTCCCCTTTTTGTTCATTGTGAACGTGAAATGTGTACGGGAAAACGACTGGATTACGTTGCTGCATCATTAATCCTCAGCGCGGTAAACAATTTTGTTGTGTTTAAATACGTGCCAAACAAAAATCCACCCGTGTTCCGAAATGCGCAAAAAATGAACTGAAACGCGACATAAAGCTGCTCTTTTTGTTATCTGCGCTGTATTACTCCTCCATAGTAATTACGTACTAAAAATCTATGGGAAGTGGATTAAAATCCGAAATAATTTTGCCGGCCATCTACGTTTTATTATTTACGGTGGACTAGCTCGTTTTGTTGTGGAGGTTATGGCTGCGATTTTTGGAGAGAACGGGATTGGCGAAAATGGCGGCATTGGGGTGGAAAATCTATGGAATTAGAAAGGTCTGTAGGTTTTAGGGGGAAAATAGAAGGGAGGACCAGTAAATTATATGAAGTGGTGGATATTGAAACTTCTATTTTAATCATACAATTTTTAAGTTATTAAGTTGATAAATTTTCAGGCTCCCAAAGTTGTTAAGTCTCGTATATACAAATTGTTAAGTAGTTGCACAAGGTCCCTAAGGTTACGGGTTTGTAAATTTATATGTTCTTACATTTTCAAATTTTTTAATTGTCAAATTGTCAAATTTTTATATTTTCAAATGATGCAATTGTGAAAATGTGAAATTTCTGAATGATCAAATTTAAAAATCAGCAAATGTACAACTTTACAAATTATCATATGATGAGATTACCAAATATGCTTGCAAATTATCAAATTATTATGTAAGCAAATGTTCGTACTTGCAAATTATCAAATTATTATGTAAGCAAATGTTCGTACTTGCAAATTATCAAATTATCATGTAAGCAAATGTTCATACTTGCAAATGATCAAATAATGAATTACCTAATATCCACATATGAAAAATGTAAGGTCTTAAATCTCTGTATAATATAACAGTTTTAAATTTATTATGTACTCAAATTAAAATAGTTTGTGAATGTTACCGTTCGTAAACAACAATGGAAGTTTTTTAAAAAAAACATATCAACACTGCAACATTTAGTACTTTTTCCATATCAATTATTTCTGCTGAGAATTGATTCCATAGTCGAGTTCAGCGTATACTGACAAATAAACGAACCTTGCAGAGGAATTTTTTTTCTAGGGTCAATAGTAGTCGCCATATATCAAATATGTTTTTTGAATTCAACTTCAAGGGTTGTTTTTCAACTCTTCAATATGAACGATTGTCGATAAACAAAACAAAAAAATACGTATCGATATTTGCGCGAGTACTATATTCGTTCTGGAAGCGTATCAAAGTCGGGAGTGCCAAATACCGATATCTTTACAAAAACTGAAATTCTGAAATTCAAAAATTTAGAAATTCGGAATCCGGAATTTTAGAAATTGAGAAATTCGGGGATTTAGAAATTTGGATATTTAGAAATTCGGGGATTTGGTAATTCGGGAATTTAGTAATTCGGAAATTTAGAAATTCGGAAATTTAGAAATTGGGGAATTTAGTAATTCGGAAATTTAGAAATTCGGGGATTTAATAATTCGGAAATTTAGAAATTCGGGAATTTAGAAATTTGAATATTTAGAAATTCGGGAATCTAGAAATTCGGGGATTTGGTAATTCGGAAATTTAGAAATTCGGGGATTTGGTAATTCGGGAATTCAGTAATTCGGAAATTTGGAAGTTTGAAAATTTAGATATTCAGAAATTTAGAAACCTAGAAATTTAGGAGCTTAGAAATTTAGATATCTCGAAATTTCGAAATTTGAAAATTCCAGAATTTAAAAATTAAAAAATTAGAAATGTAGGGAATTGACTGCCACCCAAAACTTGTATAAAAACCACTAACAATACTTAACTAAATTTCTTCGACATCAACCACAAAATTTCAGATCCACGAATTTTTCCCTCGTTCTGATCATAATTGAGCGATACGTCAATTTTTCCTTCGTCTTAATGAACCCTTCATCGTCGATCAATCCTACAAAAATAGCCATTCGCAGTATCGCCATCGAAACAGGATACTCGAGCCATCGATACCGAGCAAGCAAGGCATTAACAATCGTTAATACGAAACCAATAAAGACCACCATGGTATTTTTCTCGTTCGGGAATTCATCAAGAATTGATCAGAAATCGACCTACATCCACGGAACATCTCGACCAGCCATGTATCGCCAGTAACTTTTAAACAACTACCAATAACTGAAGGACACTTTCACTGTGTATCCTGTTCTCATGAATGTTTCACGCAAGAGGGTACATACTCACAAAGACGTGATTAGACTAATATTCTTTCTGTTAGAAATAGTTGAAATAACTACAGAAAATTGTTCATAAATATTTACGTACTCCTGCAATAATAGCTGGTCAATTTATTTATTTAAATTGACTATATAGGACAATCAGTTAATTTTTAATTACAACTGTTCTGGGTTAATTTTAACAGGTTATTTTCAATTTGAATTATCAATTCGGACAAAGTTTAGTGCTTTAGAAAAAATTAATGAATGAGGACATTTCACATAACTACATTAATAATTAATCGAAACGTTTAGAAAATACCTTCCTCTGCATTTGAAAGTCAATGAAATTGTTGATAAAACAGCTGACAGCTGAATAATCATTTTTGTAAATTTCAGGACAAAAGAATCAGTTCCGTAAAGGATTCTGAGCGCGTTACAAGATTAGAAATAGGGACATTGACCTTATTTACCGTCGGTAAAAACATTCCTAGATGCAATCGGAGTCGTAGGGTTGGTCTAGGGTATTCGAATGAAAAAGCCTGACGCATTACCACTGGGAAATACCCTCGCATAATTCAAACACGTTTTTGTGGAACACGGCTGCATTGGAACTACCTACTCGTTCTCTAACACCAACAAAATCCGTTCGAGTTGCCTCTCTACGTTCCTGTTACTTCCCTCGGCACACAACGCCATCGACGACAGAATTTAATTAAGCGTGAAACTTTACAACTGCATGATTAATTTTTCGTCAGGTTATTAATGGAACGGAAGCGGTAAATCGTTCGAATAACAGTTCTCCCGCTGCGATTCGATACCGTGACAACAAATGGCGGATTCGTTCTTTAATGATGTATCTCCCGCTTTTTTAAGGCTTGCACAGTCAATTTTGGTTAAGTGTCTGTTCTTGTTAATTGTCTGTTTCCGCTAAATTAACAAAGGATAATTTAGAATAGGTTGCGTTACTTTGAGCTAGAATTAATTTAGAATAGGCTAAGATTAAGTAGAATAAGGTTACGTTGAGATCAATTCAGAATAGGTTAAGCTGAGATTAATTAGAGTAAGTTAGGTTAGATTGAGATCAATTCAGAACAGGTTAGGTTAGATTAAGGTAAATTTAGAATAGGTTATATTAAATTTAGGTTAGTTCAAATTGAATCACTTTAGGTTAAATTTATGTTACTCGTTTCTATTAAATTTAACTTACATTTCAAGTTGGTAAGTTAAAGGTTCAGTTACAATGTGTTTTATCATGTTTACTGTAGTAATATCTTAATGACGTCATCGATGATATTTCGACATTATTCATAATATTATCGAGAACAGTAACTCTACTAGAAATTCTCTGTTAATTCGAAAAATCGATTAATTACCATAAATATCAGAGAACGTTATTCAAAGTGAAAAATGTTTAAATGTGTAAATCTGTCACAGATTTACCATCCTTGCATTTTGATTTAATGTAACATTTACACCAAAGAGTAAAAATTTGATCTACCCACGTAAATAACATTTACAGTAACATTTATCGTTGGAAGATGTTAATATCAATTCCAGCAATTTCGCGAAATATACTGCCAGTTCAACTTCACCGTTCCAATTCATTAAAACCCGCACACACGCGTAGCAATGATCGCGCGACAAATTCAAATCGGCTCTTCATTGAACGGCTTTTAATTTCGCGAGAGGCGATCGCTGATAAACCTCGTTGAAACGTGACTACTTTCTACAACACAATAATCGATAAACGCGAAAAAGCTTCAAAACCATTTAAGTGTCTTCGACCAGCACTTACTATCGTCGCGCTTAAAACATCGCGCCACTCGCTTCTATCGGCAACTCGAATGAAAAGGCGATATTTTTAAAAGCGTTGTCGAACGTTCGCCGATGCGAACGAAGCGACCCTCGATTATTTTCGCCCGATGATTTCGCTTACCATGGGACTGATTAATTCTGACAACGTGGCAAAAGGTACCCGCGGAACGAAAGAGTTCCCCGGCGAAAAAAAAGGCCGCCTTAACTACATCATTATTTCGATCAAAAGAGTTGGACTTTGAATCTCAATGAGACCGTTCTTAGACGGTCAGTAATTCCCGTAGCCCCTGCGCTCTTCCCCGGACTGATAAACGTTTATTCGCGGGAAATAACTTTTTTAATAGATTTACATTCCGCCCGGGAAGAACAGCCGCTTTGAGCTCGAACGTTTTCTAATTGACTTGAAACTTCCCCGAGCCACGTTACAAACGGACTTTTTAACATTCTAATTAATGCTAAAGCGACACGGATATTTCATTATAATTGTTCGTTTGCCGCTTGTTAGCCAACCTTGCCTTCGCCGCGTAAACGTGGGACAATTCTGTCCACGCTGAGCCGCAAACGTGTATTGATTTCTCGGAAACTGAGTTACCAACCCTTGTTCCGTGTTACGAAAATATTGCTGTACGATTAAAAACCGTAGCGAATGAAATTTTCTTCTTAAATAGGTCGTTGTTAGTTCTCTAGATAACTGGGTTAGAAAATTCTATTTTAAAGATGCACTTTTATTTATTCTTCGTGGACAAACATGGGCGTAGTCGGGTTCTCGGTCGGTAATTTATATCGCGAGATGGATTTCATCATATTTGTGCAATAAAAGAGAAACATGGATCTCGAAAATTTTTATATCCCGACACAGCTACATATTCCGATATCTTTATCTCTCCAGATTATTCCTAACCATATTCCTAAATAAAAATATCCCTAGATCACGATTCACCTAGATCTCGATTTTCCTAGATCTAGATATCCTTAGATCTCGAAATCTCTAGAGCTCGATATCCCTAGATTTCGATATCCCTAGATTTCGATATCCCTAGATTTAGATATCCCTAGATACCGATATCCCTAGATTTCGATATCCCTAGATACCGATATCCCTAGATTTCGATATCCCTAGATGCCGGTATCTCTAGATTCCGATATCCCTAGATCCTCATATCTCCAGATCCCCAGATCCGGTATCCCTAGATCCTCCAATCCCTAGGTCTCGATAACCCTAAAATCCGATGTCCCGAACACACGATATCCCTAGATCCCAATGTCCATCGATCCCGATATTTCCAAACCTTGATATTCCTATATTTCATCATCCCTAGATCCTAACCTAACCTCAGATATTCTGAAAAGTTCCAATATCCCTAGCACCCAATATTCTTAGATTCCAATATTCGTGGTCTGCGAAATATAGGTATAAGCAATATCTGTACGTTTCAATATCCCTAAATCCCAGTATCCCGCATTCTAAATATTCCTAGACATGTCCCTGGATCCGATTATCTCGAACGGCATAGTTGGGCGATAAACTTGAGGAGGCTTTAAATCGAGCATTTATTTCCTCCGCCGGTTGTTTTTCAAAACGAAGCTTTTATCAGGATCTAAAACCTAATTATCGGTTGGTCGCCGTCGAAGAAAGAACAAAACGGAGCACACGAGCGTTACGGCAGCAGGCCGCAAATTAAGGTTGAATTGAAAAAAAATAAACGGCGGCTACGTCGGAAAGAGGGTGCGGAGACGTTTCAAATTAAGGAGGAAACACTCTCCGGGTCTATGACGGACTATTTTCTGGCCGTTATAATGCGTCGTTCAATGGGCAAGCCGCTTTTCTCCTGGCAAGCCTCAAAAATATATCGCCTTTAAACGACAGCGCGTCCATACGTACGGCCTCGTTCGAACAAAAGAATTTTCTCCGCAGAAGTTGACATTGTAGAGAGAGGAACTCGTCACGGAACTCTCTAATGGCCGAGATTTTGCAGCTCCTTGGGATATTGCTTTAAGTAGAAAGTTGGTGAACATCCGTTTTCTGATAACCGACCTAACCTTCTCCGGGAAATATGAATCTTCGAGGTTATGAATATCGAGTAGCTACAATTCCAGAAATATATTCAAATTTAACGATCAACGTTTCGCAGAAAATGTTTCGCTGAAATAATTGGCTCGGATATGTTTCGAGAGATTAACAGTAAAAATATTATGTAAATAATATTGAAAATATTGTGTTAGAGGTAATTTCAAATATCGTTCAGCTGCCAGTGATTTCAATGGATCATGACGTGCGATTTTATCCTTCTTTATTTATTTGCCTTTAACGATTGTAGTTGGAGTACATTTTATCCTGGAATGAATAGAGTTGAAAGATGAAATGTATTACGTTATTCATTAGGTTAGGTCAGATTATCTTATTTGTTAAGCTAGATTAGATTTGGTGTTCAACCTGGAATAACTGGATCGATGAAATGATGTGTTATGTTATCTTAGATTAGCTTGTTTGAAATTAGGTCATATTTGAAGTTTCAACTAGATACGAGTGATAAAACTTTCCGTCGGATTAGGTTAGATTACATTAAATTAGGTTAACATTAAAATATTGTTACATTATTGGTATCATTGTAATGAATACTCCGTTACAATATTGATATTAAAATAAATATTACATTACAGTATCGACATCATTAATGCAAACATATTACAATTCTGATATCATTAAAAATTTGATATTATTCCCGTAATATCATTAAAATTATAATGTGCACAAAATAAAATTATATTGTACATGAAAGATAAATTTCGAACTCGTAAACTGAAAATCTGAAATATCGCAAATGACCCATTGCTCGAATGAATCAAATGATCAGAGGACATGACGTTGTAGATATGTTGAACTTCGCGTCAAACTTTTCGATACACCTTATTTCCTTCCGTAATAGTTCGAAACAGTAGTTCCAGAACTTGTATGATAAGCCAGACGTGTAGCAATCGCGCTGTCTAAACGACTTAACGTTGTCGTCTAGGGTTTCACGCGCTCGCATATATCTTCTGCTCATCGGTCTCGCAAGATTAAGTCGACGCGTGAAGAGTAGATTACTGTACTCTGAAACATGCTTCAACAGCAAACCGCGAAACTGTTGAAATGTATTAACGTGCAAATATCATTTCATGATGCTACGGCAAAATACATTTTTCAAGAATACTTATTATGCTGCATATAATCATCTGCACCTGTTCGATTACTTGTATGTGTTTGAAGCAATGTGTGTGAATTGCAACGTGTTCTTAGATGATGAAGCTTTGATGAATAACACTTTGATAAATATCTTTTAATATACCTATTTCAATGTAACTTAACATTCATTATTAATATACCTGTTATTGTATATCTGTCATATACAAATATTTCAATGTAAAGTGAAATATATATTTCACCTAATTTAATATTACAGAATACGTTCATTCAATTGTACACAGACTACTTTTATTTTGTATGCACTCCGTTCTCTTACAGTATGTTTTCTTGAAACTTCATCATAATTGATAATTTTGTTACCAAGATAAATAAATAAATAAAAAGAGCTCTATATTAATTATTTCGTTTAATATCAGAGATAAATGTCGGAAGTAAAAGCGATTGAACTTAGTACGATTTGCACGATGAAATTCAGTATTCATCGATTAAGTGATAGTAAAATGAATGAACGATTTGGTTAAACTAAACCGGACACCATTGACAATATCAATCAAGAGCATGCCACAATTCTCCGTACAGTTCTGCAGTAGTTTTCATCGCACAAACCATACATCATCGCTTAATCGATATAGACAGAATGAGACACTTATCTCCTAACAACCCTCGATGTGTCGACAGCCATGTGAAATGCGAACGCGCGCTGACTTGCGTTACACGCGAATCAATAAAGCTGAACACAAACGAAACCGGTGAAACGCTCTCATAAACGTTTCTTCTATTCCCGTTTCATTTTCTCTATCAATGATGACAACGGTTATCTACCTACGTGCACATCACTGATGGACAACTGTGCCCGCGAGGGTGCATTAAAGTGCAAGTGATATGTGTTCGTCTGCGATGGAAAATCAATTTTTAGATGCGTGGGACATTTGTACATTTTTAAATTCCTGCGTTCATAAATTTTTACATTTTTAAATCATAGATTTACGTACTTAAAAATTGTTCAATTTCTTTGGTGTTCAAATTTCTGGATTATATAGTTTTCAAATACCTCAAATTTCAGGTTCACAAATCTCCGTATTCCCAAGTATCGAAATTTGTAGGTCTCTATATTATCACACTCTTACATCCCCAAATTCTCACATCCCCAAATTGTTAGCTTCTCAAACTCTACGATCCATGAATTCTCACATTCCCAAATTCTCAAATACCCAAATTCCTAAATTGCCAAATTCTCAAATCTCCAAATACTCACACCCCTAAATTTTTACATCCCCAGATTCTCACATCCCCAGATTCCTAAATTGCCAAATTCTCAAATCCCCAAATCCCTAAATTGCCAAATTCTCAATTCTCCAAATACTAACACCCCTAAATTTTTCCATCCCCAAATTCTCACATCCCTCAATTGTTTCATCCCCAAATTCCTAAATTGCCAAATTCTCAAATCTCCAAATCCTCCCACCCCAATTTCCCAGATTTTCGAATTTCCAAACCTTCACCTTCCCACATCCCTAAATCCACAAACTCCCAACCCTCAAAATCGCAAATTTCAAACGTCCAAAGTCCGTAATTTTAACCGAATAAAATTATAGGAAGATTTCCCCGTCTAAAATTTCGTTAATGTATCTGTAGAAACAGCGGATAGAACATATTTGCAGAAGCAGTTTCCATTTTCGCGTATCGTGCGCCCGTCACGTGTTTATTAAATTGATCATAAATTAGACATGATATTAATATTGGAATAATATTGATTTAATTATGCCAATCAATACGGGCTTGCATTACTATAAAATCATTTTAGCCGAAGAGCGTATGTACTGGAGAAGTGTTTGAATCTCACTTGATGGATGTACATTCAATTAACAGGATGTAGGTACATGTATTTGAACGAAAAGAGCGGCAAATGTGGACATTCTCTGGTACGTACAAGCTGAAATTACTTTTAACCAAACATCAATTTTATGCTATCAGAGATCGCATTTCGACGATGATCGTAGATTGAAGTAATATTATCAATTATTTTATATTTCGACGTGATAAAAACTTTGTTATATGCTGTTCTACAGAATCCGATCAGATATCTATGTGTACATAATCTTTCTTCCTTCGCGCACGTTCTATACGGTATATCATCGAATTTATACAACGCAAAAGAATATTAATTCTTCTGAATTATTTTATGGATTATGAACATAGTATTAGAGGATTGTGAATTATGTGTGATACCATTTATTTTTTATAGCGTCATATCTTTGTTGGGTGAAAAATGTGTACACGGTGTTGGACGGCGATTTATATGTTGCTATAAATTGAGTGGAAAATACTGCCGTATTAAAGTCTTATAGCAAGAAACAAGTACTGCCATATTCTTAGATTGTTAGACATATTGAAGTGTACTACTTCGGAGAAAGTAGATAAATACGACGAAGTTAAACTTTATCATGACGTCTTATACACGGCCATGTATTTTTATTTACACAAATAATTTTTTAAAACTATCCTTGAAAAAATGAAATTTTTACTTTTTCTATAATACTTCACTTTACCATGGTCACCTAACAATTATATCGAATAATCATTTATATTGATTACATATTTTAGACCGATGGAGTACTCTATGAAATCTTCACGCAATTCAATATAGAAAACACAAATGTTTGCTCCTTTAACTAACTTATTTAGAAAAGACGTGAATCATGCATGAATCCTAAAGCTATCTGTGGCACGTCAGCAAACGCCATCCCCAAAACATTGACCCCGTTTCGAAAGCATATTTCGTTCGAGGTAAATAGTTGAAGACGCAACGCTAACGTCAAACGACAAGCTGACAGTGTCGAAACTAATACAGCAACGCGTCCGTGGCGTTGCTACATTTTCAACGAAATTACTCCATGTTTTACTAATCCGTGGGATGCCGTCAGACGTTCGGTGTTTCCCCGGTCACGTATCTCCCGAAAGAAATGCAACGATCCGGGCAGCAAGAAAAGGAAGAAAGAGACAGATGTCTACGTGGTTGAAACACCCTTGAGAATAATGGAACACCGATAGATCGCGACGGCACCCTACCCCATTCACTTTTTCCGTAATCTTTCTTAGCGGATCGCAGACCGGATCCGGTAATCATTCGTTCCGGGCGCAGCTGATCCTAAAATTGGTTTCTTATGGGCCGAGCCGTTCGTCATCGTAAGAAACGAGCCGTCGACCGGCAGAAAGGATTCGGTCAGCCTGCGAAAATGGTTGGACGTTATATTGAAAAACGTTATATCAGACGATCATCATACTGGGATTTTTATTTCCGCGCGTTATTTTGCCACGTGTGACCACATGGTGCATAAATATTAGTCAGATCGCTGTACACTTCATATGACTTCCGAATTAATCAAAGTAAAAATTATCTACATTACTAATAACCTTAACCTATAATTTTCTAGGCAGTTCACAGCTAATTACTGCTACAACGTTAAGAGAACTAAAGAATGTTCAAATGTTAAGCAAGTTTTGAGCAAAAATTTCTCCAGCAATCCTTGATGATACAGATTATAATTATAATTGAACCCAAAATTCAATGGCAATGAAAATACGAGTATGGTTTATCACATTCCAACTGTAGTGTGCGTCACGTGACACGTGTTGACCCTTTGCACTCCTATGTCGAGTGTGGCTCAACATTTCTCCTGGATCTTCAGATAGATTGGTTGAATTTATTTACTATTTATAATAAATGAATAATGTATTTGTCATATACTCTGTTGCACATTTAGAACCCCTTGAACTATTTTGTGAATGAAGTTGGTAATAGAAATTAAGGGTTCAACTAAAAGAGTCTTGCAATTACCTAAATTGTACGAATACACATCTCATCCAGTTTAAAAAATAGCTACCTACCTAATTCGCCGTTAAGGAATCGTGAATATAAGAAATGAGAGGCAGAAGAGAAGGGAAAATTAGGCAGGACAGTTTCATATCGCGGAACAGAATGATCCTAGTGAAAAACCGAGGATGACGTTTCTATGGTCTGAACTTGAAAGTTGATACAATAGGATGCCAGCGGCATTACAGCCGGCCTCCGTTTCTCCTCTTTCACTTGTCCTCGCTGAAAGAAGTTCTGCTCGAAGCTTTGCTTAACCCCGTCGGAAGTAATCAACAGCCGTGTAAAGAAGTGAAATGGAAAGTGTAGGCCGGGAAAGTGTATCTGCGATGAGCAAACTTACACCACGTTTCCCCTCTCCCAACTTTCGTCGCGGCTGTTTATGCAGATTCGCAGCCATAATATCGCCAGGTCGTTTGATGCTGCTGTACAAGTACCGACGTTTAACAGTCTCGTTCAAGTTATGGTTCAAAAACATTCTCGTTATGTATTTATTCGAGTTAAGTGGGAATTTATCGTAATTTACCTCATACTCGCTAACTTTTAAACTCTGGAATTTTTTACTTTTGGAATTTTGCAAGTTTTTAATGTTTTAATCTTTCAATTTATAGATTCTACAATTTTTCCAGGAAAATATGAAACTATCTGTAGGTTTCTGAATTCAAACTGCGAAGTCCCCAATTATTCCAATTTAAAAATTATTCAAATTCACAAACATTAAAGTTCCTGAAACCCCTAAATATTTAACATCTCCAAATGTCCAAATCCCAAGAACTCCAAACACTCAAACCCCACAGATCCTAAAAATTCCAACTTCCCCAATCTTCAGTTCCTTAATTTCTCACATCTGCAAATGTTCAAACATCCAAATTCCTAAATACCCAAAATCCCTAAATGTCCTCATCCCAAAAAATCCAAACACTCAAACCCCTAAATATTCGAACTTCTCCAAATCTTCAGTTCCTTAATTTCTCGCATCTCTAAATGTTCAAACATGCAAATCCCACAAATCCCAAAATCGCTACTCATATCGCAGAGTCCCGAAATTTCGGAATGCCGAAATTCGCAACTTCCGTGAAGCTTAATCTCAACGATACAGACCAGCAGTCGAAGTAGCCGGCTAAAAACTTTCCCATTACGTATTCCTTTGAGCAAGAAGCTGTGCATCTATCGAAAGTATTCGTTTACTTCCGAACGTTGCATATTCAACGAGTCGACACGAACGCTTTCGTTTCGCACCCTTGCCATTTGCCCGGTTACACGCTGCCCTCGTGACATCCCCTGGCAGCCGAGTAATTCCCCAGCAAAGGAAAGAAAATTTCTTCTCGCCGACTGATACTCTGTTTATCTTAAGCAAACGCGAACCAAGGAGCCAAAGTCCCCCTTGGCGGAGATTCAGTTTACGCTCGAGCCTGACAATTTTACCGGTGCAAATGATAATTTCTCAAAGAGAATCCCACTCGACAAAGCGGACCAAAATATTTCATAATTGGATAAGTCAACTTCTGGCACCGAAAGACGAAACGAACGAGTCAATTAACCTCGATTACGGTGGAACGATCTTTGATTCCAAATCGCTTTTCTGGACGAATTATAGGAAAATTCAACTGCATTTCGAACGACTGGCGAATTCAATATTTGACAAGATGTTGAACTTTTCCACTGACATATCTGATAGACGTAGATAGGAACATATCTACTTTAATAGAAACAACCTTACTTAATCACATGCATAATAGAACTATAAACATACGGTGGAACTGTATGTTGGAAAATGTGGATTTAGCTAAAGTGGACAGATATTTGATTGTCAGTTTGATATGAACCTTTGCAGAAATGTGTTCGGTTTAAAGGAAAGCAAGGAACCAATTGCAAATTAGTAAAATTTTAACGTCAAGTCTGAAATTTTGGTGAACATAAATGTTATTCAGATTTAAATTCTGAAGACTCGGAGTTAAAATTGTAGGGAAGTTCTGTAATCTTCCAGGGACAGACTGTAGGTTCTCTTGTTTCCTGAAGTTGTCCCATACCTTCGGTTCGTTGGTTCTGATAACCCGGGACAGGCGAGTGACCATGCGATCTTCTATCGAAGGCACGTATCGTTCTGTCACGATTTATCATCGAGATAGCTGCAGGGCGAACGTTGTTGCCGACGATAAAGATCACGTACGAAGATCTACGGGAAAGTCCCGTCGAGAATTGCCGTTGTAAGCGAACGTCGAACCAATCGGGTCCCGGATACTTTTGCTCTCGAAACCGAACGCGACAACGACCGGCATCCCTTAAAATGCGTGCTGGTATACGTGTTTGTTGACATACGTGGCTCGAGGCGAGAATGCGAAACGCTGCCAGGGCTCGTGTAATACCCTCGGAATTGGGTTTTATTAACGTCATCTCCGTGACACGCGTTCCTCGAACCAGCACCACGGAATAGCTCGAGACACGGGGTGAAAATACGCCGAGGGTTTTAAAGTCGGATTAAGGGATTGCACCGGGACGCATGGTGAGAATCGATCACGTTTGTCAAGAGACAAACAACCTGCAAACTGGACGATTGTATTAACATTTCGTGTGTTACGGTGAAATGGAAAATTGTTTCGATCATGATTTATTGAAATGAATTATAATATGGAGAATTGTGATTTGAGAGACAATTAATCACATTTGTCAAAAGATATAAACCTGCTGGATGATTGTATTAACCTAGAAATCCTAGAAAATTATTTGGACTGATCTTTGTTTGTGAAGGACTTTAGCGAAACAACTGATGAACTAAAGTATAGATGTGGAAATGAGATTTGGATCCAGAGAATCACGTGAGTCAAGAGATTCAAACCACCTGCTAGATTGTATTAATATTTTGTGTGTTATGGTGATGTTGAAAATTCAACTACAGGAAGACCTTGTTTCTAAAGGGATTTAATCCCTTGAAGTAGACAGCTTTCTGTGTCGGACTGTACATGTATGTGCAAGGAGGGACGATGGAAACAGTTATTGCGAAGGATCTCTATCGAGCAATTCCATCCAGAAGAGCAATCCACCTTGGAGGTTGATGTCCCTTGTATTTCGACTCTCGTTCTTTTTATTATCGAACCCCTGTGTCCGTAGGAACCGAAACGAGACGGGGCAGACCGGATGTGGCTGTATCGTCCTTTTCGGAACACCGCTGCGACTAATTCGACGTTCGTTTCTTCCTGATACCGACCACGTAAGAAACGAGTTAATTACAACTGGCGACCGAGTATCCTCGATGTAGCTACTTTTTTATCTTGAAGAGGCTCTTCGAGCGCTAGGGTTTATTTCCACTGGCGACTAGAAAGGCGGTAAGATTTCTTGCAGCTAGTACAATAGACACTGAAGAAGTACAGTTTACGGTGAATAACGCACAACTACCGACAGGTTGCAAGTACTGAAAGATAAATCATGAAAACTAAATTAAATATATTTGAATGATAATAACTAATTTATAAACCATGTTATAACCCACGATGTTTGAACCTAACCTGAGGTCGACTAAATTTAGGGTAACCTAAGTCTAGCCCTAATCTAACTTAGCTTAATATTTCCTTAGCTAAATATTTGTATGGATGTATCAGTTATGAACTTGAAAATCTGGGAACTGAAATATGTAAGTTTGTGTACATAAAAATTGTAAAGCTTAAAAATCGGAATTTGTAAATTTAAAAATTGTCAAGTCTAAAATTGTCGTCGTGTAAAGGTATGCCACGGTCCCGAGTGTATTGCAATAATTACGTCTCTCTATGCAGATGAGCTACTTTTTTGCCATTCGCATGCTCCACGCAGCTTTACATTTTTGCTGCTTTACCCCAAATGCACCCCTATAATCTCGATTCTTCCCTTTTCTCCCCTATTTTTTCTGAAACCCTCCGTTTCTCCTCCCGATTCCTCCCGGTTCGCCTCGATTCCGCTCGAACAACTAACGAGACTACTTCACACGATTAATCCACGTACGAATGCAATTATCGAAGCGGTCGCGAGGGCGCATAATTGGGATCAACCGTAAAGTTGCCGAGAGGCAGAAAGGTTTGCCGGGATGTAGGTTAAATTTAGTTCGCCGTTTTGAAAATAGTCGACGATCAACTCCCGGATGATCGGCTGGCCAACAATAACCGCTGGAAAATATGAACGTAGCGGGGGTGTCGAAAGTGTTTCAATTTCGCCGCGAGAAATTTCAGCCGGACGTTCGCGAGCCTGTCAAACAACCGGTCGAAATAAGGTCACCAGCTGCAAAACTGATTAACAGAAACAGTCCGCGTTGTCAGAGCTATGTAGTATTTAGTTTATTGCAAGCTGCTGCGTCTAAATAAATAATTTGCAGAGGCGAGCAGACTCCGGAGTCGTCTCGAGGATGCTTCCCGAATTGCGGTTAAATGTAAATATGCATTATGAAGGCGGAACGAGCCTACCGTTTTAACCAGCCAAACGGGATTAAAGCTGTGTGGTGTAGAAGGGTTGCGGTTTTTTCGCCGAGGAAAATATACCCGCTTGCATTGTCGCGACGGTATCTGGTCAAGGTAGGTCGAAGAGAATACCGTAGCAAAAAGTGGAATAGGGATTACGAGCAGGTGAATACTTCATTACGAAGGCTGCACGGAAACTTGCGGAATGATAATACTTTAACAGGGCAAGCGTGCCCGCGCTCGTCCCCGTGGACTATCACCGTCTCGTCCCCTTCGACTTTCCTTCTCTTTGATGAGAACGGATTATTCTTAACTGGAAAAGGGAATATTTTTCTGCCCCACGTTCCCGCTGCTTTCTTTTCCTCGTTTCATGATAATTGTAGCCTCGTTAGATTAAGTGGGGCCGCGGGTACTCATTGTTTCAACATTTTTATCTACCTTAGAAACGAAACATGTTTCTCCTCTTGCGCTAATTACGGTGGTTAACCCTTGCGCCGCTCTCAATTATTTTGCGCGAATGTTACATGTAAATGTGCACGGTTGCTGGACACGAGGGCGTGTTCGTGAGAGCGATTGATCTGGAGCGATAGGCGATTCTTGGAGATCGTTATTATGTTCTGTGCTGCGTGTTACCTCGTGTTATATAGCCACGTAGTCTGATTTCCTACATTTCTGTATCTCAAGCTTATTTCTCGAAAATCTGAATCTTTTCATTTTTGAAGACTTTTAGACTTTTAATATTTCCGAACTTCGAAGTTTCCTTACATTTCTAGATTTACGAGCGATTTCCGAATGTTACAGATTTTGGAATTTCTAAAATTTCTACATTTTCGTAAAAATGTTAGCTTTTGAATTTTGTTTACGTTTTTGAAGAATGAACATTCGTTAACTCTAAACACACCTTACAGTAAGAACTGCGCGTACCAGTGAGGTTTGCTCATTAAACGGAGACAAACCTTTGCTTAACGTTTCGGCTCAAGATCGTTCTTGAACGAGTCGTTCGCCACGAGACTTCCAGCGCGCTATAGAGATACACTCGAGGCCGAGAAATGAGAAACGAAAGCCACTCGTGCTATCACTTTACCAAAGATCCAGCTTAACCGTCTTCAACAGTTCCAACACTTCGCCACTCGCTCTATTACCGCGAACCAACTCTTTTCGTTATCTCGTCGAGCTTGTCGAGTGTCGCAAATACCGAACGAGCTGCCCTTTCGTGAACCGATCGTTCGCCAAGATCCCTGGGGACCCGGAATCCTCCGACTAAGGCTGCTACTATCGATACATGTCGATTATATCGAAATTTTATCGATATTCCGATAGGTGGCGATTATATAGAAATTTTATTAATATTTCGGTTTATGTCGATTATATCGAAATTTCAGCGATATTCTGGTACATGTCGATTATATCGAAATTTCATCGATATTCTGGTGTACATCGATTGTATCGAAATTTTATCGATATAATGGTGTATATCGATTATATCGAAATTTTATCGATATACAATATGCGAATAGCATCATTGAAATATCAGAAATCTATTTATTTATCCAATTTTATCTTTAGCTTTATTTCATCAATTTATTTATCTTTCTGTTTATATTTTCCTGTTTCCTGACGTTCTTATATAGGAGCCACGGTACTCTATGGTCGACCATGCAGAAATCTGCTATAGATTCCAGAAAAATTGAAAATACCAATTCACGATAGAAATCGCGAGAATCCACGTCTTTAGCACTCGACGATTTACGATTATTGCCGGATATTATGGCGTGATCGTTTCCATGGAAAATTTGTGCCCGTTTACAGTGAAAAGATAATAGAAACATAGAATCCGTGTGTATATTTATGTGCGCCATGGGAAAACGAATTTGTGTCGTTCCAGTTGCTAGAATAATCGACCGATCGGATTATGAAAGAGTTTGCTTTTTTTTTTTCGTTTCAACGTAATTTTCGAAACGCGAGCACAAAGAACGAATTACTGTCGACAAATCTGCGCGTTGAACATAAAACTGTGAGAACATGCTACGCCATTATGTAGTTGTAGAATTAATATCAATTTTAATTATAATATTCAACGGTTGATTTAACTGTAACCTTTGACTAATTAATTTTGAACGAGACATGTCTGACAATGGGAATGGTTAATATTTTATTCGTGAAAGTTTTTGAGTAATGCAAAGAGATTCTACGATCGTTTTTAAATCAATTTTACATATCGATGGGAAAATATTGGGTTAACTGGAAAAATATTATGTAGTGGAACACTCGAAGAAATTAGTTTGTTTAAGATAACTTGATAAACATGAAAGGAATTTTTTCAACAGATCAGACTGATTCAATTGTAAAATTGAAGGTTCTTGAATAATTCATACTGAATCAAGTGAACTAGGTTACATGATTTGAAGAAATTGTAATCGAATGTTAGTTGAAACAGATATTGTAGAGATGTTTATTATTTAGCAAGACGTAAAATATTCAGCGACGAAGCTGAAAATTCGATCACGTTTGCTCCGTCGATTCGACCAAGTATACGAGCAGAAGGTAACGTCGCTTCACGGCAATCGAAAACGCAAGAACCTCGAAATCGATCAACACTGTTTATTCCGACGCTGTCGTTCGAAAAGTGCGAGACACGTACAATCGTTTCGTAGCGTTGCCGTAAAATTTCAATTTTCTCGTATCACGATATTTAGGAAATAGGCTAAGCGTGCACACGATCCCTTAACCGTGGCAGCTCTTACATGCACATTTGACGAACGTGGTGCACGGGTTCCAGAGGCTAACGATCGATACCGTGCACCTCGTTCAATCTTTCGACCTCCTCTCGATACGCAATGTTCAAATTTATACGGAAACCAGAAGGACCGAACGAATAGAATCGATAACTCGCTGGAGGATAATCCTTTAATATCACTCCGCTTAATTGACATGCAAATGTTCGCATCAAATTGTACACTTTCAAAGTGATGTTATTCTAATTTACGGGGCACCTTTCATTCATTTTATTTTGTAATTATTTTGTTCGCGGTTTTGGTGTTTTAGTTCAATTCGTTGTTTTATGAATCTTGTGCTTAACACTTTGATGGCCGCGCGTCTACGTAGTGAAACGTCAGGGGCCGACAATATTGAAGAATTAATTTAAAGAAACTTTATGTGAATTCACGAAATAATTTGACATGTGTGGACATACGCATAAAACAATCGAAAACAAAAACACATTTAATACAACAAATTTAATATTTGATAGTTATTAAAGCAATCATCACATAAAGGGTACCGGCCAAGGGTAGCATCACACATATGTTGCGTGAACGGATACTAACAATTGTTCCGGCTGGCACACACATGTTGTGTGAGCGGCCACTAAAATGTTAATACGGAAATAGTTGAATGTTTGGTTACTGGGTGAGTTGGTGCAAACTGCACTGTCAGCACTTTTCGAAATTTGCGATTTTGTGAATTATGAATAATCATGGGCTTCGGTGAAAAATGTAGAAATGTAGAAATCCAAGAATCTAAAACCCTAACAATCTAAAAATCTAAAAATCTAAAAGTTTCCAAATATAAGCACATAGAATGTATAAATTTAGAAAAATAAGATATAATTACACGTATAGTCGCAAAGACTAACTTGTTCTTCGACCAATTTTTCGAAGAATCAGTTTCATTTGAAGCGGATGCCAAAAAAAAGGAACGCAAGCCGCGTTATTCAGAATTTAAAAAGGCACTTGCAATATACCGAACATAATTTCATAACGAAAATTTACAGGATCCATCCTCATCGAGTATAGTTACTCGGAACAAGTTACGACAGGAAGATTGAGTGAATTTCGTGTGAAAATTTTGTAAAATACGTTATAAGAAAAATGTTGCAATTTCCTGTGCAGGAACTGCAAAAAGTTCCGCTGATAAAATGAGAAAATGAGAACTGGGAGGGCTAATCCCGTTCCTGTTTTAAACCCTTTAATGCAGTATATCGTAACGCAATTTGCTTTCTATAGAATATCCTGTTCTAATAAAACACATTAAAGTCATCTATTTATTTACAACTTAAGAAAAAAATGTATACTGAATATTTTATATTTCTTAAAAATATGTTCATTTATGACTAATTCTAAAGGCTGTTAAAATTATTCGCAGTAAATATGTTTTATTTATTCAAATCTTGTCATATTATATATTTTTCGAGTTATTTTTGTTTTATCAATAAACGTATTCATTCTTGTAAGGTTTGAAACTAGTTAAATAGTTGCATTATTCGCTAATAAATTTGTTGAAATTCAACTACAATTAATTCTTAACTTTATAGAGTATTATGCTGTATTAATATTACAGTATATTAGTGTGTGTTATACTACGTTATCACAGCTTAATTCATTTGGGAAAGTTCGCAATTTCTCTAATACCGATATAAATTCTGTACGTTGTTGCTGCCAACAATTGTATCGACAATTATTATCAATTTGAAGCTAATAAATTTGTCAATAGTAAAATAGTAAAACAGTAAAACAGAAAAATATTGAAATAATAAAGTAGTCAAATGAAAAAATAATAAATCGGTGAAATAAAATACTTGTACCGGAATAACTGTTTTCTGAGAAGTACATATACAGCCGCAGTTATCTGAAATAAAATATTTTTCCCCAATTAATTAACGCAGAATCATGATGAATCAAACCCCAAAAAATATATAGCAAATTTCAAAACTTTTTAACAAAAAAAATATAATAAAAAGAACTTTTCAACAGACCCAATTATTTTCGATTGCGTCTCGTTAGCGATACAAGACGAGTCCATTGTAATCGCAATTATTCGGAATCCGTAAAATTTTTCGATCGAAACTCTCCAGCTGTCAGCTTGCGTAATTAATATAATATTAATGCCTTTTGAAGCTTCCTCTAATTACTTTTCTTCCAGTTATTCGATTATATTAAATCCGTGGTGCCGGCCGCAGCTGACCCCCACGGCGGTCAACGCGCCGATTCTCTCTACACGAATTGTTAAAATATCAAACCGTGCACGAATCCCAATTTCACGATGGATCGATCCCGCGTTCGGCCTTCTGTTTGTACGAATCACGCCACGTGGTGTGCAGATTTCGATGCAAATCGACAAATCAGTGCCGCAGGTGTCGTTTTTGGTTATCAGCCCTGGATGCCGGTGCATCGTTTGCTTACGTGGTCGAATGTTCGATTGATCGTAAAGCCGCGCGGGGTCAAATGCGGCGATAAAATAGTTTTCATTTTTACGAGTTCCTTAGGGACTGTTAAACTTGAACCGATCTCCTTTACTGTTTCTTCGGGGTTTACGTTTCGTCGGGACCAACCGATATATCACGCCGACCATAAAACAAGAACGAAACAGTATCGAGATTTATACTTCGAAATCACTTTTTGCAATTAGATAGCCTATCAATCCATGGAAATACGGAACGATATTTTACGGTATTTATTCCAGGATAGATATGTTTTTAGGAAATCGCTTTTTCATCAATCCCTGAAATTGAAATAGTGACTGCTTTGGCTGTTGAACTCTGTCGAATTAAAAATTGAATGGTCAAAAACGATCTTCTGTCAGGGTTTATCCATTCATGTGAGATTGAGATCGTTTGTTTGCTATTTGTTTGCGATGTAACGCGATTACTGCAGTTGGAGACGTCCGACATCCTAAATATATGATTCGGTAACTGACGTTTGGATGCTGAAACTGGCTCTTTGATTACTCGTGTTAATTAAGAGTCCTCAAGAATTTATGGCTCTGAATTGAGAGACGTCTGAACAAATTACTTGGAGTTATGTATAGCCATTAAATGGGTCTAAGTTCTATGTTAATAATAGAGTTCAATTTCCGAGATTTCAGATTTTAACGTTGTTCAAATACTGGATTTGTAAGTTAGTATGTTAGTAGATTACTAAAATAGACTTATTAGTTATTTAGTGAAGTAGTGAATTACTAAATCAGCGAATTGGTGAATTAGAAAATTATTCTTGAAATTCTTAAAAAATTGCCAGTCGATAAGTAAAAAATTGAAGTTGAAAGCAAGTTATCGAACGTCACATAGATTCGAAATAAAAAATTCAACAGTGAATTACTAAATCAGTGAATTGGTGAATTAGAAAATTATTCTTGAAATTCTTAAAAAATTGCCAGTCGATAAGTAAAAAATTGAAGTTGAAAGCAAGTTATCGAACGTCACATAGATTCGAAATAAAAAATTCAACAGTGAATTACTAAATCAGTGAATTGGTGAATTAGAAAATTATTCTTGAAATTCTTAAAAAATTGCCAGTCGATAAGTAAAAAATTGAGGTTAAAAGTCAAAGCAAGTTATAGAAATAGAAAATTCAATAATGAATTACTAAATCAGTGAATCGGTAAATTAGAAAATTATTCTTAAAATTCTTAAAAAACGTGCCAGTCGATAAGTAAAAAATTGAGGTTGAAAGTCAAAGGAAAAAAAAATAGAAAATTCGATAAATTATCCGAGCGATTATAGTAGCAGTAAAATATATAAACGTAAAGATACAAAGCAAAAGTTTCATCAATCAATCATGCGGTGCTCAATATTCCTGACCTACTTCCTGCACAATAATACAAATCCTACAATATCCTTTGCTCGTAGACATATTTGCCGTATTAATTTATCATAGCAAAGTAGCTCGGCATTAAGTATCGAAGACAGAGCATGCGATACTCGATTAACTTCTATCACTCAATGTCACTTAATATCTTAATATTAAACAACGAAGCACGGGTGTTCGATAACAGGCGTCGCGTTACCAGCTATTCGGTTCGTTCCGAACCGTTCAGAAGCATAGTTCTCCCAATTATTTTGAGCACAGTGTCAACTGAGAATACACGAATGTGTTCCTTGCTCTGGAAACATATGGTGACAACACGCGCGGCACAGCTCGTTTGTACAGTGAACAATATCCAACTAGCCGCCGTACAGATGGACATATAATTCAAACAGTCAACCTAACCGAAACTGAACACTGCGCTTTCCGGCTGTTACGTGATCGAGATAATCATCGAGGACACAGGAATTCGAAAGAAATTTAGGGTGGAGCTGCTTAACTTGTTAATTAAACGTGGAAGGCACGCCGATTACGTGAGCAGTTCGTAAAATACTTTGGTCGATTTGTGGTAAATTGAAACGTGCGAGGGTGTAGCATTTTTGAGTTTAAGTTGTCGAGTTTGGAGATTTAGAGATTTGGGGTTTAGAGGATTTGGGAGTTAGAGATGTGGGATTTAGAAATTTGGGAGTTTATAGATTTAGAAACTGAGAGATTTGTTAGTTTAGGAATTTGGAAAGCTGGGATTTTAGTGATCTGAAAATAGAGAAATTTGAGATTTTAGAGATTTGGAAATTTTGAGATTTGGGAATTTAGGGATTTGGGAATTTAGGGATTTGGGAATTTACGGATTTAGGCATCTAGGGATGTGGGAATCTAGGGATTTGGAAATTTAGGAATTGGGGAATTTAGGGATTGGGGAATGTAGAGATTTGAGAATTTAGGGATTTGGGAATGTAGGGATTTGAGAATTTAGGAATTGGGGAATCTAGGGATTTGGGAATCTAGGGATTTGGGAATTTAGGAATTGGGGAATCTAGGGATTTGGGGATTTAGGGATTTGAAAATTTAGGGATTTGGAAATTTGGGGATTGGGGAATCTTGGGGTTTGGGAATTTAGGAATTGGGGAATGTAGGGATTTAGGAATTTAGGGATTTGGGAATTTAGGGATTGGGAAATGTGGGGATTTGGGAATCTGGGAATTTTAGAAGTTTGGAAATATTGAAATTTGAAAATGTAGAAAATTGTATGGATTTTGGAATTTAGAAATTTAAAGATTTGGGAAATTAAAAATTTAAATATTTACCTATTTCTTAACTAGCAAATGTAACAATTTTCACGTTTAAAAATTTGAGAATAAAACTGTGAAACTTCAGAAAGGAAATGAAATTGCAAAGTTACAAATTTCAAAATTTCAATATTTGCAATAATTTTCCTATTATCAAAGTTTTTTCCATTTAACAAATATTCCAATTTTCACTTATATCGTGTACTTCTTAAATTCTTTCCAAGATGAGGATATAACCATGTAATCGTGACTAATTCTCGTTTCATTTGCTTAATCTCGGCTAATTTTCCCAGCATTATCATTCTGTTTTTCTTGTCTTAAACCTTGATGACATTAACCCTAGACTAACGATCACTGTTCGCGCCCCATCGTCCCGATCTCCATCACGTGCCAATTAAAATATTCGCATATTCAGCAATATTAATTTATAGCGTTCTCAATTTGTGTAGGAGGAACAGTTTCATCGCATTAGCATATTAACGAAAAGCTCGCTCGTTTGTTGTGCAACAAACACTTGAAACCGCGAGAGCTTTACATATTCAACGGTACGTTTATTCATAACGACATTAATTAGGACAACACTTAAGTGTATTCCTCATCTAATTTCCACGGCCCTTTCTGCTTGAAAATGAAACTCCCTCTGTAAAGTATGGTCTCTATCACATTCTCGATACGTGTTGTTACCGCGTCAGCAAAAATGATCAAACATGAAAGAAAAAAATTTTATTTTTTACAAAAATTCTACAAAATTCTACTTTTGTGTGATTTTCGTAGACTACCCCTTTTAATATGCACACAAATTATCTTGTACATACAGGTTGTTCGATGTATCGGAAACATTTGCTGTCTTACCAACCGGAAGATAATCATTAACGAATACACGAGCAGTAACAGTATAATTTGTTGTTCCCGCCGAAAGCTCGATGGAATCGAGCGGATGATTGAACGTGCTTCGCACGAAACTTCGTATCGTGTAATCTTGCGCGATACTTCCGGTTACGAAGGGCGTCTTTACACGAACGCGATTACACGATACGACCATCTTGCTATCATTAGAATAAAGCTTGATTCTATAGATACTTTGATTGCATAGATTACCCTCGAAATTGCATTGATTAGTTCGGTATCAGTAATGGGCGGTTCAAGTGCACGCCGTAGAGCTCGTAGACATTGGCGCGCGCTGATAAGATGTCGACGATTTGTGGACATTTTATATCTTTAAGTTTGGAGATTTAGATATTTGGATAGTTGGCAATTGGGAGAAAGTTCATCTAATTGGGATAGGATTGAAATTTTCAAGATGGTTAGCGATTTGGTAACTTTGAGGTTGGGAATTTAATATTTGGGAGCTTAGGAATATCGCTGGGAGTTTAGAAATTTAGGGATTTAGTTTTTGGGAATTTTGGATTTGGGGATATTGGATTTGGGAATTTTGGATTTGGGGAGTTAGGATTTGGGGATTTAGGATTTGGGGATTTAGGATTTGGGGATTTAGGATTTGCGGATTTTGGATTTGGGGATTTAGGATTTGGGGATTTTGAATTTGGGGAGTTAGGATTTGGGAATTTTGGATTTGGGTATATAGAAATTTGGGAACCTAGGGATTTGGGGATATAGGGATTTGGGGATATAGGGATTCGGGGATATAGGGATTTGGGGATATAGGGATTCGGGGATATAGGGATTTGGGGATATAGGGATTCGGGGATATAGGGATTTGGGGATATAGGGATTTGGGAATATAGGGATTTGGGGATATAGGGATTTGGGATTATAGCAATTTGTGAATCTAGGGATTTGGGATTCTTGGAATTTGTGATTCTAGGGATTTGGGAATTTAGGAATTGGGGAATTTAGGGATTTGTGAATGTAGGAATTCGGGAATCTAGGGATTTTGGAATTTAGGAATTTAGATATTTAGGAATTCGGGAATCTCGGAATTTGGGAATTTAAGAATTTCGATATTTACGAATTCGGAAGTATAGGAACTTTAGGAACTTAGGGATTCGAAAATTCTGGAAATCGGGAATTTAACTATTTAGGAAATTAAGAACTACAGAATGCAAGAATATAGGAATTCAAAGCTCTGACACTTGGAATTCAGTAACTTAAAAATTGACAAATTTCGGAATCGAGGAATTTCAGGGTGTAAGAGAATTCAAGAAATTCACGCATTCAGGAATTCAGTAATTTAGTAATTCAAGAACAAAGAAACAAATGCAGGTAGAAGAAATTTTAGCTCTAAATTTTCAACTTACCAGCCTGTTCTCTGGCACATGCCGCGAACAACCGTTCAATACTATTGCAGCACGAAATTATCAGCACAGTCCGCTCCTTTCTACGCGCTCCACCGCAAAATGCTTCGTCTGGCGTCGAAGCTGATAATTAACGGTGCCGACGACATTTCACACGGCGATTCATTGTCTCTGAATAAAGTGGTTCGCGCGTATTCGCCACCGAAACTGTTAGTTTCGCCTCAATTAAAAATAATGAGACTCGTGGCTAGTTGCTTGCTACGACAGTTCGGCTAAAGGCTTTCCATTTGTTTGAATCATTGTTTGCAACGAGAAACTATTTTGTGCTGTATTTTACAAATGGCGCACGGGAAACTTGTCGATGGTACATCGAAATGATAAAATGCTGGATATGTAGGTAATATGTTTAACATTGTATTTTGTAAATATTTGTAGCATTTACGTGACAGTAACTTTCAAATATTATTAGCATAAGTGCTAATAACATATTAAATATTTTATGTATGTATAATACATGATATATGTGGATGTTACATAAAATAATTTATAATATACATAAACATAGATAAATTTACTAATAGTGTATAATAGTGTAATGGTGTATAATAGTTTAATAGTGTATATGTATAAATACTATTTTATTAATAGTGTATTAAAGTATTAGTATAGCAGTAGGAACGAGATTAAACAGTTAATAAACAGTATACAAATAAACAGTATATTTAATAAATTAAGTGGACTAACAATTGCAATGAAACAAATTGTACAACTATAGTTAGAAATACATAAACAGTATAAATTTAATACTTTACTTGTTTCACCTCTATGTAACATACATATTCTGTCATATAACATGCATAACATGTACGTTACGTGACATACACAGCGAACTGAATAAAAATAAGTTGTCGAATACGCTATTTCTACTGTCTGTTGAATGCAATAGAAAAAAGTAAAAACCTAAAAGCGACCATGCAATAGTAAAATAAAAATGAGCGACTCGCATGGCAATATCTAGAAAAATAAATCTGGCATGATATTTAGCTTTGTATCGCAAGAGATATTTGAAAACTCACATCACACACATTTTTATTAAATGCAGCTGCCATTAATTGCACACGTTCAAAATATTTTCGCCTTTGTTTGATTTTTGACTACCTCTACCAAAGATTTATTTTATTAGTTCAAATATTACTGTAAATATTGTTCGATCTGTGTCGAATAAAAATGTGCAAAGAATTTTGATTTATATTTTCAGTTAATATTTTCCCATGGAATCGCTGTATATTTATTTGCGTCAATAGATGACGCGTATTTCTTTCTCCATTTTATAATGTTCACTTTATGTAAAATCTTGTTTTATCGCGTTCTTGTTTAATTTCCCCAATTTAATTTGGTTAATGTTTATGCATACGCTTGCATGTTGAGAGACATGCTGAAAAATATTCGAAGAACCGTCGTTGTCGCTTTCTCTTTTCGAAATAATACACACTGCAATTACACGCTCAGGTTAGTGCAATCTTTTTCAGAGACAATCCTCTCGGTTGTACAAAAACAGAACGAATGTACAACGGACTATAGAGTGGCCCTATGTTTTTCCAATTATCTTCTACGTCTCCCAAAATTGTCACACTCGGTGAGAAAATGGCGAACAAAATCAGCTCACGCCACATTTCGTGATTTAGATAAAACACGTTCTGAACATAAGCAAAAATACAAATTTATAATAATCATAACAAACTTTCTACAGTCGTTTACCTAACACCCTGTACAAACCACAGTCGCAAGATATTAGAAAAATCTAGCTTGTTTATATACCCTCTTCTATTTAGCACGTAGCTTCTAAACTACACTCGCAGTTAAAGGGTTACTCATATGAACACTTTAATGGCCTACACATGTGTGACGACGTAGATGGTTGCTTTAATAATTATCACACAAAGAAAAATATTAAGTTATATTAAACGTGTCATTGTTTTCGTTTCATGTATATATTCGCACACGTTTCTTAAAAGTTTTTTAAAATGAATTCTTCAAAAGCGACATTTGACGTAGGCCATTAAAGTAACTATCTGAATTTAACACACATAAAAAATGAAAACTTATAAACACGTATTTCCCGAGGTATTATCAGCAACGATCGTTGAAAACAGACGTTTGATGAATGATACCAAAGTGATTTCGATAGGATCACGTATGATCCACAACATCCCCGATGAAATAGAGATATTATCATACGCCGGATAATCGTGATGCGAACCGGACGTCGTTGCACCAGCCCCCGTTAATGACCACCATCCACCAAGCCTGATTATTTCGATCTTGGTTTGCGTACGGAACGTTTAACAACGGCCGTGTCATGCAAAACATTATATGTGTGTACCTGCAGTGAAACATTCGAGCTACGTGATAGCACCGTTGTGTTTAACCTACAAGACCTACTCGCAGTTTATAGCCCGAAACGTGTGCAACGTGTTTTAATAAGGTTTATCAGCGACACGTCCACCTAATGGTCTTTGTATCATTGAATTGTAACTTGAGAAAGAGTACGGATAATTCTGTTCGTTTTATAGTCACGTTAATAGATTCTTGCTTGCACCTAATTGCACCGAGAATTATTGCTGTCTTGTAACCTGTTTCTATCAAATGTTACGATCTTGTTCTCTTCGGGTTTATCTGAGAAAGTGCTGAAGTGATATTGTGCACGGAACGATAATTTAGTACTTTTTTAAGACTGGTAGAAATTAAGAAGTAGGTTCTTGCAGATTTTTGGTGGGGGGTTACCCTGGATTTAGGTTGTGGATCTTCGTTTAATCAGTTTTTTAGTTTGAACGAGAAGCTTTTAGAAATGTGATTTGAGAATTTTGGATTGTAATAATTTGAGACATTGTTCGTGGATTTTAGACACCTGAGGCTGCAGAATTTGAATATTTGGGAATTTAGAAATTTAAAATTGGATTTGAGAAATTTTTAATCTGCAAAGTTGAGAATTTAGAAGTTTGGAATAGTGTAAGTAGAAATGTAAAAATTGTAATATTTCATTGTTTGGAAAACTAGAAGAGCAAACATGTAAAAATTCCATCTAAAAATGTAGAAATGTAAAAGTTTGAGAATTTGTTAAACTACAAGAGCAAAAATGTAAAAGTTCCAAAATGTCGTAGCTTGGAGAACTAAAAATGTAGAAATGTAAAAGTTTGAGAATTTGATAATTTGTTAAACTAGAGTAAAAATTTAAAAATTTAATAAAATATCTTAAATTATTAACGACTTGTCAAGTCATTAGTAATTTTCTAATTTTCACTTGAGCAACTTATGCATACCTAAAACCTTTTATTTAACGATAACTTATTCGTCTTATATTTAATGTTCCTTAAAATGCAAAACACCTGAGCAACACTCTTGCAGTTGAAACAGAATTTACTTAATTTCTTCACCCATAAAGTCTACTAATTGCAGATTTTACTGCAACGATAATTATAGTTTAAGTATCACACGAAGTCTCTTGAAGTCTAAAATCGTGCTTCGAAATTGGAGAAAGCATTTCGTGAGACGCGAAGTACACCAACCGAAGTTTGTCATTTGATTCGCAAACTTGTGAAAATTCTTAACGTGAGCAGCTTCAAACGTAAAAAGTTTCAATGTTCCAACATTCCGAGGCTTGAAATGTATCGAAGTTCAAAAACTCCGAAGTCTGAAAGTGTTAAAATATGAAAAATTGAAAATTTCGAAGTTCCAAAGCTACAGAAATTCTGAAGTTTCATAATTTCGGATCATTGAACCATTATATCTTCAAATCATGAAATCATTAAAAATCTCTAAGTAATTAAAGCCTCAATGTCTCAAAGTCCCAAATTCCTCTAATCTCTTGGAATTTCAAAACGATGTCTTGCAGACCCAGTCTCAAAAATGATAAGGTTTCAAAGCCTCAAACCATCAAATTCGCAAATCTTCAAATTATCGAATCATAAAAATGATCAAATGATGAAACAATTACGTCACAACATCATTAAATCATCCCCTCAAAGTTGCAAACCATCAGATTTCCAAGGACTCATGAATGAAATATTCCAATATCACAAAATCTCAAAATTCTCCAAACCCTCAAAGTTCCAAGGTCTTAATATTTAAAAGTCACAGTACCTTGCAATCAAAAAATTCTTGAACCTTCATCGTATCAAATTCTCAATATTCCAAAGTCTCAAACTTGAAGACTCCGTCAAAGTCTCAATATCCAAAGGTCCAAGATCTCCCCATGTCTAAAAATCCTAATAACTGAAAATCAATAAAAGTCCTGAAACACATTCATCCTCCAACTGCAGGAAATCGTTCGTAAGATCTCAGCAACCCCTAAAAACGTCAAAGACCCTAAGTCTCAATGTCTCAGTATCTCAAAGTCTCAAACCCAGCTCGCAGAATTCGCTG
Organism: Megachile lagopoda; assembly: GCA_036983795.1. Lineage (NCBI taxonomy): Eukaryota > Metazoa > Arthropoda > Insecta > Hymenoptera > Megachilidae > Megachile > Megachile lagopoda. The sequence continues at coordinate 10,080,156 of CM072785.1, read as the reverse complement.
CAACCAGAATACAGTTCCAGTATCGCGTAAAGTCCTGCAAAGTCTAAAATCGCCTTTCGCGGAAATTGAAGAAAGCGTTCCGCGCTGCACAAAGCACACCCGACCGAAGTTTGTCATCCGACTCGTAAACTTGCGACCAGCTGGCCGTTGCAAGCTCGTGCACGGGCGAGTTGAAAGCGCTAAGCTCGCGTCAAGCGTTCCAACGACGAAGCATTTTGAGGGAGGAAGCACGTGCTTCGAGTTCAAGCGAATGCTAATTGCTCTTAAGTTAATTGAGGGCACTAAGAACGAAATTGTTGTATAAGTTTGCGCTGCTCTACTCGGCCGGGCGAACAAAGTGGACAATTGCCCTTGGGCGGGCGTATGTACGTGCATGTGCGAGGTCTCTGGATACGTGTTGTCTGAATGAAAAGCAGCAAAACACCCTCCAAAAAAGGAGGAGCTGAAAAAACGACGAAACTTCCTCGATTTGTTAAACTCCCGCTCTTTCAACGACAGACCAACTACCTGTTTTTGATCTCAGCTTGAACAGGGCTATTCACGACCTGTTTCCATTTTGTACGCACGCACCAACTGCATAAACCTACATGGGATAAATATATGTATATACTTATATACATGTGTGAGTATGTGTATCGGTAATGCCACTTAACATGCGAAGTCACGCGCGATACAACCGCGAATATACCTTTGTTCCGTTATGTTCATCTACAACGATTTTGTTTTGCGCCACTGGTGCGATTAGTTGAGCTGGTTTTCGAACTTTGTCGATTTCAGGAAAATTTTAAGTGTACTTCCAATTTTCAGAGACCTCAATCCCCGAATTTTCTAGCCTCTAATTTTCTAAATTCCTAAAGTCCTCAAATCTCGAAATTACTAGTTTCTAAACCCTTACATTTACAATTTGTCAAATTTGTAACTTACCAATTTTCAGATCTCCAAATTAATGACATTCGGAATATCTAAATTTCTACTTTTCCAAGATTTCATATCCTCAAATTGCTTGATCTCTAATTTTCTGACCCCCAAAATTAAATTGCCTAATTTCTAAATTTTCAAATCTCAAAATCCCCAAATCCCCAAATCTCCAATTTCCCATATTCCTAAATCCCAAGTCCCAGACCTATAACATTCTAAACCACGAAATTTTCCAATGATCGCAACTTCCCAAATTCGAAAGTCCGCAAATCCCGAAATCCCCAATTTCCCAACTCTTGAAAGTCCCATACATCGAAATCTAAGGGCAAGACTTCACCGCAGCCCGAGACAGCCGTAAATTGGTAACGGTGTTAAATTGTCGTGATTTCTCAACGTATCACATAATGTTCACCACAGACGATGAGAAATGAAAAGCTGGTTAAAAAGGTCGTGAACCCGTTGAACCAAGAGTGGTCGCTTAAGCTGCTGTACAATTAGATAAATCTTGTTATGTTGCACGTTTGAGGGCACGTTCGGGTGAAACGTCGTTGGCTTACTGTTGGTTCAAAGCATTATGTGTAGAAAATAGCAAAGTCATAACAGGGAAGCTTCATAACTCGGAAAATTGAATTAACGTGTATCGATTAACTATATCAACAGTTTACTTGTGTGCCATACAATTTACCGCCACGTTGTTTCCAGTTTCTACTTTCACGACAATGCTGAATACGAATGAAACGGAGCTTATAGGATCTTTCTGCAATACCGAAATGTATCTACGGTACAATGCAGAATCTTTTTCATTTATATGCTTATGAAGGTAGATCTATGATAAATAAACATATTGTTCATTTAAATAAACTTGATACCCTCATAAAAAGAAGTCATAAATAAAAATTTGATAGATTCATAAAAAAAATTAATAAATGAATTTGATACATTTATAAAAATAATTAATAAATTAATTTACTTATGGGAAGAAATAATGAACTATTAAAGGCAGTAAGAAATTTATTTATTTATACAGAGAATCTTTATATACATACACAAAGTATATAATAAAATTATTATTTCCAAGACACCCCTAGTTAAAATCATTTCCTTCGAATTAGAAATGGCAGAAGTTTAAAAAAATGGCGTTCCCAAAATGTCTCCGGAAACTAATCAAAGTGAAGTAAACAAATACTTTTCCCAATAGCTATTCAGAGTACCAAGATGAGACAACGAGTAGATTTTCCAGTCCATAAATCCGACATATCCCTTCAATAGCTATCCAAAAGGTATCTGGGCATCAAAGTTCCGCGTGTTTCCCGGGAAAGTTTTCGCATTAACGATTCCAGCAAGTTTTCACACGGTTCGTTCTCGCGGAGTATCGTTTTCGTGCAGAGGGGTAGTCTAATGCAACACTTCCGTTCAGGAAGGATCGGAACGATGGCTAATTCCGGGGCCAGTTCCGTATTCATCTTGCATATCAGCCGACAGCGAGGTCTTCTCGCAATAAACATAGCTCGTACTTTAATTCTGCAAGGCCTTCGTTGCCTTCGACCCCCTAATCTTAGACGATTCCATGCATACGTAAGAAGCATTGGCAGACGCCACATGCAAGCAGCATTCTAACTCTTTACAACTACTCCCTGCAGACCCATTTATCGATCCCGTACCAAAGGAAAGGTTTCCATTAACCACGCGCACCAAGGCTACCTATGTGTATGTACATGCCTATGTACAGTCTGTTTAAAATAAACCTAGACACCGTTTAATCAAGTATTCTCGGATACGAGCATCATTTTTAGACCTCCAGTAAGAGTTCAAGAAAATTGCAATTTTATGCACCTGTTCGATTGTGTAACCGAGAATGTATGATGTTTAATGTGTACATGGCTATGTTTAAAATAAACCTGGACATTTAATCAAGTATTCTCGGATACGAGCATCATTTTTAGACCTCCAGTAAGAGTGAAACAAGATACAACTTTATGTACGTGTTCGAATGTGTTGCTTTGGAATGCGGTGAAATTTTTTGTTGGCAAACTCAATCTCAGAATCCCTATTATCTTCGAATACTTTTCAAATATCTGACCTCAAAATCCTAAATCTTTCCCTTCCAAAAGAAAATATTACTTTAACAATGCATATGAGCTTGATGTTAATTTACTCTAAGCAGACTGTACACTGCCCCACCCAACCGCTTCATCAACGTGTATTTACCACATAGATCGTACCATCGGTTCTACATATTGTAACTAACCAATTGCCGTCTAGAACGATCTCAGTAAAGGTTAGACCGGCTACTTATCTACGATGCACTCCTGGCTGCATCGTCGCGCATTATATCGGCAACGAATCAATAATAGCTACGCATACGCGTTACACATACGATGCATTCTATTTCTATCAGGACGACGATCTGGATATATCGGGACGTATCTGCAGGGAAATTTATGCAAGGCAGAAAGGCTGAATGGAGAAAGCCCTTTTGCGAGGGCGGTAACGGAGAATGAACTCGATTTCGTGACCCAGCCAACGGCGGGAAACAATAAATCTCGGATAACGATTGGCAACAGAGAGAGAATCTTACCTAGTATCCCCGTAACGTTTTTGAAGATAGATACGACCACCGGCTACCAGGAGCATCGTGATGCATTAGTAACCGGGTGAAAGGCTGCGAACGAGTAGAAGAACGAGTTTATGCACCACCGTCGGAAAATTTACTGGGAAAATTGGAACGATAAGGAAGCCGTGTATACTGCGATCCTACCAATCTGCGTAAATTGCTACTTTATGGAGGCGGATCGTGATTCTTATTTTTCTCCTTGCTTTTCGTGAATGACTTACCTTAGCAAGTGGTTGTACGGATTCATGCTATTCAATTGCGCCAATTTTTCTGTCTTGGTTAGTCAATGTATACAAATAAAATGGGAGTTTGTTAGCTTCAAATAAGTGCATCTACCGTAACATCTTGTACCTTTGTATCTCATGGAAACGGTTTTTAACGTTAACTATTCTTCTTTCTGATATTATTGGGTTTCGTAACAAATTTTCTAGTGTAAAATGTGAAAGCTGAAACTAGCCATTTTAACCGGTCCAGCGTTAAAATAACGCGATGCAATTTCGAAAACGAAGTAACATGTTGTTTGAAATAACATTTGAAATGGTGGTTCAGAGTGTACGCGGTGAAACGTGTGGCAATAATTTTCAAAAATTAACTTTACGATCGCATTTTTTATGCAATTACGGTGGTCGAGTCCGAATGCATTAAATCGCGGCATTTCGAGCGTGCGTAGAAATTATTAGATAACGACGTTAAATAAAACGGCACGATGTCGGATAAATGCAAATTCGGTTTATCTGCAATGGCTTCTGGCATTCTTTATTCCTGACCGTTCTCCCGCTTTCTCTAATAACAATTTCGCGATAGTTAAATGGTAAATCAGACGTATCGCGGATTAAACGGTAGAAAAGGCTCTCCTTTCGAACGATATTCCGAGAACGATCGCAATAGTTTCGAGTTCTCTTTGGTGCGACTGTAATTTCCGTTGTTAATGAGCTGGTTAAGAGAAACACGTTCACTTTAATAATGTATATAAATATATTCTCACCAAGACGTAAACAAGATAAGTCTGCCATCGCGTGAGATCAAGCTAGAAGACCAGAAGAGCAGTTCTCAGCAGCTTGGTAATGTGATCCGACATAATAATAGCACGTCTGAAATTCATTGTAACGTTTAATATCGCGTTTAATATTTATATAACAATATAGATTAATAATAGATGTATCAATCACGTTACATTGCGTTACATGTGTACGCTGCCGCCATTTCTGTACGTTCCAGTGTATCGTTTGATCAATTGTCGATCTCTGTCCGAACATTGACGATCGTTCCCGAAACTACCCTATAATCGAGTTTACCCCTTTGGTGCAACTTCATCTACGTTTCTGTAATTTCCGTTCTTAATGAGGTGGTTACAAGGAACACATTTACTGCAATAACAATATATTTAAATATATAAATTAATAATAAAGAATCACATTATATTGCGTAACGTGTGTACGCTACCGCCATTTCTGTACGTTCTAATATATCATTTGATCAATTGTCGATCTCTCTCCGAACATTGCCGACCGTTCCCGAAGTTATCCAAGTTGCAGGGTTAAAAATTGTAACACTCAAATAATACGGAATTCGAATTGCACGAAACTGTAGGATATACAGTTCGATATAATTAAGTTTACTGAAAAAAGAATGATATATAATGGGTGAATTGGAACCAATTAACCGTGTTATTTGAGAGATGTACTCCTCAATATCAAGTACTTCGGCTGTACTTCAATTTCAAATAAAACTAATCAGCAGGTAATAAATATTTCCCCGCGAAAATATTTTGAACCTCTTATTCGAAGCACGACGGACTAAAATAAAGCCGGACCCGTGTCGGCGCTTTCGAAACGTTTTAGTTTTATTTCCTTCTCCATTTTCCTTCTTCGCTCGAATCGTGCTCGAGCAAACTTTACAATCGAAGCTCATGTTGAGTCGTATTACGCAAAAATTATTGCAGGGATCGTGTGAAAACTTGAAACAATAGATTTTCAGGACATGAAAGGGGGATAAAAGATGTTATACATTCTTGTCTCTGCTATTCGCTGGACCTCGCAATTTATTACGTTGACAATTTATTACGTTCACAAATTTTCAAGTTTCTTTGTAAATATGTGGAGTTTCTGATGAATAAACTGTAGAGTCTAATATCCAAGATTATATGTTCCCAAATTTCTAATTTTCTGAAATTCCCGATTCCATAAAATTCTAAAGTTCCTGTACATTTCTCATTTCCTGTTCTAAACAACTTAAACAGTAATTAATTTCATGATTGAACGGTAACATCGCTAAAATCATCAAATTATAAATAAAAATAAACGGAAATTGGTATCTGTGCAGATACCCTCCTGAAGCATTTTATTTTTATATCTCTTTTCCTTTTTCCCGCTCATGCTCGAGCAAGTTTTACAATCGAAGCTCACACCGAGCCGTAAAACGTGTAAGTTACGACAGAATTCGCGCGAAAATTCGAAACGATAGATTTTTACGAAGTAATTCGATAGCGGGATAGACCGGACATCGTTACGGAGGGTTTGGAAAAAAAAATAATAAAAATAAAGCGGGGAACACGCAGTTAAACGTAAACGCGAACGATTCTTGCAGCGAGCTACCGATGCATCACACGACCATTTGCATTCGTACAGTTTTATTAACCGTGAAACGATCCTTGCTTCGTCGTCCAACGAAACTTTAACGGGCCAATTAACGGGGCCGGCAACGATCGACCGCAAGAAATAAGTGCGCGTTTCTATTTCCGTCACGTGAACAGTTTAATCGGCACGTGCACTGACAAATAATTACGCGTTAGTCAACAGAGCCGGTCTCGTAACGAGCCGTCCCCATCACAGGAATTAATCTCTTCGTTACCGTTCTGAACGCGGCGCAAAAACCGATTGATCGTTTGCGAGCTCACCGTGTAAGTTTCATTTTTTTTTCACCGACTTCGAAAAACGGTTCCCTGTTCGACGTGTAATGTAACGTTGTCCGAACGGATTAGCATTCCATGAAAGTTCATTTATTTGATAATCGACTTCGACGAAAAGTTCCTTGTTCATGTACAGTCCACACCAAATTCTTAGGAAAACTATGATTATGAAGGAGTAAAAGAATGCTCGTCTCTTAGGGATTTTTCGGATATACGAACGAGGGACCTAGGGATTTAGTGATCTAAGAATTTGGGCATTTGGGAATCTCAGGATTTTGGGGTCTAGGTATTTGGGGTATAGTGATTTGGGGGTTTAAGAATATTGGGGTCTAGGGACTTGGAAACCTGCGGGATTGGAAATCTAGGAATTTGGGAATCTAGGGATTTGGGAATCTAGGGATTTGGGAATCTAGGGATTTGGGAAATCTAGAGATTTGGGAAATCTAGAGATTTGGGAATGTAGGGATTTGGGAATCTAGAGATTTGGGAATGTAGGGATTTGGGAATCTAGGGATTTGGGAATGTAGAGATTCGGGAATCTAGAAATTCGGGAATCTAGGGATTCGGAAATTTAGGAATTGGGAAATCTAGGGATTTGGGAATCTAGGGATTTGGGAAACTAGGGATTTGGGAATCTAGGGATTTGGGCATCTAGGGATTTGGGAATCTAGGGATTTGGGAAATCTAGAGATTTGGGAAATCTAGTGATTTGGGAATGTAGGGATTTGGGAATCTAGAGATTTGGGAATGTAGGGATTTGGGAATGTAGGGATTTGGGAATCTAGGGATTTGGGAATCTAGGGATTTGGGAATGTAGAGATTTGGAAATCTAGGGATTCGGGAATCTAGAAATTCGGGAATCTAGGGATTCGGAAATTTAGGAATTGGGAAATCTAGGGATTTGGGAATCTAGGGATTTGGGAAACTAGGGATTTGGGAATCTAGGGATTTGGGAATCTAGGGATTTGGGAATCTAGGGATTCGGAAATCTAGGGATTTAGGAATTTAGGAATTGGAGAATCTAGGGAATCTAGGGCTCTAGAGAACTTAGAGAATTTATGGAATCTAGGGATTTTGGGATCTGAGAATGTGGGATATCTAAAGATTTTGAAATAGGGAAATTCTGTAGACTTGGGAAATTTTAAAATTGAAAAATTTGTAAATTTAAATTTTAGTACCACTTGTTCTTACCAAAGAAGACCTATATTGCAGCCGAGCTCCTCTTGTAATATTACATAGCTTCAAAGATAGTGTTTTTTTTTAATGAAATATCATTCTCATTCTTGTTTATATTAGATTTACACCTGAAACTGTATTTATACGGCCAGGGGCTATAGTGCCCTAGACACGATCCTGACTGCACTGTAATAAAGATTTCCATGTGGAAGTCATATATTTGAATGGTATAAGCTTATCGTGTACCCTGTAATATTACATAATTTTCTGTTTACATGCATGTATATACGAGCTTATTCTGCATCCTTCATATTACAGGATTACGTAAACACGATATGTCATGCTTATTACGAATACAAATGAGGCTAAAAGTGGAACGAAACGTCGATATGGAACACACGTTGTTTTATTGTCTACTTTAATTGATTATTTATTATACCAGTACAGTCGTCGGATCTTTTTCGTCCCGTTGTAATCTTGTACTTTTCTAGTTGTTTATTTGTATGAAAAAAATGAAATTACTATTAGTGTCATGTGATTCTTTCTTCTTTTTGTTATCCATGATTCAGTTTGATAATTATAACAGAACTAATTAATGAACATTCCTTAATTGTTTGGCACATAATAAATCGATTGATTTTCTTGTACTAGGGATTCAGGTAATTAATTGTTTAATTTTATTGAACGCTAATTAACAATTAACGCTTAATCCGTAATTACATTTCCTTTAATTCTGAATGAAATACTGATTATTAATCGAATGATTTTGTAATTAAAATTCTGGGGTTTATTTTTAATTACAGCTTGTCAATCTAATTATTGGCAGGTCATTTTAACTGATAGCTTTTCCAACAAATAATTAACTTTCGGTCAATAATTGAAAGTTCTTGTAATTAAGATTGTGGATATAATTTTTAATCCTGTGTGACTGGGGATTAAATTGTGTTTCGTGAAAAAGAAGTTGCAAAATATTAATTATTTAAATTGATCATTGGAACCTAATTTCTAATTAAGGATTATGTTAATCCAACGTTTTGAACAATGGTGTTTATTTGCAATTTCGTGTTCGGCATATTAACCAAATTCACCTAAATTTGATAAATCAAGTGATGTTTATGTACACAATGTTAACTCCATAACAGATTAATACCGGAAGCACATTACCAATATGATTAAACAAGAAAGCTGTGTAACGTTATTATCTTACAAATATTACAACTTAATAGGCAATTAAAATCCAATTTATTATTAAATAATTACATATCCCCGTCAAGAATAGCATAACACGAAACCTAACTCTAATTATTAATCCGAAGCAATTATAATTAACAATTAAAATTCCTTTCTACTTACACGAGTTTTAATCGAAAAATGAAATTCAATCATTGACTAAACGCGATCAAATTAAAAATTGAACTTTCATTCTTAGGTAGAAGTTTCAATCAACCATCGAAAGTTAATTGAAGGAGCCCACAGTTAAAATTAACTTTGATTTGATAAGTTTTACCTGAAACTTATACTTTAACTCTCGATTAAAAAGTCATTCGTTTAACAATTACGTTTTAATTCCCGCAGACATGATTATGATTCAATCATATAGCTGTTAATTGTATAATTAAAAGTTTCAAAATCCTTCACAGATTGTTAAGATACCTTTTCAATTATTATTATTATATATCATTTGTTATTATTAAATTCTGATCTGTTGCATAATTTTTTCTGTTCACAAAGAAACTTCGTATTCGAACTCTTACAGTAACAAAAAAATGACAAAATATAAAAATTAATTTAAAAAATTATATATGTTAATGTAACATATGTAATTGCATATGTAATAAATATATATTAAATTAGTATTCTATATGTATATGTATACATATGTATACATACATATATAGCATACCAACACAATATATATTTATTACATATACAATCACATGTGTTACATTAACATATACAATTTTTAAAATTAATTTTTTACAAAAATAAATATATGTATACATATATTAAATTGGTATACTATATATGCATTAATATGTTACATATGTATACATATGCATATTAGAATACTATATTGGTTATACTAATTTGTACGAAAGATGTTTTATTATCGAAACACCTTTCGCTACAAAATTTTGTCACAAGAAAGCATCAGCTTAGATCAAACAATTATAACAGCCGGGTAATATATTATAAACGGCCTCGCTTTACCACGCCACGTAACCTCCGCAAACTTTGTGCGCACGTTTTAGATCGTTATCCCGTTGTAAAGTAAAATTACGCCCAAGTATATGCAGTATGCATAACCTGTAAAAAAGTTTTGCGATTCTAGAGCTTTGAACGTGTCGCGTACGCTTCTTGAGATATGGTACTGTTTCCGTGCTGGCGTCCTCAAATATACAATATGGCTTAAACCGTGCTAACTCAAAAACTGCAAGTGTGTTTAAAAATTCTGACGCTTCGAGCGCAATGCGATGCAAAAACACTGTTCGTTTTACTAAACTGTTCTTGTATGTTATACTGTTTTATAATTGTTTCATGAGAATACAGACTTAAATTACTGGATTCCGAAATTTGAACATTTTCAGGTACATCAATTTTGAAATTGTACAATTTTTAAACTGTTAAAGTATGGAACAAGTTTCCTGAGTAACTAATCATTACATTTATGATGTATGAAAGGAATAAATTCATTATTAAATTATCAAAGTGGTAAAGTATCAAGGTACGATGTTACTAATATACTAAAATACCAAAGTATCAAAGTAGCAAATTACCTTATTGCAAAATTCCAGATTACCTAATCACCAATGTACTAAATTTCCAAATTACTAAATTGTTACATTATCAAATTACCAAATTACCAAATTTCCCCAAATTCCCCAAAAAATTGAAATCCCCAAATTCCTAAACCCCCAAATCCCAAATACTCAAATTCTGAAATTCCTAAATCCCCAAATTTCAAAACCCCCAATTTCCTAAATCTCCAAATTCCTAAACCCCCAAATTCCTAAACCCCAAATCCCAAAATACCCAAATTCCTAAATCCCCAAATTCCTAAACCCCCAAGTCCCAAAATCCCCAAATTCCTAAACTCCCAAATTCCCAAATCAGCAAATTCTCAAAATCTCAAATCCCCAAATTCCCAAATCACCAAATTACCCAATTCCCTAATTTATCAGACTTCAACATTTCTAAATTTGAAAACCTAATAATCTAAGAATTTCACCACATGAAAATTTGATACCCAAATTCTCTATTTCCAACCCTAAAACCCTAAATTCCCAAAATATCCAAATACATAAATTTCCAAATCAGCTCTTTTCGCTTGATCCATTTGGCGATATGAGTGGCCCCTCTTTGCGCTACATCGAATGCGAAACATCCAATAATTTGATTTTCAATATACGTGACTCCAACGATACATCGTACGACGAAAGTCTCGACAAGTAGAAAAAAAAGAGTACATAAAGATTCATCGTTTCATGATATTCTTGTTACTTTTTAATATGTAAATCGTCCGAGAGCACGAGTGCACCGTCGCTTTCAGATCGCTTTTTTTTCCGCGACCTTTTCAACGATGCCATACGAAAGCAATTTGTTATAAATCAAACGTGTCTCGAATGCATACGGAACACGTGAAAACAGCGGGAAAACTGTCGTCCAACGGATGCTTTTTAAGACGCTTTCGAATAAAAGCTCCGGGAAAAATCAGAAACAGGAGACGACCGAAGACGCGAGAGGATGCATACAAATTCGTGTTGCGTCGACGAGATTCAATGTTACCGAATTTCTCTCGTTTTTTTTCCAGGAGGACCTGAAACCTCGCAAGGATGCGGGATCGGCTATCGTGGTACATGGTCTTTCTGGTCCTGCCGACAATCCTCCTGGCCAGGTCGCTCGATAAAGGTAAATAATTTTCTCGGGACATTTAACCCGCCCCATCCTGGATACAAGGATTTCCCATCCTGGATACAATGTCTTCAGAACGTAATTGCGTCCGTTTTGCCCGATGTAATTCTGCCTTCGAATTTCAAAAAATGATTCTACCTTGGGACACGATGATCGTAATTGGATTAACCGTTGAACGCCGGATGCATTTGTGACCCAGATCGCGACAATTCGAAATTTAACATTCAGATTTTCGAATGAAGAAATTTTATTTATTGGGAGAGTAATTTTGGAGGAGTTTGGTGATGGAAGTTCACGCAGAGGAACTCATGGATAATGGCACGGGTTTTGAGTGTAGATTTGTAGAGATTTTAAATTTTGTAAATTTTGTGTCTTAGAATTTGAGGATTTGGAAGCTTGAAAATATGGAATATAAAAAATTATGATTTTCAGGTTTTGAGAAGTTACGAAATTTTTGTTTTTGGAAATTTAGTACTGATACACTAAATACTTTTAAAATTTATTTATACATTTAAATTATGTTATGTAAATATTTCGCAATTTCAAAATCCAGAATATTCAAATTTTAAAACTATCAGAGTGTCAAACTTGTAAATTTCTAATTTCCTAAATTTCCAAATCTCCAAATCCTCAAATTCTAAATTCCAAAATTCCCAAGTGTCAAAATCTACAAATTTTATGATCCCCAAGTTTCAAATTCCACAGTCCCCAAATTCAATAATCAAAAAATTGTAAAATTCCAGAATTTCAAAATCCTTAATCCTAAAATCTCAAAATATAACATTTCTCAAATTCCCTAATTCTCAAATCCCCAAATCTCCAAATTCCCAAATTCCCAAGACCCCAAATCCCTAAATCTCCAAGTCCCCAAATTGCCAAATTCCCAAGTCCCCAAGTCCCAAAGTTCCTAAATCCCCAAAATCTCATATCTCCACACTTCCAAATCTTAAAATTTCTAAATCCCCAAATCCCTAAATCTCCAAGTCTCCAAATCCCTAAATCTCCAAATTCCCAAATCCCCAAATTTCCATATCCCCAAATCTTTAAATCTCCAAATCCCTAAATCCCTAAATCTCCAAGTCTCCAAATCCCTAAATCTCCAAATTCCCAAATCCCCAAATTTCCATATCCCCAAATCTTTAAATCTCCAAATCCCTAAATCCCTAAATCTCCAAGTCCCCAAATTCTCAAATTTTTGAATCTTCAAATCCCCAAATTCTAAAAAAATTAAATCCCCATATCCCCAAATCCCAAATCCCTAAATCCCCAAAATTTGTAGATCGTATCCAACATCGAACATCGTCCTTATTAAAAAACCCAATGGATCCAGACCCAACCGTGGTAAAAATCCTAGTTACTCGAATATCCCTACGAAAGATTGAAGAGGCCTAGGATAAGAAAGCCGAAAAGCGCGGTAACCTCGCGAAAAGTCCCCTCTAGTATGCACTTGCTCTCCCTGCTGAAAAGTGGCTGTGAATTGGGAATACTTAAAGAGAAAAGAAAAGAATACAATCCTGGCCAACTAACTGGTCGAAGTAAAAGTAGAAGCACCTTTCCTCCCCTCGTAGCCGCTCCCTTGCTTCTTGTCTCGTTGTATAAGGTTTCACATTGTCTCGTGGAAACAAAAGGCAGGTAGCTTATGCCCTGCATTCAAAAGCTCGCAAAGTTCAGTCTCAAGTGCTTGTCTTTTGCCTAGACCCTTCTCTCGCTGCTCCTCTGTTTCTCAATTTTCTTCCCTTTCCATTTACGGATTTCTCTATATTCAACGGGTGCACAACTCCTCCGGTACCTACGTTTCCCGTACTCTCCCGGTTTTCCTTATTCTTCGGTATTCTCTTTGCGGAAGCTAGCCGGTTACTTTCAAATTGCCTTCCTTGTCTCCTTCGACTTGCCCGTTTCTCTTCCGCCGCGTTCAACTTCCTCTCTTTGCCCGTTAAACTTCTTCTTCTTCTGCTTCCTCCACCCTCGCTCAGCTTCCTCCCTCTTTGATGCCCGTCAACCTAATTAATTAATATTAAGCGGGGAACTGTGTATTTTCTGTTTTCCGTTCGTCTTCCTAACCGAACGGAAGCTTTCACGCGATTCGCGGAAAATTGAACCGTCAGTCTCGGGGCTGCAGGTACATTAGGGTGGCCTCTTATTTTACGCTTTCGAATTTTTCTCCTTCGGTTCTTATCGAGAAACTCCTCGTAAAATTTTCAACTTTATCGGATAACGGGATGACTGTCTTTTAAAAATGAAAAATACCCCTTGCAACAAATTATTACGTTAATTAACATTATGTAATCATATTGCATTATCAAAATTATATCACGTTACATTAATTAAAATGATATTGTTACAGTTATACCTTATTGCATTATTAAAATTCCAGTATTATATTAAATTGATTAAAATTACATTATCACATTACATTAACTAAAATTATGTTATTAAAGAGCAAATTATTGATTGAATTCGTTCATTTTAACAAATGTTTACTTGCCCTCCTTCGAAGTTGACTCGATTCGATGCGGAACATAAAGTTTCGCCATACATCGGTAATTCGATCCATCGATTCTTCTTCGAGTTTTCAGAAATCAGTTTCGCGTGCTTTTTATGTCCAAGCTTTTATATTGCCTCGAAGCTCGGTGTATGGAGGAGGATATCTTTCGGTTCAGAGTTCTGAACAACAACCGTAATAAGAAATCAGAAACCATAAAAAAGTTCGAATAACAAAATTAGTAAAGCAATCATGGCGCAGAGTGGAAGAAACGCAATTTCGATTTCACTAACTGGTTAATTAAGGACATATTTTTGCAAATATTACTACGATTTCTGCGATGAGTTGGGACCAAAGTAACTTTAGTAACATTTAGTAACATTTTAAAGTAACATTTTATCTACTACAATATCAAGGATCCTATAATTGGGCCAATAAACGCTCCACCTTAACAATATCAATAAAAACTGAAATTTTTCTTAATCTTCTTCAACGAAGCATTCAGAGTATCGTGTCCGAACGATATATCAAAATCTGAACATCTGGCAAAGTTACAACGATAAAGTGGAGATATGTATTGCTCCGAGGCAATTTTGCGTTGCTCGCAAGAAAAGATAGTTTTCTCGAACGCGATTCAAGTTTTTTTCGTATCACGCGTGGTATGCGATAAAGTATGAATGTGGGTTAGGATGATTCGAGAACTGTGACCGAGTCAAAAATGTTCTCTTCAAACTTCTTTTACATTTCTCTGGGAACTATGTCTTTTGACCTGACCGTCACAAAATCTTTGCCACTACGCATACGATTTTCATCGAATTTCAACGAAACTCTGCATAAAATATTCTACGACTCCATGATTTACTTCTGGAGACGCAGAAAACTTTTCCTCCAAACTGTGTTCCAATAATTGTGAGCTACTACGATTCTGTGCAAATTGATAGGACTCTAAAGACATAGTGATATAGTTGTCTACTATGTAGATTTAAGGATATGTAGATCTAAGGATATATTGATTGAGAAATATGTTAGATGTATAAGAAACTAGGGATATAAGGATGTACAGAATATGGGACTCTAGAGATACAGGAATATAATGATCCGTTGAAATGTGGAGATAGAGGTCTAAGCGATGTGGAGAATGTAGGAATCCAGAAGAGAATGTAGAGATACGATGTAAGGAATATAAGAATCTAAAAATGTATGAACGTGGAGAATATAGAAAACACATGTAGAGAATATGGAGAGGTAAAAATATATGAACGTAGAGAATATAGAAATCTAAAAATATAGAAATGAATGAACACAGAAATATTTGTTTCTAAATTTTTAATCAGCATTCGAATAATACTTGCCAATACATGAAATGTTTTTGTTCGAAAACCGATACGCCTGGTCAAAATGAATAATCTCGATCGTCTGGGTCACTGAAATAAAAATACAAAGCTAAAAGCGAGATCTATAATTACTCGGAGTCGTATCTTATTTTTAGACGTTTAGAGTAAAAGCAATTTGAACGAACAGCTCAGAAACCACTGAGAAACAATGGCATTGTCTCGAGCAGCCGAGAGATTCACCTTTCGCGACTTGTGAATCGTTTCAGACCGACGAGTACCTTACAGCATACCGTCGGACTGGAAGACACTTTGGTTCAGCAATCTGGACGAGTTGCAAAGAGTGAACGATGCGAACGATAACAACACCGTCTCCAACGTCACGGTGCAGTTGGGAGGGACAGCCTTTTTGCATTGCAAAGTTCGCAATTTGGCCGAAAGAACGGTGTCCGACGCCGAGGTAAGAAGCCGCGTTATCGGCATCGTTCGACCGAAAATGGATCGGGTGAAACTGTGCTTTATCACCGACCTAACAGGACAAGAAAAGCGTTGATCAACGATTTCGACCCGACTGTTTCCAGATATCCTGGATACGACGACGTGATTTCCACATCCTAACCAGCTCGATGTTCACGTACACGAACGACGAGCGGTTTCAGGTTTTGCATCCAGAGGGATCGGACGATTGGACGCTTCAAATCAAGTACGTTCAAGAGAGAGACAACGGGACCTACGAGTGCCAGGTAATGCGATTAATTGCTACCTTGCAAAAAGATTGCACACCTGATCGTTAAATCATCGTTTCCCATTCTACGCCCCTTCGTTTCGATCCCGTTAACCCTTTGCGCTCCAAGGTATTTTTGATGCAACTTCTTAGTTCAAAAGTTTGGTCAATTCTTTTGAAGTTATCTTCAAAAGTCTGTTTCACATCATACACTGTAAATTTAGGTAAAAAATACCTGTACCAACTTGTATTAAACAAGAGAGTGTGAGACTCTCTCTATGTATGTTGAATACAACATTTTGTATCAAACTCCTATGAAATTCGTCGTTGTAAACAATTTTATGACCAATGAGTATTTGTATAAATTCATTCCCGGTATTTATATAATTCCCAATATCTCTCAGAATTTATATAATTCTGCATTCATATATTTATACAAATTCAGAATTACAGATAATCTTCCATCAGCATGTGAAATGCATAAGCGTACAAAGCGACTTCCTATAACATGCATAATTGTGGACAACTTAATTTAACAGAAAATTTTACAAGTACACATAAAATGTACGTGCACTGCACAGAATTCATAATTATGGACAATTTGAAAAAAATTTGACAAGTCACAGTTTGACAAGTGCAGGGAAAATGAATAGCCATAGGCAAAGTTCTGTATAACTTGCATATTTATAGACAATTTCACAGCAAAATTACATAAAATGCATACATACTGTACATTTTTGCAGAATTCATTTAAAATGCATATGTATAGGCAGTTTTACAATTTTTGCATATAAAATGCATAATTACAGACTGTTACATCAATTTTATAAGGAATGTATGATTATAGGCAATTTTATGGCAACTGGAAATAAAATGCACAGTTTCATCAAATTTTTATTAGAATGCATTTTAGGCAATTTTGTATCAAATTTATATGAATGCATGCATGTAGATAATATTGCAACAGGTTCATATAAAATACGTAAGTATCAAGAATGTTATGTAAATTGCATATCAATAATTATAAAGAATTTCAAAACGATTTCATATAAAATGCATATGTAATAATTTTGAAATGATATTACATGCACATTTATTGACTGTCTCGATAAATAAATTCGAATAAAATACATAATTATGAGAAATTTGATATCTTCGTATGAAATGCATTGTTATGAAAAATTTATATATGAACTGCATATAAAGTGCATAACTGTAGAAAATTTTACAACTGCATATAAAATGCACAATCGTTGGTAATTTTACAAAAGGTGCATATAAAATGATTATGATTTTGCTAATTTAATAACTTCGTATAAAATGCAATTATAATCAATTGTAGAAGAACTTCGCATAAAATGTACAATTACATATAATTTCACAAAAATTTTATATAGAATGCATAATTACATAGAATTTCGGAATAATTTTTATAAATAAAAACATAATTACATATAATTTTATAATAACTTCACATAAAATGTGTAATTACATAAAATTTCCCGATAACTCCATATGAAATGCATAATTACGTACAATTTAACAATAATTTCATACAAAATGCGTCATTATAGACAATCTAACAGCAAGTTCGTGTAAATCATACAACTAGACAGTTGTGCAACTTGACTGACGATAAAAAAGAGATAAGGAAGTTCGCACTGTTCACATATGATGATGTATCGTGGAAACTAACTTTTGATACCGAGATGCATGCACCCAACGGTATGCATGTACCATTGTTTTAATCGGCCAATTTGAATTATTAATATCTAACCACGGTTCTCGAGTGTACCCACGAAAAGGGGCAAGACGTTTAATGCGGCTGCAATATTTCGTAGTAGAACGCGCTCGAAACCCTTGGAAACGGGTCGATTTTAATGGGAGACCGCACACGAACGGTGCAAGCAATGAGATTCGGTGCACCGGTTTCTCTGGTCTGTATACGCGCGAAAACAAATAAACAGAGGAATCTCTGTAAACTAGCTTCCGGAAGACGAGTTTTAGTGTCCGTTCTAACACATTTCAAAGCCGACCACTTACACTATATAGAATATAGGAACAGATTGCTGCTGTTTGTATAGCAGTTTCATACATGAGTTACTTTTAAGTAATCGCAAAAATACGGGTTTATTACTCTCGTTATATTGCGCGTTGTTAATTTTTTGGATATCGTTTGTTATGGATTATTAATGTTACACATTTGAAATTCTGCAAATTTGAAAACACCTAAACTACAATTTCAAAATTCCTAAATTCACATGTTTGACAATTCTAAATATACTAATTTGAACATTCCTAAATTTACAAATATGAAAATTCGTTTTAAGAATGTAAAAGCTACACCTAAAGATCTAAATGTGAAAATTTAGAAGTGCTTAAATTTTTGAAATGCTAAATTTAAAAATTCCGAAATTTAACGAATCCTAATTTTGAAAAGTTAATTCCTGAATTGGAGAATTCTTAGATTCCTTAACTTGCAAATTTGAAAGTTCCCTTTGAAGAACCGAATAATGCAATATAGCGAGAGTCGTTACACCCGTTTAATAAATGATCAACCCAAGTTTTTTCCACAGTCCACGTTTAACGTACATCATTAACCATAATAAATCGTTTGTTTTCGCAGATCTCGAGAAGTACAGGGATACTATCACACTTTGTCAATCTAAACATAGTTATACCAGAAGCATTTATATTAGGAAGCGGCGAGCATCACGTCGATGTAGGATCCATTATAAATCTCGTATGCATCATAGAAAAGGTAAGAATCCATTAAAATCGTTGTTCATTTACCTCGTGAAAATAAACAACGATCCCCCAGCGGTTGGTAATGATTAAACGGAGTTGAATTTTTCACGAATCAGATATAAATATTCGCAGATAATTCACGAATACATTTAACGCTTCCATTCAAACAACCCCTCAATATTTATGTTGACACTGGAATTTTATAAAAACTTCATGTTTTTTAAACCCTGACAATATTTATTACAATTTTTATTGGACGAACCTCGATTATTTATGAACTGAGAATTTGAACAAGCCAATTTTGATGGAGAATTAAAGTTCCATGTTTGTCAGGATTAATTCTACAAGTTTTTTTTCGGTATAAAACTTTGCCTCAAAATTATTTTCGCAAAGTAGCTTAATAAAATGGATGTTAAGAGTTTGTTAAAGCCACATTTATCACTGGAGAACACTTTGGCTAAGTTAGTTTTGTCCTTGCTTTCTCAATAACCAAGATATTAATAACATTTCTATATCCAAATGCTTGCATATTTCACGATCATAGAAATTATAAATAAGCTTCCGAAATTTAAATTGGTATAAAATATTGAATAACAAAGCGAAAAGATACGTAAATGAACGTGATAATAAGTGTCCCGATTATTTACATCCGTATGAAATAATGGTGTCAGGCGTACACGACGCGAATGCGCGCCGCACTATCCGTGCGCTTAACGAAGGTACACATAGAAACGCACAGCTTGCAGTTCGTGCGAACATTCAATATACGGTCGCGAATGTACAGCGGGAAAAAAAACCTCTAGCGAAATAGGCGCAGCTTAGTCACGAATACAAGGAGTGGAAGTGCATTAAAGCGGCATTGCCGGCGTCGCTGCAAACTCGACACTATCGGGAAACGAAAATAAAGGGTGACGTTTTTTTTTTGCTCTCTTTCTCTTCTCGCGACAGAAAGGACACATCCGGCGCGTCTAATGCATGGCGAGAGAGGAAAATGCTGATCTAATAGGTTTCAAAACCGTGCAATACCAAGAAAATGCACTTAAGAAATTCTTGCGCGGCAAATTGATCGCATTAACTTTGGTAACAATATGGCTTCCGGCGGAACCAGGTTACGAGAAGACACCGGTATTCATAAATACGTTTACGCGTCGGTTTTAAACCGATTTAATACGCGCGAAAACATCACGCTAGAGCCGACGCTATCGGCGCGATAAACGTCTGTTTGAACAATATAAAAAAAGGCGTCTACTCGCGTTCGACGAACTTCCGTTTAAACTGGCTGACTCTGACGTTCTATTTTCAATTGATCCGCGCTGTACAATTGGCACTGGTATCCATCAGATGAACACTGGTCACACCGGGCACAAAACATGCGGAAAATACTGCGCACACAACAGAATTTGTTAGTTTGCTCGAACGAACAACCGACAAACTATCGCGCCAAAACATGTCTGACCAATTAGAACAAAAGTGACGCCACCGTGTTGCACGCCGTGTTGACACCTATCGATTGATTCGGAAATTAGTCCTGGTTTAACTTGATCACGTTAGGTGGCGAACAGATTTTTTTTACGAACCTGGATGTTAACTGTAATTAACTATATATATTAAATATTGTATGCATGTATTCCAGAAGCGAACTTCCTACAAATCTGAAGGGACCGGTTACATTTTTATCGATGTCAAGATTAAAGGTCGTTCTAATTTTCTTGCAGTGAATGGTTGCGTTTATCCGTTTCAGAGTCCAACACCGCCGCAGTATGTTTTCTGGTATCATAATAGTCGAATGATAAATTATGACAACACGCGGGGCAGCGTAACCGTACAAACTGATCCCAGCTCGACTCAAAGTCGGCTGATGATTCAGCGAGCGGTGGAATCGGACACAGGCAATTATACGTGCAGCGCCTCAAATACCAAGCCAGCATCCATCTACGTCTTTGTCACAGAAGGTAATCCATAACACTCTCATTACTTCGTAAAAAAGAAACTCTATCAACAAGTACACACGTTCGATTCTAAAATACATCCCCCGATGAAAAGTTTTCGATTCAAAAGCATTAAAAGTTCTCGAGGTACAAACTTCCTTACCGCCCGAAAGTAAGGATAAACCGATACCGCCGGGGTATCGATACTTTTACTAATTACTTGTGTCGATATCTACCGAAACAGAAGTATCGAATATGTACTATTTACTTCTATCGATTCATCCCTACTCGATGCTTTCAATACTCTGGTCCGCTCGTCTACTATGGCACTCCTTCATTTTGGATGAACACTACAATTATTAATTAGATAGATAATTTCGTATGATCTGTAAACAGTTATGTTTGCAGTGCTTCCAGCATTGCATCCTCAGCGCATTTTCAACACGTTGCATTTTCATCGCATCGCATTTTCAGCACGCTGCACTTTCAGCGCATTGCACTAACAGAACGCTGCATTCACAACGCGTTGCATTTTCAGTGCGTCGGTGATTGCAACCGTGGTTCGTTGCATTCACGGCGCGTTACGCCAGTGACGTATTTGTGACACACTGTATCGTTGTATTAACTGCGTATATTATCAGCATATTAGCAACGTGTTGTATAGCCACGCGTTTAATCGCCAGCCATTACAGACCGCGATATAATACCCTAACCGTCCAGGGCATCTCATCCCCGCTGTACTCTGTCATCCTCTTCCCCTTGTTCTGTGCACTTCTCACCCGTTCCCGAATTATTAATCGTGTTTGAAATATGTTTCAGGTGACAAAATGGCAGCCATACAGCGCCGTAAAACATCGGCCGCGGAGAGAAATTTCTGTGAATTGCTATTACTACTTGTCACCATTGCGATAGGGGCCGTTTTAACGCGATAAGCGTTTCTCTTCGATATGTCCATAATTATTATACCGTTACTTCCGTTTGTGATAGATAGGCTACTATTCTGCGATTTTAACCCTCTATTCACTCTCCTTCTTTCCCTTTGAATGCCTGAACATCGTCATTACCATAAGCGACTTCTTGTTTTCCTTGCGTTCATCGTTCTTTTCCTCTTGTTTTCTTTTTATCTTCGACATCCTCCCATTACCCCTCATCGTCTCTGTAATTTTTCGTTTCCTTCACCACGTTTTATTGGCTATTTAACATAATTGTTATACCTTGTGATATTGTTCTCGTTGTAATATTTTCTTTTCCATTTCATCGCCGAGGTTGCCGCCGGCTGAATTATTTCAACATACGAGATTTTCATGGTAGATTGTTCTGCGTGTTCTGGATCCACATCGTTACGTGCGTCTGAAATTGTAGATATACTAGCGGTTAATTGTGCAGTTTCTCTCTCTTTCTCTTTCTCTCGCCTTTCTTTCACCTTTCATTCTCCATCCTGCATCTTCAATCGATTTGTGGCCGCTGCCGTTACGAACCTAAGGTTAATATGATTTAAAGAATATAAATTTACTTTCCACGCGAACATATTGAAGTTCTAAATAAGTTTTTCATGATGCAGGGGAAAAGGAAGTGGCGGTTACTTATGGATCAGCTGTAATAAAACTGGAGTGTGAAATCAAATATTCAGTGGAAGTTGATACGTACAAACTATCGACTTTCTGAATAACAAGATTAATATTTTAGCATACATTTGGTAAAATTAACGGTTCAAATATCTGATTTAATGTATTTAACAAGAAAACAGGTTGCTAGGTGATCATCCGCGTGTTTGATAAAATTAAATATCGAACAAACGAATTATATTTTATTCAAATTTACTCCACTTACCTTTTAACTTGAAATAAAGTTAAATTAAAAACCAAGCTTCGAATATTTACATTTTATTCCACACAAAAGCTGTAACATAGGTGATATGAAAAAAAATACTTGTTATTTTCGAAAGCACAGTAAATTGAATAAACCAGTTCGACGTAATGAAAAGTATTGTGAAACATAAACAATGTCAATAAAACATTCCATACATTTTGTTCTGTAACAATAATGGTGACCGCCATTTCCCCATTCTCCCCTAAACTTAATTTATATAGCAGTCTATACTGGATAATAAAAATGTTTCAATTCGACCCCAAAAATTAAATAAAAAGTATACAAGCATTGTTATTCAAATCTACGATACAATTACAATTTTAACATTCGTAACTCATTCTGTCGTTGTCTTCTTTTCAAACGTAATAAAGTTTCTCAACCAACGGGGCTCAAAATAATCACTGCCACCTTGTGCCAAAACGACACAAGTCTAATGGAAAATATCATTAAATATCTAATTATGAATAAAGTTATATAAATTACGTTATAACCGAAAGTGTATGTAACAAAATTTTAAGTTTACAAAAAAAAATGTCAAACTATTAAATTATGTTACGTCTCGCAATGGTTGAGAAACGCTGTCTGAAGTTTTGCATCTTTTCGAAACCGGCGGCAAATTGTTTCTCGGTAACAATTTAACGACGCGTCTTTTACAAGCAATATCGACATGTGCCATCGGTCGCGTTTACTCTCTAGCAATAAACTTCGAATCAGTTTTGATAGGCGTCAGAATGAGCAACAATTCTATGTCGTGGCAATTTTCCCAAAGTTTTGCTTTCATTCGGGCTACCGGGGTACAGAGACAGAACCGTGCGTGAATCAAACTTTGAAATTGATAGCGTTGCCAAGTATCGCTTCGAATTTGCCAAACTTCGCGTATCCTTCGCTAACCCTCGGCCCTACCTTGACTCTCGTATCTTCTCCTATAATTAATCACCACTTAGAAGGTTTCAGTTCCATTTTATCGACTTCGATTCCGACCAGCAGTTTCAAGCGTGCAAAACGTCACCGTCAGATCAATACTCCGCGCATACGCCATTATTATTGTTCGTGAAGACTCATTTTAAAAAATCACGCGATAAGAAAATTGTCAAGACTTCTTCCCGAGTGTTAATTTTTATATACGGATTTATGAATCACCGTGGCGGTTGACTGTTGGAGTTAACCTCGGTGCCCGATATTCATCTACCGAGGTTAATTTACATTTCATTAATTTAGAACTTTGACAGTTTTCAAATCTGGTATTTTCGATTTGAAAATGTTGTAATTTGGGAATTTAGAAAGTTGATTTGGAAGCTTGAAAATTTGGAAAGTTGGACAGCGAAAGTTCAGAAACGTGGAAGGAAGTTTCAAATTTAGGAATGTAAATATGAAAATTACTTGAATAAGTTATTAGGTAAAAACGAAATTATATTACATGAATAATAAAACGGTTTTAAATAGTTGGCCGCCATTGTATCGTTAATTAATAAGAGCCGAGGGTAAGAAATTAATTGTGAACGAAAAATTTCATGAATTTTTTTAGTCAACATTTCGTCTGCATTTGTCTCGCGATTATTTTCGAAATCGAACACGATACGGAACAACATTACATATCGTAAATAATACATAAATCATTGCTTTCGAAATATTCTTTTTTCAAATATTCGGAATTTTCTGATCGAATATAGCGATTTTAAAAAAGCATCGCGTCAAACCGAAGAGCATGAAATGCGGACGAAAAGTTAAAACAGGGATCAAATACCAATTATTGTATCTAGAAACGTAGTTCTCGACTTTGATAAAATCCTGAAATAGCGAAAAAACTGCCAACATATTGTTTCACACATCGTAACATCTTCAGGACAAGCATTTGATATGTTTCGATTTTACAATCTTCGAAATAAGCATGCGTTTACGTTGGCGTAATTAGGTGGGGACCAGGGTGGGTTTAGAAATAAATATTCAAAATTTAGACATTTCCATATTTTTAAAATCCAATTTTCTGAAGTCTCGAATCTCCAACACATTCAGAAATTCTCTTTCCAAGCTTTACCCAAATACTTATAAACTTTGCTAATTCCCAGGTTTCTAGATTTCTAAATTCCCAAATCCCCAAAAGCACTTTCTAAATTAACTGATATTACAAGTTCTGAAATTCTTAGGTTCCCAAATTTATAATTTCCTAAATATCTACATTTCCCAAACTTGCGAATTCATCTCAAATTTTCAAATTTTTGCATTCCCAATTTTCCATCTTTGTAAATTTTCAAGTTTCTACGTGTTTCAATCCCTAAATTCCCAAATCCCTAGATTCTCAAATCCCTAGATCCCCAAATCTCTAGATTCTGAAATCCCTACATTTCCAAATCCCTAGATTTTCAAATACCTAAATTCCCAAATCCCTAGATTCCCAAATCCCTAGATCCCCAAATCTCTAGATTCTCAAATCCCTAGATTTCCAAATACCTAAATTCCCAAATCCCTAGATTCCCAAATCCCTAGGCTCGCAAATCTCTAGATACCCAAATCCCTAGATTTCCAAATACCTGCATTCCTAAATCCCCAAATCCCCAAATTATCAAATTCCCAAAATTGTTGAGTCCCCAAGTCCCTAAATCTCCAAATCCCCAAATTCCCAAATCCCTAAATTATCAAATTCCCAAAATTGTTGAGTCCCTAAATCTCCAAATCCCTAAATCCCCAAATTGTCAAATTCCCAAAATTGTTGAATCCCCAAATCCCTAAATCTCCAAATCCCCAAATTGTCAAACTTCTCTAATCCCTAAATTGTAATCTCCAAGTCTCCAAATCTTGAAATTTGCTAATTAATAAGTTCCCAAATTTCCTAATTTTTCTATCAATTTCCAAAACTGAAAACACCTCCCGATGTCGTGCAGTAGTACCATTAGTAAATCTAGAGTAACAGTCCCACCCCAGACAAAAGTCCTAGTTACGCCAATGGTACGTTAAAGTAGAAGCTTCGGAACATGCGTACAATGTGTTTTTCTTATTACACGTAACAATTCACGTGAAATATAATCGCGTGACACCGGTATCGATTAAAGGAAAACGGTAGACGAACGAGAATAAGAAAAAAGAAAGTATGATAAAAGAAGTCACGACACACCGGCTTATTTCGATCGATTCGCTCGCTTATAATTTTCCTTTTCCCCTTTCTTTATATTGTACATTCATCGTCACAACCATTTACGAAACGATACGCTCCTTTTTCCGATCTGATTTAACTTCCCCGAATTTTTGTCGCGTAACACAATTGATATACGCTATCAAACAGACCTAACAGATAGTCAATCGTAGGTATTTAATAATTCACGATTCACGACTTATTAAACGAAGAAAAAAAAAGAAGTTAGTCTAATATAAGGAAGAGAAACGATATTGTACGTTAAGAGGATAATCGAAAGAATCCGTGGAGAAACGTTCTCGATGATCCTCGAGTTTCTCCATCAGCGACGGTGAAAACATACAAGAGAAAGAGAGAGATAAAAATAAAAATCTATCGACAATTTGATCTCTTTCAGAATAAGAAACACGTTTAAAAAATAGAGACGTAAGATCCGTAGGATAATAGATGATAAGACTTTAATACTCGAAACCAATTCGATCTGCGCGGCACGTTTTATGGCGTTCTGCGTGTAAGTATATCTCGACATCGATATAGTAATATCTGCCATAGAAAATCTCTGTGTACATCCGCCATTTGTCCTCCGACATCTTTTGTAACTTGAGTTCGCTGCGTCGAATTCGTACGACTTTCGTTTGTTCTTGTTTTTAATCGTAGTCGTAACTTTGCGTCAAAGTCGACTCGTAGATTTGAACTTTCGGTGCGTTGCTTGTCCCCCGATCAATCCCCATTTGAACAATTTTGTGTCCTCACTTCGAACGATTTATTCGCAAGATCCGTTGAAACCGAATTTTAATAAAAATCCACAATTGAAATATCGACTGTTTGGTGTCTGTATTATGCTCTGTCGTATTCTCATCAACCATATAGCGATAAAAGGGAAAGAGAAAGTATATAGAAAAAGTGAAGAACGGATAAGTATGGAGGATGGAAAGCGAATCTAGAAGTAATTCTTGAACCACGTAGCAATTATATCTTCGTTAAGGTCTCGATGACAATATTTTTTAGTTCCGTAACACCGACAAAAAGAAACTCTGCTACAGAAGCGCGTGTAATTTACACACACGTGGGTGGTTGCATGCGTGTAATATATAAGTCTGATTATTATTATAAAGACCAATTACGTCGTTCTAATTATAAACTGCTCGTCTGTAGATGATTTAACATCGGAGAAAGAAATAATAGCTTGCGTTTACGATGACATACAGGGTCGTAGCGATTATTTCCTAGCCAAATAAAACTATGAAGAAACTACTATGTTCTTTTAAGTTTCAAATTCTTCAATCGATTTCAAGTATGAAATACTTCAAGATGAAATGATCAAAATTCACGATGTATTAAATAACACGATTTAAATGTAAAACACTTCAAAGTTTAAATACTTCAAACTCGAGAAGCTTTTATTGTAGCTATTTCATACATGTATTTATTTGTAGCTATATTTTTCATACATCTGTAACTGTATTTTTCATACGTGCACTTATTTGTCGCTTATTTTGTTATTTTTATAACAGAAAAGATGAAGGAATTTATCATTGAGGACACGTTAAATGTATTCATACAGGTATGATAAATGTAAAAAACACCGGAAAACTTGTCAAGGTTCGCAAAGCGTTTTAAATCATATAATCGGAGTTAAGGGAACTTGTACCCTTTTCGCGACGACCCTGCATGTACATTTATCCCGAGAAAGAAGTATCGAAGGGAAAGGAGACATTAGACGAGGAGACAGACGATTATTATCGATCAAACGTTCGTCGTTTAAATTTCTTTGTAATGTGAAGATACAAGAACGTATATACAAGAACAGATATATACGTACAACATGAACAAAATCGATTCGTACCGCCTATTTGCTTCCCTTCTAATTGGTTATCGCAACGAACACCCCCAGCAAATCATCTTTTCGAAAGGAGATAACTTGTTTGCGACATCATCGTCGTGACGTACGTGCGAAATTGGTTTTACTCGATCGTATCAATCAAGCCAAGTAAAGCCGATCAGATTCCAGAGGAGAGACTCTGTTGCAATGTTTCCATTCGGCTTTACTTCTCTTTTTTGTCATGTTTACCGCTAAAAACAATCCTTCGGAACTGTCCTTGTGATCTGACGAAACACCAAAGGTGAGTTCGTTGAAATAAAAAAAAGTCTACACGAATTTCAATAAAGCTGCAGAGTCTTTAGCCGATGCATTCTAGCATTCATTCCGCCCGCGGAAGTTATTAATTTTTCAAAGATCCTTGGGTCCCTCGTGTTTCATTTTGCTCGTGAAAGAAGGAACGAACTGATTCGGCGGACACTGGTGTAATGTGGGGCACGGTGGGGAGGCATTGAAGATTTGCGAATTTGCGGATTTGGGAATTAACGAGCTTAAAAATTTTGGGAATTTCGAGACTTTGAGATTTGGGAATTTGGAAATTTAGGAACTTTGAGATTTGGGATTTGGGAGATTAGAAATTTGGGAATTTAGGAACCTTGAGATTTGGGAATTTGGGAGATTAGAAATTTGGGAATTTAGGAACTTTGAGATTTGGGAATTTGGGAGCTTAGAAATTTGGGAATTTAGGAACTTTGAGATTTGGGAATTTGAGAGTTTAAAATTTGGGAATTTAGGAACCTTGAGATTTGGGAAGTTGGGAGCTTAGAAATTTGGGAATTTAGGAACCTTGAGATTTGGGAATTTGGGAATTTAGGGACTTTGAGATTTGGGATTTGGGAGATTAGAAATTTGGGAATTTAGGAACTTTGAGATTTGGGAATTTGGGAGCTTAGAAATTTGGGAATTTAGGAACCTTGAGATTTGGGAATTTGAGAGTTTAAAATTTGGGAATTTAGGAACCTTGAGATTTGGGAATTTGGGAGATTAGAAATTTGGGAATTTAGGAACTTTGAGATTTGGGAATTTGGGAGCTTAGAAATTTGGGAATTTAGGAACCTTGAGATTTGGGAATTTGAGAGTTTAAAATTTGGGAATTTAGGAACCTTGAGATTTGGGAATTTGGGAGATTAGAAATTTGGGAATTTAGGAACTTTGAAATTTGGGAATTTGGGAATTTAGGAACTTTGAGATTTGGGATTTGGGAGATTAGAAATTTGGGAATTTAGGAACCTTGAGATTTGGGAATTTGGGAGCTTAGAAATTTGGGAATTTAGGAACCTTGAGATTTGGGAATTTGAGAGTTTAAAATTTGGGAATTTAGGAACCTTGAGATTTGGGAATTTGGGAGATTAGAAATTTGGAAATTTAGGAACTTTGAGATTTGGGAATTTGGGAGATTAGAAATTTGGGAATTTAGGAACTTTGAGATTTGGGAATTTGGGAGATTAGAAATTTGGGAATTTAGGAACCTTGAGATTTGGGAATTTGGGAATTTAGGAACTTCGAGATTTGAGAATTTGGGAGCTTGCGATTTGGGACAATAAAAATTGGAGAATTTGGGCATTTAGAGATTTGAAGACTCAAAAATTTGAAAATTTATAAATTTCATAATATCTTCGATACTTTAAAATTAGAATTAGGTACTGTGCCTAAAAGCTAGAGTATCTGATCCACCATAAAATAAAATCCTGGTTACACCAATGTCAGCGGGATACACTTCTGACTACACTTTGTCGGAAATGGATTGATAAATATAACGAGTAGAAAGATTCTACATTTAAGTTATGATATTATTCCCACACCCTATTTTGGATTCTCCCTTCCAAACAGGAACGCGTGTCTTCCTGGCTTTGTGAACCCCTGCATTATCCTACAGGACGAGAAAAGGTGAGCCCATTAGTTCTTCTTTACACGGACACGTAATGTTTAACTTTCAAAGTAATTGCATTAGCGCTGGATTAGCGAATGGGAAGACTGTTCGAAGGAAAGTTTAATGGTACTTTGATCGTGATCGGAGAGAGAAGATTCAGATTATCGTATATGGTGGGTATAAATGTATTTGTACATCCTTTAAAGTAGAGTGACTTCTTTTAAAGTTGAAGCAAATGATTCGATATATATATAATAGAAATACAGAAGAAATTTTTTGAAATTGGCAATACAAAAAAGGTACTTCAAACATAAAATTGTGCATATTTAAAAATTTGAAAATTTGATGTTTGTAAGTTTCAATATTTTTAACTTTGTGACTTTCTATATGTGAAAATTTAACGCTTTGTAAATTTGTAAGTCACAATTTAAAAGTAAATTTTTAAAATTGAAAATGTAGTAAATTAATCTCTAACTTCTTAAACTTCTATTTAATTGTATAAATTTTTTCGGGCTGTTTGCTGCAATTTTAAAAAAGTTTTGTTTTTAAATGTGTGCGAATACTTCCACCACTAATTTTGCGTATGTTTTTTACGTCTATGTAGAGAACTACATGAATTTTTCAGCGTACAAGATAAACGATATTTCATGTTGCAGCGCATGATTATTCGGTTTAATGACGTTCATTGTAACTATGATTAATTACGGACTTCTTCGTAATACTGTTCAACTTTCCAGCGAAGAAAAGGTCTTACACAACGAACCATAAATTAACATCAGTGAACATCGTGTCATAATGCAAAAATAAAATCAACGTATGTCTGAAAATTATTGTTAAGTTCAATACTTTCAACATACGAATAATAATAATTAATGTGTGTTTTTGTACATACACTATATAAGACAAAATCTAAATCAATGTTGAGCTTTTAAGTAGAAAACTTACCATTAAAAATATATAAATTATTGAATTTATTATCTTTTGTTCAATAATTATAAAGAATTGTGTTATTAAAATTAACAATCATTTTAATTCTAAAAACTGAGAAAATAAATTTTTATATAAACCACGATTAGACTATCATTTGTATGATAGAGTAAAATAAAAAAAAAACAAGGAATCAATTACTCCTAAGGAAAATATCATTTGATGTATAACAGTAAAACTGTAAGTAGAATAAAAGTCTTTGCTACGCATAATCGTTACAAACTGTCAAGACAAGGAATAAGAAAATGTAAAGGTTTATTAAACAAAATTACAGATTGTTGACTATTTAAACAAAGTATCTACGAAACGTGTCATTATACATGTATGTATATAACACCATAGAAAGATTATTAATACATGATTATAAATGGATTTGAAAGTGATTAATAATATAATCTTTTTCAAGTTATAGAATATAATAAGATTTATTGATATTAAAATAAGACGGTATTTAAAAACACTGTAACAATATTTTAAACAAATTCTTGGAAATTAAATAACGAGTTCTGTTTAACGATTATCTTGACGAATGTCTGCGATCATGTATGATAGAGAATGGTATATTTCAAATTAATAAAAAAAAAACATAAACCTTTGTGTATATAAACATGTGTGTTATGTTACATGAATTGCCTTCTTTTCATTTTAATTAATCATCTTTGGCAAGCTTTGAATGATTTTTTTTGGTAAATGTGTATCGCATCTTGACTCATATAATTACGCATAATCGGGTCCCTTTTCTTATTATATAACTATAATTTATTGAACAAACGAAATATTGTAAATTGAATTAACATTATACAACATACTAATTTATCTGTAAAAATCTTAAAATTTAATATATGTATATATTTATATATGTATATACTAATTTATATAAATCTTTTGTGTTGAAGGATTTATGCAAACAAAATTATTTCAAATAATATTGCTTTTATCATTATAGTTTGTTGCTGTCCACGTGTTAATTGAATGCACCAACAATCCTTTTGTATTTTATTTTTAACAACAAAATTTTTTAAACATTCTCGTATACGTGCACGTATACTTACATGGAATCATTATGTACAGGACGTTTCATAAAATGTGATAAATTTTGGAAATAAAAGATTCTTCAATTAATATTACGATCCCAATTGTTTTCATGCTTTGCCACATTAATCGCTAATTGATCAAATTATAAATATTACGGATCAATATAGTTATAATACATTTACATTTTAATGTTTTATAATTTTCGATATTCTGCTATGTACACGATTACCCTATTATTTACTAAGTATTCACAAAGTTTTACCATTATTTGTATTAATCAACAATTACTTTTATAAAACTTTCAACTTTGTTGAATTATTATCTTTTTACTTTCAAAAAATATACCCATAATTTTACATTATCTTAGTTCTAGATTATGAATCTCTTATTTCCTGAATGTAACACACATTAAAAAACACCTTGCAATACTCATGATATACATACGTAGAATACACAAGATATGTTTAGCTTGTAACAAATTCAATTAAATTTACAGAACTGGACAAGAGGTAATTGTATTACATAACTGTGAATCAAATGCTTCGATAAAAAATTTTATAAAAAAGATAACTACTCTCTAAGCATAAAGAATTATAACATTTACATACAGTTTGAAAATATTAAACATTAATTAATTGTATATGGAGCCCTTTTACAGTTAATAATACCTTTTTCGAGGTAATATAAATCTAGATAACAAAAAATATATATTTTACAGTACGATTACATTACTATAATTTTAAATAGATCGTGATCTTCGTACAGATTACATGGTAATCTTTACCACGAAACTTATCAAACTGGATCACTCTTCTCGTAAAACTGATAAACATTTTTTGAGCAATTCCGCATGTGCCTATAAGCAAAATAAAGCAAATATTTTCTACATTCACATTATATAATTAAAGAGCACAATAATATAATAAATACCATTTTTTGTTTTAAATCGTAATAATGAAAAAAATGAAAAACGACAAAATAAAAAGATAATTCTTACTTTTGCATGTTTTATTTCTAGTTCGGTTAATTCAATTAGGTTCTTCCTAAAAGCAGTTACTCTTCTTGTTTTGAAATCCATTAGCTCTGTAATAAAAATTAAAATATAATTCACTGTAATTGTTGAAATAAAGAGATAATATGACACGTACCTTCTTTTCCTTTCTCCGACATTTGTTCAAATTTCTCGCATGCTTCCGTTTGAGCTTGTTCCGCCTGAATTAAACAGAGATAAAAACAATTTCAAATGTTTAACAACTGAATATTAATACGATATAAAGTTTCCTTTAGCACATGTAAATTCTGAGTTCCTTCCACGTAAAAATACATGCAAATTCTGCTCATGCATAATCAATATAATGACGGTTCACGGAATAACCGTTTATTGCAATTTTAAAAGTCTTTCTGTAGAAAAAACCATTTTAAGGTGGCAATAACATTCCAATGTTGTTTGTAAACATAAATTCTTAATAATTATGCAACTCATAAAATTAAATAATTATTTTTACATACATATATCATTTTAAATTTCCCGCATTATCAGTTCTGTACAAATTTGGTTAAAAATCAAAATTATATTAAAACTAGTATGCACTACTGCAAGGCGGCAAACATACAAATGGAGATAAAAACACACCTCTGCAACCTCCACTGCCTTGATGAGCAAAAAAAATGGAATTTTTCATTAGGTATTCATCGAATATTGTATGATATATACAGGATGTCTCAAAAAAGATATACGCCATGATAACTATAAGTTTTCTAGTAGAAGAAACTATCATAAAATTTATGAATGTTACAATTTTGAACTTTACAGTTTAGGGGTTAGGAAATTTGTGGATTTAGGATTAGGTTAGGTTAAAATTGGGAATTTATGGGTTAGGTTAGGAATTTAAATGTTTGCAGTTTTCATGGTACACATTTGTGCTGAGACACTCGGTATATACATACATATACTATAGGTGATATCTATAATACATAAGCATGTATTTTCCTATAGAATTATAATATCTTTTCGATAAGTTCTACATTTTTCTAGTTCTTGAAATCTATCTAAAAAAGTATATTTACTTACAGCATGAACATCTTTATTTTTGGCACGAGCTTTTTCAAGAGCGCGATTTGCAGATTCATACGCGTGTAAAGCTTTCAATCTTCTAAACAAAAGCCGTTTAGCAGCAGCTGTATCCCTCATGTAGTAACGAAGCGTGTCTGACAATTTTAAATCTTCGTCAGATGCTACCCGTCCTTCAACTTTCTATTACATTGTAACATTACAAACATCGATAATACGTTATATGTACCATGAATAGCACGCAAGACAAAATAAAAGGTATTAAAATCTTACCCTCAATTTTTCGAACGTTTCTGCAATTTTCGTTAAAAATCTTTCTAATTTACCATTATCAGTTGTGGCTAATTGTAAAAGATTTGTAGAAATTTTTATATACGAATCTGCTACATCTTTGTGTTTAGCGGTTTGTCTATCTGCCCGAGCCGTCGCTTCTTTTAAATTATGGTGATACGTTTGCAAAAATGACATTTCCTGATCAAAAAAGTCATTTACATCTTTCACAGTTGCTGACAAATAGTATTCATCTGTAGTGGTTGAAAATGATTTTACTAAACCACCAAACATTTCCATTTTATTTTTTCCTAAAATAAAGTAGACACACTTTCTATATACTTTACCAATAAACAAATTAGTCAAGAAGAAGTTGTATTAAAGCAACAATCAAAATTTTTACCTCTCACACAAAGATCTTGATCATACTCTAAAAATACTCTTAAATTATGATCATTTCGAAAAACTGGATGATGTGCTAATCTAGTTAAAAACATTTCATGCATGGCAACAGTTTTCTTAAATGTAGCCAAATATTCACTGCAAAAAAATGATATAAATTTGTATTTTTACAAATTGTTCATCAAAATACTAACACTTGAGTCTATTGCAAGTATTTTATATAAAACTTACGCTTCCAGTTCTTGTTTCATTTTGTTAAATTCTTCACGAGTCATGTTACCTTCACCCTCCCCAAGTTTCTGTAACTTTTCACGAGATGCATCAAAATCTGGTCGTGGTGGACAAGGAGGAATCTAAAAGTACATATTTTTTCTGTACATTACTTAATACTATGGTTGTATAACTATGATACATTCAAATGGGAAAGAAAGAAAAGAACATACAATGTAACCAGCATATTCCTCATTCTCTTCAAATCGGTCATGTAACCATACAAATTCTTCATGTTGCCTTACAACTAAGTTATCTGGTTTTTGGAATTCAGGTAGTGAGGTTTTTGTATGTACTGTAAACTTTACTTTATCCTTTTCGCTGAGGGCATCTGAAATATCCACTTGTAGCGATTTATCAGAGAGGTCTACATTGTCAGCATGAATTGTCTATAAATATAAATATTAGAATTAAATCATAAAATACAAATAGAAACGACAAGCAGACAATTATTAAATTTCAAAGAGAAACTGTCATTTTGGAACTGAAAAAGAAATAAAAAGAAAACTAATGTGAGTACCTTTTTAGGAGGAACGTTATTTAAAATGTCGGCAGTGTCACATATGCCGTCCTGAAACATTTTCTTGAATTAAAGATTATACAAAGTAGGTTTATAATACAATGGCCTAAACTAAACGGTATTAAATTCGTTGAGAAGGCAAATCGGTGGATAAGTGATAACAGGTTCCACCTACCATCATGGCGTCCAAGCGTCTATTTGACACGTTCTATGTTTCACCGATATATGACTGCACAAATTAAACCAATGATGGTTCAAATTGTATAAATTTAAAATTAATGTAATACGAAGAATAAAAGTTATTACTTTTGAATATATATTCGTTTTAAAATAATCACTAATAGAAAACTTTCAGACGGTAAAACACGTTTCACCGAATCATAATGTGTCAGAATGCAGTATGTTAAAAACATATGTTGATAAATCAGCTGTAAAGAAGAGAGAATAAAATTCAATGTATCAGAATTTTTATAAAATAAATAAAATATAGACTAAATAAATACTAAAGTACTTCTGTTCAAATATATTAATAATTCGTAATTTGATCTTTGTTAAAAAAAGAATAATTTATTCATTTATACACTTTTTAAACTACATAAGAGGTAACATTAAATGACCATATTCATGATTAAAAATAAAATTAAAATAGTTTAAAAGTTATTAAACTGGCAGTCAATATTTTTTTTTTTAATTTGAATATACATTAATACATAGGATATGCTGCGAGTCCAACAATAATAAAATTTCCAGATTTTTAAAAGTCTTAAATTCCCAAGTTACCAAAGTTTTCAAATGGGCAAATTCCTAAATTTTCAAATTCTTAAATCTCCAATTTTTCGCCATTAATAAAATTTGTCCACCGTGTATATGAAATAAAGTAACATAGTTTGGGACTCCCCCATTGAGCAACCTTCTGAGCTTTGATGAACTGTATGAAAAGACCTGATCATCTGTAAAATAAAGTATAGTCTGTGTAGCCCATGTGACCGACCATCTGATTTGTCATTACAAACATATTAACTTCAATCAATATTTTATCTTGATAATATTTACTGTTTCATATCTGTTTTATTGTAAGTTGTTATTATTAATTATACTTCACACACATTTTATTTTTTTTATTACAAGAAAAACTATTTTGATTTTAAACTTCAATTTGAATATGTCTCAATTAATCAGTATTAACTCAACTTATGTTAATATATAGATTAACTTAAGCCGTGTTAGATTGCATATAGACTGACTGACTGACATATATAATATTTATTTTTTTGTTTATTTAGGTTATGACAAAGAGTAAGTCATATAATAAATATTCATGTCTCGTATACAGTTCATTAGGCCATACCTGTATAAATATTGTATATTTACATAATATTCCTAATATTTAATTTATCAAAATGTACATTCCTTTATACCTAAAAGCTTATAAATATGTGACTCTAACTAATTTTTGAATCTGTATTTCAATTTTTGCATAAATGTAAACATAATGAATACTTTTTTTAGTTTTAGCCATGGCAGATGAATATGATAAATTATCATGGAAAGGTAAATGAATGAAAAATGTATTTTAGTAGTTTGCGCATTTTAATCAAATTTATCAACCCCTTGTAGAAGTAAGAGATTTATTTAGAACATGGAGAGAAGACAATGAACGGCGAAGTAAAGATGTTGTTGAATTATGGGAATCAAAATTAATGGGAAAAATTGATCAGCTTGGCAATGAAAGTAAGGCAAAGTATTTCACAAGTATTTATTCATTGTGCTTCTGATAACTTTGTTACTTTCCTAGAATATCTAGTACTGGAGCAAGTTTGTGTGGCAGCATTGGATTGTTGTCGGCTTTCTTTAGCAGAATGTTGTATTAAAATATTGAAAAGAGAATTTCCTAGCAGTTTAAGAGTTCATAAATATCATGCAATGCATTTGGAAGCCTTGGAAATGTAATGTTACTTTATAAAGCAGTTGTTTTATATCATATGATTAAGTGCTACAAAGAAAATTAAAATTATATTTATAGGTATAGTGAAGCATTAGAAGTTTTGGATTCTATTATAAAAAGAGATGAAACTAATGCAGCACCAAGGAAACGTTATATAGCTATATTAAAAGCAAAAGGCAGAATACCAGAAGCTATTAAAGAGCTTACAGAATATCTGAAAAAGTTAGTATTAAATGTAATATCATTAGTATTTGATGGTTATAATTCATTATATTAATTACATAAATTACATTTTATAGATTTATGAGTGACCAAGAAGCCTGGCATGAATTATGTGATTTGTATTTACAAGAACAAGAATATTCTAAAGCCGCATTTTGCATGGAAGAACTTATCTTGCATAATCCACATAGTCATTTAATTTATCAGAGATATGCAGAAATAAAATATTCTCAGGTAATAAATAACAACATTATTTACAGCTTAAATTATGACAAATATTACTAAATATTTATTTATTTTTAGGGCGGATTTGAAAACATGGAGTTAGCAAAAGCATACTTTTGTCAGGCAGCAAAATTAAATCCAAATAATATTAGAGCTTTATACGGTTTATTATTGGTAAGAGCAACTACATTTGACAAGTAAAATTTTGTTCATGAAATTCTAATTCGTGTACGTTTTTAGGCATCAAATAATATTGCTACATCTCCTAAATGTCCTTCTTCTAAAAAGAAAGATGCAATAAAATTAAGTGAATGGGCAGCTAATCAAATTGAAGAACAATATAAATCAAAAGTTTCAGATGACCATATTGATGTAGTAGAAGGATTATTAGGACAATTACAACTTGAAGTGTAGAAAAAAGAATTTATATGTACATGTATGTTTAAATTTTTTAACATGTGTAAATGTACTATCCACCCTTCACAATATATACATATGTAACTTATTACAATTCAAACAGAAATTTTTACATAATTGATAGTTGAATAAGCTTACACAATTATGAACTATTTATTATGCAAAATACAAAGAAATGTACTTTGCTAGTTATTTAATTTATTAATTGAAAAACATGACTGAGAATCATGAAGAAATGTAAAGATTATTAATTAAAAAATATAAAAAATAGTTTTATTTTCAGTTAAAAGATTGTTTCAGTATTAAATTTATTACACATTCGTGTACAATTTGTGTATTTCTTTAAAATGCATTTATGACCATAAATGGCAAAACGTGAATGAGAAATGTATTCTCAAAGAAGAAATTTGAAGGATAAAATAAATGTTTGATACACGTAAAATAATTACAGAGTCATCTTTTTGCATTCTCTTTATTATTCTGTTCCCAAAGCTCTCTGTTCTTTGCTTTCTCTACAGCTTTCTTCTGTCGTTTTTCTTTTCGGCTTTCGTTTCTTAATGCAAAATATTTTTCTCGAAAATCGATTAAGTTTGTAGAAATTATTTCATCTGACTCCTAGGACATAAAATAAAAAATTTAGATAACTATTTTTCAATACATGTAAATATTTTTCGATTTATGTTTAATACCTTTGGATCTTTTATCTTTTTATAAGTTAATAATCTTCGACTAGTATAATTACTAAGTACTTGTTCTGAATTTGCTATTAATTCTAAGCATGGGTGTGTTGGTAATTGCTGTTCTGAATACTGATCTCTAGAAAAGTTGATAAAAGTATGTAGTTTTTTGTTTAGAAAAATTAAATGATTAAGATACTGTTATACAATCGTGAACTACAGTAATATGCTTTACCTAAACAGAGGGAACCAACACACTAGTCTGCCACGTATTTCAAGATGTTTGGCCGAAAAGCTCAACAAATCCATATATATTTGAGTTAAATCATAACCAATTTTAGATGGTATATGAGATGATGCTTGATGTTCTTCTATTACTGGGTTTACTTTTGTTGTACCTATTCTTTCTGTGGCTTCTCTTATACCATAAGGAGCTATAATAATTTGTATTCTTATAATCAGATACATGCTTGAATAACTAGTAATACAAATTTTATTATTTGTTACCAACGTACGATCGGTAATTATAGCGTCGATTCGCATATCCGTACGCCATAAAGGGTAAGAAAAATCGGACACAACAACATCGATATAATATGATCGTTTCCCATACTGACTCATATTTGCGGCAATACTTTCATCCTTTTCCCTAATCTATAATTATTTCCATAAGAAAAAGTGATTATCTTTTGAAAAAATTAATTCTTTACCTTTTGAGTGATTCGAGTTGGTCTTGTACGTCCGTGAAGCATTAGAAAATCTATATCTGTTCCTAATGTATACCCTCCAAAATGAGAAGCAGCAACTAACAAAGATCCAGTACCAACAAAAGGATCAAGAACAATATCTCCTTTCTGAACTTGAGCCTGATTTGCCATTATTAATGATAACTGAGGATCCATGGAAGTGTTACCTATAAATTTTCTAGTTTTCAAGGATAATTTCCTAATTAAATCTCTCTGTCCACTAGTAATCTATAAATACATTACTTTAGGTATACAATAACTAGTCACGGAATTTAAATGTTTTACAAAAATTCTCACCCATCTACCAAAAAACAATTCATAAGGTTTCTCAGGAATATCATTAGGATTTAATCCATAAAATTCTACATAACATAAAGTTGTATCTGGATTATTCAATCTCACTGGCCCTTCCAGAGGTAAATAATTGAAAGCCTTTTAAACAATTTAAACAAACAATAAAGCAATCTATTTAATACTATAAATAAAAACTGTGTTCATATAGTTACCTCAATTTTATTTACTTTTTCACGTTGT
Organism: Megachile lagopoda; assembly: GCA_036983795.1. NCBI lineage: Eukaryota > Metazoa > Arthropoda > Insecta > Hymenoptera > Megachilidae > Megachile > Megachile lagopoda. Next base: position 10,040,349 of record CM072785.1, on the reverse strand, counting down.
GGAAAGTGTTTACAAAATGTTTCAACTATTATTTTAAATGATTTATTGTTCCCAGCATGTTTTTTTATTTCTGTGATTGGATAAGATTTTAATTTATCATGCAGCTCTTCTAATGTTTTGCTATTTGCCCATAATTCTATACAAAATCTAACACAAACTGCTCTACTTGATATTTGATGTGCAATAGTCTCTGAAGGTAAATTAATTATCCAATAAGGCTATAATAAAAATTATATGTAATACAAATAAACATATATTATAACAGATAATAATTTCATTTCTTACATTTTCTTTCAATTTAGGACTAACATTGGTTTTTATATTGAACATACTTAGGATAGACTCCATTTCCTGAAAAGAAAAAAAGTTAGCAAACATATGAAGAATTTAAGTAAGTAAATATAGACTAACTTACAGCTTCTCGAAAGTCAATATGCTCATGGGCAAACCAAAATAGATACTTTTTCCATTCAGAATTCATTATTACTGTTTTATATTCATTCCAATTCAATTTCATCACACTTCCTAGATTATACAAATAATTTGACCAAATTGATGAAATTGTGAGTAGCTTTAATGTAGAAAATGTTTTTTCTCTTTTCAAATTAATTCCATAGTATAGTCATTTATTTAGATTTATCACACGTTGTCAGGTTTCTAAGTTCAAGTAGTTTCTTAAACAGCATTTGTTCTTACATTTTAATGTAAGTATTAAAAGACGAGTGTAATATAATACAATTTATTACATATATGTAGACGAAACAAAAAAAATTAAAAAAGTATCAAAAATATAAGATCATATAATTTATGACTTTAACCAACGTGATCAACACGTACAAATACTCTTTAATAATACATTATAATGCGCATGCCTATTTGAAGCCATAGATAAATAAAACACTGTAAGATATCGCTTATTATTGAAAAATTGTATTTCAATTGCACTGCTATTTTTGTTTTATGTCACATGGATTTAACAAAATATTACTGTAATTTCTTTCCGTTTAACATCGGTGAACATTTTAATGAATAAAATGATTAGTATCAGAAAGGAAATGAAAGTATTCAGATCTAAAATTTTGGTGCCCGCGAGATTTTGATAAGAATATGTAATATATTGAAAAGAAATAGATCATGAATATTCATAATGGATAAAACGAGAGTGCAGTAGAAATAGATGAAAGAAAATGATGAATAATATAATGCAGTGAACGTAAAATTTTGATAAACGATTATTGTAATTCTGCTTTTAGAATAGTTGATAAGGTAGAAAACGATTATTTCATAATCGGTAGATGGAGAAGATCACGGCTAATAGAACAGTATCCGAGGGGGCGCTATATTCGTAGTAACACTTCTTGTTGTTCTCATTCTAAGGTGGAATACCACTCGTCACTGTTTTCTGTTGTGTTTTTAGGCTGGAATCGGGCGAAAAACATGCCGTTTCGATAATCGAATGAGGAACAAAAGGCTCTTGAGAAGAGTTATTATATCCAGAATTAAGGAGGGTGTTGTATCGCGGATGTGTGTGAACGGTGCAGGTGTAATTTAATAAGAGCAGGGGAGGCTAGCGATTTAATAGGATATTGATTTGTCCGCGACTGCCTTGCTGGCTCCATCGCACACACGAACCAGGTAGCCATGAACGTCGATATTTTTGGGGCACTGCCTGGTGCAACGTGTCGACTATGCATATGCCGTGCTCTAATGTGTTTGCAGGCCTGATAAAGCCCAAAATGCAGCCAGCCATTGACGATATGTGTTAACGATATTAGTCAAATTACGGTTTACAACGACTACGTTTCTACAGTCATAACGACCATCACGACGGCAACCAAAACGGCGACAACGACGACGACGACGGTGACCGCGACGGCGACGACGACGACGACGACGACAACGACGGCGGCGGTGGTCACGACGCCGACAGCAACGACCGCGGCCACCACCACGATATCTCCACCGAATTCGATTAAAACTATACCACTGGCAGTAATAGTAAAGACGTCAATTACAAAAAGAAAAAAGTGGTGTTGTTACTTCAACGTGCATCTTTTACAAAAAGTTCCATTACATTGGCAGTGTTCAATGTATCAGTTGAAAAATTAGATGCATAAACAAAATATCGCAGACACAATGGATGCAACGAGCAATGGAACATCAGGGAGTACAATGGCTTGTCCAGTGTGTACCCTCTACTTACGTGAGGGTATCAGCTTACAGAGACATTTGGACACTCATCCTAAAGAACAAGTCATTGAAGCTCTTATCAAAGCTAGTACTAATTCGTTACATTTGCAACAAACTCAGTTGTCACCATCCGCGCCTCCAGCATCTCCAGCTATACAATCACCACAAAGTACATCTCAAGTTACACAGAATACTCATGTATCGGCTCAATCTCCATATCCTATAGGACCTATTTTCGAATGTCCACCCATTGGCACTGTAATGCCACCCCAGTTTGCTTCGTTCAGTTATCAGCAGTTTGTAAATAATGGCACTATGATGATACCACAATACGCGATGGGTCCACAAGCTAATCAGATGATGCAGATGCTTTATAATCCATATGGCATGTACCAGCAACAACAGATACCGACTGTTCAGATGATCTCACCAGTCACAACTATATCGAACACAGCAAGAATTAGGCCAGTGGTGACTATGGCTGGTGAAACAAGCGGTAGAACTGCCATTGCTGTGTCTGTAAATAATTCCGAGCCAAAACAAATTTTACCTGAAATTTTACCTGAGTCAGATCAAGAGTCTAAACAAGTGTTACCAGATATCAATCTTCCAGTTTCTCCTCCATCGTTGAATGAGGATAATTCTATACAACAAAATGAAAATGGAACTAGTACAATTCAAATAGAGCATGTGGAAGAACCTCATGGTTCAAGCACTGATCATCAGCATAATATACAAAATGAATATGATAGCATTCCAAAAACATTAGAAATCACTTGTAATGTTGTTGATACTAGTGATGATAAAGTTGAGAGTGTATTACCAGATATCGATGATGGAGAATCATCACATGTTATCACTGCAGATGTTCAGTGTAAGCCCATTCATTATGAATCGTCAGAGATGCAAGAATATGTGCAGAGATATAAAGATGATAATGATAGTAGTAAAATTATCATGCCTGAGATATCCATGGTAAGTGAGAGTGAAACTGAAAAAACAACTAATGAGAAAGTTCCTCACAGAAAAGAGATAAATGAAAATCAAGGTACCTCATCTGAAATGCCTATAAGAGATACAATAAAAGAATCAGCTCAACCTCAAGTAGAACAATTAGAGCACCTTTTAATCACTATCGTGGAATCTGAATTTAATAGTGAATCACAAAAAGAATCTGATGACAAGAAGAAAGATGAAGTTTTGGAACCAAAATCTTCCCCTGAAAGAGCAGAAAGTGTAATTCATGAAACTAGTAATCCTGTTGAACATGATAGCAGTTATCAACCTGACATAGAAATAAAGATGAATGAGAGTTCAGAAAATTATCTAGATAGTGATGAAAATAAGAATTCTTGTCTTTTGTATCATTATAAAAACAGTTTATCTGCACCTGCATCACCAGCGGTACAAAAAAAGTATAGGACATATTCAGTTCGTTCAGATTTTGGATCAAACGAAACTCTTAATTCTTATCCAATTGGTTTTGATGCAAATACATTGCAAGATGAAGATGAAGAGGATGAAAAAAATGAAGCGGAAGATAATTTTGATGAGGCAGATATGGAGATAGAAGAAATACCTAGCCCACACACACCTTTTGTTAAATATGGAGAAAGTACAGATCATATTAGATCACATACTCCATTATCTGTAAGTAGCGGTATCTCTGTATTGAGAGTTAGAAAAGATCTCAGTAAACCATGCTCACCTGCATCAGTACATTCATTTTGTCATATGGATGCTAATGATATAAGTCACGATGAAGAAAGTAATGCAGCAATGGATGCATCTCCAGAAAAAGATCCTATTGATTGTTCTTCAATTGAACAAGATGTAAAAGCTGATCAATCAGAACTTTCTATATGTGAAAATGAAAAGAAAGTAGTAGACACAGCATATCAGTCTGTAATTACTGAACATGTGAGTTCATTTCCTACAATTCATTCTCAACAATCAACATCGATAGATGAGTCATATAATGCAACAAATAAAAGTCATAATCTTGTAAATTTGTCAGAATCTAGTGATATTGCAAGTAGTTCTGATTCAAAAAGCTTTCACTCATCTAAATCAATTATACAAAAGCAATCGGTGGAACTTCTTAGTTTAAACGAGGATGCTCATGCAGGTCCAATGAATATGTTTGAATTAGATGGTCTTCAAATATTAGTTCCTAGTACATTTATAAGTGATTCTTCACAAAAAGCTGTTAGTGCAACCAGTCAACAGTCTATGGCGAGTAGTGAAGGAGGAATAGGCGTAGATGAAGAAGTGAAAAGTATTAACATGAGGGCTGATGAAACTATGCCACCTAGAGGTGAATTATCAGAACAGGAAAGCAATGGATGTACAGAGCAATCAGCTTGGCAGGTGTGTATACTATTTTGTTATTTTAATCATATTTTATTTATCTAGCATAGAAATTAATAACTTGAAACCATATTTATAACATAGACTATTATTACATTTTTTTTTTTAAATGTATTACAATACAATATGGGTTCTATCATATGTATCTAGTTGTATGCTGGTCAAGAATCATCTCGTATGTCAACCTCTTATGATTTGATGGCACGTGAAAGTTGGGAAGAATCCGAAGGATCAGACAATGAAATTAGTGGTCCCTTATTAGATAGCAGATCTTTAGCCACACATTTTACATCAAGTTTATTCTTAGATCGAGATAGAAAAACACCGACAAAAAGAACATTTAAATGTTACCATTGCCCAGAAACATTTGATTGTCCGAAAGAACGCCGAGTACACAGTACTACCGTGCATCAAGAAGCCGGACCTAGTAGCAGTAGAGAATCAACGGATCAACCTGAAGTGAAGGATATTAAGTTACTTGATGGTCGCATGAATGCATTTGACGATTTTTTTGTACCGGGTTTACACGTTCAACAAACTTACCATCAACAACCACTTTTACATCAACTCCAACCACCGCAATCATCGGAATTAACAGCAAAAGTTGAACCTGATCAAAAAATCGAAACGTTGGTAATACCATCGAATATCGAGGTGATTTGTACACTTTGTAATCAAAGATTTAGTAGTGAAAAATCGTTACAATTACATCATAAAAGAGTACATGTTACAGAAACAGCGAAAAGAATTCGAGAGAGTACTAAGTGCCAGATATGTAACGAAGAATTCCCTTCGGTTTTACTGTTTAATGCCCACCTAAAAATACATCCGTTAGAATGTAGCCAGTGTGGGAAGTATTTTTATAGGAAACAAAATTTTAAATTACATATGAAACGACATCTAGGAATCAAACCATTTCCGTGTACCGTTTGCGACAAAACATTTTTGACAAAACAAAAATTAGACGAGCATACCAATGGCCATACCGGGAATGCACCTGTCAAGTGTAATCTTTGCAATGAAACGTTTCGCAGATATTCAAATTTAACACAGCACAAAAACAGACATCACTTGAACATAAAAAAGAAATTGAAGGATTACATATGTCACTGTGGTGAGATTTTTCATACAAAGAAGAAATTAGCCTGGCATAAGGAAACACACGATGAAAAACCAAAAGCATGTACATACTGTAACGAAAGATTCATTCACATGGCTAGCCTGACTCGACACATGCGTCGAGCTCATAACAGAAGATTTGTTCCCGATGCTCAAAGGGAAAACGAAAACGTTGAATGTCCCATATGTAAGTGTATTTATTTGCGATCTTCCTTAGCAGTACATATGCGAGTTCACAATGGCGAAAGACCATACGAATGTCAAGTTTGCTCGAAGGCATTTAGTACTAAGTGGAATTTACAATTGCACAAATGGACTCACGCTGCTCGTAGCACCAAACCCTTTAAATGTAATCAGTGTAGTGCCGCGTTTTACCGGCACAGCGATTACACTGCTCACATGAATTCCCATAGAAATGTGCGTCCTTTTACCTGCAATTACTGCGGTGCGCAATTCATACGAAAGTATAATTGTTTAAGGCATGTGAAGGAACACGAAGAAAGCAAAGCGTATACATGCGATGTTTGCAACAAAACGTTTCATAGATCATATTATCTGAAAGAACACTTGCGAGTACATTCAGGTGCCAGACCATATACATGTCATATTTGTGGAAAGTCTAGCGGTACGAAATCCAATCACAACAAACATGTCAGAATTCATCATGCACGCGAACCTGTAAATACCGAAAATTAAAGAACGAACGAGATTTCCAATCTATTTAGTCAATATCAATATTGTTTTACGAATGATGATTTTACGATATTTTACTGTATTCTTTTATCTTTTATTTCTTTATCAATGGTAGACACTAATTGAGCACAAAACAAAACGTGACGAAACAAATGTAATATAAATATGTTACATAGTTTTGTTTAAATCTCGTTCGTTTTTATTATCGTTTACTAAATACTTTAACATAGACATTTTAAACTTGAATCATGTGCTAGTACTACTAGCGGTATTATGGAATGAAACGGTTTAATTTGTCTTATCCGCAAGAAAAGACGATTTTACATTATGTACAGTGCAGTTTCACTATATGGTCCTGGATAGGATTGTAAGAGTGGATAAAATTGTGGAGTGGGACATATAAAATGGAACTTCTATCGTATAGTGCTTAAATGTCTAAATTTCTGAACTTCCTGTTTTTTAAATCTGAGAAATTTCTAAATTTCTTAATTTGAGATTTGAAAATTTCCCAATTTGAAAATCTGAAAATTTGGAACTTCTTATAGATCTCCATGCGCTACGATGATTGAGAAGTACCACTAATGTATGTGAAAATCCATATGAAGGAGAATTCGCTTAACGGGCAATCCTTAAATGGGCGCCATATAGCGAGACTACACTGTACTGTGCATTGTGCACTATGTGTAGCACTTCGAAAATTTTCGTCATATAGTCTGCTAAATACAATGACTCGAGACTGTAACTACTTAAGATAATAAGAAATTTTTAATGAATATTAACTGATACATGTTGTCTGGAAATTTGAGTAATTTCCATAAAGGGAAGACTATAAGATGAAATGCTTTTGCCAACTTACACTAATTAACTATTAGGTAATAATAACTAACTGATCAATATTATGGAATCATTAAGCACTTTTTATGTGTTGATCATTGTACGAAATTTTTTTACAATAACTATTTTACACGAAGCATGCATATTGTGATTTTATGCATTGGCATTGAATGTAAGAAAAGATAAGAAGGCCCATATTTATCTGCGTTAAGTTTATATGACGCATATGGCCCTATTGACAATTAGCGTTATTAATTATCACAAGGTAGTTACGGATCTTAGTTATTATTCTTTTATATTTATATATTTTGCAAAATATCATAATTTTTATCTCTAATCGTAATTCCAAGACTGATCGATGTTGGTTCCTCATATTGCTCTCCAATATAAATTTAATATGTTAAATATGTATCTGAAATACATAATAAGTAGGATTTTAGAATTTAATGAACTTGAATAAAGTTTTAGACGATATTTACGTTTATAAATATGTTTGGTATGATAATGCTGTGGCGAACATCTTAACATATATTGATTGTTTTACATCGAGATATTAGACGATTTATTAACGCTTAACTTTTAAGAGAGCAATATGAAATAGGGGAGCGATGAACTACTACATGTATTCAAATTTTATTGTACTGTATTAAAGGACCCGTTGTTGTTGTGAAACTAAGTTTCTGTAAACTGTTATTATAAATTTAAACAAAACTGCATGCAACATTTTAAACAATTATGCTGTTTCCATATTATATATTGAGTTTGTATTTTGTTGATGATTATTTGACAGATTATTTTTTAGGATTCGTAATATGTAATTGTTCGTATTTTTTGTTCGTATACAGGAAGAAACTGTGCTTCGCTGTAGTTAAATATAAAACGGTTTTTAATATCGTGAACGATCAAGCAATTTAAATTTATTTACATATATACATGACCAACATCGACGTCCAAACGTGCAATCGTTTAGTTAAACACGTGCATTCTAAGCGGATGCAATTGTAGATAATGTAAATATGTATATCAGTTTTATTTTATAACTGGGCCAACGAATTGTGTTGGCAACTAATAATTGTCTAAAAGCAACTCGTACTCTTATGAGAATAAAAAAATAGAATAATTATTATCATAAAAAGAAACTATAAATCAGCAACATGTGTATACCTTAATAAAAATTATGTATTGAGGTACTTTTTTAAATAAGTTTTTCTTTGTATTTTTATTATTAGTACCAGTGTTTAACCCTTGGAAAGTGAACCGCTGATACGGCGATATATATAAATTTTATTTTATATTCTATTTCCATTTAAAAAATTTTAGACTTTTATTCTAAATATTACTTTTCAACGCAACAAATTTTCTTTAAAACATTTGTGCGATTAATTTTTTGTTCAAATAATATTGTATGTTTCGTAGGTTTTGGATCACAATTGATTCACGATTCGTTGTTGGAAGATTAATTCTTGTTTGTAATGTAACTAAATTAAAAACAAATGATAAAACGAGCGTAAAAATGTGTACAATAATTTAAAAAAAAATTTCATAAAAATTAATATCACAGTTGTAAAGGAATTTTAACGTGTTCAACCGTAAATATCTTGCGAAATTTAAACGCCAAAAAAAATATAAAATTTGTTTTTGTTTACACAATATTGCTGGTTAACGATTAATTGTAAGTAAATGACGTTTATTTAAATTTATCTATACATGTATATACATATTATGATTATTCAGTCACTCATCATAAGATACGTAATTTCAAGTACAATGATTATGAATATCTACTACAATATTTAATAACAAATTGAAGGAAACTTTTAATACATTTGTTAAATATTATAATAACAAGATGTTGCATTGTTTTGAAAGTAATAGTTTATTAATTTTTCCAAAATATTGAACATCCGACAATTGTTAATTAATTACTTAATTTACTACGTTTCCTTTGAATAGATTTAAAACCAACATTTTTTGCATTTGTGACCTTACTTTTTATAAAAAAATAAGTAATTCTGATAGAAGTATCAATTACTTTCACGTAGAACATCATTACTTACTGAATATTGATACAAATTTAAGTTGTAATCAAATTAATAAAATAAAAATCTTTTTTTAGATGTAAATATGCTCACAAAAGAAAACAAATACACAAATTTTTATATACAAATAAATTCAAAATTTTCTATTTATATTTATCTTGAACATGTAAGATTCCATACATTTTGTTTAAAAACATGAAATTATTTAATATTAAAAAAAAACTTGTATGTATTTTTGAAAATTATAAATTTAAGTTGTTTACATTATCGGGTGATGCTTTTTTCGTGCTGTTCTTCAGTGCCTGCTGTTTAAAATCAGTAAAAAAACTGTTTATTTGACATAATTAAAAACATGATACAAAATCAGTTTAATTCTTAGGAGCAATTCAAAATTAATTGTATAAGATATCAACAAATTAGATCAACGTTTTTTACGAGACTTAGAAGGTCGAGTATTCTTCTTGGTAGGATTGGATGTTTCTGGAATCATTATACGACCCGATGCGATTTCATCTCTCAGTTCGGAATCTTCGACCTTCTTTTGAGCATCAAGAAAAAACATTAAATCTTGCACTTGTTCCTTTAAGTCTGCAACTTCTGCTTCTTTTGTTTCTTTATACTGGGTCATTTCATCATGTAACGTTACACATTTTTCTTTCCAAGAGGCTTGATTTAGTTCTAATGCTTTCCTTAATTCCTTTTCTTCGGTTAGTTCCGCCTGTACTTGTACTAATTTGTTACTAACTTGTTGTAATCGTTTATCCACGTTCTGCTTCTCTCGAGTTAATGACGCTAACTGTTCCTAAAATACAACGATACATAATTGTTATAAGCTGAAGATTTATTTTACAAAATGTGTATTATAGGTATATTAATTTACCTTAACTTTGGCATTTTCTTCCGACACTTGACCTAACTTTTCTCTGAGTTCCGTAGTTTGTAAAACAGAATGCTGTTCTAATCGTGCTAATCTTTCTTCAAAGTACTGTCTCTGAGTTTCTAACTGTGACGTTAAAAGATAAGTAAATTCCAGTTGCACAGAATCTACTTTTTCCTCCATTGCAGCACCTTCTGCCTTGGTTGCTGTGGGACCACCTTCAACCATTTTTCCATCTTTATTTTGTAATAATCGATGAACAAAATTATCTCCAACATAGTCCCACACTCTATTGTTGCCTAATTGCATGGCGTAACAATGATGCGTCTCGCGATAATGTTGGAAAGCGTGTCCTTGATGATATCGCGAGCAACCTATATGTCCACATATTAAACATATCCATAGAGCATCATTACTCTCTCCCGTATCTAAAAAATGTTTTTGATCTCATTATATTGAATTAGTAGAATTTTTATTCTTATCACTCTTTTTTTTAAATACTATTTAAAACATTTGTTTTTTACGTACTACATTCCATACAGTAGCTATCTGCAAAGGATTCTGGAGTTTGAGCATATCTACAAACTGGACAAGAAGTGTCTCCCCATTTAGCTAAACAACTCGCGTGAAAGGTATGATTGCACAGAATAGTTAAAATTCCATCAACACTTTCGTCCATTCTCTCCAAACAAACTGGACAAAGCGGTAATTCTGTATGCCCGGATAAAGGCATCGCATTGTACGTTACTTCTACGCTATACACAAATACCATATGACATATAACATCTGGTTCAAAGGAATTATATGGTGTACCATTGAAAGAACCATAAAATTCTGTGGCTGCACTCTACAATATTATATAAAAATCGATGTAAGACAAATAACTGATACATAATTCCAGTGTATATTATTAGCATTTGAAAAATTCATTATAATTACAGCAGATTTGAAGGTAATTAGTGCCATATATTGATTAGGACTTCCATCCCTAAGTATCCTAAAGTGCCGTACATCTTGGTGGCAAGGTGCTGTAAACCTTAGAAGATCATGACAAGTCATTGTAGCTGGAACTGACAAAATGCAGATAGTTTGGGTACGTTCTGCTGCATGATGTATATCTGTTAATTTGCTGAAAACATTATCGATATTATTGAGAATCATATATATTTATAAAGACTTTCAATATACCATAATAATATCATTAAATAAATAGACATACTTTTCCTTATACAAGTGTATAATTCCTTTGGTTACTTCGACAAATGGATTTCCAGAGATAAAATTAATTTGATCACATGCACAAGCGCTAGCGCCAGCCATTTCTGTATCATCATAGGTATTTTCTTCTGAATTGGCTCTTGAATTAGAGCCAGACTTACTAGTTCCTTGAGAAGGAAGTGATAAATCTCCCTTCTCTGTAAGATTTGTACAATTTTCCATGTTTATTTTGGTTGGTTCTCTGCGACCCCTCATCTTGGCAGCCATTGCTCCTGGATTACGAAATCCACTGTGAATTAATCATGATACAAACAAGGTATGATCTTCTTTGCACTGTTAAAAACTATAGTAGCAAATTTCATACATCAAGTAAAAGTATATTTTGTAAAAGTGAGTTCTTTAATCAAGTATAGTAATGAGACTTATAAATTAAATATAAACCAAGCATCCTAATAATGCAATTTGATATTCAAATTTGCACAGTTAATATCAACAAGTTTTTATTTACCTAATTATATGTGATTAAAAAACAAACACATCTGTATTAGAAAAATTTATTTGGTTTCATGTCAGTTAATAGATCATATACAGTTTTTAAAATTATCATTATAATAAAAAATATAATTATGTAAATAAAACATTGTTATGACAGCAACATAACCTTTGAAAAGTTTGTAAACATAAAGATCAATCAAAGCGATTCATTATAAACATAAATAAACGTAAGTTAAAAGTTATTAAAAAAAACAGCTGAGAGTGATTGCTCTAATAGGAAACAGTGACTAAATATTTACCATTCGATTCTTCAGAATTTTCATCAACGATCTCGACGCGAATAACGCAGAGAGACACCGAAATAGGAGAAGAACTCATCCCATGAAATAATATTTACCATCCATTATTATAAACAAATTTATCATTGTGTACATTATTTGCAAGTATTTGTTAGACGTTTAAGCAACCCCCATGATCAACGAACTACCTAATGAAGTGTCACACTGCTTCTTATTAGCAGGTTAAAGTTATCTTCCACTCATTGTTGGCTATTCAATTATCGTTGATTAGTTATAGAACCATTACATTTTGATCGTACAAAATTACGAATACGATGAGTCGTCACAATTAGTTTATTGCGTCCTTTAGTTACCCTTTTTCGTTCATATCTTGCCAATCACATACAATCTATCGTTTTAAGTAGGAAACTCCCAGGTGCAAAAAATAATCATCTTACGCCATCTGAAGTTAATCATAGTTATTAAATAATGCACGAACACCATTTTTCGTGTTTAAAAATGTTATAAACCATTAAAGAATACATTCTTATCATTATTCATTATAAAAGTGACATTAGAAATTTTTGTGAAATTTTCGTAGACCTGTCAAATCCGACTTTATTTTACGTAAAATAATGTTTACAAGAAGAAATCAGGGCTTCCCCGAGGAAAACGGCAGCCAAAAGAAACAGGTCCGTACCTCCCATAATAACATCTACACATTTATAAAAGATATGTTCAAAATTGATAAACAATCCAATTTTCGCAAATACATGCTTACTTTTAAAAGTAAGCTGTTCCATTGCACAGTTTGTACTTTATATGACGGAATTTTACATCGAAATATTCATCCATAAGGGAAATATCAAGACGTGTTAATATGCATAAAAGATATAAACAACAATAGTTTATTGTAAAATAATTAATTTTAGAAGTTGAAAGCATTTTAGAGCTCTCATTCTTCCACGAATTTAAAAGATTTATATTTTTGCGCGCGCTGTCTTGAGAACATTACTGCTGATGTCTTTCAGCGGCCAGGCGCAGAACTAGAAAAACAAAGAATTGCTTTGTTTTCGTCAAATTTTTTGTCAGGTTATAGGCAATAATATGTGACAAATTACTTCAGAAATCAACATGAGTTAGCTTTAGGACATTTTGTAAATGTTAACAGGTGAGAAAAGTAAATAAATGCATAAATGGTGCTCGAAATTTAGTTCCATTAGTTTGCACCTTCCACCGCTAGATGGCTAAGCATTTTAAAGTCCATAAAATGCAATTTTTTGAATTTTCGAATAGAAAGCTTCGAGCCCAGTGTAAAGTCATTTTTCTGACTTTATCGTGCACGTAGGACAATTTGCAATCATCGGTAAAACATAAAAATGCCATATTTCAGGAAGAAATGGAATTTTTTATTTGTGTAGTTCCGCGCCTGGTCGTTAGATGACGTCAGCGGTACCGTTTTGAGGACAGTGCGCGCGAAAGTATAAATTTTTTAATTCGTGAAAGAACAAGCACTTCAAAATGCTTTCAACTCTTAAATTAATTATTTTACACTAAACTATTGTCACTTATATCTTTTTTGGTTGTAGTATGCGTCAAATTTGTTATATTTTATATAAATTTTAACAGGGCGATGAAAAACGGGACGAGTTAATTAAACTGAAAAATTGTTTTATAAGTTTTGGTACACTGCTACAAACGTTGCAAGAAGAACATGTATGCAAAGAGACTCATACAGACAAATAATTAATAAATTCCGAAGTTTTATACAAATGTAGATTACTTATTTTATTGCTTAATTATTTTATGGTTGATCAGAAATTTCGTTCGATATAAAATAACTGTAAACGTTGAAAAACGTGTTTAAAATGAATAATAAGGAACATTTTGTGTAGAAAACAAAGGAAGATAACTTTGAAAGCTTGCACAAGTCGCTTTAAAAGATTCTAAAATTGTTGTAAACTCAACTTTCCTCGATGAAAAGTTTGCAGTAAAATTTACAAGCTGTAATATTATTTTTGTACCACGACATGTTTCATTTTTTTGGACATGTTAAGTATTAACGAAAATCGGGTACGGTCCACTGTATTGTTTGCATTTTCAATTTGATCCCGTTCAGTATCTTTTCGAATATTTTAGAAAGTAAACAGCGACTTAAACTGTTTTCGAAAGTTACCCTATTAAGCGTAAATTGAAACATCGTTTAATTTTCAAAAGACGTTCTGCTTATCTTTCCTTCTTTTATTTTCACAATCAGAACCTAAACTCACGTAGCATATAAGCATCGAATAAGAAATATGAAATGTTCTATGAATATCTCGGATCTTTTCCCATCGAAATTGTACTTAATAAAATATCGTTTCCCTAAGATGAAAAAACATAATACAATAATTTGTGATTTATTAAGAATTTTTCTCACTTTCTCTCTCACTTTCTCTCCCTTCCTTTCTTTCTCTACAAATATATATACGTATATATATTCTCGTATTTAAATGGTCAAGCGTTGTGTGTATCGGTGTATATATATATTTAATTAATATAACAGCGATATGTCAGTATCCAGCAAACCTTTGAAAACAATAAGTTTATAAAAAATACTTTGTGAATTTTTAACATCATTATAGTTGTACTCCTTTGAATTAATTATACAACCACGATCTTGCGGAGATCAATCGAAACGATTTAAGTTACTGGATTAATCTTCGAATTGTCAACATTTTTCACTTCACGTTATTGCTTATCACCGTACCACCGTCCCTCGTTTTACGCGGATTTCCGATTACACGGTAAAATCGTATATCTCAGATCTCGGAGACTTGAAGTTTGAATAATGGAATATTTAAAAATTAAATTCGTATATCTGAAGATTTGAAGATATGAAAATTTGAAGTTCGATTATTTGAGTACTCGAAAATTTTGAATTCGAACATTGAAATATTAATTATCTGTATAAAAAGAAACCACCGTAAATCGAGGGACCAGAATATTTCAATTGAACGTTTAAAAAGACAACGAATACATAAACAAGATGGACGCCAGTAATCAATCATTTCGATTCTCGATCATGTTCAAACGAGTACAGCTAACACGAAGAAAGCGATTTTAACAATACAATCGCAATCACCGAGCAGCGCAATTGTTAAAATCATCCTTCTGGATTGAATAACGCTAAAAAGTTGAATGAAATGCGTTTTTTTGACTTTTATCATTTTTTTTAATACCCTTAACTGCGCATTTTCTCTACTTACTAACTTTTGTTTGTTAACCTATGATATAATCGCGTGATTCTAGAAAAATAAATATTTCTATCGTGTGAATCGAGGATAATACGGTTCGATGATAAGAGGAATGAGGTTCAAGATTCGCACGTAGATTCTTTCTTTTCTCACTCATCGTGTGTGAATCGTACATACTTCGGTGCACGAAAGAATAACAACGTGTCTATCTAATCTACGACATAGTCGCATAATAATCACCATTGCCAACAATTTATAAAATCTTCTGAAATCCATTTGCAACAACGTATGCCTACAAAGTGTATACGCATACAAGTGTGCGCGATGATCAGCGTTATTTCATGCACACGCACTTCCTTTTCTGCTAAAATATTTCATTCATTCGTTATCCTACTAATCTTTTGTTTAAAATACGCTACGATAACTTTGTTAACAGTTAATATAACTTTGCTAACATCACGCTGTTTCTGACCGGTTGAAGATGCCAATCAATTGTATGTTTACCCTATATTTAAACTAAATTATTATTAAATTAAGTTCAACTACACAGTGTTCCTTAACTTTTAATTAATACTATTAATTAAGAGTTACGAGACACTTAAAACAGAGTTTCTCTAAACTTTTCTCTCTTTTTAAAATTTCTCTCTAAATCTGGTGACATGCGTATGCACGAAATGCACTCATCGACGCACATTTTAAATATGTTTATGCACGTATATGTATATAATATGCTTTCTTCTGGATTAACAACTTGCGCTAAACAGCGTGGTTTCGCTACAAAATCCAACAACTGCAATGGACGGTTGCGAACAAACTTAATGGAACGATTCGAGGGAACAACTCTTCATCTTCTCGCTTTAATCGCGTTTCCAAGAATTTCATTCTTAAGTATTCGAATGTTTAATTTAATCTACCGACAAATATTAACGACGTACTTTCTCCGAATGGTCTAAATTAGCATTTTCAGAAAATCTGAATGCAAATATTGCCAACAAGCTTCGATTTGAAAAAGAAAACGATCAAACCGATCAACAAGCAGTTCGTCAAATATAAAGTTGCACTAAAAGTGTGCTATTGCATGATCGAAACAGCTACAACAAATTCTGAACGCGGTTTAGTAAATGAACACGAGAATAAACGCTTCTGCTTCTCTAACGACGAACTCTACGGTTTCATAGCCACTAATATTACAACGTTGGGAAATGAATCTACGAGTTGAATTTGACGCGAGTAAACGAAGAGATTCGTTTGGACTTTGAACAGTTATTTTTCGCAGCTTTGTCGTAAATAACAACTTTCATGATTCTTTTATAAAAAAAGGACCGACGCGTTGGCTGCCGCGTGGTTCAGCCATAGTTGAATTTTCTACTCAGACCGTGGTATTGGCAGAAATGTGGCTTCGTTATATAAACAATCATTGGTTTGTTTAATTAAACACTGTTGAAATAAAGGATCAGGTGTTTCTAGAGTGCATGGTCATTGGTGTAACTACAATTTTTATCCGGGGAGGTTGTAAATTGGGTAATAATGTTTATGTGGTAGACATGAGTATGTTGTTTTTGAAAATTTCGAGATTTTGGGATTGAAAAATTTAAGTATTTAGTGATACAGGTCATTTGAAATGTACTTCCCTGTGGTATCTAATAATATTAGTTCTTCCTCTTCCTACTAATTATTTTCGCAATCTCACAAAGATCATATCCCACATATTAAATGCAATAATAGTCCCCACGGTCTGAGCAGAAAATCGCGCGAACTATCTCGGCACCCAACGCGTTAATTAACGAGAATCCTAGAACCATACGTAAGATTGTCGATGATTGTAGCGCATATTAAAATTATACGCGTCGTTTTACCAATCTAAACTCTCCAAAATGCGATTCCCTTTAGCGTCCAAATTATCAGACAATTCTTATTATACTCAAGCATTCGATCGCTATCGTTAAATTTCGATCTCGCGCATTTCCAAGCGAAAAAAAAATGTGTGCCTTGTGCAGTTCCTCGCGTGACATTTCATAATTTGCAAACGCATTATTGCAACAACCTCTCATTTTACATCATTAACAAATATAACTATCGACCCGTAAAAGCAGAAACCACCGTTGTGCTTTAGTCTTGTCAAACGTTCGCGAATTTGCAACAGTTTATCGAGCTCGATTTTTGCGAATGTCTTTGCACGTGATTGAAATCGGTAAGTTTTAGTACAATTCGCCAAAGTTCTCCGTTATCAGATTACTTTCTCGATAACTTACGCGTCGCGCAACGAAATATTCACGACGATTCGTTCGTTCGAATCACGCCGAAATTATTCGGGCAGAGCGGAGAACGAACGGAAGTTCCGCAGATGCTACGTCGTCGTCGAAGGAGTTTCTGGAGAGATCGGCAACTGAGGTGTTTGTCTGTTGGAAGCTCTCCTTGGCCAACGTTGTGGAGAAACTGGCGGTGTTGGCCTTGGTGTGTTCGGAGCGGATCCGGCTGTTAAACGCCAGTTACTTCCGGACATGCCGGATCTACCCATGGATGAAAGACTCGTGCTGCTACTGCTGCAGGCGACTGCTGCGGACAGGTCCACCCTCGATACCGCTCTGCAAGTTTTACAACGTGAAATTAAACATTTTAACAAGGAACAGTTGTTCTCAGAATCATAGTTCGAAAAACCTTTTGAACAACTTTTCTGCCCATCCCAACATTTGACATCGTTCTTGAAATTTAATTTCTGGCTCAATGTTAATTTAATAATTAGGAAATTTATAAGCATCGATACTGAGAAATTTGCAAATATTAAAATTTGATAATGTAGGCGAATTACGGTAGTAAAGAAATAAAAGGGATATTTGACGAACCATTTACCCCGACCTCAAAGTGAACAATACCTGGATGGAGGTGCAGATCCCCCGGTGTAATAATGTAAACCAGCAGGACCACTTCTTGGTCTCGCAGTAGAAAGCACACTTGATGACCTGTGCATAGCTGGCGAGGGTGGTGCAGACGGCAACATTCTCGGTGTTTGTGGTGGAGTTCGTCCACTAGTTAAGCTGCTAGTACTACCCGTGGATGGCTTTCTTCTTGGGCTTCTGCAAACAGGAATCGAATAAAATTATCGATTTCGTTTCTTCTTCTTCGACGGTTATGCTTATAAATAGAGTCGCGTTAATCAGAACTGTCCAAACGTTGACAAACCTTTTGGATGGTTGCCTACAGAGTCCAGTCGGACAAGGACGGCCCATGGCACATTTTCCTTCGCACACTTCCCGTGCCAATGCCATGGTTTCGTAATTTCTCAAAGTGGTACGACACACTTCTGCATCGGACTCGGCCAAAGCCAAGCTTGGAAATCGTTCCTTCAGTCTACGTCGTTCCTGTGTCAAAAGAGCAAAAATATTAATCCGCTGCCTTCACACGTTCTTTAATCTTTGTACTTTATTTCACCATTTTTAGTTTGTTTCGGTTTCTACCGTGTGCGTGCTTTTTGTCAATTTTGGAACTTTTAGCGATGATGATGTCTATTTAAAATATTTAACAAACGTTATATTATATTTTTTCTGCAATGTTTTATTTAACACAAAATAAGAAATATTTTCGGTAGCTTTGTCAAGTTTAAATTCCTCTGTGTTTGATATATCTTTTATGTTATGTAGCGTACCTGCAACACAATGCAACAAAGGGTCAATAAGTTGACCGTCATGTCACCCATGATGACGCACGAATTTGAACTTGAACTAGTCACCCATTATATGAGGAACATTTTTACTTATCTAATAATAAATAATCTTATTAAATACTCGAAGACGTATGTAGTAAAAAGAGTTAAATACCAGCACAATAATCGATTGAGTATTATCGAACATAAAATTAGTGTTCCTGTACATTTTTATTGGTTCAAGGTCTTCAAAATTATTTTATTCGTACCGTCACTGTGAATGCATAATATTAACTATAAGACTAGTTCATTTAAACTATCACCATCATCATCGCTATTAGCTACAACCGCTAAGGTCTATGTATAAGAAACAAAATGGACGGCCCGTTATTTATCATTTTTAAACGATTCATTTGAATACCTCGTGCAATCGGCTAGATTCGAAATCTTTTAGCTGTTGCTGAAAACCGACGTTTGGATTGGCAATGGAACGACCTACTCTCACAACTTTAAGTGCCTCTTTCCATGAAAGATTGGTGGTACTCATAATATAGGCCACTGCTACTGTCACGCTTCTTGACATACCGGCTAAGCTGAAATCGGATATCAATCTCCTTCAGATGTAGATCAAATTATTCATTAACAATTATAAAAACATTCATTCAGAAGTCATTTCGGACGAAATGTGTAAATGTGGGTCTCTCGTGGCAACAGGGAGGTTACGGTTTCTTTAACTTTAAAACAAATTTTATTAAAAACTTTTATTCAATAATTTCGATCTTGATAATTGTGATGTTTCATCGAGCTTATTTGTAAATTTGAAAGTTTGTGAATTAAAAAATTTCTGAATTTAAATAATAATACAAATACTGCGCTTCATCCCTATATTGATGCTGTACACAAAAGACACATGTACACATGAAATATATCACTAGACCTATGAAATTGGTATCGTAAATATATTTACAGAAAGAATTAACTATAGACGTACCAATGTATTAAAACATTTCCTCCTCGCAAACGTGCAGCGTGAATAAAGTCATTGCACAAGGAAAAGTACTGGGATAAATTCTGATCTGGACTGTCTGCCGCCAATATACATAAATAATGCTTATCCTACGAACAATGTCTTCACTATTTTATGCAGTCTATAACCTGACGTGTTAACTGAGTTCTACTTACGGAATGCAATCGACGAGCTGTGTCGTGGATTGCTAAAATATGTGTGATCTCGAATCGTTCTAACTGATCGGCGTCTTTACTGTCATGATAATTGCCAACATAGAGGCCTGGAAGAACCTGCAAATATAAAATATTTAACAAATACTTCGTAAATTCGATATTTCTGTTTTTCTATATTCCTAAATTTTCAAATTTCAAAAATTCAAATTCCTACATTTTCGAATATAATCTCACGTTTTCAAATTTCGAAATTTACTAATTTGCAAAACCCCAAATTCTCAAGCTTTTAAATTTGCAAATCCCCAAATATAAAAATACCGACATCTCCCCAAACAACTCGTACCTCGAAATCCATAATAAAACTAAAAAATTCTCAAAAAATACAATTGTTCCAAGAATTCTTTCGTTCTCAAGATTTCCATAAATAAAACAAATTGCAACCACTATACAGCAAATTCCAAAATAGGCAATATACCAAGAGTATTCTAAATATTTCCCCGCAATAAATCCGACGAACCTTCCTTAATCTTCCCGTGACTGACAGTATTACACATCGTTCGTCTTATTAAATTTATCGCGGATGTATCGTTAATTATTCGAATTACTCGGCGGATTTATTTTCTAAACGTTGCTCAGACTCGTAACAAGAGCCGACACTTAAATTCGTGTGAAGATGAGTTGATGCTTCCTATCGCAATTAGCGTGAGGAGAAAAGTCGAGCGGCACTCGAGCTGCGCGGATGTCGAGGTAACATTGAAAAAAAAATAAATAAAAAGGAAAAAATCGATAGAGCCAGCTTTTTGATGCAGGTGCTTCACTGTTAATCATTCATCTTTCTGGATGATCACTCGAACGTATACAACCAGGTGAGACTCGTGGTAATCGTTTAATCGATGCGGCATTCTTAAATGAGGTGTCTTTGGTGAACGGTAGAACAAAGGTACACCTCTTAACTTTTCATCGGGACCATCGATCGAAATCTCGACTTGCATCGTTGCGATATTATGCATCGTACGATGCCTCTTAACGCTGAATATTAGAGCATCGATTTATCGAGAAATTTCTAAAGTTTCCGACAAATGGACCAGCTAATTTCCTGTAATTCCCTGACAATTTGTTATCGAACTTGTTTAACGGGCCGCAAAGATGGAGACTCGAATAATGCATGCACGGAGGAGGGCTCGCCTAGGGAAAATGGCGGTGCAGGATAATATGGTGGGGATCCTTGGAGATTTGAAATTTTAGTCCTCGGCAAATTTTTAATTAATCTGGCAATTTAGAAGTTTGCTTTAGGAATTCAGAGACTTGGGAATTTGGAAATTTGATAGGGTGGGAAATTAAAGATTTGTTAATTTGGGGATTTGAATTTGAGAGTGACGAATTCAGTTTAGGGACTTGGTAGTTTGGAAAATTGATAATTTAATCTTGGAATTTGGGAGTTGAATATTTAAGGATCGAAGATCTGGAAATTCCGATTTTTATGGAAATTTAGAAAATTTGGGGATTTTTACAATTGGAAATTTAGAAATTTGATAATTCAGTAATTTGGGATTTTAGCAATCCAAAAATGTAACTAGTCAATTAGAAATTTAGAGATCTAACTCTGGCAAATTTCAAATTTTAGTATCGACTAATCGTTTAACTTTGTAATACCTGGTTCAGGTGTAAAGTATTGGAAAATATCTGTTGAATTTTAATATCTAGGACAGATAAAATTAGCAACCGCGATGTAATGATCTTACAGGCTGAATATGTGGCAAGGAACAAAACAAGATGTACAAGCACGTGCATCATTAGCATCTTTGAGAAAGATATATAATGTCTGCGGATTTCTATACAATTACATACATATCAAAACTTTCAACGCTGTCATACCTCATTTGTATGACTACGTAACTAAAACACGAAAAGTACTATTAATAACCTACTTCTCAATTATTTTATGACCTCATTCTGAAGAAAGCTATACACTATCTAAAACCTAAAACATGTATTCGTCATATGCAAAATAAATAAACGTAAACAATATTTAGAATCCTCTAACAAATTTATAATTCACTTTTTCTTTATCTAGTTCATTTTTGTTCAAAAAGATATGCATTCGCGTAATAAAAATGCACCAAAAATGAATGTTCTTTAAACATACTTTCTTGTCAACCCTTTCGTGATTTCATTCTTTTACCTAAAAATTGATTTGCTGCAACCGCGTTATTCGTGAAGATCACTTTGTATTTTATCCCAACTTCCTATTTTTAAAAACAGAATTATGCGGGACACACTGTCGATGCTATGAATAAGAATACAGAGTTCAAAGTAAACAAGCTGCTGCATCATGTATTTTGATTACTTGCTATAAATAAATAATAAAAATATTGAAATTGTTGACAGTAAAAATTCGTACGAGAAATATGGGAGTCTAGAGATATAGGGACCTAGAGATCTAGGAATTTGATGTTTAGATAGTAGGGATGTAGTATAAGTATGTAGGGATGCAGAGATCTAGAGTTATCAAAGAGTTAAAAGAAAATGTACCACTTAAAAATTGACAAAACTTAGGCTAAACAAACATCCTAGGTAATCATCCCTTATAAACGCATAAAAGATGAATAAATCACGCATTATAGCTTTTCACGAAAGAGTTAAATCAAGCTAAATGTTTCATCCCCATACGTGTATTCCTTACCTTGTTCATACCATTCCCCATGATGCCAGTTTATGGTACCGGAGCCTAGGATCCCTTTAGGCTACGTCGAATAATCGCAGATACGTGATAAAACGTGAAAAGAAACTATCAGTTCAATCGGTGATCACACTCGAGACGATTCGTCGATTTTTTCTTATCTTTCGTCTCGCGAGTTCGCTCCCCGATGATCTTATTGTTGGACAACAGTTTCTTTTGTGGCCACCGTCGCGTTCCTCCTTCAGCATCATCGTTGAAGATGTATTCTCGAAAAGCTATTACAAGTTCCGATTCACTTTACGTCGCCTAATTGAAACCGTCGTGCGTGGTTTCCGTAATATATCTTCGTGTCATGTTTCCTCGCTATTCTTCAAATTCTATTTTCTTTTCCTCACCAATGGTGATTAGAAAATATATCTCACCAAGCAACGAAACACTGTCACATACGGAGAGAACCGTCGTTCCACATTTTTATCCTCCGCCAGCATTCGTTTATCATTTATGCAGGGAAAAATAAAAAAATATGGTACTGTTTGTGCCATAAATCTCGTTTGTCGACGAAGATTAAACAGATTGTCACGAAAGTCTTTTCAAGTCTACCATAGCATGTGCGTTTCTATAAACTTTTTTTTCCACCGGGACCTATCTATGCGAGCATTAGCTTTTCACTTTTGCACCACGTTTATTCCAGCACGATGCGTTAGAAATGAACGACGGCGTGCACGGTTTCGAACAATCGCGATTTCGTGGAAGTTTTTTCGTTTTATCATGATCGACAGTGGAATTCTTTGAATTAACTGCACTTATCAAAAATTAATACCGAGGCACGAGTACATAATTAAGGTGCTTGTATCGCAGACACGCTTTATTATCAAATTTCCTTAATATTTAACCGCAGATCATATCGTTATTCAGTGACAAGTACTCTGTTATTATAAAATGGAAGATTTTGCTGCAACTCACTTTTTCCTCGAATCTTCCTATCGCTTTCTATGTATACAATTATTCTATGTATAATTATCGGAATATCACTCTGCTTTATGATTCATTAAAATTAGACGAATTAAGAAACATTTAATCGCTGGTTATTTTCATCTCTCGCTCGGTAAATTCTTTTATTAGAATGATTCATTTTTGAATATTGCTTCATTCTTATATTAAGAACGTGTTATATACAAAATTTATGCACCTACAGAAAAATCAAATCCCTTGTAAATAATTATGAAATATTTATGAAACAAAAATTATTACCGGCAAGATTCACCCTCTTTATAATCACAGAACATTTCACACTGAGCAACTACATAATTTCTTCTCTACAATTCACTTCATTCGAAATTTGTAAAATGTCTGGATATTAAAAAGTGAAACCTGCTTAAGTAAGTCGATTAATAGTGACCTTCCATTAGGAAAAGTAAAAGTCGAAACAAGAAACTTTCAGAATCGATAAAATTGATCATATTTTAATTTATTTATTATATTTGTTAATGTACTAACTTTCGTGTTTGACCGTCGCGATACGTTAAGCAAACTAAACAGCTGAATTATTAATGGTTTTTTTTTCGATCGGCACGATCATCCGTGTTGATATTACGATCTTGATATTTTGTCGACAGAACAAGTGAAACAGAATAGCGGGATACAGGCAAACTCATCAGCGCAACGATCAAGTTATCACTCTGAATGAAAGCCGAGCAATTTGAGGGAAAGCTTTTGTTTCGTTTCACTCGAAGAGGAACAAACCTATATTTTCTGCCTGATTTTTCTCCGGACGATTTAAATGCACGTATAGAAAGGGTAGGCCTCTATAGAAAGAATGAAATGCGGCTAAAGGGTACAATCGTTACTTCGCCCACGGCGATAAATTAAAAAAGTTTTCACGTCTTTGATTTTCTACACCGAGCATTAGTTGGACAGATGCCAAATAGAAAATCGAAACTGGTCTTGCGTGTATTAATGTTGGCAAAATGCAACTTCAACGAGATAATAATTCACGTTACGATCGAGGAGATGCAAGTTGACGAAATAAATTCGGAGATACGAAATCGACTGACTTTTCTCATCGCGATGACCCAGATGGCTTATTTAGATTTAAATGTCTTGGCACTGTTATTCTATGTTTTTTATCTATTTTATATAACACATTCGCAAAGAAACGTAAACTCTATTTTGTGTTATGATGTGCAATTTTTGTGTCAACAATAGTGATCATAATTGTGCAGACTCTAAATTCTCATTGATGGGTCTCCTTACTAAAATATAATAAATTAAGAAAATTTAAGAAACATTAAAGGTACTGAAATATAAAATATAATATAAACCTTACAAATAGAATATATAAAATATCAAAAATTTAAATACAGAAATTCCCAAAGGGTCATCCTGGGTGGGTCGCGATAAATGTCTGTGTTTCAAAGGGCTGTTCCCTTTAAATAACAATAGATATAAACTGTAACAAATTTGAAAGCAAAGATTTCTAAAGTTGAATTTCTACCCTATTACGATTTACGTAAAATATTTTGATATAACAGCCTTCTGAATGTAACATCAGTGGAAAATGACCATTTTCAGAAGAGTGCTTCGACAACAATTTAGGAAGAATTTTTGTAAATAATCTTTGCAACACAAACGTATTAAAAGTAAAGATACGTACTAAAATTACGAAATACAAATCGTCTCTTTTGTACCATAAATTATCTCATTATCCTATCGATTTAAAACCTCGCGCAATTAGCAAACATACTGATCGCCCTGATTAACGTACTTTAACATTTCGTGCGTAACAAAAACAGCTCCCTGTTTTCCTCGTTCGTGCGTTAATAAATTTCACAGTTGAATTCGTTCGAACAACACGGGAATACCGCATAAGTCCCACGGGTGCGGGATCAATTAAAATTGACTACCGGTATTTACTTTAGCCGAACACCTCCCCGGTTCAATTCCGCGACTTATGGCTTCGTCGTGAATTGATTGTGCGGACCTGCCCGGTTCGGGGCAACGTTTTATTCAGCTCAAGCGAGAAAACAAGAAAACAAATCAAAGATCGTTCCTAAGAAACAACTGATTGATCGAATGAAAATTGTGATCCACTCTACCTGTCAACACTTTTCACCGTGAATGCACCTTTTCTAATTAACACGCTTGTGTTAACACGCGCGCACGGCAGATAAGCTAATTGCGAGGCAAGACACGGATAACACGAACCGCGTAAAAGCACAGGCCCGTTATCCCGTACCATTTGATATTCGACTGGATCGGCGAGAGGGTGCGCCGTATGAAAACTGTCCCGTTGTCTCGGTTGCGAGAAGCATTGCCAGAATCTAGGGGCACTAGCTTATGGTGGGGGAACGTGGAGTGGAGGGGGTACGGGCGTGGAGTGGGGGTACGTAAGGCGCGTGCACGGGACAAGTCGTAAGGAGTACGACTCGTTGAATAGCGGTTCTACCGCAAAAAAGGGTTGCGATGGTAAAATCATCCATGAAAATGCTCGAAACTATCATTTTGTTAATCCGAAACTAATCTATCAATTACTGAATAATTGCACTCGATTTGAGCTCACAGTTCCGATGAGAATTGAAACGTGTTTATGATTTGAACGGTGAGTGAACAGAATCGTAGTCGCATGAATCAAGTGCTTCTGTAATACTTTGACGAAGTGATCGAATTATAAAATGATTCAGCGCTGGAGATTGTACGTTTGAATAGTACGGAGTAACGATTCATGTGATCTAATAAGAAAATTATCATATTCTTGTCTCTGGAGGATGGCTGGTGTTAACCGATAGACGGCAGTATCGAGAATAACGCTACTGCGCAGTCGCCGCTCGATAAAGCCATCCTCTTGCTCCTCTTTCGTGTTTCGCTTCTTCTCTAATACCGTCCTCCTCAGTTGCATGGTACACCTATGAACCACGACCCTGCCCCACAAACTGAAAACCTGGTTGACTGAAACTTCGTGGCCAGCTCTGTACACATATACTCTTTTAAACTGGGGTACACTGTCTATGTAACACGGTGCTAGCAACCCGGGACTAGTAAGATACTTCGTTACTAACCTAAGTTAACGTATTGTATAAAAACACGTAGCGCATGTACAGTTTGAACAAATAATCATTATCGATTTAGATAATGATTTAGGTAATAATGAAATAAATATTTCAACACTGGAGATACATCCTGTGTAAATACATCTTTAGTCTATACACTTGTGCTTGGCTGTATGTAACCTCTGATAAAGTTTAAGTAAAGCGGAATCTCGGTATATGGCACTGGACGAGATTGTAGCAGGAAAGGGTCCATATGAACGGAATTTCGTCTATGCAGCGCATGTTTGGGCAAACACTCCATTCAATTATCTGCCGCTGAAAATTTGAATGTTTATTAAATTGGAATTCCTACATTCCTACATACCTAAATCCTTAAATCCCTAAATTTGGCAATTTGAAAATTTGAATCTCTCTGTACAGTACAGCAGTGAGAGTGCTTGTAGAAGAATTGATTAGCATATCTGATTCATTAATTAAAGTACAACAATTATATACATTCAATGAAGCACAGAAAAAATGTTATTGAAAAACTTTGAGAGGATCTTGGATGTAATCCAACCAAAAAGCGAAGTATTTATATAGTCCATATGTAGAAGGAAATAGGGCGGAAGAATCTTCTATTCTTTTTTTCCTCGCGTTTCTTATCCGCTGCTATTACAAGTGCGGAGATCCACTTTACTCTCTAAAACAAGTGCTACTTCAGATATTTTTTTCACTGCTGGTTTCTCTGTCGTTTCTTTCGTATCTTCCATTGCTTTCTGTGAATGGGCCAGAGGGAAATAATGAGAGTTAAAAACAATAAATTTATTGTTCTTCATGTACTACTTTACAATTTAAATAATTAATTCTAAAATGAAATACAACTAATTAACATATAACTTATTCCTCCATTTCGCACTTTATACTCTAAACAAAATTTTTTACGATTTTCAAAATAACATAATGAAAAAAAAGCATTCAAAGTTTATTTATTTAATTCACTACACACTAAAATAAATATCTTCTAAAAACCTAAAAGATCTTTAATTATTCTTCCTTTGGTTTTTCCACAGTCTCCTGTTTAGGTGGATTGTGACAAACTAGTAATAAACCCAGAATAACGAAAGATATACCACACCACCAAGTGAGAGACGTGGATTCATTGAAGATCAAAGAACCGACTAATGCCTTTAATTAAAAATGAAGTATAATTGTATTAATCGACTGTATGTTATGGGTTTAATATATCGGTAAAAAGGGAAATTACCGAACAAACGTAGCTCGTAGCGGCGCTGGCGATTGTACATGGTAAAGAAGATCCGCTGGCATTCAGCGCTTTCACGAAAAATGTACAGCCGACAGTGTTGCTTGTTACCATCAATATTAACAGCACTGTTTTAAACAGCAATCCAAGCTTGTCAAGAAGAAAGAAATAAACACTTTATAAACAGATTCTCATAAAGAAAATGATATATTTTCTACATAAGAAACAGTTAAATTTAGAAAGGTTACATCACTTACTAAAGAATCCATTTCAACGTTACTTGTAAATTTACCAAACAGACTTCCGGTAGTTGCAAAAATCCCACTGACAACTGCCAAATGAATTTTTCTTTCTTGCTGTTTTTCTGTGGCACATGTTGCCTGATCTTTCAACAACGGAGAAGAATCTGTTGACGCTTTACGTTTCATCAATTAA
Organism: Megachile lagopoda; assembly: GCA_036983795.1. NCBI lineage: Eukaryota > Metazoa > Arthropoda > Insecta > Hymenoptera > Megachilidae > Megachile > Megachile lagopoda. The sequence goes on along the minus strand of CM072785.1, from coordinate 10,011,774 downwards.
ACACTGTGTACTTTTATAATCGTAAATCGAACAAGAAATTTGATTGTCAACTTCTTATCAACTTTATCGATGTTGAAGTGAAATCTGTAAGAATATTATAAATAAAGTATAATATTCTATACTATGTTCGTAATAAGAATTTCTGTCCATGGCGGGAGGTTTGAAATAATTATGTGAATTTAATTACTTCGCTAAAATACATAAAAAAATTTCTCCTTATGTTATATGGATTCAATTTCTTTCTAAATGTACTGAATGGTTTCTAATGTTCTGTAGCTGCATTTTCTCTTTATATTGTATTACTAATTTGTTTACTTTTTATTTTACGTTTAAAAAAAAAACAAGAATGAAGCAAAATATAAATTTTTATTTGGTTATAGGGAAACTTCTTTAAATTATCGTAAATTATAGATGGTTATAATAGGTGCAATTTAAAAACTAAGTGACTGCGAAAATTGGCCTGATATCTAAAACGCGTGACAAATGAACAGGAATATTTAAAACTCCAATTATATGCCGTAAATAATCGAAGGTGAACATAAATTATATAATTTCTGAATGTCAATTTTTGCATCATTGTATAGCCGAATATGTAAGAATTCTATTTATGAAGTTTCCAATTTTAATAAATTTTAATTTTCAGGGTATTATACCTCGAATTCGACATTATAAATTGATATATGTATCATGTGTCGAGAAAAGTTTTGATTAATTACTAAATTATATTTGCACGCAATTTATATACTAAAAGATGACACTGATATATTTTCGCTATAAATTTAAAAATAAAAATTCTATTAATATTAGTTACAACAAAATTAATGTAATATATAAATTTTTAGCTGATGCATTCTAGACATATGCTTATTCAAGTTCATTAATTTAATTTTCGCGATTCTTAAGTTGTATACACACTGTAAATCTATGAACAAATATTTCATACGAGATAAAATTTGTGCACGAGGTGTGCGCGTGGAGACAGGTCAAGTATAAGAGTAATTCGAAAAAAGGCGAAGTTAGCGCGGCAGTGAAGGGCAACGCGCGAATGATTTTCTACAGGTAGTTTAAAAATGGCGACTGACAGGTACGCGTTTCCTCGCGTGCACGGCGCCGCGACGAGACCAGAAGCGACGTGATTCTGGTGAAATTAAAAGCAAGGGTTTCGTTCGGCTAGCTCTGATTCAATATTATTCAGTGAGACCGTTGCATCGGAGAAACCTTGCGAATTATGTTACGTTTTCATCGATCAACACGGTGACTTTCTCTCCGCTACGTCGTACTCACGAGTTTTAGCTCTGCTTAGTTCAGCCTCGTCACAATTCAAATTTTCTACCTGCTACACGGCTGTTTTCCGAGTTCTCGAAAAAGGAACAAAAAAAAACGAACGAATGTACGAACGAACGAGCAAACTTCCGCATTCCATTGGATCGCGAACGAATAAGTGAACGAACGAGCAATCGCTTGCCAATGTGAGTAGATACCGCGATTTGACACCCCCCAGTCCCTAGAACAGATTTCTTTCACCTGCATTAACTTGCGTTACTATCGCAAAATGGCAAGGATATTCATATTTCTGTTTCCGATATGCTCCTATCGATATTTTACTCGTCGTTAGTCCTGTTTTTTTGCTCCCCTCTTCACCTTTATTTTCTTATCTGGTCTATTAATTTTCACGTTTTATGTGAGAACTGTATTATTTTGTCCATACGTCGAGATAAGAGTGAAAAATAAAGAATGAGAAAACAATGTCGTACAGTACAGTATGTTTACATATGTTATTTCTTTTACCTGTTGAAACCTTATAATTGTATGGCTCGTTATGAAGAAGTTATATTACGCTATGTATAGATTACAATTAAACTTGAAATATGTGTTTTTTTCCTCATAAGTTAACTATAAATAACGTTGACTGGAGTTTTATTTTTTTGCATTGTTTAAATTTGAGTTATATGCATTCAAAGTTAATTGTTATCAAAAACAAAAATTTTGTATAAAAGAAGTTTATAATTTTACATTGTGTTTTGATTCGTTTAATATATTAATTATCTTATATAAATTTCTTAGAAACATGAAATTTGTTTGAAAAAAATTCGTATGTTGTAACTCTTTCAGTATTATCAAGTACAAGTGTATTTCCAAAAGAAATTTTCTAAAATATATATAATTAAAATGTGTTTTATTTCTGCAGAAAATTATAAACAACTTATCGTTGCTGGTGATTCAAATGAATATTTTTGAACATTTGTGTAAATAATGTATGTTTACTTACCTAAGTACTTGATAAATATGACAGAGTTTTGGATAAAAAGTATGATATCATTCGCATCAAATATCCAATGAAAAAATGGCTAATTTCACACAGGTTTTTGAATCTGAAAGAGCAAAACTTGATATTATGTCAGAATGATGTCTAATGTTTGTCGAAAAATTTTAAAATACCTTGGAATGCATTCATGGCTTTGTAAGTGTAAAGGTAAACTGGCTAACATCCAAATCCCTTTTTAAAATACCAATTTACTCCTACTAATATTTTCTACTTGACCATTTTTGTACTGTATTATAAATATTAATACACTTTAAATCTAATCATAAGTATGAATCAAAATTAATTTTTTGAGCAGGTAAATACAGCTGTAAAAATTACAAGCATATAGCCATGGAACATTCCGATTTAGTGGCAGAGATGGTGCATATAGAAAGGTTAACAACTCAAGAACGCTTGCATTTGGCTCGTCATAGAAGACTTCAACAGTTAAAAGTATGGCGGCAGCGTGAAAAAGAATGGATGCGTCATCAAACCAGACACACAAGCAACAAACGTCATATATATTTTAGTGACAGTGTTATGCTTCTGGAAGCTGCTGCAAGAAATGATATTGATGAAGGTAATCTAACAGAAGTGTAGAAATATTCATTTATATTATAATGTACTATCTGTTAAAAAACAACACATGTTTCAGTGAGACGTCTCCTAAAAAAAGGAGTAAATCCAGATTCAACCAATGAAGATGGATTGACAGCTTTACATCAGTGTTGTATAGATGATAATGAAGAAATGATGAAATTATTGATTGAATTTGGAGCAAATGTAAATGCAGAAGATAGTGAAAAATGGACACCATTACATGCTGCTGCTACTTGTGGACATTTGCATTTAGTTAAAAACCTCATTGCAAGAGGTGCAAATTTATTAGCTGTTAATGCTGATGGTAATATGCCTTATGACATTTGTGAAGATGAAAAAACATTGGACTGCATTGAAGGCAAGAATTTTTATAATTGTCACAACTTAAAATTATATATGACCAACTAAAATAGAAGAATCATATTGTAATTTGATTGATTTAATGCATTTATTTTTGTTTTTTTTTATATAACACAGGAGAAATGGCAAGAAGAGGTGTTACTCAAGAATTAATAGATGAAACTAGAGCTTCAATAGAAGTTCAAATGTTAAGAGATTTGCAACATATAACTTCTATAGGCGGTGATCTTGAATATAAAGATCATCAAGGTGCTACACCTGTACGTATATAAGCCTAAGTTCTTTGCTTTTACATAACAATTATCAGAATATCACGTAGTGACAAATATGTGATAATTTTCCGTTTCGAATTCTAGCTTCATATTGCAGCTGCAAATGGTTACTTAAGGGTAGTTGAGTTTCTTTTAGATCAACATGTTTCGACTGATGTTGAAGATAATGACAAATGGCAACCAGTTCATGCAGCTGCATGTTGGGGACATGTAAGAGCAGTATATAGATATATGTATTAAATTACCTGAATCAAATTTCTTGTACTTACTATAGATATTATTTCGTTTCAGCTAGAAGTTTTGGAATTGTTGGTACAAAATGGGGCTGATTTAAATGCAAAGAATAAACATGATGAAACTCCAGCTGGTAGAATGATTTTATCATACTAATTATAAAAATTATTATTTAATATTAGTACTAATGAAACGTTCCATTTTATTTTGTAGATATTTGCGAAGATCCTGAAATTAGAGAGAGGATAGTTGAACTTAAGACCGAACAAGAAAGCAAGCGATTGCGAGAAGCACAAGGAAGACGAGTACGCAGATCTCAAAGTATAAATACACGTACTCAAAGTGTAAGACGAACTTCAATAAGAGATAAAGTATTAACTACGAAAAAGGATGCTCAAGAAGAAGCTCGTCTAAGATTACAAGCGCAACAAGTACTGACATTTTAATGTTTTTCATATTATAAAACATTTCTCGTTAATAATAATTCTCGTTACTAATAATTTTAGACGTATGTTGGAGGGTCAACTGCGAATGTCCCACCTTCAGAGAATGAAGTCAGTGCTCGAGAAAATGCAAACGAGTCAGATTCTAGTGCTCCACCAACAGCAGTACGTAAGGCTCCTGAGGGAAAAGATAATGAATCTTTTCTTCATGAAGACGTCGATAAAGACTCAGGTACATTCCAAAACATGTTACACTCACAGTGGTTGTGGTTAAGTAGAATCCTCTGGTAAATGGTAGTTTTGTGCATAATGTTGTGGGGAAAATACTATTTCACGTGTCATGTCCACTTAAGTCGTGCGTTTGTACCGCATAACTCGACCTTGATAACGTTTCATAGCAATTACAGTTTTATATTTAACATGCGCTTATTGTGCCAAAATAGTATATTCGTTTATGTTTGAAAGTAACAGAGAAACAATATTAACTGAAAATAAAGATTTATTGTCCTTTTAATGAAAGTCATTTTTAGACGTACAACTGAACGTGTAAGAATTTAAGTATTCATAACGAATATTTGTCGCTATGGTGGTATCGAAAAATCGTTATCATAATTTTTATCTGTAAACTGTTAAACAAAATATTCAACATAGATAATTTATCAGTCCTTTCTTCTTTCTGTTATTACTGCGTCGTGCTCCTGAATAATTGCGAGGTCAGTTTTCTATGTCACTTTCCTGTTCCTTTAAACGTATCTTTGATGCTGCGTATGATTATTTTTTGAACTTTTTATATTACCATACGTTTCGAAAATTTTGACTTGTAATGTCAAGTAATTTTTATATGTGCTGTGCATACATGTACCATTCTTTTTCAAAATACTTTTCTGGTATGGAAACTTTTCTGGTTCGGATCGATTTTTTTTGCAGCAGGAGCTAAATTGCATTAGCTTTTTTTTAGCAATTTTGTTGCAAATAATATTAGCATTTTACAGAGCTTATTGACTGTTATATGCGGAGCGGTATCAGGATAAAATTACAGTTATTTTAACTGAAGTTCTGATAATACAGCTTAGAATATTCTGAGCTTAAACGCACATTTGCATTATACAAATAACTCAATATCTTCCATATATACAAGTAGGAACAAAATAACTCTTCTATCTACTTTAACATCTTTTTCGACATTCCTTTATACAGTAAATGTACTATACAAATGTAACAACGTTTGGTAATGACATTATCAGTATTCTATATTCTACTCAATAAATTGATTAGATATCGATCTATATCGTGATGCATTAGTTCGCATCAATTAATATTCAATGAGCATTTTTATGTATATTTACTACATATCATAGAAAAAATGTTGATGAAATAAAATATATTTCGCGCATAGAACATATCGATTTGCTTTGATACATGTATTAGGTTTGTAAAAGAGTTTAGCTTTCTTATTTTGTGATATTGTAACAGGAACAATGATAAATATTAATCGGTCGCAGTTGTTTTATTTAACTTTATTATTTATATTTTTTTTAAATTATATACTTATATTACGTAAAAATCTCCACTTATCACTTCAAAATATTTCTAAACAATTCTTTATAATCATTCAGCCTTTTAATTTTTTTTTGATGAATTATTGATTTAAAAATGTTTTTATAATTTCGCATATGTTTATGTAATTTAATATTAAAATTGCATTTTTTAGTATTGTTATTTATATAGTAAATAAGACAAATTTATATATCAATTATAAATTATTATTGAAAAATTATTAAATGAAGAAAAATTAAACTTTTTTACAAATCTAACATATTAGTTGTGCTGATGACGAACTGAATACACTCAGTGTTAATTGTGTACTCGCGCAATGTGTCTTCCTGTCTCTTAGTTTTATCGCTAAATGATAAAGTCGTTACAAGGTCAGTTGTGTCACGACATTTGATCGTTTCACGTTAATAGTACCTTATAGTCACTAATAGATTTCTATTACAGAGCCTACATCAAATCGATCATGTTGATAAATTTAATGTTAGGAAAACTCAATGATATAGAAAATTACTATCGTTTTAATTTAAAAATAGAAAATCAATATGTACCATATATATCCTAAAATATTCTTATTTCATTAATAAGAAAATTCTTTAAATTTGGTATTATGAAGAATACAATTTATAAGCGTTATATGTAGAGATTTTGCTTATTTTTTCTATAAAAATGTTAATATTGTTGATAAGAAATTTGTATTTAACATTTGTTGAAATTAAAGTTAAATGCTTTAAATAATGATCAATTTGAAATAATAATTATCTATTATAATGAGAAATATGTTTGGACATTGACACAGTATAAAATAATACTGATTTATATTGTTAAGAAATTATAAAATAAATGACTTTAATGTTCCAGAGAATTCAACTGTTACATATGCTTTATATGTATGTACAGAGTATTTCAAAGAGATTGTACACCATAAAAACTTCAGATTCTGTATGTCAAAATGAGTTGAAAAGTCTTTCAACATTTTACAATGTTGAATATGTGTAAGCTTTTACTAGCTTTCTTTTTAGGTTCTTCCTAAACTCTCCTTAGTCTTTGCTTAGGCTCTTTCTAAGCTCACCGCGACTTTTCAAGTTATTTTGACCTAAAAAATCTGTAGTTCCACAGTGTACTTTTATATAACAATTAACATATATTAGATTGTAGACTAGATTTTATGTAAGTTTTGATAAATATTGTTTTTCGATTTTAACTTTAAAATATGTTATTAGTTAAAAACAGAGATTTAGTTCACAATCTAATATATGCCTTCCTAGGTATAGGGGACGTCCAACATCAAAATGTGTGGTGCACTTTCCCTTCCAATGATTGTAAGAATTCTACTGCTCCTCTCTTTTTTACTTAAAAAAGGAAGAACTGAAAGGACATTGTTGGAAGAGAGAGTGTACCATATGTTTTGTATTTCCTCTATTTGAAAAGGTCTAATCTAATAGATAGAAAAATGAATTGGAAAAGAGAACCAAATGAATTGTTACAAATGTCATTTTTTAAAAAACAAAAATCCGGGGAACATATTAATAAATGTGATGATTTGCTAACTAAAGGTAGGAGGTACAGATGTTTGTGTAGACACACGTAGAACATAGAAACACGTTTCTGGTGCTCCATCATGTGCAACTTTCTTAATGCTTATATCGCTAAAGCATGTAACGCTTGGCGCATGGCCACTAGGTTTCATACTAGTCGTGTTTCTTTTGAAGTACAATTTCAGTGTATAAGAAAGGGAATTAGGTGGAGGGTTACTCAAGGTGAAATGACGAATGAGATGGAATCGAGTGAAAGGGAAGGAGAGCAAATTTCGCTTGTACCACGAGGAAGAAAAGTAGCGTTGGATTTACATGTTTGCCTCGATAGTAACAGGGTCCGACCAACCGGTCGGTAATCAGCAGCCAATCTACACGCCGGACGGTGACACCAACGGGAAGATCAACATACACGTCTCGGTTGTTTTTGTCAAATCATTGTCGGATCTGAAGAAACAAAGGGCACAGAATCGGCACATATCAACCGGTTCGATAGACGCCAATGGAAATGGCATTCCTGTGTCGCCCATCTCCAATGCTGAATTTAACAGCGGCGGAGATTTTCAACGATTCACTGGAAATACTAGCGATATTGTCGGCGATAACCATTCTAAAAAAAGTTGCTGCATAGTTATGTGACTCTTTTCCTGAGTCCCTTTTCGTTCTTCCTTTTTTCTTCTCATTATCTTTATGTTCCATACTTGGAACCATTGTCAATATGTACTTAACAAAATTATTATATGTATATCCTTTCGTCAAAGGATTATAAATAATTGTATAGGATGAGCGAGACTTTTTGTATCATCAAGTTTTTTTATTTCAAAGGTTATAATATCTTAGTGAGATATTATCATAAACTTTGATTGATGAGTTGTTTGTGTATAATTAATTCCAAGGAAATCAAATGAATTTTATTTGGTTCATATGCACGCAACTTCTCTACGAGATTATGTGTATTGTACTTAAACGAATATTTAAGTAAGATCTACGATATAAGCGGTAATTTTAATCGAATTCGAATTTACTTTTGAATATGTACAGAATTTTATTTATTGTGGCGTAAAATAATGTATATTTCGAACAATAATTATTGAATTGTATATTATATGAAACATACGTCATTACGATTACTATGTATAATACCGTACTGAGTATTTACCGAATTTTTTTATAAGCATATTAGTTATAAATGAAGTTTTTTATATTCATTTAGATATCTATATTTCTACGAATACTTTTATTTGTAAATTTCTATTCAACGTCGTTGTTCAATATATAATAGCATATGTCCTAGGTTTTGTCTTTAAAATACATTGTGAATTACATGTATGGTAGTTAATCAAATTTAATTGCAGAAGATTCTTTACATTTTTTGGCATATTCATATGCTTTAATGAGATTCAAATGATTATGAATATTTTCTTGAATATATACTAATATGTACTGTATTCATAATTATGAGATTACTTATACTTTTGTACATTTAGAAAATTGTATAATTTATTTATTTTAATTCTATTCGCAATGATATTTTCATATGTGCATAATTTTTTAATCCCGTATACAATTTTTATTTTCCATAAGCAAACTTAATCGCGTTACTGAAATCGTTTAATTAATATTTCTGTATACTACTGGGGAATATATTATATTTTCCCATTAAATCGTTATTAAAATGTTTTGCAACTTACGATACTTAAAAAATTTAAATTTAAATTCAGTGTGATAAAAAGTTGTTTTTCAACACATACATTTTTATTAAATTTCATAAATTATAAGTATAGGAGTATTGAAATATATAAATTATATGAATATTATTAAACAAATAGCTCTTTATTTCAAATCCCCAATATATTTTAAAAATTCCTAGAGAATTTCCAGTTTCAAATTATACCGCATAGTTTGTATTTTCCGTCGACGCTACATCACGTGATCGTATTAGTCAAAGATTGGTTAAATTTACCAAGAGGTACTAGTAAATGTAAAAGTAAACAAATTAAGTTGATTAATTTCTGCGTAAAATAAATATTTGTTCCAATTAATTTGTGCACATATTCGAATTAGTAAATTTGCCAAACTAAACTGATAATATTTCGGAAACGACAACGAAGGTATGATTTAAATTTCCCCGCTACGATTTTACGATACCAACAAATAAATGGTTCTTCTTTCAGAACACTTGTCATTAGGAAGTGCTCTAAACTAAGATGGTGACACCAAATTTAACCCTCTTACTACGCAGAAGTTTAATCTCGATCAGCTATCGTTCTATGGTATGTCATCGTTACTTTACAATGTTCTACGATCGCTCTCGAATATCATCATCTTTTCTCAAGCTTATTAAGATATAAAACTTAATATTTACATCCCTGTACAATATCGAGTAATTGCATTCATGATTGATTTAATTTTGAACTCAAATCGTCACTTTGCCGCTGCTATTGTCTTTTAATAAGAATTTGGAACGCTGTCAACGACACATACATCTTTCATGGTATTAATATAAGCGTCAAACAGGAAGCAAAAGATACGATAGTAACCTCTCCGTACGATTGATGTCGCGATAATGCCGCTCTTTTTGAATCAAGAATGATGAGCCATTCAGTTTAGCGTTCAGGGTAGAATGATTACATCAGTCAGTCGGTCCAGCAATTGTTATCTAATTTAACGAGCACATGTCGCTTCAATTTTCTGATGCAACTTCCATGGAGAATTTATCAAACCCCGTTTAAATTGACAGCTAATATAGTCCTTATATACGAGCAGATTTGATATCAATTAAAATACTACAATGTTACTCGTACCGAAGGTTAATATCAATATTCTCAGTCACGTTTACTATCATATTTATAAACATTTCAAATGAATTATTTACGTAATAAAAGATGCAATACAAAGAACGTTTGCAGTTATAAAGACATCGGAGATGCAATATATGTATACTGTTCATCATTCAGGGTTCTCAACATTCATTGAAAATATTGTACCGATGGTATACGTACGTTGATAGTGGATTTGGTAATTTGAGAATTTAGATTTTAGAGATTTAAAGATATACAAATTTCGGTAGTTAGAAATTTAAATTTTAAGATTTTGGAGTTTGGGAATTTGTTAACAATATTGCATTAATAATATCCATAGTTCTAAAAAGTCTAGAATGACGTCTCCAGTAGATGATACTAAGCGATTTCGTAAGCACGATTTCCACTATCAAAATGACAAGTGATTGATTATAGAAGGTGTAAATAGAAGTACCGAAGCAGGGAGATCGATAAATTAAATTAAAGATCCAAACGTATCGGTAAGTAATACATAAAGAAGAAAACTTACAACGATGCAGAAGTAGCTAGGACCGCGTGGTGGGGGAAGGCATAGAAGTGGGGGTAGTGTAGAGATAAAAGGTCGCCGCCGTCTGTAACACGCGGTAGTTTCTCGTGCTCCGTCATAGTAGAAAGACGTTTATCGAATTTTAAGTTCTTTTTGTCACATTGTAACATCTTTTTTCAATCTTTTTGCTGTATCATTGTATATCGAGGTAACTTATATTTATGTAGCACAGTATCAATAACGATTAATTTTCACATTTGATAAAATTTTATCTGCACTTCAATATAAATTAAAAGTAAAATATGAGAAGCAATTCTTGTCTTTTGTAATCATGACTTTTTGTTTTACTTTTACATAATATTACAGATTTATTTATTGTTGTTTTTGTATTATCGCGTGTCATTTATCTAAACAGTATACATATTATTGTAAACAATTTATTACATTACTGATTTCTTCTTGTATTAAGAATTGATCGAAGCAACGAATTTGATATTAAAAAACTTGCAAAACAAATTAACTACATTTTTTTACTTTTATCAAGTTTTATCAATGAAAATTAAACGAGCTGTTAGAAATTTATGTTTCCAATACACTGTACCATGTCGTCCTTTCATACGCGTCAATTGAATCGTCTCGATTATTTTCGTCAATCATAGAATGATCTGAATCTTTTGGTACATGATCGTTTGCTTCAAAAAGACGTATCATGTGATCATATTACATCGTTATGTTACCCTATATTCTCTTTACCTTTATAAATTTATCTTTGATCGTTCAAGCGACTGATTCTTTTTTTAGATAAAATTTTCACGGAAACTAAAATAAAATTATGAATTAGGTTAGTTATTGAATTCTCAACACTCGCAGCTTTACAGAATTCTTAAATATATATTATATGTAAGATTTAGTTACTATAAATTATGAGTTAAGTTTACAAAGATTTTCAAACAATGCTAAAAATTATTTCGAATACCAAACAGTAGATCTGTACTCGATTACGTGTCACGATGGTAACACCATGGAAGGAATTAGGTAGGCATTCCTTATTCGAGTACATCGAAGTCGATGAACAGCATTTTAAGTACTTCGTCAGGTTGATCAATATTTTCAAGGATTATACCTTTAGTTCCGAAAAGGAAACTTTAACGCACCTGAATTCGTTTGTTAATTTAAAAATATACAAAATTATTCAAATACAGTAAGAAACTGAAATTAGCAGTTAAGAAAAGAAGAAAGTTATGGTTACGAAAAAAGCGCGCTACTCAAGAGAAAAAGAAATACAATTATCACGTTATAAACGGAAATGATCAAGGTGATCAGGTTGTACGGTCCACCCTATACATTTCGTCGTGGTTTTTTAGTAGGCAGGTCGGACCTTTACCTTGAACATAACGGGTGGTATTAATGATCAGAAATTTCTAAATGGTAAAGCAATATTGTGCAACGGCAGCGTTAACATCTAACAGAAATCAATATCAAAGCGAAATACTATAGATTTGACTACGATAAAAGGGAAGCACTCATGTTACATTAGACGTTCCAGTAATATTCAACGTGACCGTTACTTAACAGGTTTCCCGGTTGTTTATCGGATGAGATCAAATCTAACATCAAGCACGTGGATCGTTTGAGTTAGTATTTGCGTTTCTCGCGTGAATATTATCTGGTCCACGGAGTATCAATTTCTCTGACTAACTCGAATATGTATCTTTGTTGTTTTCTTACATATACTACTTCTTCGTTCAATGGACAATAGTCGAACAAAATGCCTGGACAATTAGAAGAGATTCAAGCTAAACGCGCTACATTTGGAATGGGATGCTTTTGGGCCGGTGATTGTCTGTTTGGTGTTTTACCTGGCGTGATCAGGACCTGCGTAGGATATGCCGGTGGACTAAAGGAATCGCCTACTTATAGAAGCATGTAATTAATATTTTTTAATTACTTTTTAATAATTAGGAACAGTAGACTTTCATTATATTGCTACCGCCATATAGACTTCTTCCGCGTTATATTGACACACTATATCGTTATATGTCGCATTGCTATTGCGCGTTGTAATCATCACGTGTTAGATCGCCAAACGCTGAATTGGTATTTGTTAAATTGTCACGTGTTATATTGCCACGTGTTGTATCGCCACGTGTTATATTATTACACGTTGCATTTATGATTTATTATAATCCCCACGTGCTATATTTGCAATGCATTGTAATCGCCACGTGTTATATTGCCGCGTGCTATATTGCCACACGTTGTAATCGCCACGCGTTATATTACTACATGTTGTACTCGCGATGCATTGTAATTGCCACGCGTTGTGTCATCACGCGTTATATCGCCATACGTTATATGACCACGCGTTATATCGCCATACGTTATATGACCACGCGTTATATTGCCACATGTTGTATCGTCACATGTTATATTGCCACGCGATGTATTGCAACGTGACACCTTGCCACGCGTTGTATTACTACTCGCTGCAATTACTACACTCCGTCATATGCTGTAATTATTACTCACAGTTTTGCCGTATGTTAAAACGTTACGCGTTGTATTCGCAATGCATTACATGTCCAAGAATTTGCAACAATATAACAAGAGTCTACTGTAACAGGAATTTACTAGAATTCTAGAATTGTTTCTAGAATAAACGTATAATACAAAAGTAGTAAAATCGATTAATTAATAAAATTTTGATATGATTTGTTGCGTTTTATTATTAATTCCTTCGGATGTTTTTTATTGCAGTGGCGATCATACCGAAGTCGTTGATATCGAGTACAATCCAGATGTGATATCTTACGCAGAATTGCTATCTTTGTTTTGGCAAAACCACGAATATGGCTTGACTACAAAAATCAAGAGACAGGTAATATAATATATTCCTGATTTATTTCCGTACTTAACCTACCGTCGATTTATTTTAATTTGTCATTCTCTGTTAATTGAACGAAAAAATGATTATGTATGTTCGAATTTTCAGTACATGTCTCTGATTTTGTACCACGACGATGAACAAAAATTGCTGGCTGAAAAGTCACGGGAACATGAGCAACGAAAACGTACAGATATGATTTTCACAGAAGTTCGAAAATTTGAAAGGTTTTATCCGGCCGAAGAGTAAGTATCATGTGCAATGAAGTTCTATGATAGTACGATAGTGAAAAAAATACCCAGACAGGACATAAGAGTAGTAATTACGTTTGACATAGTTATATTGCTACACATTGTAATCGCAACGTATTATATCACCACGTGTAAAATTATCACGTGTTATATTAATCGATTGATAAAAAAATATAAATACATATGAACACTGATAGGAATCCTACATTTCATGTGAACTAACTCATTCTAGTTCACGTTTTGTTATGTAAATGGCGACAATTGTCGATTTGACATCACTTACTGTAAATTAATTTCTATTGAACTAAATGCCATAGCTGGAGAATTGTAACATTTCCTTTTTAACTCTTTTGAATAATCAAAAATTATGGATATGTGTATTATTTAATTTAATCATTGATTTTTCAGTTATCATCAAAAGTATCGACTTCGAAATCACCCATGGTTATTGGAAACTACTGGTCTCACCAGCGATGAAATTCTTCGAAATTCACCATTAGCCGCGAAGTTAAATGGTTACATAGCAGGTGCTGGAACGTTGGATCAATTTAAAAATGATCTACCGAATCTTGGCTTAAGCGAGAAGGCTGCACAGTATTTACAGAAATACATAATTGATAATCAAGGAAACGGTTTATATTGCTAGCTAATTTTATCACTTATGAATAACTGGGAATTGTTCGTATACAGTGAATATGAATTGCGTGCTATTTCTTCGTAAGGAAGGAATATCAGTCTCACAAAAGGCTTGTTTATGCGATCGAGCACCGGCAATACATTTTAAACAATGTGAACAAGTCTTTAGTATGATTTTAGATAACAATTTATGTGCGACAAATATCTTTCGTTAGTATTATATTTCTCTTTTTGCATTGCTTCTATCGTATAGCCGTACACGAAGAGGATTATCCATTATAATATTTTCTGTAGGTAACGAATTTATGATACAATCATTTGTTTGCGCTCTGTAGTATCGGTATTTTATTTTCAAAAAGGAATTAAAACGAAGTTTGCAATAAGATAGGCTGTGAAAGATACATATGTATATATAACTCTTTTTGCAATGATTTCTTTGTTAGCTCCGTACATTCTAAAGATTTCATAATGTTATCACGATGTCGTTTATCATGGAAAAAGAATATGAAGTATACAGTTAGATGATTTGTTTTAAGCAACAAAAAAATTGTATGTATAATTTAGGACAACTGCGTTAACAGATGCGCATGCGTATATGTATATTCTTATGGCCATTTAAAGTATTCGCGTTAAATATTCTTTTAATTTGTTTATATGCTTCGTTTCTTTTTTATATTTACATGAAATTAAATATCATAGGTTAAAGAAAAAAATGAAATACATGTAACAAAATGTAGTTAAATAAAAAAGATGATAGGGTTTTTACAAGTACTTTAAAAATCCTATTTATTTTTTTTTCTTCGAATTATTTATTTAATAAAAAAATACATAAATAGTAATCTTGGATTATATGTTCTAAAAAATTTAACTAGACTTTAAGAGAATATTTTCATTATTTGTTTATTTACTTTTCAAATATTATCTACTTAATTGAATTTTAGTTTGTATATACAAAATAAATTATTTCTTTTTATTCAGTAAACATAGTATATACATACATTCTGTATGTAGTTAACTTGATGAACACAAGTGATTTTTTACCATGCGATTTTGTTGTGATTATGTCCGTCTTCGTTGCTTTTCATTGAGAAAACAGAGAAAGATATAAGATGCATAAGTAGTATGTAGATCACACGCAAAAATGTCGCTCGATGCATCAGGTTGCATATGTATTTACATACATGATTAAACACATACGAAACATAGGAAAGACGATCAAACATGTGTTTTGGTTTACATATTTTTAAAAATATAACTATTGCGTTATATTTTTACGTCATGCAGAATATGTTATACGCATTTCACGAAAAGATAGGCACTGTATGGAATCATTTAAATTTAAATTGTTGAGTGTTTACAACAGAAAAATTGTAATTTCTGTTGGACACACATTGAATTTGTGCGAAATTTGGATCCATAGAAAACTATTTTTGCTAATAAAATAATCTCTGTAAAAGTACAATCTCATTATGTATAAAGGTTATTTTAAACTAATTTATATTACTAGATTTTTAATTCTGTTTATACATATATGTTTTGTGGAAGGTGATGTATGTGATGTAAGTATTAATAAAATCTCAAAGAATTAAAAAATTGTTTAATTAAAGTATTTTTTTCTATTATAACATATTACAATTCTATTTATATAAAGATTTCTTCTACTTACAGTTTGTTTGTGATAAAGATGGTTGTAATACATTTTGGAAAAAGGTGATACATGATGAACATATACCGTATTGTAATAATACAGATATTAGTACTACTATTGAAGTAATTAAAAGAAATGACATTTCTGAATTCCCAGGTAAATAAATTTGTTAAATTTATATGTATTTATATCGTATGATAAAACATGTTTTTAAACAATTATTTATTATAGCAATATTACAAATTAATTTTAAACCACCACGGCAATCGTGCAAGTATCAAATAATTCTTTTTGCAAATGCATCAATTAATGAGGAACAATGTATGAATTATACTTTTAAAGATAATAAGGAAAAACATACTGAAAGTACTGTATGTTTTATGGGTGATCAGTATCAGGTAACTAGTTAATTCTTTTCAGCACATTATAAACTAGTATTATATATTGTGTATCTTGTTTCTAGGAAAGTGTTAACATATCTGTACCATTTGCATTTACCGCATGTTATTCTCTTACTTCTAATATAAATTTAATAAATAATACATTCTTAAAAACAGATTATAAGCGTACAGAAATTACAAAACCAGAGGTTGATTGTTCATATGATATTATATCTAGTAATGTAACAAAGTAAGTTTCCATTTGTTTCCCATGTATGTATAGATATAGAAAAATTTGAATCAAATTTTATTTTAATTTTGTAGTGAATTAGTAAACTATGAAGTCAGGATTTCTACACCAATAGTTGAAAATATAATGATAAAACCAGGATTATATATTTCTGATCCAAACACTCATGGAAGCTGTGATACAGATACTAGGAAGGAAGAATCAATGAATTTATCTAAAATATTTAATATTTTTGTAATATCTTAATATTTCAAAGTTTATTATGATTTTTTGTATCTTTATGAAAGCTAATAAGCAATTACTAATTCTTTCATTCATATCATTTTAGGAGCAAGGTACAGAATACAAACACCAATATTTTAATGCAAGCATTGTAAGTTTTGATATTGATTAATAATTTTATATTATAATTATATCATGGCAAAATGTATATGATTTAAGAAATCGTAATTATCGTTTATAGACTACTAATGGAAAGTACGAAGCATATGGAATATTTCAAGCTGAAATAGTTACAGAAAATGTAGATCGTTGCTTTAAAATATATTATGGCGATGTCAGATGTGAAAACGATTTTCTGTGGGAACCTCCTGTAGCACAATGTATTTGGTTTCAACGTAAGTTAAAAAGAAAGAAACATGAATATTTTTATTATTTTACATTTATCCGATTTAAGTTTTTTCTACAGGGTGCCGAAATAAAACTAATTCCGAGTATTTTAAGTTTCAACTTAACATTGATTCCAATGTACGTCCCTCTTTGGTTCTGCCAATTGTTGTTATTACATTTATTGGAATGTGTGGAGTTATATGTCTTATCTACATTATACATTATAAGTGTGCAACACCTGACAAACATAACGATAATATAAATACTAGCAGTAATGTAGATATTGTATTGTTATATCCTAAAGGTAGCAAATCTTTCATGGCATTCATGGCAGATCTTCGTGGAATGCTTTGCAATGTTTGCAGATGTGTAAGTTAATAAAATTGTATGCACCTTTAAAAAAGTATTAAAATTAAACCTTATTTTTATTATGTACAATAATCAAAGTTGCAATTTTGTATATATTGCGCAGGTACATGATTGGTATGATGTACTAGAATGGAATAATGTGGCTGCAATTGGTGCATCTGAATGGTTTGCTGAAAAGCTTCGTAAAAATTATCATGTTATTTGGATAGACATACCAACCACGCGATCTTTAATTGCACAAAGATTTAAAACAAAATCTTCTAAACAGGACAATTTCGAGAAACATAATATTGTAAAAATTGGTGATTTTCGCGATGTAGCTTTTCCTACAGTATTTAATTTAGCGAAACGTGATGTCGAAGAATCAATTGCACATGAGATCAGACATTTCATAGTACAGTTAGTATAGACTTTATAGCAATTTATTATTTTTGAATATACTATAAATGATATGATTTCATTTTAGCTAAATTATATAGCGTTTTTTATATGATATTTTTTCTTTACAGATTAAAGGGCTTTGATAATTTTGAAGACAAAACCGATCCATTTGTCGCTTTGTCTTCGCGTAAACGTTATTTTCTACCTCAAGATTTAAGTTCTTTATGTTCAGATCTGTAAGTTTTAACTCTAATTAAGAAGACTTTGCTCTGCAATTTTCATCCTTTTGAGTTATTATATTTTTATAAATTTTAATACACGTTTCTTTTTAGGTCCGCATTAGAAACTGAGAAAGAAGAGCTTACAGGACAGTATACATGTAATATTAAGTCTAATTTTAACCTATTTGCATCACGATTTAAAAGATAATTCCTTTATTATTGACAAGTATAAGGTAAATTATTAATCGCCTTTAGTGATACAGTGGAGGTATTTACTCGCTGAATATTGCGCTTCATGATGCCAAGGAGTTAATATTAATAATTCTAATCAGTCATAATATTTTGTTCCTAGTTATTAACTATTTCTAGTTAAAACTGTTGGAATATGATATACCTCTATACTTAAACGTGAAATGAAATAGTATTTCATACTATTTAAATTTAATATATTTTTATACATGTATAAATAAAAGTATATACTTTGCTTCTAAACTGTGCTTTAATTTTACATTACTTGCTAACATATATAAATTCTACATTTATAAACAACTTATAACTTATCTAGTAATTCAGGGATAACGAATAATGTTCTAGGGAAAAGACACGGGATTCTTGTCTTTCTATTTTCAGAATGACCGATCAGCGGCAACTATTTGTTTATGTTTTGTATATTGCAAATGAGATTCTACGAAGTATGAAAATTTAAAAGAAAAAAAAATTTCGTGACGGAAGCAGTATGTTGAATGCTACTGGTCGAAGTTTCATTCAAATCTTATAGTAACTCGCCGATGAAAATATACAGCATTTAGCGGTTATTCAAACTCGTTGCTGTTTTTATTAATTGTTGACAAAACATGAATAATGTCTACGTATTATTCACATTTTAAGTAACTGTTAAAATTATGTACTTTCAATGATTTCTGTCATTTGACGTCTTTCTTATGGTGGGATCTTTAAAAACTTCCGAATATAACCAAGGTGTAATTTCAAAAAGATGAAACGTTTAAAAAGCGAATTGATTAATGCTACAATTGAATCATATTTAAAACGACGTCATTATCAGGCAGGTTACGTTCTTATTTTCATTCGACAAATTTAAGTTTAAATTAATATATAATTGACAAATATAACATAACCTTTTGTAACTTTTAAACATTCATTATAGACTAGCGAGGTTTTCTGTAGAGGCAATCAATTACATTGCCGTACCAGTGATGAGATGACTTTGAATGCTACTGCTGCTTCTGCTACATCTCAAGATAACTCCATTATTTTCAGTGCCATTAGCATCGATGTTACTGCTGCAGATCAAGCATATCAACGGTATATCCATTAATTCTTGTTTCATATTTTTACTGTCCACTGCAATATATTGTATATTATCACTTTTACTAATTCATTTGTGGTAACTCTGCATTTTTCCAGATTAAAGATGTGGGTAAATATTATACTCGATGATAAGTTGAAAATGGAATTAAAAGGGCTTTTATACCCTGTATTTTGTCACTTGTATCTAGAGATGCTACATGCTGGTAATAGACAAGCAGCTATTCAATTTTTGAAATCACATCAAAATGAATTTATTAGCGAAACTGAGAAAGACTTCTTAGAAGAGTTATCCAGTGTATTTTCAGTGCAGGATATCGAGTTGAGACCTTTGGTAAATTCATTCAGAACTAGGAAGTACAAGGTGGATATGTCAGATATTGCTCATTTATGTCTTCAGCAATTTCTTTCAAAACATGGTCATATTATATTAATGCAGGTAACAGCAGGGATAGTTATGTATATTATGCAAATATATAATTGTTATATGCTTGATGTTCATAACAGATGTTTTTTTTATTGTTTAGATTATAAATACACACGTGACAATAATTAAAAAAATGGATGTAATTGAAACAGATACGGAAGGATGTGAAGATATTAGTTCACGTTGTGAAGCAGGAATCAATGGGTATGTAGAGCAGCCATCTGGTACTGGAGCTGACCGTGAAATGAGAGAATTGCAAGAAGCAATAAGATTAATTCGAAATAATGCGCATCAACCGCTACGAATATTTGCAGTGAATAATGCCATTGAAAAGTAATTATGCAGTAAATAGTTTCTTGATATAAAAGAACAAAATTTTCATATTTTATTATAGGATAGATTTCGTATGATAAAACAATGAAAATTACATAAATCATTTACCCTTGCAGTGCAAGTAGTGGTATAATCCCACCAAGTATGGATAAATTAGCTGTAGGATTTAGTACTACGGAAATTAGGCTATGGGGTATAAATGAAACAGTATTAATTAAGCCAAAGTATGAGGAACCCTCCTTCTCGTTTACTTCTGATAGTCCGTTTTTAGATAAATTTTATGAAACAACTGACAGAATGTAAGTTTTTATAATCATTTAAGTAACTTTCAATGATAAATAAAATATAAAATTGTATATTTACGTGATTTGTTCCAAGGACTGAAGGAGGAGCAGTGATACTTAGAGGACATACCGATATTGTACACGATTTAAGGTTTATTCCAGAATCAGATATTTTACTTTCCGTATCTAGTGATAAGGATATGAGGGCATGGAGACTTAACGATTACACGTGTGCCGCAATTTATAGGTATATATCTTCGTAAATTTTACTTCAATATCGTAAAATGTAAAGTTAATAACAATTAAAAAATTTGGTTATAGTGGTCACAATTATCCTATATGGTGCATGGACCTTAGTGTGTTCAATCTGTATGTAGCAACAGGTTCCCATGATAGAACAGCCAAATTATGGTCCTTAGATAGGGTATTTCCATTGCGTATATTTGCTGGTCACTTTCTAGATATAAATGTAAGTATCTTAACAAAAATATACATATTTTATGTAATATTATGCACTTTTGAAGATGTAAATACTTGAAAAAAATATTTTATGTACCTATAGAATATTTTTTTCAAGATCTAATTATGTTATTATCTAATGATTTTTTAATTTCATGTAGTTTCATAACGTATTTTCTCATAGTGTGTAAAATTTCATCCGAACGCTCGATACTTAGCCACTGGATCAGCCGATAAGACAGTCAGGTTATGGGATAAAGATGATGGAAATTTATTAAGAGTATACATTGGACCACAGTCGACGATTTACAGTTTAGCTTTTAGTCCTGATGGGAAACATTTGGCTGCTGCTGGTAAGATAATTTGTTTGGTTATACAGTAGAATCTGGCCTGGATGGAATTATATCGGCGGAAAAAATTTTGGACCATATAAATTACGATTCCGTAATGTTTTATTTTCCCAGGCGATGATAAGTCTATTTTTGTTTGGGATTTGGCAAATAACTCATTGCTGACTGAACTTAAAGGCCATGAGGATACGATTATGAATTTAGATTGGAGTTTTGATGGACAATATATTGCTAGCGGAAGTCTAGATGGCACTATTCGTTTATGGCCTACGCATGACCATATTAAGACTGTTAATAGGTATTTTACATTCTATAAATGTAAAATGTTCGGTTTAAAAATATTTTCTCTTAATATTACGAAACTGTATTTAAATATTGTTATTTTTTTCAGTAATTCATCAAATCTAGTACCTGAAACAGAATCACCACAAATATACTCAACATACTGCTCAAGTATTCTTTCATTACGTTACTACAATAAAAATAGTTCGCTCGTGTGTATTGGGACAGTGGATAATTTGTAATATATGAAAATAAATTAAACACGATATATTTATAAATCAGATTGTTTATTATCTTCTTTTCCTTTTTTAAATATCGTTACACTCGGATTACCTATTTAATACTGTAACGCTGTAACGAAGGAACACTAGCTCTCCACTTCTGCTATTGAAATTTTGCATTGTATTACAAAGTTAGGACAATGTACCATATATATCAACATGACGTAATTTGTTTCGCATAAAATCCAAGAAAGAAGATCAGTATGTACCATAATATCGGTCGCCATGTTTCAAAATTTCTAGGTAATTTCAAAGGTTCTCCCGTTCCGATACTAAAAATATAAGTTCAATAAATATTAAAGGTTTCTTTCTCTTTAGGAGTCTCGCTATATGGCACTGAACAGAGCTGAATGAAAAAAACAGTGGAATTGGCCATATAAGAAGAATACCTTTAGAATTGCTTTCATTTAAAAATTTATAAATTTGAGGATCGCAAAGTTTGTACCATACAGCGAAACTAAGCATATTTGAATAAACGACTAAATACCATAATTTTAGTTGTTTCTCAACAGTTTTAGTCACATTGGATTCTAAGAACGAATTCTGTTTATTATTCATTCTATCTTCAGCCTCTACATCGTTAGTGATGTTGCAATTCACGGTATCGACGGTATTGCTCTGGTCAGTTCTTAAAAGATTATTATTTTCTTCAACAGAATTTCTCCGTGACTCAGTTTGCTCGAAAATGTCTCGTAATTCAACAACACTGTTCGAACTGCTGTAATACCAAGATATCCATTTATTGATTACGTGCTTAATTTTAAGTATACGCGTTTTCTATCGTTGATTTAAAAAATACGAACTCTGTCCGATTTAATTTTTCACTCTCCCATCTTTGCGTTTCAGAACACAACGATGGTCTCCTTAACGTGACTCTTCCGGAAACGGAATTGCGTTGCCGTGGACCTTCCTGGATACCCACAGAAAAAATTATCGCGTTAATTATACGATATCTAAAATATTTTTGTGTGATAGTTAACGTATTAAACACAGCGGATTTTCACGTTAAAGAAATACTGGATAACGAAAAATATTGCCTTTATCACATCTTGCGAAGATAACGGTCGTGAAATTGTTGCAATGCTTGCTCTTCTTCTGGCTATCTGTAAATAAACGCGATTAAGAAGAAAATATGTGCATATTGCGATAAACAACTATTTCTTTTATTATTTTTCGAACCATTCTGTTATTGGTGGGTACTCCATTCCTGTACCGTATTTTGGGTAAATCGTCACTGGTCTCTCCTGAATTTTCTTCTATCACAATGTTGTTTTTTAGTAAGATTCCCCTAGAAAATAGAAATGTTATATCTTCGTTAAAATAATTCTATGAACATTCTATAAAAATGATTCTTTTCTTTCATTTTAATTTACTTCTTTTACTTTTTCAGCGCCATAACAGATTTTCAGTGACAATAAAATGAAAATACGTTTGTTGTACAATACAGATTATGTACAGAATCTTACTTGATCTCTGCAATTTCTGCAGCCAAATTTTCGCACCTGGTGCGCAGTATCTGGAGGTACTTATCGGCTATAAAAATTGCTTTAGAGATTCTGTGCTCTTGGTACACTGCTCCAAGCGTCTCAGCAGCGCAAGAAACCCCATGAGCGCATCGTGCCACCATGTCTAATCGACGACGAATCTTGTCTACCTTGTCTATCGAATCTCTATCCGTACATAATGGTGACAAACCCTACGAAAATAGAAATTTATGATTAACATCATTCTGATTATGATAATCAAACGTAAACATGCCTGTATATCTTCCTGCATCTTCTGTACTTCGTCCGTAAAATTTCTCTCCGATTGGTCTCGTTGCCGAAGAGACAGCGCCATTCTTCGTTGCAAGGTAATTCTGTCTGTACTAAGCCCTATCGAAAACGCGACATATTTAAGCTGCAATTAAAAAAGAACAACATTTAAACATCAAGCTTCATATTTCAGAAATAATGTCTCGCATTTGACTTACTTCGAGCTCGTTCTCTGACAAGTTTTCCCTGGAAATCAGCAAATCAAGAATATTGTTAATTAAGAATCAAGAGAGGAAGAAATAAATTGATATTCACCTGTACACGTTATCTACGTCTTTCACGTTCGATAATCCGATATTCTGTAGCCTGTTGTCGGTGAAGCTCGGAAAAGCCGGAAATTGTTCCGTTTCGTCGAACAACTCTTGTCTGATGCACCTGCAGTGTCGTCTCGCACGGTGGTATCGTTCGTTGTCACCTTCGGACAAGGATCTCCTCACCGCGAAGAATTTCTGTTACGAAAGGATATTTTTGAAGATATGTTTTTTCGCGTTTTAAATAGATAGATCATTCGGCATTCGGTCTCTATAAATATCTCATTACGCGATCTAAAAGGAAACGAAAGCAAAATTTCGTTGAAGGCTCCCGATGCTTTATGTCCAATTTCCCAACGACATATATACATATTCCGGACGTTTGACTGTTCGCCGAGCTTTCAAAGCAAATATTATTTTTCCTATCGGACGGAATAGATCGCCAGATGTGATTGGCGTAACACAAGGACGATTTTTTTAGTTTTGGCACTTTGGAAATTTTCGGATTTCAGAATTTTGGGATAATGAGGAATCGGAAGAATTTGGGACTTTGGAAATTTGCAGTTGTACTAGTTTGCGATCTTGGGACTTTAATTTTGTGATTTTGGAATTCTCGGACTTTGGAAATGTAGGATTTTGGAAGTGTGAAACCTTGAAAGTCTAAAACATTGAAACATTGAAACTTTAAAATCTTGAAACCTTAAAACCTTGTAATCTTGGAATTTTTAAATCTTGGACCTCATAGAACATCTAACAGCGTTGAAATATTTTTATAGTAAATACGAACACGTTTATCATTTTCTTGGTAAATAAGATGACGTTAGAACCAGCAAATATTAACATGCAAGCTGATACATCAACTATGTAACTGATCAAAGTACTTGTACGGCAGTAAGAAGAATTGATATTTCATAAGTAATCTTCCGCAGTACCACTTGCACAAATCAAGATTAATCATCAAGAGTGGAATTATAGTCATGTTGTAACTCTGTTAGTAAAAGCGAAGACGTTCGTAGTTTTCCTTCCTGTTAATTAATCTTGACGTACGATAAATGGTAGATACATAATTATCTTTTCAATGTTTAAAATTCCAATATTTTAACGTTTAAATTCTCCAGTTTACAGGTTTCAAAGAAAAATAGCGAAGTAACTTAGAAGTTACTAAATTTTCAAGTTTGCAAAAAAGAACGCGGGGCAGTACAGCGCGAGTCTATGTAGCGAGAGAAATAATATTTGAAGGATTACCAACTTGTCGCTTCGCTCGTATAAACTCCTTCGGGTCTTGGTTCTCGGAATTTACAATTGCGCTGGAGTCCGGATCCCCGGAGGGTTCGCCAGCGGAAAAACAAGCCGAGGTGTGCGAGCGTATGCTGCTCTTCTTCGATCCCTCGTTCTTGTCAGTTTCGTTTCGCGAGTAAATCGCCTGCGTGCCACTTCCTCTTTCGATCGAATCGTCCTCGCTATCGGAACCGATCGAGCTATCCTCGTGACTCGACATTTCGGCATCGACTGGTGTATATTTTCCGAGACGACCAGCACTCGATGCGTTCACGTACGAGCGGGGATATTCCGAATCTTTGATCTTGACCAGATCTGCGAACCACGCGATAGATCTCAAACAAATATACATTTCATTGTATTGCCAAAAAGATTTGTCGTTTTTAAAGATATTACAAATCTGACTATAATTTTATTGCACTAACTGTATATTCAATACGAGTATTATTGCTCTTCTAGAACTTGGGAATTTAGAGGAACATTTGAATCATTCTGTACAAAATTTCGCAAACTGACGTTTATCGTCGTTTAGCGCTTCATTGTATACATCTTTCTCGAGTTTAAACATCGTTCTTACATTTATGGAAATTATGGACTATATTGTCAAAGTTAATCTTTCTTTCAAACGTTTACATTTATGAAAATTATATAATATACTGTATCACTCTTTTTGGAGTTTAAACAATGTTAAATCTATGAAAAAGAAATTTAATCAGTGCACACATTTTTCATTTGATACCATAACGAACGACTTCATTATACACTTCCTTAATAAAATACTAAGAAATATTAAACTATACACTACAAACTTTATATGAAACATAAACTTCTACTGGTATGAAATATACTATGAAATATAATATTAAACTATATACTACAAACTTTGTATGAAACTTTATATGAAACATAAACTTTACCCGTATATACTATGAACTAACATATTAAATTATGAACCAAAAAATGAACTTTCCTTGATAAAATATCTTTCCTATATAAACTACGAAGATACGTTACATTTATTGAATAAAAACGAAGTGTCGAAACATAAACGCCCTGTCATCGACCGACAGAAACGACATCACTTTTTGGCCAAGTTTTTTTTAGCTTTATGGAATCGACGAATTTACCGGTGTTCGTGTGCGGCCAAACACGAGTTTCCGGTGAATTTTTGCGAAACACATTCGTCTTCACGGTCACGTTTGACCCGATCGTCGAAGAGATTCTTTCGTCGTTAACCTGTTTTCCTTGGTTGATCGATTGGACGCTCGTTAAGGGATGTTGACTGGAGGAATCGGTCGAGACACTGTCAACGGTGTTCTGATGAGAAACAACAATCGTTAAGAGCAAAAGTTGACGACTATTTTTAACTCTTAAGATGGACTCTAATTTTACACTGCTTTAAGAGACGGGTTTAATAGAGCAGTGTGGTAATGAACAGTCATTGTCTGGGATGATTGTTATTTGTGATTAGCTTTTGTGGACTAACCTCTGGGTTTGCTAGTTTCATAGTGATAACGCAGGTATGGGACTTTTGGAAATTTGAGTTGAGGAATGCAGGAATTTGAGAATTTGGGGATGCGAAGATTTGGTACTTTAAGGAACTTTGGAAAGGGATCTGAAAACTCAGGGTTTCATGAAATTAGAAACTGGGAATTTTTTAAATCTGTTAATTTAGAAATTTAGACACTTAGGGGTTCAGAAATTTGGAACTTGGAAATTTAGGTGCTTGGAAGTGTAAGAATTTAGGGTTTAGGAAATTTGGTACTTTGAGGCATTTGCAAATTTGGGATTTGTAAATTCAGAGATTCACATATTTGGAAACTGGGGATTGTTTAAATCTGCTAATTTAGAAATTTAGAGACTTAGGGGTTCAGAAATTTGGAACTTGGAAATTTAGATACTTGGAAGTGTAAGAATTTAGGGTTTAGGAAATTTGAGAATTTATAAATCTAGAAATTAGTAAATTTGAACAAATTAAATCTATGAACTTTTTGAAAGTCTAAAGATCTGATAATCTAAAAATTTCAAAACCACCAAGTTTTCAGATATCCTTCACTATCCATCAGTATCCACAAGTGCACATTTTACTTCATCCCTAAATTAAGCCAATTTCTTGCCTCCAAAAATATTTCTAAAGAAAATATTTGCCGTACAGCAAACGTTTACATTAAAAATAAATTGATCCCGTATCAAACGCTGCAATTTCCTAAGAAAATCTAAATATTTCATCAATAGTACCAATATGGCCGTCAAGAGTTACTTTAAAAACTTACCTTAAACTCGTGATTTTCATTATTCAGTTTATGTTTCCCAATCAAAGTCTGCGTGGTATAATCATCGACGATCGTGTCTTCTTTAACCAGCGGTAGCTTGAGCGTCGTCGAAGACCAAGATGGCGTTTCCGAATTCGTTGCACACTTCTCGCTGAGACAACCAGGCGATGAGTTGCTCAAACCTTTGTCGCTGTCAATTAACGAACGGCAATTATCGACGAAGGCTTTTTGGTAGGAACTCGTTTGCGAAGAGATTTCATTGTTTTCCTGGGTCCTCTCGATTCGTACAGAAGGGCTGCTGGATGTTCGTCGAAACTCGATCGTTTCTTTCTCTTGATCGATCGGCGCAATCAAGTCGAACGATCGGTAAAACACTGACAGCTTTCGTTTAGGTACTTTAGTTAAATCGTTGCCATTGACGGGATAAGTCGCTTTCAGATAAGCTGATGGTTTCTTGTCGAGACTCGTTTCTAATAATTTCTTTGCATTTGCGGATTCATCCATTTGAGAATCTTTGGTAATTGTTACTCGAGGTTTGCAGTAGGGTTTGTTCTCTGAGTCAGTTTGCACCTGTTTCAATTGTAATCCATGTATAAAGTGTCTGATATGTCTTATGAACAAAATATATGTATTATAATGTGCTTTATAATGTATCACATGGTGTATAATATACACTAATAATATATACTGTATGTATCTTATAAAATGATATAATTAGAATTAAATATATTAAAATATACTTGAAATAGTATTTATAAAATTGAGTATTTTATGTCGCTGATACAGTTTTCTGAAGGTGATACCCTGAAGGTCATTTTTATAAATTAATTTCGTCACTAATTTTGATGAGTACCTATACTCAAAGTCATAAATTCCGAGCTCAACAATTTGTCAAGTAGTCAAATTAAAAATTTGTAACTTTGAATTTAGCAGAATTTCTAAACACAAAAATCAGTAAACTTGAAAGATTTCAAATTTGACCAAAGCCCACAAGTGTTGGTAGTACATTGTCCACAATTTACCCCATTTCACAATTTCACCCCATAATTCCACAATTTACCCCATAAAAGACTACGTTCACCAGTGGGCTCCGAACCCTAAATCTGCGTAAAAGAAGCTGCAAAAGCTAAAAGAGCCGAGTCCAGATATCGTCCAGATTTACGAGCAGTTACACCCACGTAACGCGTTTATCTTTCAAAGATTACATAACTCGTATCGATACAAATGATACAGCGACCCAATGAACCAGAACGTTTTAATTAACGAATACTAGACGAGTTTCTCGCCGTACATTTTCCTCGACTAAATAAACAATCTGCATGCACATTACGAGGGCCGTTAATTAGAACCACCAGCAATGTACCCAATCTAGCGCGACGATCATATCATTGAAGCAATAAATTGGCTTGTCCTTGCTGCGAATAGTAAACGTTAACGGCACATTAATACGTCCACACATGCCTCGGAACTTCTACGCGTTAATTCATTAAGACTGAAACAACGACTACCAATGGGCCTTAATTACAACGTCAAACACGCACTGGTTCTGTACATTGAACATAAACAACGTTAATTCGCACGCGAGATTTGTTTGCAGCTTTTACCATTGGCGTAACTGTGGTTCTTTGGGGTTAGGTCCCTTTTCGGATAAATTAAAATATTTTTCTATTCAATTTAAATTTTTTTCTGCTGAAAAAGACGTAGAATACAATTTTTTCTGCGCTTCGGTTTTGAGGAAATTGAATTTTAATATTTAGGTATTTTTGTGATATACTTGTAATATACTTATTTTTCTTAGGTGCTTAGAATATTCTTTTTCAGTATATTCTTCGTCAATAATATTCTTTATTATTCACGACACATATTCTTACTTATACATGACAAATATTAACGATGAATGTTATTAAGGACTGATAATGAACTTCAGTGACATACGTCAGTAGATTTATTCGTTTAACAACAATTCCTTAATTTTTTACCTTTTCACAATTGTAAATTTCTGAATTTCCAAGTTTCAGAAATTAGTAACTCAAGTTATTTCCTATAACTTATGATTAAGGTCTTCCAGAAAAGATAAAAGCAGTTTCTATGGCGGTCCTCCTATTTTACGCCAATGACTGCAACCCGAACCGCGAGTAGTTTTTCTTAGAATCGTTGTTGCGAAACAATGTTGCATTCGTTGAAGTCCCAAAAAATTCCTTGTAGAAGTATGAATATTTTTCATTTTGTATTGTTATAGGTTTCTGCGCGGAAAAGTTTTTAGAAGAAATTCTATGTCATGGTAGATCTTATTTCAGAAGATACTGCCGTTGACCGTGAAGTTAAAATAGAAACGTAATTTAATTTTGTTTAAGGATATTAAATATTTCTACGATTTCGCGGTTGTAGGATTCACCTGCGTGTTTGGCATTTAACTTATTGACTGTCACGGTGAAAATGGATGTGGTAAGACTTATTAGCACGTTCGATGTCGCAGTGTAAACGGAAGATATAGCCACGCTATAATACTCATTCAGAATTGAGTTACAATTTTCATTTTATGCTTTATTCTTCCTATATGATAACGCAACTTTAAATTAAAACAAATTCAATTATTTAATTGTTTGATGTTCGGTTATTTTATCTTGAAAATGTAGATCGGTACTATATTTCATATGTTGATAATTAGATTTTAAAAATGTTTTACTGTAACTAAATATCTATTTTATGTTGATTTTATGGTACCGTCATTGATACCGTAACATTTTATATGTTAGTAATAATTAATATTTCAATTAAATTGTATTTTGATTCATCCATGCAGTTTTTATATCAGTCTTTCTTAATTAATTTAGACTTTATACTGTTTATTAATGTATACAGTAAAAATTGGTACTATTATAAAAGTAACAATTTCGAATACCACAAATTTGTTGCTATTGCATTACATCTTGATTTATCCACGCGATATTAATAATCTTTATCAATTCAGACAAATTAAATGTATATTACTCTCAAAACAAGTAACGTAAATGGAACTAAGCTTTGAGTTATCGATCGCTGATGACCCTTCAAATTAACACGTGCAGTGCATAAAATCGTATGCAGTAATAATTAATTAATAATCTATCAATGATTAATAATTAACTTGCAAGTTCCTACGCCTTCGTATAATTGGTTGTGATACTATATTCCATTTACATCGAATTTATGTATTGACCTAGTATTTCCATTGTACAATTCACTGAATGAAATTCAATCATCACATTTCGACAACTCGATCGCACAAGGTAACGTATGTTATGTACTTTCACTCGAATCTTTTTTAACTCTCATCCGGATAGTCCAAATGTAACATGATATTTATGCAGAGCATTTTAACTCAAAAATGGAACTATAGCCAATCTAACCATTACTAAGTACTGTTATTATTTTAAACTGTGAAGTTACCCTATCCCTTGTTGACAGTGTTTAAATACCATGGTACGAGTACTTCTACAAAATAAAAACGAGTTATAAATTGTACTATTGACAATTATAATTGAATTGTAAAGTAGCTACTTATTTCTTGGTAGATGGTTAAAATATAATGGGTCGAGTATATGAATTACAGAGCAAATTATTCAAACTGTTAATAACTAGAATTGTATTGTAATGCTTAAGATTAAATATGCAATTATTCTAATCTCCCACAATGTGGTGTTAAAATTGTAGAAGAGTGAGTAAAATATTAAGTGAGTAAATTAATTGGACCCTTAGTAACTATTACACTCTATTAAATTACTATAATCCTCAACGCCTTAAAGAGGATTAAAATAGTACAGCACAAGTAAAATATTTTTGTAAAATAAAAAAGGAGTACATTAAATAAATTAAATAAATCAATAAGTGCTACTGTAACCCCTAATCCACCCCTTGGTATTGAGGAACTTAAAACGGTAAAACAAGTAATATATTTTTACAAAATAAAAACGAATCGTAAAATAAATTAATTACTAATAACTGTTGCAATACATTAAACTAAGATAAAGTAATCCCAGTCTTTAATATTAACAGAGTGAAAATACTACGATATGCATAATTTTCATAGACACGAACTCAATTATATTCCAATTATATTAAACTACTATGTGGGCCAATGATCAGAGCAATCGACGCCCTAACAAACTATAATAATTATATTAAACTCCTACAATTAAAGAATTAGATCGTCCTAATCACGCAAAGATTAACACTACAATTACCAGCGTTAAATGCGTACTTCCAAATTGAAAATAAAGTGTTATAAATGAATACTGAAGCACTTTACCTCAATAAAATTTCGACAAAAGTAGAACAAAATTTCGCAATATAAAATGTGAAAGCTCAGAAGTTCTAAAATTAATATCAGAAGCAAAATTTCTCTATCATTAGAAGGTCCTTGCAATTAAAAAGAATACAAGATAAAAATGGAGCATCTTACCTAATATAGTCCTTTTCGCTGTAACAGTCACGCGGTCCATTAAGCACATCGTTATCCTTATTGAAGCTCGACCGATCGATCTCGACTCGCACGTTCGATCTCGTTCATATTTCCGATACAGAACAAAAGCATACAAACAACGAACAGGCAATAAAATCTCAAAGAAGCCACGGAATACGACTGGCACGAACGCCGCGGGCAGACTGAATGCGAACGCGTGTAAAACTGTTCTCTTTCTCGCTCACGTTCTCGTTCTCACTCCGACTTATTTTTTCCCCTCTCTGTCTGTTCCTCTGGACTTCATTTATTTTTCTTTTCGTTTCCTCCTGTTCCGCGGTTACCGTTCGTTTCGATGGCTCGAATGTTTTTTACCGAAACGAAGATTTGACAGGTACATGCGTTATAATGCACGCTTAGGGACTCCTGGAGAATCACAAAATGGTACCCGTTCCGGAAAGAACCGAGAGAAGTAGCCAGTTATCGAGAATTTTAGTGTTTATTTCTTGAAGAGAGGCAATGCAGAATTTACCTTGTTTCGATCTCGTTTCGTACGAATTTCGTTTCCGGGAAAAATTGCTATCATTGGCGTAGGGTTCTTATTTGTGGAAGGTCAAGTAGTCTAGATTTGTCGATAGCACTAGTATTCGGGAGATCCTAGAATTTGGGAGATGGGTTGAAGTTTTGGGATTTGGGAACTGGGGATTTGGAGATTTTAAGCAAATTTGGAGATTTGGATATGTGAAAACTTGGGGATTGGAGATTTACAGAATCTCAAATTTGGAGATTTGAAGATTTGGAAATTTGCAAATTTGGGGATTTGAAGATTTGGATATTTGAAAATTTGGGGATTGGAGATTTAGAGAATCGCAAATTTGGAGATTTTAAGATTTGGGGGTTTAAAGATTTGGAAATTTGCAAATTTGGGGATTTGGAGATTTGGAATTTCGCAAATTTGGAGATTTGAAGATTTGGATATTTGAAAATTTGGGGATTGGAGATTTAGAGAATCGCGAATTTGGAGATTTGAAGATTTGGGGGTTTAAAGATTTGGAAATTTGCAAATTTGGGGAGTTAGAGATTTGAAATTTCGCAAATTTGGGGATTTGAAGATTTGGATATGTGACAATTTGGGGATTGGAGATTTCGAGAATCGCGAATTTGGAGATTTGAAGATTTGGGGGTTTAAAGATTTGGAAATTTGCAAATTTGGGGATTTGAAGATTTGGATATGTGAAAATTTGGGGATTGGAGATTTAGAGAATCGCGAATTTGGGGATTTGAAGATTTAGTCATTGGGAAATTTGGGGGTATAAAGATTTGGAAATTTGCAAATTTGGGGATTCAAAGATTTGGAAATTTGCAAATTTGGGGATTCAAAGATTTGGAATTTCGCAAATTTGGGGATTTGAAGATTTGGACTTTCGCAAATTTGGAAATCTAGATTTGGACATTCGCACATTTGGGGATTTCAAGATTTAGAAATTCGCAAATGTGGGGATTCAAAGATTTGGACATTTGCAAATTTGGGGATTTCAAGATTTGGACATTCGCAAATTTAGGTATTCAAGGATTTGGAAATTCGCACATTTGGGGATCTAAAGATGTGGACATTCGTAACATGGATTTAAAGATTTGAACATTCGTACATTTGGAAATCTAAAGACTTGGAAATTCGCAACTTTGGGGATTTAAAGATTTGGACATTTGGAAATTTGAGGATCTAAAGACTTGAAAATGTGCAAAGGGGATTTGAGAATTTAAAGATTTGAACATTCGTACATTTGGGGATGTAAAGATTTGAAAATATGCAAATTTGCGGATCTAAAGACTTGAACATGTGGAAATTTGTGGATCCAAAGATTTGGACATTTGCTAAGGGGATTTGGGAATTTAAAGATTTGAACCTTCGTACATTTGGAAATCTAAAGACTTGGAAATTCGCAAATTTGGGGATTTAAATATTTGGACATTCGCAAAGGGTCTTGCAAAGGAGCTTCCCAAAATTTGCGTTTTGTAAATTTGGATGTTTAGGGATTAGATAATTTGTAAGTTTGGAATGTCGAGAACGGGAGAAAAGATTTCATCATATCCTCCAAATTCCTGAAGTTTTAAATTTGAAAAACTTGATGTTTTAAAAGTTTCAGGTTACGTTAAGAGTGAGGCTGCTACAAAATTAATGGAACCTTTCGCTCACGTTGACTAAACCTCATTAATGCGAAGCCAATAAAGATTGTAAGCCGGCAATATGAGTCGTATGATTTCCAATATGTGTCGAGGGAACTCGGTTATTTTTATTCGGATGCATCTTAAGGGAGATATTTAGGTCAATGTCGAATAAAGATGAACCCTGAAACTCTATTTTTATGGGGAAACTTTCGGATGAATTATCGTAAAATTTCGCGAGTTTAACGAGCTTTTTCTTTCCTTGCATAAATTAAAACTTCAGAAGGAATGATAAATTATTTTTGAAGACTAACTAATTCACTTATATTGCTTTCTCAAAATAATACTTAATTACATTAACTTTTATTTAAATTGTAATATCATTTTTAGTATTGTTACTATTCTAGTTGTGATTAATTTATATTAATTATATTAACTCTATCAAGTATTAAACATATTAATTATATTAACTCTATCAAATATTAACCACATTAATTATAATACATTAACTATTTAATACAATAACTATGTAACAACTAAATCATATTCACTTATATTAAACAAAGTGTACTTATTGAATGATACTTTTATTTAAGAAGATAAATAAATGATTTATGAACATTCTTCAAATGTTTGAATAAACTGACTCGTAATCGAACATCCTTTGTTTGGAGTACAAAAGAGGCACGAAACAGGAAGAAAACATTCGTGAAATCTCGAATTTTATCGAATCTTTTGTTACAAAAATAAATGTTTATCGTTCACGGTCATCCGTCGATGACCCGACTTCCATTTTGTTTGTCGGGTTTCCATTTTGTTTCTGAGTCAGACTCCACGAACTATTTCACTTTCTCTATTAATTTAACAAAATTAGCTCTAGATCTTCCATATTGCTTTCACCTAATTGTAATTTAATATAATATTCGTATAATTAAAAATATGAAATGGTCTAAAGTTATTGTTAGAACTAAAGGGCTCTTCAACCGCGTACAAATGTTTATCCAGTTTAACTAAGGTCAATATTGACCCATTGATAGAATATATCGATCGAATATTTACGAAGTAATAATATTTAGTCTAATGATTACGTCAACGCCTATTATAGGAGCTATGTATTTTCACTAACATAACATTATATAAGAATTTCATTGGAACGGAGATTAATCGTTGTCTAATCTGACGTTGATTCTGTGTCAATTATCTTAATTAATAGTACATCAGGAGTCAATGTAGAATTAATGTCAATTACCAATCGCTGCCATTCAAAAATGATAGTCTCAATTGTGTTTAGTACAATTTTAATCAATATTTTTAAAAGAATCAAGTGAATCGTTCGAACAAAATAAAATATTTTTAGTGCACATAGTTGCGGAATATCAAAGAGGAATTTATGTAATATTTTTGTAATAGGATATTTAGAATAATAGAGTATAGCAGGATCAAAAATAATATTTAGCAAAATAAGATGTAAGGTTGTAGAGTATAAATTGACGTATTGTAGACTTTTGTTATATTGCCACTTTTGAGTTGCGATTTTTAGGTTCTGAAATTGAAGAATTTTAGAATTTCGTAATTGCAAAATTCC
Organism: Megachile lagopoda; assembly: GCA_036983795.1. Lineage (NCBI taxonomy): Eukaryota > Metazoa > Arthropoda > Insecta > Hymenoptera > Megachilidae > Megachile > Megachile lagopoda. Next base: position 9,975,971 of record CM072785.1, on the reverse strand, counting down.
AGAATTCTAGTTTCTAAATTTTGTGATTCAAAAATTTGAAAATCCCAGATGTGGAATTCCAAAATTTCACAATTATGGAATTAAAATGTTCCAGAATTTCAAAATTTCAATTTTTCCTGAATTCCAAATCCAAAATTTCTAAAATTCTGAAAATCTAAAAATCTAAAATTTCATAATTTCAAAATTTCAACTTCCAAAACTCCAAGATTGAAATTCCAAAGTTCCAGCCTATCTTTGTTTCAAATATCCAAATCTGCAAAGTTCTAAACTCTCAAACTTCCAAATCTGCAAAGATCTAAAACTCTCAAACTTCCAAAACTGCAAAGTTCTAAACTCTCAGTCTCAAATTTGCAAAGTACTAAACTCTTAAACTCCCAAATCTGCAAAGTATTAAATTCTCAAACTTCCAAAACTACAAAGTTCTAAACTTTCAAATTCTCAAAACTACAAAATTCTAAATTTTCGACCACCAAAAATACAAAATTCTAAACTCTCAACCTCCCAAAACTGCAAAATTCTAAATTCTCAAATTCCCAAAACTGCAAAGTTCTAAACTTTAAAACTTCCAAAACTGCAAAATTCCAAACTCTCCAAGTCCCAAATCTGCAAGTACTACAGTCTCAAATTCCCAAATCTGCAAAGTTCCAAACTCTTAACCTCCCAAAGCTATAAAGTTCTAAATTTTGAAACTCCCAGAACTGCAAAATTCTAAACTCTCCAAGTCCCAAATCTGCAAGTACTACACTCTCAAATTCCCAAATCTGCAAAGTACTAAACTCTCAACCTCCCAAAACTGCAAAGTTCTAAACTCTCAAATTCCCAAAACTGCAAAGTTCTAAACTTTCAAACTTCCAAAACTGCAAAATCCTAAACTCTCCAAGTCCCAAATCTGCAAGTACTACACTCTCAAATTCCCAAATCCGCAAAGTACTAAACTCTCAACCTCCCAAATCTGCAAAGTTGTAAACTCTCAACCTCCCAAAGCTACAAAATTCTAAACTCTCAACCTCTCAAGGCTACAAAGTTCCAAACTCTCAACCTCCCAAAACTCCCAAGTTTCCCCTTCCGCTTTCCTTTGTCCTCTTTCAGCACGCATTTCAAAGAACTCGACCGACTACAGAATCCCCGTCCAAAGTACCTCAGCCGTTAACATTCGACACAAAAAGTAAAGTCAAAGTTTAGTAATCCACAGAAGGACGTATCCTAACGAACAGCGCACGCTCGTCATCTCCAGTTTTCTCGTTCTTTTTTCTTCGGCTATATTTCTCGTTCCCAGAAGGAAGATTACGAGTATCGAGAGTAGAATCTTTCTACGGTTCTTTCCCTTCTATCCGGTTGGTCGCATCATTCTAGCTTGTTGACCAGCAGTTTAGTCTTGAACTGCACGCCACGCGGATTGCTTTACATCGCCGGTTTCTTCGTCCCGTGTTCGCGTCACCTCCGTCATCTCCTTGAGATGTGCAACGGTGTCCTATCGATCGTCATCCTCCAGTTCTTCGTCCTCTTCTCGGTATTCGCGTTCGAGCAAGAACTCTATGGTAAATAATATTTGTTTGCATAAAAATTCTCGTCTCTTCCATCCTGCGTCCGCAGAGACGTTCGCTGCTTTTATTCGGGGACCTTGTTTTCGCGAAACGACCGGAATTATGATCGCATTGTTTTGCCAACAGAAACAACGGGCTCTTCCGTCGTAGGAACATTTGTTTCCAGCCGGATAAAATACGTATAATATACGCGAGTGACGTCACTCGCTGCATAGTGATGAATTAGAGTTCCTTCCACGAATCTGCGTCTCGTTGTTTGCATAAAGCACGCTCCGAGTTTCAATTTGATTCGGTTGTTCAGGGTGCTTGCACAGTTTCACTTAGTATTACATTGTCCCTGTTCCTTTCGCTTAATTGACTTTTGCATTTTTCATCGTGTGTTTTCGTGTTAGCCTTTTGTAGCTTCCGAAAGTGGACAGTTAGGACATCTGTAGTACATATGTGGTGCTATAGTGATTGATGAAAGGAAGAGGAAGATTTGCGACATAAATGGAAATAGCGGCTAGTTTCTCTTTGTACTCTTGATTTTTACTTGCGTAAAATGTAATTTAATGTAAATGTAATGGTAAAGTACATTTGTATGTCAGAGATGTGGAAGGTCTTATTTTGGTAGAGTGATGGAAAAAGAACGCAATGGATACGTCGGATAATTGGTACATTTTTATTACGATTATTTTAATTATCATTTATTGATGATATTGAATATTGATAATATTTCAGGGTTTGGGATTTTGGGAACATACTTGAGAATTTGGAGATTTAGGAATTTAACTTCAATATTTTGAGAATGTAGGATCCTTGGAAGTTTGAAAATTATTATTTTATATAATTTTTCTTTGTTTTTGTTTCCGTAGAAGGTAGTCCATGCACACTGGAAGATGGTACACCCGGCGAGTGCAAACAGCTGCCCGATTGTGCGATCAGGTTGAAGGAGGTGCGCGATGGCAAAAGAGACTCGGATTCTGGAGGAAGGTGTGGATTCTCCGATTTTACGGAGATCGTATGTTGTCCCATAAATATTGAGAAGAAATCAGCTCCTCGTCCAGCAGAAGCTGGTAAGTGTGTTTTTCTATATACACAAAGGACTCTCGTTATATTGCAATTTTTATATGGACTTTCACGTTCAGTTGTGGGTCTTGACCATTGTTCAATTTGGGGATTTGGGGATTTTGAAATTTGGGAATTTAGCAATTTAGAAATTTAGAACTTTGGACTTTTGAGAATTTGGGAATTTGGGATTTTAGAAATTTAGGGATTTGAGAATATGGGATTTTAGAAATTTGGGGATTTGAGGATTTGGAAATTTGAGAATTAGGATCTTTAGAAATTTGGAAATTTGAAAATTTAGGAATTTGGGAATTTGGCAGATTTGATAATTTGGAAATTTAGGAAATTAGAAATTTAGGAATTTAGAACTTTGGACATTGAAAAATTTGTAATTTAGGGAATTTGGGAATTTGAGAATTTAGGAACTTGGGAATTTGGCAGATTTGTTAATTTAGGGAATTTGGGAATTTGAAAATTTAAGAATTTCGCAGATTCGGGAATTTGGAAATTTAGGAATTTGAGAATTTAAGAACTTGGGAGTTTCAAAATTTGAGACACTGAAAGTTTGAAAATTTGAGACACTGAAAGTTTGAAAATTTATTAGGGAAACTTGTGTACTCATAAATTTGAGACCTCCTACTTAAAAATTTGAGAATGCAGAAACATAAAAATTAGTCTTGTGCAGTCTAAAAAATGAAATAAAATATAAATCTGCAAGCTCTTGAAAAATGAAGAGTTAGTAAATTCACTTTCTGCAATATAACGAGATCCTACTATATTCCGTGTATCTACATATTTTCATATTTCCGAAGAAGACAAATATATATTGTTCAGATGGTAATCGATTGTCGATTATATCACTCAGTTAGCGAATCATTATCACAAATTACATAATCAATATTTCTAACACGGAACTACTCGTTGTTTCTTTTTCCTTGTACAAGTTTTTATCCCGAGGCTATTTTTGGGAGGGTCAATCTGGAGAGTAAAATCTCTATAACGTGAAGGTTTATAGGTATTTATGACATAATAATTATGTTGACCTCATGGCTTGTAAAATGACGTGTACGTTCAAGTTAGGTTTATCAGTATAATAAACAGAGGCGTAATATAACTGATCGAAGTCTAACATTAGAAAATATCGAAAATAGCTCGATGTATTTTACATTCGAGAAACCTTCGATTCCAATATTTTATATAGCACTTTCTGCAATTTTAATGCGAAGTAACGAAAGACAATGATTATGATGTTTTAGGATAAAACTTGTATGATAGAAATGATAAAATGATAAAATTTGGGGATTTAGAAATTTGTGGGTTTTGGAATTTGGGGAGTTGGAAATTTGAGGAGTGCTAAATTTCGAAATTTCAAAATTTGTGAGTTTTGGAATTTGTGAGTTTTGGAATTTGGGGAGTGAGAAATGTGGAGAGTTGTAAATTTCGAAATTTAAAAATTTGTGGAGTTAGTAATTTGTGAGTTTTGGAATTTGGGGAGTGGGAAATGTGGAGAGTCGTAAATTTCGAAATTCCAAAATTCCAAAATATTATATTAAAAATCAGCAAAAATATGTAATGAATGTGTGCCATTTTGATCCAAAGTAAAAATGTAAATAAGTCGACTTTATACATTTATTTGCACAACTTGATCCACGTCAACGTACTATGATAAAACGTCTGAATTTAACAAAAATACGACCGAAACAGGAAAGAGTTCTGAGATTCATTCAAAACTGATACACAAAACGTCCAAACCACGAATGTTGTCAGTAATATATGATAATCATATTATAAAAACTCCATAAATAACCTGCTACGAAAGGCATATTTGCATGGGAGCCATTTAAAATACAAATAGTTGACCTTTCTTTTGGAAGAACGTCGAGGCACGTCTACATTTTAAACAAATGTTCTTTCCGCTTAAATCACGTCTAACGATTCCTTTTCTAATCATGTCATATAGAAGAGTTTCACATATAAAACAACCCATAAAGATATGTTCAAAATGCTTATAAAACCGAAACGCTCATAATTAAAATGAGCAAAAATATAAAATGTAAACATTTTGTCCAAAACTTCGTTCCTTTTGAAAGAAACAACAAACGTAACATAGTACAAAAGTACAATGTCCAGATATTTAATGCATCGCTCAGATCCTATTCAGACTGTACCCTCTATTTGGCCCACTCGGTTTACAAGTTTATTCTTTTCCATCTTTGTATAATTTTCAGCTTGCCAACAATACGATGTGAACATAACGATAACCGACGAGAATTCGAATACAGTGACCTTCCACATATTCGGAGGTTTGCAGGCTCGGACCGGCGAGTTTCCATACATGGTTGCTTTGGGGTACAATAATGCGACGAACAACAATCTTGAAAATAATCTTCCGTCTATCTCGTATGATTGCGGAGGGAGCTTGATCTCGCCTCAACACGTGTTAACAGCGGCGCACTGTGTCAAAAATCGGCACGACAAGGTGCCCATCGAGGTAAGTTCAATTTTATTCAATTTCTGTTAGGTTGATAATTACAGACGCTATCTCAAAATTACACGAACTGGGATTTTATAGCTATAACTAGGATTTCTGTCAGGACTTATAGTTACACTCCTAGATATGGCATTGAACAAGTTTGAGAAAATAGCGATGTAAGGAGCTTGTTAAGAATTTAGACATTTTTACATTTCAAATTGACTTTACCTTCAAACTTCTAATTGTCACATTTCCAAATTGTTAAATTCCTAAATTTTCAAGCTGACATGTTCTTACATTATTTGCATCTTCAGGCTTTCGAGCTACCAATTGCAAACTTCTAAATCCCCAAATTCAAAAATTCCCAAATTTCCAACAAATGACTGATCATGATGTGTCGGTACTATTAGTGGAACTAGATCATCCCAAATAATCCTAGCTACATAGTCCAAATAATTCTAGTCACACAATTCAAATAAGCCCAGTTATAATCCTTCAAATAATTCTAGTTGTATGGTGTACAACTAGACGGTCTATGACGGTCTTCGTCATGGTGTTTCAACCAGTTCTAATTATTAGTACCCTAGTTACTAACAATATATTTGTCGTTAGCAATGTATATATTGTTACAGGTACGACTTGGAAACGAAGACCTACGAAGTACCACAGAATCAGTGCAACGCATCCCCATCAGCGACATAATATCACATCCGGAATACAGACTCCACAGAGCTTACCACGACGTGGCAATTTTAAAATTGAAAACGAAAGTAGAATTTTCGGCAAGAGTTAAGCCTGTTTGCCTTCAAACCAGATCATTGGAAGACGTGAGTATAACACCAAGGGCCAATTTTATAACAGTTGGATGGGGCAAAACTGATTTCGATACAGATGCTTCCCCGCAACTGATGAAGACCTACAGCCTAGAGTAAGTTGATCCTGAAATTAAAATGTTCGAAGTTTCAGATGATATGGACATTTTAGCTGAAACGTTTTTGGATACTTTTTATAATCATTCGTTTAAGGTTCGTTTTTTGGGGTCAATCTTGGGATTTAAACGTTTAGGTACTCAAGGACTGGAAAGTTTTAGATTTGGGGAGTTTTTAGGAGTTTTAGGCAGTTTAGAATTTGAAAATTTGGAAATATCAAGATTTGATAGATCGTGGTTTGGTAATTTGGTAGTTTGGTAATTTGGTAATTTGGTAATTTGGTAGTTTGGTAGTTTGGTACTTTGGTAATTTGGTAGTATAGTAGTTTGTTAATTTGATAATTTAGTAGTCTCATAATTTGCTAATTTGTAATTTGAATATTTAAAAATTGAAAAGTTTCGAAACCACTTAAATTACAGTCTCATAGACCGAGCAGAATGCGACAAGTTCTACAACATGACTCCCAGATTACCCCGTGGAATCGACGAGAACCTGATCTGTGCCAGAGACCCAAATGGCACTAGACAATCGGACGCATGTCAAGGTGACAGTGGAGGGCCACTATTAATGCTGTGGAAGTCAAGGAGCTCTGTGATCGGAATCACAGCATTGGGACAAGGTTGTGGCAGTACAGCACCAGGTATTTACACCGGAATTTACTCCTACCTGGATTGGATCGAGGAACATGTTTGGGGAGACGATGAACAAGAAGCCGGACCAGATATTAACACCAAGACAGAAACTGTCTCCAAGGCAGAAGCCTCCGGCATAACCAAAATTTCGATAATCTCTTTTTAAATAATTTTGATTATTTAAAAGAAAATCTTGCATCTCTATAATACTCACGAAATATTGAGTTGGCCATGAGTTCTATCTTTTTTTAAGAAAATATTATAAATTATAAATAAAAAAAAAAGATATTACAAATTGGGTACAATATATTGTACAAATAATTTCTTTAATTTCTAACGGGAAATGATCAAGATTTAACCGTAGCCATCTTGCTTGCCTTTGTACAATATGAATCATTTACAGAAATATTTTGGGAAAAGAAACTTGTAACTGTTTAGTGTTTCGTTGCATGTCTTCATCGAGTTTGAACGTTTTCATCTTTATAAAAGGTAGTGTCTTCCATTTTCTGCCACTTATAACTATTATACTCGACAATGTTTTTAAGATACTCTATAAGATGTGAGCTTGAAACCATGACGATCGTTTTTAACCCCTTAACCTATTTGCAAGTGCGTCAGACATTCTTGTAATATTAAGATGCTAATGTTAGGGATATTTTTGATATGTCGATCATTGTATTAAAACTTGAACTTCGTAGTGAAAATCTGTCGTATTTCAACAGCTATGTGCGTCAGTGGGATATTACAAGGGGTTAAAACGACAACTTTTTGGCCGATTCAATTGATTGTTTTACATTTTGAATCATGTTAAATTTAAAGTCGCTAAATAAAAAAACGCGTTAGCGAAGTTACAAGAGCTGGAAGCTCGAACAAAGAACAAGGAGTATAAACATTAACAAAACCCTTTTTTATTTATTCACATTCTGTACAAATGTATTTTACATAATGTCGATAATATTCTATCGTGCCAATTTAGATATCGGGCGGGATGTGCGATTTTTCGAGAACGAACTCGCGAAGAATTAAAATGGACGGCGTTAACTCGTGCGGGTGGAAAAACACGTGTACAATAACGCATTTTAGTGTTTTAATAAACATAGGTTCCGGAATATGCTACTTAAACTTCTAAAAATCACTCGGAGTTAACAGGTTAAATTATGCAGTTTCTTCTTTTGTACTATAAATATAATAAAGTTTTTCATTTTGAAACATGCGAACGGTATGGTACATATATTTTGAATTGCTTCATCTTCTGAAACGCCCGAATGCAAAGAAATATACCAGCACCAAAATTTAAAAGCAATTTCAAGCGATTTATAGTGGAATTCATCCACTTTTTCTCGAAACGAGAGTATCGTAAATTATAGACCATTTGCACAGTACGGAAAATGGTTTCCCTAGGAAAAATGGTAATGTAAATATTACTTACTGGATATAATTAAAATATAATATAATTGAAAATTAAATACTGAGTGTTTGCATGCGATATGTTCGTATGTAAGTACAGTTTTAGTGACATTTACAGGCGAGTGACATCTTTGTATATTGTCATTCTTCGTAGGGAAGCTTACTTTCGGTACTGTCGGTACATTTGGGTGCAATGTAGGCCTCTTGTTTAAGAAGTAGCACACGAGAAGAAACTTAATCACTCTTAATTATAAATGACAATTTACCTATGAAACACCAAATATTGAAAATTTAAAAATCCCAAAACTCAAACTTCATAATCGCCCAAAAATTTCGAAAATCTCATCCCAAAGAAGCCTACGTTACACACATATGTACACGTTATATATGTAAACGTTTTATATCTCCTCAGAGATAATTTATTAAATCTAAACATCGAAATCCTAATTTATTCAACGAACGATGTACAACAATTATAATACAGTATGCTTGTACGTAAATACGGAATATAATACTGTTACAATCGGGTGCAATTATAAGTACATACAATTATAATTTACACTCTAACGAAGGAATTCCAAAGAATTTCATTATCAGCATACGTCAGATTCACGATTAATCCGCGATCGTACGTGATCCAAATGAAATTAATCGGCAGTCGTTTCGTCGCTTTGTGCGTAGAAGCTGATTTCGTGCTCGTGAAGTGAAATTCAAGGTATTTTTATTTCAATAACTAACAATAAGAATTACGTTCCCATCACCCGCGTGAACGATCATCTAGCTTCGTACCGTTGAATTCAATTATTCAATCGATTCGAATTAACCGGATAATGATCTAAATCGTGTGTCGATTGTGCAGTATGCGTGGTTCGTTTTCTTGCAAACGATATTTTGAAACTTTCGAAACAGGTACTTGGAACATCTACGAGAAAATTATTTTATCATTTTTTAATCGTAATCGTAAATTTTTTATTATGCTTTGTGTCAAATGAATTTCGTCCCTGAACATACTGCACGGAAGACAGGATTAACACGTTCGTTACTAGCACCTAGTAGATTCACCACTACTATTTTCATAGTAAAATATTTGAAAGCACCTGAAACAAAACAATTGTAATCGCAAATACGAAAAGCATCAAGCTGGTAGCGCACGTGTTAATTTTTAATTTGGTACACTTAGACTTTGTCCAATATCAATTAGTTGTTCGAAGTCTTTTGTAATATTTTGGAGATACTCCGCAGCACTTGAAGTCCTCAGAATTTGAATTCCTCAGTGATGAATCAAACTTCTCTGGACCCACAAATCAAACTAATCCCCATATCCATGTACTTATTCAAAAATTCGTATAATTCTTCCTTATAAAATCTACAAACATTGTAAAGTAAATTATTGCAACGATGATCGCAGAAACCATGATAAATGTTAACGATTCACCTACTTATGCAATTATCAATTTATAAAGACTCCGAAGCAGTCAATTGATTTTGGACAAACAACAACATAAGAAGTACACGTTTCGACTTGCCCCCATCCCTGCACATTCACCTTCCATTAATTCAGCCCCATTTCGTGGCTATCGTGTACAACGACCGAAGAAGTTCCAGCGCCCTGTTATCCGACAGCGTGGTTTCATCATCCTGCAACGAGTTGCTGTTTGTCGTTCCTTTTTCCGATCGCCTCACAAAGTTCGCCGAATGTTCCGTGGTCGTTCGAAACTTGCGACTCTTCCTACTTCTGAACGTGGTCACCGGAGGATCGGTCAGCATCGCAGTAGTGGAAGCACTCCTCACCTGATTCGCTGACCTAACAGGTAAGCTCAGCTGGTTGATGCCAGCCACGATATTCTTCGACTCCTCGGAGGAGAACTCGTTGACAGGTAGCTCCAACAACGTCTTCAGCAACTCCTCCTTCTCCCGTTGCATCGTCTGGTTCGTGAGGTCCCTGCAGTGTTGCACCAACAGCAGCACCAGCTGTCTGACAGTCTCGTTGCTGTCGGCCTGCTTCATCACCCTCATCAAGGTATTCGTACTGGAAACGTTCAATTTACCAAACAACTTCTCAGCGATCTCGCTTTCGGTTCCGTTTGATTTGTCTGAGTTTGACAGGCCGATGGGACCGGGAGTCGGTACTGTGGAGGTCAACAGACTATCAGGCAAGGATTTGATAGACGTGATGGACGGTATGGTAGTGATACTCGGTCGCGTGGTGATCACTGGTTTAGGTGTCACCGTGTTCTCCGTTGTGAAGGTCGTCGGAAACAGGGAAAAGGTCGTAGGTGAATCCCGGTCCCTAGACAGCCGCTGCGTCAGAGGTACATCCTCCAAGAACGATTCGTCTGAACTCTCTGACATCTCATCCTGAAGAGACGTGTTCGTGTAGTCCAACTGTTCCTGGTTCTCTGTAGAACTGTCTGCTAAAGTGGTCGTACCCAGATCCGATTCTAATCCATGGTTGATCCGTTGGGGGTCCACGAACACTGAGGTCTCCCAAAGACGGGTGACAGTGGGTGAAGATGTCCAATGATCGTCGTTCAATTTTGACTCTTCGTTTGAGTTCGTAGACTCAGTGTAGTCGTTTGAACAAGGTGTGGTGTCGGGACTGTAGGTCGTCGTTGTGTACTCCGACACCCTGGTTGTCGACAGAGGCCTCTCTGTGGTCTCAGTGTGGTCCTCAACGCGATTATAAAGATCTCTGAACTTCTTGTAACTTGATCTTGAAGCAGGAACAGGTTTTGATTCGGCTATCAGGGATTTGTGATGTGAGGTTCTGTGAGGAGCCCTACTTGGATCTGTAGTTCTGGAATCTATAATCCTACTTGAATCAGTTCTACCTGAATCTGTAACCCTACTTGGATGCGTAGTTCTACTGGAATCTATGATTCTACTTGGATCCGTAGTTCTACCTGCATCTGTAACCCTACTTGGGTCCGTAGTTCTACCTGAATCTGTAATCCTACTTGGATCCGTAGTTCTGCTTGGATTCGTGGTACTCGATCGCACAGTATGGACAGTTACTGGTGTACTACCATAATTTTCAGGCTTTGAAACAATTCTCTCGTTGTCCCTGCGAACTGTTTCTGCGTGTGTTTCAAAGTACGGAGGAGTCAGTTGCTGCTCAGGTTTCTTGCTGGTGGTCTTCTGTTTCCAATTATGTGTAACCATGTGTACAAACACCGATGGCGCAGAAGGTGTAGGTGAGACTAGGTGATTGTCGTTTATCGGGGTGGTAACGAAAGATTTATCTCCGTAAGATTCTGTAATAATCGAAACGCTATTATTTTGAAAGCCTCCGACTCTATTCTGTGTTTCATCCGAAGGAACGTAGTTGTCCGTGACGAGTGCCCCAACATTTTTACCAATCTCGTTGTTCTGACTATAAAAGCTCGTGTCAGTGGCGTAAGAAGTACTGGGGTGATCCTCAGTGAAGGTATCCTCCGTTGTAGGCGCAGACGTATCAAAATAAACGCTAGTCGCAGAGTTAGTCACTACATTCGTGCTAGGTTCGTACACATCTTGGAAGGACATCCTAGGAGTGGTGTAATAAGTACTTGGCAAGGTGCTAAAGCTCTCGTAAACATTATCCTGAATGGTCGTAGAAGGTGGTTCAAAGGTGGTCGAGTAATCTGTCGTCAACTTCTGTCTGATGTCGTTATCATCAGAAAATTCTAACACCTCGTCCTTCTCTTTGATCGATGAAGTATAATCCTGCTCTGTATCAGAGTACACAGTAGTCGTTCGCCATTGTTCAGTGGTTGTAGGTGGCTCAGTGGGTCTAATTTCAGTTAGCACTCTTTTGAACGAATCTGGGTCCAGCAAATACGCGGATAAAGCATGAGTGAACACCTGCGCTAGCTCTCGAAGTTTGGTGCTGTTGGACTTCCGCAGCTCGTCCAGAGATCCTCCACTTTGCTGCAGCTCTAAATCATCGTTATAATCTTCGCTATAACTAGTGTTATCCGAACGATCTTCAGTCGTCAAGTTATTGCCGTCAGAAGAGTCGTTTAGCTTAAACAACTCGACATACGAGTTAACGGTATGTTGTGTCAATAGACCAGCTGGTACCTGCACGGTTCCATTACTCTTCTTCGTGATCACCGATTTTTCTACATCCTCTTCAGCTTCGAAGTTGATAGACGAATCCGTTGTGTCGTTGGACTCGAAGTTCTCGGTAACCGTGGAGAAATACAGAGCCAGAGAGTGCAACGTGGACGGAGCCGGAGGAGCAGACACGTTTCTCCTTTCCTCAACTTTCAACCCATCCGACAGACTCGGAACCTTATATTCCAGGTTCCTCAAAGAGTGCAACATACTCAACGCGTGCTCCCTCTCCGACAATCTTGTGTTTCCTTTAAGCTTGCTCAAGGTGGTCGGAGTAGGATACTTCAGCTTCGGTATGAGAGTCTTAGCAGAGGTGTACGTGGGCACCGTAGGAGTATACGGAGTAGGCTTCGAGGTAGTAGTATTGTTAGAATAATAATTCCTGGTGAAGGGTACATATGGACCTAACGTCGACATAACCTTGCCCTGCTTGTACGTAAAGCTCCTATCATAAGGACTCAAATCTCTTTCCGTCATGGTATTCGGTTGATAAAGCACCGTAGTCCTAGAGGGTTTCTCCGTGGTGCTGCTGATGAAGTTCTGTCGATACCCTGGCGAAGTGGATGGATTCTTGCTGGAGAGTTTGGTATCAGCCTCCAATTTATTATACTGACTATCCACCGTATTTCGTGTCACGGGACTGTCGGTTCGCCCGAAACTGCCGCTGTGAACGGTGGCAGTGGGCGTGGTGAACTTCGAGTACGCAGCACTAGGAGTTTCGGTGTTTCGATAGTTATCAACGATTGTGTACGAACGAGTGGTTGAAGGGATCGTTCCTGAGTTACTGCCCGTATCAGTTCTATCGTTGTTATTGTTGTTATCGCTGCCGTAATAATTCATGAAGGTGCTGCGGACGGTAGTGCCCTGGCTCGATCGATAATCATAATTACTGTTGTGGAACAGGAACGGCTCCGTAGTTGGCGGGGTGTCGGGGAACGTGGGTGGATTCGTTGCCACAGTTATTTCCGAGGTGACTTCGTCGTTGCATGGGGGTGCAGTGCTTGCTACGTACTGAGTTGTTTCGTAGGGAACGGATGTAGTTGTTACAAATGGTAGGAATTCTCTCTGCGTCGAAATATCGTTCTCCTGTCGCCAGGTTGTGGAGTCATAATTCGCATTTCGCGTACTAGAATCGCGATTGACGTACAATTGGTAGTAATACTGATGGGAATTGCCGGAATTTTCGTCGAAGCGATTTGCACGATTGCCAACGAATGCTGCACTCTCTGCGACCTGCTGAGACTCCTTTATGGGAGTAGTATTATCTGCACGAAAGGTGGTTGACTCCGTGTAAGCTGGTGTGACCCTCTGTGAAACTGTAGGGACCGAGTTGCTCCTTGTTGAACTCTTGAATTTCAATCTCTTCAAGGCTCCTTTCTCGTCACGTTGGTTATTCGAATTCCTACTGGTAACGTGATAATTCTGAGCCTTCTTCGGGGTACTGTAATAGTTCTGGCTCGTCGTCGAGTACCTATTAACGTTCCCTTCCTCGGTATTTCTTGCAAACTGATTGAACTGCTGCTTCGAGCTGGAAGCCTGACCAGATTGGAACCCATTGGCACCAAATAGATTACTATCCCTCGGAACATTGGATTCTTGGTTGAAATTATTGCCGGTGTCGAAGTGTCGAGATTGTTTGATCCTCTCTCTGTTCGATTGCACTTGGTTCTCCTTCGGAGGCTGCTCGTACGTTTTAATTCTCCCATTTTGTCTACCGTCGTAGTTGAGATTCTGAACGTCGTAATAATCCTGTTGGCCACCGTTCTCGATCGATTGCTGGTAATCCAATTTTGGCTTTCGCGATTCGGCTCGCCGACGTTCCTCTTCGAGTTCTTCGCTACTTTGTTCGTACAATTCCGTAGATTTACTGCAGTCCACCTTGAACCACCAATCGCAAATCAACTGCGACTGTTGAAAGATGGTACCGTTTGGACAAAGGAACGATATTTTGCGACCGTTGTCGCAGATGTGAAACACCTGAAAGAAAAAGATCACTTTTAAAATTCGAGTTAAGTTTCATATTTAGCAATTTGTGCAGTTAATTTAAATTTTCGCAATTTTTACAATCTCAAGAAATGTAGACATTTTGGAACGTAGAACTCCGGTCTTTTTAAAAATTTTGTGCACTCCTATTTTGTCTCGTACGGCCATATAGCGAGACTGCACTATATTTTACTTTACATCTTTCGTGAAATTGTATGTATAATCAAACAAAAACTTTCCATCCACGAGAACGTTCTGCTTATTGAGTGGCTCAATTATATTATTGCGCAACAAGAAACGTTGTCACGAGGTTGAATCTTGCAATTTGATTAAAGCAATTACGTTGAATCGAGATACGTATCAAGCCATTCATCGCTTACTTGACAATTTGTCTCCAAGTCAGCGTAGTAACCACCTTTCAGGCCGCGACAGCTGAACGATGTGACTGGAATTGTGGTGAGAGCCGGGAAATCTACTCCAGGCTGTCCTGTCACGCCTATGAAAAAAGCGGTTCTGGTTACTCTTCTCTTAAAATCTCTTCGACGTCTCAATATTTCTCGATGAAACAAAACTTTTTTGTTCACGATACACGAGTTTTATCATAGTACGAAAGCAAAATAATAAGAGTTTGAAAACATTCGTGCAAATTAAATATTTGTATTACATTGTTAGGTGATGACTGATGAACGTAGATGAAAACGTGGACATGAAATCTGACGTAGTTCGATGACATAAAACTGGTTCAAACTAGCTATTTAAAGCTTATGATTTCCATAAAATAACTATGTAGATGTTCTTAGAACAAAATGGCGGAATGTTCATTATAAACGATAAGTAATTTGAAAACATATAGTAATTCTACTATGAGTTGATAGAAAAGTATGTTAAACTAGCACTTATGCCTAATGTTGCATTATTTTGCAATACTTTTATCTCATCAAATTATGTCAGACTACCTATGATACATTAAACTTATTTTGTATATTAAAAGTATATACATGCACAACATTTAATAAAGAGCAACACATTATTCAAGTTGAAACATATAGAGAAGTTATAGAATGTTTCTGTTAAAAACAAAATAGTTTTTGTGGCTTTATATTGAAACCCATAATACCAGCTATATAATTCTGTAATAATAATTGAAATTTAGAAATATGATCTGATGTGAAAAGATCAATTTTTTACACAAATACACTTCTTGTGAATAGTATCAATTTATAGGGTGTACATAATGAAGAAGAAACTTCTTTTGAAAGTGGAACAAAGACCGAAGCAACGTTCTTAACGTTCTTTTTGCTCGAACGAGATCGATTTCCTAACCGATTGATAGATCGGTTGTCGTCGTTTAAGGCAAAAAAATATACCGACAGGATGCATGCACATTATTCTAAAGATAGGAAGCTGAAAGAGAAAGCGGCTAATGCAGTACTTGTACGATATTATTAATAATACCCGCTCCTTTGAGCCATTCCTTGAGAAGATCCGCATTGCCGAAGAAGACTGGGAAATAGACGCGAAAGAAAGTACTTTAGAAGAAGAATGGAAGAGGATTAAATAGTTAAATCTCGACGTTAGTAAATTAGCGTTGGAACCTTGATAAATTTGGTACTCGCCATTCTTCTCCGGTGCTAGTCTTTTGACAATCTTCTTCAGGGATTCATCGTTCTCTACAGACGCCTCTACGCTCGAAACATCCAATTCGGATAGGAACTTCGGCAAACTTGCTCTTTTATTGCTATTTTCTGACTAGAAAGGGAATGCAACTTGTAAATGAAACAAGTTTCTACGCTATTCGATCGCTTTTCTAAACGATTCGTGAATTTCTCGAAAATTAACACGCTGAATGATGCACTAATAATTTCTAAATTCAGAAATTTAGGGATATGGAAATTTAAATATTTCGTAATTTAGAGAGTTGGAAATGTTTGGAAATTTCGGAGTTAGAATATGGATTTGGAAGTTGGAGATTTAAAAATTTAGAAATCTGAAAATTTAGAGATTTAATCCAGAAACTTGAAAACTTAGAATCCTATGTAAATTTTGCAAGTTTTTGGATCAAGAGTTGTCTACAAGATGCTCGTTTTATATGGCCTTTTCTACGGTTCTGTACAGTTTTACAGTTCTGTTCCTACAGTCCATATGGCCATATAGCGAGACTGTACTCGTCATCTCTAACTTCGTGTGGCACTCAACGTGTTAATGCTATTATATTACTATTGTACAAATAAAAGGTACTTCTTTCAGTACAAAATATTCCAATCAATTTTAATGCAAATTAGCAGTTATAATCACCTCTGTTTCACAGTTGCTAGGCATAAAAGTAACCATTGAACCTGAAAAATTGAATAGCACATAAACGTCGGATTCTGAGAAACAATTTCTCATTTATTCGCAGAATTATAAAATTGCTTTCTTTAACAATCGAAGACTGTTACGGACATAAATTAAAAGAAACAATTTCTGTCAATATCGATCAGTAATAGCACATTAACGTAATTATATAACAATGCATTGTATATAACTGTATCAATTATGTACTAATGTATTGTATAAGTCTTTAATAAGGTTGGGTTTATTTAAATAAACGGAAGTGAATTATACTTACATAAAAATATGATTACTTCAAGATAAGCCATTCTCGTCATATCTCTGTGCATGGTTCTGTAACAAACAAATTATACCAACTGAATTATTACGTTCAATAGAAGTTCTTGTTCCAACTGTTTGCAACAATATTTAATTTTATTGAACGTTTACAAATATGAGACTAAATAAAAAAAAACTGTAAGATTCAGAAAAATGAAATGTACAGACATAAGATATCTATAAAACTAGAGGATGTAAGAATGAATAAAATTAAAACTACCAACATTTACCATAAACCCGTCCATAAACTTTATATTGTAAGTTAATTACAACACGTATCTTCCCGCAGAAGAGTACAAACCGCGACGATTGATCTGTAATCTCGTTCGCGTCCTTTCAAGATGTTCTTTCGTTAAGTACAATTTCCCACGTTTATCACTCGTACAACCATGAAACGACACCAATAAGCATCAACGACCGATCGATCTAACGAAGAAAACGTTCACAGTCAGATCGCGATAAAGCGGTACAAGGATTCACTCCGTGGAACATAACCGGTGATTACCCGTGAAATCGATTATCCTAATCAAATCCCTTGGCCATGGTAATGGGGTTTCCATTACTCGCCATGCTAAACCGGGATCGAAGCATGTCCTGTATTATAGCCCGGTGTCCGTGGCTCGGTGACATTCAATCGGACATCGTGGCTCGTTGTCGGAAGAACAAATGGCCGCATCCAAGTGTTCGATGATGTAACCCTGAAGACGGTAGAGAATATCTTGTTCATTCTCACGGTTCACCGATTCACCGGACTTTCAAAATGATTACGGTAGTCATTAAGTTGCCGGTTGGCATTTGATGCGACGCGCAATTTATGGTTAATCCTTTGGACAGACCATGATGAGTATTATAATGACGTTACTTTCACTCTCGCGCGGCTCGATTACTCTTTACTTCGATATGATTATGATAACTTGACTTGTTGCACGATTACTATCTTCAACGATTACTATCTTCAACGATTACTTGCATTCATTGATTTTCAGCCTTCAGTTCCGAGTGTTTAACATTGGCGTAATGCAAGTTTTGTGGCGCTTTCTTTTGTAATCGTGCCAATGCCGTATACAGGATTTATTGCCTCTTCGAAATTTCGAGTGACACGATCTGGTTTTATACGCAGTCTTATGCCTTTTACAATTTTTAGCTACTTGTACTCGAAGGTATTTTTCCTGTTAAAGGTAGTTTTGCGAGGTTCCAAAATTTTCTGATTGAAAAGTCCTGTTTTGTTCGAAGTTCTTTATTACTACTGTTACAAACTTTGTAAGTTTGTAAATTTGAAGAGTAAAAAATTTGAAAATTTTTATACAAACTTGATAACTAATTTATAAATTCCAAGAGAACACAGAGATGGAAAAATGTGAAAGCTTAATAATAATGGTTCTCTTTACATCCTGCATGTCAGTAATGATCTACAAGCCCGAATTTTGGGTTGTCCAAGAGCATTTCGATCCCAACTTTACGCCAATGCATCCACGAGCATGACAAAAACGACCCAGGATTTAATGAATTTTCATTTCCGTGAACAAAGCGGTAGACAATTGTTCTCTCGGATAACGAACGCCTTTATTCGACGCAGCGGGGTGACAAATCTACGATTGTTCCAGGGGTTGAATTTCCTTTCAGCACGGATTTTTATGCTTTGCAACGGATAACGATGCAACGTTGTTTGCTTTAATTCGAATAAAAATCGATGGGGTTAGTACAGATTTATTCGCAACCGTTCGTTTTAATCGGATTTTAGCTTTATTTTAATGAAACCAAAGAGCGTCGTCGAATAATGTTCTATTATCTGTGAACAAGCTTGAAACTTTGTTGTTCATTCCTTCTAAGATCAATTTGAATAACTCTTTCATTTATTATCTGTTTAATTCACCAGTATACATAGATTAAATGTAACATTAAACACAGTATATTTAAAATACTTGCATCTTTTATCGATGCAAACGGTAAAGTATTTTCAGCGACTTCTGAAAACTAAATTAATTTTATTTTTATTTTTTAATTATGTTATAACAATTGATCTTTTATTTGTTAAGAAGTATTAAACATAAGGCAGGAGTATAAATAATCATACAGTTCAATAGCTGATCACTTTGATACACCAACAGCATTAGGGAAGTATTTCTAAAAGTATATATAAAGTAAGATTTATATAAGATTTTGTATAATTACAGTTTTACAAAATATTTATAAACATATCCAATAAATTCTAATTATCAGAAATAACAGAATTTGTTCGAAAATTGTTCTCGAGGAGGAATACATATTGAATTCAAGATGGCGGCCGAAGAGCACCCTCTAGACAAAAACGTTCCATGAAATATTTCGTCAAGGAAGACACAATTCATACAGACCAAAAACTTATATTTTATGCAAAGTACATACTAGTAGACTATTATACAAGTATACTGTAACTAGTTACTGTCTACACAGTATCGTTTGAGGTTAGGATCCGCAAAGCTTTCCATCGCGAATATTCAGCTCATTATGGATCGAGTCCACGGTCTCGCAACAATTACGTCGTCTCTAATTACCGCAATTTCTGGAAACAGCAATGCGGTTTATATCAGAGGGGTTATACCGAATTTCCAGTAATCGGTCCCGAAGGTTTTGCCAAGTCTAAGGAGAAGGGAAGCTCCGGGCCCAGGCGGATAGGCGATGTTGAAACAATAGCCGGCAGATAGTGAAACAAAACTTGGCGTCTTAACGAGCGCGTACTCGCATACGTACCGCCTTCCTCTTTTGTAATGCTAATTCAAAGGAGGCAATTATTTCAGGAGTAACCGGTAACCTTCTAGTTTCTCGAACGACACCGAACAACCGGCCGGGTATCGTCCTTAGTTACCGAAGGATACGCGCGAAAGTCGGCCGAGAATCTGCCGGATAATCGAGAAAATTTAACAACCAACGGAAAGAAACCTGATGCGACAACGGCCGATTACGTCAGACCTGCTAATTATTTTCAGATGCTCATTGTTAGGTTTCCCGCGTTGGCGAGGATGATTTCGTTATGGGGACCGCGGATGATCAATGTGTATGCTGTCGATATTTTAACTATTTTGCGGTGGTACGTGGATTTGACGATTTGGAAATTTGGGTATTTGGAAGATTAAAATTCGGAAATTTAGGAATTGGGGATTTGGAAGTTGAAGATTTGGGATTTGGAAGATTAGAACTTGGAAATTTAGGAGTTGGGGATTTAGAGATTTGGGAATGTGGGATCCGAAAATTTGGGAAATTGGAAATTTAGGAGTTGGGAATTTGGAAGTTGAAGATTTGGGAATTTGAAAGATTAGAATTTGGAAGATTAGAATTTGGGGATTTAGAGATTTGGGAACGTGGGATCCGAAAATTTGGGAAATTGGAAATTTAGGAGTTGGGAATTTGGAAGTTGAAGATTTGGGAATTTGAAAGATTAGAATTTGGGGATTTAGAGATTTGGGAACGTGGGATCCGAAAATTTGGGAAATTGGAAATGTAAGAGTTGGGGATTTGGAAGTTGAAGATTTGAGAATTTGGAAGATTAGAATTTGGAAATTTAGGAGTTGGGGATTTAGAGATTTGGGAATGTGGGATCCGAAAATTTGGGAAATTGGAAATTTAGGAGTTGGGGATTTAGGGATTCGGGGTTTGAGAATATAAAATTTGGAAGTCGGAAATATTCGAATTTGGGGGCTTGGGAATTGGGGTAATTCGAAGTTTGAGAATTTGGAGGTTTGGAAATTTAGGATTTGGAAGTTGAAGATTTGGGGACCTGAAAAATTCAGAATTTGGAAAATTAGGTATTTAGAGATTTGGGAATATAGAGTCTGAAGATTTGGAAATTTAGAAATATAGGAATTTGAGAAATTATTGGTTTGGAAAATTCAGGAGTGAGTTTGGGAAATTTAGGGAATTTGGGAACAATAAAAAACATTGCCTTACCGAAAATATAGAATATTCTAATATCAACCAAAAATTTATATGTTAATTTAGAAACTTGTTAATTAATTTCCTATTGAGTCTACAATTAAGTTTCATAAACATTTGCTGTTGTGATAATTTTCTTCGTCCTTACTGCAAATCCAACGAAACGACACGAGGTAGCATCACGTTAGGCTAACAATCCAATGAATCGAGTTGGCTGATATTATCGCGAATGCAAGCTGCGTGTTGCGAGAAACAGATTACTTTTCCCGATGAAATTCAATCGAGAAAGTAGCACCGACAAGATCGTGCATTGCTCACAAGGATGAAGCTGTCTAGTTCCATTAAGTTCTAAAATCCAACGATGCATATCCAAACACGGGTAAAATTCTTGAACTATTCAAATAATTCTGATAATTCAAATTGTATTTTGACGAATCTCGTGACGCACTCCTTGCGTCACTTACTCTTACAGCTGTGATCAATTTTACTCGAATACGCTTTAATTTTAAGTGCAATTATTTGCATAGTTCATTGACACCAAATTGACATAACATTTCAACTTTCTTTATTTTAATATTGTAGTGATTAATTAGTTCTGACGCACCTGGAAAATATATTATAGTGCAAGTGGTTAAATTCAAGTCTTTTAATAACACATTCTACGTACTTAAATTTTGCCTACATAATAGTGAAATAAAAAATAGAGCAGTAAAAAATTCTTGCAACTTTATAAAAAATATTCTGCCATAATATACAAATTTTTATGGATCTAATGATGAGTGAAGTCTATACGAAGAATATGCTCTAGTTCCACAAGAAATCATAATGAATTTAATTCGATATTTTACAGTAAGCAATTTCTCTACTTCATCCTGTCTATAATATCCAAGTCCCAGGACTATTAATCTTGCGCTAAAAAACTTGTAACAGAACTGTCTCAGCCACGTCAGTTCCGAGGCTGTGCTCGATTATCTTATCAAGATGTCGAAATCATTTAATGATCGTCTCGCAACGAACTTGCACAGGGAATTACCGGTTCGAATTTAGAGTTGCTCAATTGAGACTTGAAATGATGTATCGAAATCTTCGATCACTTTGTAATAGATTTATTACGAATCTTAAATTGTTAATATGGTCAGTTGAAAAGTATTAGCTGGTTATTGAGCTTGCAACGATTCGGAAGTTTCTGTTGGGTCCATTGTTCCAAACCATTTGTGAAATTGAAACAAACAGATCTTCTCTTCCTATCGTTCGGCTTCGTCGAGGCGAATAATGGCGAAGTTAATTATGTGAATCAGCCGTGACATTTTTCGAAGCACTTTGTTATGGTGTAAAACGAGAAGTTCTCCTTTCTATTTATCGCTCTGTAAAGAAACTTGTTCGCCATCTTTCTTGCTATATTTCCTATATTGATTTTATTGGCTATATTTTATTAGTTTTATTAATTTTATTCACTTTTCAATTTTATTGGTACAAACAGAAAATTGTGTGACTTGTTATCTACAAAAATGCAACGGAATTTAGAACATGAGTCTGTAGTCCTAATCGTGCGTCGCCATTTTGTCTTCATTTTTAACACGTGACTATTCGAAATGATAGACAAATTTCTATTCATTAAATGTCGACAATTTCATTTATTATCAACTGTCAACTATCACTAGCTTTTGAATTTTATTTATTTTTCAAGTTATCTTTTCAAGATGATTTCTTCTAAAATAGCTGTCCTTTGAGTGGACAAAATATTAAAAACATTGAAATATACGAAGAATATGAAAAAATTCAACACGATTCTTCTTCTCTCGGTAAAAGTTCCAATATTTTATGCAGTGTTTTAGGTTATGAAGAACTTCGTTAAAGAAACGTGTTTTTTGAAGATTTTCCCATGTATGCGTAGCTAGCATCTTACGTAAAGCATTGTATTCATTATGGGAGAGTTCTAGTAACTGGTTGTTCCCTTCGTGACTGAGTTTTGGTGCTATAATCCTTTCATACTGAATCATTTTCTTCGTGTCTTCATCTTTTTTTTTCTTGTCTCATTTATCTTGATAAATCTTGATTCTTCCGGTGATGCGAGACTTCGTCAATACAGAGGAAGTTCATCAGTAAAATTCTGCACGTTTATCGTGATAACAGTATATATTAATTAATTACGTCTGCACAGTTGCATTTTATTTATGAATGAACTGGAAGAAAAGTGGCCTTAATTATTTTTAATTTCCTCAAATCCTCAAATTCCCAATTTCTAAATTTTTCAATTTTTCAATTTTTCAATTTTTCAATTTTTCAATTTTTCAATTTTTCAATTTTTCAATTTTTCAATTCTTTAATTTTTCAATTTTTCAAGTTTTCAATTTTTCAATTCTTCAGTTTTTCAATTCTTCAATTCTTTAATTTCTCAAATTCTCAATCATCCAATTTCTCAAGTTCTCAATTTTTCAATTTCTCAAGTTCTCAATTATCCAATTCCTCAATTTCTAAATTTTCAAAATTCAACTCTTGAAATCTCCAAATATCGAAAAATCCCCACGATGAACGCAAAAATTGCGCTCGTTCTCACGCAGCGCGTTCCTTCGATGAGCACACAACTTTTGATCAGGAGCGAGTATCAAATCCTGCGGTTCTCGTCAAAAATGAACGACATGAGAACGGTCGCCTCTTCGACCGGCTCTTTCAATTCAGGAAATGTTCAACGCGAGATCGTAATAGAGCAGCGCCTTATGAAACATCCTGTTCACGAATATATAGTTGGTACACATACGAGCGGTAGACTTTCGGTCGCAGCGATGGCGACAGGACGGGAAGGCAAGCTCACACCGACTCGAGAGAAGCGGAAGTACATAAGCCTCCTACCGCGGATCATATCGCCGTTATCGTGTCCGACGATGACCCTAAACCACGAAGAAGAATCCGCCCGTGTTTAACGATCTCAACTGGCAGAAGAAAGGTCATTTGGGGCCACTCACCGACGCCTTCACCGTCGAGGAAGATCGTCAGATATCTCAGAACGGAATCTGATTGCCGTCCTCGTGGCAAGAGATCTTAGAAAGCGGCGAACCGACTAGCAACCGATATTGAGTCATGTCGAGACGAATTGCGGGCCTTCCGCAACACGGAGATGCGTTTCTCTCCTGGCATCGGTCTTCGAAGAAAAATTGACTCGAAACCTGATTGCTCGAAATTGAACAATTTTTAACGAAATATTTTGCAACGACTTGTTATCTCGGTAATTAAACAGATTCAGATATTTGCAATCTACGATCTGAATCGAGCTTTGCGAGGATAAGCACGTTCGTTAAATATTGCTTGAGTAAAGTTTGTCGCTGCAGGGTTAAACGAGTATGACGACGTATTAGTTCTGAAAGAAATAGACAGGTTTTTGAACAAAATGAGTACGAGTGTATTTACGTTTGAAGTTGTGTCGGCCATTTTTCGAGGACTCTTCAAATATTAAGGGAGAAAACAAATCGTTTGTAAAGCTGTACATAAATGTCGCAGTTTATTTCGATGACCTGTCGACTCTTCAGAAATGCATTTATTTATATATCAAGGGATAAATCGTTTAAGTTAATGAAACTTGAATGAAATTCATAACGATACGTATCGAGGAAAGCGGTACCTAACCTATACATAATATTCGAAATAGAAATAAACATAAAAGGGAATATTCTTGTTTCTAATATTTGTTATATAGGATAGCATAAATTTGTATAGTATGTACTATATTAAGTTTGTATACCACCGTCGCATAATTTAGACTTGTTAAATTGTTCACAGAAGTTTGAATTCTTGATTACTGAATATTTCATCAATTTCGACGATTTGAATATTAAAAATCTTGTTAGGAAAATTTTCATTTAAAAAATTTGTAAATTGAGACATTGAAAAATTTGAGAATTTGTAAATTTAGAAATGTGTATTCAAATAAATTTTATTTATAATGCAATCTGTTCTGAGTTCAGCAGTATACCAAACATACGGAGTTTCTAATCGTTATACGTATAATTTAGTTTGGACCTATCAATCGTAAACGAAGTTCCGCAGCACCACAGTGAAATTTTAGGATAGGGATTTACGAAGTTCAATTACGTTATGACAAGTTAAAGCCCAGGCCAGAATTTATGAAATCCCAGTTTGGACTTCGACCTATTAAGAAACTTGCTATGTTGACTAAAATAGGATATTTGAGTTAAAACAGGATATTTGTCTTAAGCTAAAATACGATATTTAATTTCAGCTGAAATTTGACCTCGGTTAGGTCGAATTTCTGAATGACGTTTCTCCCAAAAATACGACAAAACGGTGTCCATTTATTGCATTTCAGAATTATTTTAGTCATCGATAACTGTATATAAGCTCCCATCAGTTTTCTTGTATTATTAAGGAAAATTTTAAATAAAACGAGCTTAAGATTTATAATATAAAGAATTACGAGTGAAAAATTGAGATACGAGAGAATATAAAGACATCGAAAGATCCAACAACCATATTGTTTTGGTCATGCAACGTTTATTAAACGAATTTAATGCGATTCGAGCAGCGTGTCATCATTTGCCCGAGACGGAAGCGAAACGAGCGACTAGTACGATTTATTGAACGGCCGTTGATCCGGAAGACGAGGGCCACTTTCGCCGGTAGAACATCGAGTACATACGTTGGGTTACCTACGACCCCACAGGACATTTGCCTCTCTTCACACATGCGATTCCACCTCCAACTACCTCTCTTTCATACCATCGCCAGAGAAACGTTGATTGTCCTCCGGTTTTCTCGCGTGGTACCGGCAAAGAAACTATGACATAAGTGAAATTACAGACACACGTGCTGCCGGTACACATGCTGCACACTTTCTGAAGAGGCTGTTGTGCGATGCTATCGCGTTCGCCGCCGTGATTATCCATTACGAACGTAATCATAAAATAATGAGGATGATTTTCTCGGATCCTTATGAAATATTATATTCGCTGAAAAAAAAGTGGAGAGGGTACGGTAGTTGACAACATTCACTTGCTTTTGAGTTGAAAGTAGAGTAAAAAATTAATGAATAGAAAGTGAAGAGTATTATGATTTGCAAAATTTCCATAAGAACAGTTCTGTAATTTAAAATGAACCGAAGGTCTTAAATATTCTTTCTATAAGGACATCACGTAGTTGCAATTTAGCTAATAATTTGCAATATTTACTTTCGGTTAACCTCACGCAACTGCATTTAAGCTGTTAAATATCTGTAATCTACAATATTTATTTCCGTTTGTAATAGGTTCTATCTTGAGAATTACTCGCAAATTAATGGGTTTGTTAATCGAGTTGGTAGCAACATGGTACTTTAAGGTTAGGATGTACAGGGAAAACGTGATCACTTTAACTATCTTTAGCTATTTGTGGGAAAATGTTCGACGAAATTATGCAGTAATGGAGGTTTGAAGATTTCAACCCTACTTTTTGCAGTGAAATAGATTTCATCAAACACGAAAGCAGTATTTTATTTAATTAAGAATTTAATAAAAAGCGAAGAGATTTTCGTATTATCATAACAAAGAAGAGAAAGGGTAAGGTTCATCTTTCACGGTTTCTCTACATAAGTTTGAAAGAAAACGAAAAAAATCTGATTTTCCCAACCAGCACGATACTTTCTACGTAATACGCGGTAACAATTCTGCTCAATTCTCAGGAACGTAAAATGTTACGTCTTCGAATGCTAATTCATCCTATCTGCGTCGAGTATAGTAATACATCTTACGTTATTAATCCGTAACCACGGCTTTCTCCTTAGCGAGTCGGCTGTAATGTAACAAAACGAAAGAAAGAAAGAAAGGAGGGAAAAAAAATGAATGAAAGAAAGAAAGAAAAAATGGATTTAGTTTGGCGGCGTGGAAACCGGAACTCGGAAGCGTGTTTTGTGGATTTTATAGGTTCTGGCGTGCGTGACGTTGCCGAGTTACAGTATGAAGGTGTGCGTTGTTTCTTCCATCGTGAGATACAACGCAATGTCGACCATGGGAACCACCTTTTCTTTATGTTTAATTAATCACAGTCATAATTATATTGTTCCGAGGGAGTTATATTGTTTTAGCGTTTAAACTGTTGTTTACGTCACACCGCTGGTGTCATGTAAATAGGTCAACAATTACAAAAAAAGAAACAGAACTACGATTTCTAGGTCTCTTAAGATTCGTTTGGAAATTGGAACGTGTATCAGATCGTATTGTGTATTAGATCGTTCTGCTGAAAGGAGAATAAATTTATTTGCTTGGAGAATAATGAATATCGCTATTGAGTTGTTAGGTGTGCGAATGAGCAACGTTCTTTAATTGGTACGTTTAATTTAAGATCAATTCAATCTCTCTCTTTGGTGAATTTTGAAATGCGAACACTTGAAAATTGGGGAATTTGCGGATTTGCGATTTTTAAAAATTGAAAATTAGATTTAGATGGTTTCGAATTTAGGAATTTGACAATTTCGATATTAGGGAATTTAGGAATTTGAGAATTTTGAGAATTGGAGACTAGGGAGTTTGGGGATTTGAGAAATTGGGGACTAGAGAATTTGGTAATTTGAGAAATCGGACGCTAGGGAATTTGAGGATTTGAGAAATTAGACACTAGGGAATTTGGGGATTTGAGAAGTTGGGGCTACGGAATTTGGTAATTTCAGATGGGGGCTAGGGAATTTTGGGATTTGAGAAATTGGAGACTAGGGAATTTGAGGATTTGAGAAATTAGACACTAGGGAATTTGGGGATTTGAGAAATTAGACACTAGATAATTTGGGGATTTGAGAAATTAGAAAGTAGGGAATTTGGGGATTTGATAAGTAATAAACTAGGGAATTTAATAATTTGAGAAATTGGAAACTAGGTAATTTGAGAATATAAAAATTTTGAAACCCCGAAATTTAAAAGTTTAAAAATTTGGGAATTTAGCAATCCAGAAATTAGGAAATTTGAGAAATTAGAAATTATGTTATTTGAGAGATTAAAAATGAAAGAATGTGAAAATTTAGAACGTTGAGAATTTTTCGATTAATAATAGTAACTGTTCATTTACTTAATAAAAATATAAAAATTTATTCCAATAACTGTGAATCGATATCTCAGTGAAAAGTAATAGAATTTCTCATTATCAAACACGATATCGAATATTTAAATTATTCAATTGTAATACTAGAAATATAAAAGCTTACTCTAGAAACTCAGGATCGATTCCTAGAGCAATTTACGTACGAATACGACTGCCATAATGAGAGGAAATGGTAGCGCACACATCGAAGTCGATATTGCCCTAATTATGAATCGGAACTTCCGTACTTCCCGATCTTCCGCTTTAATAAACCTTTTTCCCAATTCGAAGGAACAAAATTTTCATTCACTCTGAGCGATAAAATTAAAGAAAAAGAAATTATGTTAATAAAGCACGATCATATTAAAGGAAATAAGGGTTGGTTAAATGGGGGAAAACTGATTCACTCCCTTTTTGATATTGTTTATATCGTATATTCTTATAATTCAGCGGTACATTTTGTCATTTTTTCCTACGCTTTTGATGTTGTTAATATCAACGACGCGTCGAAATTCCAAAAAAATAAGATTCTTTGTGCGTTTCGTAATTGAGGAACATACCGCATTCGTTACCGCTACGTATTTTTCAATTTCATCATATACAATGTTCTCGTGATATATACACACACAATGTTCATAGTAACTATCTCCTAAATCAAGATCCAGTAAAAGACAAAAAGAAAAATAATAACAAACTAGCGTGACCATCGTTTTTATCGCAGAATAAAAATCGGTTAAACTTCAATCAATATTTACAAGCACGTTTTAAGTGCAGTAACAGAAACTTTTTATAAAGGTAAAGTAAATATTTTATTTCATTTAAAATTAACATTCACTTTGAAGAAACGAAAACGTCAAAATAATTTCGTAATTATTTTAAATGAAATATTACATATGGATATGTAATTACATATTACATATATCAATATGTAATATACAATATCGATATGTAACATGTAACATCAATATGTAATATACAGTATTGATATGTAACATGTAACATCAATATGTAATATACAGTATTGGTATGTAACATGTAACATCAATATGTAATATACAGTATTGATATGTAACATGTAACATCAATATGTAATATACAGTATTGGTATGTAACATGTAACATCAATATGTAATATACAGTATTGATATGTAACATGTTAATATCAATATGTAATATACAATAACTAATCAGTATGAAATATACAATAATTTTCTAAAAGTGCATTAGTTAGCTAAAAAATTAGTATGGTCACTCTAACCAAACGGTAAAAGAACCGAATAAAAAGAGGACAAGATTAAACAATAAAAATCGAGATCCAACAAAACAATGATCCAAGAAGATGAACATCCCCTATACAAACATATGCACTGTACATTCATAAATTATAAAAAAAAGAAACATCTATTCGCACAATGATTCACTACAATTGTACTTATCAATTATTATCACCGTCCAAATCATATATCACCTGGGGTCCCTAATCGGAGGGGGAGACCGGAACGTAATTAACGCTTGCCGACACAATCTTACCCTAATAACGGTACCACATACAAATAAAAAAGGTTTAACCAGTCGAAGTATTGCTTACACGGTATTGCTTATCGCCTATGTAACTATTAATCCCTTATATCGCCGTGAAGAGCACAATCTCCCGCCACGTAAGTACATCTAGAGGTGCGATTATCGGTTATCGACGATTTAGTGATATTTTACAATGTATTGATAGTATCGGTAACATATTGGTACGAGGGACCAGTCTCAATTTGAGTAATATGTTATCAAATTTGGAGATTTGAAAATTTGGAAAGTTGGAAATTCAGAAATTAAATTTCAAGTTTGTGATTATAATAATAAGTTAATCTGAAAATTTTTAGATTTGGAAATTTTTGAATTTGGGGATTTAAAAAATTGGTAATTTGATAATTTGAGGGTTTGAGAATTGAGGAACTGAAGAATTTAAGAATTTGAAAATTTGAGAATTGCGGATTTGAGAAATTGGAAATTAGATAATTTAGGGATTTTAGAATTAGAGAACTTGATAATTTTGGGATATTGAAATTTGAAAATTTGAACATTTGGGAATTGGGGAATTGGGGATTTGAGAAATTGGAAATTAGACAATTTGGGGATTTTAGTGTTAAGGAACTTGAGAATTTAAGAATTTTGAAATTTGAAAATTTGAAAGTTTAGGAATTTGGGAATTTGAGGATTTAAAGATTTAGGGAATTGGAGAATTGAGAATTTGAGAAAGTTGAAATTAAATAATTTGAAAATTTTGCACTTAAGAAATTTCAGAACTTGAAAATTTAAAAATGAAGAATTTAGGAATTTATGATTTTGGAAAATTGAAAAGTCAAGAAATTCGATAATTCAGAAATGAAAAATGTTATCAATTAAAACCATTTCAAAATTAAAAAACCTGAAAACTTGCAAGACTGATTCAACGATTCAGAAATGTGCACTATCACAAACTTAAAAATGAAAAAATTCGAAAATTCCCGTGCTGAATTATCTAAACAGCTACATATCAAGTAATCTGTCAATCTAGAACCTAAAACCCCAAGAAATCAATCATTCATAAATCCACCGGTTCCCATAAAGATCACACCGCTATCAATCCATCAAAACATCGTTATCACTTCCTGCCATTCATCGATATTCGTACCTCCACCAAAGCACAATCTAACATAATACATGATCTACGTACGTGTTGAATTATCCGACTGATCAGCTGAGATCCGAACGATCGTTTCGTATTCCTTTTAGTTATAGAGCGCAAGGATAGGATAAACGGCACACATCACCCGTAACCGAGACGGAACGCTCCTCGGCCGTGTTCACTGACCGGATAAACGTCGGAGCCGGTAAACAACGCTGAGTGGAACAACAACAACAACGGGAACGGCGCATCAGACGAGGTGAAAGACGGAGGACAATGCTGAAGGGTCGCGTCGCGAACGAAACGTAGGACGATACTGAGGTACCGTCCGTCAGGCATGCAAACCTCATACCGCGCAAGGATCTGATCCCTCGCTTCTTTGTCCATCGACTGTCACGGTTCGCCATCTCTGTTCCTCTTCCATTCACGTTTCCAACCATTTCGTTCCATCTCGCTCGCTCGCGTGGCCGCTCACTTCCTCGAGTTGATCCTCCCTCTGATGTTAACCCGCTCCTCTTCGTCCCCTAACCCCTTCGCTGCTCGCATTGCCCTCTGTTAGGTGTACAACCTAGCGCACGCGCTGCTTACCTTTTACCATCCTCCTACAACCACCTCCTCTGCTTCCTATTTCTGTCCTCCTTCGTGTTCCTGTAACCCTCCGCCGCTTGGTCATCTTCTTCCTATGTGACCCGATGCTATCTGCAAGGCTTTCTCTTCTCTTCGGTAACGAGACACTTTTTTACCGCTCGACGATCACCCGTCGCATACTGGTACGCCGGTCTTCGGAGATATCCTCTGCTTTTAATTCGTTACGTTTAACTTTCAGTCGTCTTCGTTTTTTAGTCCCGCGAGGCTCTTCGTGCTCTTCTTTCAAGGACCGGTCGAGGATTTTTACCTTACTTTTCAATTACTTGTTAGGTACTCGAGCTTTCTAATTAGGAGTTTCGTGTTTTCTTGCCGGAGAATATTTTCTTCGTTTCACGGTATGCGGGCTGATTTTGTGGGAATAGAGGGAGATTTATGTGGAGGTAAATTGCGGTGGGTTGTTTAGGAGCGGGAAGAACAAGGAGCGGTTGATGAGCTGACGGGCAGTGGTGTGCATGATGCGGGCTGCGAGGTAATGGGCTTCCACGCGGATATCGAACCTTTACATTTTTGGCCGCTTCGAAATTTCGCAATTCGAGAAATTGGGACTTGGAAGTTTGGAAATTTTGACTTGTAGAGAAATTTGGAAATCTTGAGGCGTTGAAATTTTGGGATTTGGAAGTTCGAGGATTTGCAAATTAGAAAATTTGATATTATAAATGTGAGAATTTGGGAAAACAGAATTTTAGAAATTTAGGAACTGAGAAATTGGAAAATTGAAAAATTAAAGAATTGAAAACTTGAAAATTGAAAAATTGAATAATTGAAAAATTGAAACCTTGAGAAATTGGAGAATTAAGAAATTAAGACCTTGAGAAATCGTGGAATGTAGAAATTGAGGAATGTAAGAATTTGCAAATTTGTGAATTTGAAAATTCGATCTTGAGGGGCATGGAAATTGTCAATTTCCGAAATTTATAACGTAGAAATTCTCAAATTGAAAAATTTGCAAACTTTCAAGCACTACAAGGATCTCTTTCTATATTGCCAATTCCAATAATTTTCCGCTTGTACAGCCTTGTTTATTGACATAATTATTTTGTATTATTCTCTCGTGTATTAACATTGGACAATAAGAATAATTTTATGTGTACGAAAAAAGTTACTAACAGTAAAACTACTATTGAATTAGTTTGGAAGATATAAAATAGTATAGATACACTATTCATCTATATTATAAATATGTTCATGAATATCATATTCTTGAAAATTAAATTTTCTACTTGAAAATGAAACTTTAAAAATCATTAATGACAGCAAACAAAAAATAGCGTTGGATGTTGTCAAAGTGTTAAAATGTTTTTGTCAATTATATATCACATAATTCGGATAGAAGATAATTTTTTGTAAAATAATTTAGAAATTGATAAAACAATTACAACGATTACCAATTCATTCTTTAACACGCTGACCGCCACAGTAGATACAGACATACTTGACAAGACACGCAAGAACTATACTACTAATTTCTAATCGTGTAGTACCAATACGTAAACTCTAACTTCCAAATTTTACAAATTTCTTATTCTCAAATTCCTAATTACTGAAACTCACTAATTTTCGAATTTCTAAATTTCCCCATTTCTATATCCCCCTATTTCCTAAATTCCCAAATTTCTAAATTTTCAAATTCTCAAATTCCCATATTTCTAAATTTTCAAATTCTCAAATTCCCAAATTTCCACATTCCCAAATTTTCACATCCCCAAATTCCCACACCCCAAATTCTCAAATTCCCAAATTCCCACATCCCCGAATTCCTACATCCTCAAATTCCCACATCCCCAAATTCTCATATTCCCAAACTCCCACATTCCAAAATTCTCACATCCCCAAATTCTCAAATTCCCAATTTCCCAATTTCCCAAATTCCCAAATTCCGAAATTTCCAATTTTCCAAGTTCTTTTCCTCACTTCTAACCCCTCAAACCCAAATCTCCCAAACTCAAATTCCCCGAATTTCCAAATCCCCCAAAAATGCCCAAATTTGCAAATTTCCAAATCCTCCAGATTTTCCAAATTTCCCTAAAATCTCGAATTTCGAAATTTGCCTATCGGTAACCAACATGGCGGCAACGATGTTAATTCATTTTGGTCAAAGAACCTCTTACACGAATCTTTTCAATCTTGTATCGCTCTACAATATTCCCAAAGTGTGAGGAAATCGGGAGAGATTGCGTGTTCCTTGCGAAACGGAGCATAAATTCACGCATTCAACTTAGAACATTCTTCGAAAAAAATAAGACGAAAAAGAATAGTGGTTCTGACACCCTGTTTAAAAATTCGCTAAAAGACATCACGGTCACGTGTAAAATGTGTACGAAAGGAAAGAGAGAGAGAGAGAGAGAGAGATGAGATACATGTTTAAATAACTCGATACTCTTTTCTTTTTTTTTTCTTGTGTACATCGTTTCATATGTTTATGAGAACGTATTGTAATTCCATCCACTTATGATTTATACAAGAGAAACTGTGTACAAACGAATAATTTTATTCATGTCCTTGTTATAAACTCTGCATTGTGGGAACGAAATTTGTACTGGAATTTCGTAAGATGCACTGTACTCGGTGGGTGAAGGATTTCCAAGCCGAAAATCGTTCTTAATATCTTCACGTGATCACCGTTATTGTTTTTCTTAAGTTGCTTACGATAAAAATCGTTGAAGCGTACAGTATGTATGTATATATATATATATAATATAGTTTATCCAAACGTACACGTTACAAGAGTAATAAATAGGAAATTGTCGACGAACGATATGTCATATAAAAATATTAAGAACATTTCATGCTATTATTTTTGATTTAGAAATCACTCGTTCCCCTGATATAACACATCTTACGGAACACTGCAGATCTATATCACTGATATTACTTATTTATTCAACATCATTGCTTGACTGGCCCATCATGTCGGGAATACCTTCAAATCAATGACATGCTCATAGAAACGACGTAGAAAATAAATTACCGTCTATGTTTCGATTTATCGATAGGTACGATGATAACACCTCGAGAGCCTTTTAACGTGGATACGATGGTCAATTTCACAATGATACTACTTTTGCGTGTAAGTATTGTCGGGATAAACAGCGATTAATCGGTTTCCATAGCAATTCTTCAAATGCATATTATCAGGAGCAAATCGACAGGTTTCGAAACATTGATCGTTTAAATTTCTTCAAAATGCGTATTGGTATTGTATCGACAGGGTCGGCGCGAACATTTGCCGGGCCCGAAACGAGCGTGTATTTATGTGTATGTTTCAAACTTGACCTTCAAACTCGAAACGATTCAAATTCGGTACATCCTCGAGTTCAGAACATGTCAAACCAAAGATTAAAGCTTGATGTACCTCAAGATTGACATGCATCAAACTTAGAAAGCATCCAACGTGAAACATTCGGGATTTGAAAGCCTCAGTTTGAAGTTTAAAAGCCTCAAACTTGTATATTGAAATTGGAAACACTTTTAATTTGGATTAACTCAAAGTTGAAAAGCTTCAAACTCAGCAGGCCTCAAACTCGGAACACCTTAAGTTCAAAATGTTTCAAATTTGGAACGCACTAAACTTGAAATGTTTCAAATTGAAAATGTCTGTTAAAGTTATGAGGCCATTTAAAGCGCAGGTTCGACTTCCAGAGAACTAAACCCGTTTCGCGCCGACCCTGTATATATCAGTAGTCTGTATATTGATAATGCACGCAATTACGTCAGGCAAGGCAGTGATTATAGCATGTACTGTTGGGTCACCTCACGTTAAGTCGATCGATTAGGTATTCTAAAATTAACACAATTCTTTGTATTTGAATAAAAAGGTTCTTAAACTTCTACACACCGTTAAAATTGCAATAATATCATATAACAATGTTTAAAAGGTATTTTATGGAAAATTGTCTACAATAGTCATTTACATGTTTCGAATAACATAAGATGTCTAACACTTAAAGAAATGTAGGAATATCTAAAAGAAATTTTTCTTCCATTACGTGATTGATATGATTTAACGTTAAATGACCCCCTCATATCTTTCCCTACCTATAATGTATTCTGTATTCTTACTGTTTATTTATTTCTGTTTGTTTAAATTAACATATTACACGATCTAGCTCCCTGTTGCATAAACATTTATTATTCACGTCCACTGTTGATAACAGTATCGTTCGTTCTTACGAGTAGCACGTTTACAACGATATTAATTTTATCTAATGACTTTAACGTAATTCGGAAAGATCGCGGATAATAAACTACGAATCTACAGAGTCTACCTTAAATAGTTTAAATGATCCGTTATCGATCGAATCTCTCGGCTATAGTACAATATTACAAGCATGGTTCTGCTGTTGACGTTGTCGGTTGTATCGCTACAATATGGATCCACAAGATCCGTCCGATTAGCGAGATCTAGCGATATTGATTAAACGTAACTTATGGTACGCGAAGTAAAATCAATCGATGAACGAGTAGTTCGGGCACGTACGTTTCTTTCGTTGATTTAGAAACGTTGGTTATTTGGGAATCCCGCGTTGTGTAGTTCCAAACACGCAACACCCCAAGTTTTATTCACGTTACACGGCTTTCAGACTTTCTTAAACGTTAGTAATGCTTACTTTTTTTTCTACCCGCTGTTAAATCAACGTGGTTTCGTCTGAAATCATATTCACGAGCTCTGAATTGCGTTCGTGTGAAATAAAGATCAAGAAAGAGATATATTTACTATTTCTATTCATCGAGTACCCAACAAAGTTGCTCAAGAATACCACAAATAGTAATTACAGAATTTCTTAACTTATCATCTCAAACAAATTGAAAATGTAAAAAACCAACCTTAGTTTTCTTTTCATATAGTATCACGTATCAGTTTTAATAACTTCCAATTCCTAAATAAATAAACATTTATAATTAAGATATTATAGGATGATGAAATATTAGAAGCAATATAATATAATATGAAAGTAGTACTTTCTTAAGTACCCGATGAGAATGTTAACAATTGTCGATGGCAAGTACTGAATAGTAATGAAAAGTGCACAAGAATCTATGATATTGTTAATCGGATGAGCAAGACATTGGAGCTACATTACTGACCTCTTCATCGGAGGCTTGAGTAAGAGCTGCTATTGCCTGTTGTACTTGAGGAGCAGTTGATCTGCTTGGAGGATGTACCGCAGCTTGTTTACCAAGTTTTACGGCATCCTGTGTTACTTGTGTCCTAAGATAAGCAGCTTCCTTTTTAGGTGGTACTACTGGTTTATTTGGCGGCACTGGAGGAGGAACACCGCGAGATATTGGTGGCTTTTTCGAAGGCAGCATACCAGATGCTTGAGCCGTCGAACCAGAGCCAACATTAAAACCAAGCTTTCCTGCAGTTTGCGTTGACGGTATAAGTTTTACCGTGCCTCCAGGATTTACAGGAGCAGGTACAACCACACGTTTGTCTACAGCCTGAGGAATGAATACACAGGAGAACCGATTTAACCTTCAGGCTATCCCATTTCAAACACCACACCGCATATGGGTACATCTAGATTTGTTTGCTGCATTTAAGGTATAATGAGAAAGAGAAAAATAGTATTACACCAAATCACCAGTCTAAAGCAAAGAGACAACGAATATGTTTAAAATGATATCAACTTATTATCAGCTTAATATGTATTTCTTAATTTTTGTCCAACTACATTTAGCATGTTGAATTTTAGGCAATAATCAGAATTTTAATAACAGTATCATACAATAACTTGTATTCTGATAGCAACGGAGCAGGAGAAATCATTGAAAAAAATAGGATAAATATTCTCTGATGAACAAGAGAGACTAATAACAGTAAACTTAAGTAAAAGTATTGTAATTTTCTACTCTAATGAACTGTATAGAAGTCTACTTTCTTTGTTAGAATAGTACATCACACAGCTTGGAAAAATAACAGATAAACAACCAAACCATGTAAAGTTAGCAGCGGTAGCAAATATAAAGGTTGCAATTAGGAGGGCAAGCAGGGAAAATTTGTAAATAAGGCTCAAAAGTGAGTGGCATACAATTTTTAATTAAGGAAATAATCAATGTACATACTAAATAGTAATCTTATGTACAAAATAAGAATAGCATAATACAATTTAGGTTTAAAATTTGATGGTGTACTAACTTATATAAAATAATACAGTGTAGTATAATCAATATATTACAAATAATGAAAATTGTGTGTGTATAATCAGAACTAAAAAGATGAGATTTTATATTGCATAAATGATGACATAAAACATGTGATTGTAACTATAACTGTACACCATGAAATAAATTTTACTATATGCATTAGCACCCAGTATAATATATAATGTTTATATATCCGAGAACATAGTAATTAAAAAATATATGTCAAATTGAAAATACATACATCTACAAGATGTGTGCATATAGCATATATTTATAATTTATTATTTATTTTTACTTAAAATCTTTAATATTACCTCATGCATTTTACATTTTACATTTTACTTTCATATTTTGTATAAAAATATAGAACGTATTTTATGATTATAATGTACTATCATTTTGAAATATATACATCGATTTTTTCTTTCTAGCTGAACGATTATACCTATTGTATCCGATGTATTATTACAACAAGTATAATCGATAACATACCCGCGTATTAAAATAAAGAAGAAACCAGTTTTACCCCAAAGCAGTTTCTCTTTGTTATATTAATCTATTAAAAATAGTAAGAAAAGTTAAAAAATGCACGATAATTGTGCTTACTAAAAAAGAGATAATGCAATGTATTTATATTTATTATCATGCAATAATTATGCAATAAGAATATTCTATGTAGCATTCAATGTTTAATAAAATATAAGACTAGAAAATCTTATATGATTATAATGTGTATATAAAGTATCAAACAGTACCGCGTCGTCTGATAAATTTTTCCAATATTTTTTATTTATAAAACACTTATGATAATAAATAATCTGCAACACATTCAAAGTACCGTTTGTATGATTATTTCAATAGGTATGTTTAAACATAATGGAAATCCTACATAATTTACTTCTATTATGTATATCTTAGTAGTTTGTTTTAAAAAGAGACGAAATTTACTGCCAATCGTGGATTCATTAAGCAGTATATCAATATACTGTTTTACTATCTTTTAAACAACTTTTATATTTAAAAAAGTTGTATCTAAAATAAGTTCTATCAATTTTTATATAGTACAATTATTAAAAATATATCTGTGTACATTATTCAACTATTATTTTACTTTTTCGTCTAAATATAATTATTATTAAAACCCTTTCTAAAGTGCGTGTATAAATTTGGTGCATAAAAACGATAATATATTAAAAGTCAACATAAAATATCGAAAATAATACATACAAGAAATTTTAATATTATTAAAGCTAT
The DNA here is from genome assembly GCA_036983795.1 of Megachile lagopoda. Classification (NCBI taxonomy): domain Eukaryota; kingdom Metazoa; phylum Arthropoda; class Insecta; order Hymenoptera; family Megachilidae; genus Megachile; species Megachile lagopoda. The sequence continues at coordinate 9,937,536 of CM072785.1, read as the reverse complement.
ATTATGAAAAAAAATCTTTACAATAAATGTATGCATAAATATGTAACGTATAATATCCCTAGATTAAAGTAGAATGAGGAGGAAAATGAGGATAATTTACCTGGGTTTCAGAAGTAGCCGCACTTTCTCCACTAGAAGACGTGATATTGGACGTGTACGAGACCCCGCGTAATGCTTGTCCAGGAGTTACTGACCTAGCAATCCCAGTAGCTATAATGAAAGTATTTATATTTTACTTTTTTACTCTTTGTTTTAAAATACCTACACTCGGTTAAAATACTGAAATAATTTATTTGATATAAAAATGTATAATCTAAGCTAAATATGTTAATAAATATTTTAAAACACAATATATAGTATTAATTTCAAATGGACAGTACTCAGTATTCTTGCTAAACCAGCATTAAACGTCAGTATTGATAGATTCATGTCAATGTCAAATTAATTATTATATGCTTATAAGCAAGAATAATTACCATTTAGTTTTCATTTAATTGTCAAAATGTAATTTGTTAATTCATCCACTGTCATGCGACACGAATACTCTCTTACAGAAGATATATCCAAAACATTTTAATTGTTTAAATCCTATTTCAACTTTAGAATAAAACGTGCTGTTCTTACTTGGACCGCTGACAGGAACACTAGATACCGTGGCAGTGGGTTGAACGACTTTACTACTAACCATTGGTGTCTCAATGCCCAGTACTGTGCTTCTAACTGCATACAAAATATAGTTATAAAATTTGTTCATTCTAATATGTTATATTAAAATATTGGACACCACAGCATATGCCAATGTTATCACTGGTTTGCTATTGGTGTTTAGCAAAATAAAGAACATTTATTTCATACATGTATATGACTTAAAATAATTATTAAGCATAACATACTTGTCTGCGGAGCACTAGCAGGCCTAACTGTAGGCATAGCAACTAAGTTAGCTGGTTTGGCTGGAGGAGGTGGTGGAATTGTACCCACTCCTCTGGGAGATCCTCGTATTTGAGTCTCTTTCCACACGTCCATTTCACTTTTAAGTTTATCTAATTCTAATTCGAGATCTTTAACTCTTTTTTCCTCTTTTGCTAAAGCTTGTCTATATTGCTGCCTTTCCATATCAAATTGTGCAAGCTGTTTCTCCAATTCTGCCTCCATCTGTAATGATTTCTTACTTTCTTCTTCCAGCTCTTCAGCCATAGAATCTACCCGTACTTTTTCTTCGCTTAATATCTGTGCTAAATCTTCGGATCTCTTTCTTTCTTCTATATATTTCATAATTATTTTTTTACGTTCAGCTAATAAAAGAAGTACTATTTGTTTTTGTCTTGTTTTTTCTTCTTCCAAAATTTCCCCTGCTTTTTTTAATTCTAATTCCAGTCTTTTCTTTTCTTGTTTCTCTAATTCTAATTCTTTTTTCAATCGTGTCCTTTCTTTTTCCAATCCATAAGTAATATCATCACCCTGAGCAGTATCGTGTTCATGTTTCCGTTTTTCTTCCTCCAATTCTTTGATAACCTGAAATGAAATAAGTAATAAAAATTTAAAAAGCTTGGATAAATTTTATATTTATATTTTATATTTTATACATACTGCTCTATGTCTAAGTTCAGCTTCCTTAAGAATTTTGGTCATCTTAGACTGCATACGTCTTTGTTGGGTTACAAGTGCTTCTAAAGTAGCAACTTGTTTATCTATTTGATTTGGTTCATGCTCACTTACACCCCCTACTAATACTACATCACGAGCAAGCGCAGCATGTGGATCTAAAGTTCCACTCAAATATTTAGTACTTAACAGGTGTTTCAATTTCTCTGACTATAAAACAAACACAAGTTACAAATATTATAAAGATATATTTTACTTTGATAACGTTCTATATTATTTCAAAAATTAATACGTTAAATTGTTCGTTAATCAAGGAAGAACAAATTACCTTTAATACTGCTATTACAATATCCCTTGCCTGCAATTCTCCTTCAAGATGTCCTAACAATTTTAATAAATCAGTTTTGCTTAGCTCCATTTTTGGATTACGCTGTAAATAAAGTTTACAGTTACTATTGGTCAATGTTTAGTTTAACATATACTGAACTTAATGAATAGAATAAAAATTTCAGATAGGTTTGTATGACAACATACTTTTAATGTATTGGAAGAATTTTTGTCAATTGCCTCTACATTGTTAGGTTGCAGAGTCTGTTGGTGGTGCTGTTGCATCGGTGACGGCGACGGCGACGGTGATGGTGACGGTGACAACGATGGCGATGAATGTTGTTGATAAGGTTGTGAGGATGGCATGGAATCCAGTGACTGCATCTTCGTAGTGCAGACCGAGATGGTCGTCGATGATCCGGACGATCCATTAGCCGGTGAAATAGTTGAACTTACGTTCGTATCATTTTGACTCTGTGATGCCATTTTTGAAAAAACAAATTAACAGGGAGATTTCCACCCCTGGAGAAGACGTTCAATTGTTTGGAAAAGTACTGAGAAGTACTCGAGATAAGTATTCTGCGGTTAAACCGTTTCAATCTTCAGTATTAATACTTTCATCCGAACAAGGAAGGCTTCGGCCCGAAGAGCCAATTTCGGGACACGCCACATTGTTCCAGGACTCCTCTTTTTCCTTTTTAAACTTATTTAAATTATGCCGAACAAATTAATCCGGCATTTAACTTTATCCTCGATTATTGACAAATCAAGTACAAAGCGTAGTTCACAGATAGGAACCTATCTCGTGAAAGGTGCTCCGAGATCATTCATTATCGATTATCTTTTATCGAATGGTTCGATTCATGATTCGACTTTGACTTCGATTTCAAACAGCGGTAAATTTAAAATGTTGTTTATATATTTACGTTCGTAATAAATATCAGAATACAACACGTGTTGATATAACGTGAAACTATGCAACTCAAGGTTATATAACGCGAAGCTATGCAATATACGATAAATTAACATTAAACTATACAATATGTGCTAATATAACACGATGTTATATACGAGATTATACAATGTGAAGCTAAATAATGTGTGGTGATATAACGTGAAGCTACACAACTAATGGTGATATGAAGCAAAAATATACAACTCGTGGTGATATAACATGAGATTATACGGTGCATAATGACATAATATGAGACTATACAACTCATGATGTTCTAACGCAAGGCTATACAACGCGTGGCAATATAACATGAAAATATAACATACAAGAATATATAATACGTGGTGATATAATGCGAGACTATTCATCACATAGCGATATAACGTATGTTTACCGTATTAATGCTATTTATACTTATTCAGTATAATCCTACTAAGATATTTAATGTATTGTTATAAGATATTTAAAATAAACGAAATTATAATTGTAATACTTCCTCAGTGTATGATTATATTGTATTTCTTCCGACAATAAACTATAATAAAGTGTTAGATTCTATTATTTTCAACAACGAATCATTTCTGAATCATTTTGACTTTAGATGATAAAGAAAACTAATCATTTAATCATTTCCTAATCGTCCTTCCTATTTTCCGCTTCTGTAAATACTAGATAATATTTTCGACAAGTTCGAAATCTTATCAGTTTTATAGATATACTTAAAATACCGATGAAAATTTCGGCAATCGATGAAACTTACCTTAATCATTTTTTTTCTTCATCATGTCGAAGTCAGTAGAGGAAGATCTGAATACTTCATTTATTAATTTTCAAAATTATAATAATACTTTTTTTGAAAGTGGAAATGAAAATACAACACAAAATATGTAAGAAAATATAATTATTTAATAATGCTTATTTCTTTCTATTGTTGCACTTTAAATAAGAAAAAGAAAACATTGGTAGTTAAAATAAGTGAAACTATGAGACTATGTTATAAGGTAAAAGATTATTCAACTTCATAATAATTATTTAATTAAAGGGTTGCAGAAGAACCCCTTCCATGGGACACATTTAAGTGTATCCCACCGAAAAAGAAAAGTGAATCAATGCAAAATAAGAAATGTTTGGATATGTTAATGTGTATTATTAAAATATTTGTGTATGGCATTCTCTTTTGCATTGTCCTGTGCAGTGGTTTAATTGCCAAATTTACAATTCTTTTTGCTGTATCACAACTTGAAGAGAAAAACTCTACACAATTTTGTGATCACTATTCAGGTAATAACATTTGTATAAAAAACATATTATTATACAATTTAAAAAAAAAATTATTCAGAACTTTTTCATTATACTATTTCATATTTCAGAATACAATGAAAAGTTGAATGTAAACATTTCCAAAAAGGGCAGGGTAATTTGGACATGGTATATCATTTTTATGTTTCTTATACCAGAATGTATTTGTATACTATATGCAATATGGGATTTTCTTTTCAAAAAAAAAGTCAAGATGCCCACAAAACAAAGCATTGTATTTCTTCTTCTACTGGAAACACTTCAGTCAAGTGGTTTAGCTCTTTTAATTTTTTATAGTCTTCCAAAAATGAATTCCATAGATGCTGCTGCACTTTCTAGCTGTGTTTTCTTCATTCCTGCTTTATTGAGTAAATCAATTTATTTTTGTAAATTATATTACAAAAGAATATTTTCATATTGCTTTTCTTGTTGCAGCTTTATTTTCTCAAAATCAATGGTATACAAGAACATGTACAACATTTCTCTTAGTATTAGCATGTAATACTTTAACATTAATTGCCCAAGGTTCTGGATTATTTTTACAATCCTCTCTAAATTACAATATATATGATCCTTTGGCTTGGACTCTTCCCATATCTCTTGTATTATCTTCTTCCCGATGGTGGGGCAATTATATATCTCAGTCCAATAGTGGTAATAATACATTTTTAAATAATTATAAATACATAAGTACGTACAATAATTAAGTTTTTTTATATCTTTAATATTTTTTGGCTCAGGTTTAATAACAATCTTGGTGAAAATAAAAATGGATTTGAAAAATAGTTACCATATATTACATGGATATATGGCATTTTGGAGGAGTTTCATTTTTATTTTAAGTACTATTGTGATTTCAACTTTTCAGGGAATTGAAATTCAAGAATTTTTTCAATTTATGTCTCAGAACTATAATGTTGAATTAGTTCCCATTTCAAAATCTCTTTATAGTGGAGGATATTACTTTGCAGTAGATTCGTCTGCACCTTTATACACCTTTTTATTGCATACTTTTTGCTCTTTTCTCGTATATGAATCAGGTAAAATAAAAATATATAAAGTGCTGATATAAAAAATGTACAATTTCAATACTTATTTTATGATATTGATCATTGTTTATACTATTACAGCTAAGTTTGCATACAAAACTAAAATGCATAAGTTTGGATTTGCTTTTCCAATAAGCTTAGTTACTCCAGGAACCATAGCTTTAACCATATTATTTTGTATCATGAGAAAACAAGATTCGTGTGCCTTTCATAACTCAATACCAGATTATTTATTTTTTAATGAACCTAAATATAATGACATTAATGAATTCCTATTGAATTGGCGTATTTGGTGTTGGATAGCATGGTGGTTATCACAAATATGGATCACTGTTCAACTCTGGTTAGGAGAAGTTGAAAGACTTGCTTCTGCAGAAAAGATCTTTTATAATTTAAGTTATGACTGTCTCATGACTGACCAGTTTATAGGATTAAATAAGAAAAGACATGAAAGTTATGGTGTCATTACAGGAAACGAGTACTCAAACTTCATTACAGAATTAGAGGTTTTACCTTTTTTTCTTAAACATAATTTTTTTATTAATATTAGTTCTAAAATAAAAATTTTTTAGATTGGAATTGGTAAAGATAATACAGATATCAAACGAAATCCTTGTATTACTCAAATTTATGCCTGTGCAACTATGTGGCATGAAGAAAAAGAGGAGATGAATGAACTAATTGGAAGTATTTTAAGACTGGACAGAGATCAATGTGCTATGAAAGTTACACAAAAATATTATAAAATTACTATTCGTGATTATTATGAACTTGAAAGTAAATAACATTCAGAGTAACATCATTTAAATTTATTTAATGAAGTAGATATTAAAATGCTAATATGTTTGGATAGATATTAGAATTGAACAATAAGAATTAATTAAATGTAAACAAATGTTTTCAGCACACATATTCTTTGATGATGCATTTTGTTGCATGCATGGATGTATAGGAACTTGTGATCACAATGAAAATGACACACATATAAATGAATATGTAGCAACATTTGTGAAAACTATGGAAAAAAATATAAGAAATCTTGGTATGACTTTTTCACCACCAATTAAATGTCCAACACCATATGGTGGTCAACTGATTTGGATTTTACCTGGAAAAACACGTCTAACTGTACATCTTAAGGATAAAAACAAAATAAGACATAGAAAACGATGGAGCCAGGTATACATTGTTTAGTATGAATTATAAACTAATATAAAAACAGCATTTCTTATATTAATTATTGAATTACATTAGGTCATGTACATGTATTATCTCCTTGGTTATCGTCTGATGAACTCATCATTAGATATTGATACTAAGGAATTAAAAGCAGAAAATACTTATATTTTAACACTTGATGGAGATATGGATTTTCATCCAGCAGCTGTTAAAGCATTATTAGACTTAATGATCAAAGATAAGGAATTAGGTGCAGTTTGTGGAAGAATACATCCAGTAGGAGCAGGTAATCCTATAAATATTTTTATAAATACTTTGACAAAATTATTTATTTAAACTTAATAGATAAAGTTACTTCTTAACATTATCTTAAAAACAGATTTTTGCAAATAGGTCCTGTAGTTTGGTTCCAAAAGTTTGAATATGCAATTGGACACTGGCTTCAGAAATCAACAGAACATGTAACAGGTGCTGTTCTCTGTAGTCCAGGTTGTTTTTCCCTTTTTAGAGCAAAAGCATTGATGCAACATAATGTCATAGCAAAATATGCAACAAAATCAACCGAACCCAGACACTATATTCAGTATGATCAAGGAGAAGATCGATGGCTTTGTACACTAATTCTGCAAGCTGGTTGTAAAGTAAGAAAATTTAAATTTAAAATAAATTAAATTATGATTCTTCACCATTTGATAGTATGTTAGTTCGAACATACAAAAAATTTTTTTTGTTATTAATTATTATTAGGTAGAATATTGTGCAGCTGGTGATGCTTATACCCATGCACCAGAATCATTCAACGAATTTTATGTTCAACGACGGCGATGGATTCCATCAACTATGGCTAACACCTTTGATTTATTAAACAGTTCAAAGGATACCAGAAAAGTAAATGATAATATATCATGGCTGTACATAGTTTATCAGTGGATTTTAACAGGTAACTAGCTTAGCTAAAATGTTTAAATAAATTTATTATCAAAATATTAACAAATTTTAAGAACTGTGTGTAAAATAATCATTATATTTTATTTCGAAAGTTATTGTTCTTATAATAACTGTAATAATAAGAAAATACATGCATATCTACATTTAGATATTAAATATTATCTTATAGGTAGCACTGTCATAGGACCATCTTTTATATATTTAATGATGTCTGGTGCATTTGTTACTTCCTTCCAAATAGATAACTGGTCTAGTTTCTGGTATAATCTAATTCCAATCATTATTTTTATGATAGTGTGTTTTTACTTCAGTGTGCGTATCCAGGTAATTAATCAAATTATTAAAACCGTAAAAATTCAACAAGTTATCAATCACTAATTAAATATAAATATTTATCTTTTGCTTAATACTTTTATAGCTTATAGTAGCTGAAATTATCACAGTTATATATGGTTTAGTAATGATTATTGTATTAGTTGGTATTATGCTTCAAATAGCTGCAGATGGATTTCTTGCACCTAATGCTCTCCTATTTTTTATTGTAATCAGTCAGTTTGTAATGGCAGCTTTATTACATCCAAAAGAAATATCATGCCTATCTAGTGCAATCATTTATTATATTACTGTACCATCAATGTATATGTTATTGATCATTTTTGCTATCTTCAACCTACATAATATTACATGGGGTACCAGAGAATCTAAAGTACAACAAAAGGTACAGTTTTACAGTTATAACAATATCTTATAAATTTAATTTGTATTTGTTAATTATTTTCAAACAATTACCCAATCATCATAAATTCCTTTTTCAGATCTCACAAGAACAAGATATGAAGAAGAAATCACAGTCTAATGAGAACAATACAAATACTGACAATGAATCCCAATTTTCTTTAGCTAAATTATTCAAATGTAATTTTGGAACATATAAAAATTCAGAAAAAGAAGAAAAATACTTAAATGCTATTTATAATTCTCTAAATGAAATGAACATTCGCTTAGAACAAATAGAAAGGTATCAAATTACTAAAAGAATATAATCATAATAAGAAAGATATCTATACTATAACTTATTTTCATAAAATTTGATTTTATAATAAATATTTGTACTGAAATTATTGAAATTGAAATTTCTAGCAATTATAAGCTCCACAATGTAACAGAAGAAAGCACAAATGAAAAAAATTGTGATGAAAGTAAAATAAACACTGAACAATCAGAAGTTACTGAAGATTCAGATACAAATCAAGAATATGACAGTGATATTTCAGAACAAACACATTATAATCATCGTTCAAAACATTTAAATTATTTGGTAAATCCTTATTGGATCCAAGATGAACGATTAAAAAGTGGAAAAGTAGATTTTCTTCCAAATTTAGAAGAAGAGTTTTGGAAACAGTTAATTCAGAAGTATTTATATCCTATTGAAAAAGATGAGGAAAAACAGGTATGGATTTTAAAAAATAAATTAATTAAGTTAAGAAATTTAGATACAACTTTTACAAATATTAAATCTTTTTATAGAAAGAAATAGAAAAAGGTTTGATAGATATACGTAACAAATGTCTTATAAAGTTTTTTATGATAAATACACTATTTGTGGTAGCAATTTTTCTATTGCAACTTAACAAAAATGTCCTATATTTTCAATGGCCCTTTGCTATTGAATATAACATTACTTATGTAGAGGATTATGAAGTAAGTTATATTTTAAAGTAATAAAATATGTTATTAATATTTAAAATTTATTAATTATAATAGCAAATTACATTATCAATTACTTCACCTGTTTAGGTACATATAGATAAAACATATATGCATTTAGAACCAATTGGATGTTTGTTTATTATTGCATTTATTTTTATATTACTTATCCAATTTTTAGCTATGTTGGCACATCGAATCAATACCTTCTCTCACATACTTGCTAATATGAAGTTACATCTAACATCCTCTGCTAAGGTAAAGTAACAAAAAAATCTGTTTTGATTAAATAATTAATTTATATTTTATAAATGTGATGGCATCTTTTTATGAAAATATGTATCCCATAATTTTTTAGAAAAAAAATTCAACAAATGATGTAACTATAAATAAATATGCAGATGATATAGTTATGGGATTACAAAATGCAATAATAAATCAAACATATAATTTAAAGAAAAATGAAACTCCAAAAAGAAGAAAAACAATTCAACAATTAATGGAAGAGGTTGAAGTTCCACCAAACATATCTTCTAATTTCGAAGTACTCTTCCATCAGAAGTTACAAGAATCTGGTATCATGATTTTATTTTAATATTGTTATGTTTATATCATACATTTTATAATCAAATCATATTATTGATACATGATAAGTTATCAGATTTTAAATTAAACACATACTTTATAACAAACATATTATTTCAGATTTTCTAACAGAAACGATTTCAAATGGATCAAAAAATATAAAAGTACCTGAAAACGATAATCCAAAAACATTAACAGAAAACAATACAAAAAAATCCAAAAATATTACACATGATACAAAAAATGGTACAATTTCAAACCATGACTTCAAAAATGAAAATAAGGAGAAAGAGAACCTCGAATATAATAACTCAACATTTATAAATGACAATGACATATAACTTTAGATGACAATACATTGATTGGTTATATTTAATTGATATGTATGCCTTAATTATATTAAACAATTAAAATTAAACGAATAAATAAAGTACACTCAACTGTAAATCTGACTTCCTTAGGGAAAGTGACGGTCAATGGGAAGGGATCCCAACATCCGATATAGCTCCAGGACATTGAAACATATTATATCAAATTCATAGGAATCGATATGTCATAAAATATTCACAAATAAATGCTTACTTTTAAAAGCAAGTTGCTACACTCGAGAGCAAATCTAGCTAGCCTGGAAAAAATGGCAGCCAAGAACAGGTCCCTACCACCCGCAATACATCGTTGGATTGCCACGCAATATGCTAAATTTATTTTATTTATATTACTTGAAAATCGATAAATATTAAAATTATCGCGAGTACATGCGACTTTTAAAAACAAATTGTTTTAAACGTGGATTGATTGCAAATTTTTGCTTGATTATTATGCTTTATATAATGTTAAGAGATAATTGAAAATTATAAATTCTTTTTAATGTTAATAAACGTTTTTTGAACAAATATTCATTAAAATAAAAACTTTATCCTTCTTATTGTTTCAAATAACAAAAAATCTAATATATACATCGATAATTGTTTCTGGATCGTCGATAAGTACGATTTCCTAAAAAATTTAGAGACAAAGCGTAGAAATATAAGCTGTACAGAACATGTAATAAGGAGGCTTTTAAAATGCTTTCAGATTCATTAAATTAGTTTGCTGTTAAAAAAATTTTAGTTTGAGATAGTTTTTGGCAGGGGCGGCAATATTGAATAAAGAACTAATGAACATAGTCAACCATTAGAGGACGCCACTTGTTTAATCCACAATATAAAATGTAAGATAAGTTTATGCATATACGTTTCGTAAAATAATATTTAATTGTTATTATTAAATAGACCTTTACTTTACATTCTTAGATATAAAATTACGAAGTTATATTTTTGTACAATTTAACATTATACTAAAAATTCTTGGTATAATAGAAACGATAATGTATACCGGTCGCGTGTCATGAGAATTTGTGTGGTGATTCAAGATGGAAGACGGTGACAATAAAACGGACGTTGGTCAGGATAAAGAGAAAAAGTCGTACGCCGGAATACCGGAGGCCGATTTTGTAGTAAGTACTTTATTGCCAAATAAAATTCGTGTAGTATATTATTATAAAATTGCTATCGATACATAGGCAGTATATATTTAAAGCGTATTTTGTTACCATGAATATTTTTACGTGGAAGTAATACTCATGGCTACCGATAAAAACTATTAAAAGTAAAAAAATCGTCGGTCTTTCTCGTTTTTATTTACAATTTTTTCAAAAAGTCCTTTCTATTATATTTATATATTTATTTTAACGTATAAAAATATATTTAACTTCTTTTTAACCAGACAAACCTTATATGGTCACAAAAGAAACAGGCATTATATTTAAATTCGCACGTTTATTTAAGTTTATACAACTTTTTTTTGCGTAGGACGATGTCGACGCGTTTATGGCAAAACCTGAAAATGAATCGACGGACAAAGTACTCCAAATGCTGGATGAAAATCATGGCAAATATAAATTCATAGAATATAACTTGGTGAACAAGAGGAGAAGACTGAAAGCACAAATTCCAGATTTAGAAAGATCATTGGAAATGATTAAGAAATTACAACAAGAAAAAGACAACAGCAGAGAATTGGAAACTCAATTTCTCTTATCAGAACAAGTTTATGCAAAAGCTATTATCCCACCAACCGATAAAGTATGTTTATGGTTAGGAGCAAATGTTATGTTAGAATATACTCTGGATGATGCACAAGAAATGTTAACAAAAAATATTGAAGCTGCAAAAAGAAACTTAAGCTATGTGGAACACGATTTAGACTTTGTCAGAGATCAATTTACAACAACTGAAGTAAACATGGCACGCATTTATAATTGGGAAGTAAAACGCAGACAAGCTGCTAAACCAACATGAAAGCTGTTTTTTTTTTTAATAAATTCAATTTGCATGCAATGATTGCCTAAAACCTAGAAGGTAATTGTATAAATATTACAACAAATGTTATGTAAACTTGTATAGTTTAATACTGATCACATAATTTTATTATACTTTTTTCAGGTTACTCACACTGTCAAAAAAAGGAGCCTGTGACTAAAAAAAAAAAGTGTCATCTGATAATGTTGATGGAATAAAGGACTCAAACACATTTAGGTTATAAGCTAGATACACCAATATTTATGTATATTGCCACAAATACATCTGAATTCTAACTTAATATGTTGTTTTATGTACCTACAATAGGATTTCTTATCACATTTATTACATTAACCTTAGTTGATTTAAGTTTGATATTTTTTGCAAAATAAAAAAGATAAACACTATTTGTATAAAAAAAATAATACATTTGTTATAAGAAATATCACATCAAACAAAATTTGATTTGAGCTTTACTTTCTAATTTATCATATCCTGCTTTTTATACTTTAATTACAAACTATAGTCTATGTTTGTAATTGCGTTCAATTTTGCTAAAAAAAAAAGAAACAAAGATGGAAAGTGTCACTTATACTTCTGTAAACATGATTAAGAAATAGACTTATAATTAATGGAATTTGCAGAATTAAACTTAATTTATCTTATGATCTAAATCCTTTTAAAAAGTGATCTGCTATATCTATTGTAAGGCACGTAGTTGGTCTGACTCTCTACGAAAGTCAGTGTCCAGCAAAGACTAGTATGGAAGTATAATTTAAAATTTTGCTGTGTTAATTACTCCGCACCTTCAGTTGGTTCATATTTTACCAGTTTTTCCTTTAATGTAACAATTTGAGCTTTAGCTTCTTCCAATTCTTTTTTTAATGTTTCCATTTCAATATCAACTTCGGTAATTCCTCCTAAATTTTGACGGATATATCTATATTCTTATTAAGGAACTACTTGATTGTAACAAAGACTGAAAACTACTATTGATTTTAATACCATTGTATCAGAAAATGATATATACACCTATTAACCCATCAGAAACGGAATCAGTACATTGCATTGATGTTGAATCTCAATTGATGGTCAGTTTTTATTAAAATCTATATTCAATATCTTTTATTAACTGGCCACCTTAATGAGAAAGTAAAATTTTACAATGTACTGACAGGTCAATTAAATTTTACTAAAAGGATACTCTAATGCATCTTCAGGTTTTTCTGGTTCTTCGTACAAAGACACAAGTACCTTTGTAAGAGCATCCATAACCCCTGCCCTTTCGAGGTATTTTCGAAATTCTTCTCTTTTAGAATCAGGTGGCTAAACAAACAAATGTAAAAATTATAAATGGATTCTTAAGCATATGATAATGATAAAGCTTATATATTACATATTTATGGATAAAATTAATATATTTGTAAATTAAAAATAAATTACACTGTATAAGATCTCTGTTAGTAACTTATTGGTAGTTAGTAAGGTATATTATTAACAAAATCGTTACCGAAAATTATTAATTAAATTATCACAATTAATTATGTTGAAAGATATTATACGAAATATATAAATGTTACCTTAAAATTCGACATTTTTATGATAGAATTATACAATTATTTTGTAACAATTCTCTAAGAATATTATTTTATCAAATAATTTCGTGAAATTGCGATAACATGTGTTATACGACAGAATGGAGCAGAAAGCAATAACAACGCTCGATTAGAACAAAAGCCACATGATATACGTGATTTTCAAAACACTGATATTTGAAAAGAATGTTAACTGAGAAAAGAAGGTATTTACCATTATGAGAAGTGAATACGGTATGTAGTAATGAAGGAAACTATTTCCTTTCTTTCACCTTGCCTCACCGGGATTCAATTTACGAAATTTGTATACTACTCAATAGTAAACTTCGAATGTCACAATAGTTTATTTCGATTGACATCAACAAAGTCAAAAAAGTATCCCGCCTCGCCCTACAGATAAGATCATTCTAAAATTTCGTGTATCACAATAAGGTTTAAATAAAATAATCTATCATATAAAATGTAGTAGAGAGTTATAAATACTTGTTAAATATTTTTAACGAATCTGAAACCTTGAAATATATTAATTTTGTCGACAAAAACTTAGTTGAAATAGACTATAGCTTTCAATACCATCGGTAGGTATGCATTGAGTTATCAGAATTCCAAAATGGCGAGGTAGTGTTTGTAACATATTTTTTGTATGGTATTTAATAATAGAAGATTTAGTAGGCTTACGTGTTTGATATTTTGTAAGAAGTTTATTATGTTTCTACTAAAGAGAGACATTTTTTTAAATGCACTATTAACTGGTGCTATTGGTATTTGTTCGTTCATCGGAGATCAAGGTTTAAAATACGGAGAGACCGTTGTACAACGCGCGATTTTTGACAATATTACTCACGCAATAGTCGGTGGTCTTACGTGGGCAGTGATTTTAAACTTGTCAAAGCTGTCACTTATTCATAATCTAAAAAGTATATTCTGCTGCTTTTGTTTGTCGTCTTTTATCGATGTAGATCACTTTATCGCAGCATGTAGTTGGAAGATACATGTAAGCGATATTCTAACCTTCTTATCTTGGTAATCAATGATTTATTAATATTTCATGTTTTTTTTACAGGATGCTACACACTTAGAAAAACGGCCATTTCTACATTGTACCTCTGTTCCAATAACATTGTGGTTCATATTCAATTTTTACTCAAATATTCTTAATCATCCAAAGTTCAGTTATTATTCATGGATTATCTTGGCAAGTTTTTTGAGTCATCACATACGAGATGCTACAAGGAGGGGTTTATGGTTCTGTCCTATTGGTCATACACAGCCCATTCCATATTATTTGTATTTAATCATGAGCATGATGCTTCCTCATGTACTACAGTGGCTCATGATCTCCTCTGTACAGGAATCTAAGACTCACAGTAATGCAACGCTAATTGATGTTGTGTAAATAATGTAAAAATATTTATCAACTGTATGTATAATAGCTGTATATATAAATGATCATATTACACTTTTGTAATAAAAGTGCCACAACTAGGGAGAGTATATTTTCCAGAAAAAGCAAAAAGCAGATTGGGTGGAATTAGACATTAAATTAATGTCATATTCATGAATCTAACACTGTATATGTTTGTAAATGTACTTTTATTTATTTAATACTGTTGTTATTTTGATAACAAGCTAAAACAGCATAATATCACACGAATAAAGAGTGCAATAATTACTCTTTAATAGTCAAATTGTAAAGACAAATAAGGTTTTTATAATTGGTTAATAAGTACTTTTACAATATTATCATAGTGATAATTTGAAAGTCACATTTTTTGAGTTGTGTCACTTTTGTTGCAAGTGTGCAATATACTATTTTTTTATCGATATACTGTGTATATGTTTTGTAATCTACACATTTTTTATGTAATTTATTATTATTAATGGTTTATATGACAAATCTTGGAAAGAATCTGGGGTGTATAAAATTAATATAATATATTTAAGTAAAACTGTTGTAATTTTCTTATTTAACATGTTGACTGTCTTAATCCAGGTATTGAATACTTTCAATTAGGTGAATCAGAGAATTCCTGACAATATGAGTGATGAATTTCTACAGAAATTCGTACAATGGTGGCAGTTCAGATATTAAATTGATAAATGAAACATTCAGTTTCATAATTTCTTTGTAACATGACAAATATATTATTTAGCTAGGTCAGGAATAGGCAGACCAAGTGATCGCCAAATAGCTCATGGGCACTGGTATATACATGCAATGGTATATACATGTATATACATGTAATTTGGTATTATGTTAATTTGGTATCATAGAAATTTGGTAATTTGATAACTTAAAAGTTTGGTAATTTGGTAACTGAGATGTTCAAAAATTTGGGACTTAGAATGTTGGAAACTTGTAAGTTTCCCCATCGCATGCATGCTATTTGCACCTCGCGGACATAAATGCTCATCATAGAGTAAAGTCAAAGACACGGTTTCTTAATAAAAAACGCGATACTCCAGCACGAAGAGTTTGCGCAACTGAAAGATGCCAGTTGCGTCCACGTTGTTTACATAGTTGTTGCCAAAGACAGCTGTGTTCAGTGGATGAAGATTGCTCACGCGAGGCGGTCTTTGTTGGTCGTGTCTGCAGGTCAGACTGGTGTTCGATTCTAGTAAAAACATCAAATAATACCCACGTGAATACACGTGCTCGTTAAAAGAGTGATCTCGGTTGGCGAGTGCGGAGGACGCGGTACCCTTACAAGAAGTCAGCCGCTCACACACACGTGTGTTCGCGTACACCTTGCAGTCTGGAGGGGTTTATCAGCATTCAGTATTGCTTTGCTGGCACTGTTACACACTTTACTTCACTCTCGTCTGGGTGTAACATTAGTGTTCACTTATCTATCCAGCTATTCCGTTCAAAAATCATGCGAGTTACTAGGCAGCCCATACACTCGGGAAACGGTTAATCCTGTAACCGGAAGTCGTTATAATTATCCTGGTAGATCTTTATTGTTTCTACGGTGTTGTAGTTTGAATTTCCACTCGAGGAGTTTATTTACTCCTCCCAGTAATTTGTTTCGGTTATATATTTGTGTTTGACGAGTGATCAGTGATGAGACAAGTTACGGATCCATTGAACTGTTCGATTTTTAATGTCGTGCTGAAATAAATTTTATAGTACAGGAGGTTGACAATGCCACCAGATTTTCGCAGATATCACCTCGACTACGATAACGCGCTGATACCGATATCTTGATTGTATACGCCAGTTGAGTATTGTCTCCAGGGAGGTCTCGTGCCGCTTTTAACTTCGCTGTTATATTTATCATGGTGAGTACACGTTCGACTCTTTTCCTTCGTTTTTTTGATACTTCGTAGTCGTATTAGTAAATACACTTGTGTAGATAGACAGTTTTCTCAGAGTACAATACGTCAAGGTCGTTGCTCATCCGATGATGTTATGACGATCGACTAGAACGATCGTGCTCGTTTACCGACACGTAACAGAACGGTAACTTTCTGATTCGCATTACTTCTTCTTCTCAATTAATTAATCAATTCGTACGGTTTTGATCCTTACACTGTCCGAACTGTACTCGTGTTGGTACTTTTGCAAGTATCGAGGTTAATCATAGACGTGGAATAAAGCTTGTTTTGTAACGTTAATTACGACTTGCTCGAATGGTGGCCGTCTATTAGAGATGCAACTATGTGCCTTCAAGGTTGGATTGGCGCAAGAAGAATCACTATGCGATGAAAGCGATTCGCGCCATGCATATGCGATCCCATACGGTTCTTGGAAAGAATCGGATGTACCCGATTATATTATTATATCGTCTTCTCGTTTCTGGAGTGAACTGTGCTAATTTTGCCACTGTAATTATTGGTAATAATGCTAAATTAAATTGTAAGCAAACCGAGTTACAGGGAATGGGTACCAGGGAAATGGGGGTACCATGCAAATTTTATTTTATATGAATGATACCCAACATTTAAAAACTCCAAAATTATCTTTGTTAATTCTTAGTTAGAATTTTCTTGCATAGTTTCAATATATACCTTTGCTACTATTTTTATTTTCTTACTACTCTATCTTGGAATTAAAGATCTGTTATGAAACTAACTGTTCTATTTCACTCTATTACGTCCATAGATTAGATCTCATGTTTTTTTAATACAGAATAAATACCAAATAAATTTGATTCTTAGAAATGAAGATTTATTGTAATAAATCCTCTGAAAGAAAGACTTATTTGAATAAATCTGATCCTCTGAAACAAAGACTTATTTGAATAAATCTGAAATAAAAATTTGGGTCAACAATTATATAATTTCTCTTAAATATTGATTCGTAATGAAACGACTCGACACGAACATGTACTTCCTGTTTTCCGTTTAGTGTTATTTATTGGCTTTCGTGACGTGTTGACATCCGATGCGTTAAACTCCGGTTGCGAAATGCCGGTTCGAGGAAGTGTAAGGCAACAGTGCGTGGCAAAGATTGTTTAACATTCTTGTGTTCTTATTTCTTGTTTCTTTTCCACTTATTTAACGCGTGGTTTGCCGTGGAGGTCACCGGAAAACACCGCATTTTAGGTACTTGGATAACTGAAAATCGAATCGACGAATCTTTGACGTCACTGAAATTACGGTAATATTCTGTAACGGCATGAAATAATGTATCGCGAAATGAATTTCAAATATTTTGTAATTATCGTTGATATTTCTTATTATCGTGTACACGTGGCTATTTTTACCGCGGCGAAGAATCTGTTAACACTTTAACGTCTGGGAATCTATTTATAGACATTTTGATGCTAGTGATTATTATAGAGATCCCTAAGGAGTCCTTGACCTACAGATGAATCAAAAGTGGCTTTCTAATAAAGGACATTAAATATTACAATTTTGGCTCATGAAAAACAACCGTTTCCGAAAGTGGATCTCAAAGTTAAAGCCCAGTATTATTATGTGAAAACCAGGTGTCTTTATTTGATGATGATCAACTCGAAGAATTTGATAACGTAGATTACTGTTCCAATTTTAACTTATCATTGAGCCCCAGAATGATAGTGTTTATTGGCACAAATTTTTGTTGTAGAAAATTCTGAAAATCTCTGATTCATTATACTGACGAATCTACCGAAAGATAACTTTCCTAATGTAAATAACCGTATCTCGTTAAGTGCATTATTGACAGCGATATTTAACCCTTTAAGAGCTGGAAATGTATCTATAATGATAAAAATAGTATATGCGTTGTGGAAATGCTGGCACTATTACCGAATCGAATATTCTGAATGCCATGCTCGTAGTATAATTGTTTGAACGGAAATTCCTCAACTTCTGATTAACATTATGATAATCGAAGTTTGCATACCCAAAAATAGTAGAAGCTTGATGTAGTCAACAAATTTTAAATTTATGTAAATTCAGTAAAGTATATACCCAAAATTTGTTTGCCGCTGTTGGGTTAATAATATTTTGAATAAAAGTACAAGTAATAAAACATCTTCAGAAAAACTTGTGAATTTTGTTTGATATTATTAAAGTCAAGAATATTTTTAATTTATACTGGCTGGAAGTTGGAGCAATTTTTTAGTCGAAGAATCGTTCGTATTTCGATTAAAAAAGTTCTAAGCGAAATTGAATTCGTTCTGAACGAAAACTATTCTTCTATCTTTAATAGTAATCGAAACGTAATTGGTATAGTAACTATTAAGATAGTTTTGTGTACACACATTAAAGATAAGGCTATGCGAAAAGCTCGTTTAGTACTTACCTTGAGTACTATGAAACGCGTTTCGAATCGAAACTGCCAATGTATTTAACGAGTATTCAAATCCGAAAATCAAAAGTCCTACTAATTTCCATAATGTGATGACTTCAATATCTAACTAAATAGTATTTGTCGTAAATGTTTCAAAGCAGTTATAAAAACGCTGTAAATTGTTTATAACTTTTGTATACAAATGATAAAATTTTGCAGGAAGCCGACGAGTTGCTGTTGTATTTCGCTATAGCAGGCGGCGTGACAGCCGGTGCTCTCGTGTTACTCTTCATTTTGGTGTGCATACTGTTTGTCAAATTGAATCGATTAAGCACAGACGGGTGAGTAACGTTCCTTCGAAAGATAAAAGCTTCTCACTGCATGCAAATTACCATTCCTAATCCTTGCTTTCGAAATTGTGATGTGTTCTAATCGCTAACACCGTTGGGCTTCGCTTGAAACAAATGATAAGAACTCGCAGCGCAGATAGTGGCTTCTCGAACGAATTTTCCTTGAAAAATATGCATTTAACCGAACATTGACGAGATTTCTGATTAAAATCATGGGCATTAGTGGCATAGCTGGCGTTTCGTTCCGTTTGGACGTGCCACGTTCTCAACGAGCTAGGAATCGGAATAAGTCACGTAAGATTCACATTCTAACGAGTAAATGCGATCGTCGAAATCACGGTTTCACGGGGCACGCGGCTGAATTAAAAAACAAATATATCAAATGAAAAGCATTTCTATTAATTCATGACTCATCGCGCTGATATCGTATCTTTGCTCCTCGCGACGCGATTGTTCAACTTATCTCGGTTGAAGAATGCAAGCCGGGTACTGGAAATGAGAAGCTTGCACGCGATCATTATCTTTATTTTTTTATAATTATTTTTCAACTTTATAATTTTTAATCCTTTGCAATTTGCTTCGGTCAAAATTCTTTTGTAATTAAATAGTTAAATAAATTATACAGAGTGTTGCACAACTAGTGTAGGTCCCTGAAATGAGGGGCAGCTGATTCTGAATAAGATTTCCCTTTGCAAAAATGGGGTTTGAAGCTGCGTTTTTGAATTATTAAGGAAAAACACGGACCAATCAGAGCGCGGGGATTACGCGCGCAGATACGAAAGCGACTTGACCGGTGTTTTTCCTTAATAATTCAAAAACGAAGCTTCAAATCCAATTTTTGTAAAGGGAAATCTTATTCAGAATCAGCTACCCCCCATTTCAGGGACTTACACTAGTTGTGAGACACCCTGTATTGCAATTGGTACTTGGTCGAAAGACCTTATTTGATAGTATGGCGATTTATGTGGATTCCTACAATGGGGCATGCATGTGTGAAGCTGGCAATATAACGTATATTGGCAATATAGCGTATAACACATTATAATTCAGATTATAATCATTTTGTAGTTTATACTTTGTTGCACTTGAAATTCGTGTATTATTTTTTGAAATTTTAATTAAGCTTGTTGATGTTGGAAGATCGAGATTTTGTTTAAAAAGAGATTGCGAAGGATTGAAAAACATTCGTGCCGAAAATGACTAATTCTGAGTAAATTTTAAGACTGCTTATTAACACTTTCTGCTTCTAGCAAGAACCTTACTAAGTCGATGAAATTATTCAGGTCCAACCAACTGAATAGACAAACGAGTATGATGGCAGACTTTTGTTACACAAATCCGACGATTGTGCCAGGGGAACTATTATCCCGTCGTGGATTCTCCATGTACAGCGGTTCCGATAACTTTAACGACGATTTCGGAACGAAGAAAGACTATTATGGGACTTATCACGAGGCACGATCGAAATTTTAATTATGTAGCATACAAATCATGCCAGTAAGTTAAGAGATTGATTTGGTGTAATTAGCGATACGCTTTATAAAGTGTACATTTCGAGCGAATTGGAACCTCGTTTTTGCTGTAAAAGATATTTATAGACATGTTTTTTCTATAATTAATCGAAAATTATCGATACGTTTGCGAAATCGAGGATTTTGAGCCGAACAGTGTGTTGAAAGACATTTCATAAAACGGTGATTAATCTGTACTTAATTTGCTTTATCTACGATTGATAATGACTCTCAAAGAAGTTAGGTTGATAATGGTACACTCAGTTGCTAGTAGATGACGCCATACGCATTAGTCACTCAGGGAAATAGAATTGTATGTGTTCATAGTTGTAAGAGTTCAATGGTTACCGTAAATAACCATCAATTTATTAATACAGTATAAATTAATGAAAATTGCTATTAGAAAGATTATACGAATTTCAAATATTCGTCTCTTAGATTATTTATTTTCCATCTCTCAGCACTGATTCGATCCCAAAGGTCTCTATATGATAGCATTTGTTTTGTTTGTAACGTGTATTATATATTTATAATAAATATTATCGTGTTACACATCCTATCGACTACTTGTTACAATATTATATTTACAATCGTCCTTTTACACGAATTCCTACATTTCACAATTCGTGCATCATTCATTGAACGAAAATAATTTCTTTTATTGTACACCATTTTAATAACAGAAAACGTTGTGAACATTACAGGGTATTTTATGCAAAAACCGATGGAATTCGAGATCGCATATCATCAATAAAACGATACATCATATTTATCCTCCAACCGTTCGTAATCCCCTTATCGTGCATTTCCATTAATGTCTACCTAACTCCCGTACAACGTGTGTGTCCCGGTAATTATTCCTTCGCGATCCGGTGTCATCCTCAGAAATTTAATATCGCTATTGGTGTTTCAATTTCTCAAGACTCTCCGATTCATTCTCGAACCGTGAGAACAATATCGTTTAACAAATTCTGTACCGGGAACTGGAGGGTACGATAGTAGACACTTCCGGCAAATGAGGGGGTGTCATTGTTCTTATGGTTTAAACGATCAAATTTTAGCTTGGTATTTTAATTTTGTGGATTCATTCTTTTGTGAAGCTTGGAAAGAATTCTTTCTTTGAAAATATACTTTGGTAGTAATAGGGGAAGATGTTAGATTTTAAGAATTTGAGT
Source organism: Megachile lagopoda (assembly GCA_036983795.1). NCBI lineage: Eukaryota > Metazoa > Arthropoda > Insecta > Hymenoptera > Megachilidae > Megachile > Megachile lagopoda. The sequence goes on along the minus strand of CM072785.1, from coordinate 9,915,187 downwards.
TACAAATATTCAAGTTTTCAAATTTTCCAAAGTTTGGATATTCCAAACTTCCCAACTATCAAACCTCCAAATTTCCAAATCTTCAAATCTTCAAATTTTCAAATCTTCAAATCTCCAAATCCTCAAATCTTCAAATTCACAACTTTTCAAACTCCAAATTCTTAATATCCTAAAATTTCTAACTCTACATTTTCCCAAACTCTTGAATTCTCAAATTCCCAAATCTCCATATTCACATACCCCCAAATTTCCAAATCTTCAAATTCCCAAATCTCCATATTCAGATACCCCCAAATTCCCAAATCTTCAAATTCCCAAATTTCCAACTCTCTAATCTCTCAAATTCCCAAATTTTCAAAGTCCCAAATCTCCATATTCCTAACTCTCCAAACCCCCAATCGCCCACATTTCCTAATTCCCAAAGTCCCAAATTCCTATATCCTCAACTCTCCAAACTCCCAAACTCTCATATCCCCAAATCCCCATATTTCTAACTCTCCAAACCCCCGATCTCTCAAATCCCCAAATTCCCAAATTTGCAACTCTCCAATCTCTCAAATCCCCAAATTCCGAGGTCCTCAACTCCCCAAACCTCCAAACTCTCAAATCCCCAAATCCCCATATTTCTAACTCTCCAAACCCCCGATCTCTCAAATCCCCAAATTCCCAAATTTGCAGCTCTCCAATCTCTCAAATCCCCAAATTCCGAGGTCCTCAACTCCCCAAACCTCCAAACTCTCAAATCCCCAAATTCCCAAAGTCCCAAATCCCTATATCCCCAACTCTCCAAACCCCCAAATTCTCAAATTTCCAAACGTACAAATCCCCAAATTTCCAAGAAGGTGAATCCCAAAACTCTCCATATATTGCAGAGTACACACGGAACTCAGAAGATCCATGTTTGCGCGAGCGTATACAGCAGGTACTTTTCAGGTCTCTTTTAGGGCGGAAGTGGAGCACCATCCGACCGATATACGCAACGTCGAAGTGGGTGGCGATGAGGACATAGGGTAGGGATACAGACGATGCTACGGGGAGTAGGCAATAGCATGGGGATAGGCCATAATTGGTATAAAATCATCGAGCAAACACATCGGACAAGACAGCCCGAGGGTTGTGGGCGGTGTTACGTGCCGTTTCCCTGGCAACCGTGGGGCGACTCTGCTAAAGCACCCCTTCGCCTTGATTGCGCACAAGCCTATCTTCCCGTGTGTGTACGTCAAATTTTGAACAGGTGTGTCTCGTGTACGTGTGCATGTGTGGGTGGCCTGCACCTACATGTACAAAAGCGCCATCTGGTCTTGTCTCTCGGATTTACACTGTTCCCGCGCGTTTCATTCCTTTTTCTATGCACCCACACACACGTACACGCGTGCAGTAGGTTTCCCACGATTAGGAAGCAACGTAGGGGAAGAACACCCCCACTGCTGAGTATGCGAGCTGCCTACACATATTTGTTGTCTCTCAATTAGTAACTGAATGCGATATCTTCTTTAGGAGACAAGTATTTGAGTGCTCTGTAATTGATTGGAAACGTTTGAAATGTATAGGAATGCTGGACGTCAATTTTTGTATAAGCTAGCTTTTTGATTCGTTATCAATTTTAGTAGTTATTCGATGTAAGTTTGGGATCTTTGGAACTCTAAGACACTGGGATTCTGAATATTGAATTATTTGATATTGAGATTTTTTCATGTCTGTATGTGTTTCAGGAAGTCAGATAAACTGTGTAACATCTTTGTAACACTTTATATTTATGTGCGTCCCAGGCCCAAAACTACCCCTTACCGAGGCATCACTTGACAAAATACAGAAAAATATCAATTAATTTGTAAGACATTAAAAAATTTCCAAAAATTCACTTACTCAAAAATACGTTCTAAAATTTACCCCTACATAAAGCGAAAATTATATTTTTAGTGTACAAAAAAAATATGACTCAGACAAATGTATAAGAAAAATATGTCCTACAAATATGTCCTAGTTATAAAAAAAATATATTCCAGTTGTGGTCGGTCTCCCCTAAGTGATTTTTACAACACGTGTCACATACAGCAATTTCACCGAAGATTTGCCAGCTTAATAATTTGTAAGAATATCAGACCCTCTGTTTAGATATACGTACATAAGTGCTTCTACCGGCACACGCAATTTGTCGAGTGTTTAACTTAACCGCACCCCGTGAATCCGCGTTTATGTTCCTAATCGTCCTGGATTATGGCTGGTTAGTTTCACCCCGTCTCCCATAAAGTTCTGTCACGGGACATATGTTATTCTTCGAGCATTCGGACAGCAATACGCGTTGTTATTTTTCCTTTTCTCGCGAAACGAATAAGATGCACGTGTCGTTGAGAACATAATCCACTGAAAATCTGTTTGCTGTACGAACTAAACTAACACAATCGTTCGTGCAAATTATAGAGCTTACGTGTCTTCTATTTGCTTAAATTCTATTCTTTTTTCGTTACTTTTATGACTATACATAATGATGCGTTAAATATATTTTCATAATGGTATTTACATGGTTAAGTTTTTCATTTTTGTAATTCATACAAAATTAGTATTAGGTTTCTCAAGGTTTTTTGAAGGGCTAGTTTAAAGGTATTAATTAATAGTACACGATTTTGTGGATTCAATACGCTTATTTTATTTTTGAAGTATCGGAAGAAACCAGTACAAACTTAAACCTCTCAGGTGCGTACTCTTAGCATCTTCCCTATTAACCCCTTAACCTACAATTTCTAGGCAGGTGCGTCACTCACAGCTAATTGCTACAACGTTAAGGCAAATAAAGAAAGTTTGAATGTTAATCATACTTTTTATTTAACCATAATTGTGCAGGTTATAATACCCGAAATTCAATTGCGGTCACGAGTCTGACTTATTACATGTAACGTGTGTCTGATTTGTCACTTTCAAATTGTAAAGTATGGCTGATTTGTCACATTAAAATTGTACCGTGCATCTGTAAAGTGTTCCACAAGTGTGACACGATAGATAAAGGTAATAAAACAGGGATCAGTAAAAATCGAAACAAAGGGTTTAATAAAAATAGAGTCACCGGTAAAATGGAACCCCCAGATCATAGAAATTGCTGTGAGAAGCGACCTCGTGAATGTCTCTGTGGTGAACGCGTTAATCGCGTGTAGTTTCGCCATGGGCAACGAACGCATCCCTGGACGAATGATCGCACAATTTCACAGAATCGTGGCTGCGTCAGAGTCGCTGGACGAAGAATTTAACGAGCCGCACGCGGCTCGCCCTCCTCCGGTGCGATCGTCGTTCCAGTCACACACGCTCGATAATAGCAACCCTGGCGAACGCACCGGAGCAACCCTTAGCTACCGTGTCCTCGTTACACCGACGTCATCGTACGGCGATGTATGTACATTCACGGTTGTACAGTCAACAGCAAATCCCTAGGGAAAATATGGTAGTCAAAAAGAAAGAAGACCTCCGGAGGTACAGTCAAATTCTCCCTAGGAATAGGGCAATCAAGGAGAGACACTACCACTGGTTGATTTTTCGGTAATTTATGGAAATTTGGGAATTTTTGAACTTGAGAGCTATGGATATCAGTCGTGAAAATTTAATGGTAGAAGAATTTGGAGATTTAGGGATTTGGGGATGTAGGAAGTTGGGGGTTGAACAATTCGGGGGACTAAGAACTTGGGGATGTAGGAAGTTGGGAGATGAAGAATTCGGGGGACTAAGAACTTGGGGATATTGGTATAGGGGATGTAGGTATAGGGGATATAGGTATATGGGATATAGGTATAGGGGATATAGGATTTGAGGGCCTACGAACTTGGGGACCTTGGGGTTTAGGGATCTAGTGGTCTAGGAATCTACAGATCTAGGGATTTAGGGGTGTAGGGATCTAGAGATCTAGGTATGTAGGGATAAGGGAATCTAGAGATTTGAAGAATTTTAAGATTTTGGAAAACTAAAAATTTAGGAACCTTATTTTAGATCTTGGAAAAGAAAAATTTGAAGATTAAAAAATTGGAGAGCTTGGAAAATTTGAGAAATCTGAAATTTAGATTTAGGAATTGAAAAGTTCGCAAATTCCCAAAATTAGAAAATATGAAAATTTATGAATAGAATTTGTATACCAAACCTTTTCCTTCAAGAACATAATTTAAGATCTCCCATATTTTTATTAAGGAATCCATAAATCCTAAATTTGGACACTGTAGCAAGAACTATTTCGTTCATTTTAATACTATGAATCCTTATAGTAATTATGAATCCTTTAAAAATTTGATCATTTGAACTAAACCATTCGAATTCTCCTCGTTTTAAATCGGCTTCACACGATCGCCGAACGATCTTGCTTCCTAGTCGGAAATTAGTGACTCGTCCTGTGAAACCTGTCCTTTTAGACGTCGAGTCGTTCTAATAGCGAGACGCTGACGACGATTATAAAGAGGCACGTGACTCTGTTCATGAACGACCCCATGCAGAGAAGCCACGCGACCACCGAAAGCTAACCCAAGAATCGTACAAGGCACAATTAATTTATTGTTCGTGTCGGTATAGTGACAATCGGGGGAACAGCGGAGAAAAACAGGATCGTTGTTTTCTTCTATTTTCGACGGAGGGGTTCTGAAAACGAATCCTCTGTCGGCGATCCTCGGTTATTCTTTTGTCACACAACCATTTGTCCAGCGTGATCATTTTCTTTAATTAACGTTCAGTTTGATACGATTCAATGACATCTAGTTGTGGTTTTCTGTAACTTTATAAAAAGAAACTATCTATTGGGTAATTGTTTGACACTAAGTTTGTTTCAGTCAAGATTAGGGTAATTCATTGAGGTGCGTAAATTAATTTATACAATTACCCTTCTTGACAAAAGTATTTTAATAAATTCGTTGATTTAAAATAAGAAAGTTCTTTTTGCCACTCTAAACCCAGTGTTAAGTCAGTGCTAACTAAACATAGGAACAAATAAATAAAATAAATAAGCAGTAAAAGATATTCATTAACTCTGTACAATATTACGTACAAGTTTTAATCTTTGTCATTTCAAATAAAAATGTCAGTCATGTCAAAAGTCTCTAAATGAAATAAATGAATTAAAATCGATCAAGATTCAAAAAATTGTTAACATATATCAATGTATGTTTACGTAAAATATTAAAATTTGTAATGATGATTCTACATTTGTATTGTACTTTTTACAATTTAGTTACATTTAAATAGTGAAACGTCTTCAATTTTACTTTCTTATTTAATTCATAAATATTTCGTTCTATAGATCAGATGGCTTAAGGTGGATGTAAATCACCTAACGCTAACGGATCTTGGGAGTATTTCCAGAGAGCCCATATGTTTCAGCTTAATCTCCATAATTCAGAGAGAGGGGAACGTACCGCACTCTCGGTGTATAACCTTATCTCCTTTTCACGGGTACCTGCTGGAAAACAGATTGAGGGTAATGGGGAATCCCCACAATCAAAACAAAACGCTGTAAAGCGGGGACCGGTCAAATAATGTCCACACAGGTATTTCAGGTATACTCGAGTGCAATGAAAGCTCCTCTGGTTAAAGCTGATTGTAAAAGTGTACGTAATTTTGGGGAATATGTAAACTTGCAAAATTCTCAAATTTTTAGTCAGAAATTTTTGTCTCAAATATACAAATCCCGATATTGCAAAATTTCTAAAGATCGAAATAAGTCTGATGATCTTCAAGATCCTTTTTCAAACTTCCCAAAGAAGTAAAATCGTAAATTACACTTCATTTTGAAATCTAAACATATTCCGCGGAAAAACAAAAATATTCGAAGTTCTTAAATCATTGAAAATCTCTCTTGTATTCAAGTATGTAAATATTTGCAACAAAAATAAAATATAAAATAATCCACGCCAATGTCCTCAACCAAATAATGCTACATAAAACTAACAAATAAAAGAGAAATAAAAACAAATGTACCTAGTTTAAAATCCACCCCCGAAAAACAGTAGAAGTTATTAAAATGTACCGTTTATCACAAAGCTTGAATTTCGAATTTCTGAAGCTTCGATCAATAATCTGGCTTAAAATGATTCGGTTCAACTGGTTTATTTCAATATCGTATTCGTTCAAATACAATTTCAGTGGTCTCCGCGAGAGAACCAAAGCTTCGTCGGTGACTTTTCGGTTTCGCTGAAAGAGGATTAGAACGAACTGCAATAAGATCAATGGTCAGAGGAAAATATCGATTATATTTTCTCGCGATAGTAGGTATGCAGCGCGCGCTTGCTATACTTTTACAATACATATTTACAACGCTTACATTAGACTCGCAGTATTTTACAACGCAATCATCTCCGTCAGCTATCGATTCTATCTCGATCAATTTACATCGATATATGTATGTATATAAATAATAGTATAATTGTATACTTACACGCGTTTTTATACATCAACTTCCTCGCGTCGGAAACGTTTCGAGGAATCATTCGAATGGTTGCTAGTTTTATTTACTCGTTCATTTTGTTAATGTTACGTTAGCAACTAAATTCCTGATTTTTCTGCTTGGATGCTATTTAAATTCGCTTACGAAAATTGGAAAATTATAATACGAATGCTTCTAATTTTTGCTGTTTGCCTTCTCTACTTCCATGCTAAACGCAAAATTTGCAAATTTAGTTGCCAGAAATACTTTGATTTCGAAAGTTTGTAATGAAAGGACACGCTATAATTACGGGTTGATTACAAAATTCGTGATACATGCTCCTTCGACTGTTCGTAGATCAAATTTTCTTTACATTAGAAAAAGCTCAGCTTCGAACAATATGTTATAAAATAAAATTTTGGTTATGTGCATAAAAATGGAAATCCAAGAAATTTAGGACAATTTAGAAGTTCAACATTCACAAACATAAATTTACAGAAATTAAAAACATCTCTCTTGCATCAAAAATAATTTAAATTCCACAATTTTCTTTTCACTCGACAGTCAAAGGGTGAAAATAAACGCGAATAAAGATACAACAGTGATATTTCTTTTTGTTCAGTTTAAGGGATGTTTCTTTGGTCGGTTGGTACAAGCACCGGTCAGTCTTCGGGTCTATCTAACAAATATCGAGTATGTTTATACGCGTATAGAGAGAGGAAGAGATCTTAGGAGCTATAACAACTACGTATTTTACATGTCTACAATTACGTACGTCGCGCTACCTTTCGACGCCATGAAAATAATCCGATTCGTTTCCCTTTATTTACAAAAACAACGCCTTGATTTCACCTCCGTTCTACTTAAAGAACAGTTCGCTAATTAAATCGTATAAAATCGTACGTTGAATTTTAGCTGCTCACGTCCAGCGTGTATTACGCAGAAATTCTTGTTCGCGATTAGACGCCATTTTGTGAATTTCACCCGACATTTTCTAAAACCCGAGCACTCGCTTACCTCTCAAAACCTAATCGAAATTATTTAAAAATATTCTCTTGATGTTCGTGGCTGAAATTGACGAACTATCAGATGTTTAAAAAGTTTGTTTAGGACAGATTAATAAGTTTAGATTTTAAAAGGTAATGAGTATTCAAATTTTAGAAAATGTCCTTAAGTTCCATTATGGATCTGTTAAATTAACGAGCATCTAAATGAGAAAATGCTGATTAAATACACGATTGAATTAACTTACGAGATGATCGATCATCAATTTCTACTTGATCGAATAATTAAACGAACTCGAGTATAAATAACTTGATTAATTATCAAAAATAAGTTTAAGGATATGTTAAGAGATATTTTTACAGAAAAGAGGGATTTTCAAATTTAACTTATCTTAACGATTTAAACGATTAACGTAAAATTACATGGTCTTGGATTAACTCCTTTGAAAGTTCTTTGATATGTGAATTAAGTAGAAGCAACAAATCATAATGGATCAACGAATATTAAGATGAATCTTTTGACTTCTAGATCCTTTATACATTCTTAAATTACCAATCTGTTAAGTACATCGATTGTACATCTATTATCGCAGAACTGCGTAAATTCGGCAGTATAACGGCAATTGTCCTTGATTTTAATTAAATTACCATTCTGACGACACTCGTATTCAGTGTTTCTATTTGTTCACACGCGACACTGCGTTTTTCGAAATCAATTGTATGAAAATTTGTACACAAAGTTCCTGATCGAGAATATCAATTCAACAAGTATCGTATGCTTTTTAAACAAAGCGCACTTTTTGTATCGTTGCTACAGTTTTAGCAGGTGAAAATATACCTAACATACGTAACGTAGGTATGATCCACTTTAACAGCCACTGAGTGATCACTTGCCAACTGTAGCAGTTTCATATGACCAAACTGAGTTAGAGTCAGACGTCGAGGCTTATCTTCTTGAAACATGAACACTTCACCTACACGAATTTTCTGCTTTGCAGAAGTTAAAAACGTTGAAGTTGAGCTGCTTCGTCTATTGTCCACTTTCACGATCATTGTGACGCGTCCATAGTTATATTTGCGAAATTTTTTAATACATCATAATTATATAATAGTATGATGATAGTATGGACACTTTCTTGGAGAAGGCATACTTTAACTTGACATTCGAATTTTACAATTTTGGAACTTTAATCTTGCAGTTCTTAGAATCTTAGGATTTTTATATTCTGATATTTTAGAACCTTTTGAGACATTCAAATAATGTACAAATGAAAGTTTGGTAATTGTAAAAATTTGAATATTTGCTCATTTATGTACTTATTGTATGAAAGATACCTTTGAAGTTTTTCACCTCAGAGCGTCTCTAACAATTTCTACCTCCTCGCAAATACCAATACGAACGCGCCACTATCCATCATCCTCTTCAGCATCTAAGCTCCTGGAAGGTATCACTCACCTGCTGACCCTATCCGTGTGCACCATTCTCCTAGTAGATCGTATGATGGGTACAAGTTCAATATCCGTCGGTTCACTGGAGTCCGTCAGCTCGCTAGCCACACGACGGTCATGTTCAGTAGTCTGGTCACAGTAGCACGACTCGCGGTCGCAGTTGTCAACGTGCTATACGCAGGGCACATCTAGTTGGTGTCAGTGAACGAACTGATGATGCGCTTCGTAATGATGTTGATAATGAATGAGATCCTGAACCGAACTGGGGCTGTACTGCTGCGAGTCCACGATCACGCTGGTGTATCCAGCCGCCGTGGGTTCCAGATGATGGTACGAGTGTTTCACTGGGTTGTTGTTCGAGTTGTAGTGGCTAGAGTGAGGTTGATAGGAGGATTCGTAGTGTTGCACGTTGTCGGAGGCGTTGTTGGTCGCGGCAGCGTTGTGACCGTCGTTGGTCAGGCCACAGTTGGGGTACATGATGACGCCGCCGACCTCGTTGAGGTTGGAGGGTGCAGAATCGGGCATGTAGTGATGGTAGTAAGGATGATAGCCGTGTGGAAGAGAATAAAGGCTCAATGGACTGGGCAGGTGAGTGTCCATGGCGTCCGTGCTGCAACAGGAACTGGACGACGTCGAATATGGCCGGTTCTGTTGACTGCTCTGGGGACTGGGCTGTTGCTGTTGCTGCGGTTGTGGCTGTGGCTGTGGTTGCGGTTGTGGTAGACTCGCTGGAGGTGTTGTGTGGTCCAGCAGGTGAGGGGAATGTTGATGCTTTTGTTGAGCATTTTGAGGACTGGGTTGTTGTAAGTTCGATGGCGAGTTGGAGTGGTGCAGATGTGGATGCTGCGATTCTTGTTGCGGCACCGAGGCCAGTGGCTCCTGGTGCATATCTGGAATAAACGGTGTCTTCTTTTAATCTGAAATCTCTGATACTTTTGAATCTTTTTGATGGTTGTTTATTTGAGACAACACGTATGAACCAGTTGCCCTGGAACATTTGTTCTCTTTCAGTTAGGCTGGAGCTAAATGATATAGAATACGTATTTCATGTGTATTTACTTTTTCACATCTGACATTCTTTAAATGACTACTATTTTCTCTTTCATCTACTGACTACAAGTTTCAAGTTGATTTTTATAGTAGCTGGAATATTTTAATAATGGAAAATGTTCAGGTTCATCAATTCCTCAAATCTTAAAGATGTGCATAACATAGAGCACTTTAATCCAGTATCTCTACAATATTCGCCGTATAATTTCCAGGGTGTCTGGTTAATACGAATTGCATATGAAACATCCTTACCTCCATATTGATAAAACCAATCAGAGTTGTAATTCGAGTTGTCCTCGTGAGGGCTGCTGTTCACGTTTTGTGGCTGATAAGGAGGCGACAAATAATGGCTGTGATTCGTCAGATCGACATACTCCGGACTAGGGTACGTGCTGCCGTTCGCATAATCGTTGTCCAAGGATTCCTTCGACCTGTTCCGAAAGGCTGGTGAACTGGGACTGCGGTTGTCCATATCGTTGGCGCTTCCACTTGTGGTGGGTGTCAACATAGGGGCACTCGGTGGGTCGCTCGGGCTCGAACAATACGATTTTTGTTCGCAGTTCAACACCAGCTCCGTGTGCTCCGGTTTCGATAGCACATAGTTCACCGACACTATACAATGTGGCCTAGAACTTCTGGAGTTGTGGACAATGGTGACGTATGACTGCATCCACACCCATCCTCCACACTTTGCTAAGAACCTGTAGTATCCGGTTATCACTTGACCCTTGCGCAGCACTGTGGACACAAAATATTATTTGAATTGAATTATGGGAAACTTGTGAAATATGAATTATGGGAGACTTATAGCTATTACTAGGTAATTTTAAGTATTACTCTGGACTTTTTGAATAAATTTAAAAAATGGAATCTTTCTTGATATCGTCATATTACTGTAAGTGTTCAGAAGTGCATATTTGAATCAATGATGAAGGTTCATCATAATTGAGTGCCCACTTGCAATTTTCAGCTTGATAAACATTAATTTGAAACTTCAGACATGTGCACATAAAAAGTTCGTCCCCACAGTACTAAATAATCCCCCATTATAGAACACACTTCGCATAATCTCTCGGAGCTAGGTGCAATGTTAGCAGAACGTCTGGACGTTCACCCTTCAAACCGGAGCTTACCGCTGTGCACGAAATTCCAAAGAATACATAGAAAGAACATTCGATTTGTCCAAAGATTGGGAAGCTAAAAATTTGTCTCTTGTAAAAGAAGATTTTTGAGCACAACGTCGATCGCGCAATCCGCAGGCGCAGACATTAGTGGCATTATGTCAGGCACCCTTCGAGTTGCGCTCGTGAAACTGCGAGTCTGTTCAAACAGTGATAGCAGTAACAGCCTCCTCCTCTCTTGTCCTCTTCTACCATCCCCTTTCTCTCTCTTTCTCCTCTCTTCTCCTTGTTCACCCTCACACCAGCGTCTACACGCACACACAGAACGTGTACGCGCGACAGCTTCTCTTTTCCTCGGCTCATAGCGCCGTAGCAGCATTATTCAATCAATAATGTACACCCTGTATGTACCTACGTGTGCATATACTTAGACTTTAACGTGGCGGCGCGTGGAGAGCGAGGGGGTGGAAAAAATAATAGAGAAGAAAAAGGGAAATGCCGTTATAGTCGGTGCTGGCTTCTTCAGGGAAGGTGGATGGAGAGAAAAGAAAGATCAAAGGATATTTCGTCAGCGAGGGCGTCGCCAAGTTAAGCAACGTCAGCTGCTTTCGGCCTTGCGAAAGACTCTTCTTCGAGCACCTCTGATACGACGCAACGCCTCCGACAATGCTTTCAGCCTCGCAAAAATAAGCCCTATCTTGGACTTGCAGGCTGCTACTCTCGGATAAACTTTGGCGACTACAAATTCGCGACTTTCTTTACACAATTTTATAATACTTGGAAGATGCAAGTTTTGAGGAATTTAAAGGGTTCAGAAGTTATGCATACATAAAACAGAGTTTTCAGCATAGCTGACAGTGATTTTAGTTTATTTGACAATGTTAGCTTATTTGACAGTTACAGCTATGCATGTGAAGTCGCTGACTGTTCCTATGGCAGCCATTTTGAGGGATCAGACAAATATGCTTCTCTAACGAATTGAACATTTCTGGTTCCACTAAAGTTTCAATTGTACTTATAAAAATTGTACTTACACAAATAGTGAGCATGGCTGAGCTGCCACATGTCGCAGCCGTGCACATAATGGTACAGCGTCTTCTCGATCAGATCCGTTGGATTGTACCCGGTTAGCTGCGAAACGCTGCAACATCACGAAAAGAAACGAAAAACGTTACGTTTCCGCAGCAAGTATCCTCCAAAACGCGTATTTATTTTTCGCTCGGATTTAAAGCAGCCCGGATTCGAGGTTTACATAACCGTCAGTTGCCGCGAAATCGATTTTCCCGGCTCGTATAAAATTTCATCCCGCGTTCCATCGCGCAACCCTGTATTTATACTTCACCACGTGTTCGTTTCCCAGCGCGTTCACGATACAGCCCTGTCCACGCTGGATATTTATCTGACGCGAATAAAAAAAAAGGGAAGAACAGCAACGGGAAGAAAGGAAAGGGAAAAAAATGTCTACCGGGTCGTTGGTAACACGAAACTGATTTTAATGGCCGGCGACCCGGGACCCTTTTCCTGGTGTCGAAATATCGACGGAGCAATTCAACACCGAGGTAATTACGGCGACAGAAATAATCTGACGTTTCGATTTTCTCCCTATTGTCCGTATTTGATCGAATACGGCAAATTACAGAACTTGTAATCGGTCTGATCGGTGACGCCATTTTTGCACAATATACCGCGAAATTTATTTTGCGAAGAATGTATTTTAGACGATAAGCAATGCAGTTTCTAGACCAAATAAGCGTGATACAGTAAATCGATGCTCGTCTTGATTCTTACCTGCCATCGACAAATATCAGCTTCATATCCAACGACGCACGGAACATGAACATGTTCTGGTACAATTTGATTTCTGTGAGGGAGCGACCGGGTAGAGAATGACCCACGGCTAGCAGACCGATGTTTCGGATACAACGACCATCTTCGTATTCTGATCCTACTGCACCTTCTACGATACACCTTAAGTAACCGGAACAGTGTATCACCTGTAACAGGCAAAATTCATTATTTCTGGTTGAAGTTGCAGACTTCAAATTGTTAGAGGTGCACAATTGTGACAATTTGCAAAATCCAATTACATTTTAATTTTAGGAAAAGTTACTTTTTGCTCTGGTAATCTCTGCTCGTAGTTAATAGAACATAATTTTTCTCTACTCCAATCTAAGAAAATAGTATCTCAGATCTAAGCTAGTAATCCAGTAATCAACTCCAAAATCATTTTGCCCGAGAGAAAAATTTGACAGTTGTTAATTAACTTGAAGAGAGCGTTGATTAGAGGCTAGACAGTTAAAAGGCGGGATTTCAAACGGAAAGTCGCAATTAAGGGCGATGAACACTTGACACGGGAACTTATCGTTAGTTACACATGTGCACGTGATTATTCTTAATGGTATTCAGCAAATGCTGATAGAGCGTAAGTGCGACACTCGAGCAGCATCCCCGGTGCCTGAAACGCGAATTCTCGCGTTGGAGACGATGCTGTTCCGGGCAAATTAACAATTCCTGCTTAATTAAATGGCCGATGTGAAACGAGAAAAAAAAGCCTCGTTCAGCGTCGCGCTCCTCGCGTCTCGAGTGCACCGCGAATTTGTGAAGCAAATAGGCTTGTTCGTATGCCCGCGTTGCGTCTCTTATCCCGTATGCAATTCCGCTGCATTCGGGCGCGAGTATGGGGACACGAGGGTGCCGTGAAACACGACGGAAGAAAATTAATTTCAACTGCGAGGATACGCTCGATTTCGCTGTACAAATGGGCTTGCTGGGCGATTGAGGGCGGTGATACAGGAGCGCCCGACTCGCAATGATTTTTTTATATTTTAGATCTTAAATCTATATTCTAAATATTCAAAGACCTATAATATTTTACCAATCGAAATTTAAGCCTATATTAATACTATATTACTCTCAAATTATTCAGGACGATCCCTTCTTAAGTCCCACCCAAAGTTTACGATAAAAGAGCTAATCAGAACCAAGAATCTCAATTTTGGAAATAGCAAATCCCATCACGAGTCGAGGCGTTATTCACGGCTTATCCAAATGACTGTCGATCCGATTAAAGCTACCATTCCTCCTTATTTACGATCATTAATACCGCAATCTCGGAAATTCGGAAAGTTACCCCAATATTTTTGCGGATCTATCGATGTCCGCCAAATGTTCGACATATGTCCGGGCAATAACGTTATACTTAAGGTCGTAAAGGGTAACACCGGGGTCGACAAAGGGACCTGCGACACTTTGCACTTGCCGAGGCAAAAGGAGACAGCCCTCGAGAAGGAAAATGTTTGGCAAATAGCTCGTTCAAGCCCGTAGCGCTATGATGACCGTGGCTCTCGACGAAATCGCACACAGAAGACCCCAATAGGCGTTGAGCAAAGTCATGAATGCAACCCCTGCGAGCTGTTAGCTGCGAACCCCGAGGAGCGGGGGGCTTCGGGGACCAGCTTTTTGTATGGCACTTAAACGCACAAAGAACGAATCGTAGTTGGCTCGACTTTGTGAAGGTGCGAGGCACGCGTTTCACGGATTTACATGAATTCGAGTGCTGCTGCACGGTGAAATAAAATCGCCGCGGATTTGGGAAGGATGTGGTCCAAATTTTGAGGCACAAACATTTTTGTAATTCAATCAGAAATGTTGCTTTTGATAAGGAAGATTAATTAGACAAGAGTATAAGTATTTCGTATAGGCACACTGTATTCTATATAGTTCGCTATAAATTATTCAATGTAAAAGTAAAAATGTTAATTTTTGTCTACTCTGAATATGGAAATTTAATTGTGAGACGTTTGAAAATATAATTATAATTACACAAAAATTCCTTCACAAGATGGTACCTCAATATATTACCATTCCTGAAAAATCACATTGTCCATGTTGAAACAAATGGCCATCCAAATGGCAGAAAAATTGCAAAACAAAGTTCGAATGAAGAGCATATGTAAATTAGGATTAGCTTCACAAAGGAAGTATTGTTGAAAGAACCAATTGTAAATTTCAATTGTTTGGGATATGAAACACACTTGTGGTCGATGTTTTTATTGCACCGAGCGGATGCAGCTAGTGAATCTGAACATTTGGCATCTCTACCTGGTGGTCGTTTTCTTTTCGACTGGCGCGTGACCAGGACAATAACGTCCCTACTTAGCTCGCCATTTCTTATCTCTTATTTAGCATTTGAATTTTTATACGTTTTATGATTTCCTGTGCAAGCAACCTAGGCTTTATGCTAATCAACGATCCTCTCGGATATAAAATGCCCCCAATCGGGCTTTTGTTTGCCACGAATATTGCGTGATTTTCCGCAGCCAATAAACTCTTAATCGCCATATCTTAACTAACCAGGCGAATTATTTTTTACATATTTTACGCAATATTTGTCTTTGGTATAGTTAATAATAACTCTTTAAATAATGATTCATTTTTTAATGTATAAACGTGAAAATGTTTAATGCATTTGCGTATACTGTCAGATAAGATGTCCATGAAATAGCTCTTGTTTAAAAATATAATGTATTTATGTAATTTAGTATCAGTTATTGTATCATTCAAAAAAATTGACGGATAAAATAAAATTTTGAAAATACCTTGTATCCTTCTGTGACTAGACCCGCGTTCCTTTTCGCCAAATTGCATTTCATCCTCAAAATGAAAATACGTTCCAGCTCTATTTCACCCCGCGAATTCGGGGGTGGAAAGGTGACACCAGCAAGATCTGCTGGACTTTGTGGCAAGTTTAAAACGGACTGCATCTCATTGTGGTCGTGGTCGTAGATATACTCGAATATGCTATTCCCTGTTAGGTCCACCTGCATTCAACACTTTTGGTCAGCTAAATTCGAAATCAAGCAGCTTCCAACACAATCGAACTCAACTATTTTAAACTTAAATATAAATATTAATTCTATGAAATATATTAAATGAACAATTGGTGAGTTTGAAATAATTTATTAAATATGTGAACATTTCTGACCTGTGCCATTCCTAAATGAACACTGGCCGTTTCGCTTATGTATATGATTTTGCCGTCGGGTGCCAAAACGAACACGAATCCCTCGAGAGCCTGGAACAAGAATTTTCCTTCTAAATTTGAAACGAAAAATAATTTCAAAAATATTGCTGAAAGCTACATTCGCTTTAACCCTTTGACTATTTAATTCTTACAATGTACAATCAAGACACAATTTTAATTTAATAAAATTTATTAAACAAAATCTGGAAGTACATATTAATCGTTCTATAAATTATCTATTAAAGTACATTTGTTTTCCATAATTATGTCTTGAAAAACATCATAAAATTTTTAAAAGTCCAAGGATTAAACTTTATAAATTGACTCTTAAATATCAAAGTCAGGTCTTTAGTGATTTTAAAAATATTCCAAACTTGATATTTCATCGAGAATTCTTAATTTTTTGCAGTATACGTTTACTGACCCTACTCTGCTATTTTAAGATCAAGAGTTCTTTCAGTTGTACGTAACAAATAGTTTTCCACTTCTGATCGCGCCTTTTTGTCATTCAATTAAACAAAACAGAAATGATGTTCATCGTGGAACATCGAGACTTAAAGTTTAACGTTGTTTGTACGACAACGTGCAGGATGTAAGCTCGATTTATAAGGCGCGACACAGAGAACGATGAGTGCTTACTTGTAAAATATAACTAGTCACCTCCTTGAGGGCGATTTGCAGGGAAATGTTGGCTGGCTGCGAAGCACCCCATTCCTCTCCAAGACCTGAAAAATGATTTCACCAACGTTAGATCTTCCTGCTGAATGCAACGAACCAATTTTCTGAAAGACCACCATACACGACTGAGATTTATTCGGACATTTTATTTGCTTGATGGCCGAGAATTTGCCTTGTTCTCTAAAGTGCTTCTTAGACCTTTGATAAATTATTTTGCTAGCTTTTCTACTTCGGATGATTGTAATCGCACTTTTTATTATTGGGTTATTCGTTTATTAAATAGGGTTGCTTATTATGGGGGTGCTTAAGAGTCAGTTTTAATTACAAATTTTAACTGTGTTTGGGATTTTAGAAATTTATATATTTGAGGATTTGAAAGGGGGGTTGGAAATTTGAGAATTTGGGATTTTAGAAATTTGGGGTTGCAGGATTTGGAAATTTGAGAATTTAGAATTTTAGAAATTTGGGGATTTGAGGATTTGGGGATTTGAGAATGTGGGATTATAGAAAATCTGGGGTTTTACGGATTTGGAAATTTGAGAACTTAGAATTTTAGAAATTTAGAAATTTAAGAATTTGGGATTTTAGTTTGGGGATTTGAGAATTTGGGATTATAGAAATTTGGGGATTTGAGGATTTGAAAATATGAGAATTTGGATCTTTAGAAATTTGGGATTTGGAAATTTCAGAATTTGGCATTTGAAAATATAGGAATTCAAAGGTTGTAGAATTCGAGCAGAGTTTTAGAATTTTAGCAATTTGAGAATTTGGGCCATTCGAAAATGTAGGAGTCTGAAGGTTTGATAGCTTGAAAATGTGAAAATGTAGAAAATGATAAGAATCTCTTCTAACTTTCCCCAAAATGAAGTCTACACGAATACACCTAAATATAAAGGGCTTCCCAAGTAAACCCTAAACTAACCCACCCCTAAAAAGAAGGAACTCCACCTAAATCTCCTACAATTTTTAAACTGAATAATTATGTGAACATTGGATCGAACGTAACGACAGGCGATAATGAAGTTGTTGAAAGGAAGACACGTTGTCTGAGAACATGGCACACATTACAATACGTCAGCTCCTTATCCCGATGATCCGATATACATGTTTCTAGCGACGTTTCGTACTCGACGTGTAACTAAGCCTATAGCCAAGTATTTCGTGTCTGCGCATTAATTACAATACATTGAAGCGCGTGTACCACGGTTGCAGCTGCAGGGGAGTTTTCTGCTATCGTGTGGAATTCCGTGGAAAATGGCTTGATTATTGCCATCTCGTCGACGATACGGTGTGTTTCGTTAAATTTCATCAGATATCACGCTTATCAACCGTTACCTAATCGTGGATTTCATGAAATAGTTAACACGCAATGATATCAGTGTCACTCTCCTCTGGCTAAATGGTCACTATAAAAACATACTACTTTTTATTGCGAACGTTTCCAAAATTATAACAAACTTCAAATATATTTGTATTAAATTATATAACTAGTTTTTATTTTTGCTTTTCACTTTTTAATCTGAACATTTCTATTCTTTTGGAACTTGGAGACATTTTTATTCTTTTGGAACTTGGAGATTTTTTTATGCATTCATGTGTCTCATGAGAAGTTTTGTAAAGTCCCTCAGATTTTCCCAAAAACGGTAGCAAATATTTCCTTAAAAACGTCGCGCGGAAAAAATGGGAGCTAATTTGTATCCTATTTTATCGGAAAATCGAGCATGAGCAAAATGATTTCTTCTCGGTCGGATTTAATCAACCCCTTAACAGAATTTCACCCTCGTTTACCTGTTCCCCCGGCTAATTCGCGCTCGCGCGAAAAGAAACGCCCGTAAAGTGTTCTACACCGAGCAACGTGTCTTTTTCACTTTCCTTTCATTCTTTTTTCGTAGAATAAAGACGCGAGCGTATTCTAGAGGGATGTAGCCACTTGAAATTCAATTCACCGATGTCGTAAGAACCGTCGGAGGGTGAACGACGGGGGAGGGGTGAAGCCATTGTAACACTATAACAGCCCCCATGCTTTGCTTACAAAGCACCGGGGGCTAACAATGCATTAAGTGCGCAATCACATCCATCTCATCCGATACTATTTGCCCTTTGCACGTAAGTGTCCGGTGGCTGAATTAACAAAGAATACCATTTCATCCGTTTACCGCTAAGTGAAATTTATTACGGGGCACGTGGTGTATCGTCGCACGCAGACAAATACTAATCGATCTGTTTGCCCCGCCATCTTTTAAGGGTTGCTAATTATTCCCTGTTCTGAGAGGGTGGCAAGATTTTATTGCCGAATTAAACGTTTACTTCACTCTTACTTTCTGTGAATACTTCAAATATCCTTCTGTTAACATCCTCCAAGGTTGTTTCAAATACTCTTTCCAATATTTAATATTTATTTGAAATATTCTTTGCAATGTTTAATATTTATTTTAAATAGTCTTTGTAATATTTAATATTTATTTGACGTATTCTTTGTAATATTCAATATTTATTTGACATATTGCTTGACAGAGTTTGTAAGACACACTGAATATCGACACACTGTATATGTATATTATATGTCATATATACGTATTATTTTTAATTAAATATGAAAATGTTGCATAGTGTTCCTATCAACAGCTTAGAATCATAACTATCGAGGTAGCTTATGATCTATATTCAAGAAATGTGTCCATTAGGTAAAAAGCGTATCCTAAATGACATGAGAAATAATTGTTCATACAATACCATGTGGAAACAATGCTCGCATCTTCAAGTAACTGGTCGTCACCCGAATGACACTGGCTTTATCCAGCTGGGCCGTGAGTGCGGTGGGTAAAGGCAAAAGCTTCGCAAGCTTCAGAAATTCTTGATTTTCGCTGATGCGACGCTTACGCGCCGCGTCTTTGCTTTTCTCCTTTACTTCCTTCTGTGGTTCAGACATAGCGATTGAATTGTTCATCGAATGCAGGTGATGATTATGCGAGCTCAAGTCCAAAGTATCCGAAGAACTGTTACCTGTGTAATCAAAAGTAAAGACAATTTTTAGAAACTTGTGCTTAACGAAATTTATACTTCGATGATGTGGATATGAACATATGTTACGGATGCATGTGAAGTTATAGATTTATTATTTATATGTAATTTATTATCGTGATATATGGATGTCTCTTACATTTGACCATTACATGGATTTTTCATCTTCCTTACAGGAGAAATATAGGTTATGTTTAAAAATGGTCATTGTCATACAATCCAATATGGCTGACCAATTGACAGAAACATTTACATAGTTAAGATCTGCACACGTTTTATTCAATCTTACCATATTGTTACTGAAATATATTTATAGGGAAAATTTCGATTAAAAACTAACTTTTTAACTTCTCCCGAAGATGTGAATAAAGACAAATATAAACAGATCTGTTAAACGTAAAATTACAATTCTATTCCTAGATGAATTTCATTGTTATTTGTAATTTGAGTTTTATTCCCAAACAAAGAAAAATGAGTCAAGAATGCAAAAGCTAAGGGTAGAAAGAGCTCGGTAGCAACAAAAATAACATAGAATTTGGAAAGAGTTCCAAAAGAAAGAATCAGCAGCATTAAAATAAATTCAGCGAATAATATCGCTAATATGGCGATCGATGAGACGGAAGTTTCGTCCACGTCGTCGAAGAATGAAACAGCGGGAAAGCCATAACGATGCCGAAGCTGCTCGTTATAAGAACCGAAAGCAAAGGGAGCAAACCGTCATTAAAACGCCGGCAAGAGAGCAACCTAACGACGTAGCTACCCATCTACCGAGACTTCTCACGAATGGAAATTCGCTTGAATAATGTATTTTTTTTACTTGCTGTTCGTCGTTTCGCTCGCCAATCCTGCGACACTGTAGCAACATCTTCAACTGTAGCTACACAAAATGTTTCCATAGTTTGGAACATGGGACCGCAGATTTCTTTTCAGTAACGTACGACAGTTTATCAGTCGATTTGGTAATTATTTATTTGGGAGTTGTTTTAAGCGGTTTTAATTGGAGGTGACTGTGGATGCTGTAGATCAGTGGGGAGCATGATTCATACGTGACACAGAGATACAGAGATTTTTGGATTTATACATTCTCTTGCTTTGCATCTTATAAATTTTCACGTGGCAATTCTTTACTTCCAAACTTTGGTATTTTGCAACTTTTATAGTTAGGTATTTTGTAACTTTCAAGGTTATGTAGTTTGTAACTTTCAAGGTTAGATATTTTGTAACTTCAAGGTTAGATATTTTGTAACGTTCAAGGTTAGATATTTTGTAACTTCAAGGTTAAATATTTTGTAACGTTCAAGGTTAGATATTTTGTAACTTCAAGGTTACGTACTTTTCAATCTTCAAGTTTATGTATTTTCTTACTTTTAAATTTAGGAATTTTGAAACATTTGAGACATTAAAAATTTGAAAATTGTCAATAATTGACTTAGAAATGTAGAAATTTAGAAATATAAGAATATAGAATACATAAACACAAATGTTCAAAATTGACTGTACCCTTTCACTATTGTCGATTCTCCTTAAACGATTCTTAGTATATCGCTATGGTACCTAGAAGAACCATGGAAAAATTAACACCGCACAATAGAAATAGCTTGGTTGTACCCACATTCTCAGAATGTAAGTATAAATTAGCAAACCGTTTGTTCGTGTTAAAATTCAAAGAAAATCGAGAAACTTTCTGCCGTTTCATAATCGTGTTGGTCCAAGAAAATGGTGGTCTTACTAGTAAATGGAGAATGCTGATCTTTTGGGAATACAAATTTGAGTTTAAACTTTAGTCGTAACTGATGACACTCGCCTGATATAAATACAATAAAATTAGCCAAATTGTATTCCATCAATAAATGAAATTCAAAAACAATTAAAATTCCAATTAACGATGCCAGGATTGAAATAAATATCCTGGCATCGCTGAATAAAACGATCGATGCAATGTACACGTTGTTGAATCATGAATATTCTACCAAAAGAAGCAATTAGAATAAAAATACTACATCAAATCAATACTACACTCATCGAATACCCAAATTTCTATATTCCCGTTCCAAATTACCGAATCCTCACATTCTAATATTTCCAAATGACTGAATTCTCAAATTCCTATATTTCCAAATTCCCAGATGCCTCCAAATGTTCCTAAATACTCTAATTTTCAAATCCGAAACTTGTGACTCTCGAAGAACCCAAATCTCGAGATCCCTAATTTAAAAAGATTCTAAACTCCCCACGAAGATTTGCTGCACACGAACTCCATAAACCACTTAGAACCAAATAAAAATATGCATCGTAAATCACGAAGTACCATCGCTACCTTTCTGTGCCTGTTTCCGTCTCCAACTACCGACATAAGGATCACTTTCTAAGATGATATGCCGTCCATGACTCTCAACGGTGGGCGCCATCTTCAGCTTCCTTCTCGCGGGACGCACAACCGATGTACATTTACTATCACAAATATCGGTTCGTGACATTCGTACACATCTCGGACACCAACACCGCACTCTGTCAACCACGTGTCGACGTGCAAAATCCTCTGCGATTTTTCACGATTGGCACACTCGTTCGGGGCAGACCTCGTAACTTTCGCACGATCGGAAAATCGTTTTGATCTGGCGATTTCGATTCCTGTCACGACCTTGGCCACACGAAACGAGCGACCGATGTCCGTTGCACTTAAATTACGACTAACACTCGTTCCATTCGGGGCTAGGACCTCGTGTTTGGTCCTTCTCTCTTTCTCTTTGTCGGCATATCTCTCCTCCTACCGCTGTTCCTTCCATCTCATCCCCAATGCTGTTTCTCGATGGGGTAGGTAAGCCGTGAGGTACCACCCTTATTTTAAGCTCCACCCTTGAAGCAGGGTCAGTCGAAAGACCCCTCGGTACACGCACGTGAAAACTTCTCTGTCTGCGTTTCGAGAGAGAGACAATCGAGGGAGAGAGAGAAAGAGGATGAACGGAGAGCATGGTGATTGTAGGAAAGGTTGTCCGGGAAAGCTACGATTCGAATGACGGTCCTGCCGGTCTAACAGACGACGGGTGGCGAAATCGAAAGCAAAGATTGCTGGTGGCCGTACTGTTCCCTTGACGAGGCACCATGGGATACCCATAGACTCCCCAGATAGTTTACTACACTGTACCGGGCTTCTGAATCCTGGGAATTTAGCACTGCTTGGAACCCTCGAAATCTTCTACGCCTTGCTAATTATCCCAAAGATTGCGTAATCTGATTTACTGCAACTTTCAGAGTCGAGGAGTCATTTAATAAACCATGAAATTTTTACATTTTCTACATTTTTTCATATTTAAAAATTCAATAAACTCCTCAACTGAATTTGAGGAAAAGTATTTAATTATTAAGTAACTATTAAAAATCGTTAAACATAGTAATATTCACATTAACAACTCCGTTATCATTTATTTTATTTTTATTAATGCAACAAAGTTATATCTAGAACCTAACCTAACCATGTACCTACAAATACGCGTATAAATTCACTTCAAATCTCCCTACATTTTACACCCCAAAAATTTCATTCCATTTTATTTATAATGGTCACGTAATTTTGACGGATGTGTCTATATCCACAGAAAGATTCTTTCGACTCCGTCGAAATATGACGGCTCCTCACGTTTGAAAATTCTCGTGTCACGTGTGCAAATTTGACCGGGTGTAAAGGACGAAAACTTGGTTGAATGACAGGTTGGATTTTGGAACCTGCCTTTTACGACTGGGCTGTATAACCACCTTGCTATGCACCTTTTTGCCGGGAGCAAAGTGCATCCCGAAATTGGAAACATGTGTTGCCAATATGTTCCAGGAGGAACCTGCCACGGTTCTGGACGTTTCACGGACAATGTCCACGACCTTTGGCAACACGTGTTTCGTCTTCTCGTCGCGTTACCTTCGTCCTCGCCGTGGTTATTCTTCGTTAAACATTTTCTGTACGCCCTGGCTCGGGTCGACAGGTAGAAAAGATCTAATACGAAACATGTGTTTCTTCTTCTCCCGTCATCCTCGCACCTTTGCCGAGGGCTAAGACGCGATATAACGGTTCGGAGCCCACAGACAGCAGTTTACTTGCTACGTGCATTCACACTGGTTGCACCTTAACTTGCTCGAACTTGTCCAGATGTTGGGAAAAAGACACGAAACGGAAATGTGTCATTGGGTAAATTGAATTATGACGCTCTTTCTTTTTTCAGCATTTATATGATTATGAGATACAAGGGGACTTAAATAAAATTGTCAGAAATTTTGTTGTGCAATTTTCTTTTAGTTTATTTTTTAATTTTCTTTTGAAGTTTATTGATTTGGAGTTTATTCAGACTTGGGAGACTTTTTGAAGAACGTACTGAATCTTTACATCTCCACATTGGTGTATGCAAAATCAACCCTAAACAAAATTCTCATTATTTCTTTTGAAACATCTCAACATCAATGATATAATAATTAACGTTGATAAATATAATGTTAATAAATAAATGTCAAACATGCTCTCGCTAAAGAAACATTTCTTCCCTAAACTTGTATTCTGCCATGTTTTCATATGTAAAATCCCAGTCATCTATTATTTCTTTGAAACTTCTCAACATCAATCGGTTACAAAGAAGTATCAGTAAAAAAGATCTGAGAAAACTGGAATCTCTGGATCGTGACACTTGAATGCGTCCTGCCACGTCCACACGACCATAGAATTAATGATCGCCCTTCGTTCCGTGAGTTTCTTTGAGCCAACAAATCACCGAATCGATTTCTCTCCATCTGGAGCGTGTCGGAGCGATACTGGGTCATAACCGAAACTCGCTACATTCTGAAATTGTTTCACGTTCAATTCTCAAACTTAATTCTTCAAATCCCTTTTGTAGGTTACAGAACTATCTTCAAATTTTCTAGTTTATAAATTTCTAAATACTTAAATTTTCTAAATTACGTAAACTCTGAAATGGTCAAGTTGCTAGATTTATCAATGTTCAGATTTCTGGATTCACAAGGTTCTTAGATTTCTCGGTTCTCAAATTTCTAGGTTACCATATCCCTAGATTCCCAAAGGTTCTCATATACAACACCAAGTCTCTTCTGTAGATCCTTGAATCTCTAAATTCCCAAACCTAGGTTTCCAAAATTAGAGATAAATTTCTAAATATCGAGGGTCTCAAATCCCTAAATTTCCAAATGCCTTAATCTGCCGAATTCTCAAATTCCGAAAAATCCCTAAGAGCTCTCCCTCTTTTCGCAGAGGCAGATTTGTTGTCGACTGACACGGAGATGAAGGGAACGCCTGGTCCTGGGTCGTTCGTGACCGTCTCAATGCATTCCCGATGGTGCGCGAGCCTGCAACTCTGCCACGGCTTAACAT
This sequence comes from Megachile lagopoda, assembly GCA_036983795.1. Taxonomy (NCBI): domain Eukaryota; kingdom Metazoa; phylum Arthropoda; class Insecta; order Hymenoptera; family Megachilidae; genus Megachile; species Megachile lagopoda. Next base: position 9,890,091 of record CM072785.1, on the reverse strand, counting down.
CGGCTCACCTACATTTCCGTCGACGTTGGACGCAAAACCAACCCCCTCGTGGCTTTTTCCTATCCTGCTACACACCCCCGCTGAACGATCGTCGCAGCTAAGAACACCGGCCTTGTGTCCGTCGAAAAGACAAGGGGGCTGCTACGCGCCCGATTCATCATCCCCTTTGCCCCGAACAGAACATCCATTCACTGAAGACACGACAGCGAGAGTGTGATCACGCATTTTAACAGTTCGAACGACGACTTTGTTCGCCATTGCTCTAGGTTAGGCACCGGTTTATGCGGTCGGCCATAAATATTGGGACGCTATGTTGTTGCTCCTTTGATCCCATACTTTTTCAGTATTTTAGGTTCAGTAATGTCAATACAACTGATTGAGGTGACAATTAATATGTACATTGTCATAGTCAAAATAGAATTAATAGAGAGACAGAATTAATAGAGGTTGATGTGAGGCTGCAGTCGAGAGCTTCACTTTTCAGGAAGCTCCATTTTAAATCTTCTTGTCGACCCCTTCTTTATTTTTGAAAGAAATTGCATCATTTCTGACTTGTGCATATTAGAAGAAATTGTTAAAATATTTGTAATCGTTTTATTTGTATGTAGTTAAATGATCAATTACTACAATTTTATGCCATACTTTTCAATACAATTTTCTTTAGAATCACTGTAATATACGTAATTGTAAATAATGACAAAATTGATGTCCATAATTAATCTATCTGTTAAAAACGCTGTTTCTGTATTAATTACATATGTATATTGATACACGTTAAAAAAAATTGTCTGAATACCTGAACAAAATGGCGAATCATAAAAAATAATTTGTTCTTCTACGTATTTTTTACCATGAATAGAAGTAAATAGATTAGTAACAAAATTTGAACAAAGTAAGCTGAATTTGGGGACATGTGTGTATCTTTGTAACGATATTCGCAGGAAAACGAGGAACGATCTCGTTCGAGCACCGGGGATTAATATCGAGTGTACCCTATAGTTTTTGAACAAATATGCAAGATCCGAGCACACGTCGAATAGTGACAGAGATAATATTTGTTGAGATTTACACGCGTGCCGTACCAACGTTATTTTCATGTAGATAACACCTCCTGTGTCTTCTGCGATCGAGCGCATACACGCGAGCGTGTATGTACGTCGGGTACGACGCGTTTATTCGCTTTGCACACAGTGGCACGAAAATATTGAACAATCTTTGCAATCGAGATAGAAACAAATCGACGATATTTGGAATATACAACGTAGTCTTGACTACGTTTTAAATCTGACATCATTTTTACGATAAATTGACATTGAGAAATTGACAATATTTTTTACATTATGATTTCTGCAGCGACGATATTGTGTAGGAATATTAAAGGTGATAAAAACTACGATCATGTCTTGAAATTATCAAAATGATTAAATAAAGTGAAAGTTCTTCGATGCTATAAATATAACACCCAAAATCTGAGAAAAAAATAAAAGGGAGATCAAATATGAGGCGATAAATTATGATTTGTTTAGGATTTATCAAGAACTGATTCGAAGATGGGACGACATCTTTGAATGGTCGTGTCGCAAACAACAAATTGAATTTCCCGACGTCGACGAAAGGTTTCGGGGATGAAATCTGGCCAATTCTGTTTGTTCTTTTAGCGGAATAGATCTGTGCATCATGCCAGTTGGGCGTTATATTTTCGGTATAAACAACGCGATTTATGCTCGGACACGCAATATGCTAATAATTTAGGCTATGGTAGCATTACGTCATTGTAGGATCATTTCGGAGTAGGAGTTGGATCAAAATGAGTTTGTGGCTCTTTAAATATGATTTTATTATTTCGAATGCAGTTATCGATTCACAAATTAAATTTTCATTTTTTTCATCCTTCGTCAAGGGTTGAAATATCTCAAGAGCAGAGATTACCAGCAATACAGTTCTCGGTTATTGACTTCAAACAGGGTTGAGAGATCATTAACCGACTTGTTTACAGACCGAATGAAACTAAAACGGTAGCGAGATGATAAACAGTTTGGACGACGTGGTTGGACACCGTCTCGTCGAACACGCCTGCCGGTCAAGAAGTCGGGTTACCATGTTTCTTTTAAATAAACGCTCAGCTAACGCAATGAGATCAGCTTGTCGCTGCTGTAGCGTTGTAACGCTGGTTGGAAGACGCGGAGAAATCCGAGGTGCACAAGGAAGGGTGACGGAGGAGGGAAGTATAGAATTACCTACTATATGCGTTATGTGGACGGGCCCGCGGCTGTTGTTTATTGGGTTCGCGAACAACATTGTAAGTAAGTGGAGTAAGTCGTGGACGGGGGTGAAACGGAGGTCCCATGACGGTGTCACGGGGACCACGTGTTGTACCGTCTACACAAGCTATGTGGATGTCTGCGAACATAGTCCCCCATGATTGTACGTGGTCAGCAGAAATGTAAAAGAAACATGGCTAGCGCAATTTAAACGCGCCACGATTCCGAGTATCGACGGCTCCACGTGGAATTACTTCACGCGAGTGAACACAACGAGAGATCAACGCCTTTAACCGCCATCGGTCATGGGTTTTCTTACGGTCGTTTGTGCACCGTTACAACCCTTCAACCATCTGTTCACGACTTAAATTTAATTTTGAGAACCACGCAAACTTTTGCGTTCGTTTCAAAATTTGTGTTCTTGAAAATTGTATATGCATTTTGAGGATCACATAATTTTTTATAAAGTACAAGACTGAATCGATAATGCAGTCTCCACATAAAAATTTCTACATCAAAGCGTATTTTCGAATGCCTACATATGCAAATTATATGTATACATATTTCATATATTTTGCACTCTTTTATGAATATAAATTGTTCCGTGTAATGTATAAAAGCGATTATCTCGTTTACTGCCGGATGAGCATCGGTAGAATGCACAATTACGAATTAATTTCCTCGATTGGGAAAGAGTCTCCATACGTGTAAAACGAATAAAAATAAATGCATCCATTTTATCAATTATATTAATTGATATAATTGACAGAATAGTACGTTTGAATGTACAAATCTCTCGATAAATATAGTGATGGTTTGTCTGGTTCACGGATTTATTATTTTTAACTTTTACACCGTATAAACGTACCAATCATTTTGCTTTAAATCGACCACTTTTTGTCATCGATATCTGGCATTTTATTTAAAATATGATGTGGCTGGCGCAAGAGAGGTTGGGTTATTTTACCTGTTTCGAATTCTTCTATTTAAAGAACACAGACTTCAAATATAGAATTTTAAAGTTATTTTTTCTTATTACAATTTTTCTTTATTAGTTGTTCAATGTGCTTAATATTAAATATGCTTCAATAATTGTTACTGAAATAGGGGAGAGTGAAAGAAATCGAATCGATGAGATCAGTGGATCTAGAATGGCGTCATTCGTCGATCATAAATCCGAAACTGTGTTTAGACGCCCAAATTGCGACGTTGAAACGCGAGACGTTTCAGTAAACTCGTAGCGAGTTTATTATACAACCAAAGTGGTCAATATCGTCTTGGTTCCAAGTTACAACTAAAGGACCAACTTAATTTATGACCATGGTTCTTTACATATGATTTCATTACAGTAAAACTAGTTTAAAGATACTGCAATCATTTTATACAGTCCTCTTATGACATATTTTGATTAAATCCAGCCACAAACACCCCCTATTTTTCTAAAGACAAGAATGTATTTTATTTAATTACTGGTTTCCTATTTCATTTTCCACGTGTTTTCTACCTAAATGATAACTGAGAAAAATAGTTAACTACATTATCCAGTTTAACAGAGGTACTTCATAAAATAATAAGTGCATAAACATCGTGGACTCATAAACGTGTTCTGCACGTGACGCAAAATGCACACACGAAAAAATCGCATAAACTAAATTAGTCAAACATACAGAGTTATAAACTTCGTATATTTCACCATATTTTTAATTATTGCAATCTGTTTATTGCGATCTTAATTATTGCGAATCGTATCCACATATGAACTTTATTTCACTTGTTCCGCGTGTTTCAAGAAACTGCAACTTGACAGAGAAAGAAACGTTTCGTCTCGATGGGGTAGCAAAACGGGGGTATTTTGTCGGACTGAAACATACGAGTAACAATTAGTGTAACGACAAACTCCCTCGTGGTTCTTACAGCGAAAAAAGAACCCCGACAATCCTTCTGTTCAAAGAGGAAATGTCACGAGCGAGAGAAAGCTCGCTTGTTAACAGCGTAAACCAGCGACCAACCGCACACTCTCGTTTTTCAAAGTGTAACGTTTGCACGTGTGTGTGTACTATGACAGAACGATATAGTTTCGTAGTGCTTTCGCAGGAACGGACAGGAGGGATGGTTACCAGAAAAGTCACCCCTCTCGCATTGTTAGTCGGGTGGCGTTGTCGAGAGAAAACAGGGAGGGTAGAAATGGCCCCCCGCGCCCCGGTCACGAATGGGCGAGGACCCCAGCTTTTCATTCGCGAACAGCCCGCCCTTAAACAGCCCTAAACTGAGTCACTTCACCGATGACGTTAAGTGTGACTGATCGTCCAGACGTACCTCGAAAATGGCCACCCAGTGTACGCAGTGTCATCCCAGGGAAGAACCTGGATCGTGTACCGGAGATGGTAGATTCTTTTATGGATGTAGTAGATTCTCTTTTTATGGACACCGGCGTGATGGGTTTACACAGAAACGGACGATATTTACTTTGAAGATATTCAATTAGGTTCCTGAAGGGGTAAAAACGATTTACGCTCGCAGAGTAGATAATGGGAGTAGGCGAGTCGAGTGTTCAAGTTAATGTGATCGTCTGGTAGATTCTTTTATCTTCTCTTTTTAATAAACGAACTCTACGGACAACCCTTGCCTTTCGAATCTTTTTTAATTACGTATTTAGTCATCTTGAAATTCTAGAACGCTCATTTGTCGTACTTTTAATAGTTATGGTCATCGACCTTGAGCGTGCAGCAAGGGTTGAATTAAATTAGTTCAATCATTTACTATCTCAACTTGAAAAGAAATTAGCATACGTAGAAACGATTTGTGAATAAAATCTAGATTTCTCGATGTGGGATTTACATATTCAGTTTCTTGTGAAATATTTTCAGACCTGCACGAAAACGTCCCTTTATTATACATGATGTCGATGATTTAACAAGGATTTATCGAGTGATAACGAGCAAGGCCATCACGAAATTCCAAGTCCAATGGTATTTTTTCAAGTATCTTCTCTCTGTAAACGATTTGTACACCACATGAGCATGGTCACTGTTATCTCGGTCGACGGCGATAATTCCGTGCAAAAATGGATAATTGGTGTCGCCTGTGTTTTCCACTTGGACACGTACACTGCGTCGAATGACGCCACACTCTGGCGAAGTGTAACATCCTACATAGACGCATCGTTGCGACCAGGCATTTGAAAAGGAAAATATTTTCCGTTTGATCATTTCTTGTCTGGTACACCATAATCTACAACCTCGTAAATCCTCAAGAAACACTCTCGATTTTTAGATACTCCTTACAAGTTCATGTAGGTTTTCCATACTTCAATTCATGTTACCATAAAGAAGTTAGAGAAAATAATTCATATTCTGTTCATTCTGAAATGGTACACCATTTTGGAACATCTGTTTAAATACTAAAGTTTAAATCTTTTCTAATCATATATACAACTTTACTTTGTAACTCCCAATTTTTTAACAAGATTAAATATTTTTTAATAAAATATACTCATACAAATGTAACAAAATGGTAAAATTATTTGGGAATTTTGAAATCTTGCTGTCATACGATGAATAGAATTTTGTTCGAGTATTTCAGGATCGCTTGATATTTTCGCATCCAAGCAAATCGAATTTAATGAAGAAATACGCGAAACCGATGGACCATGGTTGGTGAATAATAGCAGGCTTTCGAGCATCTCAAAGAAGGTTATTAGGTCGTAATTTAAGACTCACAGATCCAACGACTAGAACCGAGACTAACGTACCATTATTTTATACTTTGGCTTTCGGCCAACTGACCCGACTTGCTGGTTGATTCCTTGACGTCACTACTTTTGTGGATGACCCTCATTTATTTCCCTTTTCTCTTCATGGCTCTACGGTTGCTAACTTCGTCAACTTGTGGCCTTGTGTTAAACAATATTTTATAAATACGAATTTATGACTTCCTCGAAATGTCGCTTAAAAATCTTGAGACATTTTTTATCACGTCAGTCGTACAAAAAATTAAAAAAATCCTGTTCCATATTCTACTTTTTAGAATAAAAGTTGCGTTTCACAATTTCAAAGTCCAAGAATAATCAATGTTTAGAAATTTTGAAGGTAACATTATGACTCGATAAGTCTTTTTAAGAATATTACTCATAAATATCGCCGACTCCTGTAATTCAATATCCCCAGTTCGCACCCTTCGGTCGCAAAAATTATGACATGGGAATCGATACAAATCGAGCACACAAATCAAAGGAAAAGAAATTGAAGATATCTAGGAAGTGTTTACGACAAATATTTGTAAAGCAGCCTGTAAACATTCATCTTTCGTATTCCGAAAGAGGTGATTCTTTATGATCGTTATTCAATATTTTCGACTTTATCATAAATTAGATTGACAATCAAATTGGAGACTTCTCATCTGTTCAAAGTTGTTCAAACTGTACTTCGAATTCTATTTTATTGCAAATATTTACATTACTTAGATAATTCTTTCATCCAAAAATGTGAGTCTCTAATTTTAGTCGAAGCAACGTTGTATACGTTTCATAGATCTGGGTCACGATTGACCCGGCTCCGTCGTTCGAGGATCGCTGAAAGTTGTGTTTGCAATAAACGTCATGGATCGTTGAACGCGTTAATCATCAGTGTGTTCGATAATAATCGATCCGAAGTTAAAAAACAAAATTTCTCCTCATTTCCCAGTTGTGCAATGTCAGACATCCATTATCCTAATCAACAAAACTGTAATATTCACACTCAAACATAATATCTAAGTTAATTTTGTTTAATTCTAATTTTGCTTAATTCTAAATTCTGTTACATTCATCTACGTATTTACATTTCTTAATTTTCATTTCTGAAGGGAAAGAATGAAAAACTTTTCATCCACCGAATAATTAATGCGCATGCGTGTGGTACAGCGCATGCGCACTCTGCATCTCTATTCAAAACAATGAAGAAAATATTTCTTCTTATTTTTTGAGATAACTTTGGATACTTGATAATGTTTGAATCATAAACAATTAATATTGAGCTTGCAGCAATCTTACAGCACTTCAAATAATATAAAATCCCTGATATTTGAAGAAATATGGCGACTTTAATGCGCGAAGAAAAGTATTTCCTCAAACCCGAAAGACTTTCTGAATTAAATTATAAATATTTATTAACTATATTAATCAAGATGAATTAGTGTCTTTTAAAAATTTATGGGGAGGGAGATAACGCGATGCCAGAAATGTATTCTCTTCGAAAGTGACATCTTGCTGTGCAATAATTTTGCTAAAATATTGCCATTTCGATGATTGGCCAGTGCTCGACATCAAGCAAGCCGTCGACGAAGCTGAAGAGAATAAACGTTTCACGCATTCCCGATGCGTCTCACAGTCTTTACGGCTTATTATCACCTCCACGCTTTTACCCTCTCACCCTGACGTGTACATCAAAGCACGGAGGAGGTCCACGCCAAAGGAAGTCGTATATATTCGCGCGTGTTTCTACGAATTCGCGAGACCGTTTCGACGAATGTATAACGATCGACCGACGAATTTGCTCGGTTTTCGTGTAAACGTTGAATAATACCGCTGGTTGAGTTACACAGATGTACGTAACGATTTATGAAACACCTCGCCTCTTGCTGATACAATGAAACGTGTTAATCGACTGTTTCTACGTAACTTACGCTTCGGTAACGGTATTGTAAGAATGTAGACATTTTTTATGTGATTTTGCGTTCTTTTTTGGCACACAACTTTTGATCCTCTTAGGAACATGAAGTTAATAGTACAATATTAGGAATAAAAATATACAAATGCAAAAGATATATTAACACAAATAGGTTTATGCTTCGAGACTAAATAAAATATATTGTAACTTCGAAGATATAGTCAAAGGAATTGTGTACAAAAAGTTAATTAGGTTTCGAAATGAATTTATGTGACGTTGCCAGTGAGACAACGTTCCGATTTTCTGTACAATGATTTAATAAACGAAAAGAAATATCACAAGTCCCCGTCGAAGTAAGACAAAAATAGAGGTAATCGTTACAGCCGATTTCGTTGCGTTTGCCATTCGATTCGGCAGTAAACGCCACGGCTGGTCCCACACGCACAGCCACTTTACCACGGCTAAAAGAAATGGTGGGACTCGCAGATCGTGCATCACCTATGCGATATTTAGCCATGAAAATCACGCCACGTTTAAGAGATTTTGCACCTGAAAATGGTCCGTGTGGAAACCATTACTCCTCTCCGGGATATCCGTTTAATCCGACGATTAATTACACGTTTCCTCTCATCCTACTTTTTCAATTAAAACACTGCCCGTTTTTGCGGATCAATTACTGAACGAAATCCCTTAAATTGCTCGCTCGTTGCGCGCGATCGAGCAGATACTTAATCTATGGACATTTATAGAGCAGAAAGAGATTAATCGCTTTGGACTCAATGGAACGTTCAAGAACGAGATATTTCATGGTGAAAAAAAAGTGGGAGAAGGAACAAATCGGTCTCTCCGGTTAGGCAGCAACGATGTAACCTTGGACGACGCTACGATAACAAGGATGTCTGTTATGCTGACGAGGCATCCTCCATCGTAATCAGACTTGCATATACCGTAAGCGTTCAACTACACGGCCAATAAAAATATGCACGTGAATAACGACAGAAGTTACGATCCGTCTTGGTACTCTCTTGAAAATTCATTGTTTAACGAGACTCACTCGAAATCGTTAAATTCGAGGTTTTCTTGCAGAGATATAAGTGTGTTGCGCAATGGAGAAACGGTGAAAGTACCTCTTTCAGGAAACAACGGAAGACAGCAGGTATCAAATGATTGATTTTGAAATATTAAATTGGTGCGAATGTAATTGCAATTTTTCATGTGTGTTGGATATCGTGGAGCCAAAGTTCTCAAATACATCACGACGAAGAATCCCAATTTTATATTAAAGAAATTACTAAATTTTTGTTAGAACATTGATCTGGATGAACAATTGTACAAATTAATTTATGTTTCCTCCCTTCATCCACTACTTTATGACCTAAACTGCATCTGAGTAACTGCATCAAACTATCTAGTAACATAGTAATGAATAATTCGACACTGTCGAATAATATCGCAAGGTGTTAAAAGTTGAAGTTAAAATTTACACAGACATCGCTAGATGAAATGTCCTTAAAAAGTAACACGTGTAACGAAGTCTAACGATTGCCAGCTAAGATTCCACCTACGTGTCACAACAACGTGGCCGTCGGAGTCACCGAGAAATTCATCGTGCACGAAAGAAGGAAAGAAAGAGACTTGCAGGTAATTTGCTCGAAAACTCGCTCGTAATTCGGCGTTGTCGCCGTTGCGAATTAAGAAGTGGGCCCAAACCGAGCCGATGACAAAAGCCAGCGAAGGGTCCGACGAAATTTTCGAATCTCGCGTGGCCGAACGCCATAAGACTCGATGGGGTTGCACACCGTGACGACCTGCGACGCGAGTTGCTCCTTTTTTACTATTCGCTCCCTTGGCCCTCGTGGCCGCTCTTATTTAACGATTTCTCTCCTGTTTCACCGGGCTAAACCGATACTCGAGCCTGCCAGCTTCGAGCAGTGCCAATTTGACGAGGATCATTGAATGCAAGAAAATTATGAACAGAATTTTTGTTCGATATTAATTTTCTTGGATACCGATGACATTTTTATTGTTGCTGTTTATTGAGACACATGGATTTAACAGCTGTTAGGTTTTGTAAAAATGATCATATCATTTTATTCATGATTTATGATCTTGTAATTCTATTTATATTTTATGATCTGGTTTTATCTGTAATTTATGATCTTCTAATTTTATTTATAATGTATGTTCTTATAATTTTATGTATAATTTATGATCATATAATTTTATGTATAATTTATGATCTTCTAATTTTATTTATAATTTGTGATCTTATAATTTTATGTATAATTTATGATCATATAATTTTATTTATAATTTGTGATCTTCTAATTTTGTTTATAATTTATGAACTTGTAATTTTATTTATAATTTATAAACTTATAACTGTGTTTGTTACAGTAGAAATGGTATGTCGTAAGACATTAAAAATTAGACTAATTTTTTGAACATTTTAATTTTGCACTAGTACATAATAAGAATTATAATTGTTCAATTACAATAACTCAGTATAATAAATATTATATTTGAAATGTGACACAAGATGAAGAAAATCTGCAACCCCCGACATCCCGATTAATTAGAGATAATTTACTCACTCTTCATGGTGAACGATGTATCCAAAGTTTCGAGTAATCGATTAGCACACGTCGATCGTTAACTGGAAGTCACGAACGATTTTCGGAATCGACGAGTCAATGTCATCTCTTGGACTCGTGGCGAGCCAGGTCAGAGGACAAGAAGCGACGGAACTTAAGGTCGTCGTAAGCAAAACTAAACTTCTGAGCTTGACTCAGGATCTCGGTGTTACATATCTCCCCACTACCGGGCCCCTTTTTAGTCATGTGGGAATTACATGCACGAGAATGGTTGCACGGATTTCACGTCAAAGGGAGGCGTCTCTGACTTTGTGCTCGAAACAGAAACAAAGTCTGAAGTGTCGCACGAGTGTGTGTTCTTCCAACAAAGACTCGAAAACTGCGTCTGTTTCTTTCTTCTGAAATTGTTCGATATTGTTCTTGAATAAAATGATTCACCGATCAAATCTTTTGTCACATCCTTTGTATTCTTGCGGAGGATTCAGATGTCAATCCGTGTCAACTTTATTGGCACAAGTGTTCTGAGTTTATTGGATTTCAGATTTGTACATGTAAGTCAAAAGTTTACAATAAAATTTGTTGTCATGCCACTACAGTTTCGTGAAAATTTTATCTTCAGGTGTTTGTTTAATTAATGTGACAATTGATTGATTCTTCGATCGATTTTTATAATAGTACAATATTAATGTTTCCAATAATAGTACAAAGTTGTAAAAATTAGCCGAAAAATGTAACAAATAAATTTACTAAAAAAAATATTTTAAAATATGCAAAGTCTAGCAGAATAAATACTGCAGAATAACACTTACGTTAATTTAAACCTTCAGATTTAGTACAAATAAAAATATTTCATAAGTATGATTAATAATTGGTTAATTGTCCACTGATATCCAGTGACAAATCTCGATCGGACAAATATGTACCAGCCACGAGGAGGTCCTGACTAGGAAGTATCAGATGTCTTGTTTCTACACATGTCGAAACGTTTAAGTCGTTTTCACCTATCCGGCCACTAAAGCGACCGTGTAACAGCTGGCCAATTTGCGGCTTCTGTGATCTTGACCACTGCCATCTTCGAAATCCATCTGCAAGATCACTTTTCCCTAGTTCACGCCTTCGTTTCCTTTCTGAACCAGAAACCTGAACTATTAGGGCAGATTAACCACTTGACTTGGTGTAATGTGTCGTGTAATTGGTCGTAAACACAATTCGATTAATCCTTTCGTTGTAATTGATACTTTCTTGGCCATAAATAATTTTTTACGGATTTCAGGTAGATACAATTAACATTTTCACCTCTAGTATTTGATGTATTCAAAATGATATAATATTTATTATAAAATATAACAAATATAATACTGTAGAAGATTAAAATCAATATATATAGATATAACTTGAATTGTAGCGAATATTGAATATCCAGTATATATTTAATTATTCAAAAAAGAATTTGCCAGACAATTTTGTCTAACATTAACATAATAATAAATTGCAAGTCCACCACAAAATTTCCGTCTTTTTCATTTTCATAAAATAACCATACTTTAACTTTTAATATTCGACCAAGTTTATGCAACCACAATACCCTTCGAAAGATCGAAAATGAAACAGAACAAAGAACCTTATGTCTCCTCGAACCCCAAGCGTTGACCGTGATTAGCATAGTGGCTAAATAACGAGGTAAATTTTCGAAAGAAGAACACTGAACCAGAGAGAGGAGAGAAAAGGCGTAAAAGTTTGTCGACAACGATGACGTGGGGTGATTCGTGTAGCAGCTCGATTTTATGGGGCCCTGTATTTGCTCTATGGGTCCCGGGTGTCGAACGACCAAAGCGTGATTTAACGACGTCGACAAATTTGATTTGTTTTCGATACCGCCGGCAGACTAAATAAATTTTTACCGCGAGCTTGTTTCATTTTAGAACCGAAGCTTGATCAGAATTTTACTTCATATCGTGCTGTGTCGGAGTAAATTTAAATTCCAATTTTGATTAGATTTTAATTACCCACAAGTATAGGTGTTTTACATTCTACAGAAAAAGTGTTATTAGAAATGATTTATTCGTTTAAAATGGTACGAAGGGGTAGTTTTTAGAACTTAGAAGTCTGAAATTTTACAGACCTCACATTTTGATCTTATACAAATTCTTTTATGTATTTAATTTTGTACATTCAACAATTTTAGTATTAGGTAAATCAGTCAATGTGTGTGTCAAATTATCAAGGTGTATATATTTATTGTTTCATGACGTACATTAATTTAAAAACAAACCGTTGAAATTTCTACCTTGTAAACAAACTTGTTTTCCAAATACGAAGAATTACTAAACTCCATTTTCGTGCAAACGAAGCTATAATATTTCAACTCATTTAATTCTGCGCTCGTATTAAAATTACGAATAGTTAAACAAAGGATGTTTTATATTTTTGTCAGCGATTAAAAGATTCGGGAGTAATGAGAACCGATGAGAAATTATTGCTCTCGCGTAAATTGTGGCTGACACATATTGAATGGTGAACGTTCAACCATTTCCAACACGCTTTTACCGCTGGATATAAATAGATTTCTACGAAGTTCTGTTTGCTAAAAAATACGAATATTCTTGAATGCATTGTGTTGCAGGACTGAAAGTCGGAATTGCCTAAGAGCTGTTTACGCACGTGCCAGGATGTTGTGTGCCATGCACTCGTGCAGTTCGTACAATTATCCCTGCAAACCTTACAATCTTACTATTATTAGTTACTTGAAAACCTTACGTTTTCGTGGCAACAGTGTTTATGAGTTTTGCTTCACGCTTCGAGAGTTTCTCAATTCGATCCGTGACTTTATCAAAAGAAAATAAACTTTAACCCTTTAGAAAGGTCTCTTTCTAGCTTCCATATTATCTTTTTTTAATTGATGACGTTTACGTCTACGTATCATCTGATCATCTAAATTTCGGTTTTAAATTGTGGTTGGAAATGTTTGAATATTGAATGTTTTTAGATTTGGGACTATGGAGTAGTTTTTCTATGGAACAGATAGGGTAGTTTAGGCTTTGGGAAATTTGGAAGCTTGGGATTTTTAGAATTTGGGACTTTGAATGTTTGGAAGGCTGGGACTTGGGGTTTTAGAGTTTTGGAGTTCCTGGAGTGTTAGAGACTTTAGAATTTTGGAATTTGGCACCTTGAGGTTTTGGGATTCTGAAGATTTGCAATTTTAGAATTTTGGAATTTTAAAATTCCAGAATTTTGTGATATTAAGACCTTGGAATGTAAACCTAAAAAAAGACTAAAAATTAATAAAAATCTCTCACACCTATAAACAGCCTCCACAATCTTCACCCAACAAAAAACAAACCTACAAAACCCCCAATCGAAAACGCAACTTAAATTATTACCCAAAGTCCAAATATCTTGCATTCCCAAACAGAAGAAGCAAAAAAGTTAAGAACGATGTCTAAAAAAAATATTTCCAAAACACCCCACAGCCGAAACAGAATTCTATTGAGATTTACTCTGTCACGACAGCTGCTCGAAGACATAAGTCTTCTTCTCGTAGTTTCGTGGTCCACGGAAGGGTACCAAAGTCAGGACACAGGAAAGGATCACGTTCTGGGACCGGACATTTTTGGTACAAATGACTTTAGGAAACGGCACGCCCCTGCATCGGCACGTAACACGCGTGACTGTTTACTTTTTCCGTCGTCGAAAAACGAGATGCATCTCGTTGCACCTATGCACCGGTTATCTAGAAATAGGTGGACGTTCATCAATCTTTATGATCCTCGAGTTTCGTGGATTTCAACCCCTTTCGTTTTAGGGGAGATTGTTTTTGTAACGACGCGACGGGATACTTAAGTGATTAGGGTTAAACGTCGAACAAGCGTGAAAACCGACCCGCGCGGCTGTTACGTGTTAATTTATCGCGTGTATATCGCGTATCGTTTCTATTCGTCGATTAACGTACGTAAACCGTGAAACTGCTTAGGTATTGAGTACAGCTAATACCGTTTGTACACTTCAAGCGACTCGAAATTATTGTGTTTGTTTTTTTCAATGTGTATATATAGGATTTTTTAAAAGTATTTTATAAAAATTATAATTGTACAATTTCAATTTTATATGTGCTACTGCAAGTATAATTATGTGGAATTTTTAAGGAAGAAGTGAATGACTCATTCACATGAGTCAACATTGAAAAGCAACATACTCGAATTAAAAAATATACTTAAAGAAAATACTACGTGTGTACGTATTACGTTTCAAACACTCCTACACATGTGTATAGTGTAAAATAAATAAGAAATCATTGATTCATTGCAAGAGGCCATGTAAATTTTACCTAACCTAACATTTCTAAACTTTGCAACAACTTGAAACAATTTGTAAGTACATATTTTTTAAACTTATTCCATTATGAAACATTTGTATTATTAGACTTGTATTATAGCACCTGTATTGTTATTGTGTATAAAAGATAATATTAAAATACTAGTGAATACATATTTTGAAGAACCATTGGAAGTTTCTCAAAGTTTTCGATAAAAGGGGTGAGAACATGATTCTTCTAAAAGATGATGCGGGTATTGTAACGTAATATTCGGATACATGGAACCAGGAAAGACGAACAATTTACCAGCATCCGAACTATTGGTTCGAATT
This sequence comes from Megachile lagopoda, assembly GCA_036983795.1. Classification (NCBI taxonomy): domain Eukaryota; kingdom Metazoa; phylum Arthropoda; class Insecta; order Hymenoptera; family Megachilidae; genus Megachile; species Megachile lagopoda. The sequence goes on along the minus strand of CM072785.1, from coordinate 9,874,947 downwards.
ACCACCTGTGCATAGAAACTTTCATCTCTATCGATCAGTTATAGGTAAATCGTAGATTTTACGATTGAAAACGATCGACACACCTAATAGATACGTTCTTACTTTTAGCACACCCTTATTTCCACTTTCGTCCCCATGTTTCGCACGTTATTTTCTTTGGAAGATATTCAGATATTGAAATGTAATCATCTGTCAGAGGGGATCGATGAACTGTAAGATTCGATTTTTCATGGGAAACTTTGTGTAGGGGTACACATTTAAGTTTCGATTAAAATCAACCACTGAATTATATATTTTAAATTGAATTTCATGCCAGAATTGACATTGAATCTTACAGTTAGTTTAATTTAACAGAAAATTGTTCATTTGTTTTGCTGCTTACTGACAATTTAGCATTAAGAGGATACAAAAGCGTTCTATTTAATTAATAATGTACTTCTATTCAAAATCATTGATTAATTCGATTGTATACTTTCTGAAAATACAATTTCTGTTTCTTCGACTAGGTGAACTTAATGTACGAACTTTATTTTTCAAATTAAAAGTGTATGATCAAAATGGCAGATTAATGTCTCACATTATAGCAACTACCGAGAAAGAGGAGACTAATAAAGTAGAAGAATAGAGTCATGAATATTGAAAGGAACAATATAACCACAAATATAGAAAGCAATAATGGGACAAATACACAAAGAAATAATACAATTACAAATATACAAGAAACAATGGAATACAAATATGAAAAGAAACAGAACAAAAGAACGTCCCACAAAATTTGACTGCAGCTTAGTTCACAAAATGAAAACATTCCCGTCGATTTGTACACGGGAACTCTTTGATCCCCGAACTTTACATACCTTCGGATAATCCCATGATCTCACCGGTGTTCAACTGAGAAAGAACCACTTAGTCCCCGTTCCGAAAGTGATTTCAGTTGCAGGGACTTTGCAAGGGTTGAACACTTTGACCAAGCCGTCGGTACTTGACACACTTCGCTCTTTCACGGAATTCCATCGATCGTTAATGTCACTTACGCTAACTAACCATGTCAATTACATCGTTATCACACTGTCACCACTGCGTAACTATCATCGACTCGAATAGTCAAAACTATCATCAAAAGTTCAACGACAAAGTGATGCACAATGGCACTCAAAGTTCACCGAAGTTCTCTACCACACTTTTGAGCACATTCCTTGCCATCTGTGAACCCCATTTACGGCAAAACATCGAGATTCGTCACTTGCGCAATTACCTCCGAACTATTTCCCGAGACAGTTTTCCCGACGCATTAGAATGCAGCCGTTCGATCGGTAAAGTGTGCACCTCCATTTAACCCGTGACTCGAAACGCGTGCCATATCTCGCGAATTTACTCGCGACAGAGGACTTCTCTAAAGAAACACGCGCATGTTCAGTTTACTCGGTGAAAAAAAGGCTACTCGCCGTCCGATGGTCCACGATCGAAAATGCGCGCGCTAGGCCTTCGAAAGCGGCAGGAGTGCCCTCAAAGATGGCGCGACATCTTTTTATCCCGGGGGGGATGCAACTCGCGGGATCAATTCATTGGGTACTACGCGTGTGTACTATTAAAACAGTGCTCGTACGCATTTGGGTATACAACTGGATGCAGAGTGCACGCTGGACTCCCCACCGAGCGTGGACCAACGTTCCTCCAACTTGCTACCCTTTCTTCCATCTTTCTCCGTCGGTCGGTTCGCACCTCCCTTTCCATCTCACTTTTCACGGTTCTCTCTTCTCTCGTTCCGATCCTGCAAAAGCTTTCGTACCAACGCAGCCGCATCACGAGTTGCGCCAGTGTCGATGATTTCTGACGTAGGCGGTACTTAAATCCCCTTTGACCCCGTCCGAGTACAACACCGGAAATTATACGTGTTTACCGCCGCGTTGTTTTCGCGATGATTTTTCCTTCGGAAAATGTAGAAATGGAGATTAGGGAGTCGTGGACGATTGAGAACCACTGTACCGTGTATTACAGGAAGCATTGTTATACAGTCGGTAACGCCCACGGCGGCTGGTTGGTCCGCTGGGTGGTCCTTCGCCACGCCCACCGGCTACTCTCTGTAACTATCCCCTCCATGATGTTACTACCGCACGCAAATACAGCCAGGTACCGTGTCTCCTTCTCGTTCTGTTTAACGGGTTATACATTGTCGTAGCTGCTCTCGTTGCCGCCTCTCTTTGTCAACGGCCTTCTTTCGTGTTTCTCCTTTTTAATGCTCCTGCGCACCGCGCCGATGGATACTTCTGTGTGCGCGCCGGAGTTCGAGGGGTGCGTTTATTTGCACTTTTTTGGCTACCAGGAAGCCCAAGGGTAAGTTTCCGGCGTTCTCCACATCAATTCTTCTGGCTATTGTCACCGGACAAACATTTTCGATATAGAAGAACGGAACTTTATCAGAATTGAAATGTTTATTCGAGAGCAACCTGGTGATTATTTTGTAAGCCGAAGTTATGCACCGGCTTAGAGGAACGCTTTGTTACGGTTCTATACTTAATGAAACGCGGTAAGTTTTGCACAGGTCAGCAGGTAGCCGACGAGATTTTACGACGTGGAAATCGCTTCCAGATGTTGGCCGTTTAGCGATACGACGTCGGTTAGGTGCAACAAATTCTCACGGGCAAATTACTATGCCACCACACGAAAAATTTACGGGAAAATGATTATTGGACGCTCGGAACTTTCTCTTTGGATTTTGAGTTGCATCCCTCGAGTAACACGTGGCTTAATTTTCTCAAAACGCTTGTGTTCGACTTCTGGTTTATATCTTGGAAGATACTTGTATGAGTTGATAAATAAAAAAGAACTTTTGACTTTGGTCTTTGAAATTTGAGCTTGTCAATTCGGAACTTACATACTGCGTCAATTAAAATGTATGTTTTGACAATCTTTATTGTTATCAATACTTTTGTTACAAAATGTATTTAATATTAGATAATCAAGTGTTGAAAATATGTACGTGAACAGATAAACCACTTATGATATAGATTTTGTATTTCTGTATTCTGAAGAAAGAAATAAAGATTTATTCTACAGTTCATGTTTCAGAAAAGTAATTTTCGAAACTACATCGCAATGTAACTTAATGTTCACTTATAATTAAATTTACATTTATAACGCGAGTATCGTGGCGATTCCATAGGTAAAAAAATATAGATGATTTATCGTAAAGTAGTTGATTTAGGAAAACAAAAGCATTTTGGAAAACAAGTTCTTACGAGGAATTTAAAATATGCATTTTTCCGCGCGCTGTCTGTAATGATGCTATTATCGCCATCCACCAGTCAAATACGAAACTATTAAAAGAATAATTGCGTTTTTTCGTAAAATAAAACATTCCGGAGTTTGGGATTCTGGCCTTTTGCAAACAAGTTCCTTTTTCCAAAAGGAAACATCTGTGAAGATAGCATATACAGATATACATATAGACTATTGAGATAACATGAATTATATGTATATGTACATGTAAAAAAAATATTAAAAAATTTCTATTTTCAAAATTTTGTTTAATTCGCATCATTTTCAGAATTGTCGATCGCCAATAAGGTAGGAAATGACATGAAAATGGTTACAAATTTTTCGAGCCGCCGAAAAGCATTCTCGAAAATATCTTCTTTTGCAAAAAAGAGCTTATTTGCAAAATTTGGTCGAAATCGGAGCATGACTGTTTTCCGAAATTTTGCCTATTAGCAGTTACCGATGCATTCGATTTTATACTGAAATTGCATCTGTAGGTAAAGAAGAAGTTTGGAACTACCATATCGATTGGAACTGTTTTTACACCACAGAACCCTTTGAAATTAAAATTGAAAATACTGATAAATATTTGTTATTTGAAACAATAAACAGGATCTTTACGTTCATATACAAAAAAATTGCAACAGAAGAACGGGTGAAAGCTGGAAAAGAAACATGAATTTCAATGTATACAATAACTTAACGAACATTCACTCAAAAATTTAAAATAATATTAAAAAGAATATATAATTTATAATTATCTTTTGACATCATATAAAAATGTAATAATAAAACAAAATCTTATAACCAATGCACGCATAACAGTTAATAAAAATGATAAATTTTAATAGCTATAACAATAATTTGTTAAATAAACGAATGAAAAATGAAAAATTTAAATGAAAAATACCGATATTGCAAATACAGGTACGAATCGGTATTGGTGGATTACATGATACCTGATTGGTCCACGGATCACCTATCGTTGATAACTTGATAAATCATAGGTGTTCAGTATTGTTCAAGCTGCCTGGTATTGGTACATTGACATGATTGGTTCGCGGTTCACCTATCATTCTTAACTCGATGAATGTCACAGGTGCTCAGTATTGTTCAAGCTGCCGAAGTGTTCGGATCGACCGTGACATCTTGTACCGGTACGAGTCAAAGTTTTAATTAACCGATCGTGTGTTCATCGCTGTGTTATCTAGTGTTTTAGTGCAAGTGTCTAGTGTGTTTTACCAAGTTTTTTAGTGTATATACGGGGGTGTATTAACGTGTTTTATGGTGTGGTTCCCCATGTACCTACGGGCTTACTAGTGTGTTTTAATTTGTGATTGTGCATGTGTATACGGATACATTAGTGTGTTTTATGGTGTGGTTATTTAAGTGTTTTACCAGTGTTTTACACAAATTTTACTGGGTTTTGTGGTGTGAATACTTATGTGTTTTGACATATTTTAGTGAATGTTATAGTTTTATAGTGTTACTACCTATGTGTTTTTACGTACGTTTTTAATTTTTAACCGGGTTTTATGGTGTGGTTATCTATGTGTTTTGACAAACTTCAGTGAATATTTAGTGGGTTTTATGGTGTGACTACTTATGTGTTTTGACAGATTTTACTGAACGTTTTAGTCGGTTTTATAGTGTTGTTACCTATGTGTTTTTACATACATTTTCAAATTTTTTACTGGGTTTTAAAGAATATTTACCAAAGTGTTTCAACGTAGTTTTACAAATGTTGTAGTGCGTTTTCAGTATAATTACCTATACGTTTTGTGCAAAAGTTTGAACGCGTTTATGGTTATTTCTGTATAGTATTGCATGCGTGTTTGTATTTGTTTGCACGTTACCTATTTGCAAATGTGCTTGTTTATTATAATTTGAATTGAGAAAGAATCAACTGAAATACGAATCGATAAACAGTTCGCTAACGTGCGTCGACTTGTTCTGTTTTCAGAAGGACGTTTCTGTGCCGAGCCGAAGTGCCCAATCCTGATCGTACGAAAGCAGCCGATAACGAGTCAATCTCTGAGACGCAGTCAATCAACCTCCAACGATGCGATACGAGTGCAACCGATCGATCTGAAGCGCTAAGTGATGCGAGTCAGCGATCGGTGAGTCGCATGCTTTACGGTTCCTCCGGTTCCCATCATGTCGTAGGACGAATGGTCCGAAACGGCACGGGAACTGGTTGTATTTTTATATTTTTGAGCGAGCATAGTGACACACGACTGTACGATCGTGCAAAATTCGTACAAACTGTTTATGTATTTTATTTATTAGATCAGGATAGGGTTTTCTTGTACATCGCGTTTTAACTTCCTTGCGAATCGAATTAAAATTAAAATTAGTACATAGAAGTCGGATGACCCTCCGATTTCGTGCTAGTTCAATTATAGATTCACTTTCAATTTTTACGTACGCGTGAACTCTTTTTAAATATACATATGTACAAGAAAGTATCGCGAGAAACAGATTTTGATATCAAAGTTAATTATGAATGTTTGAGTCATTTAGTGAATTTACTTCGATATTAAAAATCTGTTAGAAATGAAACAATCGATATACTTAGATTTTTGCAAAGTGCTCTTCCATTTTCTTCTTTGAAACTTTAGAGTAAATTTTTTACGGAAGAGACACTTTATTAGCATGTTACTAATCATGTTTCTTAGCTCAGGATTTTCAGCACACATGAAGAAAACTGGTAGGTGAAAATACAATTGGCCGTGTTCATTTTTATGCTCTAAACTCATACGCGTGCTTAGATGCTACTCGCATGAGTTAGGGCAGGTGGACACGGTTTAGTTTTAAGATGTTTTGGCGATCGACAATTTGACAGTGAATTATCGACACAAGTTACACGTGTGTGTGTGGTTAGGTCGTGGACCTTGTGTCGATTACAAATCATATTAATTTATTATAAATATCATAAAAATTTTTCAAAAAGTTATCGCAAGATGCATTCAAAATGATTTAGATTGAATTACAAATTTATAAAAGTTGAGTTAGAACGAATTACAAATTTATAACATGCACATATTACATTGAGTATTCGAAAGAATTAGAAAATGAAATATGTAAATGTTCAATTGATATTCACTGTCGATTGTCGATCGATTTCAGCGAAAAAGGTATGAAATTAGAGTGTGAATGTTGTATTGAACTCGGGTGACGGAGACGTCCCGGGACGTACTCCCTAGGAGTAGGCTTTTTTGCACCCGGGTGGAGTGTGTGAGAATCGTGGAGTGTGTTTTTGTGAGAATGGACTTTGCAATTTTTTAAATATAGCGTCAGGCAGGCAGGTAGCATACTTCTGGTGTGATTGAGTTAGTTTTAAGTAGGTAGGGCCAGAGCAAGCTTTCATGTTTCTCTGTCCTCCGTAAAACACACGTGAGATGCTTGCATCTGGGGGGTTAAACACGAAAAATCGAGAAGAGAAAATCTAAATATGAATTAATTCTATTTAATATTCTCTTGAACTCGATTGTTCGTAAGGCCAGGCCTTTTAGTTTGTAAGTCGCAGTCGTGGTTCTAGACCCGATTGCAAAAATGAAGTATACAGTGCAGTGAAGTGAAGTGAAGTGCTTTAAATAAAAATTCTGCTCGGATATTCTTTTACGGACAGCGCATTCTAAGAATCGCTGGTCGTACAATTTTGAGAATTCTTTTTCTTATAAAAGTAATGAATTTTTATATTATAAAATTTAATTTTGTAGTTGCTGATCGAAACAAATGGATAGTTCATTTTTATTTCTATAAAAGTGCTATCTATTTGTTGAGATCGATAGTAAAATTGAAAGTATATGTAATATGAAAGCAAAGAATATCCGAGTTACCGTAAAAATTCGCGAGTGATTTTTGTGAGGCTGTGCCGAAGAGAGAAGAGGCTATATGCCGAAGAGCCCCGGCAAAAGTTGCCAAAGAAGAGGGGAACTATTAATGGCTGTCCATCTTAGGATGGAGAGTCATTTTGTCACTATGCTCGCTATTATTTTTTTGTGTTTTACAGGTGTTTTTTTGAACGGTACGAAAAGTATCGTCGGACGCGTTTTGCTCGAATTTTGACGAGCACACGATCGATTCGCGATTTTATTACGAACTTAAAGATTTTTGTATCCCTTCGCGATTTTATTTGCAGTGCGATTCCCCTTTTTCGACAATTTCATTTTAAAGAAAGAAAAATTTCATATCTCCTCTCCCAATTTTCTATGTTAATCACATTTTTCTGTTCCAGGTTTCAATTTTATGTAAGTAATTAAATGTTTCGGGTTCTTTAAATCCGCAATTTTCATTGCGATTTCTATTTTTCAAGTATGTTGTTTGAAATAAAAAAAGATTTCCTTCCTACTCCCACAATTTTCTATGTCAATTATATTTTTCTGTTTTAGACTTCGATTTTAAGTAAGTAATTGCATTAGTCATGTGTGTTGTTTGAGATAATGAAAGATTTCGTTTCTACTCCCCCGATTTTCTATCTTAATTACACTTTTCTCTATCGGGTTTTGATTTTTGGTAAATTATTACATTGTTCGCTCTTCTTCAATTCGCAATTCTTCTTTCGTTTTCTATTTTTTAAAAGTTTCGTTTCAAATAAAGAAAAATTTCATAGCTTCTCCCCCATTTACCTATGTTAATTATACTTTTCTGTTCCAGATTTTTATTTTAAGTAAGTAATTACATCGTTCACATTTCTTAAATCCGCAATTTTCATTGCAATTTCTATTTTTCAAGAGTTTTATTTGAAATAAAGTACTACTTCTTTCCTTCTTCCTTCAATCCTTATGTAAATTTTATCATTTATTTTCAGGGTTCAATTGTAAGTAATTTATTTCACTATTTATTCTTCTTAAAATTATAAGATTTAAGATCTAAATTTGTGGGAGGAAGGGCGGGCCAGGGCGTAAGTTTTTCGTCACAATTTGTGGCGAAAAGCTTACGCGAATTGTAAGTGCCTCTTGTTCTAACTTGCACTCATCTTCACGACAGTTTGCCAACTTTTTACATATTAGAAATTTATACAACTTTTTACTTATTAGAAATTTACACAACTTTTTACATATTAGAAATTTACACAACTTTTGTGCATTAGATTTTTACTTTTTACACAGTAGCTTACTCTTGCCAATTGCTTCAAAGTTAAAAGAAAGTTCTTCCAACTTTCTTCCCTACTTTTTTATTTTTTCATTTATACATATAATTTTACATTATACGAGTGCAATTTTAGAACAAGAGGTACATGTAGAGTCTTTAGAAATTGTAATTTGCGTGAATGTAGTGTAATTGCAATTGCAATTGCATATCTTAAATGTCTAAATGATTTTATTTTCAGTTTCAAGGTTTTCAGATAAAATCGAGATCTTATTTTCTGTTTTTTTGGTTTTTGAATCTTTCGTAATTTTATTTCGGGTTCTGAAGTTTTCAAACTTCATCATTATTTTATTTAGAGTTCTGAAATTTATCATTCTTTTTAGGATTTTAGTTCGAGTTTCGAGCTTTTCGGATTTCTTCATGATTTTAATTCGTCTTTTGAGGTTTCAAACCTCATCGTGATTTTATTTCAGGTTTTGAGGTTTTCAGAACCTCATCGTGATTTTATTTCGAGATTTGAGGCTTTCAAACTCAAACGATTTCAATTTTTTGAGAGTTTTGTTTCGAATTAAAGATGATTCCATTTATTCTCCTTCGATTTCGTATCTTAATTACATTTGTTTGTTCCAGGTTTTGATTTTAAGTAAGTAAGTAAATAGTTCATATTTGTCTTAATTACATTTGTATATTTCAGGTTTTGATTTTAAGTAAGTAAGTAAATGGTTCATATTTGTCTTAATTACATTTGTATGTTTCAGGTTTTTATTTTGAGTAAGTAAGTAAATGGTTCATATTTGTCTTAATTACATTTGTATGTTTCAGGTTTTGATTTTAAGTAAGTAAGTAAATGGTTCATATTTGTCTTAATTACATTTGTATGTTTCAGGTTTTTATTTTGAGTAAGTAAGTAAATGGTTCATATTTGTCTTAATTACATTTGTATGTTTCAGGTTTTTATTTTGAGTAAGTAAGTAAATGGTTCATATTTGTCTTAATTATATTTGTATATTTCAGGTTTTGATTTTAAGTAAGTAAGTAAATGGTTCATATTTGTCTTAATTACATTTGTATGTTTCAGGTTTTTATTTTGAGTAAGTAATTAAATATTTCACATTTCTTAATTCCACATTTTTACTTGTGCTTTCTATTTATCAATATTTTACACTCCCCCTTCTTATATTGTTATTTCATTCTTATTTTATATTGTTATACATTGTTATTATATTTACGTATTTTTATCGAGTCGACTCGAATTTCATTTCACTGTTTTCCCCATTCGCATATTGTTTCTGATTGTTACAGCATAGGTAATCATCTAGTACTATCACAGAGAGATTTCATCGATGGATCCGCTAATTTTATGTTAATTTTAAGTTGCGTACAACATATTGTAATACACTGTAAGTATGGATGAGTGCATGTGTGAAATGTGTATACACGAAACTTGAAGATATCATCGAGGGAGCATCGAGGGATCATCGAGGGATGCGTGCGTTAGTTTTAAGTTAATTTTAATCTCGTGGGAGGGCGGGTGGGTTCCTGTAAGTACCTCTACTTCTAACTTGCACTCATTTTCACAATTAGTCAATCTTTCACGCGTTAGTTTGTAGTATACCCAGTTATTTTTTGTCAATTGGTCCGAACCCAAGTGGATCATTGGGGGTTGGTAGTGCTGTGAACACGCGGCAGGGTTGAGCTGCAAATGCTGGTGTAGCGCCAGGGACACATCTCTGCGAGGCATTTTGATTGATGGTCCATCTCGATCTGCCGCTTCACGGCGTGGGTATCCTCTCTGCTGTCAGACTCCCTTTCAACGGGAGCGGGGAGAAATGGGAAACCCTTCGCGGATGTGTCACTCGTTCTTGCCAGTGTTTTCGGTTCAATTCGGTCTCGTGGTTCACGTAAGCCACTATTCGACTACCCTTTGACCCATGAGGGCGAGGTTCACTTGGCAGAAAATGCTGATCCACCTTTTAGTAGAAAGTTCTTCTAACTTTCTGTCCTTCTAGTAGAAAGTTCTTCTAACTTTCTGTCCTTTTAGTAGAAAGTTCTTCTAACTTTCTTCTCTTCCCCTTGCTTTTTTCCATCGTTATAGTAGATCATATGAGTGCAATCTTAGAATGAGAGGTACGCGTGCGGCGTTTAGAATAAGTATGTTAATGTGCGTATGCGATTGCTGTTTTAAATTGCACTCATTTTAATTCGTGAACTTTTTCCGCGTTAGATCAATCTTGTACTTCCCTTTCTCTCTCGTTTAGCGTCTCATTTTAAATACTGCGAGTGCAATTTTAGAACAGAGTGCGTGGGATCCCACCTTAAATTTTAAGTTGTGTAATGTGCGTGCGTGCGGTACAAGTTCTTTGCTATTTTATAGTAAAGAACTTGTATATGCGAGCCTACGGGCTAAGTAGAGTGAAAACTCATTTATCCTTCCGATAAATGAGGTAGTTGCAATTGGAGGGTGGTCGGGATTTGGAGATAGGGTGGGTCACTGCCGTAGCCACCTCCACGTGGTGTGACCTGGTAATCGATATCGTTTTCTAAACATTTTTCACGAAATGAACTTTAGAAAACGATATCGAGCTGAGAGCTACGATTTACTGTAAAATTATTTCATTTATTCCACGACATTTTCTTTAACGAAAATGTTTTGGACTGAAGATATGTGTGCTCACTAAATGCACCTATCAGGGTTCCAAGAATCATGCATTAATCAAATAAGTATATAACTTATACGAGTATATAAGTTCCGAAGTTACTTAATCTTGCGCTCCGATGTAATTTGATGCACATTATAGTAAATTAAAATCAATATTAATTGCATATTTCAAAGATTGAACAAGTGGCGTCATCTCCCCGGTGAACAGGGTGTGAGAACTAATTAGACTACAGTTTCAAAAGTGTGTAGTTCACCCTGTTCGCTGGAGAGATGGCGCCATTCGTTCCATTTTCTCAAAAATTCAATTAATATCGATTTTATTGATTAATATTCTATATATTTATTATATATTCATTAATATCGATTTTTATCTATTTGCAATATATTCCATGGGTCCAAAGATGCGAATTATCTGTTCAGAATAGTGCGCATATTAGAGTTATAGTTGGTGGTGGGGAACCCTTCCCCTTAACTCCCACTTTTCATAGTAAAGCCAAACTTGCACATGGGCATACCGAATAGATGACACTTGCAATACATCATTGATGAATATATTTTTAACTATTAATTTGAAATTATGCTAATAATAAATTACTAAACAAACTGCTTCACCAAAGTAGTAATCAATCAGGAATTATTGCTGTCATGTGCTAAGTAAATTCTTGGTGTTTTTAAAAATTGTTCATGTGTTTTGCTGCCGGCATTCTCACTTTAAATAAGACCAATAATTTTATCGCGAGTGTAATAAGTTTTTGACTTTAGTATTTCTTATTATTATCTAACAATCACAAACCTGAAGGTTAAATAAGTAGGTTATGACAATCATATTAAAAATATGTATTTGAGAAAAGCGTTCTGTAATCTTACAAAAACAAATAGTATACCTTCTTTAAGGTTTATGAGACAAAAACGAAAACTATATTGTTATTATGTAAATAAAGATTGTTTCCCTGTGCCAATTTTAACTAATGCGTCGCGATACTCGAGTGACAGCCCATTAAAATGTTGGAATTGTAATTTTATGTACAAATCTGAATTGTTTTGTTCAAAGTGCAAGGTTTTGCAAGAACCGCCTGAAAATTTGACTTATTTCGATATAATCGGTATTCCAAAAAGTTACGATGTAACATTAACAGAAATTCAAAAGAAATACAAAGAGCTTCAAAAGTTATTACATCCAGATAAATTTAGTACAAAATCTGAGGTAAGCATTATAAATTATAACATCATTAATCAATTTACAAATATATTTGTTTTCATCTTTACAGAAGGAGAAAGAAATTTCGGAATATTTTTCATCATTGGTGAATAAAGCTTACACCACACTGTCTCATCCACTAAAAAGGGGATTGTACATGTTAGAGCTAAACAATATAATAATATCAGAAGAAACAGATAGTATAAATGCAGAATTTTTAATGGAGATTATGGAGAAAAATGAAGAAATAGATGAGGCAGATAATGACACAGAAAAAATAAAACAGTTAATGCAGGAGAATGAAAGGCTATTAAGTAATTTAACAAAGTAATATTCTGTTTGTTGAATGAAAGTGTAATGTTTTTTAACTTTACATAAATTATGAAAGATATTTTTTATGTAGGGATGTAGCAGATGCATTTCGTAAAGAAGATATTAAGAAGGCAGAAACTCTTCTTATACGAATGAAGTACTATGATACTATAAATAATAGATTAAAAAAACTTAAACATGATTTAGGGATAATAGAATAACATTTAATAATATATAAAATATTTATATTAGTATATGTGAATTTTAACATATAAACGTATATTTTAATGTAAAAAGTATATAATAATATTTATTACCTAAAAACTTATGTGTTTAAATCACATACTAATTTTAAACTTCTTATTAATTAACATCTTAATTATGACATTTAATTGCATCTTTTATGAATAATATCACTGTGTTGCTGTTCAAGTTTTCTGTTTAAATAACAAACACACAAAACAAAAACATGATTATACAAAACAAAAACAATATTTGAGTAATTAAATTACTCTTGTTGATTATCTATTTTCCATTGTTCAATCCATTGACATATTTTATTTACATTTTCCGTAATTTGATTTAAATTATTACTTGTTAATTCGTGAACTATCTCTTCTCTATATGCTGATTTAGCTTCTTCAAGAATAGTTTGAAATATTTCACAGTCTATGTTATCTTCTAGTTTCTTCCCTGTATAACCTCGATCCCTCAACCGATCATATAATATTGTATTGTCAGTCCTTAGTACAAATACAATATCGAACCATCTTTCTGGAAAGAAGTCAGCTCCATGATAATCAACAATCTTCCCACCTTCACTCATAAGACCTTCCATTTGATCCAGCAACTGCAATTCAAAATTATATTACTCATTAATGAATGAAAATTTAAATGAAATCATAATGATCACAATTACCTTATCTTCATCTAAAATAGGACACTGATAAATTTCATCGTATTCTTCTAAACATTCTTTTTCAATAGCAAATTTACTAACATCGATCCAGGTTAATTCTGTCTTTTCAGATAAAATACGTGACATTAAACTTTTTCCTACTCCAGGTGTACCTATCATCGAAGATTTCCATTATTTTCTTGTTAATATTATTTGATAATAGTTAACTTGAAAAATTCTAATTGCCATTACCAATCTATTAAAAAATACCATATTTTATTTGTATTTACCTGTTATTAAAATGTTTGGAGAACTTCTATTCATGTTGATCATCTTATTTACTTTAATGTAATTGTAACTATTTAACTGCTTTTTTTATAATCGGTATTATTAAGGCTAATTACGTATCACAAACATTACTACAAAATAACAAGTTTTTGCAAACTGACTTTATACACGCGTTTGTACTGTTTATACGTGGGGGCGCTGCAAACGTCGTAAATCATTTTCAATACAAAGTTATTGAAATGAGAAATGAAGAATGAATTCATTTTTAATAAATTTTAAAATAATTGGAGAGATTTCTTGTAATTCGCAATTAACATTCTTTAATATATTCTAAACTTCCAATTGTATTTAATGTTAGTGATCGAAAATTAAACTTTCTTTGAGAAAAGTTATTCTCAAAAGCAGAGCAGCCGCTAGAGTTTTCAAGGCCCGAGGCAAAAAGTAATTATTAAAAACATCTACAGTAGATTCTTGTTATATTGCCACGTGTTATATGTATATAGTTACGCGTTAGGTTGTTACTTATTATGTAATTCAACCTTTGTATCGTAACATCATGTATTGTATAATTATGCGTTGCATCTCCCGCGCGTTGTACAACTTGCGTTATATTGCTCACACATTATATTGTCACATGTTATGCTACCACGCATTGCTTAGCTACGCGTTATATGTATATGTAATATTACTAAAGTATTATATCATCGATACAATATTTCATTGCACATTGTATAACCGCGCGTTATATCGCCTCACATTGTATAACCAAGAGTTATACAGTTCTAAAGTTATTGAGTTTAAAAAGATTGAGTTATAAAGATCATTGAGTTTTAACATACATCTTATACAAGTAACTTGAATACAAAATATTCTTTAATGCTAAAGCAACAAAAAGTTATTCTTTATCAGTACCACTTCAAGTTACTTTATAATAAATTGCCTTTTTTTTATCTACGAGATATGAAATAAAAGTAACGATTGCGGAGAATCTATATTTTTCTACATACTTCATGGACATTGATGCAACGTAACACGTGTTGGGTCGAGTACGTTTATTTAAAGAGAGAGAAGACGTAGTAGTTTCACCAGAAACACGGAATTTTCGTCACTGATCCGTAAGGTCAATTTAATATTAGTATTAAATTTTTAAGTATATTGAACAAAAGTATAGTTTCGATGGTAGCGGAATATCACGATAAATAAATAATCATCAAGATCGCGAGTTGTGGTATTTCAGGAACAATCGCTCACGGCACGACCTGGTACGACAAGAATGAGCTGGCATAATTCGTTGTGCTCATTATTTGAAAGTAATAGTTCTTTGAAACTTAATGTATTTTACGATAATACCAGTTGCTCTGTTCCTGACTGCTGGTTGTCGTAATTGAAATTTAAATCGTCTATGTTGTTGTTTCTTTAAACGATTCTCCTAACCTGCGTTATTATGGTTTATAACCTAATTAATATCCATAACATATTGTTATGTAGTTCCACTGTGAAACGAAATCAATCATTTTGTGTACGTACAGATATATTAATACTAGAATGCAACAAGTCATGTATATATGATATAATACAAATATGTCTGTTTCAATATCTTCTCCAGTTTGAGCATTAAAGAAACAAATAAACAAGGCTCATCTGAATACAAATAGACAAACAGTTATGCCTTCTAAACACAAGTAGTTTATTTAGGGACTGTGCTGTGCATTTAAAAATTTCATAAAAAAGTTTTAGTGACCATAAACTTTAAAAATGTGTTAAATTTAATGAGTTGTGAATAATAAATTTTTTGTATAATTTCAGGTATAGTAATAAAGATAACTGGAAGAAACTGTGTATACCAAAGAAAGAACAAGATAGTATAAAGGAAGTTAATTTCTAAAACCACAAACACAAAAAGCAAACATCATAGATCATACAAAATTTAAGTATTGCTGCGGTGCAGAAGGGCTCTATGTGCTCCACATCGGCTTTAACGAATGGTACTTTAGTTTTCAAGAATATTGTAACACGGCATCACAGAAGGATTTCATTTGCAAATTATAAACTTGGTATACGACAGAGACAACATGCGCAACGAGATCACTGCAGCAGTACTATTCTTAGTACAGCTGATAGAAAAAAACGAAAAATTTAGTCCTGATCAATTGGAGTGCTTTAAACGACGTTTGGTAGAATTATTAACTGAACGTTTTAAAAATCATTGGTTTCCTGACAAGCCATTCAAAGGTCAAGGTTATCGTTGTATTCGTGTAAATGGTCATAATCGGAGGGATGCAACTTTGGAGAGTGCTGCCAATGCTGCTGGAGTTAAATATGAAGACCTTTCGTTACCTGTAGAATTAACGCTTTGGGTTGATCCCAATGAAGTTTGTTGTCGATTTGGAGAAAGCAAGGGATCATATTGTACATTGGCATCATTTGATGATAAAGAAAACACTGTACCAATTTTTCAAGGAAGCAATGATGAAAAAGAAAATAAACAATCTGAGGGGCCGACTAAGATACAGGTAATATATTTTACTATAGACATATTTATGTAAGATAATATATGCTTAATTTGTCTCTCCTTTCTTGCTTCTTAGTGTTAAGAGATGATGTAATGAGTCAGGTATGATAAATTTTATTTCTTTTTACAGAAATCCCCTTTGACCGCGAACACAGAACAGCACCAAAAATCAAAACCACTAAGCTCTGCTAATCAAAATCAACAGCATAGCAATACCGGTACAGGTAGGAAACGTAATTTGAACAGTCCGAGGCTACATTTAAATAGAAATCGTTCCTGGTTTGGTCACTCCTTCAGTATGGGTTATGGTCCACATCCAATAAGTCAGCCATGGTATAATATCATGCCCCCTCATTTTTTGGGTGGTCCATCTCCACCTCCATTTATGGGTCACAGAGGAAATAAGTGGATTCATCCTCCCTCTTACCCTACAGGACCTGCCCGTTTCCATCATTGGTCTCCCAAAGCTGCTCTTAAAGTGTAAACAGTCCCTTCTTATGAAAGTAGTTAAAAAACCTGTTCCTTTCTATAAAAAAAGAAATTGTAAAATTGTTTTGCTAATAAGAAATATTATATTTCAATTTAAAGATACATGACACTTATACTAATGCCAAGAAACATTATTATTATCATTACTCTTATTACTTACGTTATATCTTTAACAAAGTTGAATATGATCATTATATTAGGAACAGGTTTATTAACGTTTCAGTGACGAAAATTATTCATTCTGTAATTACAAATGACCTTGTTCGAATTACGACTAAGGCTTACGATTTTTTATGACGAAGAACTGTTGCATTATTACATGTTATATATAAATAATTAATTGGATGATAGATGTTTAATTCCGGATGCAAGGTTGCTTGTAAAATATTAGATTAGTGAGAATTTAATTAGAATGAATTAAGTCATTAATGTGTAAGGCATACAAAATGAATGTCATATCACTTGTGACACTTTCTTTAATTAATCCTCAAGAAAAGGATTTAGTAAAAGATAAATCATAGATATTTCAAGAAGGAGCAGTATTGATTTTAAGCAGGTTTAAAAGATTGGATACAATTCCTCAATAAATTGTATGTAATAAATTTTAATGCCTTGTATAGGCGATTTCAATTTATTAATAAATATTGCATATATCAAATTCTGTCATGTAGTATGAAAAGAAAAAGTTTCAGAGGACTTTTTCTTTGACGTGTATATATATAGTACATTTATGCTGACTTGAGCTTCAAAGTTTACTTCAGTATTCAATATTGTTTTAGCGCAAACGAAAAGAAATAAAGAATTTATACATATGTATAATCTATCCACATTGTTGAGATGTGCCCTATAACAGTATCGATA
This sequence comes from Megachile lagopoda, assembly GCA_036983795.1. Classification (NCBI taxonomy): domain Eukaryota; kingdom Metazoa; phylum Arthropoda; class Insecta; order Hymenoptera; family Megachilidae; genus Megachile; species Megachile lagopoda. The sequence continues at coordinate 9,857,378 of CM072785.1, read as the reverse complement.
AATCACGTGAACTTTGAAATTCTGGTAACATAATTTGAAGATAATATTTGACAAGTTTAAATCAATAACTTTATTGTTTATTGTGTATATTATATTACGTTAATGAATAGAGAAATGATATCTCATTTAATTCACACGCTTGTGGTGTAAAAAAATTTATGCTATGTTTGCTTCAAAAAGCATACCTTACTTTTTACGTAAACATACTGCCTCCGAGATTCTATTAATAATCAGTTATATTAGAAGATTATTAACAAACACATGAATTTCAGGATTAATGTGTGGTTACAAATTTTTTATTTCAATTATGCTCAAAGTGAAGAAAGAAATTGAGCTTATGATTTTAAGTAAAATTTATAAATCTTAGCATTTAAGAATATACATCATCGATGTTAGTAGATCTATAGCTTACTGCAGTTGAAACTTTAATTCTATCATGATGATGCTAATGTCATGTACATTGAACCTTGTATATTGTAGACAATTTATCAAACCATAGTAACTTATATCTACTTAACTTCTTGCTTTGTTAACGCTATAAATAAATGTCTTTGTTTTTATTTGAAAATTTTCTATGTCTGAAGGACTCAAAAACCAAGTAATATGAATTACTTTATATGCAGTGTTCTGAGTGTTACAATAGTTAATTTTTTAAGTAATTTCATATTTTATTTTTCACTTTTGATTATGTTCAAACAGATGTGTACAAATATATGTGATAACATTTAAGTCTTGTTTATATTTAAATATTTTACATTGTTTGGTTTTTGAACCTATCACACATATTTAAGCATTTTAATATCATTAATGCATAAAATGTGCAATTTTTTTCCATTTATATTGTAACATAGGGTTATTCATAAAAGTAATTTTCACTTTACACGTACATTCAAGCTGTAATGTGAAAATTACTTTTAAGAATTATGATTGTACAAGTATACTGTTAATTCATTGGTGCAGAAAATTCATTTAACAGAAAATATTAATAATAATATATAGCATATTTTATTGGTACATAATTTATACAATTGAACTATTTTAAGAACTTTTCATTGATATTTTAAAGCACTTATTAAATTTATAGTATTCTAAAAAAATTAAATTGAATAGCATAGGTGTTACCATCTGTTACATAATGTATGAGTCTAGTTAATTCTGATAAAAATTGGAATATTGTTATTGCTATTCTTAGTGTCCTTAGATGAATTTCTAAACATATAATCAGATTTAACACAAATATTATGAGCAGACTGTATTAGACAAATTTTTAATCAAACATGTAGTATAACATTTGCAATTTTCATGTTTCACAAGTATCATTGTTTAATATATACGCATGAAATTTGCTCTACTGTAGGTGATTTTTTGTGTTCAATTTGTTAAAACTTATTCAGAAAGAGTCATTTTGTTGTTATGAGAGACGTGGAAATTCTATATGAATATAGATATTATAATGTATATGTAGATTTAAGCAATGTTGCATTCGGACATATTCTTTTATTAATATATATGATGCTCAACATTTGAAATGTTCCAAACTTTTTAATTGTGTTCATGTATAAAAAAAACAAGTATAAAAACCTTATGTATAAAAACCTTATGCTCCATACAATAATGAAAATGTTCAGAAATAATTTTTTTATAAGAAATCTATATTCAAATAAACATGTGATAAAATACGTAGTATTAATGTACATTCGTATTCGTGACAAAAAAAAAATATCACATACACTTTGGGCAAAAAAATATAATGTTTTTTATATAAACAAAATTTTTTTATATCCATAACTTCTTAAATACTAAATAGATAGATGTTGAAATTTACAAGTGAATATAGTGCTTTGGCATAAAAAGAAAGAAAATTGAGATCCTTCAAATAGTTTTCAAACGTGATAGAGGCTTTGATCAGCATTAAAGTATTCTGTTTAATTTTTCCTTTTTTTTTTGTACAGCCAATGCATACAAGAATTTTTAATACTTCATTATTGTACATTCTCGTATCGAGTAAGACTGTACTTTACAATCGAGTAAAAATAATGTATTGAAGGCAAACAGATTTGATATTAACATTAATGTTTGGATCATTTCGATTGTAGGGTAAGGCACTATATAAACATACATATATTCTACCACTGCTGTGTCATATGTTATAAGAATACTTCTTGTATAACTATGCAATGATAACTGTAATCCTGTTCTATAACTATATTGATCTTCGCATTTTTTCATAACTTTAAATATATATCTGTTCAATACTTTATTTCGTGTTATCCAATAAAAACTATATTACACATTCGTGCAAAATATTTATATATTATTAATTGTACGACCTCATTACTTTTAGCGACATAATCAAAATTCACGAAGTTACTAATTAATAAACTAATTACGAATCAAAATTTTAAGGCAGTATAGGATTTATATCTCTACTAAAATAAAAATTATAATAAAATTATACTATTGATAGCAAATTAATAATTACTTTTTTTTATTTTTAAGACGTTTAATTGTTATCAGTGTGTAGATAAATCTGTGTAACACGATCGCGTGTAAGAAAATTTATAGTATGTTGAGTGAATTAGTACAATTTTTATCCTTACAAGAAGTATTGCTTTCGAAAATAAAATTTACCTGAATGGCAAGTTTTCTGTAATTCATTACTGTTAGTTCATGACTTTATGTTTCATTTTAGTTGTCAATAATTTCATGCATTTTTTCTTTTCTTTTCCTAACGGAGTTAGATTTTATAAAATTAATTACATTTCTTTCTCAAGTATTAAATTAAAAATGTTGTGAACTGTTACAATTATTGTTGTATTAACGTCATTAACAATTTTATGATTACAAACATTATGTATGGGGTATAATATACACTTAATAAATATTTCTGCAAATCAACTTTATTCAATTTCTTTTCATTTACTTTCCCAGTCATATTTGCGCATCAATTTGAATTGTTATTGTACAAAAAGAATAGATCATATCTTTAATTTTCAAATTCACGAGTGAGCGCTGCTATTTTTCCGCGTGCATTTGATTAAAAACATGTATACATATTGATATCCAATAAAAAAATGTGATCTTTATCCAACTGATTCTATTGGTCGGTCTCAAGTACTTATTATTAAGTACTTATTTGTTCAGAGGGAGATCGTATTTATCATGGGACAAATTTTTATTCATTGTACGCATGTCACCTCTCATTGGTTCAACTACGATCTGTAACCAACAGCAACACGCATGTACGTTTACGATTTTTGTGACACTGAACTTATATACCTAGCGATTTTTTATTTTCTACACTCCTTGGGTACGATCACGAATGTACCTGAGATTCGGAGATTAGAGAATTTAAAAATATGGGATGTTGCAAATTTAGGGATTTGGAAACTTGGAACATTACGAATTTGATAATCTAAAAATGCCGGGATTTGGAAATTTAGGAATTTAAAAACTTAGAATTTTGGGACTTGTTAATTTGGGTTTTTGAAAATTTAGAGAATGTAGCTCACAAACTATCACTTACTTATATTTGTCCTGTACGTTCTTATTAAAATATTTTTGTCTACCGTGTATATAACTAGCGGTATGAGAAGCTTATGGTGGTAGGACAACACTATCTGGTGGGGACCCTATTGAAGTTAGCCGTGTTGCGCGAAATGAGTATGATATCCCATTGAACGAATAATACCATTTAAGTACGATAACTCATTGTTAAAAATTTATTTTCCAGTTTTCCTTTTGATTTGGTAATAATTGTTATCCTCGTGTTAATTTATAGTATATCATAGAAAAATGTGAGATTAATTCAATGTAATTTCAGGAACTATCTAAAAAATCTACGACTCAATCTTTAACGTTGACGATTCAGTTACTTCGACTTAAATGTGTGGCAGACGACAAAGAACTTGCAATCTGTCATCGTAAAGTTTATCGTAATATTATTTTTTTGAACAATAATAACTCCATAGAAACAACTTTTATTGCACAGATTCACCTCCCGGCTGATAATGTTATGAGAAAATAGATTACGTTGAAACGTGTAGAAGCTATCCATATTTCTGTACGAATTGAACATTAGGGTTATGAGGCTCCAATTTCGAAGTCTCGCTATTCGTAAATATCTTTTTAATATTTTTAATATAATTTGTGTACTGCATGATGGCTGAAAAATGTAAGGTATGTATAATAACAATAAATAAATATTGTACTACAGTAAATATTAACAAATAAAACGTACAAATATTTTTTGTTAATTATTAAAAAATACAGATATATTGTAAATAAGATTCATTTTATTTTAGTATTTAATTGACTATTAATCTATGGAACTGTTATAGCAGGAAATTGTTATAGCAGGAAACTATTGGTCATGACTACATGTTTCAGGAATGTGGTTGCAAGTGTGTAAATTGCAATCAAAATGATCAGCAGCATGGGGACATGCATTTGCATGTAGAGATAGAGAACTTACGGCAGCGTTTATTAGAAAGGGATAATCACATTGTAACAATGGAGACGCAATTTTTAAATGAAGCTGATAAATTTCCTAATGGAGAATTAGCTTCTTTGAAGGAAGAGCTTGTAATATGGCAAGAAAAATATTCAAGGTTACATGAGGCGCATAAACGTGTTCAAAAAGTAAATCAAAATCTTGAGGATAAATTATTAAGAATTGTAGATAAATGTGAAACAGAAAAAAGTGCATTTACCAAGGATATTGCAACTTTATCTCATAGACTAGCCGATGCAAATTATACCATACATCGTTTGACACAAGATAATGTATGTTTTCAGTATCAGAATATTACTTTTGGATAAAGATATGACTGAAATATGTGTTTATTTTCAGGAAAAGTATAGAAATGATGTAAATTTAGCAATACAACTACTTCAGTGTAAACCATCTAATTTTGTTGGTCAAAAATATGATGCTGTAAGTCATTTAAATTTACTCAAGTAGACAATTTTTGTACTACATGAAACGTATATGGGAATTGTTCTTTTATTTTCAGTTACCATCTGAAGTACAAGCAAAAGTTAGAACATACATTGCACAAAAGAAACGTTCTAACGATGCTACACCTCCTGATGTGAAAAGTATTACAGTACCGATCTCAACGTTTCCTCCAACGGCGATGGTATATAATGTAACTAAGTCTGCAGCTGATAAACATAGCGACGATGACACGGATGAATCGAAACCACCGGTGGATATTGTCTCGGCTGCGATAATGGCCAAAGTTTTAGAAGATCGAGAAAAAGAAAGAATATTTGGTAAACACTGTGATACATGTACATGTCATAGGAGTATTTTAATGGTTGACGCTGAGACTCAAACTAGCGTTCAAGGTGTTTATCCTTGTAACGAATGTGCGATGAAATACGCACAAAATGTAGAGAATCATTCGGACAATTTAAAAAGTATTGATAAAAATTGCCAAAATAAGGAGAGTCAAAATTCCATGGTACACATGATGTACCACGAGGTAAACGAGAATGTTAATAGTAAAGTACAGTATCAGAAGAATTGTACAAAAAATAGTAGTTGTCAAAGTCTATGCACAAAAGATAAATTTGTAAGTAGGAATGGTAAAATGGTAGACGGATTGAAGGAGGGTAATCGTATAAATACGAAAGCTAATTTAAATAAAAAGAACTCGCTGCGTCGCAACGACGCGCAAATTGTGTTTCAGAATCAAAGTGAGAATGGGATTAAACAAGCAATGTCGCAAAAAATCAGTGACACTTGTAGTAATAGTAAAATAAATTCAGATAAAGGAAAACAAATGAAACCGAATAAGAAGTGCGAAGTTGACACTAAATACAATGTAAATTCTTGGAACAAATTGGAAAAGAAACCTTTGAATCACAGCCATACAGTTCCTGAGAATCTTAAAAGTTACTTTGATGGGAAAGAACAAAGCCATATTGATATTATTAACGATAGATTGTGGAAGAACGAATGGACGAAGTTGAAATCTCAAACTAATATAAGAGACGGGAAAAATGTAGAGAAATTTAACAGCGATATGGAGATTGATGTGATTAACGATAGGGTTTGGAAGAACGACAGATCTAACCAAGATACTCAGAAGCCACCGCAGTTAACCTTAATAGAAGTAAAAAACCTCGATAGCGTTATGACCCAGAATGATTCTGGACAAATGGAAGTGGCCACTAGTCCAAGTTTTAGTAGCGATAGCATAGTTATTTCGACTTCCGATCCTTCCAGCAGTTCTAGCGACGTTATTCAGTCAAATCGTTTGCATAATATTGGTAACATAAAACCCAACAGTCAGCACAGAACAACTGGTCCTAGAAACTGTCTGGTGAGAGTCACGCCTGGGTCGAAAAATATTCTTCTAGATAATGCTGGGCACTACAAAACTGTACTATACACTAGCGGAGGTAATAAACCAAATACTGCTTTAGTTCATTCCAAAAAATTATCTCGATCCGGATCTGAAAGATCTGTCTCGACCAGTAGCGAGGAAAGTACTCCAATTTTGCTGCACGACAATAATCAATTACAAAGAGTAGCCGAATGGGTTCAGTCGTCCGTTCACATGGACAATTCCATAACGAGCTACACAAAATTGAAGCCTAATGAAAATCTAATGGACAAGAGTCCTTCGATAATGTATCTAAACGAATCGCAAACAAAATTACCACCCGACGTTGGTCAGGGGTTGTTCGAGAAATCTGCAAAAAGTAAATGCGCAAATGCGGAGGTAGACGTTCAAGATTTTAAAGCGAGAGATTTAAGTAAGGATGTAAATAATTTTTCACCGAATGTAAATAATACGGAGCTAGACAAAGATAAGGATTTGATATCTTTCGACGTCCCTAACGAAGAGGAGAAAGTTTTGCCTAAAACTTTGAAGAAAGGAGACGCAACCGATTTCGATTACGAGGTAAAGATCACTAAAGAAATGGAGGAGACTTATCTACAGCTTGCCGCAAGTTTAGATCCCGTCGCGTTGAGCTTATCTAATACGGATAACGCGGATTTAACGATCGAGAAGTATAGGAAAGATCATAAGAGGCTTCAGAGGAGCCACGATAAGGTGGGATCAAAGGTGTAAAAGTATTTCAGCTGATATGGCAGAGGATTATTACGTATTTTAGCAGGGAGTTCCTTTAAAGATAACAGAGCATTATTTTTTGTAACTATGTGAAACTTAAGGCTGTACCAAGATCAGTAGTTTAGGGAAGAACATTCTATACACCACTGCAGACATAGAATTTTATTTATTTCCTTTGTACAGTTGCAACCTTAGCCGAATGGAATTTCAGTTTCACGGCAGAATCACTTTTTAGCAACTATGTTAGTCAGTTGTGTTACGAGTAACGCGTGTAATTTAATTAAAATCGGTTAGAAATGGAATTACTTCTTTGTTACGATCTTAATCATGAACCATGTCCGGAGGATACAATTGCTGTTATTTCTTATTTTCCTCTACAGTTTTGTATAGATCATTCTAGATCGAAAAATAGCCCAACTAAATTAGATAACGAACTTTTATTCTTGTTACTGCGATTAAATATTATAGAACGAAATTGCGTTCGTGCGTATTAAAACGAGACAATATTTAAAGATTCGTTGTCGGATGCTATGGTTTCCATAGTGCAATATAATAACGCGTGCTACTTCCAATTATACTAGAGTCACCTCGCAAATATTTTGCGTTGTGAAATGTCTTTTAAATTTATTTCATACGGGGAGATAACGAGATGTTAGCATTGGATGCGTTAACACGTTGACTGCCACCATATTTCCTGTTATTAATATACTTTCTTATTTATAATATACGTAAATACAGTTATTTAATATAACATAAAGTACTACTAACTCTTTGGACACTTCTCGGAAATTCAAAAAATGAACGTACAGTATACGAATGGTATGAACAATAATTTCATAACACGTTAAAGGTTATTTTCGGAGTTGTAAAGTGGCTGGTGGCCATTACAGATTGTTGGTTCCACTTGTAATTACTTGATTAAATTACATTCGTATCAGTGATCTCCACAGCAGTCAACGTGTTCGTTTAGCGATCGTCGTAGGCGTAAAACGATAAAACGAGTAATATATTTTCTTTGTGTGTGCTGGTATAGATATGGCAGAATATAGCAGACAATATTACGGTCGAACTTACTCGTTAAGATATATATTTGCGAAAGATTAATCACGTAACCGGATTTGTGTTACAAAAAAGAAAAAAAGAAAAAAAGAATTATGGTACCAAAGTTGAAAACGCTCGTTGCAAGATTTAGTACTTATTTAATATATGGCTTGAATCGATGTGTTATAGCGTAATCGTAATTTCTTTTCTTTCTTTGCATGTCTTACGTACTTCTATTTGGAAAAAAAGAAAAATACAGAGGTGTAATTAAGATAAATCTGTCGGAACGGAACGGTTAACCGATTTCGATGTTAATACAAGTAAACCGATCCTTTCGTTAACAGTCCAATGGAAACGAGAGCTAAGCTTATTTGCTTCTTCGATATCTTACCGAACTTCTATACGAAAAAGAAAAAATTAATTACTTGGAAATTACTGTCTGCCGTACTTTCACGAGCAATGAATTGATCAGTATCCAAATAAAAAAAAATGCGAAGATTATAATAGAGATACGATGATGGTTCGTTAATGAAATGCATAATAATCACTGTAGTGATTCTTCCTTGTAATAATAATTATAATTTTTCTTAACGAAAGGATCCAGTAAAATCGCTGATCCCATTCGCGTATTTTATCAGGATCCATCGCGTTTCACGTAAAATATTTCTCTTGGATATCGTGAATCGTAGCCAGCGTGCCATTTCTCCCTCTAATTTTCAACCGACGCGATTGAAAGTTTCTGTGAAGCTATGATAACGCGTATCGTAAGAAAAATCGAAAGTAATCATTATACAATTCGAATCGCAATCATATATATTGTACGTAAACACGTATTTATGCATCGTGTACGAAGAGTACCATTTGTGGCGAACATCGTGTATTTTTCGACTGTTCACTAGAGATGGGATCCGACTTTCAAGTAGGTTCAAATTCAATTGAAGATTTCGAAAAGAAGCAATACTTTCAAGTAGATTCGAATATAAGTGAGATAGGTTCGACTTACAAGTACCCTCATGTACTTGGACATAATAATGAATTAATATAATTGATCGAGTATTAAGTCATCCTAGAAGTTCGTGTTATTTTTATTAATTGAAAATCTTTGAATATTATGAAAGACTATTATTGTCAAATTTTATTTTACTATTCCTTATTATTTACTGTTCCTTGAATTAATAGTAATTTGAAATCTGAAGAAATAAGGAAGGAATACACATGTGTTATGTACATATGAAAGCATCTAAAGGAAGCAGAGATTAAAATTTTATTATTATTATTAAATTGTACTATTTGCTGAATAGTAAGCAAAGAAAGGTTAAATTGAAAAATGGATAGGAGCGAATGATACTCATTTTGGTAGGTGATAAATATCTTTAGTTTCCTATTTGGCATAATCGTGGTGTTATAGCAGCAGGAATTTTTAGGATGGCCTAAATACTGTTCGTAGATTCGAACTTTTGTTCTGGGTAAATACTATATTTAAGTAGTTGATAAATTTTTGTTAACTAAATTATTTTAAATAATTAATTTATTTTGTAAAAATCTGCAATTTTAATATTTATTATAATATTTGTGATTTCTTGTCTTGCAGGGTTCGAAAACTATTTATACAGGATTCGATTTTTCGTTCAGGTTTTAACCCTTTGTTGCCATCTACTGCAAATATAATTATGCTACATGAAATACACTATGAAATTCTTGTATTTTGTCAAACATAAATAAACAGAAATTTCATAATTAATGAAATTATTTCAATCATTTCCTTCCTTTCGTAATCTCTTTTTTAATACGTCTATAAGTTTTGATAGCAACAAATTTTTACTAGAAAATTTTTGTTTATAATTAATTTACATGTTAATTTTATAAATATTCTGTATATTAATTTCAAAATAAATATTGCGAACAAATATTTGTTCACTGTAACAATATTTAGAGTTTAACAATATTTGTTTATTGAAAAATATATGTTTATTGAACAAATTATGCAACAAAGGGTTAGTATAAATCTGTTGCAGCTTTGATTTACTTTCCATTAAAGGTTGAAAAGTGATTCAACACGTTCCCTCTTTTCATATCTCTTACGAGCAATATTTAAATTCTAGAAAATGAAGTTCTATTGGAATTTTTGCTATCGTATCATTCTTGTTTGTATTAAATTAAACTTGATCCCATCACTATCTAAAAGAAGCAGGTGATCAAAGAAACTCGAGCAAAATCAATGCGTTTGTTAAAACCGATTGATTTTTATCGTAATCCCTTAGGTATGCAACGCGTTTTTAGTTATCGATTATTAATTAAGGAGGCTGTGCATGAGTCACTGATATAACATCGGTGTTCATGCCGCGAATGAAGAGCAATGAAAAATATCGATTAAGAAAGAAACCGCGAGTCGCGTTTCGATTTTCTTCAAAGCAATGTTTGTTGAAATTTGAAGATTTACAAAACAAAATTTCGATGTCTTCGAGTTAATTTCAGAGTTATTTATCTACTTTCATATATTGGAACAATAACATGTAAAATATTGAAATGAAAAAGACTGTGAGTGCCACTTTTTGAAAAACTTTCTGTTTATGAAAGGAATTGCTTCTTGTTTGTTCTTGCAATTATCTTAACAAAAAACCTGACACATTTTGTCTATAAACAAACTTTATATTCTGATAAAAGAATTTTTTTCAGAAATATTTTGGCATCGTGGGCTAATTTCTATAAAGAAATTATTTTCTGCAGAGAAATAAATTCTCTCATCATTTAGATAAATAAAAATGAAAATTAAAGTGGATCTAAAACAGCGTAAAAGCATAAATTATAGCGTACTGTGATTCGATGGTTAATATTTGACAGTACGAAATAAATTTTGAGGAACAACAAAAAGAGAAAGCGATTCACTCGGTTAATTTTCGAAGTGGCACGAAGAAAAGGTAAAAATAAATCGCGAAATTTGCTTCCGGTCGAGATTGGAACGTGTTTGCCAAAAAACAGGGATTCACCGAGCTTTTATTTTATCGACTTCGTTTCGAGATTGCATCGTTCTTTTGCCGGCGCTCGCGTTTCGATCCGATTCGTTCGGCGAAGAAAAATTTGCGAAACAACTAGGATACCCGTTCTTTAACTACCTCGTTGCATTCCTTACAGTTAGTCTCTGATATAGAGAAAGATAGAGGACCTTTGTCAGAAGGACCAAGTTCTCTGAATTTAGAGCGAAACAGAGTCGAGCTTCGTTAGAGCTGAGATTCACGAGCGATCGCTTTGATTTTGGCACGAAACGATTCCTGTAGGAAACAGTTACCCATTTTGAAAATCGAAGTCGAATATACCGTGTATAAAATATCGACGATGATCATATATAAACTGTACATATACAAGCGAATAAAATGTGTTTAAACAGATCCTTGTTCCTTTTCTTTTCGTCACAATGTTAATTCATTGATACTTTGACGAGCACGCACAGTCCAAATGTGACAAATCTTATTCGAATTTTCAGTACGCTTCAGTTTTAGGTACAATTATTATTTGTATAGTCTAGGGTAATGGAATGCATCATTGTCATAACACTTTAACTTCCTTTATTAAATAGTTTTAATAGCAGCAGTGAAGAGTTAATTCTGACTGACGCATATGATGAATCGTATGACAAGAGGTTAAGATGGGCACAGTTGTGCTGAATGTATTTTTACATAAGCGAAAAGTACTTGAATATAAATAATTATTCCGTATAATGATAATGGAACTTTATAAATTATATGAATTCTTTTAATCACATTGCAATAACATAGTTTAATTAGATTTCGATAGCATAGTTTGATTAATATTTCGGTAACATAATTCAATCGCGTTGTAAATTAGACTGTGTCAAACCTTGCAATTCAATTCATAATTATTGTAATTATGAATGTGATTAAATTACATCTCAGTTCAGATATGAATTTACATGTAATAATAATAATTCGCAAATATGAATTGTAGTATAATGTAACTGAAAAATACGAATTTTATTTCACATATTTTAATTCACCTTAACGCGAACTTTTCTACGAAAATATGTATCTTCATGAATGTATTAGAAACTTAGGTAAAAAAGTGCCAAAGTTCTCGATTTTTAGCACATTCTTTTAACTATTGATTATCTATTATGCAATAACATTCTTTCGTCGGTTCGTTAATTCTTTCTTGTATTGTGTTGCAAATGTGTTGCATAAAATGATATCCTATTAATTCTGACGCATATTTTATCAAACATTAATTAGCGAAAATATTTCTCCTCTTTTTGTAATTACAACTTTTGCTTTGCCTTTCACATGACGTTGGAAATATGCAATATTGCATAATTTTGGAAATTATGGTAGGAATTTGGAGATTTAGAAATTGGGAATTTGGGAATCTGGGGATTTTTGAATTTGAAGACCTGGGAATTTGGGGATTTTTTAATTTAGGGACCTGGGAATTTGGGAATCTAGGGATTTTTTAATTTAAGGTCCTGGAAATTGGGGAATTTGGGAATTTAGGGATTTGGGAATTTGGGAACTTGGGAATTGGGGGATTTTTTGATTTGGGAACCTGGGAATTTGGGAATCTAGGGATTTTTGAATTTGGACACCGGGGAATTAGGGAATCTAGGGATTTTTTTATTTAAGGTCCTGGGAATTGGGGAATTTGGAGATTTGGGGATTTGGGAATTTAGGAATTTAGGGATTTGGGACTTTGGAAATTAGAGAATTTAGAAATTTGGAAATTTGGAAACTTGAGAATTTGGGAATTTGGGAATTTGGGAATTTAGGAATTTGGGAATTTAGAAATTTAAAAGTTTAGATATTTGAAAACTAAGGAATTTACTCATTCAACAATTTAAAAATGTCTAAATAATAAAATCAAGAGATTTGTAACTTTCAAAACTCCATAAGCTAATTTGCAAACTCAATATTTAAAACTTTGAGAATAAAAAAATCGTTATCACTAAAAATACAAAAACTTAAAAAATAAAAAATATGAAACTCTCGAAGCTCAAGAATGAAAAGTGTCGACATCATAAATTCCAAATTAAAAACTTGATATACAATTCGACATCAAAAACTTCTTCCTCCACATTCTAAACTCATCTTCGCACAAAGAAAACTAACATTACAGAAAGGTGTACACACAGTAATCGAGAAGGCACGAATACTTATGCAACTCGTACAGGAAGAAAAATCGATCGCGCGATCAGGCCGAGCCCAACTGGCTTCAATCAAGCTAATGTTCCAATAATTTGGATCCAGTACACCTCGTTCGACCAAATGAATGAATGAACGGCCTCGCCTGTGAGACCGTGTTATGAAACACTTGTGCAAAACTCCCGATTCGACGATACACGCTCGGTTATTCGCAAGCGTTGCAACGATTTTCGCGGCGTGTATGATCCAACGCGTGGGTGGACGAGCTGGTTACACGTTGCTCGACGATCGATATTATGCAAGGAAATTGGGAATAATTTTATTCCTTTGCTATTCTTAGCTACTTTATTGTATTTCACCCTTTTCTGTATTTTCCTTTTGATATACGTCGTGTAAAGTGCTTCGAGCACGCGTCACAAAGGAGGATTTTTGTTTTAATGCCGTTAGGTTAGGTTAGGTTTAGGGATCGAGTGCGGTCTGGAATTTTCAGATTCGAGGAGTTGATCATTTTTAGGTTTTGATGTGAGTTTGGAAATTTAGAATGGAATTTGGGGTTTTGGAAATTTAGAAATTTGGGAATTGGGGGATTTGGGGATTTGAGAATATGGAATTTTGGGAATTTGGGGATTTGGAGATTTGAGGATTTGGGAATTTTGGAAATTGGGGATTTAGAAATTTAGAAATTTGAGAATTGGGGGATTTGAGAATTTGGAGATTTAGAAATTTAGAAATTTGAGAATTGGGGGATTTAGGAACTCGAAAATATGGAAATTTGGGGATCTGAGAATTTGTGAATTTTAGAAATTTAGAAATTTGACAATTAGGGAATTTGGGAATTTGAAAATATGGAAATTTGGGGTTCTGAGAATTTGGGAATTTTAGAATTTGGGAACTTGGAAATTTGAAAATTTTGGGAATTGGGAGACTTGAGAATTTGGGGATTTAGAAATTTAGAAATTTTGGAATTGGGGGATATGGGAACTTGAAAATATGGAAATTTAGGGATTTGGAAACTTAGGAATTTGAGAAATTGAAAATTCAGAAAGGAAATTTTGGAATTTGAGAATTTGAGAAATTGAGAAATTGAGAATAGAAATTTGTAAATTTGAGAATTTGAGAAACTGATAGTAAAAAGTGAATTTGTGACTCTGCGAAATGTAGTAAAAAAATTTGAGAACTTCTTAATTCGCGAAATTGAGAATTCAGTTTATGGAATATTTTTCGCAACACATGTAGTGGTATTTCTATTTTATTACTCTTGAAGAGTACTCTCTAAGAATAGAAATAGTCTTATAAAATGGAGGTTCTTGATATGTACTTGTCCTCCTTGACAGAAAACTTGTATTCCCTCTTTCATTACAGAAGATGTTAATGACACAGGTGGTGTCTATGTTTGCACGAACAGTTTTAGAACCAAAGATAGGTGCGTTGGAAATGGTCAAAGTAGTTCTTCCTTTAAGTGCTGTATTTAACGATTTAATTCTAGATCATTGCATCGAATTGGAGAGGATAAAAAGGTCTCTTAATTACTCATGCTTTTTTGTGGACCATAGAACACTACCAATATGGATCAATCTATTTCTTTAGGAGCAAAAACGGAGCTAATTATGTTGTCGTTAACTGTCAATTTCATTTGGGACAATTTAGGTACAGAAATAAACTCCCTACTTCTATATAGATGTTGATTCATAAAATTAATTTCTACAGTTTGTAACGTTTGAGGGGAACATTGAGAGTGTATAGTGAAATTATCAAATTTTCAGATCTACAAGTACTAAATTTCTAAATTTGAGAATTTGAGAAGTTTTTATTTGTCAAATTCCTACATTCTCAAGTTCCAAAATTCTCAAATTTCTACATTTCCAAATTCTTAAATTCTCAAATTCCTACATTCTCAAATTCCTAAATTCTCAAATTCCTATATTCACAAATTCCTAAATTCTCAAATTCCTAAATTTTCAAATTCCAACATTTGCAAATTCCTACATTCTCAAGTTCCAAAATTCTCAAATTCCTACATTTCCAAATTCCTACATTCTCAAATTCCTACATTCGCAAATTCCTACATTCTCAAATCCCAAAATTCTCAAATTCCTACATTTCCAAATTCCTACATTCTCAAATCCCAAAATTCTCAAATTCCTACATTTCCAAATTCCTACATTCCCAAATTCCTACATTCCCAAATTCCAAAATTCTCAAATTCCTACATTCGCAAATTCCTACATTCTCAAATCCCAAAATTCTCAAATTCCTACATTCCCAAATTCCAAAATTCTCAAATTCCTACATTCACTACTTCCTAAATCTTCAAATTCCAACATTCGCAAATTCCTACATTCTCAAGTCCCAAAATTCTCAAATTACTGCATTCGTAAATTTCTAAATTCTTAAATTCTTAAATTCTTAAATCCATAAATTCTTCAATTCTTCAATTCTTCGATTCTTCGATTCATCGATTCTTCGATTCTTTGATTCTTCGATTCTTCGATTCTTTAATTCTTCAATTCTTAAATCCATAAATTCTTCAATTCTTCAATTCCCAAATTCTCTTGTATAATTCAGAAACGGGGGACCTGGAAATTACAGATTTGGTTATTCGCACTCTCCCCGCAAACTCGATAATTCCAAATCTCAAAAATGTACAAATCTACTTTGAAAATTAGAGATCGACTGATTCGCACGATTCATTAATCGAATCCTCAACAATCGTCCACGCTTCTTGGACGCCTGGTCATCGCGCCAGCGCCTCCTAAGTGACCAGTTTGTACCCTCGCTTTCTCGACGAACAGCCTAGCCGGCCAACCCCGTGGCAGTAAGAACGCGTTCGTGCTTACGCGAAGACGCGGACCGACGCCGCGGCACGTCGATGCCGACTATCGACGCTTCCTTGAGGCTTGCACCCTCGTAAATGCACCCTGCCCGGCGACTTTACTTCGCTGTCCACCTGGTAGCCAGGTAAGACAACCTTCCCCTAACGATTCCACACCCTTACCATAACTTTCCACTCCATCTTCACTATTCTTTATCTTCATCCACATCTTCCACCTTTCTCTACGTGAACTCTCGAGCTTTCGAACCTACAAACGATATTACATCTTTCAAATTTATTTATGTGCTCTGTGGGTATTTCAAGTTTCGTTTTCAAGTTTCAAGTCTGAACTTTGAGGGACCATGTTTCCATACGTTCTTCCTTATTTTGGGTAGGGTTCACTTTCTCTAGGGAGTCTTTCGAAATTTAATGAGGTGTTTTGATGGGGATTCGGCTGTAAATTGATTTATGTGCTTTGTGGATATTTCAAGTTTCGTTTTCAAGTCTGAACTTTGAGGGTCATGGGATCATTGATGTTTCAATACGTCCTTCTTTCTCATTTTAGCTAGGGTTCACTTTCTCTAGGTGGTCTTTAGAAATTTAATGAGGTATATTGGTTGTTCTGTCTGGGATTCAGCTGTAAATTAATTTATATGCTCTGTGTACACTTCAAGTTTCACTTTGACGTTTCAAGTTTGAACGTTGAGGGACATTCATGGAATCTTCAGTGTCTTACATTCTTGTTTCTTATTTTAGGATCCATTTTATCTAAACGAACCTTCGAAATTTACTGATTAATTTATATGCTCTATACTTCAAGTTTCAGTTCGAATTTCCATGTCTGAACATTTAGAATCATTGATGGAATCCTCTGTGTCTTGGTACATTCTTGTCTCTTATTTTAGCATCCATTTTTTCTAGACAGTCTTTCGAAATTCAGCAAGGTATATTATTTTGATTCAGGTGCAAATTTGTATGTACTTAGACAAAATTTAGAGTTTGATTTCTGAGTCTCAGGTCCCTTGATGTCCTTGTATGTTTCATTTCATTAGATTTATTTCCTCCAGACGAACTGTTGAATTTTCACAATTTCTATTCGTCATTTGAATTTACATTTAGATGCAAATTTATGTGCTCTGTATCTACTTATGCAAAGTTTAGAGTTTGAATTATGAGGCTTACTGATGGCACCTAAGTCTTGGATTGTTAATTTTTATTTAGATTCATTTTCTTTAGACTTTTCAATTTTCTCTTCGTCATTTTAGTTTGCATTTAGTTGCAAAGTTATGACTACTTCAAGTTTAATGTTACAAGCTTGAATACTCCTGTGTCCTGTGATTCTGGAACTTCATTTTGATTGTAGTCAAGTTTGAATCAGCTTCTTGTACTGTATGTACAGCTTTATATCAATTTATGTGGTTTATGCTCAGCTTTCGAGTTTGAATATTGAAGTTCACCTTGAGGGACAACATTCTTGCTTTCTGTTTTGATTGCAACTTTGGAGTTAGCTCTTGATTTCTATTGTATACGTAAACTTAGATTAAGCCCTAAACTAATGAACTTATGAAGTTCCTGCGTACTAGACCACAGTTTCAAGCTTGAATTTTGAGGTATAGGATTTTGGTTATCTTGTTCTACCTCTTGTTTATTTTGACCTGGATGGAGTTTCGGATTAGGTTCTCCATTTCAGTGTATGTATACCAAGATCAAGCACCAAGCTAATCAATTTACATAGCTTCAAATTGTACTTCTATTATTTATGTTGCTCAGTCTTTCGAATTTAAATTCTGAGATTCTTGTGAAACCTTCAAGTTTCACTTACTAGTTCTTTTTATTTTGACATGGACAAAGTGATTGCTAATGTAGAACTTTCAAATTAATTTCATATACTTAAGCAAAGTTTAGTCAGGTCAGATTCTAGTGATCACTTCTATAGTTTTCATTTTTTACTTCACTTGGCACCAAGTTTTGAGTTAATTTCTGAATCTTATCATCTATCTGAACCCAGAGAAAATTTCAAATTCATTATACAATTTCTATTTCAAGTCAATTTTAAGGGATCCTTGCACCCTCTTTTGTTTACCTTTTCGTCTTACCATAAGTCCTTATCCTATATATACTAGTCTTGCTATTAATTTTTATCCTATATACTAGTCTTACTATTAATTTTTATTCTATATACTGGTTTTGTTATTAACTCTCATATGTACTATCTTTAAGTATTCCACATACTAGCCCCCACATAATCAAAAGTCTTCCAGCCGGAACCCACAAGTGAAGACAAGTGTTTCCAAATCGCAAGTGAAGTGTCGTGAATCAGCGAGTTGAACAGCGTAAAAAGTGAAATCAGATCTGGCGAATATTTGGCGATGGACTGAACGAGGGTTATTTTCGAAGACGACGGACGAAAATGGAAGAAGCGTTTCGGAAGTTGTGTTGACACGAGGAGCGCGATATTTGAATTTCTTGAGCATCGATGGAATTCGCACGGCACGTCGCTGCTCTCGTGACTGGCGCACGAGGTCGTACTTGAAATTTCATGGGTCATGCCTTTTTTTGGTCTAAGCTGGATAACATCTGCCGCGAATCGAGGCGCGATTACAACGACGGCCACCTTGGCTCGCTCGAGTATTTTCGTCGTCGTACTTGTTGCGGTTCGATCATTACGAGACACTTCGAGATTATCGATCCAACAGGAAGATTTCTAGAAAAGATCAGACGGAATGGTACGAACGAATTTTGGTTGTTTGGAGAAGAAAAAGTGGCTCGTTTACCTCGTGGTGGTCTACATGCTTGGATTTGAATCAGATCGATAAAAGTCCGACTGTTCCACTTAAGCGGTAAAAAATCCGACGGAATTTCCTTCGTCTTTGGCTCGACGAAGCCTCGGTAAATACGGTATTAAAAGGATTTGCTGTTTTGTTTAGTTGCGTCGCTGGAATTTGTTGGTTTAGGAGTTTGGAAAAGAAACTTTGTTCTCAGTTATTTGTGATTTTGAATAGCATTCAACAAATTTATAGCTCATGTTTAACTATATCTTCTATTTTTTACTGACAAGTTTAGAAAGATTTATCGTATGATTTAAATTTATAGTTCTGGAAGACAGTTCTTCCTCTAACAAGCATTGATGTTCCATTATTTGACAATTAATTTTGACAAGATTAGTTGCGTTTGATTGTATCATTGAAATTTATTATTCTAAGGAGAAATTTTTTGTAATATATTTTTTATAATACCTCTTTTATAATACATTTTTTATAACACATCTTTTATAATATATGACGACCCTAGAACAGTAACATAACCTCTTCTATGTAACATGTACCAGTTCATTAACTATACATAAAATTCTTGATAAAAATCAAGAATTATTTAGATACAATAAATGATACATATTAAAAAATATTTAAATGTTAACATCAATTATTATATAAACAAGATAGCATAAATATTAAATGATATCGTCATACATTTCAATATTTATCATAAAATAGTCAAAATATTAATTCAAGCTCAGTACACTATTAAATTATATAAAATGTATATACATTCTGTCTATCATTAGAATTTATTTTACTTAAACTTAATGCTATAAGATGTTAATGGTTTCATAACATTTTGCTGTCGTAGAATTCTTTTCTTTGCATCGTATCGCTGAAATTTATAGCTTTAGAAGAGTCCTTGAATCGAGTCTCGCTTTTAACCTGTTAACCGGGTTATTTTTTTATCGGAAAAGGACTACATATTTCTCTTTTATAAGTGTAACAAATAAAAGAACAGAGTTAATTCATCTCCGAATTTAATTACGATTAAGATGCAATAAATACTAAATACAGTTAAATCTTTCTAAATTAACAAGTTTATAATCTCCTGTTCATGACGTTAATTAAATATTTATTTCTTTAATTAATTGTAATTTATTCGCAAACGAGGAGCGGGAATTTTTGTACAATAAAAATGTTAAATTTCAATATATTTATTATACAGTGCGGAGTAATGTAATAAGTAGTAATGACTATTATATACATTAATTATTTGTAGATTACAGTAGCATTTGTTACTATTTACTAATTATTATTTATCTATGAATAAGTTGTATTAGGGTTAAAAATTATTGTACACTGTTTACATTATTTTATATTTTTTATATTGTACCACTATTTATTACGTCTAATTTAAAAAAATGGTGATAAGTGTTCTACAAGATCTATTGTATCGTTCTTTAATGTGTCCAAAGTCCCGTGGAATTAACATGCACGCACACGCTTGTATCGCATTTGATCGATAAGAATTGTCAAGGAACACGATGTTTAAGCCATGTGTTTCGAATTAAAGCAAGTACACGCGAGATGTTTCACTTCGGAGCGTGTGTCGTTTGTTCGCTTCCGTTGCGACCGAAGAAAAAGAAGAAAAAAAAGAATGGGGTAACGCGCGTAATCTGGGCTGTGTGTCGAAATTTATTGCTTCGAATTAACCGCAATCGGATTACAAGCCGTTTCAGATGGCTTCTAAAGGCAACTTGTATTTCGTCCTCGCGAAATAACGCGAAATCGAGCGCAATTTCGCCGTGGTAAAAATTCCCGGCAATTTTCAGCGACTTTCAATTACGGATAGTTATACATGTTGGTTAGTTCTCAGCTGCCAGCTGTCGTTCTTTTTGAGGATGTCGCAGCTGGGGGTTTTTGTGCACCTAGGTGACAGGGGTGGTGGTGTTGTTGTAGCGCTAATTAGATCTTCTATGGGGACTTACGGTATTACTGGAGGGACTGGGGTATGGTCAGGGTTGGGGTGGGGCATTTTGGTCGGGGGCGGGGGTTGTGGAAGTTGTGGGGGGGGGCTCGGTATGTGTGAACGGTTCACTAGCTGTGAAAGTGTGCGAGTGTGGGACATTTGGGTGTGTGGGGATGTGTGAGTGTAGAAGTTTGTAGTGATACATTGGATAGTGTGCACAGTTTGAAGGTGTGATCGTTTTGGGACGTGTGCACAATTTGAGGTGATTGGAAAGTGTGGAAATTGGACAGTTTGGGTAGTTTGTGGTTTGGTTATTTGGACAATTTGGGAGTTTGGAGAGTTAGGAAGTTTGGAGCTTTGACAGTTTGGGGAATTTGGAATATGGGGACTTCTGGGAATTTGGGAATTTAGGACATATTATGGAAATTTTGACCATTTTGGAAACATTTGGATGCGGGGGGAAATTTGGGGAATTTGGGAATTGATTGGACAGATTTTGGAAATTTGGCCATTTGGCAAGTTTTGGACGAGTTCGCACACATTTGGAAAATTTGCCTGAGCTTGGCCACTTGTGGAAATTTGGACCTTTGCACAAGTTTGGGCCACTTGTGGACGCTTTGACAAGACTTTGAAAACTTTGGATGCATTGGGACCTTGGTGGATTTGCACCCATTTGCACAATTTGGACCCTTGGAACATTTGCACCGTTTGGGAATTTGGAGCAATTCCCTGAAAATCCGCCAATGTCCCTGGAAATTCGGTGCTTTGGGCCCTATGGTGGCTTTGAAAATCTTGGACCCAAATTCCCTGGAAATCCCTGGAAGTCCCGGAACTTAGGCCCTATAGCCCTGGGAAATGTTGGAAATTCCCTGGAAATTCGGGCAATTTCGCAAAGTCCCTTGGGGATTTTTTTCGCGATTGCTCTAATGCCCCAAATATCGCAATTGGGTGGTTCTCAATTGTACCACTAGGTTATTCAAATCCCCAAATCCCCAAATCCCCAAATTCCCAAATTCCCAAATTCCCAAATTTCCAAATTTCCAAATTCCCAAATTCCCAAATTCTCAAATCCCCAAATCCCCAAATTCCCAAATTCCCAAATCCCTAAATTTCCAAATTCTCAAATCCCCAAATCCCCAAATTCCCAAATTCTCAATTTCCCAAGTATTCAAATCCCCAAATTCCCAAATTCCCAAATTCCCAAATTCCCAAATCCCTAAATTTCCAAATTCCCAAATTCCCAAATTCCTAAATTCCCAAATTCCCAAATCCCTAAATTTTCAAATTCTCAAATCCCCAAATTCCCAAGTTCTCAATTTCCCAAGTATTCAAATCCCCAAATCCCCAAATCCCCAAATTCCCAAATTCCCAAATTTCCAAATTTCCAAATTTCCAAATTTCCAAATTTCCAAATTCCCAAATTCCCAAATTCTCAAATCCCCAAATTCCCAAATTCCCAGGTCCCAAAATTAAAAAATCCTCAAATTCCCAACATTCGATTTTGCAAGAGCTAGAAATTCATCTACTTGAAACTTGCGAATTGCCAAATTGAAAATCGGTTCACATCGCTGTCTATCTAAACACCGAGACGAATAAAAACATTTCCAAATCAATCTAGAAACAATCTATTATTTCACCATCCACTTAAAAGTCCATTTTTTAGCCACTTTTGCAACCTGCTGCCGGGAACAATTAATTCGTCGATTCTTGCTCGAGTGCCTCGTAAAATAATCGGTTGTTACATGATCGTTACGCGGCAAGGAACTTCCTTGTCCGCTGAATACAGGTGGTATGAGAACATATAGACACACACATGTAACACACGGGGTCGTTCACCTGTTCGTTTCAAGTGGCTCCGATTCGTATTTTCCATTCTCACAAACTGGCTCACCGATTTATTTTCATTCTGGGTTAAAGCGAAGGAAAAGTCGCGTTTTAATTAAATGTTGCGCAACGGATGCTAATTAAACGAACAAGCAACCTTTGCCGCGCCTCATCAACGGCAAATCGTTATTTATAACGTCGATCATGGGGGAGATGCTGTTACAGCTGTTGCCTTTGGGCCTCGTTAAACCGGCCTCGTTAATTCGCTAAACGTTCAAATCAAATTGAAGGGAATCCACCGCGAAGGGACATCGTTGGTTTAAGGCCGATGACGATGATGCTGACGGGACGAATTAATTGATCGAGAAATTGGTTTTTTATTCGGCGCGTAACAGTCGGATGATGCGGAGTCAAATGATCGATGAAGCTTTATCTTTGGTGTTTGATTGCTTTGGATGATATATGGCTTTGCCGGGTTAACACTTCATTCGCCGGATATCTACTGTATTAACACGTTCGCTTGGTAGAAATAGAATACCTGATAGATTATTAACCTTTTTAAACGTCTTTATTCATTTCTTTCTTTAGGGGTTTGGGAATTGGGCAATTTGCGGGTTTGCGATTTGGGTACTTGGGAAATCGGGAATTTAGGAATTTGGGAATTTGGGGATTCTTGAGTTTGGAGACCTGAGGATTTGGGAATTTGGGGATTTTTTAATTTTGAAACCTGGGAATTTGGGAATTTGCAGATTTGGGTATTTGAGTACTTGGGAAATTGAGAATTTGGGAATTTGGGAATTTAGGGTTTTGAGAAATTGGGAATTTCGAAATTTAGGGACCTGAGAATTTAGAAATTTGGGAATTTGGAACTTTAGAAAGGGAATTTGTTAATTTAGTATTTAGTAAATGTAGGAATTTGGTGGTAAAGGGACTTGATGATACGAAGATTTGGTCATATAAGAATTTAGGGATACAGGGACTTGGTGATATAAGAATTTGAGAGTATGTACCCATGTAAATTTGCAAATAGATCTGGGGATATGAGTGGTTAAAGATATAGCTGTTTAAGAATCTATATATCTAGGAATCTAATATCTAGTAGTCCAGAAATCTAGTATCTAGCAGTCCAAATCTAGCTTATAAATTCATTAATCCATCTATAAGAATATAGCTACAAAATTGATTGTAATAAATTAAATTCCTACAATCGTTTACTGCAGTTAATATGTTAATTTATTGTGTGATAGTCGATAATTAATTGGTAAAATTTGATGAATAATTTATGTATCTGTTATTCATTTTGATGCTCTCGAGAGATATTTTTGTTATATAATGCTAATTAAACATCTCGATTGGCGGTCGTATGTCTGCTCTAATTAGCAATCAATTTCTGTCGACAAAAGAATATGGTTAATTAACGCGGAAAGTGCTACAGTGAAAATGGACATGTGCAGTTAGGCAATTTATAATAACACGCTGTCACAGTGAAAACGAACACGAGTAATGAGCTTGCCATGACAGTTATGAAGAATATCATCTAATTTTACAATTTAAACCTTTGTTAGTTTTTACTGTTAACGTAATACTGATGCTAAAAAGATCCTTTTCCTTTCTAATTATTGTATTTCATTTGTTAGGTTGGCGTATTTATTAGGTTAGGTTAAATCATGGTAATTTTAAGAATAGACTGACATGATTTGATGAGATAAAAACTGACATACTAGTTTCAAATTTAATTGCATTTAAGTTGCAATCCTCAATATTTTACTGTGATATTCACTAGTAATTTTTACAATAGCGTTACCGTGATAAAACACTTTTCAACGTTATGAATTTTCATTTGTATTTAGACTTCCAAGATTATCTTTGCGAAGCCTTAATTTATTATCCTTGCGATTTAAGTGTTCTTAGACTCCACTAATTTTCAACCCCTTACACCTGCATCGTATTTTTGATTCTCGATTGCAATTAGATAGAGTGCACGGTGCATACAGAAGCAGCCAGAAAATCGTTGATCATGGCACGCGCCACTGCATTCATATTTCATCAACAGTTTTCACGGTGTCAAGGTTACAAATGAATCTTTTCTGCATGCTACGAGAAAATCTCGATTATTACGTGCAAATTTCGTAATAATCAAATGTGCTAACTTAAATCATCTATCACTAAAATTTATTCACTGATAAGTTTCAGAAATTCTGAATAATAAATATTCAGAATATTAACCAAAATATTGTGAAAATATCAAGTAATACTTGTTCAAAAATTGCCGTCAATCAATGTGTTAAATTAATATAAGTATGTAACACTTTACAACAGACAAAGGACCCAGTCTCTACACGTGTTACCAAGATTTCCATTAAATCTTCCGCCATTTTGAGTACACGAGAAAAAATGAAGTGTTTCTCAAGTTACTCTCCGTAGTAATATTTGTACAAAATAAATAACCGTCAATCAACGTGTTAAATTAATATAAGTATGTAACACTTTACAACAGACAAAGGACCCAGTCTCTACACGTGTTACCAAGATTTTCATTAAATCTTCCGCCATTTTGAGTACGCGAGAAGTGTTTCTCAAGTTACTCTGCGATTCGATAGCAGCATCAAACCGTTTTCTGCATTTTTACCCGTCCCAGTTCGTCCCGCATCTTCCATTAACAATTTCAAGAACCTAATTACCGGAAACCATCTCATACACTCTCGAACGTTGTTCGCTCAGTCGAGCCACACTTTCCGTCGCGGCCACACCGTTCGAAACATTCATTCCCGTGAACCAGAAGAATTTTCATCTCTGCTCTGCAAAATCGCTTCCCCTCCATTAACTCCATGGACACCAGGAGGAGGCTCGTCACAACGTTCCGTTGCAATTCACGGGAGACAGATTTCTAGAAAGCGTGCAATAGGTCTCCAGAAACGTAGCTTTGTAGCTCGCAAATCGTGCCTCCATTGGCCTGTCCATTAATTCGAGACGAACGTCCATCGTAAATCAACGCGTCGCCGTGCTGGATGTCGTAAATCGCGTTTCGAGCACGAGGTCGTGTTCCTGCCCGATCCTGTCGCTTCTCTCCCCCTTTTTCTCCCTTTTTCGACGAACAATCGACGGAATTGGCCTGTTGACGATTCGAGGAATGTCAGTGGACGCCATGCAACTGTTTCGTGGACCACCGACCTGGAGAACGTCGTCTAGGTGCGTTGGCATCGTCCGCTCCGGATGGCGCTTGGATCGTCGCTATTCCTGTGATTATCTTCGATTATTCTTGTGTTGATGGATGTTTATGCTCAATTTGTCAGGTTGCTTTGTCGAGTGTCTCGTGAATCATTCCAGGTGACGGAATAGGGTAAAGTATCCAATTATTTCCACGTTTGGCAAATAACAACCCTTCACCGATGTGGTTACACCATATGTACTTTCTCAACTGCATAGTTCCTCAACAGAGTCTTTTCTATCTACAGAAAATATTCGGAGTCTTCTTTCTATAACCGCATTAATATTTACAACTATCTTAGTTTTAGATATACAGGGTGTTCACAATGTAAGAGCCGAAAAGGGTGGGGCTATTCGCGCGCTCTCATTGGTCAGCTGATAACTCGAAAATGGAGCCTCAACCAATATTTTGGCAAAGGAAGAAGCTGTTCAGAATACCTCCCATTTTCGGCTGTTACAGTAATTGTGGGGCACCCTGTATTTTATTTTAGTTTCATGTTCGCAGTTTAATCGTATTTTATAACTCAGAATTTTTAAATTTAAAAGATTTCAAAATTTCATAACTTTAGAATTTTATCGAGGTAGTTGAGCAAAATGGTGGATTAATGATTCATTTTGTCGAAGCTTGATTTCGTGGAATTACATGATTATAACTGTCTTTTGATTAAAAAGGCAATATCGGCAAAGCAATAAAATGGCTGAAGAATTCACTGTAAATCGACTCTGAAGCTTTGATGATTAAGCTTGTAATATTGCACAATAACGGTATTTTCGAAGCAATTGTTTAATAATAAATGGTAATTGGTATTCATTAGCGGGTAAAGAAATAGGAAATACAGTAAAGTAAGCAGATTTATCGGTTTAATATACGGCACGGTTGCTTCAGATTCCATTGACCCATTTTTTCATACACTTGATCCAGAATTATGTGCATCGAAAACATAACGCGTTCAAAACCATAAAGCCGACGTTTCGTAACGTGCACGTCCACGTAACGAGATTCAAATGAGACACGGGATTTCCGTTTCAGAGTTCCTTGAATGAAGACGACCGTTGCAGCGTTCTTCGTTTACGAAGCGTGTAATTTCGCGAGTAACAGTCCTTTTTTATTGGAACATTTTTACTACACGAAGACGCCATTATTTTGACAACAAATGATAAAGGAAAATTGTTAGGTAAACGACAAGAAAAAGGTATTCCAAGACAATAAATTGGGGTTGGAATTTCATTTTATTTTACAAATAAATGGAGTCACGAAAAAATTCTGAAATATCAAAAATACCTTCTTGAAGCGTTGCAAGTTCTCCAAACACAGAAACTTTCCAAAAACTAGATTTCCCAGGCCCGACCAGTAGAAAGTTCCTAAAATAAGAAATCTTAGCAGTCGTGCTTATTAACGAGAACTCTAAGATCAGACATTTTCAATCTAGTCTCTTCATTTTTGCAGAGTTTTGCAATGACACGAAAGCAAAAAAGAAAATAAATTTCGAGTTGTAAGAGGGGAAATGTAGTTCAACGCGTTACGGTATCACGATAGCTAGCACGGAGCATTCCCGCGTATGAGAGCGTGAACGAAACACGTGTACACACGAAGCATACGTTAAAATTAGAGTGAATAATTGCACCAGAATAATTACATTGTTATTAGACAGGCGCGAATTTGATCCACGAAATAAGGGAAAGGAATTATATGCTGGCATGCATTAATGTTTGGACACTGATTTCTAATATGTTGGATGATGTTGAGGTTGGTACTACGAAGTATAATCAAATAACTAAGAGAAGTTAAACATGGATGATAAGTGATGTTAATTTTTGTCAATAATAAATGATGTTAAATTGCTAAATTTCCATTTTTAAATTTCTAGCCCTGAATGTTTCAAAGCAACTATTGATTCATGAATGTAGACAAAGAACTTACAAATGTGTATTGCCTAATTGCAAATAGTGATATCTGAAATTCAAACGAATCTGAGTTTCTCCAGTTACTTGCAGATTTTTACTGCTCTCTTGTTTTATCTGATGATGTTCTATGCATTTCTGATTTTTTATTTTTCAGGTGAGAGCGATAACGGATCTCGGCGTGTTTTGCATTCTGCTGGTCTGCATGAAGGACTCGAGGTACTGTAATTTTACTATCTGAAATTCCTAAACTCCTATTCATGAATTTTCAATAAAAATTCTGACGAATACTTCTCTAAATGTCCTTGAAAATATTCAAATTGGTGAGGTGTACAATGAACACTGGTTTAACTTAACATGATCGATAATAAGTACATTTGGATTTATACGTCCGTCTACAATTATTAGAATATAAAATTATATAAGTTATCACTACAAGATGGACGACATTTCGTGCATATCCCTGCGGCCATGTTTTGCTGCTTTTCGTTGTTTCTGACCGAGAAAGAAACATAATCACAGTATTCCCGGACTTACACATTCATGGATTTAATTATTAAAATATACAATTATAAGTACTTATGAAATTATAAGTTGTATATTACGAATGACTTAAGTATATTGAACGACTTAAGGAAATCTTCCACTAAAGCTGTCAAACACTTACTACTAAAGTCCATACAAAATTTGTCTCTCTCAAAATATAATATAATATATACGTACATCTTAATTCAATTACAAAAATGGTAAATTTTCATTAAAACAACGTGTGAACGCTACGTGGTTGCAGCTTTGGGGCCTCAAAAGGATGAGGCGGATAGACGACGGCCATGTTGCAAGACCACCACCGTTCAGGGTGCTCGCGGCACCCGACGGCAATTATTTGTCGCCCCCGACGATACCGCCGCCCCCGCCGCGTGCACCCGAGCCTTACAAGGTTGCACCCTCCTCCACGTCGTCCTCGAGGGCGCACAGGCGATCCAGTTTCGTGATTATCGCCGATTCGAGACCTGCATCTCCGGAAACGAGGACTCCGTCGCCGACATTGGCCGCCGGCAGGGTCTCACCTTTCCGAGGACGCGGATTCAAGGGTCCGCCACCGCGATCCAGGTCCAGACCACAATCTCCCGAAGTTAACGATGCCCGCAGGAGGGGCAGAAACGATCGTCGAGGTAAATTATGGACTATCTTTTATTATTCATTGAGAGTTGAAATTTACATATTCTCTTAATGACGGTTCAAATGTACGGACTCTCTCTCTCCTCGATTTTAATTTCAGGCATTCTTCAATTTCGTTTATTTTAGCCGAGTTATAAAATCTTTAAATTCAAATACATTTGTGTAAGAAACAAGTTTTCATTAAATACATGACATAGATTTGTGACATCTTAATATTAATCGACTGCATAAGGCAACCTATATTAAATTTCCGTAAAATTATAATTGTTTTCTATTTAGTTTCAGTATCGCAGCAGAGCAGCCCAAGAAGAAGCCTGATACCGCAGCCAACACGCCAGCGTTCAACGTCTCTGGGCAAATCGAACGAGCGTCTCTCCTCTCCAAAAATCGGTCGGCGCGTGGATTCCAGGACTCGTTTGAATACCACGGAGTCCAGGAATCGTCTGAATGCCTACGGGAACAGCAGCAGCAAAACGAACCTCGCCACGCGTCGCCAGGTCACGAAGACGGGCAGCAAACTCTCACCTATTCAGGGAACTCCGACGAAACCCGAGAAGACGCCGCAATCCACGCGCAGAGATCGTCCGAGGGAAACCACGAAAGCATCGCCGACGAGACAGCAGAAGGTGTCTCCGTCCAGGAATCCCAGGAACCCGAAGAGGCCGGAGAAGACCCCCGGAAGAACGACGAGTAAAGAGCGTCTAACGTCTCCCTCGAAGATTCCCTTGAAGACGAACAGGGTGAGCACGAATTCCTTGAACCCAGCCAGGTTCATCACCCTTTCCAACCAACCTGGCGATAAAAACAAGAAGGTAGACAAGGGGTCCAAGGATGCTCGAGGAAGCGAACAGACAACCGAGTCCGGTCAGAGCAGCAAACAATCGGAGGCCGGCTCGAAAGAGTCTCAGGGCAGCGAGAAGAACTCGAGCACCGACCAGGTCGGCGAACTGAACCTGATAGACTTGTTGAAGCAAACTTCGGGGGCTACCGGGACTTCCAGTGTGGTGAACACCACGGCGACGACTGCTGTTCAGCCGCTACACATAGACGCCAACGCGGTGCTGCTGGAGAAGGACTCGGACAAGAGGAGTCCGAACCTGAAGAACCAGGATCCGTCGAGTGGGAAATCGTCGACCTCGTCGAACGAGGATCTTGTCACCAGGCAAACTTCCGTGACAAACGATGAACGGCCGGCGAATCAGGGTACGAAGGCTAGTAAGCCTAACAGCCATGGTAGGACGAAAGGTAGCGAGAGCAGGACCGACTCTCCGGTTCCGAGCGAGAAGAACGGTCACTCGACGAAGAGCGTGGTCAAGGTCAGTGCGACGAAGACCGATTCTGCCAAAACCAGGAACGATCAGACGATCAATCTTTCGAAGAGTCAGAAGATGGAGGAGTCAGGGTCGCTGCAGTCCGCGCCGACCAGCAACTCGGCCAAGAGCAGCGAGGTCGAGCTGGTCCACGATTCCACGAAGAGTCACGAAATTCACAGGACAGTGGTTACCATCGCGAGTGCGACTCCGAGGGATGATGCGAAAACGGCCCCGAAATCGGCCAACAATTCGGAAACGAAGAGCGTGACGAATTCAGCGTCGGCTACCGTGAAGAGCAACGTTGTGGAGACGAAGACGAATAACGTGTCGGTCACGGTTGGTGCAGTGAACAATGATTCGAAAAATGTGAATAGCGCCGGGGTGAAACCGCGAACGGCCAACCATGGAAGTGGTGCGTCGGTGAAGTCGTCCGCGGGGGTGTCGATCGAATCGATCGAGAGCGTTAGGTCCACGGACACGGGGGTGAGTGTGGACACTGTTAAAGGGGTGTCGTCGCCGAGGGAGAAGACCGGTATGCACGTGGTGAAACGAGCGCAGGAGATCGAGACTCTGAGCGGGAACGTGGTGCACTTGGAACAAAATGGAGAACCGGCGTGAGTAGAAATATATCGGATGCATTACCAGTTTTCGGAATTTTGTTAGGAGTTGAGAGATTTTTGCTGTTTAGAGACGTAGGTATGTAGGGATATAGAAGTCCAGGGATATAGGGATATAGAGATAATGTAGAAATGTATGGATTTAGGGATGTAGGAATGTAAGGTTATGAGGATATCGGAATGTAGAAAATTGGAGATTTAGGTAGATGAATATAAGTGTATAGGAATGTAGAGATGTACCTATGGATTTAGGAATTGGAATCTAGTAATCTAGAAATCTAGCAATCTAGTAATCTAGCAATCTAGTAATCTAGTAATCTAAACATCTAAAAATCTAATAATCCAATAATCTAATAATCTAGTAATCTAGCAATGTAGTAATCTACGAACCTAGTAATCTAGTAATGAAGGAATCTACGAACCTAGCAATATAATGCAAACGTATGTGATACCTTTTGGTCCACCCGTTAGATTCGAAGAGCTCTAGCCAATCCGAAAGAGGGATCATCAATATAAGCAATTTACCAGTACCTCTATATCATAGATAACGAATTTTCATTTTTCGATTTCACTAGTCTCACGTATCGTGCGATTTTGCAATCGCACGAAATCATATTTGCAGCTGCGCCAGGCAGATGTTAATCTAGAAAGATACACAGCACACGAGAACTATTTATGCCGTCGGAAATGACAATAAATTGCCGTGGATCCGATCCGTGCGCTCGTATTAAAGGACACACGGTGTATATAGCCGACCACGTGGTCTGATATAGGGACAAAGCGAACGCGACGGATTGGAAAATCGAATTATAAGCGGTGGCTCACGACACGAAAACGAGGCATCATTCTCAATTAAACGAATCGCTTTCGTGATGAGTCGCGTCCTGCAGTGAAAAAGAATTGCCCGTCACTTCCGGCGGGAAAGTTATGAATCCCTGAAACGTTCCTTCGTGAAATCGTTTCGCTGACCGAGCATTTTGTCTTTGGTTATCAATTTTCATATTACGAGTTTCGTGATTAACACACCAGAACTGAGATTCGAGTCATCGATATAAATCAATGTTTCACGAGGTTTCACCAAGAAATATCAACGATTAAATCAATCTTTAAGCATCGCACTTTCTTATTATACTCACAATTAGTTGTATCAAACATTGTTTACAAGTCTCTGCATATTATGCAAGCTATACAAATTGTAACTAAAAAATGATCAGATATTAATCTAGAAATAATAAACGAAGAGTGACTTCTCTAACCTAAAATTCTTGACAAAAATACGAATTAAAGATCTACTTAATTCTAAAATTCCCACATATTTTTAAAATTATTATTCAAATATTGTAGTTGCAATTTTTATGTCTTTCATTAGAATAGTTTGCAATACTCCGCCATTTTAAGTACGGAGTTTCCATTTTGTCGAATTTTTAATATCAGTATCGTGTAAATATTCCACGAATGTCCGTGTAGAGGTACGTTTAATAAATATTCGTGTTCTTCAGTATTTTTAAAGCTTCCCAAGGAAAACATTCTTAAAGTTATCTACCCTTTTGAGGTCTTCAGGGTTGTTATCCTCCTTAAGGCAGTGTATCGCAACGAGGATCGTGAACTATATTAAACCCCACAGTTATTCACTGTTGAGTGTTTTAGTACGTGGTTACCCTTATACACCCTTGTTTGGGTACACTTAACGGTGAATTAATTGTTTCATGCAAATTCTAAGGCTAGTTGAAATACGATAGCATGATGGGATGCATTTGAGTAATAATTTCAGTTTATAGTTAAATTATTTAGTTCTATGATTACGGTGGTCGTGATTGTATATATAATTTGAACGTGTCTTTTATTACGTTCCAATTTAATTTGTGTCACTGTGTAACTTGCTTGTAATTACAGTCACTGTTTTAATTAGAAACGTTACCTAAGGTACTACATTAAATAGAGAATACGAGAGAAATGTTTGTTGTCCAAATTGGAGAACCGTTTTAATTATAATATTTACAAAAGTTTAAAGATCTGCGGGAAAGAATTGGTTGATGAATTTATGGTTTCATAGGTTCACTACATTCTGCAAATTGTAAAATTTGTTGTTCAATGGTCTCATCAAGTTCAATGGTATCAAGTTGTTAAATGGTCAAGTAGTCAAACTGTACAATAATCACATTGTGAAATAGACAAATTGTCAAACAGTCAAATGGACAAATAGGCAAATTGTCAAACAGTCAAACAGTCAAACAGTCACATTGTCAACAGTCAAACAGTCACATTGTTAAACAGTCACATTGTCAAACAGTCAAATTGTATAATACAATAATCACATTGTAAAATAGTCAAATTGTCAAACAGTCAAATGAGCAAATAGTCAAATTGTTAAACAGTCAAACAGTCAAATGGTCAAGTAGTCAAACTGTAGAATAATCACATTGTAAAATAGACAAATTGTCAAACAGTCAAATGGGCAAATAGTCAAATTGTCAAACGATCAAACAGTCAAATTGTCAAACAGTCAAATGGTCAAATAGTCAAATTGTACAATAATCACATTGTAAAACAGTCAAATGAACAAATAGGCAAATTGTCAAACAGTCTAACAGTCACATTGTCAAACACTCAAACAGTCACATTGTCAAACAGTCAAATTGTACAATAATCACATTGCAAAATAGTCAAATTGTCAAACAGTCAAGCAGTCAAATTGTCAAACGGTCAAATGGTCAAATTGTACAATAATCACATTGTAAAACAGTCAAATGGTCAAATAGTCAAATTGTCAGACAGTCAAATGATCAAATAATCAAATTGTACAATAATCAACTTGTAAAATAGTCAAATTGTCAAACAGTCAAATTGTCAAACAGTCAAATAGTCCAATAGTCAAATAGCCAAATAGTCCAATCCTGAAATCCTCAAACCATCAAATCCTTAGATCCTCAGATTGTCAAATCCTCAAATTATCAAATCCATATATCCTTAAATCATAAAATCCTCAAATCTCTAAATCCCCAAATAGTCAAACCCATAAATCCCTAAATCGTCAACTCCCAAATCCTTAAATCCCTAAATCGCCAAATCCTCAAATGCTACCTCCAACTCCTCAAATCCTCAAGTTCTCAAATCCCTAAACTGTCAAATACTAGTTGATTCTCCAAATTCCGAAACTTACAAACCCTACACCACAAATTCCCTATCTCTCAAACGCACAAATCACAACTTCTAAAATTTCGCAATCCCAATCTTCAAAATTCCAGATTCAAAAGCTTCTGAACTTCGATCACAATCGAATGACGCAAACGTTCGCAGTCATTTCGTGTCACTTGCACGTTGGCTGTCAGTATCACGATCGGTAATTAAACTCGATCTTGACACCTTTATCTCGGCGTCGATTCTATTACACGATCGTCGTGCAAAAAACAGTCTGTCGAACGAGGGAAATAAAAAGAGAAAAGAGGAATCATGGTTCAGAGGCGTGGACGAGTCTATCCGCTTCACGGTTGCGTTTTTTTCTTCTTTCTCTTTCCCTCTCAGCCTTGTTTGAAGCAACGCTTGAAAGAATTAGCGACGTCCGTATAATGAGGCGATTCGAAATTCTGATTTATAATTCCCTTGGGCCAAGCCTCGCCGATGTAAATCTCCATGGGATCGATAAACCCAACCCGGTTCCATCGACCACCGGGCAACGGGTGGTGCTTTATATGTAACAGGGGTGAAGGAACTCTGTGGATCTTACGCGATGGGCCAAGTTTTATACACAACCCTCTGTCTGCGATACTTGTGGCTACCGTCAGAGTAAACTTGATATTGTAACTACGATATAGAAAGCCTATTGTCATATGTTAGAATTATAGTGTTTGAAGGCTGCGAATTATTATAAGGATGTTAAACCAAATATTCTACGATTTATTAAAATATTACAATAAACTGCTGTTTACAATTCGATGGCAACGACACGATAAATTGAACAGATATTCGGGACGGAGTTCACGTTTTATATAAACCAATGACTGACTTTTGTCAATCGATTAATGAATTACGGTCGATAATTTGGTATATTCTCAACATCATAAAAATGTTATAAAGAAATTGGTAGTCACAAAAATAGTACAAGTGGTTGTCAGAAATATTGTAACAAAATTGTCACGAAAAGATTTGGCAGAGTTCAGTGTTTTTCTTTGTAAAGGCTATTTTGTTCTCTTTCTGTAAGATTTTATTAGGGAAACAGGGTGGGTTGAAAGCATGTTCGAGATATTTGTAAAAAGTGGCTGCTATATTTTTGATTTAATCTTTCTTAAAGTGTGTACTAACTTGTATAACACCTTTTGCACTTTCTAAAGTGCTCTATAAATAAGTGGATAGATAAGATTAAGTTTTGGGTCAAGTTGTGGAATATTTGGAACTTGTGTAGGGTTATTGATTGTTAAAAAACATTTCTGCTTTTTTCAGTTGATACAAAAATATTTCTGTTCCTTGAAATTCATAGGAAAATTAATTAACTTGCTGTAGAATAATATTCCTGCTCTTCTAAATTAATATTAACTATATTAACTATATAAACTATATTTCTTGTTGTAAATAAATACTAAAAAATATTCTTGTTTTAAATAAATACTAAAATTCTTGCTGTTTTAAATCGGTATTAAAAAATATTTGTCCTTTAAATTGATATCAGAACTATTCGTGCTGTTTTAAATTGACAAGTTCAATTTCACGACGAGGACCGTGTCGAATTTATCACGGAAGGTAAAATTTCAAGTTAATTTCCATTAAAATACTAGAACTCGTGTTATCAATAATAAAAGCGTTTAAATCGACGTTTTATTAATAAATTAAGCAATTGAAATTCGTAGTAGTTAGGCAGATGTGACAACCAAGGGGCATATTATCACAATAAAAGTTGTTTCAAATGACGTGAAATATACAGGGAGATTAAATCACCCCATCTACACTGTATAGAATTAAGAATGTAAAGGTGATCCGATTATATGGAACTGTGTAAGGTTGAATATGTACAGGGTGATTCATTCAACAACAAACTCTTACACGATCAAAATTTAATATATTCAATGGTCGTCAAAATTATAAAACTCACCAAAATCCTAAAATTTCAGTGAACATCAAATTTCTATAACCTCTATGACCACGTACCTGAAATAATAAATATATCTAACTATCTTAGATATTAAATATCTCTATCTTTAAATATCTCTATAATTCTAGATAACTATCGGATATTATTCAGATATAGTTAGATTTAAAGCTTCAGAATAGCTTCAAATTTAATTATGAAGATACTATTCAGCTTCGTTTCCGATTTTCCGAACATCTTTATTGAATCACGCTCTATATCGCCGTTTCCAGTTACAGTTGCAGTTATAGGCACCGGAATATTTCATCCCACAGCTTTGTATTTAATATTTGCATGCATAATGCTAATAACAGGCATAATCTGTAGCGTACCTAATGCCGACGAGTTTCCAGGTAACAAATACGTGTGTACGCCGTTCCACAATGTTCTGCTGCAAGCTTTCTGCGTTACCCGATTCGGAAGTGACGTTCATCAAACGCTATTGTTGGAGCAATTAATCATTTTCGTGACTTTAGCGCGTATCGATACGCGGTCGGTTATTAACGTAATTACGATGAGATTAAATTACTTTTTTACGCGGTACGGGTCATAGCTGTTCCGTGAGATTTTATTACGTACTGCCACGTTAAATAGTGACTCTGAGAACCGCAATAGCGTGACGATGCTGAAATGTCTTTATAAACATGATTGCACAAACAGGAATTTTGATTGCTGTTGGTACCATTTTTAATTTCGCGTGAAGGTGAGGGTTTAGGAGGTTTAAGGAAGGGGAGGATGATGAACTTCAACTGTGTGTTGAACTATCAGGGATTAGGTTGTTTAGGTTTGTTGAGTATCAGTGATTTGATACTTCGGATTTGGGGATATGGGAATATTGCAGAGTGGGGAAAGGAATTTGGAAATTTGGGGATGTGGAAATTTGGGGGTGTGACAATTTTGGGATGTGTGAGTTTGGGGATATGAGAATTTGGGCACGTGAGAATTTGGAGATGTGAGAATTTTGGGATGTGTGACTTTGGGCATATGAGAACTTGGGGATGTGAGAATTTGGGGATGTGGAAATTTGGGAATGTAAGAATTTGGGAATGTGAGAATTTTGGGATGTGTGTGAATTTGGGGATATGAGAATTTGGGGATGTGGGAATTTGGGGGTGTGAGAATTTGGGGATGTGGGAACTTGGGGATGTGAGAATTTGGGAATGTGAGAATTTTGGGATGTGTGAATTTCGGGATATGAGAATTCGAGGATGTGGAAATTCGGGGATATGAAAATTTGGGAATGTGGGAATTTGGGGATGTAGAAATTTGGGATGTGGAATTTCGGAGATATGAAAATTTGATGTGTGAATTTGGGAATTTGGGTAGTTGGGAAATTGAGGATTTGGGAATTTGAGAATTTAAGAATTTGAGGATTTGAGAGTTTAGAAATTTGAAAAACTGGTGACTTGAGAGTTTGGGGATTTGAGAATTAGAAGATTTGAGAGTTTGGAAATTTCATAGTTCAGGGACTCGAGAATTTGGGGATTCTAGAATATGTATTTCGAAAATTCAAGAATTTAAGAATTTCCGAATTTGAAAATTTGACGATTTGTATATCTCCAAAATGTAGAAATCAGAATTTAAAAAAAAGTACAACAGAAATGAAGGTTTTAAGAATTTTGTACTTTGCTCATTAATATTATGATCAAGATTGAGACACAATAAAAACGTTCCTGAAATTAATTTGCTGAAACGACTCTTAAAACGCTGGCTAACTGAGCAGTAAAAACTGAATAATGATTGCGGAATTTGAAAGTTATTTTAATGGTATGCTCAACAATTTACTGCTGCACAATATTATTAATATTGTATTATTGTACATACGTGCATAGCATTCGATTGCAAAAGGAATTTCTAATTTACAATCAGTTATCTTGCCTTCAATATTTATAACTAGAAAGTCTAATGGCAAAATAACATTTTTCTTAAGTAAATATTATTACTAAAACATAATTTATGTT
The DNA here is from genome assembly GCA_036983795.1 of Megachile lagopoda. Taxonomy (NCBI): domain Eukaryota; kingdom Metazoa; phylum Arthropoda; class Insecta; order Hymenoptera; family Megachilidae; genus Megachile; species Megachile lagopoda. The sequence goes on along the minus strand of CM072785.1, from coordinate 9,819,437 downwards.
GGCATTGATCGAGATTTTTTTAAGAATTCAGAAAGAAATCTTAGGCGATCAATCAATGTTAACGTAATTCACTTTTTTTTTAATGGTGTAATAAGCTATGAAGAATGTTTCTATTAGAATTGCTAATTATGAATTTTACTGTTCAGATAAGAGAATGTAATGTTCATTTTCTTTGCGACGGTGCGTTACAAATACTTATTTAATTTTCAGACTCTTATGTTTTTTTAATTTGTAAGTTTAAATGTTCTCGTATTTTCAAATTATTAAATTAACAAATTCCCTAATTTCTAAATTCCCAAATACTCAAATTTCTAAATTCTCTAACACAAGTACCCAAATCCCCAAATTCCCAAATTCCATAATTCTCCAATTACCAAACTCTCAAACTTCCAAATTCTGAAATCACCAGATTCCCAAATTCGTAAATTTTCAAATGCCCAAGCTTTCAAATCGCCAAACTCTTAAGTCTCCAAATATTCAACTCCCCAAATTCTCAAATCCCCAACCTCTCAAGTCCCCAAATTCTCAAGTCCTTAAACTCTCAAGATTCCAAATTTTCAACACCTCAACCTCCTAAATCCCCAACCTCTCAAATCCCCAAACTCTCAAGACTTCAAATTTTCAACACCGAAACCTTCTAAATTCCCAACCTCTCAAATCCCCAAATTCTCAAGTGCCCAAACTCTCAAGTCTCCAAATTTTTAACACCTCAACCTCCTAAATCCCAAACCTCTCAAGTCCCCAAACTCTCAAGACTTCAAATTTTCAACACCGAAACCTTCTAAATTCCCAACCTCTCAAATCCCCAAATTCTCAAGTCCCCAAACTCTCAAGTCTCCAAATTTTTAACACCTCAACCTCCTAAATCCCAAACCTCTCAAGTCCCCAAACTCTCAAGTCTCCAAATTTTTAACACCTCAACCTCCTAAATCCCAAACCTCTCAAGTCCCCAAACTCTCAAGACTTCAAATTTTCAACGCCTCAACCTTCTAAATTCCCAACCTCTCAAATCCCCAAATTCTCAAGTCCCCAAACTCTCAAGTCTCCAAATTTTCAACACCCCAAGCTCCTCAATCCCCAACCTCTAAAATCCCCAAATTCTCAACGCACTTTTCATTGCCAAAAATAACTAGAACCACAAAGCGTCTGATAAAAAATGTTCAAAAATAAAACGAACGTTACAAAATGAAAATGGAAGAAAGTCAATTATCACGAATGGTACTTGTCCAAATAATCCGAGGTAGACGCAACGGTGTCTATAGGTGGTCTGAAAATAATCTTCGCCAAATGTGCAACTCGCACACAATCGTCTCGAACAGCCCCATACACGGGTCGAGCAAATATTATCACGTCTATTATTAGTGGATCGTTTCACGTTGGCGAACGGGATTCCTCTAAAAACACGGTTACACGTGCACGCCATTTCCGGCCTGTTGAGCGTAAACGCTACCTATCGCTTCTCTTTCGTCTTGCATATTCCATCAACTTCTACATCGTTGTTTTCGCACTTTTTGCGTTATTATTCAGAAACATCGATGTCCGCGTTTCTTTATGCCGTTACTGTTGCATAAAGGTCGACTGCAGCTGAGTTTCTCTTCTCTCGAAAATTCTTGGGATTCCATTATTTTCAGATGAACTACTCTTCTTCTTTTCTACTCTTCTTCTAAGAGTAGAATGATTATTCGTTACTGATATTGTTCTATAATATACTCCTTAAAAATTCATGACTAATACTACAACGTTCGTGTGGTTTATAACTTTGACATTTCTTAAATTCTGCTTTTGGATTTTTAAGGTGGAATTTGGGACTTTTCTAGGAGATTAATTTCCATGTTATTTCTCGAATTTCTTGAACTCTTTGCTTTTGAATTTTTTAGGTTAGGAGAAATAATTTTTTAGAAACTTCTGGTTTACTTTTATAATACTGTTAACATTTCTTAAATTCTTTGCTCCTGAATGTATACGTTAGAAGAAATAACTTGAGAATTTTTTAGAAAATAATTTTCATATTGTTTTTCGAATTTCTTGAACTCTTCGCTTTCGAATTTTTTAGGTTAGGAGAAATAATTTTTTAGAAACTTCTGGTTTACTTTTATAATACTGTTAACATTTCTTAAATTCTTTGCTCCTGAATGTTTACGTTAGAAGAAATAACTTGAGAATTTTTTAGAAAATAATTTTCATATTGTTTTTCGAATTTCTTGAACTCTTTGCTTTTGAATTTTTTAGGTTAGGAGAAATAATTTTTTAGAAACTTCTGGTTTACTTTTATAATACTGTTAACATTTCTTAAATTCCTTGCTCTCGAATGTTTAAGTTAGAGGAATTTGAGAATTTTTTAAAAAATAACCTCCATATTACTTTTTGAATTGAATTCCTTCAAATTTTTTAGGTTAGAACTTGATCTTTTTTGGTACACCCTATAAAATAAACTGTTTCTAACTTTTCTTTTAGATAATACTGTTGATGAATATTTAAAAGAATTTAACGAACTTATCTAAATAACACTCTAGAGTTTATTTCAATGAAAATATACCATTCACAATCGCAATAGTTAACCCTCCCACAAAGGATGTAAAACGATTTTGACCCAGCAAATGTTCAAAATGTAGAAGATTTATTGTTAAAACTCACGCAAACAATAAAACTGTTCTCTGTATCAAATGTTCACGTATACCTACAGTTATGTTTGCATTGCACGCATGTACGGAAATTAATTTATCAGCCACATTTACTTATATGCAACTGCCATGATTTCTTTAAATAATTTCAAAGGAATTTCCTTTCTAATAAAAAAAAAATCAAATCAATTTAGTTATTCTTAAATAAATTTTGGAATATGTATTTTGTTGGACATACTTTGATAATACATTATAACCCCTTAAGATCTACCCCTTTTTTATTTCATTAACAATAATAAAGAATTTTTTACTTAAAAGATATTATACAAAAATTGAACAATTTGGACAATTTCAATAAGATGAACGACTTCAATCTATTAATTTTACAATTGCAATTTTAATTTAATTATTCATAATAGACATCTGAGGTAACTGAAATTATTGACACATTCATCGCCATGTTATTTTTATTTAAATGATACAAAAATTAGACCAATGCCGAATAATTTTATTGAGCCCTCGAATATACATGTGTAGAATGAACAATTATCCAAAATAGTTAAATAAAAATAAAGTTACTATATGCTGACCTCGTTAATAAAATTAACCGTTCAACCTACAATTTTTTCACCAACTGCGTCATTCACGGCTAATTACCTCTTTATTACAAACCTAGAAACTTGAAATGTTAGGCATACTTTGCATTCAACGTTCCCTGATTGCGCAGATTGCGATCACAATTAAACTCAAAATTCAATCGCGCTGGAGTCACGTTTGTCACATTCGAATTGTGGCGTGCGTCACGAGAGTGACATAAAGGGGTTAAACAGGTCCTTTGAAACAACTCATCGCAAAGACACAATACACCATAAATAAAAATATTTTATAAACAGAAAAGAGTTGACAGTAAAATATCTACCCTCGGTTAATTTCGGAAACTACCCTAAACATTGCACGCACGAAGCAGACCACATATGCTACATATGACAGATATCCACAGGTAGAGAATTACACAGCACTCGAAATGTACTTGTACATCGAAGAAGCAGGTAGAGAATTCCATAACACAGCACTCGAAATGTACTTATACATCGAAGCAGTGATGAATTTCGAACCGAGTCCCGTCAGCGTTTGACGAACTATCAACGTGGCCGGTCATCTGCATAATGTCAGATCGTGGTGGATAGTCGTGTGACGAGGGTTAGTCGAACCGAAAATCGACGTGAAACAGGTATGTGCGGTGTCCTGCGAGTGGTCAGCATCGCGTGCGGCCAAGGTCGAACCTCGGCAGCCACCCCTTTGTATTTCACCGGGCTGCCACCCTTCTGACTTCGCGTTTCTTCGCCCACATAATTTCACCGTCCGGCGTTATTCGACGAATGTGTCACTACTTTTCTCTCCGTTGCTCTCCAGATTTTTGGAACCGTTTAATAGGAAGGTGAAGGATTGCGTGACGAAGGGTGCGGGCGTGAACTAGCCCTTCGTGTTTGGCCCAGTTTCGCGCGACATTGACGTCAAACGCTTATTACCGTTAACCTGCACTTCTTATTTACCTGTGCTCTGCCTCATGTTCTTTTGGATTTTTATAGGAAATTTTTAAGTTAGCTTCAATATTCACCTCTTCTTATTTATCTGTGCTTGTCTATCTCATGTTCTTTCGATGTTCATGGGAGATGATTAGGTTAGGAAATTTGGGGATGTGTGAGTTTGGGGTATGAGAATTTGGAGATGTGGGAATTTGGAGATGTGTAGATTTGGGATGTGAGAATTTTGGAATGTGGGAATTTGGGGATGGGAGAATTTTGGGATGTGTGAGTTTGGGATATGAGAACTTGGGGATGTGGAAATTTGGGGATGTGAGAATTTGGGGATGTGTGAGTTTGGGATGTGTGAGTTTGGGGATGTGAGAATTTGGGGATGTGCAAGTTTGGGAATATGAGAACTTGGGGATGTGGAAATTTGGGGATGTGAGAATTTGGGGATGTGTGAGTTTGGGATGTGTGAGTTTGGGGATGTGAGAATTTGGGGATGTGGGAATTTGGGGATGTGGAAATTTGGGGATGTGGGAATTTGGGGATGTGAGAATTTTGAGATGTGCAAGTTTGGGGATATGAGAACTTGGGGATGTGGAAATTTGGGGATGTGAGAATTTGGGGATGTGTGAGTTTGGGATGTGTGAGTTTGGGGATGTGAGAATTTGGGGATGTGCAAGTTTGGGGATATGAGAACTTGGGGATGTGGAAATTTGGGGATGCTAGCTTTTTTATTTTTTTCAAAATCGTGTACCATTAATTGATTTTAATTACATATCTCATGAGGGAGTTTTAAAATAACAACGAAGTTGAATGTGGCACGATGGGGGATTATTGTAATGGCAGAAGTTCGGATGGAAGATTGTGGAAGTTGAAATTAATGCTATACTGATGGCTTTTATATGTAGATTAGGGTTTTAATGATATATGGGATTATTATACGGTAGTGGTATGTACAAACTAACGTGAATGGGCTTAATTACCGGCGGACGGGTTCATTAGGAAGTTCAATATGAATTTCTTTACAATTTTCATCTGGATTTGAAGAAAATGAATGCTGCTAAAAAATACATTTTTGCGTAAAAGGTGTTACTATAAAAATAATCGCAGCAGAGATCTGTAACGGAACTACATTCAACCCTTTCTACTTGTAACAAATTGTAACAAATTCGACGTTTATACAGCTATTAATCAAAACAAATCTTGACACAAATATTCAAGGACAGCCCTTCGAGTCACTGAAAATAGCACTATAAAAAATCGAAACGATCTTTCATATTTTCGAGACAAAGCGACAGGGTTGCGATAACACGATGATAAGAGCGTCACGGTATCCGCAACGTGACGTAGAGGAATTGCGAGTCCGGAATATATTTATAATTATGGAAAATGAAGTGAATTACATTGCGACACAAAAGACGTTGACACCCTTCGCTATGAATAATTTCAGGTAATCGTACAACTCTATTCGATTTGTTTCAAAGTCAGAAATTTTGAAAGAGTTTTCGAAAATCAGAAAAGAAATGAATTTTTCTAAAATAGAAAATTTCGAAAGAAGCGAATAAAAAGTGGGCATCCGTACACGGAACCGCAGGGTCATCGATTATTTCTTCAAATTTGCAATGCGATTAGGTTTTAGCGGTTGTTTATGTTAATTTACTCCGGCGGTCACGTAACCTGGAATTAAACACGGCACGTGGTAATTTTGTTGCTCTCTCTTCATTACCTTCCTTAACGTTTCTTCATTACCTCTATTAGCTTATTAGTTCCTTTATTATGATTGAAATTCGTTAATGATTCTTGTGTAATTACTGTTTTTAAGTGGGGGTGAAAATAGGGTACGTTTCAGGAAGAATGGCTGCGATAAATTATTGTTAAGATGAATTTGATGGTGAGAGTGTTATATTTTGTATTTATGAAAGTAATTTAACAAATTTACTCTGACAAATAAGTTATTACTTTTCTTCAAACACGTAAAACATTTCAGAAAAAGAAAAGTATAATAGACTGCAAAGTTTAATTTTAATTTTAATTAGACATAATTTGAGACTTTCACCTCCATTTTTTCGCAAGCAATTTTTATTTCTCATTCAACTGTGATTACTCTACAAATGATGCCATAATTCGACTGATCTACCTGAACAAATAACATAATTAACTTTCGGTTGAGGGAAAGTGTATCATTTATGTTCGAGCAATTTCTACAAACATCGAAGCGTATGACTCTGCTTCTTGACGGAAATAATAGCTGCGAGGTACAAAAACCAGTCAGGAAGCGAGGAAATTACTGAAACATTGTTTTATAAGGAACATATCGTTCTAAATTATACTTCATTCGCGTTATATTTAAAAGATTAGAAGCACGAAACTTGTCGTTCGTGCAGGGGTTGTTTCACCCTTTACGAAAAAGGGGTCGTCGATAATATTATAATAATAATTGTGCAAAACAACGCGTTGTTTCGAAATTTAGGTATTTGGGGAGGTGGAAATTTGGGGGTGTGAGAATTTGGGGATGTGAGGATTTTGGGGGTGTGAGAATTTGGGGATGTGGAAATTTGGGGATGTGAGAATTTTGGGGGTGTGAGAATTTGGGGATGTGGAAATTTGGGGATGTGAGAATTTTGGGGGTGTGAGAATTTGGGGATGTGGAAATTTGGGGATGTGAGAATTTGAGGATGTGAAAATTTGGGGATGTGAGAATTTGGGGATGTGGAAATTTGGGGATGTGAGAATTTGGGGATGTGGAAATTTGGGGATGTGAGAATTTGGGGATGTGGAAATTTGGGGATGTGAGAATTTGGGGATGTAAGAATTTTGGGATGTGAGAATTTTGGGATGTGAGAATTTGGGGATGTGAGAATTTGGGGATGTGAGAATTTGGGGATGTGAGAATTTGGAAATGTGGGGCTTTGGGAATGTGCAAATTTGGGGGTGTGGGAATTTGGGGATGTGAGAATTTGGGGATGTGAGAATTCTGGGATGTGGGAGTTTGGGAATTTGAGAATTTGGGAATGTGAGAATTTGGGGATGTAGGAATTTGAGGATATAAGGATTTGGAGATTTAATAATTTGGGGATATAGAAATATAGAGATATAAAAATTTGAATATTTGGAGATTTGAAGATTTAGAACTTGCATTACCTCTGAATATTCAATACCCGACCCAACAAAAACAAAATATTATACCAAAAGTACAAAAGCAGATGCAGGAAACATGCAACCCGCAGAGTAAAACTATTGTTAGTCATTTGTTTAGTTAAAAACTGTTAACTCGAGCAAGTGAAAGTATAACAAGGTAATCGCGTCGTTGAAAGTTTCTTCTTTTTCCATTTTAGCTGCACGATTTTGGCGGTTCGGTAGCACGATCGTCGTGGAAAATTGTAAAACTGCCACGGTATGAACTTCCAGCCGAAACTTTTAATGGTTTTGTTTAACGTGACCCAACAACCGCAAACACGCGTCCTATCGCGTCGTCTGTGAAACAATGTTGTGTGAACGTAGCTGAGAAAATAGCTTTTAATTTGGCACGATTAGTAGCAGGTCATTTAAATTTAGTTATTAATAATAAATTAAACAAGTAATAAAATTTCAAATATTCTGTAATGCAAAAAATGACATCTTTAATAGCGAAAGTCAGAAAATGATACAGAATTTAACTTTTAAGAGTCAAAGTATTTATTATCGTAATGGAAGCATTCCTAGAAGAGGTTATGTTCTTTTAAATACTGCGCTACAAAATACAGTAACGGAAGTTGCAATGTAATTATTGTTATTAACAATGTAGGTTACCGTAAAAGTGAAGCAATAATTCAGTAAATCAATATCAATTTAGTAGAATTAAATAATAATTGGGGAAAGAAACTTTTGAAGTAACTCGTTGAGTGCCTCAGTGAAAGTGGACGTATATGGTCAGACATAATAATAGTTATTACGAATTGAGGTGTATAATTTTGTAATTTTATATTTCTATCTTTTTTATATTTTATATCACTGATTTCGTACCACTCGATACATTTCGTTTTCCTTCGCGTATTTAATTAAACAGAATTTTTAACGACGCTGATTGCCAATCAACATGTTAATTGCTAATTGAAATTTGTATCAGTCATTTTTAGCGTGTTGAACACATTTCTTTTGATTTTGTGTGTTTTTTTTTATTATGCATTTATTTTACAAATTTTAAGATTAATATTTTTACGTTAGTTGATAATTTTTGCTTCTCTACAATTCGAAGAATTTTATCTAAAACTAATTATAGTAATTTCTTTCTATTTCATTTATCTGTAATTTCCATCTACGTCTGGCAGAGAAAAATTATACAACCGCAATTAATATTTATAAGTTCTTCATTAAAATGCACTCTTCCATCTCTTTCTTCAGCCTTAAGTTTCTTCTTTATTCTTCTCTAATCTTAATGTATAATAAGCTGGCTGATAACTTCGGTAAGGAGTTGCGAATAGCATAGCTTGAAACTACAAGTCCTCGATTAAATTACGACAAAGAGTTTCAAACAATGCATGTTTGTTCAAGTGGGAAGAATTTTAACAAAACTTTCATGCCTTTATCTTAATTCACTACTTTTCTGAGATTTTCATGACTTTTCCAGTTTTATAAAAGAAACATTTCTAACCATTAGTTATAATAAAGAAAAAAAAGTTTCAAAATTATATAAATTCAAATTGAAAAATTGTCAATTTTCAATAATTTCAATGATTTCATTAATGATTCTCATCCAATGATTTTCATTACTTTCAAAGATTGATATAATTTAAATTTACGTACAATTTGTGTTGGTACATTGCAATTTTACGTAAAATATTTTCACATTATATGATATAATTTATAAATACATATTAATACAGAAAATATCTGATTTAAAATTGTATAATATAAATCATAATCGTACAGAATATTAATATCAAACTCTTCAAAACAAATAATAAACGATATTCCGTGTCCCAAAAAACGAATAAAAATACCATCGATTAAGTAATCAAGAGGAACATTTAAAATAATACAACAATATTTGTTCAGCTTGCGAGTCCATACAAATATTTCACGTCGTTATCTCAATTCTCCGTTATTCCCCCATTATTTATTCAGACACGGGTAATTAATTATTCACATTCGTTCAGATAATTTTTTCATTTATTCAGGTTGAAACGGTATCTTTGCAGTGTCCAAATATCTGGAAAATCGATGTCGTAAACGCGTTAGTACCGCAATTTCCATGGCGCCACGTGATGGAGGGCAATATACATATTAACACGCGTTGGACATCGTTACACCACGTTTCGCATAATTCTTTGGTCGCATAATGATACGTTCTCTTACGTCACGGCTATATAATATTTTCGAAACTCCCTTATCACTCGCTCAACTTTTACAACCTACAAATTCCTCCTGTTTTTTTTCCAAGAATCGTAAATCCGGTTATTGATCGTAAAAAAATCGTTCTTTAGGGAAAATGTATATCTTCGACGGTTTCGTGAGAAATAAACTAGATTTTTATCTGCTATAACAATTTTTATTATGGGTTGGACCATTATTTAACTCGTTTTATAAAATTCTTATCTCCTTTTGTTTAATATATCGAATTTAGGAAAAATCGACCTCTTTAGAAAATAAATAAATATGTACAAAATTAATATACATATCTTTATATAAAATTAATTTTAAACTAAAATTCGCTAGTAGTTAGGTTAATAAATCTAGATTAGTAAAAATCTTAGAGTGCGAAGATTTTAGGCTTAACAAAATGGACGACTGTAACCAAACAAAATGGAGGCTAGCTGCACAAAAATTGTTACAGTATCTAATTCAAATCTTTTAATTCTGAAACTAAAATTAAAATTTCGTAAGATCGAACAAAATGGAGTGTTATGAAATTATATTTTGCAACGAACTACATGTTTCTTGCTAAGAAACAGAAGTCGAGGATCAATTTTGTTACAATATTTACACCGTTTCGTCGAAGAAACGTAAACGTTTTTCTTCAAAGGGCAAGGAAATTCCGTAGAAAACGTTATTTCTATAATTGTTTCAAGCAAGCGTGTTGAAGGAGAAAGTTCGATTTCGTTCACGTATCTCCGTTCTTCAGGGTCTCACGAGTGAAACGACATTCGCACGCACATTTCGCAAGGGTAATCCGCTCAGCCGGTCAAAGTGAACGCGATTAAAAAGTTCGTGCCATTGAAACGTTCGTCACGCATTTGCGTATTTCCACATTCTACGTTGCGATTATTAGCTGATTCATCAAAAGGAAAACTGTACGATTTCCAATTTATTGCTCGTTTATTAATTCCAAATACAACTGTTTTCGCTAAGTTCAACAACTGAAGACAAAGAATGTTACAATTATTACAAAAAAATAATATAATATAAATACAAATATTATATGTTAAATGTGAGTGCAGGGTGAACGGTTAGGGGATGAATTCCGAAATTTCCATCAAAAAGAGGATTCTTCAAACATAAGATTAAGGTTATAAGATAATAAGAAGCATAATTAAAATGAGAGTTAATAAGAATATTCGTAGCTAAATACAAAGGGTGAATGGTTTGGGGAGTTTCGAAATTTTTACCAGAAAAAAGATCTTTCGATAGAAAACTAAAGAAGGAGAAAGACTATAAATGTTAGTTGAAATAAGAATTATTAAAAACGTCCATAGTGAAATGGGTAGAAAGGGAACGATTTGGGGTGAGTTTCAAAATTTCCACCGAAAAGTCCTTCACTAAAAAACAACTTCAGTATAAAAATAACAAACGTTAAGTAAAATAAGGGTTAATGAGAACATTCACAGTGAAATCCGTAGAGGGTGAGTTTCAAAATTTCCTCCGAAAAAATCCTCCACTAAAAAGCAAGTTCAGTATAAAAATGACAAACGATAAATAAAATAAGGGTTAATAAGAACATCCACAGCGAAATCCGTAGAGGGTGAGTTTCAAAATTGCCTTCGAAAAAATCCTCCACTAAAAAGCAAGTTCAGTATAAAAATGACAAACGATAAATAAAATAAGGGTTAATAAGAACATCCACAGCGAAATCCGTAGAGGGTGAGTTTCAAAATTGCCTTCGAAAAAATCCTCCACTAAAAAGCAAGTTCAGTATAAAAATGACAAACGATAAATAAAATAAGGGTTAATAAGAACATCCACAGCGAAATGCGTAGAGGGTGATTAGGGGTGAGTTTCAAAATTTCCACCGAAAAAGTCCTCCACTAAAAAACAAGTTCAGTATAAAAATGACAAACGATAAATAAAATAAGGGTTAATGAGAATATCGTCAATGAAATCCGTAGAGGGTGAGTTTCAAAATTTCCACCAAAAACGTCCTCCCCTAAAAAACAAGTTGAGTATAAAAATGACAAACGATAAAATAAGAGTTAATAAGAACGTCCAGAATTGCGTAGAGAAACGGTTATCGAGTAGCAAAAGCTTGTAGGCGTGTGAGGTAAAGAACTTCAGTTCTGGTTTATCGATTTGGCGGTCAACCGAAGGAAGTCGCGGTCTCTTACGTGTAATGCAGGTGACCGAAGGAGAAAATCTTTGCGTGACCGGCCAGTTAAGGCCGACCACCCTCTCTACACTTCGCCGCCCTTCGTCCTCGGGGGTCCGTCCAACCCCCGAGTACTGCGGCACCTGCAATCATCGTGCGACACGAGCCCGAGCCGCGATGCTCGTCTCGTCATCATCCACATCGTACGACTTCTTCATCTTCTCCTTCGCACTCGAATCGATCCGTTCGCTTCGTCGGATTATCCTGCTCGATTTCGACCCCGTGAATCCTGCGTGATCGATCCGTTTTCTTCGGCGACGAGCTTTCCCCGGCGTGCGTCAGGTAAGGTTCTCGCGGAAGGTGCGAAGACAACCGGAAAGAAGGGTAGGTCCGTGGGACACGTGGAATTTGGTGCACGTTGCTCGATCGATAACAATCCTGCGAAACGTGTACGCGACACTTTCTTCCGCGAATTTATTGCTCGTTAGCGGAAATCGATCAACTTTTACTACGATTGAGAATGAGTGATTCTCTACGCTTGAGTTGGTGATTAATTAGTCGTGTGATCGTTGGGTTCGTTGGATTGCAGTGTCACTTTAAGGTATTCGAAGTTAGAGTTTGGATTGCAGTGACTTTATTCGAAGTTTTCTATCTTCAGAAGCTAGGATTTTTGTATTCAAGTAGAAGATAAGTGACGAAGTGAGAAATATTTGAAATTGTTTCTAAGTACGTGTGAGGAATCGACGCACCTCGTGCGTCAGGTGGATACAGTGAAAGACGTTCAAAAGTGTGAAAAACGAGTATATTTGAAACGTAGAAATTGTTGCAGAACTATGTGTTCGATTAAGGAACTATTGAAAGATTGAAATCAAAATTTCAAGTTAATTCTTAAATTCTTAAATCTTCAAGTTAAGAAACTGACTCACTATTTCCCATTACTGCGCGTTATACCATCGCATGCCGGTATTGGTCTGACTCATCGAAAAGCCCAGCACCACATAAATAACCAGCATAACCTAACCAAATAACCTGACCAACTTCTACGAAATCTACTACTTCATCCTCCAAACTCTAATTCTACAATCGAATTAGAATTACACTGACCCACATTGCACGAAATCCTTGAAACATCCTGTAACATAAAACTCGACACCCTCGTTACCGTTTCTTTGACCGAGACTCGTTTTTTTCTTTTCTTAATCGACTCTGAAAGCTCCTTTATCGCGTGATCGATCGATCAACCGGGTAAAGTAGTTTTTAATAATACTTTAACGGGGTGCGGCCACCGTTTCGTTACAGGGTGCTGGCAGCGGCGAACGGCGTTGGTGAACGACCTCCCGATAGACTCTTAACGCGGTGGAAGAGATCTTTGGATCGTTGCGGCGAGTGTTGTCGCAGCATGAGGTGCCTTGCCTGTCGTACGAATCCCAAGGGATTAGCTTGGCCCGGAAAACATGCCAGGACGACCACCATTACGAACAGGAACGAACAGCTTCCGGCGAACGCTGCGAGTGACAACGCTCCTCCTGGCTGTTGGCCGAGATTCAAAAACAGATGCAGGTAGGTGCGTCAGCGATATTAAACGACGAATTATTAGGATTCCAATAAGTGGACAAGAAATGAATTTCACTTTGGACGACTTGAATTTTGCTATGTACTTGATGACTCGAATACTTGATGACTCGAGTTCTTGATGTACTTGATGGCTTCGAAGATGTTTTACAAAAGCTCGGAGTGATCGTACAATTTTTGTGACATTGAGGGAAAATAGTTTCTGATTTTCTATTGGTTCAAAATTCGAGTGGAGGTGGAAATACAAGTGAAGTGGTCTTTTACCCAAAGTGACCTTGGGGACCTCGACATTCATAAAAAATTGTAAAGACTCTACTGGTAAGCTTAAGAGGTTCTGACAACTAGATGTGATAAATTAAAAAATAGAATTCTACCTTTCCGTGGTAGAATTCAATGATTCCTCGGGTCTTGCTACAGTAATTTGAAACTACAAACGTGAAAAGCCCTTAAACTTATCGCTGAAAACTTGTACAATCCTCTCGCTGTATGCATCCTACAATCTAACAAGGTAATGTAAGCGCCTATTTATTGTCTTGAACGCGTTTGGGACGGGCAATTAATATTAATATTAACTTTCACGAGAAAGAGACTGCTAATGAACTTCGCGTTGATTCGATATTTCGCTGATACATCAATATTCATGGTTATGCTTTCTACATTGATTGTATAGATGAAGGAATTTGAACTCGTTAACTTTGTAGACGTTAAATTGAAATTGGACATGATAAAGATTTACACGCGAGTGGGTAAACTTTCTTTTCTGTAGACCAGTTTGCAAGTTTTTGGAATTTAGAGATTTCGCGGTGTCGAAGCTTGATATATCGAAATTGATACATTTAACAGTTTTAGAAGTTGGAAATTTCATTGTTAAAAATGGCTACCGATTAAATGAGCTAGTGTGTGAAAAATGTGTGTTTTTGTATCAGGTGCAAACGGCTCAGGGAAATGAAATGTTGCTCAAGAAAATCGAGGATCGCACCTGCAGAGGCCACTGCTTGCTGTCCTCCGGAAAGGAAATTCGGTGCGATTTGTCGTCGGCTATTTGACAGCTGCAAATGCAAGAAAAACGCTGAAGCAGAACGCACAAGAAACATACGTGCCAAGCACAGTCTTACCAGCGTAGCACCGCCCCCCTTATCAGAGGTAATACTACTTCAATTAAGTCAATTAACACCTTCCTAATGAAGAGCATACAAATTGAAATTAATAATGTTATTTTTATGGATGGAATAATATCGACAGTGAAAGATTTATAATTGTGATGTAACTGTACTTTATTATTGGCAGCAAAACAAGTATTTATTTTTGTGACTAAAATGAATATCAAAGGAAAGGATACAAATAAAAATGTCAATGTTAATTTTTATATATTTTTATTAACTGATTTTTCATTAAATGACAGGAACCAAAAGCTAAGATACCGGATGTTCTGGTGGAGCACAATTCTCTAATGCGTGGCGCTATTCCATGTCTACCTGTTCCTCTCGCCTGGTTTTGTCTCGTTTGGAACGTTCTACTGCCTGGTTCCGGTAAATTAATCATTTTCACGTTAAAGTAAACTTTCTTGAAGTTTTTATAAAATAGTAAACCATTTTGCACATTTGAAAATCATTAATCACAACCAACGTTAAATCACCTGGTATAGTTGATCTAGTACTATCCAGTAGAAGTTAATAACTACTTCTGTTCACTTAACAACTGAATTTGCTTTAAAATTTAATAACTTGCTTCAATTTAACAATTGAAATTGCCTTAATTTAATGACGTTTAATATTTGAATTCACTTTAATAAATTTAATTTAATAATTTTGAGCTCTAATTTAATAATACAACTTGCTTTGGTTTAGCAAATTGAAACTATCCTAAAATAACTTTTCCCTTAATCCTCTTTCCCGTAATTAAAATTGCTTTCATGCCATAATTGCTCGCAAACACTTCTAAAGTTAAATTTTGATAAACCTTATGAGAGTGAAAATACTTTGACGAAATTGTGTCGATCGTGTTATGATTTCCAGGTACCGTTTGGAGCGGAATTTTCAACTTATGCACAGGTCAGCCAAGATTCTCATCGGTGGCTGGGGTGAAATCCAGACTTGGGGCATTCGTGGTAAATCTGATGGTCGGGGTGGGTCAATTATTCACCGTTTTATTCTGCCTGGTTGGGTGGGGCTGGAGTATTTGGTGGGGCGTCACTCTGGTCCGTTTAGCCAGTAAGTAATCAATGCAAAAAAATTGCTAATATTATTGGACCACGTTAATCATTCAAAGTTAATTAGTTAGAAAGGTTAATTCTTAAAAGTTGATTCTTGAAAGTCACTCTTTGCAAAACACGTATGCCTTAGTTCATTATAAGTTAGTCAATCTATAATTTTAGATATACATATCACTGACGATTAGGTATCACTCAATGTTACATTTTTAGTTCAAGACTTAGAAGCTAATTTTAGACAGAGTTTAAGAACCTTATATTGCAATAATTCAATTTAGCGTATAGAAATTTAGCATACGGAGTAAAAAATAAGTGGAATATATTTTCCAGGGAAATACAAGAGATTCAAGGCCTCCGAAGCAGCCATAAACGACCCGGAAGCGAGAGGCGGTGAAGCAGCTGCTTTACCCCCGGGTGTGCCGAGTCACGCGCTAAGAGGGATGGAACGTACGCGATAATTGAAGCAATTAACGCGATATTTCATCCCTTATCGAGAACGTTTTTATATTGTCCTATGTCTACGATTTTTCACTACGTGCCTTCTCGAGAGCCGCGAATATAAAACGAGTTTTTTCCGCTTGACGATCAAAGAGCATGTCCGCTAAAGTCTTGTCGCAAATTCGACTACCCGAATTTTCTGCTCGATTATACGAAACTTTTGCTACGAAAATACGCAAAGCTCGTCGCTTCGTTTCACGACGGAAGGATTGGAAGAACGACGGGAAATAAAACGAAAAGTCGCGATCGAAACGAAGTTCATGGAAATTAATCGCTTTCAATGAAAGCATACCTATTCGTCGCGTTCTTTCAAAATGTACTCGTTGCGTCGATCGGAAATTATGCTTTTCATTTGCATCCGCCGATTTGCATTATTTTTTGAAAAAATCTTTCTTCCTCGTCGGAACGGTCGATTAAACACGATTTATATTGTATTTTGTATATTATCCTTTTATCGTTTTATTCGTCCGAAGGTGTCCTCCACGTCGATGGAATAAATACGTTTTGAAAAAACGTACTTTATATTTTTACAAGTGCAACACATAATATAC
Source organism: Megachile lagopoda (assembly GCA_036983795.1). Lineage (NCBI taxonomy): Eukaryota > Metazoa > Arthropoda > Insecta > Hymenoptera > Megachilidae > Megachile > Megachile lagopoda. Next base: position 9,802,956 of record CM072785.1, on the reverse strand, counting down.
GTATACATACATCCATATACTCAACTATTCGACTTATTCAACTTACAACTAAAATCCTTGTAAATATGAAAATATATTACTTACATCGGTTTTTAATCTAATCGCTGCTTCTGGAATTGTTCCCTCCTTTCTCATCCCCTGATTTTACACTTTTTTTTTTATTCTTTTAGCAACATCTTGTAACTATTGTCTCTTCTTGAACATTTTTTTAAATTGACAATAGTTACATCTGAAAATTTAACACGCTGACTGCCATATTAATATTTATTTGGATAAATAGCTCTTTCGTGTAATTATTTTATATATAACAGATATAGTTTTCTGTTATCAAAAATCGAAACACGCATTAAATTTAAACAGGGTTTTGCACCCCCAAAGAGGTGCACCTCCGAAGGGTTATATTAATAATACGATTTGCAAAATGTTCACAGTTTATTTTATATTATTAGGTAAGAATACCGTTAATTCATTCATTTTGTATATTTAATACCTAAGTTCATTTTTTTCACTTCTGAAAAATGTTAAGGGTTGATCAGCAGTCAACGTGTTAAGAGAAATATTAAAAAATGGACCTTTTGCACAGAAATATCCAGGATGTTTCTGAAAAGAGAAATAACCTAGAAGAGAGTGTCTTTTAGGTTAACTTTTGACCTGGAAAAAATCGCTATAGCACCGTTGCGTGTCGTGTCCAAAAATATGTGTCACACGAATTCTAATTATATACAATTTCATACATTTAATTCAATTCCATGGCGTTGCTTATAAATATCTACAAATTCTGATATATCTTGCGTTATTTATTCACGCGTGACCGAATTAAACAAAAGGGTTTAGAGAAATAGAAATCACCGGAAGCTGTGTTTCATTTTTATTTCAAATGTTCATCAAGCCACAAGGATGCAGATACATTTTCATTTACATAATTTCCATATATTTCGGTATTTGCATATCGCCGCGCGTGCAGAGAGAAAAAAATGAGCAAGTCGATCCTTGTAGGAACACCATGGAATTGCACTTTGCTTGAGTTATAAACATTTGACACGGGAACCAGGGCCGGCTGTTGTGTGCAATATGTGGAGTTTTTAATATTTCAGACTGTGTATGGAACATGCTTAGAAAGTTTCGAGACATTCTACTAATTTTTAGGAAACAATTTGGGGAATTTTTTTCTGTGGGGTATAGAAGTTCTGAAATTTCTCGAGTTTCTCACATTTACAAATTGTCGAATTTTCTATATTCTAAAATTCTTAAATTCGAATTCTACAATTTTCCGAAAACCCAAATGTCCACATTTGAAATTTGCAATTTTTCGAAGATCAAAATATCCAAATTTAATATTTGCAATTTTTCTAAATCCCAAATTTCTTAATTTTACAATTCCTAATTTTCCAAATCCTACAATTTAATTTCCATATCCCCATACTTCCAACTCTCCGAATTACGAAAAATTTCAAATTTCACAATTCTCCACACTAAAGTATTTGAACTCCACATTAATTCGTAATAAAAATTCTCCCCGCTAAAATATTTGTACATTCCAATATTTTTCCGTCGTCGACCCTGGTATCCTTGCATGCCATAAGAAATATGAATGAAAAAAAAGAATAACCGGAAGCTACTGTTTCGTGCGCTTAACAAGGCAATGTACAAGTTTTCGAAAAAGATATCGAACACGTGCGCATGCGTACAACATGGATCTAGCAAAAATTACTAATGAAAGCTCGCGCGAAATCGATTGCATGCTCAAGCAACTCTATTTCAGGCAGCCATTATCAAGATCCTGGTATTTTCGTTTTATCGAAGGACTCAGCCTGCCTTTTGTTCTTTTCAGGACGTTTTTATTGTTGCCCTCGATTGTGGACTCCGGTTTGTTGTGAAAATGTTGCATCATGTTGAAGATGTTTAATTGTCGCTTTATTTAGACTGAAAGTATGAGATGCGGTTGAGAGAAAATACTTGTGAAAAATTTAGGAAAATATCAAATTTGTCGAGTTAATATCGTACTTTATGTAATATTAATCATCTTATATTGATAATCAGCTTATGATTATAAATTACGAATTTCAAGATGATCCAAAAATTGTCTATCAACAAATATAAATTTTTTAGAAACAAGTATAAATTCTAACAATCCCAAGGCAACAAATTCTTTTTGAAAATGAACGTATTAATCCGTATTCTATATATTTCCTCTTTTCCAGAATCGAGTTACGACAAAATAAATTTTCATGAATAATCGAACATCAAAATAAATTTTCATGAATAATCGAACACCATTTTCCCGAATAATCGAACGTCAAAATAAATTTTCCCGAATAATCGAACATAAAAATGAATGTTCACTCGACAAATATAAATTCTAACAATCCTGAGGCAACGTTTGAAAATGTAAGTAAATGTTGGCGCGAGAGCAACAAAACAAATGTAACGATGTAACCGCGATTTAACGAAAATACAAATTTACCGTGACATTTCCTGCGTTAAACTACATAGATTCGTCGTGTATTTTCGTGGAGGAATTGCGGAAATTATCTTATCGTAGAATTCGAGGTGTGTTCCGTGAAAGTTGAGGTACACTGTTGTTTTCGTAAGTTGTCGCCCTTCACCCTAAAATCGTTAATGTAAACCAGGTACGATGTATTCCTTTGTCTGCAAACTGGTGGTGATTTTGTGGCAAAACTGTGGCATTTATTTTGAGAACAAAGAATCCTTGAGGGTGTCGTTTTGGAAACGTTTGCTTTCTTGCGGTGATGATTAAGTAGTCTTCGAGGTTTCTAGTATTTCCTTTTGTCTCGTTTCATGTCTCTGAGATACTGTCGTATTCCGCAGTTATGTGTTAATTGCTTTCGGTGTAATTAAGGTAAATTGGAAATGCTAAGAGCGAAGGAGTTTCATTATTTGATTTTTGCTTGGGGGAGAAATGGGTAAATTTCATATTTTAGCGACAAAATTTTAATTATCAAGATTTTTTAAATTTTTAGATTTTTAAAAATTCTAAAGGTGCTAGTTTTCTTGATATTTTCAAATTCCCGAGTTTTCAGAACCTCAAGTACCTAAATTTCCAAATTCTCAAATTCACAAATTTACAAAATCGCAAATTTCTAAATTCTACAATTCGCTAATTTCCACATCCCTTAATTCCTACATTCTCAATTTCCCAAATCTCTAAATTCCTAAATTCTCAATTCCCCAAACCCCTAAATTCCTAAATTCTCAAATTCCCAAATCTCTAAATTACTAAATTCTCAAATTTCCAAATTCCTAAATTCCCAATTTCCCAAATCCGTAAAACCCTAAATTCTCAAATTCCAAATCCCTAAATTCCTAAATTCTCAATTCCCCAAATCCCTAAATTCCTAAGTTCTCAATTTCCCAAATCTCTAAATTCCTAAATTCTCAATGTCCCAAATCCCTAAATTCCTAAACTCTCAAATTTTCAAATCCCTAAATTCCCAAATTCCCAAATTCCCAAATCCCTAAATTCTCAATTCCCCAAATCCCCAAATCCCTAAATTCTCAATTTCCCAAATCCCTAAAATCCTAAAGTCTCAAATTTCCAAATTTCTGAATCTCGAACAAAAAAATGTTCAAACATGAAAAAATCCCACGAAAAATTCACCTAAGCAACAATACGTTAACAATATTATTTTTCTGCAATATAATGCGAGACATAAATCGGAATACGACCGTATCCAATATTCCAGGATTAACGCAACATGGAGGGATAAAATCGAAAATCGTGTTAGTAAACAAGAGGGAATGAAACATAAAACAAATGAAAACTTCGTAATAATTTGTAACTTGTATTTACACGAATTTAAATCTAACGAAACTGTCGCGATGAATCGTTGAAAAATTTCATCACGCTGAAACTTAAGTAAATTGTACAAATTCTATCAGCAAACATGACGAAACGAAAAAACGTTAGGAACTTATGTTCTTTAATAATATTGACAATCCTTGAAATTAAATAAGTATTCATAATTCAACGGTACAATAAACTAAATATAATAAAACAAGTGGAGGAGTCAATGTTTATACAGGAATTTTGGTTCAGTTTAACGGGGTAGAAAAGGAAAAGAAACGTTGTATAAAATCAGTGGTGATCGTCGTGAAAAGGAGTGGTGGTTTTATCACTTGGTCATCTTCGATCTTCCATAAATGTATCACTGAGAGTAGAGGTATACAGTATGTAATTAATGATACATATGAAAAATTAGCGAAATTAGTATGAAAATATAAGTCGAAAGTATATCCTAAAATTTTTTCATACGAGAGTATTCTTCTTAATATGTATGTCATTATATTTTTAGTATGTACCTACACATAATTATATATTGCCATTTAATTTTCGCTATTTGGAATTTATTCATAAATTTATAAATACTGATCATATTAAATTAATTTTTCTGCAAATTTAAAATCATTATATGTCCTAAACCAGATTAAGCTGAATTAAACAGAAATTATATGAAAAAGTATTATTCTATACTTTCGACTTATGTTCTCATGTAAGATCACTGTGTATTTCGTTTGTATCATCGTTTACATTTTGTACAGAATGTTCACACTAACTTATGACAGTTCCATTTCTTCCAATAAACGTCCAAGATAAACAGGATTATTTGTATGAAAGTTATAGTTATATGAAGTATTTCGAGAAATGGGTTATGCTTATTTCTTTAGTTCTGTTTTGTTTCAGGTTATTTTATTCTGACGCGATCATTTATACCTTAGTTATTAAATAATTATCAAGACATTTCTAAATTAACTTGCAGTGAAAATTGATCCCTGACCAGGATCCCTGAGTCCACCATTTTGTCGCAGTAATATTACATTAATATTTGAACTTTAAATGGAAAAATCGCAAGAAATAAAGGATAATAAATTCATTATTTCAAAAGAACCCTAAACAATTTTGTTCTATATATATTCCATAAAATCATCGAATATATTTTAAAAATGAAATAATAAATATTTACAAAACCTAACCTCTTCACACAAATCCTTGATATCCCAGACATTTAATAAAGAAAGCAAGCTGCCAGAAATTCCTGCGAGCATCCTATATATGGTATATATGGTGTGGGTGTCAATGAATCGAGTCGCTGACGCTGAATATATTGAGTAAGTATATGTTTTAATGATGTGACTCCATTAATATGTCAATATGCACAGGTAAATATTTTCTTGTTATCATATAATAGAAGTGTTACAGTGTGTAATGTGATACGATAATAAATTTAATAGTAACCATATTATAATTAAGAACTTAAAATAACTCTAAAGGGTAAACTACATCACTATCGGCTAGCGACTAATTTAGCGATAATAATAGCCTACCATGTCTTTTACTAGCGGCGCTCAGTGAGTGTGCTCTCTTCAATATTCCTTTTTTTATTCTTTTAATTATTGTTTATTTTCTTTCACTCTCAAATCTCCAACTATCTCCTTTCTCACATTAGTTCTTTTTTTTTATACCCTCGAAATCTTTCTCTCCCACTCTCTCGCGCTTCCTCTCATTCCGTTCACTTTCACTCCCTTCCTTTCTCTCGATTTCTTTTTTCCTGTGTAATTTTCTCTGTGCTCGATGTTCTCCTTTCGTAACCCATTGTCCCTATAATTTGTATCCTTGTAATCAAATGCTTTCTATCGTGTCCCTTGCAACCTGTCGCTTCAACCGATTCACGCGGATCGATTTTCACTTCTCTGTTCGACTCTTCGCGAATCACACCCCTACTTCGATTCAACCACCATTTTAAATCGCGAGTACATACGTTTCATTTCTCGTGTTTCTTCAACGACAAAGCTGATTTGCTGATCGCGAAAAGTGATTTTAATTACGCGTAGCAAGGTTTAACAATTTACTCTGAAACTTCTCGATATTTATGGTTGGTCGTTTGGCTCACGCTCTATTTTCGAGTATTTTAAATGTGGCATAAAAGAAGTGAAGGATTATTATAAATAAATATTTTTAAATTTTAAGTAATGTGAATAGTTTGAAAATAGTCTGGATATTTGGCAATTTAGAAATTCGTAAATGTCAAATTTCCAAATTACTTATATCATTAATAACGGACTAATAATTATTGCTACAAGAAATTATTTTGAATAGCTTTAAAATTTGTTGTATTAAAATTTTCAAATATTGTTGATCATAGAATACAATCAAGAATTTAGACATCTTGGATATTTTCACCATCAAAATTATTTGAGTAGTTCAATTAAGTTTCATAGTACTGTCTTTGGGAAAAATTTGCAAACATAATGTACAATTATTTACAAAATTGACTGGATTCACTAATATATCAATACGATTTTAAATAATGGAATTCTATTGAATTATGCTCTAACAATAAAGACTAATGGAAACATTTTCTAATTTAAAAAATAAGTTACGCTACTTAATGTGTTAGGATCTGAAAAGATCACTTGTTTTAATTATTATTAAGCTTGTACGAAATTGCAATTTTTCAGTAGTTAAAATTTTAATGTCTTTTCGTTGGAATAAATATTAATTATACTGAAGTTACTAAAGGTAACGCCTTTTGAGAAAATTTATATATTAGATAATTTTTAGTACTTACTAGAATTTTTAACGAGATACAAATTTCTTTATATAATTGATGAACTATTAGCAAATTTATACTAATCTAACTTTTACTTATTCCAAAAAGATTAATATTGAAGAACAAATACAAGTACCTTTATTTTACAAATTCAAAAGTTGACGGAAATTGTTTGCAATATAAAGTCTGCTCTTTAAAATTCTCGTATCAATGAAGTTTTCGTCACATATGTACATGCATGTGACGTCTTTGATTTATATAAGATCAATTAATTCTATACAGTTGAAAATGAAATTCTTAAAAACAGCATAATAGATAGATTTAGATAAATAATCTAAATTTAGAATAGTCTAAAGCTTTCTTATCACATTCCACTTTATAAGTGACTTAACTTGCTAGTTTTTTTGATTACTAAATTAAATTTTATCTTAAATTCTATTTCGATATCGATAAATTAATTTATCCGAGAATTGCTTTGAAATTATCAAATAAAACCTACAATTCAATCCAACGTCAATGAAATGCTTATTGCAATAGATAAAATTGAATAATAGAAATTTAATATTTAAAATTGAATGCAATGTTTACCTCGTAGGAAATGAAAAATGCAATAAATCGTTCAAAGGTAATTTTTAAACCTTGCTATCGGCGTGAACAGAGAGTTATTCAGCGTGCATCGATTTCCCAAGTGTTATTGTATTCGTATATCTCATTGTCGTTCAACACACGTGTGTACAAGCGTCCCGCAATACTTGTGGTTATTCGATCATGTATACCTGGTGGTACGATGCTCGCAACAACAACGAAACAGGTGAGTGTTGTCGGTGATTGATACACATACACACGTATACATAATAATCGTATATAAATATGGATATGCGTGGATCGTGGGTGGTTGTGCTGTTGTGTTCAGTGTGTGACGGTCTATATTCGATTAAATTGTCTGCCTGCCTCTTTCTTGTTCGTATCATCGAGCGAAAATCGCTTGTCGCATCTAGCTCGAACTTTCCTTTATTTATTTAGTTGTTTATGTTGAAAAAATCACGTTGCGCTACTACGTTCAACGAACGTTCATACAAAGTGGTACCCTGAAAGAGGTGCTCGGGTGTCGAGCGAAAAAACGCGTACAAAGTCGTCGAAAAATCGCCACTAGAAACGAGCCGTAAAACACCCTCTCTCACGTGCCTTCAGTTTCTCTCTTTCTCTGAGATTCCAGTTTCCGTTCGTCGTGGACGAGAAACAACACCGTTCTAGTGGACCTTCGAGCTCGATCACAATGATCATCACGATGGATGCGCGAGTCGTCGCGCGGCCGCCAAACAGGGTTTTATGCACGAAACGAAGCGGACGTGCGTTAGGCTGCTAATTAAGCTCCAGAAAGCGAATGACGAACGATACGCGTTGATTTCTCCTTTTTTTTTGCTCTATCTCTCTGCGTGTTCGTCCCCGATTCTTTTTCAACGCGACCAGGAGAGACGACGCGGATGGCAAACACGCGGTGTTCGGGCGAAAAGGGTAACAATTCCAGAACTATGGATTTCAATACTTATATTTCATAATCAGTTTTTTCTATATATATTTCGTATCTTTTTTTTTTCATATAGAATCTGTAGATATACATTCCTTGGCAAATTCGAAAAAAACTGATTCCAAAATAGGAACAGATCATTGTGCGAACTATGTATACAGGGTGCAAGTTGCTTGTCTTTTTTTTTGTCGTCTTTCTTTTGCACGTGTTGTGGTTGTTGTCTGTTTCGAATTCGTTCGTTTTTTGTCGTTCACTTTTCATTTGCTCTTTATTGGTGATGTTGTTACTGTTGTTTTCTGTGGTTGTTGTCGGTGAGAAGCACGAGTGTACCTCGTAACACTGGTCTGCTTGAAACTACACATCTATATGCTCGTTTCTTCGGCGTATGTATGTATGTGTGTGAGAGTGTTTTTTTTTTTTTATCGTTCTATTCTCGTTCGTTCGATTTTTTTTTTTTTGATGCTGTTTTTTTTTTTGGTTCAATCAGTATCTTTCACTCTGTTAATTTTCCCATTATTATTTTTTTAATTTTTCATCTGAACGGTGGTACATTTGATAGGGTGCACAGGGCTGCTAGGCACAGATAATTGACTCGCAAATAACTCTTCAAACAACATTAGAGCGTACGACATACAAGTATTAATATACACATTACATCGTTAATTATTATTACTTTTTTTTGTTTTTATCCTTTTGTTTTCGTTTAAAGAGTAATCATATGCTGGATGTGTGTCTGTGTGTCTCCTGTTTCGAAATCACGGGATGTGTCATCTTCGTCTGTCATCGGTGGGCACGATGTGTGAAATGTCTACGATCGCTTCTACGTGTCTGAAGCTAATGTCCCGAATGAACGGCCGCTGCGACATCACAGACTAATTACGGACGATTAATGCTCGATCGATCACGGAAACTTTACCACGAAACGAGTTTCAACAGATTTCGCAATAACCGGATAAACTATTTACAATTTCCTGCAAATTTATTCTGAACGATTTCTGATCGATACGGCATAATTAATTCTTTCGAATGCATAAAACAACAGGGGCTTAAAGTTATTAAGATTCCAGGGAAGAAAGCAGTAACTTCCATTTTAAAAATATTTTATGGTTTAAAATTTTTAATAAATTTCAGAAATGAATGTTGAAAATTTTGAATTTGGAAATTTAGAAGGTAGAGGATTTATTTGGAAAGGTGCAGATTTGGAGATGTGTTAATTTGGGAATATTTGAGAAACTTAGACATTTTTAATATTTTTGAAGAATAATAATCGTTCCCTTGTCAATAAAATTAAGAACATCGCAACTTCTAAGCTAAAATCTTCATCAAAGATCATTACCCCAAATTATAGCCTACAAAACTTGACGGCCTCGCAGCTCAGTACCGACCATGAAATCATATCAGAGTCCCTAAGCTGACAAATGAACGCTAATTAATTGATAAGTTCGCAGCAGCCTAACCGATCCATCTTGGTCTATGTCGACGCAGCGGGTAATAAAGTGTCGCTGAAAATGTGCACTGTATGAGTGTGTGTGTTCCGTGTGACATCGAGTATTCGAGAGTGTGTGATGTTGCTGATTCGTGTACAATCAATGTATAATAATGTATACAGTCAACAAATCTTATTACATCTAGTTTGTCTTTTGACGCAGCGATGGGAAGACAGAGCATAGAGACCCTTCTGGCTCAGATGTACAATAACGAGGTGGATAATTTTTTTTATCAGGGTTCAGGGAATGAGAAGGAACGATGCACAAGAGGGACTTTTCTTCATCTTCTTTCCGGTGAAAGGATCAAGTGTAATATGGTACAGCCCAAATTCCTTAGGGTACAAATTCGACGCCCAAAAGGGGATAAGGTTCAAGGACAAATGATACATTAGGACTAACGCTTAGAAACATTGATATGGCGCGTGGGATACGTAAGATTCTGATATGTGGGGCAGGTATATGTTGCTCGGTAATACTTAGAGGGGAAGAAGGGTTTCGCTAAAAAGGTTACTGCGCTTTGGTTTATTTTGTCCTGGCCCTTCGGACAGAAAGAACTCCGGTGCTTCTCGATGCACTGTGACGCTCGAAGCTGTTTCAGAAAAATGAAAATGTTAGGCAGCGATCGTCTGAAGCGTCTGTATAAGAATTCGAACGTAGAGCACGTAATAAAAAGATGTTCACGCTTCGAGTTCACACGTGGCATCGGACGCGATTCAGTGCACAAAAATATAATATTTTTTTTTCTTCTCTGAACGTAATCGTTCGCGCGAGATCGTAACGACACCTGTTCTAGACTAATTCGAGAAACTGTTCGAACGTCAGCATAATTATCTCATCTTATTTCTCGCTGTCGTTCCAGCGTCGAAGGAATGAAAGGAATCGCAAGGATCTCGCGGCCATCATAATGCATACCCGAGCCTTGTTCGTACAAAAGAAATCAAAGCGCACCCGGCAGTAATACCTTTTGTTTTTTTTTTCTTTCTTCGCAATACTATTAATCGATAACAATATTAACGATATGTACCTACTCTTCGATCTACCTAACATTACCTAACTACAAACATTAAACCTAACGCTTTTAAACGCAATGTCGATCGTCCGTGTAACATTACTTAATTCGTTGCGATTTTCACAAAATCGGCCAACCATAAATAATAATCGATAAGAATCAATAATAATAATCAATAATAATAATAATAATAATATTAATAATAATAATAATAATAGTAATCGTCAACATCGTCGTTAAGTCGCGATAATACTAATCAATCATAATTACACAATCAATCGTCGATATTTTATAATTGAAATTCACATGCGAAATTGCAAATATATACATACAAGATGGGATATGTATTCTCTGTGTGAAGATTCGAAAAAACGAACGTGTTACATCCCCGTATCAATTCATTTCCTCTTTTAGTTCAATTAATTTAATTATCGACGCAGATATCGGCTCTCTCGTTCTCTCTCACTCTCTCTCTCTCTTTCTCTCATTCTCTCTCTCTCGCTCTCTTTACAACCTCGAGTATCGTATGCTTTTTTTGTGTCTTCATTTTATCTTTCTTTCAATGTATAATATGTTTTATCGTCGGTGTGTTTACACAGTGCTATTTAGACGCTACCTGGAATACTGTACTGTTACAGACTCACTACACGCTACAATTACAATTTGATTTTTGTACATATAAGAAGAATCTCTCTCTGTTCCGTGGCCTTTGTCGGAGGACGATCTCACGCACCCGTACACAAACGCGCACACACACACGCTCGCATACACACACGCGGTAACCCGTGTTCTGGACAACATCAACGTTTTCCTTTGTACACTTTTAGTCGTTAGAAAAAAAAAAAAGAAGAAGAAACAACGATCATTAGCGTGCCTACGTGTTCGCGTAACGAGTCCACACACACACATACACACACAGAGAGCGAACAAGAAGCTATGTACATTGGGCCGAAAGAAACGATGCGACGCGAACATCTTTGCAACGGGCTTCAGGGTCGTCCAGAACACCAGGTTCCAAAATCGAGCTTCCGCATCGTTTCGATAAGAAGCTCGTCGTCCTCCGATGGAACAGGCGCTCGGGGATCGTTTATAAATTGTTGTCTTTAAATTTAACCCTTCCGCCGTCGATCTAGGCGCGACACGTTCGAGAGACAAGCAGCTTAGAAACCGTTATCTACCCCGCGAAGGTGGATCCTCTTCGGGGCCTTCGCAAGGACCCTCTCTCCTCGATACGTACACACACGGCACGCAACCACACAACACGGCAGGTTAACGTCCTAAACACCGGAGGATCGTCTAAGAATGAAACGGAGAAACTTTTAGGAGCCATACTGATCGTGGAACAACGCACGACGGTGGGGAAGAGCTAAATGTAAAGGTGCGAAACCTTTGTGACCACCTCTGGTTCGAGATGTATGTGAAGAGAGGATAAACTAACACACGGAGGATGCGGGGATATATTCTCTGAGTAGTTTTGCTGTTTCTTTTTCTTCTCGGTGTGACACATATAGAAATACACACACAGCACGTGAAGTGTTCGTTGTTAAACGTGTATATATATATATATATATATATATTATATATATTACTAGCGTAAGATTTGTTCTGCCACACGGTCATCATGTTACAGGTAAAGTGTCAGAAAATAAGCGACAGTCTGGCATGCGTGCTTGACCTCTCAGATACAATATGTTCTTCTTCTTCCTTTTTTTTTTTTGTTCTTTTTCATTTTTACTCCGTAAAGTTTCGTTCGTTCTTTTTTTGTTTAGCTAGTTTGCGCTCCGTAAACGTGTACCTAGGTGATTCTCGTCGAAATTCCCTAACGAAAACGAAATTACACGTCTCACGTGTATTATAACTCCTCGAGAACGGACTGTGCGTGTCTCGAAAGAAAAGCATTCTACTCGTTTCTTCTTCTTTAGCCCCTCTGCGTGTGCTCGTTTCTCATCGTCACCATGGAATATGTCAATTAGGAATGGGCAACGTAACGACTACGAATGCATTATCACAAGGTACGCAGAAGCGTATGAACGCCGAAACGAAAGAAAAATGAGACGAATCGAGTGTGCCTCACGCTGCTAATACGTTCCCGAGGAATCACGCACGTTTCTTGCCGCGATCGAGACTAAAATCGTCGAAACTGGTTGATCTTATTATCTAAAAATCGAGCATAAATTCCTTTCTACCACGTGAGTTTTCGAGACGATACACTCCCTTGATTTAGACAACGCCATACTCCGCGGATCACATGTAATATGTATATCTACAAAACGTTATGATATGATTACAAGACTCCTAGCTGCTTATTATCTACGTTCACGGTGTCGTAATTTCATTATTTCGCAATTTCGCCTCGCGCGTTAGGTCCTGCTCGCTAATTTTAAAACCGAAATCCCTCGAGGATAAAAACAGTGATGTAATCCGTTATTCTAGCCTTGAAACTTATTTCCTTTGTAATCGTACATACATACATTTATATATATATAGTTACACATTAGAGACGACGAATAATAGCGATAATAATAATAATAATATTAATAATAATAATAATAATAAAAACGATTCTAATACAAGAAAAAGAGAATGTGATGTAACAATTCAGTCCTCCCGAACGTAATCAAACGAAAGTGAAAGAAAAAGAACAGAGAATAAACATGAAACAATGAACTATCGTCGATTAATGCGTCTTTCTCTATTATTTATTTGTTTGCTAATTATCCGCGTTTTTTCTTAATTCCTTAGCTTAGTACCTTTGTTATTCGCGCATCGATATACACACACATATATATCACTCTAAGATTGATAAGCTTCTCGCAAGAAGAAACTTTGGTAGTATACAGCTTTTAAAATCTCGGTTCGAAAATATAACGTTGATAGTGCACCTGACTCGACATAAAATACTGAATAACTTTGTATACTTTTTAAACAACGTCCTTAGTATAAAGTGCTTTGTAGCTTTAAAGATATACTCCAAGGAATTTGTATTTACACACGTATCTTTAAAAGATGTCCATGATCTTTTAACGTTTCGTGCCAGGTCAGCGTTACTACCAGCTTCATATCTTCAACGGCGACCCCTAAAAGTTGTACAATACCGAATTTTGCTAGACGACAACGTACAACGCGTATCCTTTCATTACGAGTTGCACGTTGTTCTTGTTTTTACTCGCTACTTTTTCTCACACGTGTGTTTTGTTTTGTCTTTGCTTAACCTCGTTTACGTCGACAATCAACAAGGATCCTCGCTTTTATATACTGAGCCCCTTAAAATGATATACAACTTATTCCCTAGCTGTATTGTAACAAATATTGCCTCAAATATAAACACTTCTTTTTTTTGTTTGTTTGTTAAATTCCCCTTATTTAAGTTATAATTCTCATTCTTCTTTAGGTCTCTCTCTCGCGCGCGCTCTCTCTCTCACACACGCATTTTAGAAAGGGTACAACGCGTGCTTTAGACCCTTTTTGTATTTTGTTGTTGTTGTTTTTTCTTATATCTTGTTCCTTATTATCTTACGTTACGTATGGCCGAGTAAAGTCTCTATTTATATATTTATTTTAGTAGTCATTTGGTTCGCTTCGAAAAAACACAACTTATTACTTCTTTACCTCGATCATTATTAATATTATTATTATTATTATTCCAGCATGTTTTTTCGCGTTTTTTTCTGTTTTTCTTTTTCAAATCGGAGATCTAAAACCTTTCTTATAAAAACGTCCCGCGGCCCGACAAAATATTGCCGAGGGACCACTAATATATTGTTGTGTCGTCGATTTTCATTGTCTTCAATATAAAATTCAATTCACAGTCCGCGATCTGATCAATAGTGTACGGGGGCGTTTTCGAGGGAATACATAATTAAACTTTCGAGTTGCTCGTCCGTTTCTCCCTTTCACGTATTCCTTCGTCCTTTCGACAGAAAAAAAAAAAATAGAGAAGAAAAATAATGTACACGAGTACCGAGTCCGTCGTCGCAACCTGAACACTACAGCTTTGAGGAAACATTTTCCTTTCCTCCCCGCCATCTTTCTCGTTTCTGTTCCGTTCTCGATGAGAAGCAGGGGACAATAAACGATTCTCGATTCCTCTTATCCACAAACACGCAGCTGGGACGATTACGATATCATCGTTCCCTTTATTTTTGCCATCTTCTATCTCACCCTCTCTCTCTCTCTCTCACCCTCTCACAAAAAGAACCTAGACTCGCGAGAAGCTTCTTCGTGCGACCTTCTATATTCGAGACGAGCTTTCCATTTTTCGCAAGCGGATAAATTGAAGGATCAGAGATTCGGCGACGCGGAAACTAACTTCATCTGACAGACCACACACGTACACACGCACACACGTACACGCACGCACACTCTTTCTCGGAGCACAATTCCAAGCGTTGTAAAATAAAATCTGAACAACGTGAAAACATAAATAGATACTCGTTCGAGGTGCATGTATAGATATCGAATATTATAATATATACACGTACAGAGTATACAAAACAACGACAGACGATAGAGCTATCAGAATCGTAGAACGGTGATTTCGCCTTCTTTGCTGCGCAGCAAAAAACCAAAGATTCTCGCGAGTCGAACGATTTGCATTTCTCTTCCATCGAATTCACGGAGTCTGCATACTCGCGTGCACGATTGATTCAGATCCTCTGAACACTCTCGAGATAATTGTATCCAGTGTGTAGCATCTAATGGTCAATGAGGAACCTCCGATTTATTGGATCCCATGATAAATGGTCAACGAGGAATGCGGTGCACATCGGCTTCGAGATCGTGCAGGTGTCTCGTCGTGCGTCTGCTTCGTTCGCAAGATGGCCTCGCCACGAAACGAACCGGAAAATGGCGTGCCACGAGAACGAACAACGAGGAGTACGCGTGTAAAGCATCGTATACACGCCGTGTGCCAACTCACGGTGTTTCATCCCGCGAGGAACCATCGGTGGAGTCTCGATCGAGCGCCAATGGTTGCCCGCGAAGCGTACTCGTTTGATATGTAAATCCGTGCCGATGAAAACGGGCAGATTCAGACCGTCAGCCTCCAATTTATGTACAAGACAATCCTTCACGATCGATCCTCGTGTCCGGCAGAAAGTTCCGCGAACAGCGGATGAAGCGAATCCTCTCCGTCTCGCGACCACAGCCTTTCCCGTCCTCGTGTCCGTCGACGAGAAGATCCGCCTCGGCGTATTAATACTGACACTTGTAGCAGCGTACGGCTTCGCGGAGTAAGCACGTATACCTGGACCTCGCCAAAGCAACGCAATGATAAAACAACAACGACAGAAGAAGAAACAGAGAACGAAAGAAACGAAGAGAGCAGAGCGGTGATCGGGAAACGCGTAATGCTTCGTCGGTTGTTTCGTCAAGACGATCCTCGATGACCTTCGTGACTGTAGCTCGTCCATGCCGTGTGCCAGCCCTGTCGACGCGATGGATCTTCCGATCTCGTTGGTCCTCGACTCTCGAGGCCGAGCTCCGCCGTTTGATCCTCGAGCCAACCGAATTCTCATCCAGCGACCAGCGTCTGTGATCCTGTTGCCAGTCCGCCAGGACGCGAGGAGTTGAATAAATGTGACCGACGAGACGTCCCCCTGGGTGTTGTCTCGTGGTCCGTGTAGGCCCGCTCCTCTCATCAGTACGGCCAGAAAGTTGGCAACGGAGGCGGTGGCGGAGGTGGCACGGTCGGATACAGAGTCGGGGTGGCGATCAGGACACAGGTAGGCGGCAATGGAGGCGGCACAGGTGGCGGTAATACCGGGGATAGTGTAATCGCTGCGGCTGGGTGCAGGGCCGTGCCCGTCGGGGCACACAACGGGTGCAGGGCGAGAGAGGGACGCTGGCGCTGACGCTGACGCTGCTGGCCCTGGACCTCGCCGTTCTATTCCGAGTCCTGCTGCATTTTGACGTGGCCATTACCGGCGGAATTGCTTGACGTGCTGCCGCTGCTGGGCGGGAAACTCGTGGGTATGGTGCGGGATGAAGAGAAACACAGCTTCATTATGTATGGGAACTTGCCGTCTGAAACAGAAACGATTAGGCATACTTTAAACACCGATTCTTCTTTTCATGCTTCTGTGGGCTCATCTACATTATGCCAACTGCTAGCATTGCTGGTAGGTAGCCGAATTTTTTTTGCTTTGCCTGTAGGTCTGTCATCAGAAGAACACAAGAAAGAAAAGAAATTTTCTTTTTCCAACGACGGACCCGGTACAGGCAAAGTAAGAGACGCATTCGACTGGCAAGACTACAGCCACCAGGCTTAATGTAGATGGTCCCTAAATATCCATGCGACTTTGGACTTTTAGGATCTGAGATATGGCTTTCAAATTCCTGTAGTTCTTTCCAAATTCAGGAATTCATAAAAAAAAAAAACAGTAAAATATTCATACACCTAATTTAAGATACAAAACCTGCACAATGTATTATATTATTAATAACAGTATTTACGATGCAACGACGTGTTAAATGAGCTGCATACAAATTTAACGTTTCTGTTTATTACTTATTATTCATGTTTATACAGTATACACAATTTGCATCAGGCATGAAATATGTGGAGGTATAGATGCATGTAGACATTGTCGCCGCAATTGCACGAAGTTCGCGTTAAGGGATGCAAGAAGTCGCCAAAATAAGCATAACATACTAGGTCAAAATAACTGTTGGAAACAGAGATAGTACTCGGAACTTTAAGTATCGGTAATATATTCAAACGACTCCCGTTTCTGTGCAATACAAGGAGAATCTAATCTGACGTTACCGTTGGCAATGTTGTACAATAATTCTGTGTCAACCGGAAATCGTAGGATTCAGGACAAGTGCATTAACAGATTTACTGGCGCGATGATTATTCGTTGTTGGAGTGCAATTAAATTGCTTTTCACACGTTTTATGAGGATTTAATTGTTACGGCAGAAGAGTCTCCTTTAATTATGTACTACGAAAATGACGAGAGTAAACTATGTTTAATATTTAACAGAATTATGAAGGAAATAAAATTTAAGGTCCTTGGAAGCATTCGTGAGAATTGTGATATAAGAGAAATTTGAGTATTCATGGACTCTCGTTATATTGCCGGGGTTGTCAGAGAAATTATTAGTCGTTTAATAAATTATTATTTTTATAAGACAATTTATATCGTGCAAAACACGCTTTAAATTCTAGCTTTGCATAAGGAGTTTTCGGCACAAAAGTTTTGCTTTATAATAAACTGAACTTTTTCGTAGCACACTGGTGCAAAGTAGAACAGGATAAAGTAGAACGTAGAGGACCGATCGAGAGGTTCTTCTATTTGTGAACAAGATTTGGCAAAGTTAAGTTCAAAGCAGAAGCGCGGATTGAGTGACACAGATATCGATCGAAGTTCAGACGAACAAGAAGAACTTGTTAGATGCTGTCATGTAACGGTTTAATAGATTGAAACTTTGATAGATATCTGGTGTATCTGTTAATTCTGCTGGATCTACTTCCCGTTCTATATTTAGAATCCCACGGTTATCACCTCATATACTCGTGTGTACGACAAGTGAATCAGAGAAACTTCGAAGGAAGATGTATCCTTCAGCCTTTCATTAAAGCGATATTCAAGTAATACGTTCTTAAATTAGTTTGACCGTGTACTTGTGGTACGAGCGAACTTGTTATATATTCAATTTATTTTAGTACAAATTGTAGTTCAAGTCTCTCATTATTTATATCATAGGTTATAATTGTTATTATTATATTATATAATAAATTCTCCTTATACACTAATTGCATATACACTGAATGAATATATTGCATACTATGCACATAATATATGCATGCTATTATGTATCACATATACATATGTAATAAATTTACATAGAAATGTTATTTACACATGTCAGAATGATAACCGAATATCTCGAATAAAAGACAACAAAACTGTAGAAATAAAAGACACTCTCTTGTATAAATAATATTTTAAAGAATGTTATTAAAATCTGAAGGATACTCACTGCTGTTTTCCAGCGCTGTGTGATTGCATTCCATGATGGCGGCTACCGCGATACCGACGCTGCTGAATTCGATGAGGCCGGACGACGATCGTTCCGATTTTAAAGGGAACAATTTCACTGTCGTGGGTGCTTCAATACCGCGTTCGACGAACACACGGTGTACGGTTTCTTCGGTTAAATCTGGGGGTGTGTTGAAAAAGTGGACGATCTTCGAGGGTGGTTGTATTCTATTCTTATTGGCCATTGCTGGATTTAGGAACCTGTAATCAAACGATGAACATTTTCTTCAGCTACTTTCAATTTATATTTTACAAGTACAAAAATCACTAAATATAGTTAAGAGGAATAGCTTGGGAAAATAAGGGAAATTGTGGTAAAATATGATAATGGGAAGAGGAATTTCACTTGTTGATTTTGGGAAATTTTTTGAGACGAATATTTGGGTTGAGATAAGAATTTGGAGAGGTTTGGGGAAGCTTATAAATTCAAGGATATATGAATTTAGGGATCTTGGAATTTGGGGATGTTGAAAATTTGGGGATATTGGAATTTGGGGATGTTGGAATTTGGGGATGTGGGAATTTGGGGATGTGAGAATTTGGGCATGTGGGAATTTGGGGATGTGAGAATTTGGGGATGTGGAAATTTGGGGATGTGGAAATTTGGGGATGTAGGAATTTGGAGATGTGAGAATTTGGGGATGTGAGAATTTGATGATTTGGGAATTTGGGGACGTGGAAATTTGGGGATGTGGGAATTTGGAGATGTGAGAATTTGGGGATGTGTGAATTTGGGAATGTGGACATTTGGGGATGTGAGAATTTGGGAATGTCGAAATTGGGGGATGTTGAAATTTGGGGTTGTTGAAATTTGGGGATTTTGGAATGTGGCAATGTCCAAATTTGGGGATGTTAGAATTTGGGGATGTTGGAACTTGGGCATGTCGAAACTTGGAAATGTCGAAATTTGTAGATGTTGGAATTTGAAAATCTTGAAATTTGGATATCTATTAATTTAGAGACATTAGATATGAGAATCCAGGGATACAAAAGTCTTCAAACTCACAAACGGGAATTTGCGAATCGAAGAATTTGGGGAGCAGAATTTATGAATCTTGCAATTTTGAAACTTGATCAGTGTAAAAGTGAAGAATGTAGACAATCCAAAAACTTGATACAGAAACGCAAAAGTACAAAAATGTCCGACTTAAAATATTGTGAAGTGCATGTACCTTCATGCAACAGAAGTTTACAATGCAGCAGTGCACGTCAAGATACAAAGCGAAGAAATTGTCTTACATGGTAAAAATGTTCCTTGTGTATCTAGACATTTGAAAATGATATTTCCCTAACTTCCTCCGCGCGATAAATTTTTCTCCTTGAAGGGGGCAGTGCCGTGGAGTACTATGTATCATCGGAAACAGATGAATCAAGTTCCGATTCCCATCGGGTTTCGAACGCGTTTCCGACTTTTCCCCCACTCTATATATCTCCCTCTTTCGCTCGACAAGCTTGTAATTAATTTCTCGCGAACAGTATAACAGTGAACGTCAAAACGGAGCCACCTGAATGGCCAGCTTGCGATGAACTTCTCATCGAACAAATATTAAATCCGTAGGAACGCCGAAAGCTCGGAATCTCCGGAAGGAAGAACGTCATTAATCGCTGCGCATTTCTGTTCCGCTCTGCACGAAATGTTTAACCGGTATGCTATATATATAGAGAGAGTCCATCGGCAGCCTCACTCATTAACGTTCATTCAACGATCAGACACGTTTCGAAGCCGATTAGAATTACGAACGACTGTTTGATAGATCGATTTGAGTTTGAAAAGCAAATTGCTCGTCTTTCGTACACTTTTCTTTCGATTCGAATTAATTTTCACTTGGAAATTCTGTTTATTTTGATATTTTGTACAGTGGGGGGATTTCACCGGGGAAAACAGGGGATTTTACTATTTGGACTTTTGGGGATTTTGGGATGTGGGATAGTGGGAAATATAAGAATTTCGGGAGTTGGTGAAAATGAAATTTAGGGGATAAAATTTGGGGATTTGGTAATTTTGTGAAGTTTGAGAATTTGAGGATTTGGGGATATGGGGATTTAGTAAATTTGAGAAGTTTGGAAATTGGAGAAATTTGGAAATTTGAAGATTTTGGGATGTGGAGATTTGGTAAGTTTATGAAGTTTGAGAATTGAAGAAATTTGGGAATTTGAGGATTTCAGGATCTGGAATATAGGCAAACCTAAAAATTTAGTGACTTGATAATTCAGAAATTTCTGGATAAAAATTCTGGTATTTCTAAATATTCGTAAGATAATGTTCGAATAACGTCGGAAAGAGCAAATAACTAGAACAGTTGTGAAGAAGTAACTAGATGTGATTCGAAAACAGGATCAGTTGGAAGAGTGACGGAAACGAGAACCGAAAGTAGAATATTCAACACCAGGTCTTGTTTAACTTTACCTGTTATTCTTGCTTCCCGTGAAATCCTTGAAGCTTGCTGTTTTGTCGGGCAGAATGTAGGGGTTGGTGACGTCCGAGAGGAAAGCCTGTTTCGAGAAACCGAGCTGCAACCTGCCGTCTGTTCCGATCGTCACGTTGTTCAGATTCTGTAAACACCGTTCAACGGCTATGCTGTCGCCCATCTGTATCATCGCGCATCCCTCTTTCGTCTTCAAGAACTTCACCTGTCACAGAACGACGAGATAGCCATTAGCGACTGTTTCGGGTAAAAGGGTCGGTTAGTCGTTTGTGGATGTTTAGGGTGGCTTAGTCTCGTTGTTCGTTAAAATAACGGGGGAACTCCAAATGTTACTTTACTTATATGACTGGTTCAAACACCCCACTTTGGGGGTTGATGAATAATTTAGAAGATATTGATTAAACGTGGTTACTCTTCTAATTTTGATGTACAAGAAATTTTGGTATGTTGAGAACATCTGAACGTTCAATCACCCCATTTTGAGGGTTGATGAAGAATTTAGAAGATATTGATTAAACGTAGTTACTCTTCAAATTCTAATGTGTAAGAAATTTTGTCATCATATAGAGAATATTTGACTGAACGTTCAAACACCCCATTTTGGGGGTTGATGAATAATTTAGAAGATATTGATTAAACGTGGTTACTCTTCTAATTTTGATGTACAAGAAATTTTGGTATGTTGAGAACATCTGAACGTTCAATCACCCCATTTTGGGGGTTGATGAATAATTTAGAAGATATTGATTAAACGTAGTTACTCTTCAAATTCTAATGTGTAAGAAATTTTGTCATCATATAAAGAATATTTGACTGAACGTTTGTCACCCCATCTTGGGGGTAGATGAATAATTGTTTAGAAGATATTAGTTGAAAGTTACTGTTAAAATTCTGAAGTGCAAGAAATTTTGTCATCGTATAGGGAACATCTGACTGAACGTTTGACACCCTATCTTGGGGGTAGATGCATCATTGTTCAAAAAATATTAATAACTAACAGCAGTTACTTCTTACACTTTGAAGCACAAGAAATTTTATCATGTACTGAACACTTGACTGAATATTCTCATACCCTATTATGGGGGTAGCTGCATAATCCTTCAAAGAATACTACTAACTAAAAGCTACTCCTTAAATTTCGAAGTGAAGTTTTGTCCTCATGTAGAAAACATCTTGAACATCATATAGAGAGTATCTGACTGAACGTTCGAACACCCTATGTTAGGAGTAGATGTAATCCTTCAAAAGATACTACTAACTAAAAGTTACTCGTTAAATTTCAAAGTGAAGATTTGTCATCATATAGAGATTGAAACGAGCATCTAAATTTGTGCACAATGATGGAGATACGTGTACCGTGATAAAAAGGGAAAATCGATGAGACGTACCTTTGTAACATTCCCATAGAGGCAGAACAAGTTGAACAGTTTATCGGTGTTGACTTTGTCCGGCTGTAAACCGTAGACCATCATCACAGAGCCCTGTGTACTGGAAGGTGGTGTTTGTCCCAAGGTGGGCACGTAATTAGGCCGAGGTGGTGTGGGATGCAAAGGCTCTCGACCGCTAAAATCACTCTTAATACCATAACGCTCGACGTATGGCTCCGCATACGTTGCTGGCCCATTGAAATTCTCCTCGTAACGATCGTGGCCTGCACCCGGGGGAAAAGTTACCTGTGGCGTGGATCCTGGAAACAAGAGGAACGGAGAGGATGTACGGTGTCCTGCGCCTTGGGGATTTTATTCGCGGCCTCGGATTCCAGGCAACTAATTATGAAAATCGAGCTGTTGCGCCCTTATTAATCATGCTGCGAAATATTAATCGGTCGAATGCTTAACGTGTTGTCGTGTGACACCGACTTTTTTGCGATTACATTGTGCTTTTAACCAGTTATACGTGTCATTTTTGTGGAGTTAATTGGTGGAGGGTTTTGATAAACTATTTCTGTAAAATTTGTCTCCTGTTCAACATGTCGTTTCGTTTAAATTATCTTACGAGGAACTTCTGAAGCTAAATGTAGTTAACTGAACTTGTTGAAGCGAAGTTAGCATATATTTTCACAGTATATTTAATGATATTATTTATTTGTTAAAGAACGTATACACATTCAAAAACAGCTTGATAAGAAATTTTCCAAAGCAACTAAAATTGTTCGATATCAATCAGGAATAGCAAAGGCTTGCGATGGACATTCCGGTGCTTTGATACTTGGTTCAGTACGAAATTGATATAATCGTCGTTAGCAACGGGTTAGCTATCGATCAAGACCACTTCGTTATCGAGGTTCCGTATTGGCTGCTATTCTTTAAACGTGAACTCTGAGATTGGGTTTCGTCTATAGTTTTAGTTCCGATAGCTCACGACATAACTTCGCTACAATTACGATATCGATTTCCTGTCAAAATTCCCACGGTCTTGTTAGCCCCGTCGCAACTTACGGTTAATAACTTCCGCGAACGAAACGGAAATGTGCGTTTCTGTCAACGATTCTAACGAGTTATACGATAACTGAAAATCATTTTTATATTTTTGTAGTCTCTTTATTCTTCGACAAACGAGTCAAAATTACCTGCTTGTACAATTTTATATTCAAAATTTTTAACAAGTTCCTAATTCTTATTGACTTAAATTCTTAACATTGATTTCGTTCTGAACTTGATACTAGATTCGAATAATGTCTATGGACTGAGTTAACTATGAAAATTTTCAATTTTCCCGTAGAAAAATAATTATGACAATTTTTCCGCGCGGAACACGGGAATTAAGGTAATAATCGTCTCATGAATTATTCACGACGATAAAAGGTAAATCGGTGTTCGAAAACTGCATCGTCTGGCCGTGCAATTAGAGGAGGCCAGCTTTTCGCACCGGCACTCGAGGAAAAATCTGTAGCCATCTCCATTCGATGGGCCATCCGTTCTTCCCAATTGCTCCGCTTAATTTCACTATCAAAGAGAAAATCGAGCAGAGAACGAGAGGAAAATAGGGAGAGACTTACCGTACGGTTGGGGTGCGGCGCCGTATCTCGGTTCTGCCAACAGGGGTGCCGGTCTTCCATTTCCGGTTGCGTCGTTTTTGTGTGCACTTGATCCTGTAACAGCACAATGGACAATCGATTATTGATTCATTCTATTGCACGTGGGAAAAATGATTGAAAAGGTTCCATTTTCAGAAAATTATTTTAAAAACTGAATATTAAGAGAATTTAAAAAATCAAATATTAAGAAAATTGTTACAAAATTTGATACTAAGAGGCTTAAGAAACTGAATGTTAAGAAAATTATTAGAAAGATTGAATATTCAGAAAATGATTAAAAAAGTGGAATAAAGAAATCATTGAAGAGGTAGGATATTAAGAAAATTATTTTAAATTTAATATCAAGGAAATGGTTAAAAATGTGAAATATTAAGAGAATTGTTAGAAAATTGAATATTAAGTGAATTATTGAAAACATTACATATTAAGAAAATTATTAATAAAGTGAAATATTAAGAAATGTAATGGAGACCGCGGAACCTTTGGACAGTTTAAATTTGCCGCCTTCACCCCTTGTACTTTGACGAGTCTCCTGCGCGCGCAGTTCAAATATGATAAATCTTATTCAAATTTTTAACACGCTTCAATTTGAGGTTCAAATGCAATTATGATTTACATAATGAAGGATTACTGAATATGAAGTAGGCATATTTTAATTTTCATTGTTCGTATTCATATAGTTAGTTCTGACTGGCGCAGCTGACGAATTGTATAGTAATAAAGTTTGTAATTTAAAAAAGATATCTTGTGAATGGGTCAAATGTTTGGTAGTGCCGATGTTAATGACAAGTAGTTTAAATAAGAATATAATTGAACTAGAATAATTTCTATTTAATATAAAATAATTAAAATAATAATAATTTCTAATTAAACCAGAATAATTAAAATGAGAATAAATTCTAATTAAAATAGAATAATTAAAATGAGAATAAATCCTAATTAAAATAGAATAATTAAAACGAGAATAACTTCTAATTAAAATAATTAAAGTGAGAATACCTTCTAATGAAAGTAATAATTTCTGACTCAACTTTTCCAATCAAACTCTTGACCAATTATTTTTCACCTCAACACGAATCAATCAGAGAAACACATACATTAAAATATTCTCCATCCGTCACAATATCCCTATGCAAAACTAGGGAACCTAGGAAAGTTCTATAAAGTCAGAGCAACAAAATGACCGTGAAGAAAGGTGCATTCCGAAATGAAGATGCATCGTCCTCGACGGATCGCATCGTCGAGTGTCGGCACGCGATATCGAATATTCGAAATCAATATAGGTTACAGCAAGCTGGTTGTATCAGCGAGGTTGGTGCACCAACACTTGCTTTAAAGGCCACGTTTCAATACACACCCACCTAGACAACCGTGTACGTAATGCGGTTTAATATAGACCAATTGTATACGGTTGGTTTCGGTGGTGAAGCACCAGAGATTGTATCTCGAGGCGACAGGCAACAGCAGGCCGAACGAAAACATCTGACATACGAAAGACAGTATCTAGGAACCGTGCTACCTGCTTGCCACAAGATGACGCGACACTGAAAGAAATGCAGCTGTGATTTAATCGAGAAGTACATTTGAGACTAGCTTTATGCATATTTTCGACAGTGATTGTGTGTCGATTACATCCACAATTATACAGGGTGGCTAAGAGGACATACTGTAAGTGACATTTGAAATGAGCACTCATGTGTACTTCTGTATTTATACCTCTTTTATCTTGGACACCCAGTATCAAAGCGGGGAAAGACTTAACACCTTGTCATACTTTGATAATTCTACAAGGTATCAAGTGTTACTCCCTGAAAGGGGTGGTACAAGACGTAATAATTCAAAAACGAAGCTTCAAACCCCATTTTTGCAAAGGAAGATCTTGTTCAGAATCCACTACCACCCCTTTCAGAGAGTAACATTAGTTACGAGACGCCCTGTATACTTTCTGATTGTTGCAAATGATTATCAAACACGTCACATACACAATTACCCCTAAGCTCCTAAGTTTAACCTGCCCCCCCCCCCCCCCTATTTCCCCGTGACTACTTTGTTTCGGTTATTGACACTCAAATCAGACTGGTTTATTTCGTGTAACTATTTTTAGAGATCATTTATAGAAGAAAGTAGACAGTGTTCTTAGTATTATGCTGAATTCTATGGCTTCGTTTCTTTTTTCTTTAATCCTTTCACTGCTATGGCTGACTATGTACAGGGTGTACCACTTAAATCTGACATCTTAGTACTAGATATACTTTATAACCGAATTCCCACATACCCAAATCCCTAAATTCTCGTATCTACCAATTCCCATATCCTCATATTTCTACATCCCCAAATTCCCATATCCTCAAATTCACACAACCCCAAATTTTCATATCTCCGAATTCCTACATTCCTAAATTTCTACATCCCCCAATTTCCACGTCCCCAAATTCCCACATCCCTAAATTCTAATATCCTCAAACTCCCACATTCCCAAATTCCCACATCCTCAAATTCCCACATCCCCAAATTCTCATATCCCCAAACTCTCACATCCCCAAATTTCCACGTCCCTAAACTCTCACATCTCCAAATTCCCACATCCCCAAATTCTCATATCCCCAAATTCTCACGTCCTCAAATTCTCATATCTCCAAATTCTCACATTCCCAAATTCTCACATCCCCAAATTCTCATATCCCCAAACTCTCACATCCCCAAATTTCCACGTCCCTAAACTCTCACATCTCCAAATTCCCACATCCCCAAATTCTCATATCCCCAAATTTCCACATTCCCAAATTCCCACGTCCTCAAATTCTCATATCTCCAAATTCTCACATTCCCAAATTCTCACATCCCCAAATTCTCATATCCCCAAACTCTCACATCCCCAAATTTCCACGTCCCTAAACTCTCACATCTCCAAATTCCCACATCCCCAAATTCTCATATCCCCAAATTTCCACATTCCCAAATTCCCACGTCCTCAAATTCTCACATTCCCAAATTCTCACATCCCCAAATTCTCATATCCCCGAACTCCCACATCCCAAAATTCTCACATCCCCAAATTCCCACATCCCCAAATCCTCACATCCCAAAATTCACACATCCCAAATTTCTCACATCCCCAAATTCTCAAATCCCAAATTTGCAAACTTCTTATTGTATTGAATAAAAATTTAAATATAAAAGACATCCAAAAAGAGTGAAAGTAATCTCAGAAAGACCAGAAATCTATTTGAACAGCCCTAAAACAATAAATACCTAATTAAAACAGTAAAATATAAATAATAAAAACTTGACCAGTTTTCATATTCAACAACTAATAGAAAACGATTCAGTGCATCGCCCCGGGACACAAGATACGAAATTGACATGCAGGAAGAACAGTCAAGTCGCACAAATTGAACGCAAAGCCGGTAATCCAATAAACGGCCTCAGCAGATTCGCGTAATTCGTTACAAACATCATAATAAATAATCCTCGGGGAAAATTACTATCGTCGAATTGTCCATGGAATATTTCCAAGGGAATTAAATCACTGAAAACGTAGGAAACATCATAACAACCCGTAAGAGAGCATAAACTCGATATCGCAGAGCTCCATCGTGATAAATTCAGACGTCCAACAAATTTAGAAACGAACGATCATACAATTATCCAGTTGAAGAAACAAACTATTACAGCAGAGCAAATAATCGTGCAATGACGTCAACTGTAAACCGTCGTAAATACTGTCCATTCACGCCGGAAGAGGGAAACGGGTTAGAAAATCAAGTATAACCGAGTGGTTATGCGAAAATCAACGTTAACACCGTCGAATCTCCCATGGGATAGCTTGTGATTTATGATCCTTTCTGCAGCATTTCGTTGGTCGATCCCGATTTCCAAATCTTCGCCAACTGAAATATTTCGCAGAGCTTTCACTATCGATTATCGATACATCATTGTTATTTACTGCATCGATAATATTCGGATGTCGTTGATGAAAGTGGGCGTCGTTTGATTGCAAATTTAAATTTTGAAGGGTATGAAAATTGGACAATTTTTCTTTCGGGTTTTAGGAACTTGATTTCAGAATGTAGGAATTGGTGGTTTGGAATTTTGGAAATTTGGGTGTTTGAGAGAAATTTGGAAATTAAGTGTTAAGGAATCTATTTTACGAAGTTGGGAATATGAGAATTTAGAAATTTTGGGGGTTTGGGGATTTGGAAGTTGAGAAGTTGGGGAAATAAGAGGTTGGAAATTTGGAGATTGAGGGATCTATAAATTTAGGGAGTTGGAAATTTTAGAAATTTTGGGAGTTTGAAAATTTAGAAGTTGGGAGCTTAAGGGGTTGGAAATTTGGGAGTTTGAAAATTCACAAGTTGGGGAATTTAAGGGGTTGGAAATTTGGGAGTTTGAAAATTGAGAAGTTGGGAGCTTAAGGAGTTGGAAATTTGAAAATTTCAGCATCTGGGTGAAAATTTAGAAACACAAGTATTGGAAAATTTAGAAATACAAGAATTTTGAGAACTGAAAAATTGGAAAATATCGAAATTCAGGAATTTAAAGATTCAACAATTTCAATATTTAAAAATCTGAAATTTAGAAACCTTCGCCTATTCTTACAATATAAAACAGTTAAATGACCGTCTCACAAGTGTCCTAACAAAATACGTTAATATGTTATCGTGTATTTATTTTTCAACTCCACGTTTAATCTCGAGCTAGTATGCATTATACACCAGATTCAGCATTAAATAAAGATTCCTTCGTAGATTGAACCTTCGTACGATCACTTTTCCCGATTTAAGGATGCTATTATCGGCTGGCCGGAAGCATAGATATACTGTTCGCGGTCGAAATCGCCCGATAGAGTATCGATTCCCCTTTCTACTGAATTTTCACCTAGCATCAATCAGAAACTCCGAGAGAAACTTTCGAGGACTCTATAAAAGTTGATGTCCGCACATCCGTTTGATGTTTATACTCTCGAGTCTCGAGTGGCTTGATATATGGCACTTCGTACAAAAAGCTGCGAGATTATTACGCTAGAGTGAGTAAATTTTAACTTTATACTATTCGCTTCAACTGTTATTCGTGAACTTTTCACGAAAGATACTTTTAATTTGATTTTATGTCGCTGTTGACATTTTTATGCTATGTGTTTGATATCGATGTGTGGAGATTTTAGTATATCGGTGTATTTTGTCAATGGTTCAGGTTTAGCAATATTGAGTATATTGAAAATATATTGACTACACATGTACATACAAAATTTGATAAAATCATTTATAATAAAATAAGAATTTTGCAATTGTAGATTAATAGTACGAAATTTTCAAATAAGAAGGAAGACAATTTGAGATGTACAAATTGTCATTGAGATACAGAAACTTCATGAATTTCTAAATTTTAATTTTGTACAGAATAGAAATCATGGAGAAGTTATTGACAAAAAGATTAATTGCAAAGTTTATTCGACACAGAAGTCGGTGAAAATTGTGGATAAAGAGTGTAAAATTCTGAAAGTGTCGATGTTCAGGAGCAACGAACATTTTAATAACAGAGCTACAGAAACATCGAAGCAAATTTAAACGTACTCGAGGAACTGTACACCCGGGTCATATAGAGACTCTTACAAGTCCATGAAACTCGATATTGGCAGTTGTAGGTCTCGCCAAGGACCTTGGAGATTGCGATTTTGGATATCCTGTTCGACGGACAAACGTTTCGTTATTACCTCGTCCAATTTCTCCATTTTGAATCCGCAAACGCACCGTGTTTCGGCTGACTTTGAACTACATTCTCAATGCACACAATCCATTTCGACGCTGGAACTTTCTCGTTGGAAATTTTGACAAAAATTGTTTTCAACCTCAAGATTAATTTTGTAAATTTGCCGATTTAGTCTGACAATTTTATTTTGTCAATTTTTTTAAGTCCGATAAGGGATATAATAGTTTATATATTAAAAAATTGCAGAATCTGATGAAGAGTGGCCAGATGTGACTAACAAAAAATATTGGCTAGAATTGGGTCTTCCTGCTACTGAATTAATTTGAACCTACAAATACGAAAGAACGAAAAACCATAAAACTGTATCACCAAATAAATTTTCAAGAGTTTGAATACGGAAAGCACTGGTTTGTCAAACCCCATAAACACGAAGGTTCCTGATTTCGCACTCCACCATGAGACTAATGATCCATTACCTTCTATAACGTGGCCTGTAACTTTATAAATTGCCCTACGCAAACCCTTCGGGGACCATTAAAATCGGATATTGGAACCGACGGCTTCTCAGGTAGGATAACGAAATTCTGACATACGCTGCAGACGGCTATATTGCCTCGGCTTTAATGGAAAACGTTGGGTCAGAAACGGCGAAAAATTGATTGCTTCCTTGGACGAGGCAAAAACTTGCCCACCTCGATATTAAGTAACTTAATTCGTGCGGTGCATAAGCTTTCAGGATAATAAAGGAACGGAAATGGGTAACGGTGCTTGGAAAACTTACGTAATAGAACTTGCCGTTCATTTTCGAAATTTAATCATCGAGAAGTTTTATTATCCCTCATGAAAATGTAATACCGGGGGTAAAGATTGTACTTAGACGTAAGGGTGATGTTAATTTTATTCATTTCAGAGTTTGATCATTTAATTTTAGTGTTTGATTCTTTAAAAGAACACGAGCTGGGATAATATTTGGAAAACTCAAAAGAGCATGAAAGCGTTCTTAATTAAAGATATTACTCGAGTCTATTTGATGACTAATCGAGTGAAGGTACATTAACTGAAATAATACTTGAAGAAAGTGGAGCATAAAAATATTCTCACTAATTACATCATTTATCTAAGGGAAAATAAAGTTACATATACCGAACTGGGGTCTGAAAGAACTATAATTACACGATCACCAGAACTCACATAAAGTGGATCGTATTTTCTAGTAGATAACCCATGATCGAGGGATCCAGGGGTCTAACATCCCCAATGTGTCGCCGAAAACACCCTCCTAATTGCAACAGCGGTTGACTGGAAAAAAGTTGCAAAAAGTAGGGCATGTTTTTTACGCACTGAGCAACAACTGGAGGGTTTGTCCTCTTTTTCTGCAGGAAAGACCCTAATATTAAACTTTCACTAGGTGATAAATAAAGGAAAATGGTAGAACTTTGGTTCAATTGTCGAACGCAAATCATTTGTTGGTTCACAAAATTAAATTTATTCAGAATGATAAGCTAATAAACAACGATACACGATATTTGTTAGGAAATAAAAGAAATTTGTATATTTCAGATACAGTTCATGTTTCAGGCATATTCATCTAGATGTTTAAATACTGCAATTTTAGTGTTCCAACAATTATGAATTTTCAATTTCTACATTTTTCTAATTTTTAATCTTCAAATCCTTATATGACTTCTTAAGTTTTTTTAATTTTTAATCCTTCAAGTCCTCAAGTTTACAAGTTTAGAAATTCTTAAATGCCTCAATTTTTAAATTCTCTGATTCTCAAACCCTTAAATTCTCACATCCCCTCATATCTCCAAATTCCTACATCATCAAATTCTCATATCTTCAAAATTTCCACATTCCTAAACTCCCACATGTCCAAATTCCTACATTCCCAAATTTCTACATCTCCAAACTCCCTCATCCTAAAATTCCCACACACCCAAATTCTCATATCTCTAAATTTCTCACATCCCCAAATTCCCATATCCCCAAATTCTCATATCTCCAAAGTTCCCACATCCCCAAATTTTCACATCCCCAAATTCTCACATCCCCAAATTTCCACACCCCCAAATTCCTACACACCCAAATTCTCATATCTCCAAATTTCCACACCCCCCAATTCCTACACACCCAAATTCTCATATCTCCAAATTTCTCACATCCCCAAATTCCCATATCCCCAAATTCTCATATCTCCAAAGTTCCCACATCCCCAAATTTTCACATCCCCAAATTCTCACATCCCCAAATTTCCACACCCCCAAATTCCTACACACCCAAATTCTCATATCTCCAAATTTCCACACCCCCCAATTCCTACACACCCAAATTCTCATATCTCCAAATTTCTCACATCCCCAAATTCCCATATCCCCAAATTCTCGTATCTCCAAATTTCCCACATCCCCAAATTCCCATATCCCCAAATTCTCATATCTCCAAATTTCGACATCCCCAAATTCCCATATCCCATATAAAAATCGTAAAACTCTAAAATACCCAAAATCTCAAATCCCAAACATCCCAAATCTTAACGGACCTTCTTCCATCAATCACATTCTTGGAACAAGCCTCGTAATCTGCGGTCAAACAAAACAACAGTGAAACAGAGAGCAATCGATTGTCTAACGATTTGACCATGTAATCAGAAATGCATACGTCACGTCGTTTCGAATCGAAGTGTACACAATGCGACCAATCGTAATCACTATCCTCTCTGTGGTTAATTAATAACGTCACGCGTATGTACGTACTAACTCATAGCTGGTAATCCTCCACTATGAGCTGTGTCTCTCTGTTTCTGTTTCTGAACAGCCCCAGGTACTTCCGCTTGCGACCTTCGTGCTTTGACAAATTACTATTGGCTGACCTATTATAATTAATATTGCGTGTAACGATTTACTCTAAATACACGTGGACGTTACACGTGACCACGAAACGTGTAACATTAATTTTCAGTACACCAAATTTACTGTAAATTCAAAAAGCCCGCCCATAAAAATACAGAGATTCAGTATCAAGAGATTTAATATCAAGAAGAATTTTGGCCCACAGATTGTTCTCAAATCAAGTGAAAAATGACTGAAATTAAGTAGAAAATTTACTAAATTTATCATACGAAACAATATTAGAACCCGTAATTTACTAGAAAATTTGTAACAACGATTTTCGAAAAAATTCAACCTGAATTTGAATAATCGAATTCACTGAAAAGCAAAGAGAATTTATACAATTTACAAGCATTAACAGCAGAGAATTTATCGAAGGTAAATTTAACGAAAATACAAATTGCTGCTTTCACCGGTCAATCGCAGAGGAGTATTTCACGCGAACGAAAGAGTATTAACGCGTTACATCGATTCGAAAGGATTAACCACGCGAAAAATGGCGCTGGCACGAGGCTCGACAAAAAATAAAGAGTTCCATTCCGAAATGGTGATGTATAACGCTTGTATCCCGGCTGTCACGTTCCGTGACGTGTGGAGGTCCGAATCCGTGCACGGATGTTTGGGGATCGATAATAAACTGCACGATCGAACGGACACAGACAGAAGAGTCTGCTCGGTTTTGTGCGCAACGTTCGATAAGCATCGTGGATAGAAACCGATCCGGCGGTTTTTGCTATCGGTTGTATTATCAGGAAACGGTGATCGATGGCGCGTCAATTTGTTCCGGAAGAACGATGGCCGGCTCTCTTCGCGCGGAGATTAAAAACTCGGGATTAAGAAAGTTCCGTTACGGATTCGTGACTCGATTCGTAGCCCCAAACTTTTTAAAGTTGGAACGATGGTTCTTCAACAACTTGCAGAATTATTACCTTTTTGTGTTAACATTCTTGCACTATTTGGACGAGTTTGCACTAGTTTGACGAATTTGCACTATTTTGCCGAGTCTGACGCACTCGTACTTTAGCTGTGATCAATTTTACGCAATTTGGAGTCCAATTATAATTTACATAGTCAACGATTGCAAAATATCAATAACATTTCAACGCTCTTTATCTGTTTTGTAGCTGTGATTAGTTAGCTGACGCAGCTGACAAAATCATAGTGCAAGGGGTTAATACAAAATGGCAGTTACAGAAAACTCTGATTTTGTGACACAAACCGATGACAAATGTTCTCAAAAATAATTACGTGTATTTGAAGCAGGAACTACTTAATCGTTCAGTAATATCCACACTAGTTAACAATCTGACAATGAAAAGTATAAAATAATAATTATATCAATACGAAGCTTCAATCAGTTTTGTTAATATTAACAGAGAAAGATAAAATATTAATAAGACAAAATGACTGTTATAACAATGATTCAGAATCTCTAAAATCTCACAAAATTTGACGACATAAAACTGTCGAATGAGTGCTTAAGCACTTTATAACGCACTTCACGTTAAGTAGCACTTACATCAATTTAAATGAATTGCAAATTGCTACTCGTCTGAAGTAATTTATTAATTAAGGGGTCCAGTGCGAAAAGGAGCTATGTGGCGATCAAGACTCTCATGAATAGTTCAACGAAAATTATCTGTTTAGATAATTTGTAATTTTATTTTAATCATCAGGTAAATAACTGAACAAGTACTAAAATTAACACAAAGTACAACAATTTTTCAATACCTAGTCCTGTAGCTCCCGTTCATAGTGGATCCCTCAATTGCAATAGAAAGAAAAAGAAATTTTATAATCGAAGAATTGCTTACACACGTAATAGTTACAACAATAATAGTATGCTGGACCGTCAGCATAAAAGTAAAATTGAATCACGTAAAAGCGTACACGAAGAGAATGAGTTGACGGTGCAGCATAAAATGTAGGAATCGCGTGATTCAGGGAATACCAACCTCAAAATTTGTAAAACAGATCACAGAGACAGAGAGGAAGAGAAAGAAACATAGGTGATACATGTTTTATACACCGTTTCTTTAGCGTGTGACTTACCGTGATCAACCCCCGCTCTCTCGAGCTCTCGAGATACACGAACGATTTAGTCCGCGTGTTCACGGACTTGTAATCACTCTCGTCGAAAGTAGTAGTAGTAGTAGTAGTAGGTAGTAGTAGTAGTAGTAGTAGTAGGGGAGAAGGTGTAAGAGCCGTAGACCTGCCCTAAGCCCCAACATTCTCACCGGGCCCTGACTCGGTTCCACCGTGAATCCATCATCACCGTCAAGTGAACAACGCGTAGGCTGCATCTGCACACAGACAAACATTCCAACATAACAACCCCCATGTTCTTGTATCCATGTTTGGACGTTCTCCTTCCGTCACAATTTATCGTTCTTAGCTTTTCTATCACGGTTTACTCGTTACTTTCGTGTATCTCTGCCGACACACATCGTCCGGGCCTCTCCGGTCCCGTTTGCGTATACACTCGTACATATACGTATATACATACACACATATAGATACTTTGTTACTTTCGGTTGATGTTGTGCTTGTTGTTGTTGTTGTTGTTACTGTTTGTTTTCCTGCTGGGGGGGATAATGGGGTACGTAGTACGTACGTCGTGTATATATACACATACATGTGTGTCTTTTCCTCTCTTTTAGGTTAGTCTTATATTACACAAGTCGGTCCCGTTTCTTCGACGAATACATATATTATATACGACGTATATAATATATATATTTCCTTCTCAACAGTGTGCGTAACAGGCGACAAGAAAAGGGTATGTATACGTGTACAGACAGAAGTAGATGCAAGAGACAGATAGAAAGAATATATATACATCTTTTGTTTGTTCTCTGTTCAGAAACGGGTAAACGACAAGGGAATGTTGTATATTCTGATTTCTCTCGGTGGTGACCGGAGTAGGTGCATCTTTCCGAGAATCTTCGACTTTCATTTTTGATCTTTTTTTTTTTTATAATTTCTGGTAACAGTGGTCGATCGAATGTTTGTCTGTGAGTGCACTGGTAGCCATTGCGAGAACGTTGTGGTGGTGAGCATTTAATATACCGGAGGGTTTTATGCGACATATTTCGCTTTGCCGAGGGGTTGCAACCCCGACTTTGTTAAAGTTATCGGGCACTCGGTGGTTGTGGTGGTAGTGGTGGTGGTTATGTAGAAAATTATCTGACGGTTTGCGTCCCGATGACTGGTGAAGGTATCCCGGCAGATCTACGGCGTATTTTGTGTGATAGTACCGGATTAATCTTATGTTCATGTTGTTCGCCTGTTGTTTCTGTTGTTACTGTTTTCTGTTAAACAATATATATATATCTGTTCATGTGACTGTTCACGGATGTCTGTCGTTTTCTGTGCTCCCATAAGGTTCATCCTAGAACGCCTCTCGTTTCGTTCTCTCTCTCCCTCGGGTTCTTGACACCTGCGATCTGAGTATTTAGCATTTTTCCGGCGTATCCTCGTGTCGTGTGTACGAAGAATGCGTGAATCTTCCGGTCGTTGATAGCGAAACGGATCGTCCCGATTAACGAGCTGAACGACAGAATATTATGCGGAGGGGTCGATCCGGAGATAGAAAACGTACCCGGCAGTCCCCCAGGAATCGGGGAGGTGGCACTCTATCGCGATCGACGTGGATGTTCGCCGACGGAGAACAAGAAGCGAAGGAGAGGAACGGCGAAGAAAGATAAGGAGACGGGACAAGAGAAGAGATATCGGGCCGGGTTTCAAAGCGTTTCCCCACCGATAACGGAATTCATTTCCCGTGTTCGAGAGCTTCGATGGCCCCGAGCAACCCCTGGATTTTTCAGGGCTCCTTCGTCTTGATTAACTTCGACACTCGACGAACCGCACCACTCTGCGATCGTATCCTGTCGCGGAAGAAGGAGCTAGGCGCGAAGGGCCACGATACCGGTGTCGACGTCAACCTCTTTCAATTAGTTGGATTTTCTCTACGAACCGCGAGACTATTCGTCCGACTAATTGACTTCGAAACGGGAATACGATTTTCTCAGATCCTGCTTTTTACATTTTTCTTTTTAACTGTTATTTTTAGAAATAAATTTACTTTCTTGGAAATTGCTCGAACTGATCTAATTAACGAATGGAATATTTAATAGAATGAAATTCTTTCGTACAAATTTATTATTAATCTCATATTGTGTTTGTAACAATAAAATCGCAATTATATTTTAAAATCTCCCCTTTGTAAGAGAACAAAACTTCACGAATTAAAACAGTTCTCATTTTAAGAAAGATTTAGCAGTTAAAACTGACACTGAATAATTTCAGCAAAATTTAGAAATTCATTTTAATCCTGTCAATTAAAATTAGAAATTTATGGGAAGATACTAGAAATTCATTGTCGATCTAATATTTATTTTGACAAGTTGCATAAAGTTTGTTCAAATTTTACTTGATCGAATTTGCATAAAATTTGCGTTTTACTTTAATACAGTACTATGTGATGAACATAATGGTGTTAGATTCATAAATTGTACTAGAAGAAATAATTGCAAATATTAAAACTGAATCGCTAACTGTATTTGACAATATTATAAAAGTTTCTGATAATCTGAATGTGAAATAAAAATTTGAGGAAAAACATAAAAAGAATATATCTAATGATTCACGAGATTAATCGATATGAACAAAATTTTCAGTTGTATCGTGGTCAAAGACATTCAAATGTTTAACAAATTTAACTACTCAAAAATTGACTTAAAATTAGCAACTCAACTTACAAAATTTACATGAAAGATTAAATTCATCAAAATTTCATAGAATACTCTGTATGCGTCTATGAAATATATAAAATATCTGTATACGAAAAATAATGTACGGATCATGTTTTAGTATAATTGACTCGAATTTTACGTTCGAAAAGAGTGACGACAATCGTAGCCCTTTGATAGGAGTCCATGAAGGAGAACAGGTAAACGGAAAACGAGACGCCCTAATAATGCTAAGGCTTAACTACTGGTTGCACACTACGCTGCAGGCCGCGTAACTCTCTTTATATCGCATTCTCGCAGATGCACGCAGCTGGCATGATCGAAAGGGATGAAAGAACGCGTGTAAAGCTTTCGCTGTCACAGCCGTGTGTCACCGTCGAGACGAGATTTGTCGAAACGTTTGTACGGTTTCCGTTTGCTCGTTAAAACGCATCGTGTTGCTCGAATTTCATCGGGTAACGAACGAGTTCCCCCCATTCGATTTTCGCGTGTGTAATTTTAGATATTAGCGGAGGGAACTATGTTCGATTAGTTTGACGTGCGAGTTTCGGCGAGGAAAGTGATGTTCATGGTTTCCTCCACGATTCTGCGGTAATTCTGAGTTTCGAAGCATTGTGTCTATGTCGGATTTAATGGCATGTTTCGATTAAGTGAAAGTGTTGCCAAGATTGAATTCCAGGAAGAAAGCTGATGAGACAGTTTTAATCGACTTCGATGTTTAAAAGTTTTGTACAAAGATGCATTGTAATGAGTTTTCTGTTTTAGACTACTATGCAAAACCAAATTTATTACAATATATAATTAAATAACAAGATATTTTAGCTAAAGCTATTCAAAATCTTATAAAATTTTCTGAAATTTTTGAATTAGAGAAAGTTGAACCATTTAAAATACAGAATTTTATCGAAAGGGTCATTCAGAATTTTCTAAATTTTTCAATAAATCAAAGACAACCCCTTAAAGTTTTATCGTATGATTAAAAATCTTCAAACTCAACTTTTTAAAACCCTTAATCGTTCAAATTGACCCCTTACCTCGTCATAAATATATTAAATTACATTAATACTAAATCGAGTACCACTATCAATAACAATTACAAAAAAATGCACAGTAACAAAAATAAAAACAGTGAAGGTAAAAATAATAGTGGTGTAACTAATTAAACGAAAAACATTCGCAAACTATGTCAGTGCTCATTTTCATCGCAGCATTCAACGAGTAAACGTCTATAACAATTCTAGAATATTCGACCATTTGCAAGGCAAAATATCAAAACTGCTCTCTAAGCTAATTCCGTTCACGTTCCAGCAGAAAATTTCTACAAACAAGCGCAGAGGATTCAGGCAATCGAAAAACGTTTCGTTCCTCGAACGTTTTACGGAAACAACGAAATCGAAACGAAACAGATGTCCCGCAGGATTAAAACGATCGACGACGTTAAAGAGTAAACTTCCGGTCTGGTGAAGAAACCAACAGTTTCGTTCAGGAGATCGTTTCATTTCTGGAGGGAATTCCAACAGGTTCGAAATGCAATTCCGGTTGATTCCGTGTTTAATTAAGCTCGACGGAAATTCGCCAGATTTTTAATTATATTTATAGAGTCACGTAATTGGAATCATTTATCTATTTGGTTCAAGATAGAGTCTGTACAAAATGTCTACTTTTCTGTTAGATACTGAAAGTTTTATAGGTATTTTAGGGACAAAAATTTGAAATATACGCTTTTGTATATGTTAGTTTGCAATTATTATGTTATAGAAATCTTATATTGAAAAGTTTGAAATAATTTAGTTAATACAATTTTATATTGTAAAGTTTGAAATGATTAAATTACAGCAATTTTGTACTGCAAAGTTTGAAATAATTTATCTAATACAATTTTATATTGAAAAGTTTGGAATGATTAAATTACAGCAATTTTGTACTGCAAAGTTTGAAATAATTTATCTAATACAATTTTATATTGAAAAGTTTGAAATGATTAAATTACAGCAATTTTGTATTGTAAAGTTTGAAATAATTTAATTAATACAATTTTATATTGAAAAGTTTGAAATAATTTAGTTAATACAATTTTATATACACCAGTTTGAAATAATTTAATTAATACAATTTTATGTTGAAAAATTTGAAATAATTTAGTTAATACAATTTTATATACAGCAGTTTGAAATGATTAAATTAATATAATTTTATATGCAGAAGTTTGAAATGATTAAATTAATATAATTTTATATGCAGAAGTTTGAAATAATTTAGTTAATACAATTTTATATACAGCAGTTTGAAATGATTAAATTAATACAATTTTATATGCAGAAGTTTGAAATAATTTAGTTAATACAATTTTATATACAGCAGTTTGAAATGATTAAATTACAGCAATTTTATATGCAGAGATTTGAAATAATTTAGTTAATACAATTTTATATACAGCAGTTTGAAATGTATAAATTACAGCAATTTTATATAGAAAAGTTCGAAATGACCACAATTTAAAATAGAATAAAAGTGACCTACATAAAGCAAACTCTGCCCCAAAAAATCAATACATATCTTCGAGTTATATCACAGCAGAAAAAAATAGAATTCCACACCGAAATCTTTTAATCCGTAACCAAATTTGAGTTATAACCCGTCTTAATTTGATTCACCCCGTGAACCGTGATACCGAAACTACGCTTTCCTTATCAATGCACACGTTAATTGAAGTGAAGTTTGACTGGCTTAATTGCCGTTCTGTACAGATATCCGAGGCTCTCGAAATTCGCGTCGTGCAGATAACACCGGAAGAATACAGCTCGAATGTATGTCCGGTAACGACGGAACGAAAGAGGAACGTTGTGTATACACGTTTGTAAAATCGTCCGTGAATCTGCGAGGTTTAATGAAGGAACTTTGATGATGACTTTGTACAACGAGAGTTCTGTTGTGCAACCTTTGCAATACGAGTTTCCTTTATCGACGCTCAAATAATACACGAATTTATTTTTCACGTTAGAATGCAGTTACAAAGAGAATATATCAAACAGATAAAAATTGGTGCATGTAAATTTCTTTTATCCTGACAAACGTTAACAAAGATCTCGATATTTGTTTTGTGTATTATTTCGATTATATAATGTTAAGAACTAAATGAAATATTTTTAACAAATATATTTGTAGATTTTAAAGTTGTTTAATCTGCACAGATTAAAAAACTTGTGTCATAAAAATTTATATAATAAAATATATGATTTAAAAATAATAATTTAATGTAAAAAGTAATGATAAGATTTATTATTGAGTTATAAAGTGTTAACGCTGAAAAGAGCTATGTGTTCCATTTAGAAAATTTTCTCAGTATGCTACTATATTACCAGTACGTTGATAGGTTTCTGATGAAAGTGGTTTTATGAATGGTGATACATTGAGGAAACTTTCAAATGGCATAAGAATCTTCAAGAATCCTATACGATCTCGTATTTCTCGTGAATATGGTCTGGTAGATGATACGGAGGATATATCAGGGATTTTCTAATATCACCGAAGCTGATTCTTTTTTGTTATGTATTTGTCTTGTCAAATCCATAATCTAAAATTTCCCAAATTCCCAAATTTCTTCCTATGCATATATCTCCCTTATCCAAGAGCTCCAATTAGTCCAATTAAAAAATATCACGCGTACGCTCGCTACAACAAAAAGACTCCATCTCTCACACGAAAACTCGTCGATCGACGTATTGTAGATACCGTAGCTAGCAGTAAAGTTTCATCATCATCGTCGCAAGATCTTTCACAAGAAAAACGAGAGGAAAAAGAAATGTCGTAGTTGGCTGCAAGCACGTCCAAATGTTTCCATGAACTGCACACTGCAGAAAGCAATCAAGAAACGTGTCTACATCGTTCTCGCAGTTATTGGCGGAAAAAGCTGAAGCTGAACACCACGTGCGCAAGTAGCCACGAATAAAACGAGCGTTATGGTGAGTTCCATGATAAAAAATACGTAAAGCTGTACAATACGAGGGACGGATCATGATTCGTTTGATGGAAAACTATGGTGAACGATGAATCTTTGAAAATAAACTGTAATCTACGTCATTGTAATCTACATTTATTTTCAAATAGTTATGTGTAATGTGTAGTGGGAATACATATGTAATATGGACACGTATGTGACATGTAATACGAATATATATGTAATGTGAACATGTGTGTAATATGAACACACGTGTAACGTGAACACGTATGTAATATAAACACATATGTAATGTGAACACATATGCAATATGAGCTCGTATGTAATATGAACGCATATGTGATATGTAATATGAACACGTATGTAATATGATTACATATGTAGTATGAACACGTATGTGATATGATCACACATGTAATATGAACACGTATGTGATATGAGCACGTATGTGATATGAAGCATATGTGATATGTAATATGAACACATATGTAATATGGACTCGTGTGATATGAAGGCATATGTGAAATGTAATATGAACACACATATAAAAACAATTATTATGAAATAGTAACATGTGACATGTAATATGAAATATAATTATATGTAATATAAATCTGGTGTTAAAATGCAATATTGCAAATTGTATAGAAGTTTCATATGAAAAATGTAAAGAAATTACTATAAGAATACAGAAGGAATTATTATTACTATATTTCAGCAATACGTGCAGATAGCCTCGACTAGATACGAGAGGATATATCCGTTTCCGTGATAATAGTCTGGTGAAATCAGCGGATATATCCGCTTTTGATGTAAATAGGTTAACATGTTGACTGTAACAGTAGATAATACAGTTATGGACATGTTCAGTACAGTAGATGGTTACAGAGATTATTAAAGATATCGAAGATTATAATTTTAACAATTTAACAATTTACGTGCTTAAATCAACAATTAAGCAAAATGTCCTATTGAAAGTTGTTTTCACTTCTTTCTTTAATTGTTTGATGAAATTACATTAACATTCAAATTTGTATGTTATTTAGAATTATGTGAGAAGTATGTCATTTAGAGTTTTACGTTTACTTTAATTTTTTATTAGACTGATTTTAATATTTTGTGGAGCAATTTGAGTCGATCACGCGCCAACTCATGGGTTGACATCTGTACACAAACATTTACACATCTGCGTATTACAATATTTACATGTTTGCATATTAAAAAGAAACAAATAGCTTTGGCAGACAATTCTAATCCTCGACGAAGGGTCATAAAAAGCGCCATCACGGATATTCCATAGATGGAAATCGTTAGCGCACTCCAGCAATGAAATGTGAACGCAGGTAGAGGCGGAAAGAGAAACGAGAAACTGTTCGATATCTAGTTTAATCGGAAAAGTAGGATAAACTGCTTTCCACGACGAACATTATTTCTCCGTGCACGAACGATATACAGGAAAGGGTTGCCTATTGTATAGGCTGGACGCATTAAAACGCGATGAATAAATTACGGGAACGAACGATCGTCTCGATGACCCTTGTCGATTCTCGATGAGAACGAATTTTTCTTCTCTCCTCGCTTTTCACGTTTTCCTTTTTTGGAACTAAATTAGCCGTTGTGACGGAAATCGGAGCCAGTTTTTGCTTGCGAAATCTGCTCTCTTTAACGTGCAGTCCAGAACCAAGGAATTTTTATCATTTTGTACTTCACTTTTTATTAAAAAGTTTGATTTTTATATTGAAACGTCTCTGTTAAGGCTCCGACGGTATTAGACGATTAAGTTTTAGCGAAATTTATGTAGATTGTTACTAGAATTCAAGCAAAATTGCGAATGTAACAGAAAAGACTAATTTATAGAATACACAACAAATGTATAAGGAACGTGACACTATCTAAAATCTTTTCGGATATTGATTAACTCAGTGCTTATCACTCGATCGTCAAAGAACTCCCCCTTCTCATTCTGAAATCGTCGAAAAAGCA
Source organism: Megachile lagopoda (assembly GCA_036983795.1). NCBI lineage: Eukaryota > Metazoa > Arthropoda > Insecta > Hymenoptera > Megachilidae > Megachile > Megachile lagopoda. The sequence continues at coordinate 9,759,564 of CM072785.1, read as the reverse complement.
AACATCAAACAAATTACCAATAAGATCGACGGAAATTCGATGAGACGATAGATTGTTTTCGATAGCTCCGCAGATTCTCGATTCTAGATATGGTAAGCAATTTTCTTCGCCAGTAATTTTCTTTCTTTGAACGTTATCCTGTTATCATCGGAATGAATATAGGGTATCTACGTAATCATGTCGCTTTAAATTTTACTTCCTAGTTGATATACACCTACTATACTGAAATAAAACGTGTACCAAGCAATACGTGGAAAAACAACGCGTAGAATGTGTAGCAACAACAATGCTTAGAAATACAACGCGTAGCAACGTTAATACGTAGAAATACAACGCGTAGGAATAACAACGCATAGAAATATAACGTGTAGGAATAACAACGCGTGGAAATACAGCGCGTAGGAATAACAACGCGTGGGAGTACAACGCATAGAAATATAACGCGTGGGAATACAGCGCGTAGAAATAACAACGCATGGAAGTACAACGCGTGGGAATACAGCGCGTAGAAATAACAACGCATGGAAGTACAGCGCGTAGGAATAACAACGCGTGGGAATACAGCGCGTAGAAATAACAACGCATGGGAGTGCAACGCGTAGGAATAACAACGCGTGGGAATACAGCGCGTAGAAATAACAACGCATGGAAGTACAGCGCGTAGAAATAACAACGCGTGGGAATACAACGCATGGGAGTGCACCGTGTAGGAATAACAACACATGGGAGTGCAACGCGTAGGAATAACAACGCGCGAGAATACAGCGCGTAGAAGTAACAACGCATGGAAGTACAGCGCGTAGAAATAACAACGCGTGGGAATACAACGCATGGGAGTGCACCGTGTAGGAATAACAACACATGGGAGTGCAACGCGTAGGAATAACAACGCGCGAGAATACAGCGCGTAGAAGTAACAACGCATGGAAGTACAGCGCGTAGAAATAACAACGCGTGGGAACACAACGCGTAGGAATACTAAAGCGTAGTAATACAACGCTTAGCAATAACAACACGTGTGAATACAACGCATAGAAATGCAACGCGTAACAAAACTATGTGTAGGTATGTCGGTATCCATCAATCTTCATATCCTAATAGAACATCTACATACGTAAAAGTCGACACGAAGAATACTCCACCAAGCAACACTATAAATACCAGCAACGCAAAGAGAATCCACTATACGACCATTGTTCGCAACGAAAATATTTACATGCTCGAATCCAGCAAGGAAATGAAACTATTATTACACCGCAGAAGACCCACGCATCAAGACCGAAGGCAAAAACAGAAACACACAAGCGTCCATTGCCACATTCAATCCTGTTTGTTGGCCGCATATTTGCACGATGAACAACTCAAGTTACACGTCGCACATGCGTAAGTCTCGTTGTAACGAAGAGTTAATGCGATAAAACATTGTATTCTCCTCCGACATGCGATGTCGATGTTCCCATTGTTTCGTTTCGATTTATATACATGATGTATGGCCGTCCGATGTTTCTGGGGCTGTTGGCCGCCGTGTCGATGTAGTTTTATATCGATTGTCACGCACGATGTCTGTCCTACATATTCGTCTTGTTGTTGCTGTTGTTGTTGTTACATGCCATTTAACGTGACAGCCATGTTGGTATCTGCATGTGCGGCACGTGCTCGGAACACTTTATTTTATAAAAAAAGAAGGAAGTCTGACTGACGTGCATGTCATTCGGCAGTCTGCATTGGTTTTCGTAGATACTTTTTTTTTCAATGTCAACGAATGTCCGGTTGGGTTTATCGGCTGACGATTTGTTTCGTATTTGTTTGTGATTTACATGGTCACTTTGATAGTCAGTTTTTAGTCGTTCTTTTGTCGTTGAATTATGAAATTCAAGGATCTGTGATGTAATGTAAATTTTAAATGAAAGTAATCAGGTATCTTACTGTGGTAACATCGTGAAATTTAAACACAATTAAAATTACAATTTTAGATTCAGATTACAATTTCAAATTAAAATTATAATTGCAAATTTTAATTACATTTTCAGTCTCGCTTTACATTTTCTAGCTTGAATTACACTTATGAAAGTGGATTACATTTTCAAGTTTAAATTACATTGTACATCTTTGTAATATTTTCGAAACAGATCTTCAAATGTGATAGTAACAGAACTACGAAAAGAAATGTAAGCGAATCATCGCGTCGGAAATTTCAAATTTAAAACATTAGATAATTCAAAGTGCAATTTAAAACTTGTAAACTCGAAGACAGTATAACTTTTCAATATTATAAACTCGATAATTTAAAAGCGAAGAAATGAATAATGTAAAGTGTTCAAATTTCTACGCGTAATCGAATGCCACTTCGCTGCGCAGTGACCTCTGCGCAACCGGACCGCGCGGGAGAATTTGATTAAACGAAAATAAGGAGCACGTCGGGCGGAATAAAGGCGGAATAGTAAGGAAGCGGAAATGTAGGTCGGTTGTTTGCATTTGTGGTGGGCGCGTTCATTCCGTAAATGTATTATTCGACCACGAGAAGTTCACTGTTCCGTGAACAATGCACGCGATATTCGCAATATTGGGCTTATTAACGATCACGCGCCACCGCACGTGGCTGACACATTGAATTTAATCCGCGATTCGATCACAGCCAATGATTTATACGATTATATCGGCATTACTAAAGCGACTTTAATCCTGGATGAGTAACGCACCGGGCCATCTCTATCATGATCGAACTTTATCGGTTACTCGATCGCGACTGACGCGCGATGATGAATGAACGCATCACTCCTATTATCGGCTAGAATTTTCCACGATCGAAACGAGATAACTGATTTCTCCCGTGTCCTCGTCACTCGTGTTTTAAATAATGCAATTTATCGCCAAATGTTAACTCTGTCATTCGTATTTAACGGGGTCGTTTGAACTGTTTACAAGTTTTCTTTCTTAAATCGCAAAATTTATTGCGATCTGTTTTTAGTTTAGATACAAAATTTATAGAATTTGTTTATCTTTCTTATATTTTTATATTGTCCCTTGTTTTAAAATAGAAACGAAATGTTTAATACAGAGAACGTAAAGTTTCCCAACTGTCTCGAAATGTAATATTGAACCAGGGAAATTCTTTCATAAAAGCTTCCCGAGAAAATGAATTCAGAACACTGGTCTAGAGAGCGTGCATTTGTCAACGTTTATAATTAACAAATCTTGCTTGTTATTCATAGTACACTATAATAAAATGAATTTCACGTTTAATTACTTTCAAGACGTTGACTGGTGCAGTAGAAATAACTATGTCTAGTACTCTACAGAATATTAACATGAATTATTAACACGCTCTATGGTCGCCGGTGGTTGAAGGAATTTATCAAAGACACATTTTTAATTAAACGAGAAAATGAAGTTAAAACTCTCCTGGGACTGTGCGGGAATATAGTACTCTAAAACATATTTTCTCCTAGTTATTTCATAAACATTTCATCTCTACTTCTTTTAACTTTATAATTTGTACATTAAGAGTGATCAAATATTTACTTCATTCTTTTATGGAATAGAAACAATTTTTTTGGGCGACGATGTTGAAAAATGACTTGTAAATTGATATTTATATTATTATGTCATTGATATATTATTGATTATAGGAAATCAATATACGCGTTTGCAAAAGAAAATTATTCTCACAGGAGCAACTGATAAATTTTACTTTAATCCAGTAATTAAAATCAATTTAACGAATTTAAATTTTATATTCCACAATTAATGTTACATGCAACAATTGAAAATTTGATTAAAAGACAAAGAATATATAATAATTTTACATGTATTTCATAAAAATAATTTCTAGTACCACAGATTATTATACTAATCAGTTCGAAGAGGATTTCGCTCGACTCGAACGAGCAGAATTTTGTCAGTAGTATAAACCTCTTATGATCAGACACAGATTTCTTCCTGCCCGCATAACTAAAAGTCGCGCGCAAACACAGCTGCGTAAACGAAAAAAATTCGAGTTAAAACGAAAAAGAGATCGCAAACAAAATGGTCCAGTTCGTTTCGTGTTCGTATAATAAATTCGTTTTCGCTCACGATTTAACGAGTGTGAACGAAATGAACGTTGTGTGAGTTCATGCGAGTGACTGCTGTTATTTCGCGACGCGCCCGTGTAACGAACGTAATTGTATTTTGTAATTCGTTTAACGCGTCCCAGTTTCCGATGGGTGATATACAACAAAAAAGTGTTTCGCCCGATAAATTAGCTACTATTGAAAGAAAAGAGTTCGCTGGTTCGATCGCTTCGTTAGAAAATGCTTAAACGTTGTTCCCGTATTTCCAAACTTTTGTCCACCTCGAAAACGGTTCATTTCAGAACTTTCGATTAACTTAAACGTTAATCTCAACCACTCGCCCTGATTAATTGGCACACCTAAATTAGTCAATTCAATCTAACTCAATTTTCAATTGTTTGAGTAATTCAACATTTAATTAAAGTTAAATTGCAGGTAGAAAATTTGATTGTTTTAATACTTTACAGTTTTTATTTGAAATTTTTTGCATCAAATAATATTTGAATTTTAATTTCATTCTACAATAATAATTTAAGGTATTTGATTTTATTATTTTGTTAACGTCTAATTAATGTTAAATTGCAAGTAGAAAATGTTTAATTTTATTCTTTCAAATTTTACAATTTTTATTTGAAATTGTTTATTTCATTACATGAATTTAAATAAAATTTGATAACAAATTTTGTTCATTACGTTCGAATAAATGTTTTAAATATTTAATAACATCAATGAATTTAATTAGAAATGAAATGTACTTAATACGTGCTTCAACAAAGTTCGATCGAGAAAAACAGTTTCCAGTAAAAACCGTTCAGTCGGTAGCATTCGAATCAACCGATTTCGACTTTAAAATCGCTTAGTTCGACCCGCTTGAATTTCAAAAGCAGCCGTATCGATTCCCTGTAACACGGAAACGCTCGTTCCAACTTGTTTCCGTTGAAAAACCCCCGACTCGACTAAGTGCACAAAAGGCGTTTCTAATGTAACACGTGGAAAACGAAATCCACGACGGAATGTGTGTCCGTGAAAGAGAACCTCGATAGGTGGCTATATAGCGGTGATAGGCAATTGCACTCGCAAGGGCACGTGCATCGCCAGACAATCATGGCTACTCAACTTTTCGATTTCTCGATTTCGAAATTTATGCGTCCGGAAAGTAGGACATTTCACGGGATTTAAAATTTCATTTCAGATTTTTATGTCTGTACATTTTTAAATTACGGATTTCTTAGTTTTACAATATATAAGGTTCTACATTTCCGAATTTTTGATGCATTAAATTTTTTATTTATTTTTATAATCTCGGAATTTTTACAGTATGTATTAAGACTGAATAAAATAAGTGTCGTTAAAATAACAATTTACCAGAAATATCGAAACTATTAAATTTTCCTGTCGTTTAATTTTAATTAATCAAGTTTAGCTAATTTACCGTCGATTTTCACGACATTTAACGCGATATATTTAGCCAGGTGCTCATCGAATGTATCGCGAATGTTCAAACGGCGACTCGTTCGATAAATTACAAGAGAAAAGCAGTACCCGACTTTTTCCGTGAATTTAAATTTCATCGTGATCAATTTACGCGCTCGCGAACAAAAGCTTTCGTTATTATCGAAAAAGCCATTTCGCTGGAAAAAGGAAAAAACATACTGTATCGGTTCGTACGTCGGAAAAGAGACGCAATCGTTGAAAATAAACCGTCTGTTATTACGGGAAATGAAATAATTGACAATCGAACGAAACATCCAACCGGGTTATGAAATTTCATTCTGTTTCTTTCATGTGCACATTCCTGTGCATGTAACTATGTTACGTATAGTTGTGCTTTTCCTTTGTTCCGCATTGTGTACGTTCGTGAATCGCGACGAACATATGGCTCAGTTTTGCGAAGAATAAAATATGTATATTGTCCTTTCGAGGGGAAGTTCAGAAAATACCTTATCGATTACGAGTAGAGATGTTCGAGAGTTGAATAATTAAAAAATTATTATATATACTTTTGATCTGCACCCGAAAGTTTGATTGCAATAAACTCCCCTATGAACGAACGTGTTAATCACAAGATAATATTGAACGTCGTTGGTAGTCAGCCATCTCGTACATCAAGCCATCTTTACCAAGTTTCAACGAAGCCTTTCATTAAATGGAGAAACATCGCTTCTAGCCACTCAAATCTGCCATCTCAACACGTCCTTGATCATCCGACAGCGAAATTATTCTCTCCGTAGAATCGCGAACAATTTACTGCCTCCTAAAATCGCGTAGCAACTTTTATTTCTCTAAGGAAGTTTCGAAACGGCGCGGCACGACGACAAACGTCCGCAAAGACCAGCAATCGAGATCTCTCGTAAATTCTTCAACGTCCGAATAAATATACCGTAAGTGCATCAGAAACGCAAACGAATAAGAATGCATCGTCTGTTCGTTTATTTGGCTCCCTGACACTCGCACCAACAACAACACTTTATGCTAGCGAATATTTCTCCCGGTCCATTTTAGCGAAATCGTTCTATGAACTAGAAATAGCTTCTGTCCATCGGGTCTCGATGTGCACGGGGGATGCTTCATTGATACGTTTAGGAGGTACACTTTTGGTACATAGTCGTAGTTAGTGGAATTTGGATTTTAGCGTTGTTGGAATTTTGTTATGGGGCTTTCAGGATTCTTTTTTGTAATTTGGAACTTAGGGTTATAGGATTTTTGTGATGGGATTTTAGGCTATTAGGAATTTAGGATTTTAGGATTTGAGGAATATAAGATTTAAAAAATATAGGATTTTAGCTAATACTTTCCACCAGTGCAACTTCCATGACTCCAAAATTTGAAACTCGTAAAATTTCGAAAATCAAAAGTTCCAAACTTCTAAAATTCCAAGATCTCAAAGTTCCATAACTCCAAAATTTGCAACTTGCGAAATTCCAAAATCTAGAAGTTCCAAACTCCCGAAATTGCAAAATCTAAAAGTTGCAGAATCCTAAAATCCCAAAATCTCAACGTCCCAAAACTGGAAAATCGCACAAAGAAGAAGAGTTAATCAAACAACGGCAGCATTGTCTTTTTAAACATTTAAAGCAACACGTCTGTTTGTTTAGGCACAATTTATCGCATTGCCCCGGGAGATTGCCCTGATATTCATATCCGGCCTAAGGGCACGAGTTGCTCAGGCCTGATCTATACCCTCGCTCTCGTGGTTCTCTTTGTATTCTCAACAAAACATCTCTTTCCCGGCTTTTCAAACGGAACGACCAGTTATAGTGTAATCTACGTGAAAAATAAATTTTCTGGGAGTACAGATATCGTGGATATTTTGTATCCCGTTTTTCATACGCTACAATATCGCCAAACTTTTCCATTCTTTTTTCTCTCTTTTATTCTTTCTACTTTTATCTATATAAAATTGATAGTCGCTGTATTCGTAGACTATCCCTTTGTCTCGGTATTTATACACAGTTTTTTTTATTTATAATTAGTTTCTATCGTTTTTCTTATATTCGTCGCTTTTATCGTAATTAGGGTTCATTGTTTTTATTTTAATTCGTCGTTTTTGTTGCAATTAAACTTCATTGTTTTTATTGCAATCAAATTTCGTTGTTTTTATTGTAACTGTAATTCGTGGCTTTTATTGTAATTAAATTTTGTTTTTATTGCAATTTTATCGTTTTTGTTGTAATCGTACTTCATCGTTTTTATCGTAATTAAATTTCATCGATTTTATTATTATTAAATTTCATTGTTTTTTTTTTGTAGTTATAATTCATCGTACTCCGCGTTCTATGATCTACTTCACGAGATATCTTTGGTAAATAAAAGTTCCTACGTACAATTATAGTACTTTCTATAAAAAGCAAAGCAGCGACTGATCATTACATCAATTTTTTATTGAGGTTGTAATAGCGACATTGGTTTAAAAATATCTACTAAAGACGATCGAGTCTTTTTATATCTTGTTCAGAATTCTAGTAAAAGTCAACTTTGAGAATTTGGAATTTTCAGATTTTGCAATTTTGCAAGATTCAAACATTGGAGTCATGGAACTTTAAGAATGAGAATTTTTGAACTTTGTGATATTACAATTTTAGAACTATGAATTAGCTGAATTTTGAGATTTCGCAAATTTAGAACATCGTGATTTTTGCAATATAGCAACTTTGAGACTGAAAGACTTGAATTCCTGCGAAGTAAACTTCCGAAGTTCATAATGAAACTGTAAACTCCTCAAATAATACCCTAATAGAACACACCTCATAGATCGCATAAAATCGATGGCTCTAAATGGAAATACACCTTTAAGGCATTCGCATCGCGGCCGTCTCGCATTTGCGTCACGGATAATTTGCGCGCGTCTCGAAGTTACAGAGAAGTTCGCGAGAAAGATGAAATCGGGTCAACGAAGCGAAAGACGCATCGAGAGCCGGTTTTCAAAGTCTTGTTGATTTTCCTACTGAAACTCGTCTCTTAGATAGAATTCTCTCGACAAATTCCACATTTCTCATATCTCTCAATTCATTGTTTTGCAAATGACCAAATTGACAATCTTCCCAAGTTCACAAGTTCAAAGTGTCCCAAGTTCACAAATGCTACAATTCCCAAGTCAATTTCCAAAACTCCTACATCTTTCAATTCACAGATTTGCAAATGACCAAATTCCCAATCTTCCCAAGTTCACAAGTGTCCCAAGTTCACAAATGCTACAATTCCCAAGTCAAATTCCAAAACTCCTACATCTCTCAATTCACAGATTTGCAAATGACCAAATTCCCAATCTTCCCAAGTTCACAAGTGTCCCAAGTTCACAAATGCTACAATTCCCAAGTCAATTTCCAAAACTCCTACATCTCTCAATTTATAGATTTTCAAATGACCATCTTTCCAAACTTTCCAAGTTCACAAATTAAATTACTCGATTCACAGACTTTCAAATTACCAAATTAGAAAATTTCTAGTTCGCGCACTTCAAACTTCCCAAGTTCACAAGTTGCAAGTGTCCCAAGTTCCCAAATGCTAAAATTCCCAAGTCTTCCAAAATCCCTCAATTCATAGATTTGCAAATGACCAAATTGCCAAACTTCCCAAGTTCACAAATGCCCCAAGTCTTCCGACCTCCCAAATCCCCAAAACTTCAAAAATTTCCCACTTGAAGCCCAAAATCTTGAACACCCCAAAACCTTCTCCAAACGTCCAACCACCAAGATTCCTTAACCAGGAAACAAGAACCGTTGAAACGCGGAAGAAAGCTCGTCAGTATTTTTAGTAACGCGGAAAAGCGCCAATCACGTCGCCGACCGTCTATAGAGCTATCGATCTTTTCGTACGGCGATTATTCCCGACCCATTTCCCGATACACCTCTCCCTGATGTGTTTCCCACGTTCGTGAACTATGTACATGCCTGATCCCACCCCCTCCCGCTCCTTTCCCCCTACCGAACGTTGCAACGACGATAAAGGTGTTCCTCGAATACGAAAACCTTGGATCTGGTCCGAGGAAATCGCTTATCGAAGCTGGAGAACTTTTATTTTTCCAGTCCTCTTCTTACCCCCCTCAGCTTTTCCGCTGGTATCGTTGGGAGTAAAAGTTATTGCCGATTCGGGAAGTTTTTACTCCGCACCGAAACCGATCGCTCGCTTCCGCTCCCGAGACGTTTCATTTATTTCGAGATAATGTTGAGTGCTGAGTTATCGGGGATCAATTGTTCCGGTCGAATGCTTTATTGATCTCTTTTTATTTCTGGACGGGGCGACGAGTATTTTTGGATTTTCGTTTAGGTTCGAGGTTGTAGGTATGATATATCGTATTTGTCTTCGGTAGACTGTTGTTACATTGCCAATGGACTCTGTAGACTCTTGTTGTATTGCCAATGAGTTGGAATTTTGAGATTATGGGATTTAACGCTGGCTTTATGGAAGATGTCACAATGATGCATCATTTCTTATTTTGAGTTAGAGGTACTAATGAGATGTTTTTGTAGAAATATTAACTTTGGGTCGGGCGAAGAATTGTGTAAGTCAACTTAGGTTCCATCAGGTTTAGTAGAACTAATTTTTAGTTTAAAGTTGCCTGCTTGTCGAACGTTAGAAATTTAAGTGCAATTTCACCAAACATGCAGCATAAATTCCCAGAGTATCAAGGATAATCTGACAGGATTAATATATCCCCTATCAAATCCCGTTATTCTTCCATGTTTAGAATCAAGAAGACCAAGAAAAATAGAAAGAGCAGGATGAATACTTTAGGAAATTGCTGAAGATACTCGTGAGGCAACGTATTCCATCATAAGCTGCCCCGTAATCTCGTTCGCAAAAACCTTCTTTAATGACCCCCTTAAACGCAAAAACCTACAGCGGATACAGCACGTATCTGACGAGCAACTAGCCGGTAAACAACACCATTAAAATATTACAGTAGCAATTTATCCGGGAAGAAAATTAGGAAAATACTAACGAGGAGGTGTGCCGGGTCGGCAAGCAATTTTCTCAGGACGAAGAATATTCCTGTCGAAAGGAGAAGGAAGCGGTTCGTTAACTGAAAATTGCCTAAAAACGCGTAAAAGGAATTCTCTTCTAATTTCCTAGTCTCTTAATTTCCCAGTTTCCTAATTTTCATAATTTGCTGATTTCCTAACTTCATAATTTCCTGAATTCCTAACTTCTTCATTTCCTAATTTCTTAATTTCCAAGTCTGTTGATTTCCTAAATTCCTACTTTCTTAATTTCCCCCTTCCTTAATTTCCTAAATTCCTACTTTCTTAATTTCCCCCTTCCTTAATTTCCTAAATTCCTACTTTCTTAATTTCCCCCTTACTTCATTTCCTAAATTCCTACTTTCTTAATTTCCTAAATTCCTACTTTCTTAATTTCCCCCTTACTTAATTTCCTAAATTCCTACTTTCTTAATTTCCCCCTTACTTCATTTTCTAAATTCCTACTTTCTTAATTTCCCCCTTACTTCATTTCCTAAATTCCTACTTTCTTAATTTCCTCATTGCTTAATTTCCTAAATTCCTACTTTCTTAATTTCCCCCTTACTTAATTTCCTAAATTCCTACTTTCTTAATTTCCCCCTTACTTCATTTCCTAAATTCCTACTTTCTTAATTTCCTAAATTCCTACTTTCTCAATTTCCTCATTGCTTAATTTCCTAAATTCCTACTTTCTTAATTTCCTCATTGCTTAATTTCCTAAATTCCTACTTTCTCAATTTCTTAATTTCTCAATACCGCAATTCCCCAACTACATAATTTCTCAATATCCCGACTTCTAAATTTGCAAACGTAGAAACTAAAAAATTAAAAAGTTCTCCAACTTCCACAACAAACTCAAGTTCCCAATTTCCAACCTTCAAAAATCGTGAACCTCGAAATTAATTTCCCTAAAAATATCCAAAATAAACGTTTCCAAAAACGTAGAAAATTTCCAGCGTAACTTCTCTTCTCTATACGCCATGCAATTTCACCACGAAATCCAGCGAAAAGAAGATGAGAGATGTTCGCAGAGGTACAATGAGGCTTTCAATTACCGGCCCCGTATCGCATCGCTTGCATCAAACGCACATTTTCGTGGATCGTTCGAAGACGAGGAAAATGCTTGGCAGATGCCTGTTCCATTTCCCGACTGCAATTTCCCCGACATCCGTCTATATTTCTGCACGCACTCTTTTTCTCTTTTCAGAGTTCATTTCCAGCGAAACCATCGACCTCGTCGATGCGAAAAACACGTCTGAGGGTTTGATTTCTCGGCAATTGGACCTCGAATCGCATTTACCGTCGAATAACGGAGATATAATGCGAGGCAACCGCGTCGGGAACGATTAAACTCTTCTGAGACGATGATTTCTTTGGCATTCACTGATCCGGAAGTTTGAGCCTGAAATAGAACGGATATCGGAGGGAACTTAACACGTGGACCCGTTACTGTACAAATAACCGCGTTTAGTATGCCACGTGATGTACACGCCGTTTCAGGACTCGAACGTTTCGAGTGGATTTGCTGGGTCATTTTTAATTGAAAGGGTTATTGCGCAACAATCACAAATTGCCCTCGGGGAAACGGTACAGAGGGTTGCGACAATATGACCTTTTCGGATGCGGTCATTTGGGGAATATCTCTGATTTTCGAAAATTGGATGTTCACTTTCGAATCGTCGTGTTATCGATTTTTTTTTCAATTCTTTGAATTTTGTGATTTTCTAATTTTCTGGGGTCCTCTCATACTCCAGTATGACTAGGAGTTCAAATAAAAAATAAAGCCATCATCTGACCGGTTTGATATTAACAACCCTAAACCCCTTGTAACAGACTCGTGACGCACGTTACAAATGTGACAAACCTAATATTTGCATAAGATCGTTTCAGTAATTGAATACACCTAACATTTCAAGTGTTTTAACACTGCAGTAATAGGTAGCCCAGACAGAAGCCTGTTAAGGGATAGCAGCATTCGTTATAATTTATAATTAGAAAGGTGAGTATCAAGCGAAGCATGTAAGTTCCAGGGCGACGTGTTCCAAATATGGCCGACACGTCAGTCAAAGTGTTAATAGGCTTCCGGTCGGTAACAGCATCAAAAAGGAGCCCGGTTGTCCAATACTCGAAGAGTACAACGGGCCGCCAATCAATCATTCGTTGAAAAGTTCTGAACACACAGGTTCGTCATACGCGTTCCAAAACGACAGTTGTTCGGCCGCAATAAAACGGGCAATGTGTCAACGTTATTTACGAGTGTATTCCACGAGGAGGCTGTCTCGAAGCGGCGCATCGTTGCTTGAAAATCGGCACGGCTCTGCTTTCGGTTGCCGATGACTCAGACAACGGAACGAATCCGCGTGTACGCTCGCTAACAACGCGACTAGTCCGCGATAAAAATGGAAATTGGGTCAATGCAGACTTCTACCGACTACAAAGGTCGTTCATTATCGTCATACGGAGGAAACGGAGACATTGAATCGTTTTCCACCGTGTGCGGTTCGTGCATGCCGAGTCAGCCATCTTTCCAACCAACTCATCCCGAGTCGAACTGAAGTTCTGAACCAAGAACTTAGACATTTTCTAAGTTTCAAATATGCGAGTTGTAAAATTTCAAACATTCTGCCTCTGACTTTCGAAAAAAAAATTGTTTAAATCCTTTGTCTCAAACTTCCATAATTAAACAATAATAGAATACCTCTGGCTTAAAATACCATTTCAAACTTTCAAGAAGGAGCAATTAAAAAAGTCTTCAGTCTCAAAGTACCATTATAAAGGTCCTCAGTCTGAAACTACCAAAAGGAAAAATTTTTAAGAATCCTCCGTTTCAAACTTACAAGAAGGAGCAATTAAAAAAGTCCTCAGTCTCAAAGTACCATTATAAAGATCCTCAATCTCAAACTACCAAAAGGAAAAATTTCAAGAATCCTCCGTTTCAAAGTTCCAAGATGGAGCAATTAAAAAAGTCCTCAGTCTCAAAGTACCATTATAAAGATCCTCAGTCTGAAATTACCAAAATTACAATTTTCAAAAATTCTCCGTTTCAGACTTCCAAGATGGAGCAATTAAAAAAGTCTTCAATCTCAAAGTACCATTTTGAAGATCCTCAATCTCAAACCACCAAAAGGAAAAATTTCAAGAATCCTCCGTTTCAGACTTCCAAGATGAAGCAATTAAAAAAGTCCTCAGTCTCAAAATACCATTATAAAGATCCTCAGTCTCAAACTACCAAAATTAAAATTTTCAAAAATCCTCCGTCACAAACATCCAAAACGAACCTTTAAAAAAGTGCTCAGTCCGAAAATATGCAAACCCAAATCCGCAGAGTTAGCAAATGTGAAGGTTGCGTTGAAAGTTCCGTCTGAAATTTCGAAAATAAAAAACTCGCATCACCTACGCAAAATCGCGTTAAAGCTGCAACCGAAAGTTCGTAGAATTTGTAGGTAGAAGCAAACGCATAATTACCGGCACAGATAATTTCCGCGCGTCTGAAAGCTCGTCTTCAAGGAAGCAGCCACCGGAGCGTAAAGCAAGCAGCATCCGTAGCGTCTCACCGGAACCCGACAAACGGAACAAAACAAGATCGAAGCGCGTCTAAAGCGTCGGTCGACGACACACCGACGAAAAGCGTGGCGTACGTTGATACGCGGTGAATCGTTTCGGATCGGTTCGTTTTAATAAATTTGTAACGCACGCGGATAACGTCAGCCTTGAATCCCGAAGGAAAGCAACGTCTCCCGTTAATGACGCTGCTTTACAACTGTCGAGTTGTAACGAGCTCCACGACCGAGATTCTACGCTCCACACGACCCGGAGAATTGTCTTCATGGGGAATTTGCGACAGCTCGTTCAGTCACTCATTCTGGGGAACTTCGTTCCAAATGGAATGACACGGATAAATAGATTCCATGCCAGACAGTTACATTCGCGAAAATGATACCTATAATGCGCGTTAATTTCGCTCTTCAACTCTTACTGTAACGAGCGTCCCTTGGAAAATTATGGGGGTATTTAAACTGACACAATAACCGTGGATTTTAGGTTAACCTGTTATTTCACGTCCGCGGAGAATATGGTATATGTGCTCTAGTGAGTAGCTTTCAAGCTTTTCCATTCTGGCAGTTTCACATTTAACCTACCGGCATATATGTACTTAGTTTGAAATTAAAAATGAAAAATAAATAAACAAATGAGGAAACATTTAGTACACGTTGATTTATCTTGATGGAAATGCTGGTTTCAAGGAATGCACTTTAACAAAATGTGTACCCTCTAATAAGAAGAGGATTTAAGAGGATTATTGAGGTTGTGATGACATGTGGATTTTGTTTGAAGTTTGGAAAATTTTACATTTCATTTTTGAATTACAAAGTTTATCAACAAATATTTATAACAGTACATCTGTATGACAGTACTAATAGTAATAAAATTGTATAACTCAGTAATACATATAACAGTAATACATATCACAGTAAAAGTAATACATAACACCTGAACACAGTATTTTAGTCGTAACCTCGAGCAGCGTACATAATTACTGTTGCCCAGAAAATCTGTGCAGGGTTGGCATCGAACAAGAGTCCTCCAGTTCGAAAACTCGGAAAACTCCGCATCGAAGGGGTTAAACCGTTCAAAGTTCCACTTCCCTCAAGATTTACAATGCGCGTCAATGCAAGTTCGCAGTTTCCTTAATAAGGGAAAATGTAATGAAGCCCGGCAGAATAGTTGGAAAAGTTCGGTTATTGGACCGAGGTGATCTCAGCTGCGCTAAGTACTAACAATACTAGCGAAACTCGTCGACGAGTATAGCGAAAGTGATGCGAACAGAGAACTCGGACAATTGATCGAACTCTGTGTATATCGCACGGCTTTTGAATCGTTGTCAAATTTAAAGTTTCGCGGAAGCCGAGCAACTTGAACGACGCTGGAACTTTTCCGTTTAATGGAATTTTTCGTTCGTATCTTAATTAGAAATCTTGGAATTTGAACAACGACCGGTTGTTGTTGCAGTGTCTCGAGAGGGTGAAAAAGCGTGTGGAGGTCGCCACTTTAAGTTGCCGGCAACGAGGAAAAGATCGAGACCTATCTTCCCCGAGTTTCCCATCAACCCACGAAACCTACCCTCGTTTCACCCTCCTGCCGACCAACTTTCAGACAAATTAGCAATTTGCTAGCATCAGGATAGCACAGGGACTGCCATTGGTCCACGGCTAATGGCTTCATGGCCGAAAATTACGAAACGCCTACTTCGCGAACATACGAAACATGTACACTAGATTTATGGTACCCATAGATTTATGGTACCCTCAGATTTTTTATTTTATATCACGAAAATTATTCAGGTCAAGTTTTGTAAGGATCATTACGTATTTATTTATTTTTATTCTTTTTATTCTGAAATGGTCGTGTAATCTAAATATGTGCAAATATGTAGATAAATATTTGTATCGTATATTTAATTTTGATGGTAGTTGATTTTTAATTGCGGTGATATTTGGACTGCATTTTGATCTCTTTGAGAACTATGTTAATTTTAGATTTCGATTAGTCAAATCTTCGATTCTTAACCTTTTACACTCGAATCAGAAAATTTAGAAAAAAATTGTTACAATCTTAATTAAAATCCATAACTTTCCACCATCGAGTAATGTATCCCAGGCTTCCATTTACGTAACCAGATAAATTGTACCATAAATTTAACGCGAAATCTGATATAAAGTGACATGTACATTAAACCGGTAAAATTTGTACCAATTAAACGTCCGATACGAACATGATATTCCGAAGCATAAATTTTGATAATCAGCGAAGAGGTTAACCGTATCGTAAACCTCATTCGTCAGGAACGTCTTAGCGTTCAGAGTTTATAACATCGTCAGGCTAGAAACGTGGAAGATAACGTAACAATACAGAATTTAATTAAATCGTAGACTTGATTGCGCGGAGCAAGTAAACGGTTCGGAACGATACCAGAAGGTAACGACGGAAGTTATGTTTTCCTCTGCTTATCTGTTGTTGCAGGTACCTTGAATCTACACGGAAAACGTACGCGGGTGATTGGTTATATTCCCTGCAACGTTTGCTATTACAAGTTTCAGAATTTTTACCATTTTTATATATATACTCTTACAATTTTTAAGTTTCTACAAGTATCTACGTCCTCCGAGTATTTTAATACCGACAAGGAATTTGTGGAACTTTTAAATTTTCAAATATTCACGAAACATCTCTTCACCTCTGAAGGACAACCTGAAGGATGTCAAATCGACTCAAAACATACTGCAGTACCTCAAAGCATCTAAACTGTACAAGCTGTAAACATACTCTTAGTCGCTAATAACCCACGAGCATTTAATGCGACTATAAATAAATAAAAGAAAAAAAAATCCGAAAATGTGCGAATGTGGAATACAAAAATGTGCAAATGTAGAATGGAATAATTTGCAAATTTGAAGTACGAAGAAGTTTGAAATAGGAAAATTTGCAAATATGAAACTTTGTAAATGTAGAATATCTGCAAGATAGAAATACGAAAATGTTCGAATCCGGAATGCGAAAGTAAAGTGAAAAGTGGGAAATTTACAGGCGTATTTATCGAAACGAAGCGTACGTTGCAACCGAGTGTAAATTTACGAGTTCACGCAGTCTCTGACGTAGACGATGCTGACTGACCGGACAGGCTGCTGCAAATCTTCCGTAAAGTCTGCACTCTACGCCCAAGGAATCCTAATTCGACATGATGGCACCTCTGGCAAAGTCGCGGATTGCTTATTGGAACGCTGGCCACAAAGCCGGAAATACCGTTCCCATTGTGCTTTACGCACGACAACACTCGAGCTTTACGATCGGCAATTAACTTTACTGTTATCGAACGATTTTCGGCGAATTTTCTATGACTGAAATTAACCTGCTTAGTTTTTCGCTGCAAAATATACAGAATTTCGATGGGAAAAATAGAGCCATTTTGCGGAAACGTTGAAATGCGAAGTCAAAGTATTTTATAAACGTTAAAATGAAAAAATATACTTGTATAAATATAAATTTTGTCTAATATTTTCATAGTATTTTTTTTATCATACATTTTCATATTTCCTAATATTTATTGATTAATATTTTCACAGTATTTGGCAAATTACTTAATATTTTCACGGTATTTGCTAATATTTATTGTCTAATATTTTCACAGTATATCCTAATATTTATTACTCAATATTTCCTATAGTATTTCCCAATATTTATTATTTAATATTTCCACAGTATTTCCTAATATTTATTATCGAATATTTCCTCAATATTCCTCGTCCATAATTTCAACTACCCAATATTTTATAAAACATCCTCTTAATGATCACCCAATCACCCCTAATACATATGTGCCACGCGTTAATTGTTCTTTAGGTCAGCCCTATGTATAGACTCGCGATAAAATAGTCTGGGCACTCTTAGCTTCAATGTAAATCAGACAAAAGATTAACAGACAAAGAGCTCGAAAGCAGATGATCATCCAATAATTCAGAACTAGATTACAACATTTAATGATGTAAATCGTGTTCAGTAGAAATTTCTGGTTATTATACTGTGATATATTAGTTATAAATTGGTTGTCAAAAGTTGTGATACAACTTGTCGAGAATAAATTATTCGATACAATTATTTACATACACCGAAATTAATATGTATATTTCATACATGATAAATTCTGAAATCTATGTAAAGCTTATCTCATTCATTGTTTTCCATGTTATTGCCTGCTGCAAGCTATTTTATTTTAGCTAAGTTAATAAACATAGTTAACATATTTATAACGTATTTAGACATGAACATATTTATAACACATGTAAACATATTTAAAATATAAACATATTTTTCATGAAACTGTAAGATTTAAATTGATGCATACAAAATGCCTTTATCATTAAATATAACGAAACACTCAACATCTCAAACCCTATCAACCAACAAATCGATAAATTTCGAAGTAAACAAGATCCTCCTATCTAAAACTAATAAAAATTCGAATCCTTAACGAACAAGTACATCCAGAAATCTGAAACTGTAACTATCCAGCCACAGTAAATATTTGAACAAACCAAACTCTATAAGCTACAAAACTCTCACACTAATACTACTTGAAGATTCAGTCAAGTATTCAATGTTTTATGGAAGGAGTTACAAGCTATAAATTGTTAAGCATCAGCTAAACATCGGCTACAGAAGTGCATTGTGAGTGCACACAAGAATCGATTGAAACTGGAATCGGAAACAAAACGTCCGGCTTCACTTAACAGAAGTAGATCATCTTCGACTGGAGATAATGTAGTGAAATGTTCGCGTGAAACTACGAAGATTTTAAAAGGCTGTTCAAGCTGAACCTAGCCAATATTTCTGTGTACAATTACCAGGGGGAATGATTAATATTTCTGGTGGTCAGTGTGCCAACTGTTAATAGGGAAACGAATGTGTCTTATTATGAATTCTCGCGGAGCTTCACCGGACAGTTTCCGAAACGTCAGTCATGTTGCGTGACAACTCGTGTAATTTGAAACAAATTCCTAGGAATCTATCGATAGGCGCAAGCTTCACTAATTTTTCTAACAGCTGTACAATTATTTTGATTACAATCTTTGGGGACTCTTAACTGCCAAATTTTTACTTTAATTTATACACTTGTAAATTTCTGGCAAATTTAAGTTAGGTAATGAAACTAAAATTAATTTTGAAAATTAGTATGTAAATGTTTACTGAATACATAATTTATTTAATATAAACAAGTGTTAGGAAGAAAATCCCTATTTGAGGATAGTGATGTGGAGCTATCAAGGATGTGACACATAAATTGAATAGTGAAAGGTAAATTCGATGAAGGTTTTAGCTTACCCTCAAAAATAATAGCTACCTGCAAGAACTTAGAACTGCATTTTCCAAAAATGTACAAACCACACAGGGGTTTACGATAGACATTGCATTAAAAATAATTTCAAAGAGAAATGATCACACGTTTTCATACCAGCTATTCGAGACTATAGAGTTCTCTTAACCTCCAATTTCCCCGCAGTGTATTTGAATTAATGGAAGAAGCATAAGTACGTCATTATTGTATGAGTTGCGTGAAGCAGGAGCGGCACGTGTTCGACGTTTTTGCCTCGCAGTCATTCGAATGCAAAGTGTTAATAACAATGTAATGCAGTAACAATTTAATCGGGTTCGTTATCACGGTCACGCGACAGGCTTGTTTTCCGCTCGGAAAACGCTTACACGATGCCGTGAATTTCTCGCCGATAGCTTTTTTGCTTCCTTCTTTTTTCGCACACGTCTCCACGCACTCGAGAATCAGGGAACTCGTTAATCTAAAGTAGAGATCTGCACGATGACACGCATACCGCGGCTTTGTAATTTAAGGGGAATGGCATGTAAATATACTGAGACAGTCCAAACAACACGTGTTCGTGTCTTATTGCGCTCTGATGCGCCACATTCACGCTGCGTCGGGTGGTTTACCCTAAATGCTTCGAGAATCGAAGGGGAAAAAGTCGACCATGAATCCATGATCCAAGTCGACCATGAAAAGTCGATCATGAAGTAAATTTATGGACGTTGAACATGTAGAAATACATACTCTTAATCCTTTGCACTTGAAAGGTGACATTCATCATTCAGTTTAATACAATTTATAATAAGTACTGTTCAAGTAGATCTATAGACATTGAACACATAGAAATCTATATACATATGATGTATAAACATGGTGGAACAGACAATAGTTGCAGTTAATAGTAGAAAAATAATAATCTCAAAAATAGTACATCAGAACCCACTACATACAATGTTCCCTTAACCCTTTGCACTTGAAAGGTGACATTCATCATTCAGTAAATATTGTTATAAGTAAATCTATAGACATTGAACACATAGAAATCTATATGTGTTACATGAATAAACGGTGAAACAGAATAGTTGCAATAATCTTAAAAAAATATAGCAAACAGCTAAAGATTTATATCTAGCAAGAGTACCCTCGAGTGCAAAGGGTATTACAAAATAATTCCGTGAAAAATAGTACAGAGAAACGGCTGATGTCGGTAAAGGGTTAACTGCTTACTCGCGACATAGTTTCAGGCAGAATATTGAATCCATGGACAAAGAGAGGCTCCGACACCTCAAGGGCAGAATTTCATTTCCCGAATCCTCCGTGTCTCGTCGAATCTCAATATTTTATTACTGGAAGGATCAACACGGGCACGGGTCCAATCGAATGCTAGCAGAAAGACTCGGTCATGTACGTAAAATTGTCGGTTAAATCCACGATCAGCCGAACAAGCCGTAGAGGCCTTCTCTATAGACACGGGTCAGTAATCGATAGTTTATTAACCTTCTTCTCCGTGGAAGCAGGGTGAATTCGATTTTGCTGCTCGAAACCAAGCGAAATATCTGTTAGCTGCTATCGATAGCAGAGTTAACTTAAACCTTGTGTCCCGTTTCGATTTTTCGCGCCATTTATCCGAAGAATAGCCGCCAGGCGATCCACGAATAGGAGTACAAAGTTTTATGCAAAAGCATCGATCTTTATCGCCGCATTCGTGCCTCGCCTCATAGACCAAGTTTATTCTCGTTTCGTCGTTTGATCTGGGTCGAGCGAGCTCGCCTTACGAAACTTAAATCTCCTCTGCCACCGATAGAGAGATTTATACGTTTCGAATGGCGAAAACGACTGAATCAAATCCTCGACGTCTAGTCCTTTTGTTTTCTCGTTCCGAACACGTTGCTACAAGACGAAGTACTCGCACGTCGCCGATTTTAGAATACGGAAAGTTTAATATCATCCGATGACGCGGAAGAATAAGTACCACTTATTCAAAATTAAAGTTCGGAGACTCGTAAAATCAGCTATAAGCTTTAATGCTCGAGTTCAATGATGGATTGACAGCCAAGGACCAGTTCTGAAGAATATAAAGAGCAACTCAAAATGATGACATAAAAGTTTCGCACAGATGCCGTATCAGTTCAAAGTCTCGTAAAAATAACTGTATAAAGCTGTGGATGTTCCTCGCGCATAATGACAGATTAACAGTTTTAGCTAACAAGGACCAATTTTGAAAAATATAAAGTGTAACATAAAATGATGACATAAAAGTTTCGCAAAATAGCACGTATACTGCATCTATTTAAAGCTTGGAGTCTCGTGAAGATAACTGCATAAAGTGTTCGTGATTCTTCTTCGTTTACAATGATATATGCGCAGTTATACCTGACAAGAACCAATAAACATATGTAAACTTTGTGACAAAGTCTAAAACAATTTCATGACATAAAAGTATTGTAAAATGACACTTATACTGTACCAATTCAAAGTTTAAGGTGTTGCAAAAACGACTATATATAGTTTTTGTGATTGTTCTTAATGTACAATGATTGGTTTGTGAATATAGCAATGACCACTTTGTAAACTTATACCCATCACTACTTTATAACATAAAAGTCTGATACAATTTCATGACATAAAAGTTCTGCAAAATAGCACATATGTCATATCAATTCAAAGTTTAAGGTGTTGCAAAAACGACTATATATAGTTTTTGTGATTGTACTTAATGTACAATGACTGGCTTGTGAATATAGCAATGACCACTTTGTAAACTTATACCCATCACTACTTTATAACATAAAAGTCTGATACAATTTCATGACATAAAAGTTCTGCAAAATAACACATATGTCATATCAATTTAAAGCTTAAGGTCTTGCAAAAGCACCAGCATAAAGTTTTCGTGACTGTTCTTAATGCACAATGATTTATGAATATAGTAAACAATAACCAATTTGTAAACATACGTCAAGAGGAATTTACGACTGAAGTCTAATTTCATGACATAAAAGTATTAGAAAATAGCACTTATACTATATCAATGTAGAGTTTAAATCTTAAAGAATTGAATACAAAGGCATTCGATTCGTTGGCATTGTTCTGGTCCACCATCGCGGTAGAAAGGAACGATGGTAGCCAATGACGCTTCGAATTTTGGTCAGACGCTGCCAAAGCGAAACAACAGATCGGCTACGTGACGACGGAAAATTAGAGCTAACGTGATCAGAAGATTAACTAGCCTCGTTAAAAGCCGCTATTCTTGGAGGGATCGAGCGGGTTACTCGAAGTATCGTCACGGCAATCTTGCGACGATTCGTTTCTTCGTGAATTCGACTGCGAGACACGCTAATGGGACCAATGACGTGAATGGAACGTAGATAAAACGAGAATTCATTTGTTCGATTTGAACTGTTGCCATCGTTATTGTCTTGTTACTGCTTGACACAATGACGGGCAGATCGAGTGCCCGTCGGACTGCATTCGGGCAATCTATGGTGCGCGATGCGAACAGACGCGGGGAATGCGATACTCGTCTCTGCACATCTCGAGTTTGGAGATTCGAGGAAATTGAAGTTGCAAGTTTAGAAATTTTAGAATTTACAAATTTTAGAACTTGTAGATTTGGGGTTTGAGAATTTGGTCATCAGGGAATTTGAAGTATTTCGAAGTTGCAATGAGAATTTATGATTTCAGAATTAGATGTGTTAAAAATGAAAGACACATCGATCAAAAAGTTAACAAGCCATTTTTTATTAAATATGCACATCTCTTTTTACCCATTCATTCTATTTATTTCGAAGTAACCTACAAAGGTACATACATCCCCATCATAAATCCACGTCATGTGACATTCATTCATCTATGTTCACTGTTTCATTCATATCACCATTCGTCTATATTCACCTATACAGCGTAACCTAAATGAAAAGAAAGCTGAAAGCGTCGACATAAAAAGAACGTATACTAATTAATTAATAAGAGGAAACATATCTGTCTTGTTTTGAAACGACAACGAAAAAGTTCCTAATTGAAAAACTTTTTTACTTACACATATAAAGAAATGAGAGATACAAAGTGTAAAGAATGGAGATGAAAACAAATTTGAAATTAAATTTAAAGTTGAAGTCGTACGTTGAGTCAGCAAAGACCCTAGTTATTCGATGGTCAAACACCAGAGCTTCATTCTACCTTGTATGTCTTTGTAACTCACTTTGGAATTCTTTCCCCTTGTTTTACTTGTTGCGTGCCTCGAGAACTTTTACGTTTACGTGGTACCCCAGAGAGGGAAAAAAAGAACTTAAAATGTTTCCTGAAGACATGTCGATACTGGCAATTAACGATTACAAGCACTTTCTATACGTTTTTGTACTATGTTCCTGCTGATAGTTTGCATAATGTTTTATTCAAAGCTGATTTACGAACCGAAGAAGTGCTGTTTTTTGTTCTTTTCATGTCACTGTTATTGATGTTCTGTTACTGTTTTACTATGAAACTGATATTGTTGCAGCTGGTATAATATTTAGTTTATTTTATAATAGTGTACTATTTATTTTATTTTGTAACAGCATATGTTCTATTTACTCTGTTTTACAATAGTATTATTCATTTTATTCTACAATAGCATATTATTTATTTTATAATGGTATACGTATTTTACTACAAAACTAGTAAAAATATAACAAAAGTAAAGAATGTAGCAAAAACTGCAATGAAGCTCTCAAGTGCACGATATGCAAGAATGACAAGAGATACATATTGATGATTCATAAAAAAATTGATATACACTTCACGACTTTATCTAGTGGAGTTAAACAAACACAGTGCAAAATATTTAAATATATTCGAACACGTGACAAATGGTTCTAAAGTACTCTCTCTATTTATATTCCATGTTTGTCCGCTACACATTCGCACGAGGGTAATCAAATTGTCTGACACGTGTTACGCATCTAAATTCTACCACTGTGTTTTTCTTATTTTAATGACAACCGAAATGCTTTAAAGTGCTACAGACATTTTCTTTCTTTGTACTTAAATACCGCTCGATTCTGGTATTTTTAGTATTTTACGTTGCGTGGTCATTATTATTCTAAATGACCTAAAATTTTGTATTAAGAGATCTTTTCATGAAAGAATAAACGCATAGAACTAGGAAATATCAGTTATATTACAGGATATTTACAGAAAAGATACTGTTTTAGTCTTATTTTACTTTAAATATAAGTTCAAATTATTAGAATTTAAAATAGAGGAAGAAAATGAGCAATATATTAAACCTTTGGTATACGTTTCTGAAGGAACGTAAAGCACCTATTATCACACAGCAAAAATTAATAACGTAACGTTGAACAGCTTCGGTACAATTAACAGTAATCACGTATATAATCGTCAGAACATTCGGAGATATCAGCCCAAGAGTGGCCATTTTTGGCACCTTGAACACTGAATAGTCTCCATTGCTCTCCAAACAATTCTGCCTCGTCTCTCCAAGTTGTATTGTTCCTATTCTCAACTCTTCATTCTACTTTCTCTGACTGTCTGCGTTGTTTAGGTGTACCGTTTCAACCACTAGAAGCAAAGAGGTTAACAGTAACACACACCGCAGCATATAAAATTGAGACACATAATGTTCAGCAATGAACACCTTATTTCGTACCAGGCATTCCGAAGAATCGTTCCTGAAAACCAGTGCACTACACGAAATGCAAAAGCAAATGTAAAAATACCTACTGCAACAATGCAACTTGCATCTGACCACGAAAACTGATATAACAGTCTGTAATTTACACAAAGAGTTTCTATCGAATGCAATGGTCATTCGATCATCGTTACACGCGGTTGAAACACGTCGAATCACTTGTTGTCGATGAATAACGCGAAGAAATGTCTCGATAGAATTTCGAACATGGATGCAGAGTTAGATATAGAACATAGTGACAGATACAGCTAACGACCGGTATTAGACGATGTACAGCGTTGGGGAACCTTGTGTCTATCAAACGATTCTACGTTGTTACTTGATCGTTGACGCGATGGAAACATGTCGAAATCACTTCTTGTCGATGAATAACGCGAAATGTCTCGATAGAATTTCGAACATGGATACAGAGTTAGATATAGAATGTGACACAGCTAACGACCGGTATTAGGCGATGTATAGTTAAGGAACCTTGTATCAAACGATTCTTCGTTGATACTTGATCTTCGTTGCACAGACGCGAAACATATCGTAGCGGAATCATTTGCGAATAACGCAAAGAAATCCTCTATGTTCAAACAAGGAATATAATCCTTGTAAAAGATGATACCCGAATCTGCTTAATTGTTGAAAGTACGAAGAAACAAAACGAGAGCAACAGTTTTAACCTAGATTGGATACAGAGTTAGATATAGAACGCAGTGACACAGCTAACGACCGGTATTAGGCGTTAGGGAACCTTGTGCGTATCGTGAAAAGTAGTCAGAGCACTCGGAGCCGTTTCTTTCGCGGAAATGAAGGTGGCTTTCCAACCGGAGTGTCTGCATCTAATGAAACTTTCATCTCCTCCGAGTAGATACAGACTGCAAAAGGTTAGAAGTGCAGCAGCCTGACCTATCTCCGCCTTAATTGATATAGCGATCCACTCGAAAAGGTTACTCGTGAATCGCGACCAGTTACGAAAAATTAGCACCTCCAGCTGTTCTTCAGCAACGGAGCCTTTTTACCGTCTGAATTTTATTCCTCGATTTCTCGGCACCGAAGGCCAAGGGTCAACTTCGAGCACCCAGTTTTAATGCAGTTTTCATTACCAAAACTGCGGATGGCAATTTATTTGAAGAAAAGTACTCCGAGCACTTTTTTGCTGCGTTATTAAGAAAATTTGATGGAACCGGTAGAAATTTTCATTGCGGAATATGCAGAATGCCCGAGGTAATCTCACTGGCAACGAAAGATAGAATTGAATTTGAAGCAGTAAATCTGTCAATGTCCCGTTGTTGCTGGGAAATTGAATTCCGTTTTATTGCACGCATTTAACTACCGGTCTTTGCTTCGACGAAGGAATCTAACACTTTTCTTGGCACCAATTTAACTATTCGAAGACACGAGTTAGTTTAGAATGGAGAGTTTATATTTAACTGCTCGATTTTACAGGTTGCTTGTAATATAATTAACACCGAGTAGTTATTATAGTTCGTCACGGAATATAGTTATTAACCGAATACAGTTCATAACATGAACAAGAGTTGATACACATACGATACGTGGCGCATGTAGATAGTTTGAGGTTTCGTATGAATTCATGTAATGATTACGCATATGATATACACGTGATACGCATAGGTCGTGAATTCCACAACTAATTAAAAATTCTTTGACATATCACAAGTTCTCCTGTAATTGAAATTGTGAGACACGAAATTAATGGATGAAATTTCAGATGAAAAAGGTTTCTGTATATTAGAAATGACACTTGACAGCAACTTAACTATGAATGAACGTGAAATTTCGAACGCAGTAAAATAACAAATCTTGCAGGTGCATTTCAAGCGGCGGTGACAAGTCTCGGCAACACTAATTACCCAAAAAATTCGTCTTTGAGAGTGATTCGAGATTTAGCGAACTCGAAGACGTGCGTGACGGCTATGAGTGACACACGGTTCAAGCCGCGTGTAATTGGACCAAATTCCTCGAGTTCTGTGGTCGTTTATCGTTTACGTGAATTCGCATCTCGGTTTTGTACCTGGCACGCGGGATCCATGCATTCTCAACTTCTTGTGGCTGTTACGTGTTTAATTGCTTCGGATTGTTCTGTGTCGAATCGAGTCAACGTTAGCGCTTCCGCGACAGTCGAATTAAACGTTACATTTTTTGGGACCTCGCGCTCAAGAAAATTTATACTTTGGGTGGTCATTGAATTCTGTTCTTGGATGATGTGCAAAGATAATTCTAAATTTGGAAATTCAGAAATTTCAGATGTTCATATTTATATTTGTAGTTTTAAATGTTCAAATTTAGAAGTGCATATATAACATTGAGACGCATCAATTTATAAATTTAGAGCTGAAAATTCAGAAATTTAATGATTCGCAAAATTTCTATGGAGACTTACAAGTTTATTAATGTAAAAATTTTTTAAATTTTAGAAATATAATACTGTAAGTATAAGACTTTTGTGACATATGAAAACATATAAATATAAGAATAACGTATAAATATAAAAAAATGTTAATACCACGAAAATATATATAAATACAAAAATACTTTCGTGACCTACAAATTCGAAATTACCGCAATTCCACAAATTTCACGGGCTCATAAATCTCCAAACCCGAAAACTTCACAAATCCGATACTACAATAAATCAAGCAACAAAAATGTCAAACGTTCAAAAACCAAAACTTCCGAAACAGAAAAACTGCGTTCCAATAAAAATAACGCATCGTTTTTGTAACCGTATAAAAATATCATCCCCTAGGGTGGTTTCACAAAGAATGCTCTTTCCAATTCGCTCGCAAAAGTCAGCACCTTGTTCTTCGTCGACGAGCCTCGCTGATCGATTGCGTCCTACGTTCGACAAACGAAACACACACACGTGTGCGCGTATGTGACAATTTTTGACAAAAGATCGACGCGAAAGCGTGTACGATCGTGCTTGAAAACTCGGGGGACGAAAAAAAAAAAACGAAACTCGTATCAGCCTGGTGGATAAAAGGCACTCGTTAGAGCAACATCGATTCGATATTTTTTTCATTTTCAATCGCAATTATTCGCTGGCAATTTATTCCGTCGGAGGCTACAAATCGATGTCTCGGTTACAAGCCAGTTTCGAGCGACCTGCACGATCGAAAGCTCCGCGAGAATTTTCTACTTTGACCCAATTCGGGTTTCAACGGTTCCAGATCCGCTTTTGCGACTGAATTTTGGCCGAAACGAAGTTGCACGCAACTCTCCACACTTGCTAAGTCTGATTGGTAATGCCATACCAACATTGCTGTCCGTGTTTGTTGAGCTCTGGCGCATGTGGCGAATTTCGTTTCGAGGAAATTCGATTATTTTACTGGCTGTCGGAATTTCTTCCGGAACAATTTATAACCGGATTTCTTTTTGATGGGAGTTTAGAAAATATATTTTATTTCAGAAAAATTCGTCGATACTTGCGACAAGAGCGAAAGGAAATTATCAGTTTTAAAAATGTTCTATTTTCTAAATCCATAAATTTGATCAAATTTTTAAATTTTTGAGGTATACATTCTGAAATGATCAATTTCTAAATTTCCAAATTTCTAAGTTGAATGTGTGAATATAACGAAAATATTTGCAGTATACAGAGTGATGAATACGTTTAATTTTTTTAAATATATTGTGTAACATCGTGTTAGCGAAAAATTTCATTTTCAATATCGTGAACTATCTGCAAAATAAGTGGATAATGTTAATACAAAATGTAACTTCAAAATAATATAACATAAAACAAAGTATACATTCAAAACAATATAACATAAGACAAAATAAAAATTCAAAATAACATGATACGATAAAACTGTGAATAATAATATAACAAACTATAAATTAAAATTGACATAGTGTAATAAAAAATATAAATTCAATAAAATTTAATGAGAAAAAAATCGACATTTTGCATAAAAAGACAATTTTTCATCTACAAAAGAAAAAATGAATGTTCGAAGCAGTAAAGTGTAAACATTTCTTCAAAATTAAAATTCGACGTGATTACCCAAATCCAAGAAATAATAAAATAACGTCAAGAATCTGAACAAATAAACTGTCTTAATTAGAGAAATACGATCGTTCAGAAGAATAATGCAATCAAATGGAATTCGTTTAAAATAATTGAATCGAGGAAAATGAAAGAATCAAACATATGAAATAAATAGGAAATTTGTTCGAAACGAACTTGTGTACAATTCGCGTGTAGAGCTTAAATTGAACCGTGTTCCATTATTCGGGACTAATTTCGTGTCCATCATTATTAAATGAACGTTCGATCGACGTGTGTTCAAATAATTCCAGCTAGCAAAAATGGGTGGTGCTTAAAATTCGACTTCTAAAACATTTGGTACCTTAACAATCTGTTTTTTAGTTTGAAACTGGACTCAAATTTTGTTACATTTTAGAGTATTTTATGAGATATTTTAATAATATTTTAGACGATTTATGTTGATTCATAGTTAGAATTATTTGTATACTATTTATATTTTAATAACAATATTAGAAAATTTTATATGCTGATTAATACTTAGAATCCGAATTTGTATACTATTTATATTTTAACAATATTTTAGATTTTATATACCTCTTATTACGAATTCATATACTATAATAATAATTCAGTGAATAAAAGCACAAAATATTTCTAAAAACTCTGTTCATAAAAATTCGGTCTCAGTAAAAAAGAGTAAAATATTTGTTGAAACATTTGCAATGTTGCGAATCGATTCGCACAGAGTGAAAAGGGTAAACAGGTTGGTAAGGTACTCGCGGCGAATTATAAAAGCGTTGTCCTTCATTAAATAAGCACCACCCTAATATAGGTATAAACCTAACGAAGAATGCATTTTACGGAAACCCTTCAAGCCCGCACACGGGTTAGGTTTTATCCAATTAGCGTCTGAGCGAGCTAAGAACACGAAACAAGAGGAAGCCGTGAAATTCTCATTCGCGAAACACAGTGGCGCCAAAGGGAACGATTCCAATTCGCATTCATGAAAATTTTACGTGTGATCGTTGCACGCGACATCGAAAATGAGTTGTGAATAATACACGAACGTAACATCGATGGGAAGATTTGAAAATGGGAAAATAAATTCGGTAAACAAAGACGAAATGGAGATATAGAGACGGGGGTTAAATGTTCAGTGAAAACTCACCCAACGTTGGCGTCGTGTAGTCCCAGCTCTCTGCGTCATTTTTGTAAACGTTCAGTTTTGTAGGCTGTAACAGAAATACATATGTGAACATTAGTTTCTTGCTTTTCGTATCGAGAGGAAAATTGTTGGAGGTATTTTCAAGAAGGGAACGCTAGTTTTGTTAGGAAATTTTGTTAGAAGGTGGAATTCTTTTTCTACATTGAAAACTCTTTGATTTTGCAATTTTGTATTTGTGATCGTGTCAAATTTGTAGGTTTAATTTGGGATTTCAGAACTTTTAACAGGAATTGACAGGAAAATTTGAGGAAATCTCCAGTTTGCAGTACTTCCAAACTACAAATTAAAAATGAGTATCTTAATGTTTCCAGGTTCAAATTCCCTAAATTCTTAATTTGTCAAATCCATATAACCACTTATAACCACCATATAACCACTATAATTAAAATTATTAAAAAGTATTACTAAAATCACTAAACCAGTCCAAACCACATGTCACTAAAATTACTAGAATAGTTCATATCACCACGAAATTGCAGAACAACAAAAACTGTACCATTCAACAATCTCGTATTTCGAGATATCACAGCACCGTATCGATAGAATCGTTAAAGGCAACGAAACCGTATACACCATGAAAATGTGGGCACAATAATCGATTATTCCATGTTGGCCGATTTGGAGATGATCCTCCGCGTTCGAGCAACGTTCATCTAAAGCTCTAAGGCCCTCGTAATTTCAGGCCGAACAACCGTTGAAATTTAACACATTCCGTGCAGTAGCACTCGACGATCGTGCACGGAATTATTAATATGGGAATTTAACGTGTAGAGCCTGCACTCGTTGCCCCATAAATCCCCGATTAGCTATGCATGTAACGTTGCAAAATGAATTATACAAATACACGCGGCGGTAGGACAAATCGAGGAAATTATACGAATTCTCGGCAAGGTTAATGTAACGCGAATCAAGCACCGTCACGAACCTTCTGTCACTTAAAATCACGGGTTTTTAACGGGACTTGCAATATTGTCATATTTTTTAGTAAAGGGATTTTAAATGTGTCATATTTCTTCCTGTAATTATGTACTTGTATGACGTAACGTGTATCTTGTACGATGTAATTAATCATTGCTGTCGGGATTTTAGCTGTCAAGAATTTAGGCTGTTACGATTTGAGCTAACGGAACTATAGCTACCGAGATTTTAGGTTATCGGGATTTTATCCGTCGTGATTATAGCTGTCAGGATTTTAGCTGTCAAGAATTTAGGCTGTTAGGATTTGACGGAACTATAGCTGCTGGGATTTAGCTGTCAAGAATATAGGCTATTAGAATTTGAGATAACGGAACTATAGCTCCCAGGATGTTATCGGGATTTTATCCGTTGTGATTATATCTGTCAGGATTTTAGCTGTCAAGAATTTAGACTGTTAGTGTTTGACGGAACTATAGCTGCCGGGATTTTAGCTGTCAAGAATTTAGACTGTTAGGATTTAAGCTAACGGAACTATAGCTGGCAGGATTTTATCCATCGTGATCATAGCTGTCGGGCTTATATCTGTCGATTATAGATAGCGCGGCTTTTTCTGTCGGGATTTTGAGTGCACCTCTTTAAAAACCACCCTGCAAACACTTTCAAATGTCAGTAGTAAACATTTAATCAAATCTTCCCCCAAGAGGTACTCGGAGATTTAATAGAAAAACGGCGTTAAACTTGTTTATTTCGTCGGACAAAAACCAGCGGGAAAAATCTGTATCAGTATACTCGACTCGCGTATATTTTGTTAAATTTCAATCAAGCCCACGTTATTGCACGTCACTTTCGTATCAAGCTACCTTTGACGCGGCTACGCACTCTGGGTTCTCAGTTTTTTCCCCTCTCCTTTTTGTCCTCCCTTCTGATCCTCCCACGAGAAAACGGGAGCAGAGTTTCTCTTTGTTCTCGGAAAAAAAAAAATTTAATTCTTTCTCGACGTGTCGTACGAAGCTTCGTCGAATAATCTCCACGTTTCCCGCGGGAAGCGCTTCTCGGCTCTCTTTCACCTTTTTTTCCCGAGGTTTCTGCTTTCATATTATACTGTTCGAGACAGCGAGCGGGAATCGAAAATTCATAGCCGAGACGAGATCTGATCGATTCCGGTGAATTACTGTTCGAAAAGCGTCATTCAGCAGAGGAGGATTAACGAGAGAGACGTTTTATTTTCAAACGAGATAAATGTGGACACTTGGAGAGAAAGCTTGACAGTTTTCCAATTTTTGTATCTTCGAATTTTTCGTTGACGCATCTTCAAATTTTCAATTTTCTTTATTTTCATGTACTCGAATTCCTGATCTGTCAAAGTCTAATTGATAATGTTACAAACTTCCAAATTTGTAGATTCCCAAATTGTCAAGCTTCAAAATCTTTAAATCATCAAGTTCTCAAACTTTCAAATCTCTACATCCACAAACCCTCAAACTTTCAAATCGCTACATCCACAAACCCTCAAACTTTCAAACCTCTAAATCAGCAAGTTCTCAAACTTTCACATCTCTACATCCCCAAGTCTTCACACTTTCAAACCTCTAAATCACCAAGTTCTCAAATTTTCACATCTCTAAATCACCAAATCCTCAAACTTCCAAACCTCTACATCCCCAAACCCTCAAACTTTCAAATCTCTACATCCACAAACCCTCAAACTTTCAAATCTCTAAATCCCTAAATTCTCAAACTTCCAAATCTCCAATTTCCCAAATTCTCAAACCTCCAAATCTCTAAATCCCCAAATCCTCAAACTTCCAAATCTCTAAATCTCCAAATTCACAAACTTTCAAATCTCTACATTCCCAAATCCTCAAACTCCCAAATCTCTAAATCCCCAAGTTCTCAAACTTCCAAATCTCTACATTCCCAAATTTCTAAATCCCTAAATTCTCAAACTTCCAAATCTCTACATTCCCAAATCTCTAAATCTCCAAATCTCTAAATCTCCAAATCTCTAAATCCCCAAATTCTCAAACTCCCAAATCTCTAAATCCCCAAATCCTCAAACTCCCAAATCTCTACATTCCCAAATCTCTAAATCTCCAAATCTCTAAATCCCCAAATTCTCAAACTCCCAAATCTCTACATTCCCAAATTCTCAAACTTCCAAATCTCTAAATCTCCAAATCCTCAAACTCCCAAATCTCTAAATCCCCAAATCCTCAAACTCCCAAATCTCTAAATCCCCAAATCCTCAAACCTCCAAATCTCTAAATCCCCAAATTCACAAACTTCCAAACTCAAAAATTCCCAATTTCCTACATAAAAAAAATTTCACCCAGATCCCCAAATCCCAAATTTATAAATCACCAAATATTTGCAACTCACATCACATTTCCCCGATCTAAAAAAAAATGTCCATTTAAAAAATCTTTATTTCGTATTACACAGTACAGTGTGAACGTTCTCAATACAGAAAAGAACGGAAAGAAATATCTGCCGCTTAGATAACCACGATTAATGCAACAGTTTGAAAACTTCTGAAAGGTTCTAAAAGTACGACGGTGTCGTTTATGTTTAATTCATTAACACATTTCGTTAGCTGTCACGGCTAAAAATTCAGCTACTGACCCAGTCTCAAGTTGGATCAAAGGATGTATCGCTTAAATAACCATACAATCGAGTGAAAAAGGCAACAATTCTCTAACTGGTAGAAAGAGAATTTAAAGTAAAGCGCGAAAGTATTGTTAACCTTTTCTTTACGTTGTAAATTTTATTTTATCGGTTGGTAAAAGGTTTTGTACACTGTTACAGTGGGTCTATTGTCTTTTATCTTGTTTATGCGACTGCAAGCAAGAAAATCTAAGAAAATCATTTGAAGCTAAAAATAATAAAAGTGAGAAGAATTAATATACAAATGCGAAGGAAAATTTGACCATAATTTTTATTTATAACGTGTGTCATTGTTCATTTCTGCAATTGCAATGTATTCAAATGTACACGCTATGGATCAAATGACTATAGTTAATAAGAGGTTAATGTATATCGACCCTTTGAACAGGAAGTTCCATCATTAACCTCTTTTAATTTAAATTTACGCCAATGGGGGAATGATTTCAATCTCTCGTGCTTTCAAAAATGCGTTAACGACCTGACATTCCAATCTATCTAATTACGAGCATCGAGCATTTGTGTGTCAACCTGATAATAGTTATGTGCATCATTAAATTAATGACAAATTTCGTCCACTCTAATTAGTTTATCGAGTTTCGGTTTCTTTCAAAAATTTTGTGCGTGGAGAAATCGTTGATATATTAATTGATAATTCAATATATATTTGACCGAATTATTTCAATATTTATTAAATTTCATTATTTTAATAAAATTGATAAATAATTCGGTACATGTTAAATTCATAATTAAATCAGTACATATTACACTGATAATTAATTTGATACATGTTACAACAATAATTAACTCAATACATTAAACTGATAATTTAATACATATTACATTAATAATTAATTCATGTTATGCTGATAATTAATTTAGTACATAGTACACTATAAATTAATTCAATACATATTGCATTAATAATTAATCGAACACATATTACACTCATAATTCAACACATACTACATCAACAATTAATGCAATACACATTAAACAGATAAGTAATATAATACGTATTAAATTGATACGCATATATCAAACTGGCAATAAATTTAATACACGTTAAACTGCTCGATATTAAATTGACATTAATACATATATTAAATCCATTGCGAGACACAGAAAATCTGGCACAGTTCAATATTATAAGAGCACTGCAAAATCGTTTGTAGCATATCAATTTAAAGCTTAAGGTTCGATATAAATGACTACAGTATTTCAATATTTTCAACCCGAAATAATTTCTCAGTTGGAAACAACAGTATAGTATTATTACACCACAATATAGTTATTCATTTATTATTTATGATAGCATAGTGTTATTGACTAGTATTTATTCAACTTTTTCAAACATCATCAAACTCTAACTCTATCACTATTTATTATTCTATGCAGATCTGCAAATTTTTTAGAAAAATTTTGTATATAAAAGAAAATCACAAAGAATTATTTATACACAGAATAAAATATTACAATTAACATTGTTAGAACTGCATAACTCAAAACCCCAAATTCTCGACAGAATAAATCAGAAGCATCAATTCACAAGTCACTCGATAAAATAATCACGAACATCTCGAAGGTATTTATGTCGTTGGCAGATAACCGAAATCTTTTGTTGAAAAGTTTGATGAACTCCCGCAGAGTTATGTCTCTATTATTAAACGTAATTGTCTCTGCTTGCGCGTCAAACGTCTACAATTACGTTAAAAAGTATCTACATCAAAGACAATGTGTCAACTATCGCAAACTTTGAATCTGAAATTAGATCAAAGGGGAGAATTGTCGCTTACATAATCGCGCGATCAATTACAATTATAACTCCATAATAAATTCGTGGTTGGCAAAATCGTGGATCTCAGGCAAACCGCGTGATTGTCGGTGAAAATCGTGCGAATTACCGGTTCGTTGTAATTAACCGTGTTCGCCGGATTGTCCGGCCGATCTATGCATAAAATTTATCGGATTACGTAGCGAGCTTACGTCCGCGGAGCGTGCCATAAATTTCAAAGTCTTCTCCGGCGTGCTTTCAACGATCGTAAAAACGTCCAGCCTGTGCTCTTCGCTTAACAAATGCTCCGACGTTCCCCTTTCTCATAAGAATAATTCTGGCGATGCCCGAGAAAGTAAAACACCTTCCTTGGTACGTGAAAGATGCAACATGTGACCTGCTATCGCCATACCTGACCGATATATCGCCTCTAACTTTAACCCTTTAACGATACCTCAAGCTCTTTCTTATCGCAAATACCTTCTTTATTACATCTCAAATTATAATTTTATCTTAGCAACAAATATTTTTATATAATTAACTTAATACATTTGTGTACTACTTTCTATTATTAATATACAATTTCATATAATTAATATATGTCAAGATACATATATGATATATGATTATATCACCAATATTTATTTCTTTTTAATGTACATATATGCTAATGTACATTGTTACTGTAAGTTGTATATTGTAAATTGTTATTGTAAACTGATATTAATACATATAAGTATATATACTCATATGTTAATGTACATATATGATACATTACTAACACATATTAAAATATACTTCTAGTATTATATTTCTGATATACTAATTAAATTACGTTATTAATATAAAACTTTCCTTTATTACATTTTAGAATGTATATACTGCACCTATATGTGCATATAAAGTATACACATGTGCACATACCCCACACATGTATACATGCATAAAGTACACATACCTCACATATGCATATTTACATATAGTACACATACCACACACGTGTATGCATACATAAAGTACACATACCCCACATATGTACACATACATAAAGTACACATGCCCCACATACGTATACATACATAAAGTACACATACCCCACATATGTATATTTACATATAGTACACATACCCCACATATGTACACATACATAAAGTACACATATTCTACTGAATCTAGTTGCATCTCTAGCGATCGAGTTCTAGAATTAATCACAGTTGAGTAAATAAAAACTAAAAGAGAACAAAAGACAAAGAAAAGAGGAAAGTAACCAAATTTCTGGAGAACGAAATACTTGTAAATTGGTAGCAGTGATCAACGAGGAGCATTCTCCGGTAGAAAACAAATCTTGTCACGATTGAACGTTTACTAAAACCAAAACGGCCCAATAAAATGTTTAAAAATGCGAGATTAATCGTACGATAAATTCACGGCGAAATAAGCGCCCTTCGACCTGCCAGGCTATTGTGTGCAAAGTGGCGAAATAAACCGAGATGAACGAACTCCACCTTCTTCAATTCGATTCGTTGAAAATTCTCGAGTGCTATGGCAATTTTATTTCGAACACATTTACTGCTGTAAGTTGGTTTTTAAGATGAAAGCTATAGAATCCACGAATTCGTTTTATGATCAAGAAATACGTTACTGAAAAGAAAGAGCACAAACTTACGAAGAACAATTTACGAATTACAAATTTTTATATTAAGAAAAATGAGAAATCGATATGAAAATATTGGAACACCAAAATTTCAGATCTGCAAATACCGTAATGATAGAAGGTTTAACTTGGAGGTCAAATTTCCAAATTAAAAAATTGACAAATAAGATGAAAGTCCCAAAAAATCTCTGAAATTAGAAAACTTAATTTGAAAATTTAAATTTAACCTAAAAATTTGAGCAACAAAAAAGAGACGTAAGTTATGGGGAATTTTCTGATCTCTGAACTCCGTGACGTTTTTTTTCGTAGCACCATTGTCGAATGGAAAAAGTTTATGAATTATATCGAAGGAATATCGGAATACCATTTGGCGATTGCTTCAGGGATGATAAATGCGTAGGTCGGTATTTTTATTCGACCAGCAGACATTGTTTTGGTGATATTTTCGTGCGAAAAGAAGGATATCGTGAAACGGGGACGTAATTCTCGTGAAATTTCTCTCTGTATCTCTTTCGGTTGGAATTTTACTATCGACCAAATTGTCGCTGCTATCAGCCAGTATCCTCAGTATCGAGATAAATATTTGAGGCCGAATCGATACGTATTGCCGCGTTATCACCCGGCTAGCACTGATAGCCTCTGTTTTAGAACAACGCACATACGAATTGAAAGTTATGTTTCGCACAGAGTGACACGAATGTTGTGTTCGGTGATAAAGTTCTTTGATTATTTCCAACCGTGACTTCGATTGAAGCGAAACGCTTTCCCGTCGAATCATATTTCTTCATCCAATCTTGGCACGCTTGGAAACGTCCAAATTGATGTTTCATTAGGTCTGAAATGTTCCGAATCATCCGCAGCGAGTTTCCTCTCTACACGATTTCGAAATCCAATAATTTCTTCGTTCGCTATGTAGAACGCGAAACTCGAATCTCTGGAACGTTTTATTTAACTAATTGGAGACGATGGATTTACGGATGCAACGAGAGGCAAATGAGCCTATGGAGTTCGGATGTTGGACAGCTAATTTAGAAATTTGAGCATTTCGAATTTCTGACATACTAGATTTACACATTTTTAGGATTTCGTCAAATGTTAATACTTGAAATGCTAACAGTATGAAAAGAACCTCAAAAACAGGTCTAAACTTATAATGTCTTCTAACACTTTCTCATAATAAAATATAATCATACTGACCTACATTGTTAATTTGAATTATTACCACAAATGAATATGAATTACTGTTAAAAATGAAAATCACCATAACCGGAATGATAGCGAATACTCTATCATTCTTAAAATATGAACAGATTACCATGGTTAATGGTAAAATACTATGCATCCGTTAGAACCGTAAACGCAGAGAGCAGCAATATATTTAAAGTGCATTGTATCATGCAAGTGCGTAAGCAGTGGTCGCGAGTGTCTGAAGAAGTAACGTAAGGAATTGTACATTCGTATCCTTCACAGCTGCGAGCTAAGAGTCGACAATAACCTTAATTGCTCTTCTATCTTTCTCTTTCCGTCGAGTTAATACGTCCTGGCGGTGCAATGCATTTTCGCCACGATATTTCGCCTGATTTATCACGGTGCCGGCTGGCAGAGAAAAAAAAACTGCACTCGCTCTTTTGTCGGGATGCACTTTTTTACAGGATAAAAATTTCGGGCCGTTGCCACGAAACGGGAATGAAAAAAGAAAATATATATATGTATACAGAACGGAGGGTGAAGAACGAGAGAAAATGGTGTAAAACAGAGAAAATATCGGGCGAAAATAGCCGACACGTTGAAACTTTTGGAAAAGATTGCTGGCCACGATGCGATTCGCGTTTCGGGGCTTCTATTTTTGCTGAAACTTTCATGTCGGTCGCTCGGAACCGGTGATTTGTGAAGGATGGAGCCAGCCGAGCGTGCTTTCGTATGAATTAAACTGTCTTTTCGCGCGCGAAAGTTCAAAGACCCCAAACAACGATGTTGGGATACCTCTATCGAATAAAATAACCGTGAGACTTCTACTGAAAGACGTTTTTTGTGAATTATAAGAATCCACCTTTCTTATTTTAACGAGAACCGAAATACTTTTAACTGCCACGGACATTTATTTGTATTTAAATATTGTTTGATTCTGGTATTTTTGGTATTTTACGTTGCATGGTCATTTTTATTCTGAATACTCTAAAATTTTGTATTCAGAGATCTTTTATGAAAGAATAAACACATAGACTTGGAAAATATCAGTTATATTACAGAACATTTATTCCTTAAATAAATAGGAAAAGATACTGTTTTAGTCTTATTTTACTTTAAATATAAGTTCAAATTATTAGAATTTAAAATAGAGCAAGAAAATGAGCAATATATTAAACCTTTGGTATACGTTCTTGAAGGAACGTAAAGCACCTATTATCACACAGCAAAAATTAATAACGTAACGTTGAACAGCTTCGGTACAATTAACAGTAATCACGTATATAATCGTCAGAACATTCGGAGATAGCCCAAGAGTAGCCATTTTCGGCACCTTGAACACTGAATAGTCTCCATTGCTCTCCAAACAATTCTGCCTCGTCTCTCCAAGTTGTATTGTTCCTATTCTCAACTCTTCATTCTACTTTCTCTGACTGTCTGCGTTGTTTAGGTGTACCGTTTCAACCACTAGAAGCAAAGAGGTTAACAGTAACACACACCGCAGCATATAAAATTGAGACACATAATGTCCAGCAATGAACACCTTATTTCGTACCAGACATTCCAAAGAATCGTTCCTGAAAACCAGTGCACTACACGAAATGCAAAAGCAAATGTAAAAATACCTACTGCAACAATGCAACTTGCATCTGACCACGAAAACTGATATAACAGTCTGTAATTTACACAAAGAGTTTCTATCGAATGCAATGGTCATTCGATCATCGTTACACGCGGTTGAAACACGTCGAAATCACTTGTTGTCGATGAATAACGCGAAGAAATGTCTCGATAGCATTTCGAACATGGATACAGAGTTAGATATAGAACATAGTGACAGATACAGCTAACGACCGGTATTAGACGATGTACAGCGTTGGGGAACCTTGTGTCTATCAAACGATTCTTCGTTGTTAGTTGATCGTTGACGCGATGGAAGCATGTCGAAATCACTTCTTGTCGATGAATAACGCGAAATGTCTCGATAGAATTTCGAACATGGATGCAGAGTTAGATATAGAATGTGACACAGCTAACGACCGGTATTAGGCGATGTATAGTTAAGGAACCTTGTATCAAACGATTCTTCGTTGATACTTGATCTTCGTTGCACAGACGCGAAACATATCGTAGCGAAATCATTTGCGAATAACGCAAAGAAATCCTCTATGTTCAAACAAGGAATATAATCCTTGTAAAAGATAATACCCGAATCTGCTTAATTGTTGAAAGTATGAAGAAACAAAACGAGAGCAACAGTTTTAACCTAGATTTCGTTAGAAGGGAATTTTCGTGCATCGCAATTGCAAATTATATCAGCGCGTTGCACTTAAGCAAAGCAGATAATCCTGATCGAGCCATGTTCCTCCTCGAAAAGAAGCTGCAGTTAATCCATCTCTACGGACCCGTCCTGCACCGAAAACGTTTCTCTCGACTTTTCCATCGAACAAAAGCACCTTTCTCGAACGTTGCGACGGTGTATAACCGCGAACGTGTCTACGAAACGTCGCCGGTGGAAAATCGTTATTTTCGCCGGGAGCTTGTTTCGCGGGCAAAGTGAATCGCGAAAACGTTTATAAATATCCAAGTGAATGCCGTAAACTGCGACGATAAACGGACCACGAGAAACGAGCTCGGGGTGCACGGAATTGCGTTTCGCAATTGAGGCCTCACAGGAGAAATTATTGAAGCAGCTAGATAAGACTCGGCCAGCGATAACGACATGCCACAGGAATTATTCAAACGTTGGAGAACGCTAATTTCGCCGCAAGAAACGTGGACGAAACACTTTCAGGCAACGTGTTTGTGGCTTAAGTAGGGAAACTTGAATACTTATGGTTTCGAAATTTTCGGAAACTTCCAAATTTTCAGGTTAATTGCTTCTGAAATTCTTGTGCTTTTCTTTTTGAGTCTGTGATATTTTCACACTTTTACGTTTTTAAGTCTTTAGATCCTTTACCAAATTTTCAAGTTCCTCAAATTAAATCGCAATATTCTTGAAAGTTGGAACCGTTATTACCTATAAACTATTGAATGTCCCGATGAAAGTTAAATCAAAGAACAGGTATTCCGCAGACGGTAAGAAATGTTTCCTACTGACAAAAATGAAGAAATGCGAAATAAGGAATGGTGATTGCTGCAGAAATATGACTGAGCTTAAAGGAACGCTAGGATTGTGGGTTCATTGGAGAAGCTCTGCTCGTATTTCAGAGATAAAAATGAATATACAATAGGTAAGTGAATTAAAAGTAAATTAAAAGATTCCTTCGTAAGAAGCTTCAAGAATTTACAGTGTTCCATCGAATAATTCGGAAGACAGGAACAGACAAGTTATAATTAAAATTAAAGCAAAATTAAATTTAAGAATTCATGCACCTCTTCGAGTATTTCAATTCTTCGCACTTTCAGTACAAATTTTAATTTAAAAATTATAAATGTACTCCTTCAAGAATTCTTTTTTTAAATTTTCAAAAGTGCAAATTTAAATACTTCCCAGTAGTATATCAATTTTTCCAACTACCAACAATACGAATTAAAAAATTTCCAAATATATACCAAGTATGTCAATTTTTAGCGGTGACCGCAATCACTATGTGACATTAGCAAAAATTAGCTTCTATGGCTATAATTTTATCATGTGGTTTATAAACCACATCAAAGGGTCAAAAATGTCCGGATATACAAATGATAGATTTCTAAAACTACCTCTCACAAAAATCTCAAAAACACAAACAGAAGGAGCATAGAACTGGTAAAGTTTCAAACCTATTTCTAATTTGTCAAACGCACGACTGCAATAACGCATTGCGCGTTCAAGCACTTGCAATCGTTTTAACATCCGCGGTGCATGTTAAAACGTCGCGATACATAATAATCTTGGGATCGGCACTCTGAATTTTCTCTCACGCGTTTCTTCGATAACGCTCACTTGAACTCGGAAAAGCTTTCTCGAATTGAAGCAACGTGAGCTGACCTAAAAGCAGGGTTAGCGTTTTCTCTTTGCATCTCTGTTCCTACGTGTCTCTGTTCCCGTCCCCGGTTCATTCTCTTGTTCCATCTTCAAAGCTTTTCGTTAAAAAACATATCGTGAAATGATCTCGAAACGAGAGTGAGCGAGAGTCACCCTCGCGGTTTCCACAGGAAACTGTTATCGTTTAGTATGCGAGTACTCGTACTTTTCTTACTTTCGTTTTTCCCGTTCTGCGCTAGGATGTACTGTTATAATACCTTTATAATACACCTTTGAATTTTATATAAAACAAGATATATTGTTAACACATTATTAATATATTCGTGAATGTAGACAAGATTTCATGTGCGCAATATGTGAAACGTATTTTCATGATACATGTTTGTATATTTGCTAGGTTTCTGGAGTTCCAAATTCATGATCATATGGAAAATTAGCAATTTCTGAAATTCCTAAATTTATAAATTTACAAATCCCTAAATCAGTTCCTAAATTCCCAAATTTCTAAATGTACAACTCCCTGAATTATCGAGTTCTCAAATTTCCAAAACCTGGAATTTCTGAATTCCCAAATCCCTAAAACCCTAAATTCTTAAATTGACAAATTCACAAATGCTCAATTTTCAAATTTCCACATTCACAAATGTCAAATTTTCAAATCCCTAGATTCCCAAATCCCTAAATACCCAAATCCCTAGATTCCAAAATCCCCGAATCCCTAGATTTCCAAATCCCTAAAGTCCTAAATCCCTAGATTCCCAAATCCCTAAAGTCCTAAATCTCTAGATTCGC
Organism: Megachile lagopoda; assembly: GCA_036983795.1. Lineage (NCBI taxonomy): Eukaryota > Metazoa > Arthropoda > Insecta > Hymenoptera > Megachilidae > Megachile > Megachile lagopoda. The sequence goes on along the minus strand of CM072785.1, from coordinate 9,716,305 downwards.
AAATCCCTAGATTCCCAAATCCCTAAATACCCAAATCCCTAGATTCCCAAATCCCTAAAGTCCCAAATCCCTAAATTCCCAAATCCCTAGATTCCAAAATCCCCGAATCCCTAGATTTCCAAATCCCTAAAGTCCTAAATCCCTAGATTCCCAGATCCCTATAGTCCCAAATCCCTAAATTCCCAAATCCCTAGATTCCAAAATCCCCGAATCCCTAGATTTCCAAATCCCTAAAGTCCTAAATCCCTAGATTCCCAAATCCCTAAAGTCCTAAATCTCTAGATTCGCAAATCCCTAGATTCCCAGATCCCTATAGTCCCAAATCCCTAGATTCCCAGATCCCTATAGTCCCAGATCCCTACATTCGCAAATCCCTAAATTCCCAAATCTCTAGATTCCCAAATCCCTAAATTTCCAAATCCCTAAATCCTTAAATTCCGAAATTTCAAAATACTCATATGACCCAGCCATCATCATTTTCCATCAAATCTCAGTTTACAGAGAATATAAATGACGGTAACAATCTTGACGCGGAATTTCTTGATCAGATTGATCGGCGCAAATAAAGGCTCGTGTACCAGGTCACCGATCACGTTAATCCGTGATTTTTTTTTATTTCACTCGATAAAAATGGAAGCATCAGCAGTATCGCGTCGCAATTAATGGAGAAAGAGCACCGGGGAAATTAATGCGACGACCGAGACCTCGTAATTTCGATGATAGTAGCATTGTCATTCCCGCTCCTGCTTCGTTTCATTAATTTTAATTAAACGCCCAACATATTTAATTAATTAAATCTCGCCCCTCGTGTTATCGCTAACTCGCGACAGTTGTCGTCGATCAATACCGAAATCTGCCGTGATTGATCGACGGAATTCCCGATAATAATTGTTCGAGTGTTTTTCATTAACAGTCTCATATAACAAAATCTTTAGGTGGATTACGATAACGTAATTTACACGTTCGACGGTTTAAAGCTATCAAACAAATATTTCTACAAAACTTTTATTTAAGTGGACACAAATTTTTCGATAGGTTCGAAATTTTGAAAGTCCAAATTTAGAGATAAAACAATTTGCAAGTATGGAAATTTGTAAATGTTCAAATTGTCAAATTTAAAAAACCTGCTTGTTCAAATAAATGAAAAAACTCACAAATCTCGTAATGGCCAAGCTCGCATATTTATCCCGAGCTCGAGTACACCCACATGCAGGTAACGCGTCCGGTAAGTTGGCACGCGCGCCGGTAAGCTCCGCCTCGTATCCCGCTGCCAACTCCCCAGACGCATATAATAGAGACATTCACAAGTATCGAAGACCGCTATTCGGCCAATATTTATCCTCGAAACCGCGGCAATTCCGAATGCGTTCGTGCGAGTATCGGAATTAGCTGTTGGGTAAATTTGAACAGAGCATCCTCGATTCTGGAAAAGGAGCGGGAATTCATCGGATATGTTGGCATTTCGCCGTGCATAGGCGCAATTAATGCGAATCGTTGGCGGAACGGTTTCATTCATCGAATAAACACGCGAAACGGGACGTCAGAGTGTAAATCTGCCCGAAGATTACGACAGATCGGCAGCCGTATGAGCGTGAGCAATTTAATTTTCGCCAAGTAACGACGACCACGGTTGATTCACGGCTGATTCATCGCCGAGAAGGCCTTTGGCAAAACTATCATAACGTCTCGCAGGTGCCATGTGGATGCAACACCCTCGTACACGCGATACAACGTGACGCATAAACGTACGATTTATTACAACAAATTATAACGCCTCTCCGACCACTCTCAACTCGAAACTTATTGCACGGTTTCAATTTTCTGACTGACAATTTCGAATATTAAATACGACGATTAGCTTCGAAATTAAACTTCCTGTCACTTATTGAAAATTCTTGAAATGGATAGCACTTATATTTATTAACTGCAATAGTGACTTTAGTATCGTTTAGTGGGTTACGCATTAATCTACACTGATGTAAACTGTAAGGACATTCGACACGATATAATAAAGATGGCCTATCAATTTATAACCTAATAAATTCAACACACGCTGCATTGCATTAAATAAGGGTTACTGAATTTTGTTGTTAATGAATGTTTAACTGAAACACACATTTTATACTGACGAATTATTTAATTATATACATGAGCAATAATAGTGTGAATCACGTTACATCGTCCGCACCACATGGGTACACTGCCGCCATTTCTATCGTCTGATCGTCAACTGTCAACCTGTATCCGAACATCTCCGGACATTGTCGACCCTTCCCGAAGCTATCCGATACCCCGCGGCCCCATAAACTTCATCTAAAAAATTTGATGCTGCATTTTATTTCAGTTTTCTTTAGTGATTTCTCTGTGTATTCACATTTAATAACATCAAAGTAATATATATACATATTAAATATTATTATATATGTTAAATATCAGGAAAATATCAGTGAGACGTCAATAGTGATAAATATGTAAGCTAGTTTATACAATAACCTCGATAAAGGTTAGGTGCTCTCAAACTTAATTTTCATGAATCTAAGATTCGTTTTTATAAGTTGCATAAATCTAATCCTTCTGTATCATCGATTACTGATTAACAGATTCTAAATCATCGATTCATAAAAATGAAGGGAAAAAGAAAATTGGATAACAAGTGTCAATGTTCGATAGAATAGTCAGTATTCTATTCTTGATTGAGTACACGCCAAGGCATATCAGATCCTTCTGAAACGAAACAGCCTCTCGTGGTTCAAGTTGTTAATCTTTACCCATTGAATTACTTTCGTCCGAACAAGAATTCATTAGAGCTTGAAAGCCGGTCTGATTCTCTCAAGCTCGGTGATTTATAACGTGATTCAACGCATTTCAAAGCGTCGACCACGTTCGCACAGTTACACGCGCGGTTAACCGCTCGAACATTAGCGACCGATGCATTCATTTCTACGATTTCCGGCTGTTTTCCACCAGATATCGGATACACACCACGTAATCAGCTACGTCAGTATTACGTCAACATTTCGCTGACGTATTTAAATAAAATCAAGCGTGTTTTGTTGGCTCGGTTAGCCGTTCGGTTCGACAGATTAATCGGATGATAAATAGGGAAACTGAAGAGTATGGCATCACTCGATTTCTCACTTACGGATTCGCTTCAACAAATTTTCATTTTTTCAGTGAAAATCTTTTTCATTTAAAATTCTTTTATCAAATTTATAAATTCTTCAATTTAAAACTTTCTGAACTATAAATTTCCTAATTTCCAAAATTCTCAATTTCCCAATCCCTAAATCTAAAAATCCCAAATTTTGAAATTATAAAATCCCCAAATCCCTAAATTCTTTTATAATTTATCAAATGTATAAATTCTTCAATTTTAAAATTTCTGAACTATAAATTATCAGATTTCCTAACTTCCAAAAGCACAAATTCTCAAATGCCAAATTTCCAAATCCCTAAATTCCCTAATCCCTGAATTCCCAAATCCCTAAATTCCCCAATTCCCAAATTCCCAAATCCCTAAATTCCCAAAATTCTCAATTTCCCAATCCCCAGCTCTCAAAATCCCAAATTTCCAAATTATACCCCAAATCTCTAAATCAAAAAATGTTTAGCGGCCAAATTTAAGCAAAAGCGTAAATTTCTCTCCATAATAAACCAGGGACAAATATGTAACACCTTAAATCTCGTCCAAACAGGTGCCGGGTCATCTACCACCTGGCCTCGCATTAATCTCGTATTTAATTGAGATTTATGCAGATTTTCTAAGCACATTCCACCTTTTCCCTTCAGAAGAAATAATTATTGCTCTATTTATCAAGAAAATGTATGTTTCGAACGAGTATTCTACATTACACTCTCTCGTAGCGAAAGGGTTAATATGTAGTTAACGTTTCAATGCCTCGTTACGAATGTCCATTTTAATGTCCTTTTCAAACTATGTATTTCAATGTCTCATTACAAATGTTCATTTTAATATCTTCTTTCAATTTCTTCGGTATCTCGTTACTATTACATTTCAACATTTTCTAATAAAACTGTCGTTTTTATGTCTTTTTTCAATGTGTAATATTTCAGTGTCCCATTACGAATGTTCATTTAAACGTCTGTTTTAATCTACGACAATACCTCATTATAAATATTCGTTTCGATGTTCTTTTTCAATTAGCAACATTTTAATTTCTCATTACGAATGTCCACTTCAGTGTGCTTTTTAATTTCCTACGTTTCAATAGCACAGTAGAATATGACCACTGTAATGTCCCTTTAATTAATTACGTTTGAATATTTGATTACACATCTTCGTTCAAATGTCTCTTTGCATTTACCACACTTCAATGTTTCAGTACAAATTTTCATTATCGTCAAAATTATGTGAAATTTGGAATATTTTTTTAGATCAACATGTAGGGTGTTCTGATAAAATATATTTATAGATATGATATACATATATCTGATAATATATGTATATCATATCTATAATATACTTTATCTCAATTCGATATTATATGAAATATTTATACTCCGAATAGTATGAATGGTGTGAAATGATTTTAGATTTCAAATTAAAATAATTTTGAAGAATATGCAATTTATAGGTTAGCAGAATAATGTATTTCACCGCCGTTGATTGTATTCATTAAATTATTAATTAATAGAGCACGTGTATGTTTTATTGTGACACATATTTATTGTGGATATTCATCTCTTTGATATAAATATGCAGACCCGCAGTACAATTACTTCATTTAACAAATCAGGACACTAATAAAATTGCATTATAATAAATTAATAAACCACTAAATTTGCATTATAACAATTTCAGCAATTTAATATAAAAATATGACAGTATTTTAGAATTATTATATGGAATGCATCATAAGAAATTAATAACTTGTGACATAAATTAATAAATCAATAAATTTGCATGGTAACAATACAGTTAGAATTATATGAATGGAAGCACACCATGACAAATTAATTAGGACTGTAGTAAATAGATTAGTAAATTTGCATTGTAACAAATTAACTCAGTAAAGTATCACAACAAATTTAGCAATTTAAAAATATCCCAGTATTTTAATATTATAAAGCAAGTGCGCTCCAAAAAATGAATAACTCGCACCACAACAAATAACTTTGCACCAAATGAATAAAACAATAAATTCGCAGATGTAAAAAACTAAACAACCAAACTAAATACAGAAATTAAAAGTATTTTGGGAATACATGGAAGTAAACAGTTGCACCGAAATATTTCCGATAAAAAGTTGGTTGTAGCAGAAGAGAAGCTCGCAAGAAAGATTTATCTCGGTTGCTGTTCTTTTAGCAAACACAACGTTAAATTTTCTCGGCTTCGGGATCGTTTAAGAAATTCAAACCAGATGCGACGTTTGAACCGACAAAGTTTTAAAGCTCGCCTCTAACAGATGCTTGCAGTGTATCAACACGGGCGTTGACAAAGTGCCAAGATCCTCTGAAAAAGAATGCTAAACGACGTACACTCCACTGCAACCTACACTTCCTTCAGATTACTGCACCTATGCAAACTTTGCAATTTTTCAATTCCTCCACTTTCACATTCTCCGAATTCCCGAATGCTACATTTTCTTAATTTTGCAAATTTCCGACCAAATTGTCAGATTTTCAAATTTAGGTTGATAAATTTCAATAAATTGCTGAGTTTCCATGTTTGTAAATTATTAAAATTTTTGTACAAAATTATATTTTATATAATATTATTCTAATTATTTAAATTACTCAAATTTCTAATATGGGAGACATTTACATTTTCAAATTTGGAAATCTTTCCTCCATTCACGAATTCCTAGGTCAACAAATTTATAGGTTCCCAAATTCAGAAACTCTCAATTCCGGAGGTTCTCAAATTCCTATATCAATTCTGTACATTCTGTACTTTTCCTAAATTCTTCAAATATTCTAAATTCTCTAAATCCTCTAAATCCTCTAAATCCTCTAAATCCTCAAGATCCTCTAAATCCCCTAAACCCCTGAATTTACCAGAGTTCCAAACTTTCAAGTCCTCCTAAATCCTCAAATTTGCCAATGTCCAAAAACCCGAAATTTCTATCTAAGCGTTGAAATTCTGAAAAATTCTAACAAACCCTGAAAAATGAAGAGCTGTAAATTTGCCAATGTCCAAAAACCCGAAATTTCTATCTAAACGTTGAAATTCTGAAAAATTCTAACAAACCCTGAAAAATGAAGAGCTGTAAATTTACCAATGTCCAAAAACCCGAAATTTCTATCTAAACGTTGAAATTCTGAAAAATTCTAACAAGCCCTGAAAAATGAAGAGCTGTAAATTTACCAATGTCCAAAAACCCGAAATTTCTATCTAAGCGTTGAAATTCTGAAAAATTCTAACAAACCCTGAAAAATGAAGAGCTGTAAATTTGCCAATGTCCAAAAACCCGAAATTTCTATCTAAGCGTTGAAATTCTGAAAAATTCTAACAAACCTTGAAAAATGAAGAAGAGCTGTACTTCCTGGGGCGCCATATTTTCCTTACGGAAGCGAGATTCGTTCTCGACTGTACCTCCCTCGGTGCCGGCAATATAGAATTTTCTGTACGAACGAATTACCCTTAACCGTTTTTTAACGACATCAAAAAAATTCCCAGAGGGTGCAGAGATAACTTTAAAATCGTATCGCGGACACCGAATTTTCGCCGGGTTTTACGCGGCCGTCAGACCTTGGGCGTTATAAAATCATTGGGGCCATTTTAAAACCATCAGAAACGCTCCTCTCTATCGTTATAATACGGATTTATGGTCACGCTAACTGCACTGTATCTCTCGCGGGTACACACTGCCGACGGGAATTTATGTGGCGAAGTGTTTCAACGACATTTACGAGATATAAATGGATTTAAAGTTGTATCGGTACAGCCGCTGACGATGTACTTGCCGCGAAATTGCGAATAATCCAATCCATTTTATACCGGATGTCGAGCGACTGATGCGGCTAACACCCAATTGATGACTTCATACCTGAGATCATGTCGAAACTGTACTAATTCATTGTTTCCGAAATTAGCAAATTCTGCGATGTCCAAGTCTATAAATCCCACAATTGTCAAGTTCCTAAAATTCGTCAGCTCTTCAATTCATAAATTCCCAAATCTTTGATACTAAAACCACCAAACCAGATAAATGACCGCTCCACAAGTTTCTTATTATAAGGTACACATTTTGTTAAAGTTCCTTGAAATCTACTTTATGTTTCGCCATTTGTTTATTTATTTTTCAACTTCATTTTTAATTTCGAACTAAGTATGCACTATATGCTGGTAGGTTGAACTGCTTAATTACCAGAATCTACTTTTCTAAATAACAAAATTAGCAAGTTCAATACGTAAATTTTTCAACCCCTAAATTCCGAAGTTCCCAAATCCCTACATCTCAAAATTATCAAATTCTCGAATTCCTACACCCCTATATTTACAAATCTTCAAGTTCCCAAGTTGCCAAATTCTATAATGTACAAATCCCTAAATCCTAAAATCCTCAAGTTCCTAAATACCCAAATTGTCGAACCTCTAAATCCCTAAACTCCCAAATGCCCAAATGTCTAAATACCCAGATTGCCAAATCCCTAAATCCCAAAATTATCAAGTTTCCAAAATTCCCAAATTCTCCAAAACCCAAAGTTCCTAATACCCCAATTCCTAAATCCCAAAACTTCCAAATCCTTAAATTCCCAAATTTCTAAATTCCCAAATCCCTAAATCCCCAAATTTCTACATCCTCAAATCCCTAAATCCCCAAATCACTAAATTTCCAAATCGCTACATCCCCAAATTCTCAAATTCCCAACTTTCGCAATACCAAAATCTTTAAATCCCTAAGTCCCCAAACCCCTAATTCCCTAAACCCTTAATTCCCTAAACCTCTAATTCCCCAAACCCCTAAGTCCCTAACTCCTTAAACCCCTAAATCCCAGAATCCCCAAATTCAGACCTTACTATATTACATTCCCACCATTACATTTAAACTAAAAAATGTTAAATTAGTGTCCTATTTTCTACGGTGCTTGAATATAATTACCAACCATAACCAAGAAAGCAAACTGTTCAGAGGTTTAATTCCCGCGGATAGTTTTTAAGAGAACTTTCTAAGTTATGATACGAAATTGTGGTACATTAGGACTTAATAGACGTTTAACGGCAGTCGGAAATGCGCAGTAAAATTTTACTGCTAGAAATGAAAATTTCCATAACGAATAATGCGAGTAACGTAATAAAAAGAATTCATAAATGTGGCGTCCTTCAACAAGAAAGTGTTCAAGTAGGTTAACTCAAAACGAAGTTTCCGATTATATTTCACACAGTAAGCGAATGGGAAAATTTATTTTCCAATATTATTCTGTGAAAGTGTTTCCGAAGATATGACAAGATATATTGTTATTTAATGTCATGCTAGGAATCCAAGATTTTTATTTCAACCGCGAGAAATTTTGGGGAAAGAGATATAATAGGCAGTATTTTTTTTTAAATTCGATAATGCAAAAATCGTGAACGTTATTAAATTTTAACTGAAGTTTAACAAGTATTAAAAATTGAAACCTTCTTGCTAACAATAAAAAATTAATAACGTTTAATATCAATAAGGTATTCATTTAACCCAGATCTTAAAATGAAGGTCTAAAGCAAGAAAAACGAGTGGAAAATTACAAGGGAGACATAAAGTGAAATATTATTATAATTCAATCGATTTTCGAAGAGGGTGCACAAGAATTTTGTTGGGAAACTCGTAAATTATACTTGCAATTTACGTTTAAAGTTACGACAAGGTACACTGTAACCCGTCTTGAATTTAATCGACATTTAACGAGTTTCGAAAATTCCAAGTAAAATATTGTTATTAAAAATAAAGAATATGAAACGTGACTAACCGAGGAAACCCGGTGGATTAAAAACTAAAGTGGTAATTAATTTAAAAGTAAAATTTCAGATGTTTTTGTTATTTTACTGATTTACGATTCAGAGATAATTTTTACCATTTAATTGTTAATTAAATAAGTACTAATGCTTCACGCTCGGTAAATGATTATAAAGGTCCAAAATGTCGCTGAAAGGAAAAGAAAAGAGTGTCATGAACGTTCGAAAGCGAGGTTTACATTGTTTCAACTAATTCTCGGAAAGTTATTTCGTTTGCAGACGTTCCGCAAACTTCTTTAATTCATTATTCCGCGCAAGCCACGAAAATTAGGCGGCCGACGAAACAGGAAACACAGTTGCACGTCCAGTTAAATATGCTCCCACTTTGCTCGGAACTTCTCCTAACGACATGGCAATTCAACGGGCCAGCCCTTTTGTTGCTCCCGCCCTCCTTATTTTCGTCCTTCCATTTAGTGACACGTGTTTACACGCCAGCTTTATGAACTGCGAACGCCGAAATGAGGAAAAACGAGACAGCGACGAGATTCTAATGGACCCTCTTCGTCGTGGGTGGCGTTAGTTTCCCCTGACAATTCTTCTTTCCGTCTCTGTCCGTACACTTTTCGCCTTTTACCGATCGACTATTCATTTTTCGCAGTTTCACAAATTTATTCGGCGCGGTGAAACGGAAATTAATATTAATACCTTGTATTTCCACGGAATTGAATATCGGGAAAATTTTGCAAGAAATCGAATACTAAGATTATTTTAAAAATTGAATGGTCAGATAATTATTAAAAGAATTGCATACCAAGAGAATTATAAAAAAAATTAAGAACACATTAAGCAATAATGTCCGAAAAACTGGAGTACACTTAAACAATTTAAATTTGCCGCCTAAACCACCCCTTGTCGGTCTTGAAACTCATAGTTGAAATGTGATGAATATAATTTATTATCGCATAAATATTTATACATAAATATATTGTAGAATATATTATCGAATAAATATATTTTTTCCTTTTTACATTTATGTGGACATTTATCGATATTAATCAACACGAAGGGTGTCAGAAAATCAGTCAGCGAGTCACGTTTTTTAATAATGACTATTTTCAGTATAATTTTATAGAATCTTTCTCCATTTTATTGTTATCATTTGAGAAAATTAAGTTAATAACAGCGATCATCGGCTGACAATCTAAAGACGTTACTGATAGATTCTCGATCGATAACCACGAGCGTAAGACTCTATCTATAATATCAAGCGGAATTTCATCAAGATAAATGGATTCTACTTTCAGTCTACGATCATTTTATATTCTGTTGGTTACCAAGCTGATAAGCTGAGGCTTTCGATCAATCAACCTATGCAATCTAATCTTTCATGTTTTATCAAAAATCCGCTGCATAATAATAAAATTTTCCAATTAGAATATTCACGTAATCAAACACCATAAATTTCGTGGTGGATACTCGTGGTAAGTAAATTAATTTTGTAATTTTCGACAATTTAATTTCTTAATGCGAAAATTTTTTATTTCACCACCCCCGCAGTTCCAATTCCTCAAATCTCCAAAGTTTTTAATTTAAGAACATTATAAAATCAAGATAAATGACAATGTTCTTACAAACCTGTAAAAATGTCCCCAGTTCCAAAGAAGTATCACATCGACTTCAAATTTCAATTGTCACACAAGCACACATTCGCTCGAAAATGTTAATCGAATGCATGAACCGAGCTCGATAATGAAATTTTCACAGTGAACGCCGGACGGTCGTCGATTTGAATTGTTAAGCGATCTCGTTTGCATACACGTTGCGTTGTTAAACTAATTATTATTTCCCGAAGTTCTTTGTATCTCGATTTTATCGAGTTTTTAATCGTAGTGAAAATTCGTGCGTGTGATGCTGTTCAAAAATATGCGAACTGTCGATCGACCGAGTTGCCACTAAAATTAGTTACACCTTCAAATTCTTTTACCGAGCTTTTTATTTCAACCCACTAAGTACTTTAAAGTTCTTTTTGAAGTCTATGTTGATTTTTATCAAGATCACGATTTTCTTATGTGTATATTAATATGTACGTTAATGAAAGAATTCGACTACCTTCACGAGCCTTACTTGCATAGTGTAAACGCGGCCTAAGACAGTGTCTGCTCTACCGTAAAGATACCCTCAGGACCTTACTATTACGTACACTTACTAGTACAATCTTACTATTGCCTTATTATTACGCATACATTACGTTTACATTAATGTATATACTAAACACATGAATATTCGTGGGTATATGTATACAATTATGTGTATCAATGCAATGTTATCTTCTCGTTCTCCAACTCCGTTTTTAATATGAGAGTGAACATTACACGGCAGTCTGACATACGCGAAAGTTTCTATCGTTCACCAGGTCGCTTTCTATCCTGAGAAATTCGTTATCATGAAAGGTGACTTCGATTCATGGGTGCGCCTAATGCCTGCGAATCGATCGAACAGGCGAAGGAGATTGTTTTCTGCCGATTCTTACGTAATTCGACTCCGCCCGCCTCCTGTATCTCAACCCGATTTGCATATTTTCCCATTATAATTCCTGCGATTTCTGCTTCGCTGAGATAACTGGATATTTCAGAAAACACTTTTCAATTATTAACAGTAGTTCTTATTTTTGGTATAATTCTAAGTTCTAGCATTTTGGTTAATTATTTGAAGAATAAAAATAATTTTAGCTGTTTGAATAATTCTAAATTTTCAGTAATATCTTGAATCATAGTCTGCACAGGTTTCAAAGACATTTCCAGTAACATTTAAAATAATTTCTGTAATATTTTGAATAGCTACACTTCGAGTAACATTTCAAGTCTTCTAATTTTAATTGTTGCAGTAATTCCAATAAAATTTCTAGCGACACTTTGTACTAATATTTCTAAACAAGAATTTCTGAGAAAAAAGACAATCGACCAATCGTAAATCATAGAAGTTAAAATATCGTTGATATCAGGTGTCGATACGTTTATCTTCCGACAAATGAATCTCGAATTGGACGAGTCGGCGTGTTTCGTGTCGTCGGCGAAAACGGGAAAAATTTGAATAAGAAGCGAAACGTAATTTTACAAACGAGCCCGGGAATCCAATTTTCGCAACGTCAGTCAGAGATTGAGTTTATAATTGGCCCCGCGGCGTCACAGCCCCGAATCGATTAACGTGCAGTTCATTAAAATGTTTACCGACGCGTTTTTATCGTCTCCGTAGCGCGATCTCGTTTTTTCGCCAGGTCCGCTCTCTCGCGTTCAATGAAATTCGATGGCCCGAAATGTTACTGTTTTCCCAAGCGCGAAAACACGTGAAAAACGTTTCGTCCCCAGGAACGGTACGTTGGCTACCATTTTATACGGTGTTAATAAAACAATGGGACATCGGCCAGCCAGAATTCATGAATATTAAATTGAAAAACTTTAGTGGTCGTATGCGAATTTCGACGCTCAGAGACGGGCAAATCGCGGGCCAGTTCAAGAGCGCACCCCTAATCGACCGTGAATCGTGTACGCTGTGATTCCAAATAAATTTGTACGTTAGTTCAATTTTAAAGATAAATTAGATTTTGTAAGAGAAATTTTGCTATTTGGAAAATTAGGGATTTGGAGCATTTGGAAATTGGGAGGTTTAGAGATTTTGAGATGCAAATTTAGAAACGGAAGGTTGGGAATTTGAGAATATGAAAGGTATTTCAGAAAAAACTGGAAATTTTGAGAATTTGAAGATTCATAGAGAAATCGGGGGAGGAGATTTGGAATTATTGGTATTTGGAGAGCTGACAATTTGGGAGATTGAGGAATTCGTAGGCTGAGAAATTTCAGTGTGAAAATTCAGAAATTTGAGAAATAGGTTTCGAAATTTTGGGAATCTGGTACCATAATAATTTAAGAGACTGAGGGTTCGAAAGCATAGAAATTTGGGATATTGTAAACTCGGAAATTTGAACTGTAACTTCTGCGAGTATTTGAAGCATAGGAAAATTTGGAAACTCAGAAATTCCACGACTGAGAAAACTAAGAAACGTGAGCAGCCAAATATGGCACCCAGCTTAAGATACAAGCTAAATAATAGGAGTGTTCTCGAACACTGTAACTAATTGTAAGCCCTTTTAATGACACACTTATCCTTCGTTCCCGTAAAACATAAGACCACGCTCTAAGAAGAGAAGCACGTCGGCGAATCTCACAATTACATCCTCAAATAGCCCATTTTTCTCCATCCTTTAATACCACGTGTTCGAAGAAGGAGTAACCGGTGCTCGCAGTAAATCAATTATCGTCGGGTATGAACGAGGTCACGAACGATTTCTGCAAATCTTCGTTAGTCTCCATTGTTCCGTCTGTATGTGGGTTAATCACCGAACTTGGTGGCCATTTGTAAGTGGAAGTGCCCAGTGGAAGACAGCCCACCACCAGTTGCTGTTCGAATCGAAAACGACTCGGACGTCGACTCTCCATGTACAAGTTGACGGCATTCGACATCTCGCTTGTTTCTTGAATCTTTGAAGGTTGACATCTTGGAAATATTGGAAATTTAGGATTTGGAAATTTAATTGTATGGTGATTTGGCAATTCTTGTAATTTAACAATCGGAGAATTTGGAATTTTTGGAAAATCGATACTTTCGGAATTTGAGAATTTTGGAAATTTAACAATTTGAGGAATTAAAAATTCTTGATATTTATCAGTTATGGAATTTGTGAATTTCGACTTTGAGTAGACTCGTATTTTCACTGCAATTGAATTTTGCGTTCAATAGCCTGCATAATCAAGGATCGCATGTACCTAACATTATCTTCGGTTGTCTTCGCGTTGCATTAATAATTAGGTAACAGCGAATGCCCAGAAAATTGTAGGTTAAGTTAATATTGCAACGGATTACTCTTGACGCACCAAATCGTAAGTCAAGGGGTTAATTTGTCCGATTAAATGGTATAGAAGTTTAGTCCAGCGAATAGATGGAGTTTCCAGAATCAGCATGTAAGCGACTCGAAATTGAACAACGGAATCCAATCGTTCGCAAATAAACAGGACAGTATCGAACATCCATCCGTCCGAAATGAGCGATTCTCGTAGAAACAGACGTTCCAGGAAACGACGTCGAATGCAAGGCGTCCCGAGGCATCGCAAAGTCAATTTAACAGCACGGAACTGACACGCCACGGAAATCGAGCAGAAACGTGTCCCTCGCTAGATTAAAGCGATTTTATTGCTCCTCCCAGTTGGGACCAGCACGGTCTCTGCTCGACTTACAGGGAGATCCCTTCTCAGCGAGTTTCGAAAAAAATTAATACTTCGTCGTGTACCTTAATCATTAATTTTTCTGGTACTGCCACACTCGAGCAATTGAAAAGTGCATTTGGTATTTTCAACTTTAACAGATCTCACCATTAATATTTTCACGATATCTTATATTTATTTTCCATTGTTCAAATTTGAGTTAGATAGATTGTTAGTTAGATAGATAGATTATTCAGTTATATAGATATCTGTACAGAAGTATAAGTGTCACCCACATATGGGTGACATGTTCTAAAGCAGTAACACTTTTCACAAAAATTAAGGAAAATTTATTTTGACAAGTTCTGTACAGAGATATATATTTTTATAAGAAAATTTTTGTGATAAGTCTGATAGCCTAATGTGTAGAGTTGTGGACTCACAATTATGGAATCCCTGGATCCAGATTTTGATATTTTTTTTATTTTCTTATTTGGCAGAAAAATATAACCAATTTCTAAACACACAAGTTACTGAAACTTCTAAACTGATTACTAAATTTTAAATATTTAAATCGGAAAATAGAAATCCAATTACCCCAGCACAGAATCCCGCATCAAAGACTATGGAAAATAGATATCCGTTGATCCGCTCGAAAATTGCTGGCAATCAAAGTCCGCTAAAAATAAACCCGAAACCGGTCACCTAACTAAGAAATAATATCGGTACACCCAATTAGCGTCGACAGGAAGGATGTTGGAGCACAGACAAAACGTAGAAAGCGTTACTCTCAAGCGATCCTATTATCTACCTCCTTTGATGTCTACCCTTAGAAAGACGAAACCGACGTGTTCCGTATCGAGAAAAGCTCGAATTCGTCTGGCTTCAGGCCAGTCCAAGTCTAGCTAGCGCGAACCAGGATGAATCGTGAGGTGTTGGCCGGAGAAAATCGTTGGACCGATATAGGTCATCCTGGAAATAGCGAAATCCCCCTCGATCACCGCCATTGTGTTGCTCGATTAACATGCTGCTGGTCAGCGTTTCACGTTTCCCGACAATTTCAACCGACTATCGGACACTCTTTTCTTCTTGTTACACGTTCTTGCACCGGAAAACGACCTCTTCCTGAATCAAGAGCGCCGAAGTGCTCGTAAAGATAAGAAATCGTGAAAATTTTAAAGAGGACGTTTGAAGTTCTCGAACTCGTGGAAGAAAGTTTTCTGCTTGACGTCGTTGGTTGAAGCATCGGAGAAAATCAGGAGTTAATTAAGGATGGAGGCTATGGAGAGTTTGGTAATTTCAGCGACAGAGATATGAACTTATTTTTGTAGTACTAGGTCTCTATGAAAAATTGGTAAATTTGTGGATTTCTTCACTTGAGAGTTGTACGAAGTTTCTTCTAAGCTTCCAAATTATCGAATCACCAAATTTCAAGATTTTGAATTACCCCAATTTTGCACCCAGCTTTACAGATGTTCAAATTTCCGAAACATCAAATGCCAGTTCCCAAATGTCGAGTACCCGAATCCCAAAATAAACCAACGAAATCCCCGAACTAAATCCTAATTTCCATGTTCCTCAATTTGCACTTCCAATGTCAAAAACGAGACCGAAGGCATCTCTTTGCCGCAGTCCCCAAACAAACAGCGGACCGTAGGCCACAATCTCTTTGGCGTGCGCTTCATCTGCCCATTAACGTTCTTACTAATTCACGGCAACAACAAACAGTCCCGCAGTTTACGAAACGACCAGCACAATTCTGTGATATAACACGCAGCCCCACGGGGCAGACCCGTTCCCAAGCTAAACAAGAGATGCAGCGTGCAAAGGAAAGGAGAATTCCCGATGGATTGAACCGGGTCTGATCCTTAGCACATCTACACGCGGAGCATCCTGCATAAATATCCGAAATTAATTGGTGGCCGATGCACTGTATAAACAGCAACCAACAAGCCCGGCCCCGGCCCTGTCACATCAACGTCACGTTTCTGAAATACTCTGGCTATATCCGTCACCTACCAACACCAGCTTGCCCCGAATCAAGTATGCACAAGCCAAGCCTCGCTTTAGCAGCTTATACGTCCACGAGAGCACGCCCCTGTATTCATCTTAGCCGTTTGTGGATGCTTCGTGTTACACCGCTCACTCGTGTGTTCCGACCTAACCAACCAAAGTTCAAAAGTTTCCAGAACTCGTTGCCTTTAAATAACACCCGACGTGTCATTAGCTGGTTATAAAGGGACGGGCTGATGTTGATGAAACGTTGGAATACCTACATTCGCCGTCTTCACTTTTAATCTCGAAGAATTACTTAATTATCGGGACAGCTCGAACTGCGTTTGTATTTCGCGCGACGTTGATGTATGCGCGCGCAGCTAGCGCGGTAGGTTTGAAAACCGCGTATTCTCGATTTTCGGGTATTTTACAGATTCACAGCGGTGCGTGTGCCAATAGTATTACAATTATTTTCTATTAGTTGCTGTTGTTAATATATGCGTTAATTTAAAGTGCATTATATTTCCATACTATATCTCCAGACACTATATTCTCAGATCTCTATATTGCCACATAACGCTCAAATTCTTATTGATATTCCAATGTCCCAACATCTCCAAATCTCTCTGTGCCTAGGTTTTTTAAGATCTTGAAAATTTTCATAAATATTCACTCTCCACTCAGTTTGTAATAATATCGCTATTATCGATACTCCACATTTTTGTAACAAGATGATCGCTATAATCCATCATCCTATACGATTCGACCGAAATTGTACTCCGGTTCACAATTTTCGTATTTTCGGTCGAATCGATCGAACGTTCCTCATCGTTGTCTTCAACATGACGGCTTCTACTTCGCCCGAGAAGGTCGTAAATTCTTTTCGCAGCGTCTGCCACTTTTCGCCAACAGCGTTCTTATAAGCTCGCGTAAAACCACGCTCCTTTGTGTCGTCCTTTTTGTCGGAGATACCCCCGTTCGAGGTAAAGGCTGCTGCCATGATCAAAGATGAAATTCTGTTATTTATAGCAGGAGGTGTTCAATTCCGCTCACCTGGCAGCCGACTCTACGTGTGTCCATTGTGCCGGCTGCGTGGGTCGTGAATTGAATAGTGACTTGTATAGTTGACTGGAGAATGAGAAATCGAGCCACTCTTCGAATCGATTAACCCCTTGAATGCTGCAGCGTATCTGTGATCTACTCTAGTGAGTTATGGACTTTCATGGATTACTTCAAAATTAAATTTATAGCCCGATTTTAATTAATTGGAGTTCAATTTATAGCACCCTCTAATATTTTTAAGATGCAACGCTTTAGGGAATATCTCAAATATGTTTCATTTAGAATGTGACTCCAAAGTATGTATGATATAAGCTGGAAGAAGTTGAACGAAGATATATGTTCAGATGAGTACAACAAAAATATAAATTCATATCAGATGAACAAAGTTATATGTTCAGATGAGATGAACAAAGATATAAGGTCAGATGAGATGAACAAAAATATAAAATTACATGAGGTGATCAAAGATATGAGGTCAGATGAGATAAACAAAGGTGTATGTTCAGATTAGATGATCAAAGATGTATGTTCATATGGGATGATCAAAGATGTATGTTCAGATGAGGTGATCAAAGATATGAGGTCAGATGAGATAAACAAAGGTGTATGTTCATATGGGATGATCAAAGATGTATGTTCAGATGAGATGATCAAAGATGTATGTTCAAACGAAGTGATCAAAGATATATGTTCAGATGCGATGATCAAAAATATATGTTCAGATGAGGTGATCAAAGACATGAGGTCAGATGAGATGAACAAAGGTGTATGTTCATATGGGATGATCAAAGATGTATATTCAGATGAGATGATCAAAGATGTATATTCAGACGAGGTGATGAAAGATGTATGCTCAGATGCGATGATCAAAGGTATATGTTCAGATGAGGTGATCAAAGACACGAGGTCAGATCAGATAAACAAAGGTGTATGTTCATATGGGATGATCAAAGATGTATGTTCAGATGAGACGATCAAAAATATATGTTCAAATGAGATGAACAAATGTATAAACTCAAATCAGATGAATAAAGATAAGATACAAGTTCAAATAATCAGAACTAGAGTAATATCTGCTATAAATTATCTACTTAAAATAAAAGTAAGTGTTCATATTCAAAAGAGTGGTCTAACTACGGGCTCCTAAAAATGTTAACAGTAAAAATAAGTAAAAATGCGAATAGTGAAAATGGTATCGAATCTGTTAAAAAATAGCGTAGCATAAGTCCGATTAGAAATAATCGACAAAAAGTTGGTTGTGAAATTTGCGACAGTAATGTTGATCGGTAAACCGTCGAATCGGATCGATAGTAGCCGCGTATCGATATTTCCTGCGGGTACACGTAAACGGTCCGACTGTTTGCAAAGGAATAAACGAGGTAGCTCGACCACCGCTTCACCACCACGATAAATAATGGAATTTCATCTAGAACGGCTGATCCGATAAATCTGGTTGTTGGTGCGCTGTTTACAGCGAGATACCGTGGCCGTACCACGAAGATAGAACGTCCCGTGACACGACACGACGTTTAAGGTGAATAAGGAAGGTTAAAGGTTCACTCCAAGAAATTCCCCTAGGAAACACGCTAAGAGGGTCTGTATCGAGAGCAATTCGTCACTTTGCAGCCGGATTTTTCGTCACAGTTTTTCGTTCGCCGACCCACGACATCGTCGATCAAATAAAAGATTATCGCTGAGCTTCTTTAAAGTCGGAAATCCGCTTTCGAGCGGCTCGCGAGAAAAACCGACGGACGAATTTTCTGCAATTTATCCGATTACTATTATGACAGAGGATTTGTTCTACTCAGATTTCGGACGACTTTATGACTCATCAGAATTCGTTTACTGTAGATATAATTCATTCATAATGTCTTGTTCATCAGTAGATTCTAATTCATTTATTCGAAGTCATAGTGGATATGCATGTATCACATTTTAGATGAAAGTTTTTCGTTCCATTTCACCGTTTATATCTTCCTCTTCAAATTTCGAATGAAATGAGCACAGTGCAGTTCAGCGTTAATTTTATCCGGTGAATAGACCATGTCGTAGGCAATGGGCAAAATAGTAGAAGGAAGAAGGCAAGGGTCGAAGAGAAGGGGTTGAGAAAAACAGAGCAAGCGAAGCGGACTGCATAATAGTGACAGAACGAGCACTATAAGCACCCGTTCGTTATTTCAATTGGTTGACGTCAGTGTGCTGTCAAAAGCACGTGCAGTTCCGTGGCGGATGCGGCGGTTTCGCCAGCAATCGAATACAAAGCGATCGTGTCCACGTGTTTCGTTGGATCCAAAGGGAAATTCGACGGAAAATTCAGCTGGCGTAGGTATCGACTCCAACTTGATATCCAAGCTCTTGTAACTCGTCACTGCTGAACGATTAACCCTTTAATCGGTATGAATGTGTTTACAGCACTAACGACTGAAGTGCCGCAAACACCGTGGAACGTGATCACACAATCGCTCAATTTAGTTACACGGAACGTTATCTGTATCCGAGTTTTCAAACCTAATTTCTGATGGGGAATTTTTTGAGGGGTTGGTGTTGGGGGAAGAAATTATGGAAATTCTGAAATTTTTGGAGGACGTTTGGAGACTTGAAGGGTAAGAGATTTGAGGTTGTGAAGTCTTCTGATTTGTTAGTCCATGAACTTTCAAGTTTTTTCATTTGGTAGTGGATGAACTTTCAAGCTTTTTGATTTCTTAGGAACGTTCTTTAACATAAAATATAAAACAAAAAGTACAAAAATGAATGAGTGTAAAATATAAAGATGACCAAATATAAAACACAAAAGTGAGCAAGTATAAAATAAAGAAAAAAAAATGAATAGAAAATACAAAAAATGGTTAATCTCGTTAAAAGCAATAAATACGAAGTGCAATAAGACGCGGTTGCATAACGCTGCGTAACAGCGATTGAACACGATTCCCGCAATAACCGATGAATTTTTCCACGCGCGATACAATTTTTATTCTTCACCGTTTTATTTTTCCGCAGACACGCGTGACCCATCAAGTGGATTGCTGTGCAATTCCACGGTTGCACAGGCTGAATATAGTCGATGCAATGGTGCATTTATGCGCATTGGGAAATGTCGGATCGAGATAACGCCGTGAAAGGACGTGATACGTGACAACACAGTAGTAGTCGTGTGTATAATCGCGACGTTCCGCGCCCTGGCTGCCCACCCTAGGGATTTTTGGTTTATCGCCGGCACGGGATACACGCTAGCCTCGATAATGCGGTAATTTATTGCGGAGAAAAGAAAGCAACGTTGAGTCTCTGATTTATTCCGACTGCACGATCGATCTCTATTATTTTTTATTTTACGTACTTTAATCGATCATTCGGTCAATTACAAATTTAAAAAAGTTTAAGTCAAACTTTCCATATAAAGAATAAAACACAATCAATCTTTCTTTACATATACATAAAAAGTATAAATCAACCTTCTTCAAATATAGAAAAAAATAAAAATCAATCTCCCTTAACAAATATAAAATAAAATTCAATCAATTTCCCTTTACAAATATAAAAAAAAAAATAAAAATCAACCAACCTTTTTCTTCAAACATAAAAAAGATAAAAATCACTCAATTTCCATTTTCAAATATAAAAAAAAATAAAAATCGACCAACCTTCTACAAATATAAAAAAGTACAGGTCAATCAACCTTCTTTTACATATATATTATATACATTTTGCATATGTATTATGTATATTTCTTTCTCGTTCTCAAATTAACAATTTATCAAACCCCTTCTGACATCATTTAACCGAGTCTCAGAAAGTACAATCAAAGAAATTATAATTTTTCAGTTCTGATTATATAATAGTATTAAAAGTATATAACGCATATACCTGCGCGTACTATAATTAAATAGACAGACAAAGACGATGAAAGGATTAATCGCGAAGCAAACGGTACATTTGTTCGCTCGTTCGTGATTACTTCGCTGAAAAACAGGCCACTTCGCACGTGTAGAAAAACGAACACAAGAAAACAAAATGAGCCCGGTAAGATGTTGCAATTAGCATAGGAGCGTTCCCCGTTGACTCGAGAACAGCGACAACTTGAGCAACGGTAATTGCGTGTAATTTACTGGGATAAATGTCGTCGAGATGTCACGGCACGCGATTTTGAACGAGACCTGAGAAATGAGACACGCGAAACCAGCCGTTCCGAGCTTCGTTTTCATTCTGCTTCCTCAAATTCTTATTTTTTCCCCGCGAAATTCGCGGAAATTTCGGGTTCACGAATGCCAGAACCGTTCTTGTACAGTGGCTTTCTGAGGAAAATCAACAATTTGGAACTTTAAGGGTAGTAAAAGCAAAATGTAGGAAAAAGGGATGCATAAATTTCCAAATTTGTAGGCTAGGATTCTTAAATTTTGTTATTTCTGTACAATTTCAAAAATTCTCAAATTTCTGCAAGTACAAATTCAAAAATTTACAAGATATCCAAAATTGAAGGTGATAGTTTTGAAGTTTGGGGATCTGTAACATCTGAAGTACAGAAACATAGGTGTATCATATGTGATACGTGACACTCTGGTGTCCTGTACTGTTAGGTGTACGTAACAGAAGCTGGGAAGGAAGATGTCAGCTCCTGGATAAGTCATATTTCCAATAACCAAATACAAGTAATCAAACGTGTTGAATGACCCATCACAGAACAAGCAACGGGCTCATCACGACACCGAATACCTTAACTTAGCTCTTAGTCATTGAACTAAAAGAAAACATTGAACAAAAGAAACCTATATTACACCCAAGTGTACCTGTATAGTACCTCTTACACAAAATCTAGGCAGAAAAATGTTAAGCTCCTCAATACGACATACTTGACTTCCAACAACCGAGTACCAGTAGTGAAGATTTCGTACACCCGCCCTAATCTAAAAGAAACCTACGTTACCCCCAAGTACCTGTGTACCTCGTACATACACAAAATCCAGAAAGAAAAATGTTAAGCTCAATACGACATACTTGACTTCCAACAACCGAGTACCAGTGAAGCTTTCTCTCGGTAATCCGAAAGAAACCTACAATGCAGCCAAGTGTAAGTATACGTAACAAAAGGTAAGAAGAAAAATGGTAAGAAGCATTGGCCGATAAGACAGCTTTGTAACGGGTTAATAGCCGGCTGAACGTTCACACGGTCGCCAAACATTTTCGCGTGGAAACACGATTTCCCAATTGCGGCTGTGCCTTCGCTTCTTCCCTTAGTTCCAGCCAACGAGAACAAAGGTACACGCGAACGAGCTTTCTCTTCGCATCTTTGCATGCACGAGCGGGAGAAAGAGGGAACAAAAAGGACCAAGCAGCACCGGTTTTCTCTCGAGTTCTGCTCTCCGCTTCAGAAATGCTTGACCTCGGTTACACTTCAGACACGACCTATTTACACAACGATCGAACGAGAAGCCAGTAAACCGGAAGCTCGTTAAATTCGATCCTTACTTATTCTTCGTTAAATCCCAGGGATACCGACTTATTCTCCCGTCGACATCTTTCAACTTCATCGCGAACGACGCGTCGACACTCGTTCCTCGCATCAGGGATTCCACAAAAATCGACTGTCTACCGCGATTCTTGTCTCTCGTTTCGTGTATTTTTCTTCGGGATTATGTCGATTGCTTTCACGGGCCACTTGCTACGGTCTGCTCGGAGATACAGAAATAATGACGAATTCGAGGTCCTTGCTTGACCGACCTAACGAATAACAACGATTTTCACAATTGTATGTCAGCAGTGTTACCACTAGATCTACGGAACCCAAAATGGCGGATCTCTTATTTAAAACTTAAGAAATTTTTGTAAAAATGTATGCCAACTTTCGTCAAGCTAAAGAATGTCTTAGGTATATATCACATACGTCACATATCCCCTGCGACAAATATAAGTGGAATTTCAGTATCGAATCCTTAATAATTTCGCAGGATGAGTATCCTGACGTTAGCATTGCAGTTAGCTTTATCGAAGATCTGAGGATGCTATAATATTAGGTGCATATCAAGCAGCACATTTCGAAATATCTGTACAGGATGTCTGGCACAATTTCGTCGAATTAGTGACGTCATGAAAGTACTACTTCAAAATAACATGCATAATACCATGTATAGTACGTAATACATGCATAGTACCATTGAATTTGAAGCTTAATATTTTATGTCTTTCCTTTATATACAAAGTATACAAAATCCAAAACGGAAATATTATAAACTGCAAATTTTGTATAATAAACAAGTTATCATTTCGATTTAATAAGCAATTAAAATTTGAATAAACACTGTGTAATTATATCCCATATCAGAAATTGTATATATTCGATAAAATGCAAGTATAATAAATATGAGTACAGAGCAATAATATACAAAAAAGAACAAGTAAAATTATTTACACGTATATATGTAATTAAACTAATAATTAATGTCATTTATAAATTAGATTGTCAATCCCTAGATTTGCTCATACATTCCCAAGTTCCTAGATTTCCTTATGTATAAATCCTGAAATTCCCTTTTGTAAACCCAAAAATGTGTAACCCGGAAGTCACTAGATCCGAAAATGTTTTGGTCCCCAAATCCTTAGATGTAGACTAGGACATACAGATACTTGGGGATACTGGTATTTGGAGATGTAGGAATAATATTTGAAGGCTTCGGAATCTAGGGATTTGGGGATGTAGGAATTTGGAGATATAGGGATTTGGAAATCCTTAAATTCCTTCATCCCCAAATCTATACGTTTCCAAATCGCTACATTCCTAAATCTCTACATCTCTAAATCCCTACATTTCCAAATTCTTGCATTCTAAAATTCCTACATTTCCAAATCCTTACATCCCCAAATTTCTATGTCCCCAAATCTCTACATCCCCAAATTCCTATATTCCCAAATCTGTACGTTCCCAAATCGCTACATTCCCAAATCTCTACATCCCCAAATTTCTATGACCCCAAATCTCTACATCCCCAAATTCCTACATTCCCAAATCCCTATATTCCCAAATCTGTACGTTCCCAAATCGCTACATTCCCAAATCTCTACATCCCCAAATTTCTATGACCCCAAATCTCTACATCCCCAAATCCCAATATTCCCAAATCTGTACGTTCCCAAATCGCTACATTCCCAAATCTCTACATCCCCCAATCCCTAAATTTCCAAATCTTTGCATCCCAAAATTCCTACATTTCCAAATCCTTGCATCCCCAAATTTCTACGTTCCCAAATCTCTACATCCCCAAATCCCTACATCTCCAAATCTCTACATCCCCAAATCCTTGCATCCCAAAATTCCTATATTCCCAAATTCCTACATTCCCAAATCCCTACATTCCTAAAACCTTGCACCCCCAAATTCCTCCACCCCGAAATCGCTAAATTCCCATATTCTCAGGTTCCCAAATCATAGAATTTCTACATATATTAAATTTTTATCCCTAGAAGTAATTCGCAAATCAAAAATTTCGCCAACTAAAGAAATTCGAAAATGTAAAAATTCTTAAATTCGCGAAGTAGAAAATTAATAAAAATATGAAAATCTACGTGAACGGAAATTGTCAAGTTCCGGTATATACGGTTATCGAAGCATACGTTGCGCTCGAGTATTTTCGTATTTCGAACGGTATCGATACGGGATGAAATTGAAGGGGTGTACCCGTCGGCGACTTCCTGTAAGCGCGTCGAACACGTTGCCGGGCAACAGGTATTCAAATTAACTGGCTCTTTTCTCGAATTCTGTCGGGATAAACGAGGCCAGCCCTATCTACGAAGGACGTTCCAGGATAGAGAAGTGCACACGTACTTAGATGCTGCTGCTTCGATCGATACGCGTACGTGATTGGCTTCGCGAATGTGCATCGACTTCCTCTTCCTCTCGTTGTACTCTTCGCGTGTCCCATCAACGGGATTTAAGCGTGAACTCGTTCGAAAGCGAGCTTGAAAAATCGACCAACCATTTACGACCGTCTCTTCCACGGACTTTGAATCGTCGATTTCATTAACAACCAAGGAAACCTGCCAGGAAAATGTGTTTAGAATTCAATCTCCCACTCTCGCCTTCGTTATTACGCGTTCTACGGGTTTATTGCCTCTTTTGTTACGCTGCATTTCGTGGACTTCGATGTTTGCGGGAAAATAGTTTCATTATTTCTACATTTTTGTATCAAGCTCTTAAATTCTTGCATTCGATAATTTTCTGTTTCTGAATTTTTGAGTGGAACAAATTTGACGTGGAGTTGCTGTGTTTTTGGATAAGTTGTAGAATTTTTCAGTTCTTGGAAACAAATTTGTAAGTAGTCACATTTTTAAATTTCCAAGTTTGCAATAAGCTTTTTAAATTCTCATCAATTTCGAAATTTCGAAAGTTCGCAAATTTTAGAGTTATCCGAGCTTCTGTAAATTTTATACATTTCTGTATTTATACATTTAATTATACATTTCGATTGCCAAACACCACCAACCACACACAAAAATATAAGAATAAATACAAAGATAATTACCAGTACGAAAATTCTATCTCCTGCATGAAATGCTCGATAAATCGACGTGAACGCACCTTGTCGGCAACAGAATCGTTGTTATCGATCGTAGAGCGTAGGTCGAGCGTAAGTTCAGGTCGCAAGATCAACAGAAGGGAGAAGAAGAGGGTCGTAGAGGCTGTTCAAAGGGGGAAAGTCATTAAAAGAGGGATCGTTCTAAAAATAATGGTTGTCTCAAAGGACCCCAGTGTGGACCGAGACAGTGATCAAGGTGTTTGTATGTTTGTTGCGAAAATACTGCTAAACCGAGTAAGTACACTGGCGTGCGAGGGTGCCACCGTAAAGCTCGTGGCTCTTCAAACTGCGACCACAGACACGTGTGCTTAATAACTATCCGTAATTAAACGCCCCCCGTAGCTCATTATCCGCAGCGATCTAACGTACACTGGTAAACGCGTCGCAGGACACGTGTTAGGTCTTAGAACAAAATAGCGAGAGGACCTCCATTACGTCGATACAATATTTTCTGTTTCTCCGGATAGAATTAGATAGAATTTGAAAGTCAGACTTGATGACATAATAATTTCATAAACCTCCATTTCATTAAATTCCCAAATTCCTACTAGGTTTCTATATTTCTAAATTTGTAATGTAAAAATTGGTGATTTACAAAATTCTGAAATTGATCATTTACAATATTCTTACACTCATAATTTACAATTTAATATAATATATTTAATATAATGTTTCTAAATTTATAATATACAAAAACCGAGTGGCAATGCATGAAAACCAACTCATAATTTACAATTCAATATATTTCTAAATTTATAATATACAAGAGCAATGTCTGAGTAAGACATGAAAGTTTAGAAATAGAAAGCTTGAAAATTGGAGGAGCTCTGATAAATGAAGAGTTATTCTATGAATTTAAATACTAAATATCACACATTTAGTAATTGTCCTCGAAGAGATGAAAGTGTCGTTATTAATATTACTCAGCTTTAATCGCAGCAGCCATCCATTAGATATAAAAAAATGGCGTGAATAAAGTTGCCACAAGGAAAGAATGAAGTTCGATCGCGAGGCTATCGGCGTTGATGCATCGTTCTTGATCCCCGATACAAAGATTCTTTGAGCGGAAAAAGTAAATCGGTCGAAAGTAACCGACCCAATGAACAATCCTCGCAAGACCGTTCTCCATTAAACGACAACCTGGAAGTCAACGGCAGACAAGCCTGGTTGCCTCTTTCAAGGTCTTCTACCTTTACTTCCAACAGATCTCATTACTCATTAAACCAACGGACCTGGCCACACACGAACTATGTTCATATACGTACATATGTATATTTATATAACTTCGAAACTTGCAAGGTTCCTTGATGGAATTCTGCATTTGGAGATTTGAGGATTTAGCGATTCGGGTGCAGGGATTTGGGGGTACAGGGATCTGGGGATGTAGGGAGTTGGAGTGCAAGGATTTGAAAATGTAGCGATTTGGGGATGTAGAGATTTCGGAACGGAGAGATTTCGGAATGTAGAGATTTCGGAATGGAGAGATTTCGGGATGTAGCGATTTGGGGATGTAGAGATTTGGGGATGTAGAGATTTGGGAATGTAGCGATTTGGGAACGTAGGGATTTGGGGGTGTAGGAATTCGGGAATGTAGCGATTTGGGAGCGTAGAGATTTGGGAATGTAGCGATTTGGGAACGTAGGGATTTGGGGGTGTAGAAATTCGGGAATGTAGCGAATTGGGAGCGTAGGGATTTGGGGATGTAGAGATTTAGGAATGTAGCGATTTCAGAATGTAGAGATTTCGGAATGGAAAGATTTCGGGATGTAGCGATTTGGGGATGTAGCGATTTGGAAACGTAGGGATTTGGGGATGTAGAAGTTTGGAAATGTAGCGATTTGGGAGCGTGGGGATTTGGGAATGTAGAGATTTGGGGATGCAAGGATTCGAAAATGCAGCGATTGGGGGATGTAGAGATTTGGGGGTCTAGAGATTTGGGATGAAGGAATTTTGGTACTTCCAAATCCCTATATTTCCAAATTCCTACATTCCCAAACCCTTAAATCCTCAAATTCCCCTCCCAAATTTCCACTTCCTCATCCACTTTCCCAAACAACAATTCAACAAACCCCAAAATGCTGAAACTTGAAGCCCATAAACTCTCATCTTCGTTTCATCGCTTCGGTTGAAAAATGTCTGAAGCAGAAAGTACTGGTGAAAAAGGCTGAAGCCTGTATACGACCACCGCCATTTAAGAAAGAGCAGTATATATTCGGTATACCACGTTTTATTGTTTATAAGGAAATTGAATGCGCTAACGGTTTTTCAGTCCACTGTATCGGCTATTAAAGTTGCAGGCGAATCGCTCTCGGACCATTCTCTGACAACATTGTGCAATAATTTACGACGTTTACGTTCAGCTGTCACGCAACATTTTACGAGCTCGTTTTCCACAAGTTTCCTTCCTCGAATCCCCTTCTGCCTCCCGATTTGTCCACGGCGCGCCTTTCACGCGTAAAAAGTTCACCGGCACTCGTTTAATATCGCTCTACGTGGAACTGTACGCGACATGTATGTATCACTTCTAACAATTCCACATGAAAGTCTTCGACCTTAACAGACGTTTCTATCATTTCACGTTTCAACCAGACATTACACGACGGTCTGACGATTTTTATAACTTAGAGGACTTTTACAACTTAGAATGAAACAACGTTAACTTCGAACATAATAAGTTGGAGTCAGTGCTATGTCTACGTAGCATTCTTTCATTCTCGATGAATTGCACAAAATCAAAAAGTTATGACTTGAATTCTTCATTTTTTCATGGGAACATTGTACAGGACTAATTTTGTGCAATTTTATCGACACCTGTAATCACAGAACACATTAACAGTCAAATTTTAAGCATCAGAGGATGATTTTACCAAGGGTAAATTTATATGCCAATCTTTACAAGTTAGTCAACATCGAAGCAGAAAATAATTTTCAAAGCTAGAATGTTAGAACCTACACACATTTTATATAATATAATTCTGTTGCGAGTGATAAAAAAATTGAAATCCCCATTTGATTCTGGTAGCAAATGTGTTCAATAGTTAAATATTGATAGGATAAAAAAATACACCTCCAGAAAATTGCTTCGAATTCTCAAATTTTTAAGCTCAAACTTGCGAGAAAAAGGATTTTGTCGAGCCTCGGTGAAATAAGCAGCGGGTAATTAACGAGGCAAATTCAACGAGGAAGTATCTAACCAATCGAAATTTTGATTACGCAAAATTTTCTCCGTAATTGGAAAATTCGGCAAATTTTACGACATGGTTCCGTTGAACACGACCCAGTATGCACGCGAACACGGTTTTGGAATCAAGCGGTTTCCGAATAGCCCCGCGATTCACAAGCAGGAAATTAACGCACGTGAACTCGGGGCTCGATCGAGCGTGTCGAATGCTTGCGCATAATAAAAGTGAACGGTCAATTCCAGGCCACGATTAGGCGAGCACACACTGTCAGCTACCATTAAACCAGCATACCTTACGTAAGTTCCATCATTTTTTTTTCGGGAACTCCTTTCGCGAAATTCCTTGGATTTCCAACGAACTTTTCAAGCTTTTGAATCGATTGAAAAGGACCCGGCAACGAATGGGACGTTTATAACGGATAAAAAGCGTATTCGCGTTAACA